>OX459115.1:93680929-94983765 GCA_949775065.1 Brachyopa scutellaris | reverse complement strand
AAAAAAACCGATTCGAGTTTTATGGGTCACTGGCCCAATAAATTTTCTATGTTTGCCCATATACGACTCACTCGCGTTATATATTTTATTTATTTTGTCACACGTGACTTATTCGATTTTTCACGCGCTTTTTCAGACGAAAAAGGGGTTTATTTACGCGCGCGTACGCAATCTAGACAAGCTTTGCATACTAGAAAGTTGGAAAGAGAACACGGTTTGAAACTCTGCTAAGTTTATTGATATCCGAACTTATTTCGTACTCAATCTGCCTGCGTAAGTTTTGAGCCTGTAGAATCTAGGGATGCAAGTCTAAAAGCTATTGTGGTGGTTTCTAGTTCTACCAAATGGCGAGAAAAACTGTTGCCTGTTGGTAGTGTTTGGTGAAAATACAAAGTCATTTTTACGGATGGATCCACGATGATTACGGATTGGGTTCAGGTATCTACTTAGATTCTCAGAAGAACTAGAACTAGCCCGTCACGTTAACCTTATACCTCAGTATACCAGGCCGAAGCGGTAACTCTGCGTTGGATTACTTGCTAGAAGGTCAGGTGGAGGGAAGAAAGATCCTTATAGCACTGGACAGTCACACAGTGATTAGACGCATGAACCAGACGAACATCACAACATCATTGGCCTCGGAATGTTTACTGAATCACAATGAGTGTTCATCTAAAAATGAAGTAACACATGTCTGGGTATGGATTGCAAAGCAGGACCGGAACCATTTTATTCAATTGGTAGAGAACCGAATCAACAAATGGGCCACGGCAGAACACCATTAGAAAAAGCTCAACAGTGAAACGAAGTAGACATTCTAAAATGCCAACTTAGTCTAGTCAGAGAAAAAATCTAAGCACGTGTCGAGGAACTTTGAAATGGGTTATCTACAGATCATGGGAATTATGGGTATCCAAGGAAGATAGGCCTCATAGGAGATGATACCTAACTATGACTGGATAAAGTATACTGAGTCAATATCCGACATTGGCTGGCAGAAGAATGGTGATCTTGGGACATCACTGGGTGGAAGCCCTGAGGATGAAGCAGATTTCCTTCGAACAGATGCTAGTGTTAACGCGAGAAATCGCAGCTGGTCTGTTTCGGCTATCTCTCGAACGCATATGTATAAATATATGTACTTATTTTGTAAACAGAAACTCGAAAAATCAAATCAAAGGTCTAAAACTAGTAAGTATCTATTTTTAAGGTTTCAGAATTAAACGATATTTTCAGAGATTCATCCACCTATGCCCGTGAGCTCCAAGAGAACTAATGCGTACTTTTCCGCAACTTCTCGACATCATTTACCAAATATCTCAAGAATGGCTTAACTGATTCAAACATACGATTCTGCGGTATTCGAATACATATTGTAATAATTTGAAAAAGACTGCAATTTTGTGGACTGGAAAAAAACCCATCTCAAGATTTTACAGTACCACTAGCTGATCCGCCCGGCTTCGCCCGTGTACGCAAACAGTCGCGTTACTCATATGACAGATAATTGCCAACGCCACCTGTGGGAAGTTTTTGTGACTACACCAAACTATATTATTACATTTAAATTTAATATTGTTTATATGAAAATTATATACGGGGAAAACTAGATTTACGTAAATATCTGCACCCCAGCGCCACCTATCGGGTTGAAATTTTGCCAAAGACTTTATTTTTATTTAAATATTATATGGTGTGAATTTGAGTCAAATCGGCCCATAAATAAAAATTTTGAAAAAGCGACCCCAACGCCACCTAGGGGGTTCTAACATAAACAAAAACCATCCGGACCACCACACGAACATATGGTGTGAATATAAGGTGGATAGCTTCAGTGGTTCAGCCATGATAGTCGGACATACATACGCACAAATGTTTTTATATATTAAGATATTACTTTGAACCGTGGAAAGGTGGAAGGGACGGAAGTCGTATAATCACAATAACAGATCATATTCATTTAAAATCGATGTCAAAATTAACCTCTAAGTAACTCCGTCTGATTTCGTGATCACATTAAACCAAACAATATATTTGTTGACTTGTAGTCCAGTTATGGTCCAAAAATGGTCGAAAATGTGAAAAAATGATAAAAAATGGGCATTTTTACGATTTTGAGGCGCTGGATGCAGTTTTTTTGGGTCATTTCGTTTTGCACTTTTTTTCTCCTAATCAATATACCTATAACTTTCCTGAACACAGAAAAAAAATCCCTACGGTTGACCAAGATATAGCGATGAGAAAAAAACCAAAAGGTGCTCAAAATCAGGTTTGAGCCAAAATATTCAAGGTTTCTAGTTTTGGTAAGTACTTTCAGGATCAATGCTCGAATCTTAGACCCGAGTTTAGTGGTTGCACTGTGTAGGGTATCAAACAACGTCTAACATCCATACATCAGGACCAAAGCCAAAACCACACTTGTCTCGAATAGTGTATCGCTGTGTTTAAATGCCATCCGATTTCTTTTCCGATTTAAGACACCGCGCTCTATGGGGCGTCACAACACACGAGACAAGTGCGGTTCTGTTTGTTTCGTGCCATAGCAGTTCGAAACGAAAATTCGGAACTACAATAAATAGTTCCGCTAAGTTCCGGATTTAGCTAAATAAATGATTAGCACCACTGATCGAATCGTTTGAGCCATGTCCGTCTATCTCACGTTCACGTGCCTTAAGTTCTCACCTTGATCGATGAAATTTTTTTTACGAGGTCTTTGAAAGAATATACAGTACAAGTGTAAAAATCTACCCACCTAAAAAAAAAACCCTCCTTTTTAATTATTTTACAAGAAACTCAAAAAATATTACTCAAATATTTAAACATTCGCCTATTCTTTGAACCAGCGCATGCATTATATACATATGCATATATACATGCACAGTCAAACTTCTTTATTAAGAACTTCCTTGTAACGAAATTCTATATTTTGCGAAATTTGTTGCAAGACTTAAAAGTACCTGCTATAACTTAAAAAGTTCCTCTATAGCGAAATATGTCTTAAACTTCTTGGTCCCTTGGAGGTTCGTTATAAAGAAGTTTGACTGTATATGGCCACGTCCACTTTTTGGGGGCGTTTTTTTTTTTTTTTGGAAAATCAACCAAACCATCGCGTCGCTCGTTTTCAAATACATATCTACAACAGAATAAGATAAGTCTGCACAGTAAGCGTCACGATATTCCACACAGCGACACGCTACAAGAGACAAGTGTGGTTTTGGCCTAATTTAACGTCGCAGTTGAAGATCTTATCTAGTAAGGTTACGGCATTAAACCCAAAAATAGAAGGACTTTTTATGGTCCTTATTTTCGTCGATCAAAAATAACTTTTATACTGTTTACTCCCACGGCCTGTCTAAAATTGAAATTTTACGAGCCATCATTAAAGACGCCTTGTGTTGGACACTAAGTGTCCTTTTGTTCCTCTTCCTAATTGGAAACTTTACAGAAACATGTTTCAGGATCCAATTTTTCACCGCAATAGTTATGGTTCGGTTTCTATGGACATTTATTCTCTAATCCTCTTACAACCACGGATACCCACCCACAGCTGTGTGCAGAAAAAACTATCCACCCGCACTGTGCGGCCGGCACTACCCACACACACACGCGCAACTAAAAGTAGATTTCGATATTTTTAGTTCATTCTCTCATCGCATCGTCGTCCTCATAAAAAAAAGAACAATTCACAATAAATACTCCAAAAATCACCTCCAAGCACGCATCAGGTGGTACGAGTAACTGGTAATGGCGGCTGACAGTACCTACAACAAAAAGTCCTTCACGTTCACAATAAGGAGGTTTTTTTTTGCTTTTAATTAACAATTGCATGTGTAAGTTGAACTGATATTATCTTTCGGTTCTTTATCATTATTTCATTTTTCATTTTCTTTGGCATCTCTGTGTGTGTGTGTGTTGGTTTTTAATGTTTGGTGTAAAGTGACGACGGCAGTTGATGGTGATGGTGATCACATCACTCGTCTCTTTTTCCTTTTTTTTTGTTCATTAAGTGGAGTACTCTTTTAATTAGCGAAATTCTGAAGAAACAAAAATACAATTAAATAAAAAAAAAAAAACAAAACAAAATAATTTTCTTCGCTTGGTTTTAACTTGTTTTTTTTTGCGATGGTTTTCTTGGAATTGGTGTTCCTTTGCTGGCCATGGCCTCGACTGTGTGTCATTAGTGCACACGATGGGAATCATCTTTTAATGTTAACCATTTTGCGCGGTTTTTGGGGGAGCGACGCGTTTGGTGTGGTTTAAATGATCTCTTTTTTCTTTTCTTTTTGTAATGTAATATTTTTTGGACGGTTTAATTCCACAGATGATGTAACTTACAGAAGCAACGGTGTTGGCACAGTACACGCAGTGGTTGAGTGAGAAATGGCAAATCTGGTGGTTAAAATGGGGTCAGTTCAGGATACATTTGTGTACCCTCTGCGGTGGATTTACAACAACAACAAAAAAAGGTCTTCCACTTGACAACTAACCGCAAGCATAAAGTTTCTACAAGAGTCTCAGAGTCGAGAGTGTAACATAAATAGTGAGAATTTCTTTTTTGCAAAGTTTTAGAAAAGGTGCCATGAACAGTGAGATTAGAGGAAAATTTGCAAAAAAAAAAAAAAAACAACAACAGAGAAAAAATAGCAGAGGAATATACTTAAGAGGGGGGAACTATGGAAAATCCTGAATTTTTTTTTCTACAGGAGACGATGATTTCTTGTAGTTTTCATGGATGAATTTGCGAATGATCCAATCTTAGTACATAGCAATAACAGAGCCCTATTCTCAACTTTATATTGTTACATGATGGAAAAATGTAAAAGAACTTGGCGTTGCAGTTAAAAAGGATTCGGTGAAATGCTCACTATGTCCAAACGAAATGAAAACTTTTTTTCCAAAAAAAAAAAATCAATCCTCACAGTCCTGCGGATCTCAGACCGATCAGTGTACTTTGTTTTTTATCCAAAGCAATTTGAAAAAATACTCTCTAGCCAGATGCATAATACAGTTGTGAATCGGCTGTTTTAAGAGTTACCATCGTTTAGCGATGGATTCTAATGAAATAGCTTTCGAAATTAGTAAAGAATTTCAAATTTTCGCCAAGTGCAGGCATATTCGATCAACCAGGGGCCTGTTTCACCAACCACTTTTCACTTTACACTTTGCATTTAGAATTATGAAAATTATGATTCGGCGCCGTTCCCAGCAGTTAGGCCTTTGTTACAGCACTACGTGGAAAATTTTGCGGAAGGATTTGGGCGTAAATCCTTTTAAGATACAGCTGGTGCAAGAACTAAAGCCAGCCGACCTACCACAACACCGAATTTAATTTAATTAATTAATTTAACAGTTAATTTCACGTTTCGGGCCGGTCAATTGGCCGCCTAGATCGTGCGATTTGACACCATTAGATTATTTTTTGTGGGGGTATGTCAAGGCTAATGTCTATAGGGACAAGCCCGCTTCGATTGACGCACTGGAAGCCAACATCCATGCATTCATTCGTGAGATACCGGCCGATATGTGTGAAAGAGTATGCCAAAATTGGACTCAGCGGATGGGCTACCTGAGACGCAGCCGCGGTCAACATTTGCATGAAATTATCTTTAAACATTAAATTGCAAGGTTCAAACTATCGATTCAAATAAATATTTCATTCATTTTTTCGAATTTTTTGTGTTTTTTTTTTTAAAAAAAGTTCTCAACCTCTTAAAAAATCACCCTTTATATAGTAAAAATTGAAATGAATCGTTTCAAAGCATTTTTGAGAATAGAAAGAATAATAATGTACAAATGTACATAGTTTATTTCTAAGCTAACATCAAACCTTTCAACTGCTCTCCTGAAAAGTTGTAAAAAACGACTTATGCTGTTTTGCCTTTTTGCCACAGAATTATTCGCCGAACAAATAAATCACTACGAATGATAAGAGCCATCAAACTATGTTAATGCACAAATTATCAATTTCGACGCATTAAAAACTGATCGATATGTTTTTTTTATCGTTTTGGAAATCAACTTGGTTTCATCACAAAACCATTAGAAAAGTAGAGAAAAATTATTTCGTACGTGGTTTCATAGTGAAACCCCAACGAAGCAAAGGGTATCCCTTGCAACAACTTTCATGTACCATATGCTGGATTGGAAATGGAGCTAATATCATGGAGTCGCATCTATGCACGGAACAAGTAAAGATACAGCTCAAGCTAAGTAGCTTGAACATTCGCCTCTGCAAGGTAGCACAACAACTCTAAAGCCACCTGCTTCTGTCCAATTCAGTCGTTCAATAGTAGGTGAATCACTTTCTATTACGTCGAGGATATCCCCATCGACAATATCGAAAACTGACGCTCTGCTACTCCCAGTTTCTATTTTTGTATAATTTTTCCCTTTACTTTTAGCCTGAGAAAAATAAACCATATTGCATTTATATATTAATTTTTAAGTTAAAGATGCAATGTACTTACTAACACCGAACTTCTCCAGAAACCTTAAATATTCTCTCTGTTAAAAGTCGACTTTCTAAGCTAAGGCCGATGCGAGATGAATTCATAGCGTTTACTTTGCATTTTTGCAAAACTCGATCACAAAAGTTCTCATTTTGGTTGGTGAAATGCTTACACATTTCACTTTGCAAAAAAGTCTGAAAAATTGTAAAGTACAAAGTCCTGAGAACTTTGCATTTTTAATAAAACACTTAGCACTTTTACTTTGCAGAAAATTATTTTTTTGCAAAGTTGCAAGGTGCAAAGTGAAAAGTAGTTGGTGAAATGGGCCCCAGGTTCATTCTATCGTCACAAGTAAAGTAGTCTCAAATCCGTATTTGGTTAATACTGGTGTCGCTAAGGGATCTGTCTTCGGGCCACTTTTATTTTCCTTACTCCTGTTGTTGCTGTGGTGAAATATCTTTGGAAAACGGAAACAATCATTAAAGCAAATTAAAAAAGACGCTACCTTGTACGTATAAATGCAAAACTCAACGATAAAAGGATCCAGTTTGATCCAAAGACAGCAAATATCAAATCTATTCAAACCAAAGTGCGGAAAGTAGAATGGCTGCCAAATTAAGACCAGGATTAGTTGTGATAACGACGATCAGGGGGTCATTTTCTCATCTCAACAACGAATATATTGGAGTTTCTACCGAAGCGAAGGAGGCCTTTGACATTAATATGGAAAAAGGTACAACAAAGTTTGGCTTATATATACAAAAAGACAGGTCCAAACCCCATATCCAGGACAACCATAAATGAAGTATTCTGTACTTAATGCACTGTGTCTTCACAGGACTCCCTTTAACCTAGGAGACTGAACTGGGTGCACAGCCTCAGCAGTAAGTACGTTTGGGTACAAAATTCACCCGACGACGGTTGAAGATTAGACACAGAGGATAGTTGTAATACTGCCTAATGCCCTACGATGTTCCGATTCTTCTATCCGTAAAGCTCTAGAAATGAACAAAATAGCAGTCATACTAAGGAACTCGTGCCAATGTTTCTATCAATGGCCGATTCGAAGGCGCTAAGGAACGTGATACAGCTGACGCATAAGAAGCTAAAAATCTTTGAAATATGATGGTTTTTCATTCAAAAAATTAGAAAACAGCTAATTCTAGTTTCCATTAAAGGTTAGGACTCTAGTCGATCCAAATAATTAGGTGGTTTCAGTCTTTGCTGTGGGTTTTTATTCATTACTCATTTTGACAACACCTATCCAATGTAAAGGGTTTTTCATTAAGAGTACCTTAATTTTTAAATTGAATAAAAAGAGTTGTGTCTGAGATATGACAGAAACCTGTACGAGATTACGAAAAACCCCAGCTTGACTTTACCAAATACTTCAAGGTCTCCATATCAGGCAGGCAGATCTGGAACAACTCCATCGTCGGAACATTCATCTTTACAGATGGCTCAAAAGGAGGGGTAGGTATAGAGGTACCGGAGCAGGTGTCTTCTCGGAAGAACTTTGCATAAACCAGTCTCACTGACTAGCTTCCACTTCCGTGAACTCAAAATGCGTAAATTAGCGCCTCATGACGATAAAACACCACACAGTTTTACTCTGCTGGGTACCCGGACAACCGGGAATAGAAGGGAACGAAACAGGAGGACATTAGCTGAAAGGGAATCTGTAGCACACCTTCTATGCCACTGCCCGGCTCTTCAAGAACGGCGCCTATCTTGTAGGGGGGCACGGTTCTTCGATTGTGAAAGATTTATGAAAACGACGAAATTGTTTTGTTAAATGCATATTTCGAAATGCACAAATAGACTATTCACAATGGACCTTTACGGCCTCTGGGTGAAATTGCATTTACATTAACCGCAGAGAAAAAAGTCCAAGGGCGTTAAATCGCACGATTTTGGCGGCCATTCCACATTGCCCCTTTTGGAAATAACGCGTTCTGAGACTTGCAACAACTCCAATGTAACGCCCGATGTATGGCACGTTGCGACATCTTGTTGGAACCACATGTCGTCCAGGTCCATGTCATCCAAGAAGATGGATGGCTGAATGACGCCGCCGGACCATAATCCACACCAAACAGTAAGTTTCTCCGGATGCAATGGAGACTCGCTGATACTGCTGTGGATTATTCTCTCCTCAAATGCGGAAATTTTGTTTGTTGACGAAGCCGTCAAATTTTTCGCCAAAATTTGTATCCATTTCCAACTGCTCCAGGACCCAATTTTTGTAATAAATTTTAACAAATTCGACAAGTTGTTGAATGTTGTAGCGCTCCATGGTAAAATGGTGACTATGACAGAACACAAACGTCAAAGAATGACAGCGTTGCCAGTTGAGCAAGAAGAAGCTTTTAAAATTTGGACATAGCTAAAATGGTCCCTAAAATGTTCTGAATTCGATGGCGAAATGGATACAAAAACCTGTATCTTTTCTGTCCACTTCTAGGTGCAACGGAAGAACTGTTCAGATATCTAACAAGCACTTGAAACTGTATGGATTCGGTTTTTTCAAGGTCCTCTACGATGCCACCATTATATGTAGATCAGCAAGCTACCGATGAGCGAATATCTAAAAATGAATTCATTTTAACCAATTTATTGTCGCGCTAATAAACAATTGAATAACACAGAACAACTGATAACACTTGTCTACCCGTCTGTCAGTTTGTCTTTTGTTTAAACAACTGCAGGCGAAGAGAAAATCAACAGAATTTTAAATAAAAAATTCACTGCGCGATACAAACAACTTATGTCATTGTTTATATGGCCCCCTAACTTTAATTTCTCTGCTACGGATAACAGCAATCTAATATGCATAAAACATTTACCATTTAAAGCAAACTAAAAAATACATTTAAGAGCGGTGTACTGATCGTGCAGATACATAGATACACAAAGTAGCCGTCTGTCTATCTACTCACATCAGATCACAAATTGAGATGTGCATTGCGCGCATACTTGAACGTCTGTAAACGAACGAATGCGGCAAGTGTCAACTAACCACTCTCGTCGTCGCGTCGTCCGTACAATCAGCTGCGAAAGGAATGTTATAATAAAATAGAAATAAATGGACAAAATGTTATGCAATTGAGTGAGATGGGCACAAGCAACAGGCTAGGGGCGACAAAGAGGGCGTGGGGGTAAGAGAGCGAAATTGCTGCACAACCTAGATTTCATGTCCATTAGAGGCAGTTAAGTATTTTCAATTAATAAATGAATAATATAGGGGATGTGGTCAAATGGATGCGAGAATGGATGGGACTATAGAGCGACAGTGTCGGCATCGGCATACTTTTCAAAAGACAATTGATGCTGAGGGATATGGCGAGAGACAACGGTGATAACGACTTTGTATCCGCTTTTTTTTTTGTCTAAATAATAAATTGTTCACTTACCTACCCGAGGGTTTGGAGGAAGTTATGTGATCAGGAGTTCATCAATGTTGAGGGGTTTAAATCCGCCTCCTAATTTCTTCACAAGTAACGCAATTCATCGCAAAATAATAAAAATCCACCTCTAAATGGTAGAAAAACATGGCAGCAGTGAGAACCAACACAGCGAACTTCTAAGTAAAGGTGTAAACATATGTAAGCCCCCGGGTTCTGGCGATATTCATCGGTTGCAGCAAAGAATTTGACACATTGAACCAACTGAAAATTTAAAAATTAAAAAAAAATATTGCGAATATAGGAACTTGCAAAATTAAATGAAGTCCCACAGGGTTCGAAGCTAGGCCCAGTTCTGTTTAGTTTGGAAACGAAATAGTGAAACAGTTGAAAAAACGGTGTACTGTAGATGAAATAAGGACGTTAAAAGCAGGAACTTTGAATGATATCACATGATGGACGACTGGCTGCTTCTAAGGGACAGATTTAGGACAGACATACTTCACAGATCTGTTAAAAAGTTCATCATAACATGCAAATGCAGATATATTTTACATTCTGGTAAAGGAATATAAACAGAGCCGTACCCTTAGAAACTGAATTCATATTTACAGTGACAACATCGTTGGTGTAAAGACGAATGCCTGCTAGATGCGACTTCTCATAAAACAAAGAAATAAACATAAGACGACGAGCAAACACCAGCATTCCTTCAATAATGTTTATGGTTAGACAACCTGTTAATTTGTTTATATGGTAGTGTACTTTATGTTCTTAATAAACTGTGTTCAAATTTACTTAAGATCAATAAAAAATAAATTAGATTTAAAAAGCCATACGTTTACAACTAAACTATGTACCTACTCGTGTGTTGATGCTTTTCCTGAAGCCGCAAATAAATATTTTGCAGTTATTTAATATTTCGGTTTGGTGTCTGTTTGATAGCTAACAATCTAGCTCTCAAGGTTTTGGTCAGTCAAAGTCGGGATAAGTACAGCAACTAAAAAATAAAAAAAAAAAATTAAAGAACGCGCCTCAAAACGTCGACAGCTCGTGACTTGGATTGAAACTATCTTTCAGAAGAATAGGCTCCAGAAGATTTATTATAGCATAGCAAATTAGAATCAATTCAATTTTAATTTGTTTCTATCTTAAAGATTTTTTTTTTAGTGCTCCGTACCCAAAAAGGGAATCAGTTCGTTGCCCGTCTGTCACAGGTCTTTTTCTCAGTGACTATTTGACGTCGACTATAGAAATTTGGAACAGTTGTAGCAATTAGTGGCCCAAACAGAGACCAGCACTTAAAAAGCTAAATTACGACTTTGGGGGGCTTGTTTTGGGGGGTGAAATGGGAAGTTACAAAAAATTAATTTTGAGCTGTTGGGGTATCAAATGAAAGGTCGTTAAAGCACGAATTCAGAAATGTATGAAATATTTTTTGTGTTACTTTTTTCTTAACACTTTTTCGAAAATACGTTAAAAAATTGCTGTCCTCCTAACTAATCTCCAAAAATATCGCTCAGAAAAATCTGAATAAAATAATAAACATTGAGAATAAAGTGTAGATGGAACCAAAATTGTCAGGACTGCCCTTTCTAGGTCCATGGATACCTTCGTTCGTTCGTTTGGTTGTTTTAAAAATAGACAACCGAACTTATGTGATTGCCGCGACAAAAGCCGAAATAGAATAAACTAGTGTTACTAGTGCTGTGCGAGAACTCTCGCAAGAGGAAATCCAACCCCCAAAATCCAAACTTACCATATGATTTCCATCTGTCAACTCATGGAAATCATAAGGGAAGTGTTTATTCTTTTGGGAGTTCATTTTGGGTGGAATATTTGTTTTTATCAGTTTTTTAAATTGTTGAAATTGCAATTCGTCACTGCTTCAGGAAATTCTCCTTCCTTTAACACCTCATTATTTAAGATTGGTTAAGTGTGAGAGCCGCAAATGGTACCTATACTACAGACATAATATGTATGATGATTTTTGGAATAAGTGGTTTGAAACTTGGTTAGAGATGTGTTGTCTATGCTAAATGGCAGATTTCTAGTGTACTTAAAGGGTTTGAAATTCATACATTCAGGCAAAATGCTATGGATGGCGGACGGCGGTTTAAAACAGTGGACTTTCGTTAACTTGAACACGTACGAAACCAGGGTCGTTCAAGTTGTTGGATTGTTCAAGTTACTGGATCAAAGCTAATTTTGGGGGGTGAAATGGGAAGTTACAAAAAATGAATTTTGAGCTGTTGGGGTATCAAATGAAAGGTCGTTAAAGCACGAATTCAGAAATGTATGAAATATTTTTTGTGTTACTTTTTTCTTAACACTTTTTCGAAAATACGTTAAAAAATTGCTGTCCTCCTAACTAATCTCCAAAAATATCGCTCAGAAAAATCTGAATAAAATAATAAACATTGAGAATAAAGTGTAGATGGAACCAAAATTGTCAGGACTGCCCTTTCTAGGTCCATGGATACCTTCGTTCGTTCGTTTGGTTGTTTTAAAAATAGACAACCGAACTTATGTGATTGCCGCGACAAAAGCCGAAATAGAATAAACTAGTGTTACTAGTGCTGTGCGAGAACTCTCGCAAGAGGAAATCCAACCCCCAAAATCCAAACTTACCATATGATTTCCATCTGTCAACTCATGGAAATCATAAGGGAAGTGTTTATTCTTTTGGGAGTTCATTTTGGGTGGAATATTTGTTTTTATCAGTTTTTTAAATTGTTGAAATTGCAATTCGTCACTGCTTCAGGAAATTCTCCTTCCTTTAACACCTCATTATTTAAGATTGGTTAAGTGTGAGAGCCGCAAATGGTACCTATACTACAGACATAATATGTATGATGATTTTTGGAATAAGTGGTTTGAAACTTGGTTAGAGATGTGTTGTCTATGCTAAATGGCAGATTTCTAGTGTACTTAAAGGGTTTGAAATTCATACATTCAGGCAAAATGCTATGGATGGCGGACGGCGGTTTAAAACAGTGGACTTTCGTTAACTTGAACACGTACGAAACCAGGGTCGTTCAAGTTGTTGGATTGTTCAAGTTACTGGATCAAAGCTAATTTTGGGGGGTGAAATGGGAAGTTACAAAAAATGAATTTTGAGCTGTTGGGGTATCAAATGAAAGGTCGTTAAAGCACGAATTCAGAAATGTATGAAATATTTTTTGTGTTACTTTTTTCTTAACACTTTTTCGAAAATACGTTAAAAAATTGATGTCCTCCTAACTAATCTCCAAAAATATCGCTCAGAAAAATCTGAATAAAATAATAAACATTGAGAATAAAGTGTAGATGGAACCAAAATTGTCAGGACTGCCCTTTCTAGGTCCATGGATACCTTCGTTCGTTCGTTTGGTTGTTTTAAAAATAGACAACCGAACTTATGTGATTGCCGCGACAAAAGCCGAAATAGAATAAACTAGTGTTACTAGTGCTGTGCGAGAACTCTCGCAAGAGGAAATCCAACCCCCAAAATCCAAACTTACCATATGATTTCCATCTGTCAACTCATGGAAATCATATGGGAAGTGTTTATTCTTTTGGGAGTTCATTTTGGGTGGAATATTTGTTTTTATCAGTTTTTTAAATTGTTGAAATTGCAATTCGTCACTGCTTCAGGAAATTCTCCTTCCTTTAACACCTCATTATTTAAGATTGGTTAAGTGTGAGAGCCGCAAATGGTACCTATACTACAGACATAATATGTATGATGATTTTTGGAATAAGTGGTTTGAAACTTGGTTAGAGATGTGTTGTCTATGCTAAATGGCAGATTTCTAGTGTACTTAAAGGATTTGAAATTCATACATTCAGGCAAAATGCTATGGATGGCGGACGGCGGTTTAAAATAGTGGACTTTCGTTAACTTGAACACGTACGAAACCAGGGTCGTTCAAGTTGTTCGATTGTTCAAGTTACTGGATCAAAACAAAAACATTGTCTTTTTTTATCATATTCAGTTTAATGTTGTTTTTTTTAGTAATAAGGCACACATTTGTTTTTAAGACAGCTTTGAAAAAAAATTGTTTAGCCTGTTGCAGTACGTTTTGTAAAGCTAATTCTCGAAGACTCTGGACAACTGTCCGTTCCAAGAATGTTCCTTTGTTTTGGCTAGCAAATTCGATGGCATTATCGAACCGTTCAACTGATTCCTTATCAGTAACAATATTTTGCACGATAAAGACATCAACAAGATAAGACTTTATGGCTCAAATACGCACTAACTTGTCACGGGGGAGTCCCCTTTATGAAAATCGTTAATATTTGTAGCAATATAGGTGCAAAGCGAAGATCCAAATTTAAAACTATTTTGGTTGACACATAAAATTGGTTCAAGTAAAAGAGGTTTTCATTTTTTAATTGTTCAACTTGACTTATAGCGTAGGTACTTTGGAAAAATTCAAGGTATCGAGTCTTAAAAACTATCCGTTCAACTTATAGAATACCTTTAGCATGTTCAAGTTATTGGATTGTTCAAGCTATTGGATGTTCAAGTTGCCGAGAGTCCACTGCAAATAAGAATTCTACATTTCGCGATCTTGGCAATATTGGGAAACCTAGAAACCGCGCTGTTTAAGGGCCACACTCTATTTTCTCAGATCTAAATTTTTGACTGCTAAAATGTTCAACCTTTCTAATATTCATGAGTGAGCTGCCTATGTTTGAGGTGTTCTGTGTCCAAGATATATTATGCCAGCATTAAGGTTTGTGCTGTACAAAAAATTGGACACTCTATTTTCTCAGATCCAAATTTTTGACTGCTAAAATGTTCAACCTTTCTAATTTTCATCAGTGAGCTGCCTATGTTAGAGGTATTCTGTGTCCAAGATATATTATGCCAGCGTTAAGGTTTGTGCTGTACAAAATATTGGACACATTCCACTTACATCCATGCACATAAAAAACTCCTCTAAAGAAACAGTCTTCCATTGATATCGAATATTATCTTTCTCTTTGCAAAAACGAAGCATAAACTTTAATGTGACTCATAAAATTCGAAAACACTTTAAAAAGTGATAAAATAGCAAAAGTTTTATCACAATTTTGTACAAACATTATCTCTACTCCAATTAAAATTGATTACATTTCAATGACAGCAACCGACGACCGACCAGTATCTTCAACAAACATTCTAAAACATTGTCAATTCGTAGATATAATCGCTATCTAAATATTTATTTTAGCTGGAAAAAAACCCATAAGGATTAATGGGCAAAAGTCTAAGATTGGCACGAGTGTGTGCATTTTTTTTCTTTTCTTTTTGCAAACTTTTCAACAAAAAAGAACATTTTTGGTATCTTCTATTATTTTTTTATTTAATTTTATTTTAGATAGCAAAGTGTAATTTTTAAGCGGAAATGAAAGAAATTCACATGAAAATCAGTACAGATAATGTACAAGTATTTAATTACCTTATTGCAGTGAAATGACATTTCTTAGAAATGTCGCTTTATCTTGAGTGCCACAAGCAGTTCAAATATTTGTTTTTGTCTTATTGACGCGGCAAAGGGATTTTTAAGACTTTAAAGACTTGCACAATTTTTATACACCGTGCCAAAAAAAACACCGCACTTAGAAAATTGTATGCTTTTATGACTTCCGGATGCATTTCTCTCATTTTTTTAACACATACAGTGGTGGCCACAGCATTAGAAACGATAATCGCCAACGCATATAAGTAATGGGTTCTTTTTTTACAAGCTATATTCTGATGAGCTAGTATCGTTATTAGATTACTGTTTAACTGTTTATTATTTTAATATGTTTTCATGAGATCAGGTGGTTGTCAAACTGGCACAATTGCAGAAAGTTCGGCTAAATATAGAGAGGAGACTTGATTTTGCGAAACTGCATATCCGAAAACCATTAGGATTCCGGAAAAAAGTACTTTGGAGCGACGAACCCGAGGTTAATCGTGTTTAAATCCGTTGGTAAAGTGTATGTCAGGCGTCCTCCAAAGCACTTTTTCCGGAAACCGGAAGCCGAATGGTTTTCAGATATGCAGTTTCGCAAAATCAAGTCTCCTCTTTATGTTCTTCGTTGACACATGCGGTTTTTTGCGGGTTATGCATCCACGAAGATTATGGTTTGGAAAGCGACGCCTAATGGTCCTAGCTGATAGTTCTTGGTGAATTTGAGGTTCAACAATCTCCCTAATTTTCGTAGACGTAAGAATAATATTGGCCTTACTTGTTCCTCAAATTAACCTGTCTTCCTTTGGAGTGGTTTTTCGTTCAATCTCCTTTCTTTTGGGGTTTTCAAAACTTCCGATCTTCTTAAAGACTTGTATTGCTCCGAAAACAAGCTTCTTTGAGCAACTAAACCTTTTCGCTATTGACGCTATCGACATCTTTTCATTTTGATAGCTCTGGACTAATAGCTTTCGGATTTCTGGAGTACAAGATTTATTCTTACCAATTTTTTTTACTGTATTTTAATTAATATTAACAAAGCAATCCTAAATAAATAAAGAAATATTTTTTACATCACGGAAATCAATGGCGCAAATTCATAGTCAGATAAAACCGATTTTAAAAATATTTAATCACCTAGTTAAGCTAAAACCGATTTTTTGGTATTCATAGTTGTCATAAAGTCCATATTTAACTTAGAAAGCCATTTTAAATTTAAAATTTCAAACGTCATTTTAAGTAAATAAAAACAGCTTTTTTCAGCATTCAATAAAGAAAGTTATTAAAATGATTCCGGGGATCGTGATTTCCAAATTTTCGAAGATGTTAAATTGATAACAAAATCAAAAATGTATAAAACCCGATCGAACCCATTTGAGGAGTTAGATGAAAAAGAATTTTATTCGAGGTATAGGTTCGACAAAACCACTACTAAATTTTTTATTGATATCCTTGATATGAAATAACCTCAAACGAATCGTGCTCTACCAATTCCAATACATACACATTGTTTGGAAGAATCAGTGTAATGTTGGTAAGCAATATATATATTTTCTTATAAGCAAATTACACAAATTACTATCCATTTATATTTTCATCTTAAGCTCATTGCCTTTGTTTTCCACCACATCCAAAATGCCGTTCCACAAATTGCCGTAGCATTTCCCTTTCCATCGATTCCCAATTCTGTCCCCTGTCTCGTTTTATCGGAACACATATACTTGTATGTATATACATATGTATGTACATACATGCATAAAAACTAATTGTTTTAAATTAAAAATAATAACGGAAATTGCCTTGGTTTCTATTTTTGAATCCATTTTGAAGTTTGAATTATTTTTTTATGTGAATTTATTAGATTTCTGTCAAATTATGTTTGCGTTTGGGTTTGTTTGATCAAAAAACATTTAAAATACGTTTTAAAGTAGGAACTCGTTAGAGGATCGGAAAAATGTGTCTATGAATAACAAAACTTAAAATATGGTTTTAAATTTAAAACCGGGTTTAAATAGAATTGATTTTATACCCTAATCAAAGGCTGACTATGAATTTGTGCCAATGTATTTTGTACAAAGTTTTCACTTTCAAAAATTGTTTCTAATTCTCTGTCCACAGCGAATTGTAGCTATAGCCGAACTTTCTGCAATTGTGCCAGTTTGACAACCACCTGATCTCATGAAAACATATTAAAATAATAAACAGTTCAACAGTAATCTAATAACGGTACTAGCTCATCAGAATATAGCTTGTAAAAAAAGAACCCATTACTTATATGCGTTGGCGATTATCGTTTCTAATTCTGTGACCACCACTGTACGTAGGTATAATTGCAGTTTCGTTGACCTGCTTAGTCTTTGTAATGTATAAAAGATAGAGCACTCGATGCCACGAAGGGTACAAGCAGTCATAAGGGCTAAGGGTGGTGCTACGAAATATTAGGGAAAAACTAAAACCGTTTTTCTTGTAAAAATGACCAATTAAGCTCAATTCAAAATTCAATGTTCCTTTAATTAGTTTAATAAAAAAAAGTGGAAAAAAAATATACCGTAAAATATTTTTGTTTAATTTTCTTTATTGCTGAGTAGAACGATAAATATTCCTATTTTCTACCCGTTTTTTGCTAGAGTCTACCTACTTTCGCTCTTTTGTATCATTTGTGGGAAATGTGGACACAAATTTGTAGACAATATTAGGAAGGACAATCCCTCATTCAAATTTTTTAGAAATAACAAAATTTCAGTAAAATACAGTACTTTTTAGAAAATATGCATGGGTGCGGCGTTTTTTTTTGGCACGGGGTGTATATAAAAATGAGCTGTTCGTTTGATACCTCAAAACTCATAAACTAACCATCCGGTTGAGCTGAAACTTACACTATATACTTTTTATGATGTTTGAAGTGTTCGTACGTCAAAAAATTTCAAGTTTTCCGGTAGATGGCGCTGGAACTTAAAGATTTTTAAACTCACCGTACGATTAAACTGAAACTTACACAATATACATATTTGTTATGAGGTGAGAAATGTTTGTAAATCAAAAGTTTTTAAAATTTCCGATAGATGGCAGTGAAAACCAAAACACCATCCTCAATTGGTGTAGCAAAGCGCACCGGGTAACCACTAGTATGTGTATAAAGTTTGCGGCAAATAGGTATTTTTTTTTTGTTGTGGTGGCTTGACATCTAGATGGCGTTAAATTGAGTCTTCCCCATGGTTGGTGTCCGTAATCGGTTGGGGAGAATTACTACGCGTTTAAGCATTCTAGTTTTCCTTTTATGGACTGTCATGTGTTGTTTTTGACTATTTGAATAAAACACTTGTAACAAGTTCGCGGTAAATGACCGCCTACCTAAAACTTTATGCTTCGGCAAGAGATTCGATACAGTGATCCCAAGCCGTCGAGCATGGAACTATAAAAATCCAACCGCAGACCTAAAAGCTAACAAGTGGTATACGGATGGATCAAAGATGGACACCGGTGTGCTTATATATTCGGACCATACTAATGGATATTCAAACAGAAAATCATACCATTGAAAGGTGCGCCAACGCCATTCTCGATTCGGATATAAGAGGTGTACATATATGTACTCACGGATAGTCAAGCAGCTTTTAAAGCACTAGGCTCAAACCTGATCGACTATAAATCAGTACTGAACTGCTTCAATACTCTCTAAGACCTCTCCAAAAGCTTTGGTGAGTGCCAAGACATGAGGGTTCTGATGGAAAAAAAGCGGACGAACTGGCTGAGCCATTTTGTAATGTTCCTAACTCAGGGTTACGTTATTTTTGGATATGTTAACAGTTGGGTAGGTAGTTGAAATTGAAAAAAATGTTATCTCCAGCCGGACAAATTAAGACCGTGCTAGTACTCCGCTGTGCTAACCGCCTCGGTGGTCTAGTGCATGTAACGTACCACACGGATGATGTGGTTTCGGTTTTGGTTACTTAGAGGAAATCAGATCTTGTCTGAGTGCTCAGGATGGCAACCCCCCACCATAATAGCAGCAACTCCCTAAATAATTTCCGAGCTCAATGAGAAAAGTAGGTGTTTCAGTGTTAAGTTGAAATCTTTGTGCTATAGATAGCGCTACAGTCCTACAAACTGACTCTCTAGTTAGTCGATATTGCTCAGAATTCCACCACAAATCTAGAGCATAGACGTTTGTTCCATCATATGCATATGTACCTCGTTCAGGAATAAGATTTAAAATACCTTTTTAGACTTCCGGTTTAAGACTCTACCCTCAATTATCCTTAGTCGCCATCGTTCAAACGAATGAGAAAACTCCATTTTATGGAGAATTGCTATGGATATGGATTGATCTAATGGTGGCGCTTGATATGACTCACTTAGCTTCAACCCATCGATCTTTACCCAACTGCTTCCCGTTTTACTAACAGCACTAGCTCAACTCTCCTTCCAACTGTAAGCCTTCCATTAACTCGTTATTGCTTCGGACTACATTTAAAGGCTTTGTAGATATTTGGGATTTTTGAGATGTAATTCATGAAGTTGCCTACTATGTCTCAGTAAGATACAATCAGAACTAACTTTTCAATGTTGAATACAAAAAGAAAAAAACATTACAGAAAGTCAGCTGACCAATATCAATATTGGCTCTGCCCTGAAGGCTGTCTAGACACCCATATGTATCCCAGTGTATCTTTATTTTTTTGTTCGTTTATCTCGCTATCAACCCCAGTCACATTCACAATCAACAAATACATCGGGGCACATGTAAATACACATTTAACGAGCATGTACGTTATATTGTTAAAATTAATTTAAGAAAAATAGAAAAACATTGTCAGGGCAATATTTAACGTTCTAGTCGCTTTGAAGTGCGTGTATTCTGTTTTATTCGCATATTCCGATTAATAATCGTGTGAATGTGAATGAATTTTATGATTACACAGAAAAAAATAATAAAATACTTTTTTTGTTGTTTTATGCAACAACGCGTGTATGTCCGTGCATACGGATAAGACAATCAGTTGCGCTCACAGATACGAGTACATTCGTAATAATATTTCTGATTGGAAACGAAGGTTGCCAATGTGGCAGCAGCTGGAAGCTTTTTTTGAGGTCTAATGTGGATTGTTTTTTTTTTGTTTTTACTTGCTATACACACGTGACTTGTGTTGGCATTTAGAAGGTTGCATTTTGCCTTTTGATTTATAATTTTCAATAAATTGAAAAAAACCGTGCTCAGCTAGAATTTTGTATTTTTTTTTTTTTTTTTTTTGCAATTAATCGTTTATAATATAGTTGAGGTAAAATTATGATGATTAAGTAAATCACTTGTTTATTAGCGTAATTAGTATAATCGGTGAACCGTGGCGAATGTTGAATCGTTTTTTGCTGTGGTAAAACTATTTTTGATCTTTTTTTCTTTTGGATCGCTGATTTATTAAGGATGGCATTAATTGGGTGTTTAAACAAGTGGTTTGTAAAACAAAATATTTAATTATATTTCGCCATTAACAGAGAAAAAAAAATTGGGACACTGCGCGATGAGACTGATGCGATTTTACCAGTTGGATGTGGAACAAAGTCTCTTGGGGGGTTTCAGCTGTGCAAACATCTGTCTGCCTTTTCAGCCTGGATTGAGGGGAGTGTAAAATGCAGCTTTATTGCCTGGAGTACTACAAAAAAAAACCCTGGCGTACGCATATAAATTACCAGCAACGTCCGTGTTACAACTTTTCGCTTTTAAGTGATTTCCAGTATAAAGGATGTGTGAAAGTGAAGTCTATAGCTTTGAGAGGCCTTATGCAGATTTTGTGCAATTTCGCTTGGAAGAGACCGGCTGGCAGACAAGTCTAAAAACAGATTCAAGTTTCGGATGTCTAACAGACCTTGCAGGACACTTTTTGGTGATAGAATTCAGTTCACAATGGAAATTCGGTTCGACGATACTCTGAACTAATTTAACTAATTTTAAATGGTTTGCCTTGAAGAAGACTTTTTGTTATAATTTACACACGTTTAAGGTGATATGAATACCCTTATAATGTCTAAACACAGCGCCAGCACATGAAATACAAGGACGAGAGACAGACAGATGGGCGTAATGATAGGAAACTCAGATGTTAGGTCTTGTGGCGAACCACATAACGAGGAAATGACTAATGTAATACCAATTCATCGATTCATCACATTCATCCATCCATCCATTCATCACGAACCAACACATACAGAAAGTTCACGACGACGTTGACTTTGACGACCTGACGTAACAAACCCGAGAGCAGTAGAAAAGAAATGTAATTAGTCTAAAGTCTAAATTTCGAGCTACACGCGTGCGCAACTAAATCTTGTAAATTAGAGTTAAGTTTTTGTTCCTATTAATAAATGTTAATAAAAACCAAGACGAGTGTTTAATTGGTGGTACGAACACCACAGTCTCAATTAACTCTATGGGTGGTGTCCAGGATAACTGGAGATTTGTTTCTTATTGAAAGTGTTTTCCTTGCTTATGATTCACAGACATTTTTTCCAGATGTTTCTTATTATTGTTTATGCGATCAGTTTCTTCAGCCATACCACAATCCTACCGACAGTGTTATGCATTTGCAGTAGGTTCTGAGGTTAACTTCTGAAACTGACGAACTTCTTTTTATTTCATTAGAAATAAATGTTTCGGATTCTTAACTGGATTTGAATCGTGAACCTTCAACGTGAGAAGCGACGACGACAGCCACTATGCCAAAGCCACCTCTGAAGTCCTCCGTTTGAAAATTGTCTTGCCGAGGCCGGCGTTTTTTCATTCCTGATTGAGATCAAAAAATTATCGATAAATGTTTGAAACAGATGTTTGAAGAGTTCACCAGCTCTCTGATATTTTTCTGCTCTTCATTCGTTGCAGTCAAGTCACTGAGTAGCTGCTAGTCAGCTTCATAGCTTTTTGCCAAAAACAGAAGCAAACACCTATTAAAAGTAGGTTTCTCTGATTGGTAGAAGGAACATTGCTTGCCAAAATCCTTTGCAGCTCCATTAACACGTTCGCGGCACATGATTTTCGGTAGGAAACGCTATTTTGAGATATATTTTATATTATTTTGGGCAAATTTTGTATAAACATAAAAATGATGCCGCAGGTCACAGTGAAGTGAACATTTGTCTCCGGTGAGACAAATAATGCCGGAATATGGAATTATACTGTATTTCTTGTCGGGGTGTCCCGTCTTGTCCTAACAGACCTACAATTCTTTGACGGCATATGCCGTCTTGTCCGCGAATGTGTTAAAACGCTCAATAATTTTGTCTGGATTCCTTATTTTCGAAATGCCCACGAGAGCTAAACATTGGCAGAGGATATGTTTAGTAGTTTCATCATGAATGACTTGTATAGTGACTTGTAGCCAACAGGTCTGCTGTAAAGACCAGTATCCGAATTTTGTGAACCAAATCCGATGGTTACCTTTGCCATTGTATCGTATGCGGACCACAAGACTTGTGACTCTATTTCAAAAATTGCACATTCAAAAGACGTGTTTCTTTCTATGGGCATGTTCATGTTTACTGGCAGCTAAAGGTTCTATAAGAAATGTACTAAGAAAGCTGTGTAAACAGAATGTATCTGGAATTCAGGTCAGGGTCACTTCGCCAGTATTTCCAAATAAAGATACCAAACAACCGCTTCGTCACTTCTAGGTCTCGTTTATATTATAACCTTCCTTTCACTTGTGTTTCGTCGGGTAAAAACGACTTATTTTTAACAATTTTTTTTTTTTATATAAAAGCTAAATATTTCATTCAGACTTTTTTTGCCTTTAATATAGACATTTGACGCGCGTCGACAGCACAACTCATGACAGGATCAACTGAAGTCAAAAAAAAAAAATACGTGTTTTAGTTAATACCTTAAACTAGACCTTAGGGGAAGGAAAAACAAACAAAAAGTGAAAATTCTTTGGCAGACATTTTTACAAAAAAATTAAAAATATCGGTAAAATTTGCTCTACATTTTTATTTTAAAAATAGTTGCATAAAAAAAAAATCCTTCGTCCATTTTCTCGTCAATAAAAACTCAAAGACGTGTGTAAAATTTCATCATGATCGGTTTAGTAGTTTTCGAGAAATCTTGACAAAACCGACTTTAAAAATACAGTCTCGAGAAAAACACGTTTTAAGTTTTGAGTGATAATAAAACTGAGCCCAATTGGCGTTGAGCGCGCAACTTCCCAAGGCTCTATCTCCGAAACTATTAATCCGATCGACTTGATAATATTAGGACAATATTCTAGAGATGTTGTAGACAATAAAAATTGTTTGAAGCCGTGAAACCCATGTAACCACTTAAAGAACTGACACCTTGCGTTATGGTTTGAGAAAGAATCTCTTACTGGTTGATGAGTGCTGGTTTTCATAATGATAGAAGCCACTTGGAATAAGAAGAAACCAGGAGTATAGTTGTTTGTTCAACCAGGGAAGACGCAATTTCCAGCAGATTTACATCTATAGTTCATGAGTTCACTAAGCACAGAGACAATGACAATTATTATCACATCATTATCAGGTATTAACTTCCGAATCATTTACGAGGAGTTAAGACCAGCCTGAGGTGTTCCTCATTTTCTGGTTTTTTTTTTTTGTTGCAAAATTAAATTCGTCCTAATTCGTTTAAAGATGAAAGTTCAAAAATTAGCAACAGTTGGAATTTAAAGAATCTTTTTTTTTGTAGGTCAAAATTATATTATTTTGCAATTTATTGCCGTGTTTATTGCTCTGAATTTCTTATCATAATTTTGTTCGCTCGGAGCTAAAATAAATTAAGTAAACTGAATTCACCAGCAGCACGGCACAGCTGGTGTTTTATTTATTGTTATCTGAATTTTCTCCGAAAAAAGGAAACCACCACACAAACCGCTTCTGCTACTATATTTTTATTTTATAGATCAAGGCTATAAATCTTAAGTACATACATTTCCCTCGATTTGTTGTTCTTTGCTGTTTATTTGTTTATATTCTTTTTTTTATAATGACCTTGAAATTAAATTCCTTGTAATGGCTAATGGGCAATTATCTGCAGTAAAACACGATTTATGTCACTTATTAACGTTGCATAAAAAAAAAAATAACTTTTCATATTTTCACGAGAAACTACATCAAATAATTATAAGGACTTTGGAACCGGATCTCTCATTATGTGCTTTTAACGAGATTAGGCTTTAAAACGTTTTGAATAATAATAAAATGAAAAAAAAGTGTCTATGGTGCTTATTTTAGTTATAAACTATCGGCTGTCATTAACACCATTTAACTGTCATCGGTGTAATATGAACATCGCAATAAAAATATATATACATATACTGCTTGACACCACGGGTATAAGCGCTTGGGGTAGGTCAAGTTCATAAATGTTGCTCATGCATTTGGCATCACTTTTATTATTAGTAGGTACAAGTAAAATGTCACTCAATTTGCGGTTAAAAGTTAGGATTCTTTCATTTATATTATGCCCTAAAGATGCACAGAATAAAAAGAAGGATTCTTAAATTAAATGGCGAGCAGAAACGTTTAACAAAAAAATAATCGAAAATAAAAGAGGGGACATTCTAACAAAAAAAAATAATAATAATAAATCGGCACCTTTCCAACGTCTTTCATCCGGTTCACCTTGAGTCAAAGAGCCCTCTTACCCGGTATTAAAAGGAATATTTGGCATCACTTATCGCGATTTAATAGAATACTAGGCCCAAAATCCTACTCAGTGACAGACTAGGCGATTAAAGTTAACGATAGTCAGACAGCAACAACAATGACGACATATTTCGTTGTACTTCCATCACTATCTACGAATTGAGGTATACAAATTTTTATAAACAGGTCTAGATACTCAAATAATCAGAAAGTTAATTTTTCGTAATAGTTAGCTTGTTTGTATACCTCCGTCATCAACTACAATAAACGAATTATTTTATCGCTATTAGGCTTCAACAGATCACATTCACGATTATTTGTTTCAAATTTGGACTATAGCGCAACAAAAGACCATTACATTCAGAAAGATTGGCCAGCAAGAAGCTCCATTCAATCCTAAACATGTTATTTTACCTCCTTTGCATATTATGTAATTTGGGGCTGATACAAAATCTAGTCAAAGCCATGGACAAGAATGGGAGAAATGGGGAAAACTACAGGTGTTTGAAGAACGTTTTTCCCAAACTTAGCGATACTAGACTGAAAGGAGTTTTTATAGGAGCAGGGCTGACTATAGATGGTCTAACATTGTAGAACATAGGGTTTCCAAGACACTTTCGCTGGTGCTGGACCGTTAACAAATCCTTAGACTTAGCAGGGCACAAATGAGAATGGCTATAGGAGTATTATCCGAGCATTGGATACACGCCAAGAGGGTCAGACTCAAAGGCACGGATATTTGCAGATACTGTAATGATATAGGTGCACATATTCTGTGTGAATGTCAGGGCATAGCAGGCAGTCGCAGGAACATTTTCGGCTCATACTTCCTTAATAACCTGGAGGAGGTAGGCCAAAATCAACCATAGATTCATTCTAAAGTTTTGCAGGGTAATAAAATGCTTTGGGGAATTTGAGGCGGTTTAAGTGCTTGGATCGATTCTTAGAAGATCGCGATTGGCCCACTCTGGTGCCTAGTGTTTTGGGATGGCTCAGCCTCTCAACCCATCTCAACCTAACCAAACCTAATCTATAGGCCCCTCAGATAAGGAAATTGATTAAAGATAGTACTTTTGTTCAAAAATTAAACGAAAAAGAACTTAAATCTTGGATCTGCTTCGTCGCTGTTGTGAAGGGTTTCCAAGGCAATAATAAAGCTCTAGGCGGCGCGCGGCGATAAATTTCATGTGTGTAGTAAACCTACTCCCAGCATATGTATGAATGAATGCCTATCAATATGTATGACGTATTTTCTACAGCTTTGCTGTATTTTGCAGTTAGCCAAACTCGTCGTCCCATTAAAATGTTTGGGTAGGGGAACAAATACCAAACATAGAAGCTCGTTGCAGTTGTTGGTAAGTTAGGTTAGGTGGCTATGCACCGTACTCGGTAGGATTCACTTAGTAGCTCCATTTTGTTGCCACATACGCCTGGGTTGGTTTCATTTTAAAAGTGGGATAAATTTCCACCTTTAGGATGAGAGTTCCGGGCAGCTGCATAGGAGGTGATAGGGAGATTCTTCTTTCTCCTTAAATATGCAGCTATGATAGAAGTCATTGGCGAGGATTCCGAATCTTTGTTCTGTTTTGTTTCGTTTTGTTAATCGTTTCAAAGACTTTCTCTAAGTCGAATTTTCACGGGATACCAAAATTTATTCGAGTTAGAGAGAGTTTTGAAAAAAATTCAAGTAATAGAGACAAACATTTATTTTTGTTTTAAAACGTTTGTTTAATAAAAAAAAAGGTTACTGTACTTACAAAAAAGTTAGCAGAAAAATGTAGCTTCTTGCTTGATTAAAAAATCTAGCTACAAACATGCACATAAAGACTGCATCAGCTCTGTTGAACTGCCTAGAGTCAACTCCGGCTGGAATCTTACTTAAACAAATTATTTTTTTATATGTACATACATACGCAGATAGATCCATTGAAGAACCTGTTTTGAATGCAACCAACAAGACAAAGAAAAGGATAACAAGTGTTTTTAAAAACTGTATCATTTTATGGAGGTACCAAAAATATGAATAGGAAGAAACACGACGGGCTGACGATGATGGCACACGTGGTGCTACACATATTTAGGGTATTGAAGTGTGTAGGTACCTACTACTTGATGGTTAGTAGTTATAAATATATACTCAACTACGAATTCCGAAGGGTTAATGTATTTTTATTTTGTTTTGTGCTAAACAAAATTCGGCTGAATGCGTAAAAAAAGATGCCAATAATTGAGAGGAGGTGTTCGAGTTAGAGAGAGTTTTGACTTAGAGAATGTTTTTTGTCTGGGAAATTGAAGGGAATGACAAAATATGGTGAAGAAATTCGAGTTACAGAGAAATTATACTTAGGGAGAGTTCGACTTAGAGAGAGTCCACTGTATAGATTATTTATTAAAAAAAAATTGTGTTATCCCTTGAAAGGACAACTCCCTTAGGCGGACAAAGATGCTGTCACCGTCCGCCTAAGGGAGGTTTCACTGTATTTTACTTCTTAGTTTATGTGGATTACATCTGATCCGAAACATATAATATTTTCCATGTTGTCGAGAAAAGTTGAAAATCTATTCCGTTGTTATTTAACCTGACTTGTATCAAACCATTGCACAAAGTAAGCCAAATTGTGTACAAACTTGTTGTATAGTTACTCATATACTGAATCAATCGACTCTTAATCAAACAAATTCCACAAAAGCATCAGGAAAAAAACGTAAACGAAGTCGAAGGTGGTCCAGACTCAGACTATTACAAGCTCTACAACTGCATTTACACTCGAAAATTTTTTTAATTTTCCACAAAACTGCTGGCAACAATAACTGACCCAATTATAAATAATTATCAACATGAAGTTTAAAAATAAATAAAAATCTATACAAATATAAAAACCAGTTGCAGCTAAACTGTTTTATCGGTTGTTTCCCATGAATCGGGAGATCCCATTTGATGTCAACAAAAGGCAAAATAAACAACCAGACCATTTATTTATTTATAAGATGTATGTATATAAATGCTGTCATTTTACATAGCAATTAGTCGGATTACTGTTCGCTTTACACTTACAAATGCATATCGGACCGTTTTTACGAAATAACATTAAAATAAAAAAAAAAAAAAACAGGTTAATCCCAGCAATGTATCCCTTGAAGGTGATTAACAATTTATGTTTAATAATACTCGAATTACGAGTAATTATGAAATAACTTATGTTGTCCATCATTTCGTATAGCAAAGCCACCCACACTTGATATACTCGTGCATACATTTATGTAAGTGGAAATCGGCGCCACAAAGGTCAATCATTTTATCAACAAAAATTTATTGTGCATTATACATAAGCAAACAAATGAACATGCATTACAAAGAGCAATAGAAAGAGTGAGAAAAGAGAGAGAGAAAAAAGTGGGAAAAAACGACTTTAGATATTTTTAAAATTATCGCCTTAAGTAACCCTGAGCACATGAACATGAAACTTTTTCCACTTGCTCAAGTGCAGTTGGTTGAGTTTTGATTTTTTTGTTGGTATTTTTCCTGCATTTTCCACTTTCACTAGAGAAAAAAAAGCGAAAATGAAATTAAGAAAAAAACACAAAATCACACAACACGAACAGAAATGTAAAAAATGTTTGAAAAAAAAAAAAGAAAACCCAGTACCAATTCGATACGCTGCACGAGTTTTTCTTTCGCTTTTTTTCTCTGTGGTCCAACTTCCACATGCAACTTTATGGACACGATTCACGGTTAGATTTTGTGTTATAATTCTAACAATTAATTTTTTTGTAAAAATGATAAAAAATAAGAAAAAAACGATTAGTAACAGTTTTCACCTTCACACTCAATAAAGCAACGACTCAACTCGACTCGACTTGTTGTTAATTTAAAACAAAAAATAAAAAATTAAATAATAAAAATAAATTAACAAAACAATATTAAAATTTATTTATCTTTAACTAGCAGTAGACAGACAGATATGTAGTTGTAACTGTTTTGTCTGTAGATTAAAAAAATATATATTGCTAGGTAACTGCAAGATGCTCTGTGTCATAGAAGAGAAAACAGAGTAGAGGTCCAACAACAGAACCCTAGGGTATGCCACTTAATTTGGAACAGAAAAAAGGTTCGCGGTCTCTGGCTGTCAAAGAACTTGTAAGTTGTATTGAGTGTGTTCAAACCTTTTAGAAATTAATAGCAAAATCACGTCCCTACTACATGGGGTGAAAAGTCTCCGAACTAACATATAGATGCCGGTACTAGAAGATCGTTACACGATTTTGGATTCACACCGCGAGCTAAGAAGTTTCACTTCAAAAAATATAAAAAAGTTGTTTTTTTATTATTTACGAAAAATAATATACACATAGCAGGGAAAGGCTGCGTTCACCAACTAAAACAATTCTTTGCTGCATTAAAACAAACAGATTAAATAAAAGTTTTTGAATTTTTATTATGCCCATTTGGAAACAACAGTAGGGACAACAATTTACCGAGATTTCATAGAATTCTTATGAACACGCGTCCAGTTAACGGAACTTTTTTTTCGAACCCCTAAAAGAGAGACAGAAAAAGTCAGTACTTTCGAGACAATTTTTAGTGACTTTTTCGTGGATTAAGGGCATATTCCCGGTTATAACTTGGTTGGTTTATAGTTGTGCCAACGTGTCTGGCAAAAAAAAAAAAGATGCACTACGAGGGTTCTAAAAGACTGTCTTCCTCCGATAGACTTAAGGAACCCAAATCAAGATAAGGCTCGTCGTTGCATGGAGAGTAATATACTGGCGATTCATCAACAAAATTTGACTGGAAAAATGAAACAAACATACAACAAATCTTTATTTATAGAAAGAATTCCATATGATATTCTAATAGTGACAACATTTAAAAGTTTCTTTATAAAATTTGGTAACATTGTGTCGATTAGTTCCAAAGTTATACTCGATTGCATGGCGCCACTCTTGTTAATGTAAGAAACAAGGACAACAAGGAGTTTCGTATGTTATTCAAACATTGCTTTTTAATGGGAAAAACACTGCCAAAGCCAAAAAAATGAATTGAAAAGTGTTACGGCGAGTGTGCACATTTAAAATCAATGATTTGCTAGTAGCTCAGTGAATTTAAACGTGGTCGTACAAGCATTCATGATGCTGAACGTTCTGGACGGCCGAATGAGGTAACAACTTCAGAAAACATCGAGAAAATCCACCGCATCGTTTAAAACGACCGAAAAGTAAAAGTGCGTGAGATAGCTGACGTATTGAAGTTGTCAACAGATCATGTGCGGAATATCTTGCATGAACATTTGCATATGAAAACACATGGTTGGCCGCGATCTCTAACAACCGATCAAAAACCACGACGTGTGGATGATTCAGGGCGCTGCTTAGTACTGTTCCAGCGTAATCTAAAAGAATTCGTGCATCGGTATGTGACCATGGACAAAACTTGGACTAACCACTGCATACCAGAGTCCAGCGCAGTGGTTAGAACCAGGGAAAAGCCGCCCAAAGTGGCCGAAGATGGAAAAAATAGCCGGAAGTTTTCGCCAGTATTTTTTGGGACGCACATGGAATCATTTCCATAGATTATCTTGAAAAAGGTCAAAACAATCACAGGAGAATATTACATTGCATTATTCGAGCGAAGAAAAACAGTACTCTACCACCACGACAATGCACCCGCTCACACATCTTGAAAAGCGATGACCAAATTTAATCTCCTGAAATACGAAATTCTTTCTTATCCACCATACTCCGCAGACATGGCACTGAGCGACTATTTTTTGTTTCCAGACTTGAAAAGATGGGTCCAGGGTAAGAGATTTTATTCGAATGAAGAGGTCAAACAGGAAACAGATCCTTATTTTGAGGCGCTCGACAAATCTTAATATACAGGTGTAGAAATGTTGGAGGAACGCTGGAAAAAGTGTATTGCTCATGGAGGGGACTACGTTGAAGAATACAAAAAAAAATTCCCAAAAAATGTTTTTTTTCATTTCGAGTCCGGAGACTTTTCAGCCCATGTAGTATATTTGTTGTTTTCGCATATTCAAGAACCAGTTTTAACATATTTGACAAAAACTGAACTCCTGTTGCAATCAGGAGACTTATCAGCTACAGACCCACGGATTAGTAGGTAAGCGACGGCATGGCCTACAACACTATAGCCACAAAGTTGCCCTCAGCTGCCAAGATTTCCAAGAAATTATAAGAATAAGGTGAAAAATAAGAAAACAATTCTTAATAATTAAAGAATCATTATAAACAGATATAAACTGCCTCACCTGCCCAGAGTTAAAATGGAATTTTCCCGGTTATTTCGACTGTCAAGTTCTTAGTCTCTAAACTGAATTACTGAATCCTAGAACACTACTCCCGATTGGTCCCTCTGAGATGGCTTCGAAACTATAACAGACAAGTCAATACACTGCTACACTGATGGCTCTAACGAAACGATATAAGCATCTCCTCGGATAGTCAGGTGGCCTTGAAATCTATGGAATCGGTCTCACACACTTGTAAAACCACCTTCAACTGCCGTTCATCTCTTATAGAGATGGCCACAGTGTTACCTTTGAGACCATTTGGGGTCAAATTGAACCTTTTTTGATGGCACGGACCCCAAGACCCGCCTTTTTGAAAATCATCGAAATCTGACCATTTTTGAAAAAATAGGACCCTTTTGGACCCTTTCTGTATAATTGGGATAAAATGGACGTTTTCAACTTCTTCACATTTATAGCCGACATCGCCATCGACAGCAATCTTACTTTTGCATTAACCCGATTTCTATCAATGTATGTGCTTGCTAACGCCAAAAATTGTAGATTTCCCCTGTGAACGGACACATTCAAATACTGCGGTCCGTTTCTCTTCATCCCATTTATTTGTATTTCTCATATGTCTTTAAATTTTATATGGCACCCCTTTTTATCGCTAGGTACCCCTTTAAGGAACCCTTCCGGAAATTTTCAGAGGCCAAGCAGTTTAATATACACTTTTACTGGATGCCGAGGCACAGAGACATTCCAGAGAGTTGTAGTAAAGCTGATGAGCTTGCTAAATTACAACAATACCTATTCTACCCGATAAGAAGCATATTGGAATGCCCTTCGCCACTTAAAGGCTAACACGCAAACTTGATACAGTCAATATAACCAACGCCAGGTGGGCAGGTGGAACCACCTGCGTTGCCACCAGACAGATCTGGCCAAGACAAGATCTAAAGCGCTCTAAATACCTTCTGTCCCTAAAAAGACTACATATAAGTACGGCTATCAGTGTCATAACAGGACACTGCCTTATAGGCAAGCATGCAACTAGGCGAGCTAGAGACGAAGCAGAGGTAGAGAGCCCAACACATCTACTCTGTTCATGCCAGAGGTCTTTCTCGTAGTAGAAAATTACACCTAGGAGAATACTTCTTCGGCGATCTTAGTGACCTAGCACAAAAAGACATGGGAAGACTTTTTCGCTCTATACAAAGCTTTCTCATGAGTAGTGGGGTTAAATATCCCAATGGGCCTCTATAGGCCTAAGTATGCTGGTACTCGTTACTGGCAGCCACTGCTATCTAGCCTGCCCAAGGTACTCTCTTACTTAGCTTCTGTTACACTTCTCTGTCATTTTCTTCCTCCAATAATGCCTTCAAATGGCCAACAAAGTGAAACTAGTACAATTTGCGGTCTCAAAATTTAGACCAACCCAATTTAGCAGGGTGTCTGGCCTGTACATGTGACTGACACAAACAGATGTCAGAGGCTTCTTTCGCTTTGTCTGAATTTCTAAAATGTACGACGATATCCAAAAAGATCGATGGTGTCTCAATGGTGTCATTCCTACCTAACATAGTTCATTCCGAAACAAAAATAGCGTGTACTGTCGAAATAAAATCACTGCTTAGCTCAGCTTAAGCTTATCTCAAATAGTCTTTCACGTTAAAAGAATACCTAAAGCTATGCAACAAATTGGGGATAGGTTGTATCTTTCGCTGTGGGTTGTGTTCTTTGCTTATTTGAAATCCTGTGAGCACCTGTTTCTCCTCAAAGTCGGACCAGCCTAAACTTTACGTCACCAGATGTCGAAATTCATAGCAATCATATATGTACATATATTATTTCTGTAGTATAGGTACCATTCGCGGCTCTCACCTTTAACCAATATTAATAAATGAGGTGTCAAAAGAAAGAGTATTTCCTGAAGCACTGAAGAATTGCATTTTCACTTTATAATCTTGGATTTTGGGGGTTGGATTTTCTCTTGCGAGAGTTCTCTCACGGACACACTAGTATATATTATTTCTGTAGTATAGGTACCATTTGCGGCTCTCATACTTAACCAATATTAATAAATGAGGTGTCAAAAGAAAGAACATTTCCTGGAGAACTGACGAATTGTGCTTTCAATTTATAAATTTAAACAAATTGAAAAACCGATCAAAATAAATATTTTACCCAAAATGAACTCCCGAAAGAATAAACACTTCCCGTATAATTTCTTGGGATTTCCATCAGTTGACAGATGGTAATCATATGGACAGTGTTTGATGTTTTAAGAGTCAATTCCTTTTGGTTGATATATTGGCTATATGGAATATAATGTTTTTTGCTTATTTGAAATCTTGTGAGCACCTGTTTCTCCTTAAAGTCGGAACCAGCCGAAACTTTACGTCACCAGGTGTCGAAATTCACAGCAATTTATATGAAATTTGTTTAAACGTGTGTAATCACTTACGCAGATAAAATATCTTCTATTATAAATTATACCCGATGAATCACTTGCACTCTCCGCATCTGTAGACATGTTTTATCACCGTTATTTAGCAACAAAAAACAGAAATACAGAAACAAAAACAATTGAGTCAGACGCCTACATGGGTGATAATAAATCGCTATCTCTCTTTTCATTTTCCCCAAGAGGAAATACAAGTACTAGTTCATACATATATCCACATCCAAAATGGCAGTATTTCAGCAATACGAAGATGGTAAAATGTCAAAAATATAAATCAATCACTTTACTCTACGTTTAAGTGTGCATCATCATTTATTTGTGCACAGCATTCGCTGTGTTTAAGCCAGCTACACGTGAAATGATGACCAATTTGTATGAAATCGTGCTAATTGCTCGTATCTCTCTGGTCGTGCAAAGTATCTTTTTTATTTAGTATCTAACTGCTTTGATGACAGAAAGATATATGTATGTATGTGTGAGTGTACCTAATATGTTGACGGTGATTATCGCTGTCAGAAACAGATTAAATCATATTTTGCCAAACAATTAGTCATTTATTGATTAATTAAAAAAAAAAAAAATTAAATACATAAAATATGAATAAACAAATTAACACCACGCTTATATATACCTGAAATTATTTGCACAATATTTACCTTGAGTCAGATGAAAGAAAGTGATTTTTTTTAGGGGATTTTTTTTTTTCTTCGAAAGACTTGTTTCAAAGTGTTGCGTGCGTATGGGGTTCAAGGAACCCCTTCGAAGAGGTTCCGAGTCATTTAATTCGATATTATTATTTTGCAATATCCGCGACAAGTGTACACGAGTAACTGGCATAAGAAAATGAGAGAAAGAGGAAGATCGAAATGAAATCCAATTAACTATTGCCAGGAAATAAAATCGCAAGAAATCGTAAAGAAAAAAAAACAAATTATAAAAAGACCGACGATACCGATAAAAGATTCAAATCGAGGAAAAGTCTGCGAGAAGAGTGTTTTATCAATCAAAACCGGAGTCGTAAGATCGGAGGATTGGCTGCTTTTCTAGGTTTATGGATGGGTCTTGAACTACGGAAAAAATCGCCACTATTAAGTCTTGTCCACACTTTAATTTAACACAAAAAAAAAAACCAATTAAGGCTTACGTCTTACGTCATACGTGTTCATATGTGCAATGAGCTGAATCATCAGCAGTTTGGAAATTTTCCGTCTCACGGTTACGATATTAAATATCTGTCAACTTTTACAGCACCTTTAAGCCTTAAATCAATTTTTCGACAATAACGTTATGTTGTACAGTGAAATCTCTCACAAGCGGACACCCTCTTTAGCGGACAACTCGCATTGGCGGACACTTTTTTGGGCAACCAATTTCTAAATTCCCATCTAAAATGCGTTCTTATAAACGGACAGCTCTCATAAGCGGACAAAAACTCCTGTCCCGTGGCTGTCCACTTAAGAGAGATTTCATTGTATTGTTTATGAAATGGGTTAGCACCGTGGGATCGTATTAAATACAAATAAATACAAATACAAATAGTGGTAAGTGCGTTGTCCGGGTCAAATCCCAGCCCGGGTTCAACACCTAAAAGTTTTTTCACGGTGCCACCTTTTTCGAATGTCTGACAGGAATCAAAGATAATCATTTGTCAACGAGCTTCTCAACTCGCCATTCGGAGTCAGCAACAAACTGTAGGCCCGTTCCATTCGTACAAAAATATAACTCGCACACACAAATGGTTGCGAGAAGAAGGCTCAGGTTCACTCCGCGCTGTAGCGCTACCCAAAGTAAGTATGTATATGAAATGGTTATGAAAAGATACTGTGATACTTGCTCAACGGCTAGAGAGCGTCGAATTGAAATTAAAACAAGAGCTCGTGACACAAGCCCACGTGAAAAGTGGCTTCGAACCTTAGACGCAATACGACCAGTGTAAAACAAGGTGGGTACAGAAACAGTGATTGAAAAAGACGTTTTTGAACAAAAAAAAAATGCAAATCGTCCTAAAAGACATGCAATTGCTCATCACGGTTCTTATACGTTAAATTCCCTTTGAACTATAATTCTCTTGTAAGAAGAGTCGGAACATTTATAAAACTGACAACTTCCGATTTACCTTACTTAGCAATCTTTGAAGAAGAAAATAAAAAGAAAACATCTTTGTTTCCTAGAACACTAGGAGAATAGCAACTCTGATAGTCCAAAACTTACTTAAAAATGGACTCTGCAGAGGTTTAGACGGTAACCAGGAAAAAAAAAACTTTTTCCATAACACCGATTGTAAAAGGTTTACAATGGAGAAGTCAAAGGTCTATTTGTTTAGCGAAGATGAAGGCCTAAAAGCTAACTATACTCATCTTTGGAAGTCCATCTTAAATAACTGTCACCAGGATAGAGGGTAACTCTTGAAAAGACACAGAAATGGTAAGCATAACCAGTGCATTCTATTCTACAGTAAGAAGTCGCTGAAAGACCGTTTTGAAATCTTAAAGCATTGGACCTTAGCCTCTAGTCTAGATCATTCTTTAGGATAAATAAAGCTCAGTTCTGTCGAGATTCTGGGCTTGTTTTTGGCCCAAGTCATGGAGCAGCTTAAACAGAGTACGATGCTACAAGCTAACGGAGAGCAGCATTTCGAAGAACTGTCCAAAACCAATACTTTCCAAAGTCTAAGCCGGGGAGGTGTTCAGCCTTAGTTCAAAGGTTGCTTTTTCACAGTAGGTATTATCGCAGGACACGGCCGTCTCATTCTCATGGCAGGAACTCAAATAGCGTACTGTTATGATTTGAGCTGGAAAAAAAGGCTTTATTTTTTTATTCTTAGAAGAACGCTTGCAAAGTCGACTACCCCGTGAAACTGACACAGACTGTGTATCCTTAATAATTCAACTCCCGAAAGTTCCTCTGGTATCACAGTGGACCTTCATTTAATCTATCTTAAGGTTGATTTCCATTATTACGAGGACATGTAAGTGAAACTGTTAAGTGAGGATCCTTATAAGACAGATGAACAAGAAATCTAATAGGCTAGGTGTTTCAAAACGACCGCCCGATCCGTTCTTGAAAAAGCTAAGACCTTATGAATTATTTAGTAACAGGCTTAAATGTCTTATTTAATGGGATCTGGTGTAAAAAAGGATGTTTTCCAAGAGGATCTGGAAAATAAATTTAAATAAAAATATACGACATTGGCTTTGGATCTTTTAGTGTATGCACTTTATATTAGGATCAGTTTCGATCAGCGTGTTGAGGAGAGGATAAATGCAAGGGTTGCTACCTTGCACATTGTCTCGTACACATGACACAATAGAGAGATCACCACTTGTTGTTGATTGCTTAGGGAGCTCGCTTCTTGGTTACTTCGTGCATGTTGCCAAAACAGTCACCCCGATTCTAAAAGTCGTATTTGCGAGTCGCATGCGACCATACTCGTATTTTGTAATAACAAATATGAGCATAACAAAATACGAGTATGGTCGTACGCGACTCACAAATACGATTTTGAGAATTGGGAGTAAACTATACAAATCTAATAATAAATGCTTTTTATTTTAAAGATAGTTTTTTTTTTCATTTATCATATAAAGGTGATTTCGGGCACATGAGCCCCACGACGTAATCACAAAACGTGTCCTGTCCGTCATAGTTACGGTGCTCGTAAAAAATAGCCTTTTGCATCTAAATAATAGCCATTAGTCTTTGAAGGTCGGCAACACGTGTAAGCGGCACTATTTGTCTTGTTATAGTCTCAATTAATAGAAGCAAATGTCTTACGGCTAGATTCAAAACATGAATAAAATACCAACAAAAATATTGGCAAATCTATTTACGGCAAAAAAAGATTCCATGACATTGAACTTGTTTCTCTGTATGACAACTTCTGCCGCTCCAAAGCACCCAACTAACAATACAAAACCAAATTTAACAGAATTCAACTTAATAATTCTTTCATCATCGCACAATGGCGGCATATGAATCAACTCATCACCGAATCGCCACATAAACAATAAAATACAACAAAAAGAAGAAAAAAAACTAAATCAACTCTCTCACGTTCGCTGCTGACTAGTTGGCTGGTTGGTTCGTTCAGTCTCGTTTAACTCATTCCAAGGACGTTTCTGAATTCGAAAAATAAAACAAGTTTCCACTCAACTTCCAGTCCCAGAGTGCACACCAACTCGAGGCGGATTACGTTTAATCACTGTAATCAACGTGACCGACCTACCGTCCGATTCCAAGCCAAACCAATCCGAAACTCTCCAAGCACGATCTGGTGGATCTGGTCTTTTGGTCTCGAAACTCTTAACGTGTCGTTGGCATGGCTTCGATTGCTAATGAATATTATGACCAAAAGAAAAAGAGGTCGTCGCAAAAAAAAAACAAAACAAAAACGTGGCCAAAAAGGTGAACAAGAATGAAAAGAGAATAAAAAAAAACATGATGATGAAACTCCTGAAGGAGGACGTCAAATCGTACACGAGTCAACGTCAAAGTGGAAAACTCAGCTCCGCATAATTAACGCGCCAGTCGTATGCGCCAATTAAATGGGAAATTGTTGCACAATTTATGAAGTTTTTTTTACACAGAGTATCTACTACCATCAGGGCCCGCATTTAATGATTTTCAGATTTTGTCTCGTTTTTCGTTTAACACCTTCCAGGGAGCCCCCCGGTGATCGTGATCGATATCAGGCGCTCGAATTTTTGTCAAAAAAAAAAATTACAAATTCTTGTCACAGAAATGAGAAAAGATTACGCGATCGTTAGATTACATTGGCACGGACGACGAGTTGAAGCGTTGAAGGTGATTTGCTTCTGCTTTGTCAGTGTTTATCTTTTTTTTTGTGTATGGATTGATTTTAGTGAGATACGTGATGGGTATTAACACGTGGATTAGCGTACATTGAAGAATTCGCAATTTCAATACCAATAGCCAGAAACTGTCAGAAAGCTGGAGATTGCTTTGTCTTATGAAAGTGACGTTTAACTCGTTATACAGCCTCCTTTCTTGATCCTATTGTCCTTTTTAGAATCAAACAAAAAAAAAAACCATTCTCACGTACTTGTGTAGGAACTGACTGACAGAAACACAAACATTTCACTGAAACGAGGTCTGTTTGGTGTGCTTTTTGTGATCCAAATGGGAGGACATCTGTCAAATAATAAATAATTTGAAAAGTGGGGGAAAATCCGCTCAGCAATGGAAATTTTCTTTTTGTTTTCCACTAACAATGAAGATTATGACATTTTACAATTATTGTCAGATGGCTGTTTGACAGATGTCCCTCGGTGACTCCATGGATGTGGTGTAGCACGATTTCGCTTTGTTGACACTCATTTTGCTCTCTATTCTCTTGATTTTTGACAGATTCAGTAATTTTACGTAATTTTACAGCACATCAAAAAGACCTACTGATAGCTGTAGTAAACAAGCTGTCAAAATTTAGTAAGAAACGCTGAAACAGGTCTACAACTACATTTGATTTGATATACAGTAGACTCTCGATAACGCGAACAATTAAAAACTAAGCCAGTTCACGTTTACGAAGGTTGAATTTTAACAAAAGAATAGGAAAATCCCACAGAAGAAATTCATTTAAAAACTTATTCACCCCTATCGGCAATAGTGTTTCTCGGGAAATATTTCTCTTGTTCGAAAAATTGGTATCGGCAATTCGTTTCCGATGGAAAAATTTCCCGTAAAAAAATACGCATCGGCAATGAACTTTTTCCCGCGAAATATTTCTCTCACTGTTTTGCTCGGGAAAAGGTCGGTGAAATCGAAAATGTAAGTTTTTTCTTAGAAAAAAATATTGAGATAAAATTTAAATTTAAACAATTGTTACATTGCATCTGGCAAATCAAGTGGATTGCATTTTTCTCTTAATACATACTCTTCGCATTATTCGTAGTGATTTTTTTGCTCTCTTTCTTCATTTTCATAAAGTATTGCATTGTTAAACATTTTGCTTTTAAATCAACAAAAACAATTAGAATATTTTGATTCAAACTGTTGCATGTAACTGTCACAAAAAAATAATGATTTTCCATTGTCAATACTGGAATTTCTCGAATTTTATGTTTTTTGTGTTGGTTTTACTACGTTCCCGAAAATATAATGCCGATGGAGATTCCCGATAAGGAGAAATGTTTCCGGGAACGGGAACATGCTCCCAGAGAAATTTTTCCCTCGAAATTGCCGATAGGGCTGATTTATTTCTGTACTTTTATTTTATTTGTTGCATAACTCTTTTTTTTAATTTTTTTTTTTATTTTTAAGAAAAAGTTATGGCAAAGGAGCAGCGTAAATACAAAGTTATGGAATTTAGTAGAAAAAGTAGGTCATCTGCTTACTTGTCTTCTTTTTGTCCAAAAGCTCACCTACCGCCCTTTCCCTAAGGCGCCTTGACATTAAAGTCATTTTGGCTAACAAGCTCATCTTCAGCCCATCCGAAAGCCTTGTTGCAAATTTAAATGGCTTCACTAGGCTTAATTTTTCTGTTGGCAATCCAAGCACATCTCAATCACTTATTGTGTTGGTACTTTGCACCCGACATTAGAGTCTTCTATATTCTCGTTCCATTCATGTATGTATGTCTTCAATTGTATACAGCTCACCTACGCAAACGATTTTACTTAAGGCAAAGGTCATATTCGAAAACGTCATCTCCATCAAATTGCTTTTCCCAAAATGTTCTTGAACGAAAGCTGCAAATAACGTAACCCTTAGGCTAGGTGCACACAAGCGATTGAAGTCGCACGACTATTCAGTCGCAAAAAATAGAACACATAGCTTTTAATGTAAGTGCGCGCACATGATACGTTGCGATTGGTACGTCAAATTGACGATCAAATGACGTTTTCGAAAACGGGCAAATATCTTAAATATATAGGAATCAAACTTTGTATTCTTCACGAACAAACAGACTTGTGGCTAACTAAAACTGTACAAGACGAGATGTGTTACCAAAAAAAAACAACAAATTTCAAGTTGCATCTTGTTTGAATTTTACAGTTATTTTGAGCGGAAATTGTAGTTCACGTTTTAGAGTGTTCAGGATTTGTTCACGTTTTAGAGATGTCAATGTTAAAAAAATATGTTCACGTTACCCAGAGTTCACATTAACCGGTGTTCACGCTAACGAGAGTCTACTGTAATTCGAAATTCACATAAAACAAATATAACAAAATCCCAGACAATTAATTATCTTAACAAATGTGATATTGTTGACGACACCAGTAATTTGAAGCTTTGGTAGCTACGCAATTGTAGCTTATGTCTTTCGTCAAAGAAGCGTACTAACTAAATTCTATAATTCAAATGACTAGTTTAACAGAAGGAAGCTACGCCTTTGTGTCTTTTGTAGCTACGCCATTGTAGCTTGTGGCTATCGTCAAACAAGTTTACTAACTAAATTCTATAATTCAAATGACTAGTTTGACAGAAGGAAGCTACGCCTTTGTGTCTTTTGTAGCTACGCCATTGTAGCTTGTGTCTATCGTCAAACAAGTTTACTAACTAAATTCTATAATTCAAATGACTAATTGGACAGAAGGGAGCTATGCCTCTGTGGCTTTTGAAACTGCGCCACTGTTGCTTGTGTCTTTCGTCAAAGAAACATACTAGCTGAATCCTTTAATTTAAATTAATAGTTTGACAGAAGCGAGCTACACCATTTTGACTTTGGGAACTACGCCACTGTAGCTTGTGTCATTAGTCAAAGAGGTATTATTTAACTGACTTATTTGACAGAAGCCTTGGCAGTCTTGGTAGCTACGCTATTGTAGCTTGGATCTTGGATCAATATCACATTTTTTTAAATAATGACAGAAGGAAGCTACGCCTTTGTGGCTTTTGTAGCTACGCCTTTGTAGCTTGTGGTTATCGTCAAACGAGCGTGCCTACTACCTAAATTCTATAATTCAAATGACTAATTTGACAAAAAAGAGTTACACCATTGTGAATTTGGAAGCTACTCCATTGTAGCTTGTGTCTTGTGTCAATGAAGCATATTAGCTAAATCACATCGTTTAACTGACTAATTTGACAGGCGAGAGCTACGTGTTTGTGGCTTTTGTAGCTACGCCATTGTTGCTTGTGTCTTTCGTCAAAGAAGCTTACTAACTGAATCCTTTAATTTAAACGACTATTTTGGCAGAAGCGAGCTACACCATTTTGGCTTTGGAAACTACCCTATTATAGCTTGTGCCATTAGTCAAAGAGGTATAATTTAACTGACTAATTTGACAGGAAAGAGCTACGCCAATGAAGCTTGTGTCTTTCGCCAAAGAAGCGTACTTAATCCCATCACTGGGTTGGTTCTGAAATAACAATTTAAAATAAAAATAGATTCGAAACCGGATGGAAAGGAAAGTCCCAGGCTGAAGAGTCAACTCTATAGGAACTCGGGAAGGCAAGACATCCCGTTGTCTGTAGTGATTTACCAGGTAAGACATCGTTCCACTCCAGTCGTTTACATCTCGTTGGAAAACAAGTTTATACAAATTAAACACGTTTAAAGCTTACGGATATTTGTTATGGTTTATCTACTGCCATGAATGTACGATTGTTCACTTACCTGAAAAGATATAAAAAAAAGAAATTGATTAGAAAACTTTAAAAGCAAGAAATTTATGTAATTGAAATAGGGTGAAATAGGGTTGGCAATCAAGGGAAGGTTAACTGCATAATTCAATGGAAACAGTCACAGAATGCCTTAAGTGGTTTTACTGCCAAACTTGCACTATGCTGGCTCTCAGAATCCACACAGGACATTTCAAAGTCATATGCCCCTATCCAATAGAAATCCTTGAAAACAAACTAAAAAGCTTGAGGAAATTCCTAGTCCTTCCAGTGATTAGCACAACAGTGATGCTTTCATTTGCATTAAATCCACAGGGACACCATGCATAACAATTCTCAAGGAGTATCCCTGGTTTTTTGCAACAAAAACGAATAAGCCTTCAATTTTGCTCTTCACTTTTCTGCGTATAACATTGAATGGAAATAAGGACGACAATGGAAAAACTTTCTTCTCATTTTCCATTTTATTTGTTTCGACACTAATAGCAACGATATACTCGTTCCCGTCCGTCCACCAACGTTAAAACCCCATCCGTTAGAACAATTTGCTGAAAATAGTTTATGCAAGGATATTTTTGGACGAGAATCCTTCGTTTCTCTTGACTTCCTGCATTCGTCCTTTTATTATCATGTTTTTTTTTTCTTCGTCTCAATGGACCCAAAATGGACGTTAAGTTGACAATGAGAGTTGGCCGGACAGTAAAAAGAAAAACTTTCATTTAATGTCCATCAAAGTATCTCCTGTGAGTAAGGCGACAACACAGGCAGTAGTAGGTGGTGTTGTTGCATTGTGAATAATACTCTATATCCATTGCAGGTGTTGGGTTATATTTTTGTTATTGTCTGGTCATGTGGAAGGACACGTTTTTAAAAGTTTCAGACAAAGCAGGGAAAGTTTTAATCAACTTTTCGAGTTTTTGTCGAATCGGAAATATTCAAAGAATCAAAGAGAATAGATGGCAAATTCAAAGGATAAAATGAATCAGAGAATGTCCAGCTAGTCTTAACAGAACCCGTCACAGGAAGACCTTTTTGACAGTTGAAACTGAGGAGTCTTTCGTCAGATGGAAGATAGAAAAACTGCATAAAGTGGAAAGCTATAACGACCTCAAGTGCCAAGTCAACGCATCTAGCTTAGGTTAGGTTAGGTTGAGGTGGTTATCCCCATCACTCTGGTTGGATTCACTCAGACACTTAAGGTCCATTGTGTTATCCAATGGAGTCGATTCATTTATCGGTATTCCCCTACTCCTACTCCTATGTCAGCAACACGCGGTGTTTCAAAGTGGTCACTCATCTAAGTACCAACCGCGCCCGACGCTGCTTGATTTCGGTGATCTAACGAGAACCGATGTAGCTTAGGACCAATAATCAGGATTCTAGTCATTTTCTGGTTAAAAGCTCAGAGTTTGCATGTCGCATTGGACAATCCTGTTCAGCTTCTCGGTAGATTTTGCCACGGTCGCTTCGCTATCAGGGCAGATTTTAAGGCAAATAATACATAAGCAATAGGTACTATCGAAGTGTGTGAAAATGAGCCAAGAAATGCTGGTTGAGCATGGAAGTAATGCAAAGTAATACATACATATATTGAATATCCAGTAATGGACAGTAATGCTTACAAAGTAATGCCAAAGTATTGGAAGGAAAATGAAAAATTTAGACTACGGGTTTTTCTCGTTCCATAAAAATAATAGTAATGCTTATGGTAATGCATTACCTCCAGATCTCTCTTTCTCATAGATCCTGTAAAACAAGGTGTTCCTAAGGGACTCAAGCTCGGGAATTTGTATAAAGAATAAAAATCATAACCCTGCTGTGAGAACAACGTCGTCGATTCTCCTCAGCTCCCTTAGGTGGGCAATCAGTTAGAGTCTGTCAACTTTTAAGGCACCTAACTAACATTCACATTTTCAGATGTAAAAAGCGATTAAATTTGATTCACTCTTAAACTCGTCCTTTGCAAACCCACCCACGCATTATCTCTCGTAATCACATCCTTGAATTTTATTCTCGAATCCTCAATTTAACGGCGCATTTAGTGTATAAATCTCATATTCTCATCTCCTTCGCATCATTTGATAAAAAAAATCACATCCCATTTCATCTCACCTCTCTCTCTCTCTCTCTCTCGGTCTATCGCATGAGTGTGAACGCGACTAAAGGAGGTCATTAACCATTTGAATGCCCCCAAGGAAGTTGGCTTCTTATTAAGTGTTCCACTTCACAGTCATACTTTGCGCAAGCGGTTATTGTTTTCGTTGTTATTCGAATGGCACATTTCAATTGAATCGAAATTTCTACCAAAAGCCAACCAACAAATGTTTTCATTCTTCTTCCATATGGCTGTGTGTGTCTGTGCGTTTGAATTTGGATCAAACAATTTTTAATTTCATGAAATTTTTCACGAGCAAATGATGCAAAAAAAAAATGAAGAAAAAAGAAAACTGAAAGTCACGCAGATGATCATGACTCTGAAGCGCACTCGAAAGCCAAAAATCAGGGTCAATGTTTGATGGTTGTCTACATGTACGAGTACAATTGACAGGTAAAGATATAGAAAAACAAAGAAAATCATAAAAATATTATTACCTACTCTATGGATGGTAATGGCGAAGTAGATACATAAACATGGCGAGGTAGTGGGGGGGGGGAAACATGGACAATGAAAATAAGTGAAACATGATTTAATTGTTTTTTTTTTATCCATTTAACCTGATAAACCCGAACCGATTAATAAGTTTCGGATTACAGAAGAGCTTATGGGATTGTGGGTTTTGAAGTTAAGTGGGTATCTAGTACAATGTGCAGCGCACTTTCATTTAAGTGGTTTGTCTGGTGGTAGGTATATACTTTTAATTGTTTGACAACATAAATCGGGGTCAGAATTTAATTTGATAGAAGTTCGAACTAAAAGGATGCTCCTCGCAAGTCAGGAGGACTTAGTGTCGTCTAACATAGCGACAGTGGCGGTTGGAGCGATAACAGCTGGTTTCGTATCTTTTCATGCTTCAAGGTCTCAAATTCTGGGGAAGTGGACATTTTAGAGACAGAAATTCAGCTAACCGACATTGCAAGAAAAAGATTAAATCGTCTGCCTTGTTAAGAATTTTTAAAGCACACCGCAACTATTCAAAAACTGTGTCAAAACTGCTCAAAGACCAACACTGATAACCCCAAAAAAAAACAGGTGACAGTACACAACCCTGAGGCACTCCGCTTTGGACCGCTCCTTCTTAACTTATTTTAATCGTCGCCATATCACTTCAATATTGCTGCTTTCTCCAACTCCATTCCCGTTCATCAAGTTGAGTAGACCCAAAACTGAAGTAAAAAGGGCAGAAATATGCCTATTCGAGTAGAGTAGGTTATGTCAGCTTTTTTTCGCTGATCTACGTTACAGATTGCCTGTAGTAGTAAAAACAACTCGTGTTCGTCTTCAGTAAAAATTGTGAACCCTCGATTGGGACACATTTCGTTTAAACTGGACGTTTCGCCTCACTCTCTGGTTACTTGGACTTCAGCTAGAATTGGATTCTGATGCAACTTGCCCATAGAACACCTTGGTGGTAAAAGGTACTCGTACGAGAAAAAACAGGGCGCATAGAACGTATTTAAATCAAGAATATGGTTAGTCATATCACGAAGATGTTGATGTAGTTTCAAGATGTAAAAAGAGGTACTTTTGGCCCAAAAGGCTTAAATGAGTGACAATTTGTATGGAAATGGGTCTAAAAATCCGTGAAAATTAAATCTATCAAAAATACAAGACATGCGTTAAATAAGTGTGAAGACTTATGAAACCAGAAAACGAAATAATTTAAGTGAAGATGACACAAGATAACGATATTAGACTTCTGCAAAGCGACATCATTGCGAATGTGGAAGCAAAGTCAAAAAGGCTTGTTCTAAAATTGTGTGAGTAACTTCGACTGTGGGCACCGTAGCGCAAGTGGTTAGTGCGTCGGACTACTGAGCCAGCGGTCTTGGGTTCGAATCCCGCCGCAAACACCTAAAAGTTTTTCACAGTGCCCACCTCTTTCGAATGTCTGACAAGCATCAAAGAGTATTATTTGTCACGATTGAGCTTCTCAACTCGCCGTTCGGAGTCGGCAAAAAACTGTAGGTCCCTTCCATTCGTGCAAAAATATAACACGCACACACAAATGGTTGCAAGAAGCAGGCCCAGGTTCACCTCGAGCTGTAGCGCCAACTAAGTAAGTAACTTCGACTGCTATATAGAATTTGTCATTCGATTTTTTAGGTCAAGTCTACAGTTTTCACAGAGAATAAGGAAACCAAAACAAACTGAACTCACCTTCGAAGAAGATGACAAGACGCAGTATCTCCAGCAATATGATCGTTTTGCGAGTAGTTCAATATTTCTCATTCAAAATGAACATAAAAAACATTAAATTACGCATTTTTAAAGAAAGCTAGAGTCTGAGGTAAGCCATGGGCCAAACTTCTAAAGCCATAGAAAAATAGAACCTAAAGAAACTACCTCCGGAAAAAGTCTTAGGTTGAATAATCGGGTAACAAGGAGTCAAACTATCCCAGATAGCAACGCTTCAGAAGATGTTTCTCTTTAATAAACTGTCAACAAGATCGTTTGGTGGAAATCATTTTACCAGGTGCAGAGGTAGACCGACGGCTATTGCTAAAATCGATGTTCAAATTTTGCATAATCGAAGAAGTTTTTTAAGAATGTTTAAAACCGACGGCAAAAAAGTTGCAAGACACGTTGCAGATCTAGATTTCCATAAGAACAGCCGTCAACATCACATGCAAAAAAGCCGGATTCAACAAACAAACTTAACTAGCTGCCTCCATTTGCTTAAAAGAATCCCAACTTTAACCTGCAGGATTAGCCCGGCCCTTAAAATACAAGAAAGCTGCCGTTTTTGACATTCAAAGGTCTTCATATTTCGGCGTAGTGATAGGAAACTCAGATGTTAGGTTTCAACAGTTGTGTATTATTGAATGTTTTTTGTCCTTGCTTATGATTTACTGAAGTTTTTTCCAGATGTTTCATATTAAAGTTTCTGCGATCAATTTCTTCAGCCATACCACCATCCTACTGTCAGTGTTATGCCTTCGCAGTAGGTTTTGATATTAGCTTCTGAAATTGATCAACTTATTTTTATTTCTAGATTTGAATCGTGAACCATCAGCGTGACAAGCGACGACGGCTACCACTACGCCACAGCCATCCTGGCATAATTTGACGTGCGTGGACGTCTTACAAAAATACGTTAGACGAACGACATTGAAGCAATTTCAACATTTTGGGGTAGGTAGGAATAATCTAAGAACCTTTTACAAGAGGACGAATGGCAAAAAACACGGTGATGACCAAAGTAAAAATAATAAACCCTTAAATTATATCCAAGCCTTTATCTGAATCGAAGCTGTGCAGCGCAGGTTTATCCGCTTTGCCTTACGCGGTCTCCCTTGGGCCGACACCTATATCTTACCGCCGTACGAAGACCGGCTAAAATTGCTTAACTTGCAAACCCTTGCAAAACATCGCGAAGTAGCAGACATACCCTTCGTCCACCAACTATTAATTGGTACATTCGATTCCCCCGCACTTTAAGAAATGATTTCCCTCTACACCAACCCCCGTAATCTTAGGTCTGTCCCACTCTTCCGTCTTCCTCTCCACCGAACCAATTATGGCCGTTTTGAACCAATCTCGAGAATGTTACGTCTGGCCAACACAGAACACCCTTGACTTCCGTTCTAGTATATCCTCCCTTAGAAATTCCCTCTACACCCCTCCGTCCTAAGTATAAGTTTCCCCCTTCTGTCCACAACTCCCCTAAATTTGTAATTGTTAGTTTTAAGTCCTAGTCTAAGTTTCATAGTTTGTTTAAGCCTTAGATTGTTTAAGTTCGCTTGTATTAAGCTAAATAAATAAATATCCAAAAGAGAGGCTCAAAATCGGTCCCCTAGTCTTTGGAAGAATGGTTCTTTGGCATTAAAAAAGGAAGACTCAAGATTTAAGATAGCTTAAATAAAATCACTCCCAACCTCCATCTTTCTACTCAGGATTCAGTTTAGTTGAGCGGTCAGCATGAATTAAGTAAAATAATTGATCTTTCAGACAGCTAAGAGTATTTAAGCACTTTTTCTATTCTACAAACGCCTTTTCAAAACATACGTTCTATCAGCGACCGATGCGAGCTTCAGTGACAAAAGCCACTAAAAACACATCCGTCTTATTGAGACTTCTTCCAAATAAGTAAACCCACTGAGTTTGACACTATGTAGTATACTTGCATGAATTAGAATAGCATTACCCTCGGCCACATAAGGCATTCGCTGTCAACCCACCACCATTACCGCAGAGGTTACGTCATGGTGCATGCATGCAAACCGACATGCAATAAGCGACTGACCTCCACTGGAACATATCCTACACATATTTATTTGGTCACCTGATTTTTTATTTTTGCTTGTAAATAGAGAAAAATTCCATCGAAGGTGATTGTTCATTTTTCTTTTCAACCCCTGTCGATGGGGTGTATGCCGTCGTGTGCCACCCTCTCGTCAAGTGTATTATAACTCAATTTTATTGCGCACGTGAATCTTGCTTTGCCATTCAATTTTCGATGTTCTTCTTCTCCTTCATCGCAACTATTTAAGGGCGTGGGTTGATAAGAGGGTTTTTAACCCTCTGCTTACAACAGTGAGGGGATATTCAAATTATGAAAAGAAAATTCATTTTGATTATTATCAGCGAGAGAAAAAAAAACACTCACACACATGCTTCTCCGGTGAAAGGACTTAAATTTCAGCTGCCGCTATTGATTTTCATACACATACAGGCAAATAAACAGGCTCGTGGACATGCGGCAATAATTTCCAACCGGATGCTCGCATGTATTTTCCCTCTAAATTGGGATTGCAGACGGTTGTCGGGAGGAGGGTGGGTAGTGGTGGGTGGTGGATGGTAAATAAATATATTTGTTGACATTAATTTCTTCTCCTATTCTCTTGGGAATTAATTCAAAGAAAATAACGAGAAGCTTCCTTGAGAGACGGCAGAAAGTCTGGCGCGCGCGAAAGTTTATTTTTGGATAATAATGTGGTTTTGTATTTTGATTACACACAAACACACACACAAACACTAATTTTTGGGATTTAGGGAATTTGCTTAAATCAAAGTGACTGACGACATGGATGCTGCGTGGATCTTTATCTGCTCACGAGGTTAGTTGGGTGTAGGTAATGTGGTACTTTGTTTTTTTTTTGAATTAAAGTGTTTATTGATTCAGAAACTAGGAAACGCAGGAATGTCTTTGATTTACAAAAAAGACACGTTTTGAGAGACGAGACCAATGACAAGGAGGGCGCGCTAGGGTAATCACCTTTTAGAAAGGACAGAATTCACCAGAAACCCGAGAAAAGCGCTTTCAATTTATAAGCAATCTATCTCCCTCTCAACCAAAAGCCAAATCGTTGAAGAAAGGGAGGCGTTCTTGACTATTCGGAGAGCAAACGTCGTCTATGCCTACAGGCCTTTTTCAAAGTTTGGCTGTCCAACGAAAGGAAGCCTAAACCCACCAAGAGGAGGGAATTTTACGTTCAACTGTCAAACTCATTTGACTAGGTACAAGTAGCGATACTTTAGCGAAAAACATAGCTACAAATTGTGTCAATCTTAATCTTGAAAACGGGCGCGTTTTTTATGATTATAAGGTAATTGTGTTTTGGAACATAACTGACGCAAGATTTGAATTTTTTGCCGTTTGAGACTTAAAGTGTTGCCAACGAAAAAAAAGACAGCGTGATAGCTGGCAGTTCAGGATTATTTAAAATGGCATGCTGCCCGAAAAAAACAATGCTGAGCAATATTTTAAAAATAATGAAAGTTTGGCAGCTACAGTTCGAAATGTTCGTACAAAATATAGTCTGTGAACTCTGTGTCAACTGTGAAGAGTCTAATTCAAAAGTTCGGGGAGACTGGATCAATTAGTGATCTTAGACACTCTGGCCGTCCTTCAATATGTTGTTCAACACAAAACATTAAAACAATTCGTAAGAGCGTTGCTGAGAGCCCAGGAACATCAATTCGGCACCATGGTCAAGAATTTGACATTTCGAGAAGCTCTCTACTGCGTAGCGTATCCTCACGAAAGATTCGCATCTTTATGCATACAAAGTGCAATTGACTCAAGAACTGAAGCCTACCGACCACGCACAGCGAAGAGAGTTCGTTGAATGGATTATGAAACAACAACAAGTGCATGCTGATTTTTCAAACAAAATCATCATCACCGTTAAGGCTCTTTAATGGCTTTGTTAATCGTCAAAATTGTCCATTTTGGGGTTTAGAAACTGCACAGGTTGTTCTTGAAAAAAAAAAGCATCCACAAATGCATCAATTCTGGTGCGGATTTTGGACTAGAGGCATCATCGTATCATTCTTCTTTGAAAATGCGGCTGGTCAGTGGTCAGGCAATAACAGCTAATGGTTCTCGCGCTATCGCGACATGATAATCCAGTGTTTTGGACATAAATTGCAAGATATGAATGTGGACGACATGTGGTTTCAGCAAGACGGTGCCACATGCCCGAGAAACAATGCAATTACTGCATATGTAACTCATTTACTGGTCGTGTAGTTGCCCGTTTTGGTGATCAGAATTGGCCGTCCAGATCATGCGATTTAAGGCGCTATCTGACTTGTTTCTTTGGGTTTTTTTTAAGTCGAAGGTCAAGAAGCCCACGACCACCCACTCATTGAAGGAGCAAATTGAGCGCTGTATCAACGAAATTCAGATACATTTATGCAAAGCGGTCATGAAAAATTTCGACAAAAGTGTTTACATGTGTTCCAGCAAAGCTGTGGAGGATATTTATCTGATATGCAAATAAAGGTCGTATTCTTGCTCTTCCAGGCGAAAATGTATCGAACAGGCGAATCGCACAAGTTGTGGGTTGCCACGAAAGCACTGTGAGGCGGCTTTTAAAAAAATTGAGCCCGACGGCCAAAACGGGGAGGCAACCTGGAAGCGGAAGACAGAAAAAGACGACAGCACGGCAAGATAGAATTTTGGAGCGCATGTCACTCCAAAAAGCATCATTCAATTTCAATTTCAGGAGCAAAGAGAAGTCGCACGGTGCCAAATCAATTGGATACGGCGTATGATTTAACAAACACACTTGATTTCGAGCCAAAAATTTACGCACAATGAGTGCTGTGAGACTCGGTGCATAATCGTGCAACAGAAACCAACGAATACGATGGATTCTGGCCGTCAAACGCTTCAAAACTTCAGTTGGAACTAATTCTTTGTGGATAATTCCTTCGCTATCGAAGAATGTGCTAAGCATCGTCTTGATTTTTGAAGGAACTTTTCATATTTCCTCCACCCAGCGTCTATCTGCCACAAAAAACGTTAATGCCACTCGAAAATAACTGTTCTACTCAAACAATCATCACGGTACACTTGTTGCATCAACCGGGATATTTCTGACGCATTTTTACCAAGTTTTGCGTGGAATTTAATGACCGCTCTTTGTTAAAAGGTGTTCTGGAACAATCATTTTTATAATTGTTAAATGTCAACCAAGTGTCATGAAATTTTGACAAATAGTAGAGAAAGCTTTAAAACGATATGGTTCGTGTCTGGGATATTATTTGACACACTGTGTAACATTTTTTTAGGATCAAAACCTTTTTGTGTCTTCTACTTTTCACTTAATCAACAAAATAGAATTCAAAGAAAATCTCAACCAATCGCTGACATGATTCGATTTTTTGTTTCCCATATTTCCCCCAAATTTTGCGATCAAAGTAGGTTTACCTACCTTCGCCCCCGACCTTGCCTTCGAATGAATAACGAAATGAAGTTCATTTAGTCGCTCGCTTGGTGATTTTCTGTCACTTTTTGTTGGTTTTTTGTTTTATTTGCAAGAAAATAATTAATTTAATCCACTGATCTACTTTGACGAATTCTTCATTTTATATTATTTATTTTTTGTTTTCTGGCTTTGTGTTTCATGTGCAGAATACATAATTAATCACATTTTCATTACAAAAAAAAGCGAACACAAACACACAGGGTTGTAAGGCATGTGTACCCATACCAACTCGTACTCTCGTATGGCACTGCAGGTGGTGACAGCGTGTGGATATTAATTACCTGGGTGAAGGCAGCGCCGTTTAATTTCCTTCAAAATTTTCGAGGTTAAAACAGCTGAAAATTTGAAATCATACAATTGGAGGGCGGAGAGGGAAATTCAATTTAGATTTGTGGGAGGCGTTGGGTAAGATTTTGATTAACTTCGAGAAAGATATGAATACCTAAGTGGTTTCATTCTAATGAAGATCTCTTTGTACAGTCACAAGGCTATACCACCCACCCCTCCATCCACTGACCCAAACCGCAAGTTGATTGTAAGCCCTGTCTGTCCTTGTTACCTCTTCACTGACCAATTTATGTCAAACACAGACTCTGGCCAACCGAAATCAAATTATGGTAAATTCATTTCCAATTCGTTTGTCTCCATCGGACAATAATAATATTTTCTCTCACATCATCGCACATCGCAGACGCACAGGAACAGGACCCACCCAACCTGTGCGTTGCTACGGTTGCTCTGGCAGGTCGCTTTCAATTAACAAAAAAAAGCCAGGAATTCCACTGAGCATCCCCCCGGAAAAAAAAACAAAAAGATAGGATGATGCCACCCTACCATGATAGAGTTGATAATAATGTTCGATGATGAACAAAAGCAGGGACACGACATAGAGTGGAGCATGGAACCTAATTGAATACATCCTCATTAATCAATTGTTGCAGTGACAGTGGTCGGTGATTATTCTCTATCACGAGCTATAGCCACCACCATGAAATATGAGAGTCCACCTATCGTTCCTCTTGCTTTCATGTGAATCAAAAGTACCCATACCCAAACCAGGAAAAGGAACATTTAGAACTTTTTTTGCTCTTCTAAACTTAAAGTGAAGCTGCTGGTTGGTGCTCTACTCTGATATGATCTCGTTCTCGTCCATTCAAAGAATAAATTTACTCTACAAAATGAGACGATAAAGATAATCAGGAAAGAGAGCAAAAAAATACACAAAAGATGAATACCAAGAAGAAAAACTAGTTAAGTGACCTCCAAGAGCCGAAAAAGAAAAAAAAAATACAAATTCACTAGGAAGGCAGAAGACAAAATACCAGAATAGAAAGACAAAAAAAGAAAGAACAAGCTAGCTCAAGCACACAAATGAAAGAGTTTAGTCGTTGACAGTGTTGCCAATGCAGACTCTTTCGACATTTCGGGTACTTTTTGCACCAAATGCTACCAAATTTTCAATAACTGGTGGGTACACTGACGAAAAAGTTAACGGACGTGTTGAACCAGAAAAAAGAACCAAACATGTATTGCGATTTGACAGATTTTCCGTGAACACTCTCTTTTACGAAAAGCTAAGAAATCTTTGTGTGGCGCTCTCGTTCAGTCGATTTGAATTCGTTTCGTTTTTTTAATGTAACTTTTCGATACCAACGCTGGCTTACATAGATTTTTGAAATGGATATACCAAAACTGCGCAACAAATTTGGATCAAATTTTGTGTTAAAAATTGAATTTACGTCACAAAAACATCTTTTGAGAACGACCTTCTAAAGAAAACAGTTGTCTTACGATTGGCATGCAAGCTTCAGAGGTAGTCGTGACGTCGTCGACGATGATGAAACTTCTGGAAGACACTCGACATCAACAACTGAGAGATATGTCGATGAAAATAAAGATTTATATGTCGTGAGACGTAAATTGACCATCAGAGAGTTAGCAAAGATGACCTCGATTGGATTTAGATCCGTTTACGGCATTTTAACCAATCAATTGAATGGATCACTTCTAGCCAAAAACAACACAAATATGTACCATCAAACAGCCACCGAATGCAACTGGGTAGCGCGTTTTAACAAACGAGAAATGGAAACATCGCTCAGCGAACTGAATGCGATGGAAGCACATCTTTGATTCACATTACACATGAATACTGATGCATGTTGCATAGAAAGCTGCAGCTTGTACCTACGTTAGCTTCCAATGCTGGAGATAACGTTTTTATCGAACACTTCCTTCGACAACTCGATGGTTCCGCCGGCGGTATGGCATCTGGCACCAACCATGTAAAAATAAATAAATATACGGCGTCAGCAGTCCTATACAGACCCAAGCCTAGCTTCTCGCAACCATTTGTCTGTGCGTGTTATTTTTTTCACGAATGGAAGGGACCTACAGTTTTTTGCCGACTCCGAACGGCGAGTTGAGAAGCTTCTCATGACAAATGATACGCTTTGATTGCCTGTCAGACATTCCAAAGAGGTGGCAACCGTGAAAAACTTTTTTTATGTGTTGGACCCGGGTTGGGAATTGAACCCGAGCAGCATGCGTAGTAGTCCAACGCACTAACCACCACGGCCACGGTTTCATATGTCAAAACCTATAAAAAAATCTTCGTACGCGAACAGGATTTGAATGTTTTCGGCTGTTTTGGACAGGTACGGGAACAGACCTCATTTTTCAATGTCATGTGCCAAATCTGTCATACATACATACATATGTATGTCAAACTCAGAACACAGATTTGACAGAAAAGCCCGACAAATGAATCTCCTTGTCGCTTAAACGCTTTCCCATCATCTCTATATCTGTCAGAATTAAGTACCCAATATTCTACTGGATCCCTTTGACAACGGTAACACTTTGTTGCAAACGATTTGTTGCTAATTTTTTTTGTTTTTCGCTCTATCTCTTGCTTCTGTTGTCATTTCACCCATTTCCAAACCAACAACAGAATACAAAGTACACATGCACCCTTTCAGGACAAAAGATGATTTCTTCGCCTTCTCCACCCTTGGGGCACACACCGGCGACGCATGACGCTCGGCGGCAGCTGGGAGGGTGGGAGCTGGGAGGTGCTGCCGAAGACAATCAGGATTTTCTAGTTTTTCTCCCATTCCCAATTTCTTCATCGTTTTCTTTCTCTATCTCTCTTTCTATATCAGTCATCGTCGTCGTCGTTCTCCACTCCAACACACACATTCCATTCCATTCTCCATTCACACATTTCCATAGAACAAGAAATACAAATTTTATTTATTTATTTTTTTATCTGTCAATTGCGAATGTCAATAAGCAGAATTTGAGAAAAATTAGAAAAAAAATTACATGCCTCTCGATTGGAATTGGAAGTTGGAAACCTCGAAAACTTGGAGCAGCAATTTATTTGAACTCTAGAGATGTGGGACACTGGGAAATCTCCCGAATGAAATCCAATACAATTCACTTAACACGGTGGAAACGGGCGAATTCAGGGAAATTCCTTGCACTGATGATGGATTTGATTTTATTTTCTTATTCTCGCTTCACTTATGCAATTTTCTTTTACTTTTTTTGATTTTTCTATTTTGCACGCACGCACACCACGACCACACCGCACTTGCACTCTTTTCTCTTTTATCACTCTGGTGTTGGATTCTTTTTCTTTTTGCACTCGCGATTACACAGAAACAACAACGATAATTAAACAACAAAATAAACGCAAAAAATTAGACAAAACGAATGAAAATTAGTTTTCTATTTCGCGAGCAAAAAAAAAAATTGGGTGGAGATGCGATGATCGAGGAATTTTCCTCGCTTCCTTTGAAAGGGGGCTGAGGCTCTCCTGTTGTTACTCGTTTTTAAGTGGTCACTGACGGAGTACACTCACTTTTACGGTTACACTGGCTCCGCGATTGGGGATATTTTTCTATTTGTTGTTTTTTTTTTCACTTATAAACAGAACAGAGCAGGGTAAATCACTGGCTGAAATTTTGACAAATCGATCTCCGCCATTTGATGTGTAAACGAACGACGAATTTTCGATACGACTGCACTCTAGACCGACATTGGTGAGAGTGGAGACTTGATTCGAGGAATTGGAAGCGAATGGCCGTTTTTTAGTTGGCTGACTGAACGAGTGCGATGCGTAGCGATGGAGATGGTTTGTTTCGGTTTTGTTATTTTTGTTGCTCTCTCTGTTGCTCGTGTGGTGAATGATTGCGAATGGGTTTTCTTTTAATTAGGAGTCGGTGCTGTTGGCAGAAGGTGATGCGATGATGGGCGATAGCTGCTGTCGTGGTGACAGTTGCTGTGGGTGCGTTTGGTTATTGAGGAGTGGAGAGTTTTCGCAAGAGATGTTTGATTTGAAGTCGGATTTTAATGAAGATTATAAGTTATAGTTTTTAATAAAAAAGTTAACAATTTCGATATGAGATTTTCGTAATTTCTTGTAAAACAAAGTATCAGAGTTTTTTTTGTAGTGAATTTGTATATAAATAAAATACATATTTTCGACTGGAAAATATGAACATCAAAACAGTGCTGCCATTATTAAATTAAAACAAATCGTCGCTGCTTTTTCTATGGTTTTTGTCAAAGAGCTCTTGAATTTTGTGATTTGAGAACCAATAAATGAATTTGCGTATGTAAGGGGGCAACCGCTTGGTTTTTGTTTTTGCCCTTTTTCTTTTTTTTCTTGGGAAACAGTTAAAATGCAGTTAAATACTTTTTCGCTTTTTTTTATTTATAATGAAGGTTTATTTGCGCGAGATAAATTGTTGGATGCGGAAGCGTTTCCGATATATAACATTCGTACATTAAAATACTCGACAAAATGCCCTTTATAAATTTCAAAAAAATCGAAGTGCTATCCACTTTGTAAACAATCATATATATTATTTCTGTAGTATAGGTACCATTTGCGGCTCTCACACTTAACCAATCTTAACAAATGAGGTGTCAAAAGAAAGAGGATTTCCTGGAGCACTGACGAATTGCACTTTCAGTTTATAAATTTTAACAAATTGAAAAACCGATCAAAACAAATATTCTACCCAAAATAAACTCTCAAAAGAATAAACACTTCCCCTATGATTTCCATCAGTTGACAGATGGAAATCATATGAGAAGTTTGGATTTTGGGGTTGGATTTTCTCTTGCGAGAACTAGTTATCTTTATTTCGTTCAACAAATTGTGTTGTATTTTTAACCAGCAGATGTTAACCCTTGCTCATCATTTTGCGGCGTTTGGTTTATGCAAGCTGTTGCCACCAGACTGAGAGGTAAAGGTCATATCTTTCCTGTACTGAAAATTCGGTTGGGACAGAGTATAGTTTTAAAGTTTTTTTTTATATTTTAATTTTTTTTTTTTTTTTATTCGAATATTTTTGCTCAAAGTTGGCACTCCATATCACTGTGTTATTGTTAAATGCCTTCTTTGACTGCTTTTAAATGTTGCAATTCTTGCACTGCGACTATCCTTGAATTCTTTTTTGTTTTCGTTCCGCAACGCAGTACTTTTTAATGTTGCGAATCTTTTCAATCTGCGCAGTAACGCAGAATTAAAATATGTATGTATATTGTATTAAAACTATCTCTGATATTATCAACGAAGTGAAATAAATTTAATTAAAAATATTCACCCTGTTTTAATTATATACTTAAACCTATTTTCTGGGACACGAACCATCCTTATATCGGTAATGCAGTGCGAACTACATTATTCGGATTTGTGTATTATAGTGAGAGATTCAAGAAGTGTCAATAGGTGGCGGATGTTGACATCACAAAGAAGAAGTGAAAGAAAAATACCTGTTCACAAGATATGACATATCGACGTTTTCGTTTAAACGTTTTGTAGAGAATTAAATCCGTAGAAGTGATTTGTGACTTTTTCTCGTACTCGTATACATTTCGATAAATCATAAAATCCTAATTCACTTCAGATGATAGGAAAACCCACGATTGCACTTGTGATATCGAAGCACATACTATAATAATAAAAAAAAAAATGTCTCTTCACTCTGGTGAAAGTTCTCACAATCGAACGTCCACGGCAGCATTTTATGGAAGATGACTGGTTTAAGTGAGGAAATGAAAACGAGCACCACTGTCAATTTAAACGGGGAACCACCGAGTTTATTTCGGTACATGGGAGTCTTTGAGTGCACGAGGACCATCGACTTTCAAACATTTAAGAACTTGCTTAAATATGCGGATAAGATTGCATTTGACTGTTAAATTTGACTGTCCCTTTCCACTTATGCACGTCACCTATGGCGAGGTCGTCATCTGCTGCGGTGACTCTCTGAGTTGGAATCGAATACTCTGTTGGCCGAAGCGTTGGTGTCCATTCGGTTTCGCAGTACATTTGTATCTCAAACGATGTAAAGTTTCATCAACTGAGATGATGAGGATGCACGTAAAGCGAATGGACACCGAAGATCTGTCTCGAAAAGTATTTGAATCCACCCTGCGTAGGTATGGACAACGCGAAAATGGAATACATCGTAACCAATTTGAAGGGATTCTCACCAACTTGCTGTCAGTTAGCCAAAGATCGGGTAAGCTAAAGATGCTTTTTAGTTGAGGTCAATTAGATGTCCTTGAAGTTCCTTTGGTTCGTCAATGAGTTTCTAGTAAGGGCAGCAGTCTGGAAAAGGACTATTTTTTTAGTTTTCAAGATTCCAATTTACTGTTGGTTTGTGTTTTTTGACTTTCGGGTCTGTGGTAGAGGTAAACAGTCATGGCAGTATTATCGCCCCTAGACATACTAGATTCTTTAAATATACGATTAAAACTTTAAACTCCAATCACTTTACATTGGTTTTCTGTAGTAAGACTCTTGAATGCGGACGATGGTAAGCAATTCATCTCCTTTATCAAATGAAGACTCATGCACATTTAACAATGAGTCCAGTGAAACCGCAGAACACATCTGAAACAATAGATCTTTTAGGTCGCAGTATCAGCTTTGGGGCGGGATCCAGTCAATAAAAAAAAACCAGAACACATACAACATACACTGAACCAAAAAGGTACATGATATAAATGAAAAATTTCATATTCTAAATGAAAAAGTTCATTAAAATTGAGCTAAACATCAAATTCTTACAGAACATGTATTCCCGTTCATACGTTTATGAATATATTCATACAACTATGAATCGTTCATAAAAAGTAAGAATCTATGCATAAAATTAATGAATGACATTCATAAATTAGCACGAGCACATGAAGGAGAAGAGAGACAGACAGATGAAAAAAAGCAGATCGGCGTAGTGGTAGGTTGTAAGGTTTCAACTAACTCTATGGGTTGGTGTCTAGGATAACTGGAGAGTTTTTTTTTTTTTGTACTTGCATATGTTTCACAGAAGTTTTTACAGATGTTTCTTCTTATTATAGTTTTTGTGTGGTGAATTCTTTCAGCCATGCCATACTATCCTCCTACTGCCACTGCCAGTGTTATGCCTTCTCGTAGTAGTAGGTTTTGTTATTAACTTCTGAAACTGTTCAAATTATATTATTTTTTTTTTTATAGAAATAAATACTTACATAAATCTGGATTCGAACCGCGGACCTTCTGCGTGACCAGCGACGACGCTACCACTACGCCAAAGCCATAAAGTAAATACGAATGCATTGTGTGTATAACTATTTACACATTCGAAACCTTTGAGTATGTATCTATACTTACAGTTCATGGACAAAATACATACCCCTTATGAATCGGTATACTGCTTATGACTTGATACATACTTTTTGAGAATATATACATAATGCATATGAATCTATACATTCATTTTCTTTTTTTCTTTAACTCAAAGATTATTTTCATTAATTCAATGTATTTTTTCTTAAAACTCTTGATGGACAGTTGTAAGAATAGTTCATACGCTTATGAAAAAATTCATTAAAAATAAGAATCAGCGTTCATACCCCAAATTTCTCATACAAATATTTTTATGAACGCGATTTCATACAAACAATGAATCGTTCATAAAAACATTTTATTTTTTTATGATTTTGTACATAAAATCAATGAATTTTTCTTAAAAATGAATGAATTTAGCTGTATGAATGCCGTTCATTGATATTATGTACGATAATTTTTTCAGTGTACTGACGTAATGTGAGGCATTGACCCAGAAAGGGTACAAGTGCTTGGGCAAACACCAGCTTACAGCAGAGAATCTGCCACTCATTGCACCTAGTCTCCTGCTGCGATTTCTCAGTCAAATTGGCCTCGATGAGGTGCTATGAGCTAGGCAATTCTCATCTGGGCTAGGTGTGAGCAATAGAGGTGGAGAACTATCGACTGCACTATCGATGATAATCGATCGTTTTTACTAGCGAAAACAATCGATACTTTTTGACCACTATCGATTTCTTTAACTATAGTCGATATTTAAAATTTTACAGAGGAACCCGATCATAAGCCAACTGTCAAAATGGTTTTAACTTAAAAAGGGATTCCCCGTTTTATAAGTCGGCAACTCAGGAATATGAGCATTAGTGCTTAGAATCTAATCTCTCTCGGTGAGGAAAGCTTACCTAATATGGTGCATTTAACATTTTTTATGTATCGATATATATCGATAATTATCGATAGTCAAAAGCCAACTATCGAAAAGTATCGATGGCACTGACTATCTATATTTCTCCACCTCTAGTGAGCAAAGCTCTCTCTAACCAGTTCCAATAGGACAATGTCAAGAGGGATGTTCTTCGTCCAGGACTTGTAGCCGGCACCATAGACCTTAAAGTCGCGGTGCATCCCACTCTTCAATAATAATAATAACAGTAAATAATAAGCAATGCCTCAGCAGTGTCTAACAATGCCCAATGTCGTCCTTCGTCTAATTACTACCATTTCACTTGTAGCTTTTAACTTCAATGTTTCGCAGTCTCTTGCTTTCAAAAACCTGTCTTTTTGGCGTTTATGAGTTCTGAAGAACTTCATGAAGTCTGCGCTACCATCACCATCCTCGTCGCTATTAATCATTCAGGGCCATTCAAACTATCAAGACCGCAGCCTATGGGCCCCCACCAATGTCTCTCTTGCAGAATTTAAGTTCGAAAATTGTTCTAAACTGCAGGGTAAAAGCACTAGCGGTCTACAGATTCTAAATCCGGCCCTGAAGTCAGCCTCCACTTCCCCATTCGACACCTCAACAACATGCGCCTTCCTACCCTACAACCATTGCCTTCGACATGCCTCCACAACGAGATCTCTATCTACCGAAGCGTTACAGGTGGTTTTTTTTTCCAATTGAAGCACTTTCAATTAACCCGCCAGGCATCCAGCCGTTTCGATTTAAATGGATGGAAATTCACAAGTACTTATCTGGAAGAAGGATATTTAGGACATTTTAATCCATGCGAAAATATTTAGAAGACCAAAAATCGCTTGTTATCTGCCGTTGTTCATATTTTTCTATTCACCCACATGTTGTTTCCATTCCAATGAAAACGACAATGAAAAAAAAAAAAACAATTCGAAAAGCTCAAGGACATAACAGACGACGTAGCTAGCCCCAGCAGCCAAACACCGTCTCCTCGTCACATTGGAAAATTGGAAAATTGTGTAACCTCTCAGAGACAAAAGCTTCTCCTATCTCTCTTTCTCTCTCGTCACCTCCATTGGGGATTGGGGATTGGGGAAAGTACATACATCGAATCCTTTGGTTGGGCAAACAAAAATCTACTTTCTCTCAGTAGTGGAGTTCCAGTCGTACGGTCTGTATGGAGCTCTCTCCGCGTAAAAGGATTTTCAGAAAATTTAGAAAAAAGCCTTAAAGGAAAAACTTCAAACTCTGTTGTTGGGTGTTGTTTCGTTTCGGTTGGGTTTTGTGTGTGTTTTATTTTTTTTTTCTTTTACACAAAAAAGGATACATACTTGCAGATATAAAAAATTTGGATTATCCTGTGAGAAAAATAAAAGATGAAGTGAAATTACAAAAAAACGTCGTGTACCCATGCATAAGGTTTGAGGAAAGAAGAAAAAAAATCCGATTTTCCCCCCTCGTGTGTAGTACACGCTTACTCCTCTAGTCTCGTGTCCTTTTTTTTTTGGTGCTCCTGCTGCCTCTGGTACTGGTACTGGCACTAGTGTTGCTCTCAATTTCTCAGTGCTTTCCTTATCTAGGGCTTTCCAATGAAACCACACTACCCACCCTCAACATTAAGAAGTGTACAAGAGGATTGCGTAAAAGAATTCCCTTCGTCGTTGTCCTTCGGGAAGGATATATGAAACGGGACAAACGGTACGCGTGTTCACTAAAAGTTCAACCAAAAATATAATCCTTGAGTCCTTAATTCGATGACAAAGTCAAGTGTTTAATATTTGCTCAACTACCCGGTACGATGTTATCGCATTCAAATGCATGTGTCCAGTGAAGTTATCCTGATTCTGAGATAAGAAAAAATATTTCGCATCCTTTCTAAATTTAGTGTCCCGTCGCGTCGTGAAATGCGTGAAATGCTTTGTTCACCTTGAAAAGGCTGCGAACAACAAAAAAGAAAAAAAAGCAAACGAAAGGATATTTAATTAAATTTTGAAGGTGTTATCCTGTTATCCTGGCTTTTGTGCGTCTATTGTGCGTGTCCATCCGCGATAATCATTAAATTAAATCTAGCATTTCATTTTGTTTGTGTTTTATTTTTCTTAAGTTAATAGAAAAAGTGAATAAAAATATCCTTTTGTGTAATATCCTTACACTTTGTTTTGTCATCATCATTTGTCCGGGTATCCTTGATAGTTGAGTTGTTTTTTTTTTCGCACAGCCTACCAAGTGTAGCCTTAGTGTCTGGGGTGAAAAAAAGAAAAGAAAAAGTGCGATAGGATCCTTAATGTCTGCGACAACGAAGTTAGAAGGTCATTATCAATGTTCGAAAGGACATAGCGTCACAGATAAGCAACCGAAAAGGTGTAAGTGAGAAAGAAACCAATCTAAATTGGCAGCGCTCACGTTAAAAACCCAATAGAATAGCGCAATAAAATATCAAAAAACAAAAAGGAAAGAAAAAGAAAACAAAATCGAAAGGATATCCACGAGCTAAAGTGGTGGACTAATTAAACGCTTCAGGATACGTATCTACGGAAATAGAAAAGTAAGTTATTTATTTATTTTTTTCGTTCTTCCTTTTTGTGCTTTTCAAAAGGGAACACGTTTATTTACTTTCGTCCTTTTTGTTTTTGGTGGAGGTCCTTCATCCCGCGCTCTTTTCTTCGTTTGTTCGCATTTACCTTTCTTTTCGGTTTTTTTTTTTTTTTTGATGATTGATGATGGTTAATTAATCAGACGACAAATTAGCCTAATGGGGCCGCTGCTGTATAGCAATTGCGGTAGTTTGTTATTGGGTAGTCTCGTGAGTCTCAGGGGCCAGTAATTGCTGCTCACCTTATGTCGAGTGTCTTTTTTTTCATTTGGTTGTTCTTGTATGTACATATGTATGTATGTGTGGGTGGAGGGTGAGATTTAAGGAGAATTCGCGTGTTTTGCGGTCACTAAAAGATCGGAAATACCGTTATTTAGGTGTCATATATGGAAATTTTCTAGGACACGCTGGGCAAAGGAAATCATGTTATTATCAGGGAGGAAAAAAAAAGTTGGACATAATCAAAAATATCCTGGTAAACTGGGTTACAAATTTTCAGGACGAAAAACGGATCTCAGGAAACGTGTTAATCCGAAGGATTTCAAGAACGACTTCGTTGGCGGGTCAAATTATTTAAGTATACCTTTCAGTGCCTAAAAAACACAGATGTATTGTAAGAAACACTATATTTTTAGACACGGGCGAAGCCGGGCGGGACAGCTAGTAAAAAATAAATGAATGGAATCGAATGAATAAAAAGTATTTGCAAACGGCGGACAGCTGAAAGACAAACACTGAAGCGCTATATTCCTTCAGAAAAGAGAACATACCGACTTCAGCGGTCTAAATGCAAAACAAACCGATGCGCGACAGAGTCACTGTCCTGATCCTGAACCGTCTTCGATGCCCACAGCAGCTCTGTTGAATTTTCAACGTAAAATAAAGAAGGCCATATGTGCAGTGATCTGTCCGAAACAATCCCAAATCCGCAGGAAGAAGGGACTGCATACCACCGCATCGAACCTCAGATTCCTCATACGGGGTTAAATCCACCCTAGGCGTTTTAACTTTTCTAACTTTTTTTGATAAAAGTGTCATGACTTTTTTTTGTAATAAAATCGATACAGTTACGTATACAAAAAATATTTAAATAGAACTGGATTTCAAATGATTCTACTAAAAAGGCCTGGGGTGGAATCTACTGCATAAGCAGTCTTAAGCGGCCCTTACACCATGCACAGTACTCGGTATTGCGCAGTAATATTGACCGTATAAGGGCTTTCATCATCATTCATCATGCAGCCTGTCTTCTCCAAAGTCGAACGTGTAGGCCTCTTCTAATAATTTTCACTCTGTCCCATACTGTTCTGTGCGGATCCAGTTGTCTGCTGGTATTCGCTTAGTGTCATCACTCCAGCGTGACGGTGGTCTTCCATTCGATTAGCCTTTTTTTCCATCTATTGTCCGTCATTCTTGCCACGTGTCCTGCCCACCTCCATTTCGCCTTTGCTATTTGTGTGGTTATATCAGATATTCCAGTTCTTCTTCTGATTTCTTCGTTTGTAACCCGGTCTCTCCTGCTTATTCCCAGCATCGCTCTCTCCATCGCTCGTTGTGCTACTTCTAGTTTGTTAATGATACCTCTTGTTAGGGTAAGGATCTCCGCTCCATATGTGATAACCGGCAGTATACATTGATCGAATACTTTTCTTTGCAGACGCATGGCTATGTCGCCCCTTAATACGTTTTTCATTTTGCCAAAGGATGCCCAGCTTAGTCCGATGCGGCGTTTGACCTCCCAGGTTTGGTTGTCTTTCGATATTCTTATTACAATTCGTCGGGATGTTAAAGGGGGAGCTATATTAGTAACCAATTCCGTGGGAAATAAACCGGCTCTGGGTGGTCATTAAGACAGCTGCCAGAGAGATAATTCTTAAACTGAGTTAACACAGATGGCCTAATATCGTCGGATACAATGTGTCTAAGGCAGTACTTCCAGCGCTAGACCGCAAAAAGACAGGAGAAATTCTTAGATGTAAATAGTAGGATCCTATCGGGTCCCTGCGTTTAAGGCAAACATCCAAAGAGAATATGACTCTCCGGAGCAGACGAATCTGGGTTCTGTAACGATTTTGGCGTTACGTATATTCTTTGTGAAAGAACCCGGGACACTCTGTTTCTAGTTCCTCAGACCAAGCGCTCTCACATCTGCAATAGATTGGTCCCCAAAGAAGAGCTTCGGTCTTTCTTGTCGTCTCGAACCTGCTGAAGCCTGTGATTTGAAAATCCTCTTGGCTGGAGCATTAGTGATAGTGTCCATTCGTTCGATGTTGTTGAGGCAGCGTTCCGGCTTTTTGAAATACTCAACGAAGTATTCAAAATCTGCTCTGCTGTCCTGCTTATCGCCCAGCATTCGGCACCATAGAGCAGAACTGATAGATTAAATTTGTTCATCTTCCGAGCTAGGAGTTCTAAACTCGGTTATGGCAGCAGTTTACTAGGTTTCTAATGGTCGGATCACCAATAATGTGGTTTTCACTCCTTGGCCCACTTTAAAGTGACAGTTGTCAACAGTTTGCATTGCAGCATCAAGTATGACCAACCTACCTACAACAGTTTGCCCACTTATGACCACGTTAAAGTATTTAATGGAAAAGATTGACAGTATGTCTGGTATACCCTCATTAGGCTTTATGGCTAAAAAGGAATTTCATGCAAATTTTGTGATGGTGGTAATCTCAAGTGACCTACATAAGTATGTACTAAACTACTCGCATATAACACTTAACCTGGATGCAAATTAACTACGGTCATGACATATTTAAATGAAAGAGTAATTTAAATCCTAAAATAAGACACTCCTACATACAGTAAACTCATAAAGTAACACTACTTGAACGGAGTACTTTAAGACATGCACCCGTTACCATATAAAAGCCTTGCTTATAAAGTCTTGGACGTAGGCTAGAGATGGTCTATGTAGCTTTTTTCAGACGGTCAGTTTGAATGTAAAGTCGAATGGCCAATCCAATTTCACATTTTTTGATCATATCAGTATACCTGTATACAGATACATTTAATTACCAGTTAAACTGACTGTCTTAGAAAAAAAAAAAAAATAGTAAGAAAGGTGGAAGCTGACCTACCGATACACGTTTGTAGATACTTGTGGATATTTTAAAAGACTCAATGGAAAAATGCATAAAAATTAACTAATATGGTTAATCCCTTTCATAATCACCTGGTAATTGCGTGAAGATGGGGTTTAGTTAACAGACATCATTCGTAGACATATTGGGGCTATATTCCTGTTTAAAAGTTTTGCTAAACCCATGAAAACGATTATAAAAAAAGAACTGTCATCTCAAAGTCCTGTCTATCGTTTCGCGACACTCGCTGAATGGAGCTCGATTCTTGTTTTTTTAAGACTCGGACTTCTACGCAGCAGGAGTAACAAAGCTTGATCGAATAAGAAGTTCCAACATTTTAGGATGCCTTCACGTCAAAGAACCCATCTCGAAAAAACTGGAGCACGACCAGCTCCGTTGGTATTGTCATGTTCAAAGGAGGGATCCTACGAACCCCGTCAAAATCAACGTTCCCTTACAATCGCATAAATGAGGCAGGCCTTAAAATTCCTGGATCACACAAATGCAGAAACACCAGTATTTGGTTGGCCTCAATAATGAAATGATTCAAAATCGGGAGGACTGCAGATATTTTTTAAGGTCGAACCGGCGAACCCCACAGGCGGACCAGAAGGAATGCAGTGAAGTGGGAGGGTTGTGATCCCTATAATTCTGATCATAACATCGTTTAAATGGAGAAAAGAAGAAGAAGAAGGACTTCTACGCTTTTAAGTTTCAACCCCAAGTTGACCGGGTATGATTTTTTGGACGAAATGCCAAAGAAGCGGAAATAGTCAAAAAAAATTCATTTATCCGCTTACTCGTCTGCTGAGTACCGACCAATTGCCGTACTTCCATTCCTATCTAAGGATCTGGAAAATTTAGTTCATCGGAAAATGTCAAAATTGTCACATGTCTTCTACACACAAAGATACTTTGTCTCAATCAGTCTTGTTTGAGGCACAAATACACTGTTTAACGTTACTGATGACCACTTTTCTCGACTTTTCGTAAGTGTTCGAATTGATACTGTGGAGCACAGTCTACTTCTTCTACCCTCTGCTTCTTATTTAATTATTAACTATCCCCATGGTTTAGAGTAAGCCGTTGTTATAAGACTTCTGATCGAATTGAATTCGCTGCATGTGTTCCACAAGGTTCCATACTAAGACCCTTACTTTTCACGACTTCATCAACGAACTTCCAAGTGTAATACATAATTCATCAGTGCACCTTTACGCCGACGATGTACAGTTGTATCGTAGCTGTAAATGCGGTTGTATTGAACATGTTGTATTCAATCTTAAGGAAACCTCCCAGCATTTTAAATACGTCATCTAAGAACTCATTGATACTAAAGCCCCGAAAATCCAATTGTATTAGAATCTAAAGGCGAGCATTCTCTGTTGATTGTTTTCTTACCATTCGTCTTTGGAATTCACCAATCAAATATGTGAATAAAGCTAAATCTTGGCCTAAGGTTCCGTAGCTCACTGGTCACTGAAAGATCACTTTCAGACACCTATGTATCTTTGTCCCAAAATTTTACACCACCAGAACACAAGCCTGATGTTAGTGTGATCCCTACATGTACCATGTCTTATGTCACCGGAAATACAAGTAAAGTTATTCCACTCTTCACAAAGTTACAATATTTATCACGTTTTCGGTGATTCCTATCTATTTACCGCATGTGTTCATGCAAAAAACGGGCGATTTCTCTTGCAGAGGAGTTGTTTGTCGTTCACTTGTAAACGCTTTTTTCCGAACAGTCTTACAGTGCTCATATTTTAGTTGCATAAAGCTGCTGAACTCTTAAGCTCTTATGTTGACACATTAGCGACTAAATGTTATAATCAAGCGATCTTTCTATACTCTGCCTGGACCAAGCATACGGATGTGAATGCTAGAATAATAAAGAAATTTGGTTCAAGGACTCCATCTACTTCAGGATTTTAATAAAAAAAAAAAAACTATTAAATATTTTTGAACTTCTGAAAGTTAGTACTTTCAAAATATCTCATAGCCTTCATGGTTTTTAGTGATGAGCTTACCTTACCTTATCAGGTACATGTACACCATGCGGTACCTAAAAGTCCTTTATAGGAACATTCAGCTGCGACGCGGAATATGAGCTAACATAATCGCATACTGCTGAGCTTACACTCAATTATTGAGCCTTTATAGTTTATACCATACCAATGGGAAAAAGGCCCAGCGTATTTCAAGCAAAATTTCATGCCATTCAATTGTTCACCATCGTCATCCTCGAATCAGAAATGCAAGTCGTTCTCATTCATATACTCACGGGTGGTCAAGTAACTATAAAAGCACTTGGCTCAAATTTGATTGAATTTGGCCCGGACATGAGGATATTGATGGAAACTAAAAAGTCGATGAACTGCGTAAAAAGGGTTCGGATGTCTCCTTTACCGGCCCTGAGCAGTTTTGTAAAATAGCTTACTCAGCTAGGTGTCTTAGGGCCGTTTGCTGATACGTATCATAAATCTATATTATAGCTAGGTTGAACTTAAGTTTGTAGGATACACTTAAGTTATTGTCGATTGCCAATTAATATTTAGGTTGTACTCAGCAAAGACACACTTTCGTGAACTGAAGCCAACTTCAGTTTCCTGTCAAACTTCAATTTGCTACGAAAATTACTTCAGAAATATTCTGAAGTTTACTTTTATCGCGCAAAAATAATGTCGAAAATAAAAGAAATAAAAAAGAAATCCGAATTTTACATACAGCGAAAAGAGACTACTTTTATTGTACAATGTGTAAATATCGAGAAGAAAGACGGAGCTACATGGGAAAGAGAGAGGAGGAAGCTTGGCAGCGAATACAAACAAATTTCAATGCGCAGTCGAATTCTACGTGCTTCCGAAATGCAGATGCGTTAAAGAAATTGTATAATAATTATAAAAAAGATATCCGGAAGGAAGCTGCCCTTGAAAAATCTTCCCGTCTTAAAACTGGTGATGGGAATTTGGGTATCCATGGATTTGGCGGTATCCATCATGAACCCTAAAACCATTCATGGATTAGAAAATACATTTGACAGTGATTGTATTCAAAACATCGTATGTAACCATTTATCGGAAACATGATATTTCAGTTATTCATTCACATTTACTTTCCAGGATCAGTATCTACTAGAGGAAGAAACAACCGAATGTGGTAGTAGCAAACAGACTCAAACGGGAATAAAAAGCGACAACATTTCCCGCTTTCTCAATTGAATGGATTTGGGATTCATTATAGAGTTGTTCAGCAGAACTTTATGGATTCAAAAGTGGCGTCATTCGATAGTCTTTTTGGGGATACGCTGAGTCACCTAATTTTTTTTTTATCAGACCAACTTTTGGAATGCTCATAAAATAAATACATATGTACCTAAAATAAAACAATCTGTATAACGTTGGGTTTCTATTACAGTTTTTATGTTGCTACTGTTGAAAATGGTGGCATCATGAGCAGATCCGGGCCATTTTGCCACCACATTAGTAAATATTAAATTAGCATCACAAATCGCTTGAACGTTAACAGAAAAATAATAACCCACCTAAGAAGACATAATTACATTTTTCGATATTAGGCAATCGCCATAGAATTATACCAGGGGATGGAAATGAAGCTATTTTGAAAAATTCCTTTTAGCTTTGGCAATGTCGTCAGATGTTTCAGGAAAGGTAATATGGTTTTTGGAAACCTCCGCAATAGCCGTCGAAACTCTTAAGACTATTCGTGATACCGTTGAAACATGCATACCCCCAAATTCAGCTATGCTTAATAGATGACTTCCAGTCGCGAAAAATCGTAAAGTTATCAACAACTGATTTATTGGGGCTATTGAGTTGTTCCTATAAAACATGATTATTTAAACTTTCCGAGGAACATGTAAAACTATATCTCATACCTATTAAATGGGCGCTCCAAACTACTTTCGATTTGCTCCAAAACTAATAATGTAATTTCTTTGGTTAGTCGAAATCTTTTGTAAAATGAAAGCTCATCGAAACTAAGAAAGTATTCGTTTCGCTCGTAAATTTGGCGAGGAGCTCCAACTTCTAAAATTTCTAAAATTTCTACATCGTCCTCAAACAAATCCATAAGTTCCAGATCCATCGGATTTTTTTTTTTTGATATACTATAAGTAGTAATGTATCCGACAACTTATACTAACCAATGCACACGAAAATTCACAAATCCATATCAATCAATGAAATTTCATAAAAAATATAACTTCAAAAAGAGCTAAAGTTGAACTTAAATTCTTTATGACGTACTATTACTTCTACTTAAGTTAAGTTGATCGATCTTACGGACATTTAAGATATTCTTTGAGTTTGGTGCAAACCGGTAAGTTAAAGTCATTCCTTTATGTGAAACTTAAAGAGTAATGATGCGTATCAGCAAACGGGCCTTAGTCTTCGTCAGGCTAAAAGAGACATTAAACCCTTTCAAACTCACAAAACACCTTCTCCTCAGCAGAAATGATATCAGGAGATTGGTGGGATTTCTAACAGGGCATTGCCATCTTCGGTCTTGCCTAAGCAAAAAAAAGTCTCATTCAGGAAAATGAATCTCGTCTCTGCATGGAGGACGACGAACATATGCATACTGCATATCATGATGTGCCCTAAGGAGACAACATTCCCACAGAGAAATCCTAACTCCCGGAGAGATTCTTAAAGACTCCACCAGTGAGATCCTCATTTTCATCAAAAGAATTTAACTTCTTCTACTTCCCTAAACTGACTTTGTGGTACAAAAGATCGTTTAGGTCACAGTGCCCTTCGCAACTGGCGGCCGGTAAGAACCTTTTCTAAAATAAAAAAACACCTCTATGGGCATAATTTTCTTGTATTTTGAGGCAGTACCATCTTTGTCTACCTTAACTTTCAAAGCTTCTATGTTAGCAGTTGCCTATACAAAGAATCCGGTATCACTTACAAAAGTAGCACCGGTCTTATACAAGTCATACTCATGTGAGTCTAAGTTCTATGGTATTACACACTTATTCATAAAAAAAGGAAAACACAAAAAAGTGTCTAAAAGTTCTTTTCAAATCAAGGTCCTCCCAATCATCACCCAAGGAATACTGAACATTTTTTTTTTGTTTTTTTCTACAAATCAAAAATGTTTTCTAATTCATATTCGTTCCTCCTTTTGTTTCGCACTTTCCTTCCCCTGTGGTTTTTTTTTAGTTTTCTTCTTTATTCCTACGTACATACATATACTCAAAATCATCCTCTATCTATAGACCTACATACATATGTACATATGTCTGCTGCCTGAAGCTATCCTTAAGAAAACAACGAAAATGAAAAAAAAAAAATAGTCAAAAGTATGCATGACACATTCTCTGTAAGTAAGAGAAAGCAAAAAAAAAAAACGAATTTTAAAAAGGACGTTATCCTTTTAAAGGAGCAAGTCTCACAAGAAAAGTTTCATCTAAAAAAAATTAAGAAGAAAAAAAAGGACGAACCTACGAAATGTGGGTGAAAGCTTTTCCTTTCTACACACACAGCCAAATCCAGCATCCACTTGATAACAGATTTGTAAAATTTCCACAAAGAGAGAAAGAGAGAGAGAGAGCGAAAGAAAGTGTTGGGAGAGAATTCGAATTTCGAACATCAACCGCTAGCGCTACTACAACACTTTGGCTTTCCACTGGAAAATGAAAATGTCAAACGAGGACGAAATGGAGCCACACAAGAGAGTGAAAAAGGGCGGTTGAGAGAGAATGACACAAATGTCGAGCCGATGCCGACGTCAAATTTACGCACACGATTGTAAGTGGTGGGGGGCTGTGATGAAACCCATTTTTTCTCGACCCGGTAGCGAGCATTGACTAGGACAAGTGTAAGGGAATTTATTTCCATTCGAAAGCGGTGGGTGGCAGTGAGAGAGAATCTAAGTGCCCCACTTTACCTCAATTAGAAATTAGTTTACGATGATATTCTCTCCCAGAGAGGAGATGTTCGCGCTCTCCTGTTTTCTAGCCATGAGGGAGAGTGTTGTTTTTGTCCTTCTTGGCGGGCGGCTGTTACTCGAAGCAGGCTTTTCTGTGTCAAAGAACCGACAGGTTGAACGCTCAAGAAATTTTCTATTTTTCGTGCGTATCTTTCCTTCCAGGTTTCCATTTTGAAAAAAAAAAAGACGGAAAAAAATAGCACAGCTCTCTCTGAAAGGACGAGATGTTGCCACATCTCTCCTTCTCTTGTTTATTTTGTAATTTCTGTATGCCCCCGTTGTCGTCGTCGTCGTCGTCGTCGTTCAAGTCATAGTTGACTGTAAGGAAGGATGCTTTGCCATGATAGATGAAACACGGCGGTGGGGTGGGTTGGGCGTTAAAAGATAGACATGGAAAAACAGTGACACAGTTTTCTAGTAATATTTTCTTTTATTTGCTCCTCTCCTATCGGGCGGGCGGGGATGCTTTGTACGCCGGCGGTAGTATCAACTGGACCGGTTTTCTATGTCTTGCAGGTTATTAGCTTGACTCGGGTGGGTACGAGTATGTATGGGATTTCGGGTGGTAGTGCTGGATGGCTGTCCTTTTTGGTGGAATTTAACATAGAAATGGGGCGGTGTGCTCTTTAATTTATTTCAATATTGGTAGCTCGGTAAGTGTGGAACCTTGTTTCGGGACTTAACTGACATTATAATTACAGCGTAATTAACGCGCAGAAGGTTAAGTTATGCAGACGTGGCTTTAAATAAAACGTGATTTCAACCTACATAAAAGGTGATGGCTGCTGTAACTAAATATAAGTCTGTCATCCGGTTAAATGAAATGGGAAAGGTTGACGGTGAGACAGTGAATGAAATTTAATTAGCGAAATTAATCAAGAAAAGATTTTTAAAGGTATCGGCAACAGTCTTAGCAAATCCGAGAGTCGTGACGGCTATTTCCATCCAATCAAGGAAATTGCACAGCAAAATGAGAAAATAAAAATGTAAAAATTGGTTAAGTGGTTTGGGTCTTCGCTACGCGGGCGGTGTCTGAACTTTATATCGCGGGATAAAATAGCGATTTCGGTTCTGATTGTGAGTTTCAAATGTGCAGAGTTATCAGTTATCAGACAGATAAATAATATAACGTTTACTTATTTCCGGCTCCATGTCAAATCGCCCAAAATGCCTAAATGTCACATTGTCCAAAATTTTTGGGCGATTCAACACTAGACAAATCGCCCAAAAATTAAAAAAATGTCAAATCGCCGAAGAAAGTGTGGGCGTTTTGTCAGAACTTCATGCTTCCGATCGCCCAAAACCCAATCGCCCAAAATGAAATAAAATCCAAAAAATGTTAAATCGTCCAAAAATCTTTGTGGGCGATTAAACATTTTTAATTTTTGGGCTGTATAGCATAATGTCAAATCGCCCAAAAATATCACATTTTGGGCGATTTGACATTTTCGTTGAATAGGGTTTAAAAGTGTGTTCAAAGCGAATTCTAACAATTACAGTAACGGTTTTTAATTTTTTTTACATATGTTGGTTTTCTACCCGACTACCCGAGGAAGGGTTATGATTTAAACAGGCTGGGTTTGTATGTATGTATGTATGTAAGGATGTCACCTCGTACAGCCTAAATGATTTGAACAAATGTGCTGTCGTTGGATTCGTCTTTATCCGGAGAGTGTCCTAGGCCATGTGACGTTACAGACAAATTCAATATGGCGGGCGCACCAAGCAAAATGGCGGACTACCTCTTCTTTTTTTCTCCACTAGTCTTTATAACCGCATTGATAGTGGTATTAAATGAAAGGGCTTGGCGAGTAGAATATAATACGATATGACGTCATTCTAAATTCAATATGGCGGACGCCCCCCCAAGGTGGTGGATATCCGCTATCTTTACTACATCCCTAATATGGGTATCAAATGAAAGGGTTTGACAAGTAGAACACGACATTGCTTACTTATACATACACTACATATTTTTTGAAACTAAAAAGTTGTAAATAAAAAATTAAGTTTAAAAAACTAAAACCCGACTGCCGGAAAAAACAAATAAAAAGTACGAAACAAGATGAAACGAAACAATGATTTCCAGAGTATAGCCGTGGTCGCATGCCATTATAATAACGTATTTGTATAGCTACACATTCATTGGACAAAGCGGCATGCGACCACAGCTATACTCTGGAAATCATTGTTTCATTTCATCTAGTTTCGTACTTTTTAGTTGGTTTTTCTGGCAGTCGGGTTTAAGCTTTTTAAACTTAATTTTTTGCCCATTTCTTCTTTGGGTGTCTTGACATTTTTATTTTTGAAGTGAAACTTTTTAAGCCGCGGTAGAGCAGATTTGCCTGAATCAGACGAAAATGTGAAACGCTTCCCCTTCTCCAACTTCAACGGGCAGTAAAATAAATTCTAAAAAATTCAATTTCAAAATATTTAGCTCTGGAAAAATACTACTGCAATGAAAAGGGGTTTATGTATACTCGTACAATTTCTTCAGCTGGTAAAAATATTTTCATACAAAAATTTCATATAAGATGCGACTTCTTGGGTTAGTATATTCTTTGGTTTTATTCCTTAAGATAATATGAAGAATAAATAACGTCGTTTTTAATTCAAACCTTAAAATTCAGCTTGCAATACTCTTTTGAATATTTTTTCGATAGTTTTTTGGTGGCAAATAAGACTTCTTTCTTGTGCAATGCACACTGCAATACAAGATCTATTTCGGTGATTGTGTACAAAATAGATTGGAATTGTGTACAAAATGGAGAGTATTTTTTCGCGTATCTATATGCATCGATGCCAAAGTGGTGTCCACTTTGTAAATAATTATTTTTATTTCGTTTGACGAATTGCGTTGTTCTCAAATCAGGAGATGGTAACCCTACGGGGATTGCTCTCCGATTTGCGGTGATTTGTCATGCTACTACGGTAATACAGTAAGTGTTATAAGAGGGACAGATTTATGCAAGCTTTTGTAACAATACTGAGAGCCAAATTTCCTATCTTCGCTGTACTGAAAACTTTTGTGGAACAGAGTATAGAACCTTAGAAGTTTCACTTCTAACGCGCGAGATTTTTTTTGGTCAATCTGTCATAGTGTTAAATCGCCCAAAAATGTTGCGAAATGTGACATTTTTCAGATTTGGGTGATTCGGTTTTGGGCGATATGACACAGATCCGCCTTAAAAAAGCCGAAACACAAAATCGCCCAAAATCACTATTTTGGGTATTCTGACATTATGCCAAATCGCCAAAATATAAAAATGTCTAATCGAACAACTTTTTTTTTTGGGTTATTTGACTTTTTTTTTTTGATTTTTTGCATTTTGGGCCCTTATTTCCAGACTGATGTTCAAAACTCAGTCTTTCGTTCGATGAAACTCGTTGAAGTTTCTACAGCCCTTAAAAGTAAAGTAAGTCTCCGACTGTTGGCTTTCCGCTCGGGAGTCGGACAGAATCCCGAAAACCAAAATCCCGAAAGTCTAAAATCTCGAAAATCCAAAATCCCGAAAATCAAAAATCCCGAAAATCCCAGATCCCGAAAATCCATAATCCCGTAAATCCAAAATCCCGAAAATCCATAATCCAGAAAGGCCAAAATCCCGAAAATAAAAATTTGTTTGTAGGCCTTTGGTCGGAATTCGGCCGAATGCGAGAGAATATTTATTTTTTTTTTGCTACAACATTTTTGAAAACTGCACTGCATGGCTTCACAGCCTTTCCAACAAAAAAAATTAAGCGAATGTGTTGTGTTTAAGGCAGTTAAAAAGGGGTTGACGTGTTTTGCCTTCGCCCATTTATATAATGATGATAAGGATAACAAACTTCAAATAAAAAAAACATAGCAAAACAGCTCAAGTCTTATTGACAAAGCAATATCTGATACAGGTCCATATCGAACGCAATCTCCATTAAAAACTTATTTCAAATCGCTCGTTACGTTCGTCGTTACGTTATTCTTTGGTTTTCTTTTTTCATCTAAAAGAGCGATCAGTATACGCTGATGTGTGAAACTAAAATCTAATCTATCAGCTATCAAACTGAATGACATTTTTCTACTTTCCTTTTACAAAAAGTCCCGAAAACGGAATTTGTGCAAATTTTTCATTTTATATAATTTTTCGGGATTCCGTTTTCGGGATTTTGGGTTTTCGGGATTATGGATTTTCGGGATTTTGGATTTTCGGGGTTGTGGATTTTCGAGATTTTGGTTTTCGGGATTGTGACCCCAACCATTTCCGCTCTTGTGGCAATTATATATTTTTGTACTCCTTTCAACGTAATTTAAAGAAGAAAATTGTTACCGAGTTGAGCTTAACTAACTAGCATAAAAAAAAAAAAATCGACATTCTAGGACTCTAGGTCATCTATCGATTTTCTAAAAATTCTAAAAATTCACCTGGGCCGGCGTATAATCATTTCTTCAGCAACATTAATATTAGTTTCTGTACTTCACTGTAAATTTGTAGGTGTGGTTACAATGTTTACTGTTACAGATACTTCAGATACTCCCTATCTGGTTGATCTTGTTTTCTATTTGGCGATATCCGCAAAGAGATAGTTTGTACACCACATCTTTGATATTACTTAGAAAGCTCTCGATTGAATATTTTATTGTGTATTTTCCTCCATTTTCCACTGTCACGAAACGTTCCTATTTACCCATTTTATTAAAAATAGAAAAACTACCCTAACGCCATCTAAGCGTTACACAAAACAAATGTTTAGTCAATGCACCAACCATGGTGTTAAAATAGACTAATTTTCTATGAAAAATTCAATTTAAAGACGCTTTTCTGCTTTACATCTTTAAAAAAGTATCTCGGATAATTAAATATAAATAAATATAAATTTCTTACAAGCCACTTTGTTCGCTTCACTCACCCCGAAGGATGTTTTTTTTTGGAACGAAACCTTTCTATAAAATACTTTCAAAAAAATGAAGGACACCTCTGCCGCCTTTGAAAAAAAAAAAAATAAAATGAAAAACCCATTAGCCATAGAACCCTTACAAATTATTTAAAATTGCCCGCACATTGAAATAAATCATAAGGATGCTCCACTAAGTTTCTCCTTACTTTATCCTTCGTGTTTTCATCGTTTGCCTCTCTTAAGAATTAAGAAATTAATCGCTATTTAACTTTCGCTCATCCCTTAACCGGAAAATCAAGAAAATTGAGAAGAAGAAGAAGAAGAAGAAGATGAAAATAGAAAATGTCTCGAAATAAAAAATAAATAATTCCGTTAGTAGGAAATTTTTGCCAAAAAAGGACCTTTATTTGGGAATTAGATTTCCATTTCAAAAAAACCATAAACATATAAATAGAGAAAAAAAAATAAATTCACCCCAAGCCACATATCCAGCATGTCCTTGCTGGGAAGAAACAACTAAAATACATTATATTCCCTAAGTAACCGCCTCACACACATGCCTTCGCACTTTTACAGCGACGCATTCCAAGCAGCGTCTCCTATAAAGAGGGCTTTTATGCATATAAAATAAATAGCGCTATTTGGCGATAAATTTTGTAGCCCGAGTCCTTTCCGCATCCTGACAGGTGCAAGTATTTTCTATCATGGTTTTTATTACCTGCTTAGAGAGAGGTGTTTTTTTCTTTTTACATGCCTCATAATGGACCGCGACGACTGAAGCTGAGGAGAAAAAAAAAATCCTTATAGCCTGTACGGCAACAATTGTGCTAGGACTCACCTGAGAAAATTTTACACCGTAAAAGGAGACGTTTTTTTATAACATTTTCCATCTCACTCTTTCGCTTTCGATAGATGGATGTGTGTGTGTGTATTTGCTAGTCAGTGTCATCCATCATTTGGCGCGAAAAGGGAATACATACGCACTGGGGAGTAATGATTGTAGAAGACCCTACCGTAATAGCTGCGTAGTAAGGATCCCTTATTAAGGAGTCTTCCAGTGCCTACCTTACCCGGTAATAAATCGTGCATCTACGCCATGATTATGGTTTGCGCGCCCACACGTTGCCATACAGCAAAACAGCAGCCCAGAGCCTGTGCGTGAAATTAAGATGATTTTGATGAAAATATTTCCCATCATGTCCTGCGAAAGACGACGACGACGACGACGACGAGAGTCGTAAAGTAATAGAATTTCTTTATGACATACACAGACGTAGAGAAAGCAACACACACACACACACTTTGGTGTGAGTTGAAAAAAAAACAAATGTGGTTTTAATGGATCGTTAAATTAACCCTTTGAAACGTTTCCCGTTGGAAGTTGTTATATTAAAGTATAGCTTAATAGAGGTCCGATTAGTGTATTAGTGTGGATTATTTTAGTTGATATCCCTTTGGCAGCAATGTCACACCCTTTCGACTCCTGGCATTATGTGAAGAAACATAAAACTAAACGTCTCAAGTTTAGCTTATGGCGGGTATCCATTTCGTCAGTCGTCATTAATTGTGATAAACGTGTTTTCGCTTGAGATACAGCAGCTTTGTTGAACTGAATACCGGCATTTACAAATTGCTTCGACTCAAATACAAAGGGTGGATTTAGAAACGTCATTCTGAATGCCAAAAGTGTATCTATTTTTAGGTGCCAAGTGACTCAAAGAGAATGACAATTTTAGGACTTCCTTATATTTTAAGTCCTGGAAAAAAAACTAGTTCGAGTATATTCCTTTGCTTGGCTTGAGAGTGAGTGCTGGTATGCTTTAGAAATGGAAATACGCAACAACATCTTTTATAGCGAGCAGAAGTTCATCAAGTTCATCTTTTCTAAGTGACGAATTAACTCTTTACTTTATGGCCATAAACTGGGCATCCTTATCAAGCTCTAAGTAGTTACCGCGAAAGAACCTGTGTAGCGTCGAATACTTTGAAAGTAATAAAGACGTCATATTTTTTTTGCTGTCCGAGATGGAGTTTGTTCTACTCAACCATAAGAAACATGTCCTAAAGGTCTTGACTTGTTATCTATGTAAAGATTCACTGGACACTCAAAATCTATATTTAAAGATATGAAGACGATTCTAGTCCACTATTTGGTAAAGAAAAAGAAGTGACGGAATACATTCACTGCGCATGCTTTTAGTCATGACTCATGAGCTTCGCGCTGCCAATTTGTACTTTAGAATTTGGACACATTTATATTATACTAGTTGAACCCGTGCTCGCCTTGCTTCGCATTCTATGCTAAGGGCTTTCTCATTCATACAAATATGCAATTTCAGTGGGAGCGAAGAAACATCAAAGTATTTGTCTAAGTCCACAAAAGTGTTAAACAAATTTTGTTGATTAACTGCGTTTTATCAAAAACCTTTCAATATGTAACTTTCAAGACCTAAATGCAGATTTCATAGTTCTCAAAAACCGCACCGCACCGCACCGTAGCCCGTCAACACTTCCGCCTCTACCAGATGTCGTTGCAGAATTGTAACTCTAGATCGGTTGCCGTTACATAATTTAGGCGGGCACAAGTTTCTTAGAAAAATAGTAGGTACACCCACGTTTAGTTTTAATTTATGTGATGGAAGCCCTGGATGGAGCAGATAGAGAATTTAAAAATTCGACCAGATAGCTGGTTGTTACTTCTTGGTCTACAACCGGGTTGATTGAAATACTTACATTCTGCACTTTGACCATCAACACAACTGGTGCTTGATCATTCCGAGGCAACAAAATAGCTCGCTCACAAAGCTAAAAATTCTCACGGTTGGTTAGTTGTGATATACAACCGTAAAAGGATAAATTTACTTTTCCATTTTCTTCCGGAAGCGTTCTTCCACCAATTTTAAGTAACAGCCTGTTCGTGCCCGCATATTGACGGTCAAAGAAGTCAAGTCTCTGGGGTCAAAGAATATAAAGAAATTGGCGCAAAATTATAGTCACTTAAAGTACACTTTAAAATTATTTTAGCACGGAACTAAACGTTTTTATATTTATAGTCGTCATAAAGCCCACTTTATCGGTATCGCCTCGTATTAAATTTAAAATTATCCGAACTTCGTATTAAATATTTAATATGGAATTAGACTTATAATTTTTTTTTATTCAAACTGTCACTTTTATGTGTGTTCGAATGAAATTTCTCATAGGAACGTTGCGAAGTAGAAATTATTTAGCGGCATACTAAAAAGTTTTTTATGTATTTCCTTTTACGAACAAGATGTCAAATGACACACTAGTACAATTGCAGAAAAATAGATCAATCTCGTTTGTTATACATTCACCACGAAAATCCTGAAATCTGAGAGCAAAATCTGAAAAGCCCAATCGAAAACGACATAAAACTTCACTATTGGTTCTCTCTTCAATTATGGAGGGATATTTGGTTGTTATTTCGTTTCATATTTGGATGCATTTAGCAACAATTTGATTTCTATAATATTTGTTATTCGTTAAAATTTTATTGCAGTAAATAAGTCAAAAAAATTAAAAAGCCTGACAAAGCATGAAGCCTGGCCTGAGCCTGACAGAAACCTTAAAAGCCTGACGCGTCAGGCCAAATCCTGACGTATGGTAACCCAAAGTGCAAGCCATATGATCACGTTAGAGCGCGCACATGTACTCACACACACACTATTGCAACGATACCCACTGCTGCCCGGCTGCTGGCAGTGGTCACCACTGAAGGAAAATCGTGGGCGATGCTTTGAATAATTGTTTTGAAAACTGCTCAGCTTCAGGGCAACCTAGAAGGATGTTTTATATCTCAAATGATTGAGGGACAAATCTACTAATTTCACCTATTTTTTTTTGTTTTCAATCCGATAAGCCATTATTGAGTTAGGGCTGTATAATCATAATATTCCTCACCAATATACAGTTATTTTGACTATTATGTAAAAACCAGTAGCCTGAGCAAAAAATTACATAGCTTGTGATCATTCCGGGTACTTAAGAAGCATTTCAAAAAAAATGTTCATCGAAATCTGTCCAGTGGTTTTCACGCTATTAGGTAACCAACAAAAAAACCTCTACAGTTTTATAATATTTATAGATTATACTGATCACGCGTGAACTACAGTTATTATAGGTAAAAGCATGTGAATTACAGTAATTTCGCTACAACAATGCTCTATACTTACTTAGTTGGCGCAACAGCTCGAGGTGAACCTGGGCCTGCTTCTCGCAACCATTTGTGTGTGCGTGTTATATTTTTGCACGAATGGAAGGGACCTACAGTTTTTTGCCGACTCCGAACGGCGAATTGAGAAGCTCAATCGTGACAAATGATACTCTTTGATGCTTGTCAGACATTCGAAAGAGGTGGGCACTGTGAAAAACTTTTAGGTGTTTGCGGCGGGATTCGAACCCAAGACCGCTGGCTCAGTAGTCCGACGCACTAACCACTTGCGCTACGGTGCCCACAATGCTCTATGCTCTCACTTTTTTGCGACAAAACATCATGCACAATGAGTAAACACATGAATTTCACGAGTACCTGGTACTCACGCCTTTTTTTCTTTTCTATTTGGAAAAAAAAGCCATCCACTTTTTTGGGGTTTTTTCCTTTTTCAATTTGGAAAAAAAGGCCAAAAAATGTTCTGGCGTTTTTTTTCATATTTCATAAATGGAAAAAAACACCTAAAAAATTATGGAAAAAATGCCAAAACTCTCAGCATTTAAGCCAAACCATTTGGGTCCTAGGAAAAACGCCACAACTTTGTATTGCTACATACAAGCCATCACTCAAACCTGACACTGTCAATAAAACCTAGGCCCGGGGTAGTTCTTAACCGCTCTAACTTCGTTCTGTCGCTATAAAGACTGCATACAAGCACGATCGTCGGTATCATCATACAACACTGTCTTATAGGCAAGCACGAAACTATGATTGACGTCCCTTAAAATGACTTCTCTAGAAGTTGCAGAGAAGAGGAAGAGGAAGAGAGCTCAGCACATCTCCTCTGTTCATGCCCAGTTCTTTTCCGTAGCAGAAAACTACACCTAGGAGAATACTTCTTCAACGATCTCAGTGACAAAAAGACGTTGGAAGCCTATATTGCTTTATACAAAGCTTCAAATTGTTCTCCTGACTAGTGAGGAAACATATCTCCAAGATCCTTATTATAACAGTGAGCCTCTATGCCACTCGTATTACCGGCAGCTACTGCTATCTAACCTACATATTGATCAGAAAACAGACTAAACGGGAAGTTTCCAAACTTAGCTTACGATCTGGTTAACGTTAGTTTAGAGGCTGAGGCTTTAGGTTTACCTACAAAATGGCTGCCTTTATACCTAAATATTATAAGCTATGAAAATTATGAACTTTCCCTATCCATGGTCAAACATAACCTTCTCAATTGATGTCTAAACCCTACTACAACCCAATCGCAAGTTGCAATCTATTAAACTTTTCAATTATCCTTTTCCCGATACCACGCCAATCTGTTTGTTTATTTAATTGTTTATTTGCCCTAAAAGTACGCTTTTCCTCATTCAATCCCTTCCTCCTCGTGTCCACATTCCATTCTTTTCGTGGAGAGAGCAAAAGTAAAGATACGTATGTGTCCTTGGCGTTCTAGTCGTCACAAACAAAATACTTACGAGATAAACTAAATCGAAGGAGAGGAAGAGATACAGGAAGAAAGAGAGATGAGAATTTCTATTTTGTAAATCGCTGATTTGGCGAATCCCTTTTCCTAGGGCTTTGGCTTCTTCGTCAAAGGACGATGGAATTTCAATTTAGTTTTTCTTTCGTCTTTATTTTTTTCCCTGCTATTTGCTCTCTCGTCTGTCCCTGTTTTTTTTTTTTACTTTATGTGTACGAACGAGTATTATCCACCCTCTAGCTGTAGCAGGTCCTGTGTGATGATAAAATTGTCATTGAATTGAATGGTTTGGTGGTTTTTATTGCTTTCGTTTTGTTTTCTTCTTTCCACCCCCGCTCGCATATCCTGCAGAACACTTCGAAGTAAATGTATCTAAAGCTTTAACGGTAATTATCCATTTTATATACATGTCACATGTAAGTTGTCTATCTATCTCTCTCTCTCGCCCTCTTTTTGTTTTCCCGTTTCGTCTTCATTGTCCTGACATGAGAGCGATTTCTTTCCTTTTTTTTTCTTGTTTTGTTCTTTCACTGATACGAGCGGGGTACTTAAGTTTTATGTCCCGAACAAATAATAATGTGAAGGACTTAATTTGTTCGTACCTACTAACATATATTTGTCGTTGTCCTTATCATGCGCAAATATACTCTGTTACAGTGTGTACTTTACTTCACCACTGCCCCCCCCCCCCCCCCCCCCAACAACTTGTAAATATGAGCGAAAAGGACATTGGACCTAGGACACTGAATTGAATTGATTTTGTATTGATTTTGCTGTCATTGTTTGAGTTCGGTTACAGATTTTGTTGTGTGTATTAATTTCTAATGGATGTCCTGGAAAGAGTGGGCCACTGATAGATACGAGTACATGTCGGGAAAGTGGGTGTTTTTGTTTTGATGGTGGTGGCTGGTGGCTGGTTAAGATGTCAAAGGTTGGGACTGGGAGCGGTATAATTTATTGCGTCTGAAAGGATAACAAAAAATAAGCAAATCTGATTCAAAGTGGGTTTTAAGTTGACCAGTTTTGATGCGCTTTCTCGTTAGGGTTTAAATGGGTTTCTATATGACTTTCCATCTTTCAGTGAAAGGAATAAAAGTGAGTAGAATCGATCAAGGAAGGTAAAAGGACATGTGGTTTTCTGTCTGTCTCAGCTTTAGAAAATCGATCGCTTCTGGAAATTTCATTGATGTTTGGAAATTATCCCGTATTGTCTCCATCCATAAGTCTTGCCCAAAGCAGAATGTGTGTAATTATCGTCCGATCTGCAAGATCTCATCGATTCCTACAGTTTTCTGCCGACGCCAAACGGTGTGTTGAGAAGCTCTCCATGACAATGATACTCTTTGAGTGTTTGTTAGGCATTCGAAAGATGTGGCACCGTGAAAAAACGTTTACGTGTTTCGCTGGGATTGAACGCGGGCAGCATTGCGTAGTAGCCTAACGCACTTACCACTACATCACAGTGCTCATGCTTATATCATAAATAATTTCGAAAAGGATATCGGATATAATTTTTTCAGATTTAACTAAGTATAAGCAATCTCAATCTCCAGGAGAAGGGAATGGCAAGAAAAGAGCAAAATCCCGTCTCGTCGTCCCTACTCGTCCTTTTTGGATAGGCACCACCTTATGCAGCTCTATTGGGGTCGGAGATCTGGTGGAATGTTAGTTTGACGCAGAATCTCTTACTTCGGGCGCTACACAGAGTTATGAGCAGACGCGTCTACAATTTGCAGAAACGACTTATATAATAAGGCTTTTGATAAAGTTTGCTCAAAAGTTATTTGCTTTGCGGTTTTACTCCTTCTTACTAAATTGGATCAAAAGTCTTACTAATCGTGTTCAATTTGTGAATATTGACGACTCCATTTCTGCTCCTATTATCGATACATCTGGTGTCCCTCAAGGTAGTCATCTTGGGTCCTTGTTATTTTTGTAATCACTTAATGATCTACCATTAGGCGTTAGTCACTCTGATTGCCTTCTATTGCATTTTTTGCCGATGATCTTAGGCTATTTCGCCCCGCATAAACGTGATTGAGATTTATCGCAGGAAGATGGTGTGGTGTGACCAGAACAACTTATTACTTAATGTTTCCAAATGTCAGTGTTTTTTTTTACATAGTCAAATGTCCCTATTTCTTTGGAATACTGTATAAAATCCACAGTTTAGACAGAGTGAGCTCGAAGAAATTTCTTGGAAGCATATTTGATACCCGATTATCGTTCAAATATCATTTGGAGTAGTTTTCCGTAAAGCTTATACAGTGAAGGGCTTTATTGGTAGAAATGCGGTCATCTGCGCGGCTATTTCCGTTTTCCAGAAAGTCATCATAGAACGAACTACGTACACAATAAGCCCATTGCTCGTTGTATTAAGGACGTTATTATTGAAAGGTGAGATGTACCACGACCTTAAGATCAAGGACGTTAGTTCCGTAATTAGTCTGTAAGCGAATAATGTACTCTCATGGAATGATTGATACCACAAGAAATAATTACGATCGAGAACGCTCGCTGGGCAAAAATCTCTTCCTCTCCGGGTATTGACTTAGCAGTTTGACGTATGGATCAAGGTAGTATTAATCCCCAAAGCCAAGAATCATTGTCAAACAAATGCTAAGGACTGTCCTCTTTCGAAAGTCTTTTCGAGAGTCATATTCGTAGCTAGTTGAGTATTAGAGACATATCTTCGGGCATTCATATACGAAAAGCAAACATCTTAAAACCAGTGCGTCCTTGAAAAGTCACGAACAAGGAATTAACACTCGTTGCATTCTTGGACATTGAGAGAGCCTTCAATAATATCATGTCGAGTCTGTGGCATCAGGCATTACCAAAACTAAAAGTAGATCCATTGGATCGAATATATGCTTAAGGAACAAAAAAGCAACTCAGAGCTGGGCGATGTATTGTACTAGGGTAAATGCATTAAAAGGTAAAACGCAAGGAGGGGTTCTCTCTCCACTACTCTGGGTGTTGGGAATGAATGACATCTTGGTGAAACTAAAATATAGTGTATTTAAGGCTGCTGCATAAGCTGATGTTGTGATTTTACTAACAACAGGTAAAGTCCTCCCGCTAGCAACTCGTAGGGGCTTTGAAAGCAGTTAGCAACTAACCCAAACAGAGTAGAATTGCGGTCAATTCACCAAAGTCGGAGCTGATACTGTTCTGGTACAATTCAAGCTTGCATCTATTGAGGGAACTCCCCTTAGGATCTCAGACAATGCCAGATACGTAGGGTAGGGTACTGGTCTCTTATTGAGACTTTACGAATCCATTTTCCTACTATTTTCATTTTAAAGAAGAATGGGAAACCATGTACACAGATGGCTCTACGATGGACCTAGGGGTAGGAATGGGTGTCTTCTCCGAAACGTACGAATCGCGTCCAAATCAGTAAGAATTCCAAATTTCGGCAATTTTCTCCAAGTGAAGGTTCTGACGGTAAAAATAGTCGGCCGTGAAACCGCAACGAAACTATGAGACGAAATGACCCTTTCCATTGACAGCCAGGCGGAAATAAAAGCTATTTCATTAAAACTTTGGATGGGTTTGACACTCCTTAAGTCGTCGTCATCCAAACGAATAAGGAAACGACACTTACAGTCATAACGACGGATCTGTACTGATCTATGTGTGGCGCTAGATGGGTATCCCTCGGCATCATTGAACTTACCATAGACAAAACATACAGGACCAGTCAGTTTTTGTAAAAATTAGAGAAATCAGGATCAGGATGGAAAATATTCAGAACCCTAGACCCTTAGAGAATGAACTGAATTTTCAGTTATGCACTTAACCACTATAGGACCATAGGAAACATCATTCATGTAGCTCTAAAATTCTCAATTCCTTGTTTTGCCCGTTGAAGGTGTGGGCGATATTTCACCCCAAGTTTCCCTTCATATTTCCTTTCAAGGAATCTAAACCTACCTGCCCACTAATCCTGTCTACAAACATTTCCTTATTTATTCGCCATGAATCCCAATCAAAGCTGATTACAGATAAACCTATCCTTTCCATTGTTCCCAAAATCAGGGCCATTCACTGGAACACGAGCGGCCATCCAGCGAACTACATCCCCTCAGAGAAAAAGTATCTTGTCCCGCTAAAATAGTGGTGAATCCAACAAATCCAAATCCATTAATACGATTTGATTTTTATAGACCAAGTCAAGTGAAGGAGAATAACCACAAAGGAGACAGATGACCAGCAAAAAAAGAAAGGACGAACCAACTACTGCTGCGTTCATATTAATGGCGCCTATTGAATTCAAGTGTATCTAATCCTGCAAAGCAATTCGCTGACTCCATTGAAATACTCTGGCAAAAAGAGAGAAGCAGATGCAGACGAGAGGGGAAAAACATGCCAAATTGATTGCGACAACGAGAGCTGAAATTTCTTTTCATTCAATCACATCCTCTTCTTGGTTTTGTAGCATTTTCGGTGACTTCTTCCACAGCACCGTTCCGTCAGGACTCAAGCTACTTTTGAATTTCCTTTTCAATTTCTTTCCTTTTTCTCCGGTGGTTTTGAAGAAGTACGAGTGTGCTTTGAATGACAAGATTCCCGATTGTGTATCTCTACTGAAATGGGCATCTGAATGTTTCGATTGCGACCATTTGTCTATGGGAGGATTTCAAGTGACGTCCTTAGGAGGTAGAGCGACTTTGTTTAGATTGAAAATAATTTAACTAGCTAATTAAATTTCAGGTGAATCCATCCATTGGGAGGGAGTTTCCTGTAACTCCGGAAAAAAGCGAAATGTTCTTCTGTTATCATCTTTGAGGTTAAAGGAGGTATCCAAAAATTTTGTAAAAAAATCTTAGCATCACGTAAATACATAGTTGAGGTGCTTAATTTGTCTCCAAAGGAAACGATGACGTGAAAGGACTTTCCTCAAATTAGCTTATAAAAAGCAAATGAAAAGTGAGTGGGCGAAGACAAAGATACAAAATGGTGTGCTTCACGAACGAACTTACGGTATTCATGCACAGCAGTCGACAGAACGATAGAGAGTATCTGGAATCAACAGACTCGAAATGCACGGACGGTTCCTTGACATACTTCCCTCTTACTGAAAGCATTAGATGCCAAGAAAAGCTGCACAATGATTCACCAACAACGAAGGATGACGCAGAAGGTGAGGAGTGAGCACTGGAGCTGCTTCTCCTAGCCGTAAGGTACTTCGGGTGAGCTGCATAAGAGGAGCTAAATAGAATCATAGGACGCAAATGTTGTGACCTCGAATGGACTCCTAGTGATGCTGACAGTTAGGTCTTTTAAGTTTTCCGAAGACCGTGACACAACTTTATGTAGGGTTTTATGAATCTTGAGAAAATTGCTTAGTCGGTGTCTAGGTAAGGTTAGGTTAGATTAGGTTAGGTTAGGCAATCATAAAACACAAGGCATTATAATGGGCCCATTGCGATCCCCTGGTACCTAAGCCGAAACATTTCCGTCCAAACATTTAATTTTTTCCCTGCAAAATTTTAAGATTTCATTGTGCCTCTTCCAGTGTATTAAAGCAATAATTGCCTAAAAAATTCTTTCGGGAACAAGCAATAGCCTGACAATCATAGAGGATAGGGTTGATATCCTTCGATGTTCCTATGTCATTGCAGTATCTGGATTCTTCCGTGTTTGAGAGACCCATTCTTTTGCCATGTATCCCCGGAGAGTATTCCTATTAGAGTTATTAACTTAACCCTATTCAGTCCAAGGACTATCCTGGTCCTTTTGCGGTCCATGGCTGCCAAATAGCCTTTTATAGCATATGTCCCTCTATTCCTGAGCATCTGTGGTTCACCATACTTGTGATTAAGTTGCTAAGTTTTGCCCTGATGCCGCATGATGGCGGTTATAGGCAGTGCTCCGCCCATTCCTCGCAAGCTCATCTGCAGGTTAACTTTCCTCTATGTCAAACTGTCCAGGCACCCAGCATTGTTGGAACCGGTTGTGTTTGCTTAGTGATTTGAGCACAAAGCAACGACAAGGTTATGATCAGCACAGAGCAACATCCTTCTACAATTGCCGATTTAACGGTACACGAGTCTAGGGCTCAAAACGCGGCCTGGCTGTCAATGTAGATGATGGTAACCTTATCTGTTATTAGCTTCGTCACCAACAGCTCTGCCACTCTCCTCACGGGTAAGACCTCTGCCTGAAATACACTACAGTCGTTTGGAAGTCTAAGACATGTTTGTGCTCTGGTTCTCTTGAGTAGTCGGTGTCTAGGAAAATGAACTATCAAAGTAGAAATTAAAATTCCTTACTCATTCCGAAGAAATGCTTGCGGAAGAGCAAACCGGCGATGAGAATTTTTCAACACCGTCAGTTCTGACCAGCAAAAAACAGGATGTTAATGACTTCCGAAACTGCTCTTAACTCTTTTTTGACAGTATGTACGCAGGGAAGCCATTCCAAAGGACAGCTTTTCAATGTCTGTGGTCAGAACACCATCTTCTTGATTTATGAAAAATCTGGCTTTTTTTAAACCCCAGGAACAGCGAAACGAAACGTAACGAAATGCAACGAAACGCCGCAATACGAGACGTCACCCGGGAATCCTCTGCGGTAACGGCACCGATTCGGGCCAAAAGGTAATACGGTTGAACAAGCGAAATAAGTTGCACAGAATGTCGATCCCGGTCGGAACTCGTCTTTGGATTTGCATAAATTAAACAAATCTTACATTAACGTTATGAAACGTAAACGAATTATTAAGTCTTCAAACGAGAACGTGGAACTTCTTGATCCAGTTTCGTTACTTGTCTGTGCTCGGAACACCATCTTCGTAATTTAAAGATAAAGATCGGCTTTTTGTGAAACCCCAGAACAGCGTAACGAAACGTAACGACACGTCACAATACGAGGCAACACCCGCACATACTCGGCGCTAATTACACGGAACTGGAGCAATGGTATTATACTGTGGAATTGGCAAAATAAGTTGCAGAGGATGTCGATCCTGACCTGCACTTGTCTTTGAATCTGTAAAAATATTATCTTACGTTAACGTTTTTTAATGTAATGGACAAGTCTTTGGAAACAAGTAAATGGACTTGTCGGATCCAGTTTCGTTACTTTTGCTGCTACGTTGCGTTACTCTACGTAACATTACGTTACGTTACGTTGCATTGCAACCCCGTTAGTGTGCTTGCCTGCATTAACACTGACATGCCAAGCAATTTACGAACTTTTACCTTTGTAGCAATCACTCCCACATACATTACCCTTAAGTGACCTTTATCTATAGAATACCAACCCTCTTTACCACTTCACATCCGTAAACCACCCGCGCTCACTTGCATAAGTCGGGAACCGCACAAAAATTGTAGGTACATATATGAAATCTGCATAAAAAATTCAAAACCTAATTTTCAAGTTAATTTCATTAAAGCGATATAACTCTCCCGTTTTTGGTCTCTGTCATAAACTCTATCCCATACGGATGCCGAACTCACCCTGGGTACCCTTTTTTTTTTTGTGAATTATGTTTCCACCTTTTCCTGGGAGAATCGTACACACAGCGATCCTTCGTCCAAAAAATATATTTAATAACTTTAAACAATTTAATTTGCATAAGTTCATAAGATGAACAAATTTATTGGAAGCCAACGGTCACAAGGATGCAGGATGATAGGGAGATACCCGCCGCCTTACTTGCGTTTTTATTTTTATTTTTTTCTTCGGGCAAGCACACGCCCTTCGCTTGGCGTCTACCTTCTCGGTCATGCATATGAAAAATTTAATTTCCGCTCCATGTCGGTTTAACCGGTGGACACTAAGATGCAAAGGAGACAGAGTACCGGGACGAGGGTTGCTTACATTAAAGTCCAGCTATAAAAAACCAAACCACATGAAGGATACGAACGAACGATACTCGTAGTCGTGTGAAGGATATTTAAAAACGAGTAAAAAGCAAATCTCGTTAAATTACAACAATAAAATACCGGTGTGGTGGAACGGGATGAGGATGCGAAAGGCAAATGGAAAATAAAACTCCTGAAAACCACCAGGATAACCGAAGCGGAATTACTTTTTCATTTTGAGCGCAGTGCAACGCATACAGCACGACCGCATGCAGTGACTGACTTTGGCCAACACACTCAGCCACTTAAGTTGCCCAGAGAAAAGGACCAAACAATATACGATAAAACCAACACCACCTTATAGAAAGGATATGTGCTCCGCAAATGGTTACAGTTGTAACTTCTCGACTTGTGTTAAGCCGGTCGTTATGCTCATGAACACACACGATAATATGATAATTTTGGGAAAGTTTCTCATAAAAAACACCACACACAGCGACAGGAAGGGTCCTGGATATAATAGAAAAACAAAATTTAACCTTTATCATCGGTTTTTTGTGTGTCCTTTTTTTAATCGAATTTTTTTTTCCTTAGCATTGTGCTAGCCGACGAATCCCGTATTCTCTGCCGAATGTGACCGGAATTAATTCGGTTTCTAATTTTCATTCGTCCTTTTGACTGGGTCAACACCAAAACAATGTCCTTATCTCACTCGGTGTACTTATGTGTGGAAGAGGAAAACCCCCAAAATGACACGTACGGACGGCCGACTATAACCCCCCAAATGGCACATGACACACCGATAAGTATTAGTATTTTGGTCGGCCTGTTGTGATTGTGTCCTGCGATCCTTTACTACGAGATATCTCTGTATTTAAGGGTATTGGTTTTTTTTTCTCCATTTTTTTTTCCACCCTCCACTTTTCGATTGCGATTTGCGACAAATAACAGGAGGGATACAAAAAAAAAACGCAAGGTCATCAAAAATAGGGGAGGAAACCAACGGGGCAGCAATAACTCAAAAAAATCCAACGGATAACGGATTGATATTAATTTCTTGTGACAAAAAGGACTTTATTGGATGTTTTTGCGATAAGGCCTATGGCTGGTTTTCTTTTAGGGGATGACAATGGGGGAAAGTAAAACGGCCGGTAAAACGCCCTAAAGCAGTTTTAAATAGGAATTGGTGGAAGGAGATGCGAGAGCAATTGATGAATGTCCTGCAAGTGGAATATTTCGAAGTCGTAATGCGGGAGAAATAATTAGAAAATCGACCATTCCTATAATGAAGAGGAAGTTATCAATAAATGCGAAGGATATTGACACGAGCTGTGGCTGCTTTGGTGTTTTTTTTTCTTAAAAATGTGTCCAAATCTAGACTGTTGCTGATTTATGTTTTAACGAGTGGCTTCAGCAGTTAAACCAATAAACCTCTTAACCCGGCTGAGAAACTCTCCACAGACTACTTTTAAGGAGGAAATGAACTTTCTAAACGGGCTCCCAAACCGTGGAGGGTCCCTGCCTGAGAAAGTCATTTGACGTCGACGGTCGTGTTGTAAGAGCGTTCATAATCCCAGGCACGTTGTGTCTCTCTTATAACTAATAGTATTACCCGTTGTACAGATGTTTCCCCAACGGCACCACACCCAACTTGGAGGGTTAGGTCTATTGTTGAAATCCCTAGAGCAAGGGGCCGGTCAATAACCGGTACCAGTAGCTCACTTCGGGAATATGAGCCCAGCCGTTGGTCAATTAAGAGCTCATCTGCCACCATCCCTATTTCAAGACTGTGATTGGAGATTCTTATCGACCCGTACCCCGTCAAAGTGAGCCAGAAAAGGTGTAGTTACCGTGGCGTTGGACAATAACGCCCAAGGAAATAACGCCCAAATCAATTTGGAAATAACGCCCAAAAAAATTTCGAATAATTTGTTGTTGTAATTTTTTTTAGCCATTTTGGGTGTAATTTCCTAGTCAGGGTTCATTTTATAATAGGCAGTAAAGCCCAAAATAACAAGTGTAAATATTTGAAAAGGAAATAATGTTTCCGCATGCATATAAAGAAACTTAACATATACGTATGTTATACCCAACCTCGCATCTACTAAAACGAATTGGAAATAAAGCCCAAAAATCTTGAAATATCGCCCAATTTTTACAAAACCAATTCCCATTGAAAATTTTTGGGCGATATTGCCTTTTTATAACTTGGGTGATATTGAGTTTTGGGCGTTAGCCAAAGTCTTTTTGGGCTTTATTTCCATCTTCTTGTTTATTTTTGGGCGTTAGAAATTTTTTTGGGCTCTATTTTCAAATCGTTTTAGGCGTTATTTCCTTGGGCGTTATTGCCTAACGCCATTCGTGAGAGTGTAGCTGAAAGTGCAGGAGTATCAATTCGGTAATCATGGTATTGTGATTTCCTCCACTTAGAAGTCTTCCCTCATGATACCAAAATTCTCGATAAATCCAGAAATGTTTTTGGGTTAGCTGCCAGAGCTTCTGTCTCGAAATAGAATTTGCGAAAATGACGATGACGTGTTACAGTGACACGAAATGTGTGCTTCTGTTTCTTTGTCCTCGTTGCACATCGTGCATGTGTCGTTTTTTTTTATACTTTTTAGTGTCTGAAATCGGGTTGGGGTCACAATCCCGAAAACCAAAATCCCGAAAATCCAAAATCCCTAAAGTCCAAAATCCGAAAATCCAAAATCCCGACTCCCTCTGAAATCTCCACCACTTCCGTCCTTTCCACCACATAGAGAGTTTGTTTTGTTAAAATTATATTTCAATTTTGCTTCCCACCAGTATCGAACAATTCAACGTCCCTAGAGGTATGTGTAGAGGAGCAAAAGATTTAGTTAGCTTGAAATTTTCTAAAATGTATTTATTGATATTTTACAATTATGCTTTTAGTTTTTTCCTTCTTTCGCCTTGAAATTTATTTTTATGTTGCAATGCATAATATACTAGCTGTTGCCCCCTTGGCATTGCCAGTGGACTAAAACAGTCGCGTAGGGAGCAATCACTGTTCTTTTAGTTTTCAACTTTAATGTCTATACTAATTACAAGCTATATTCCAGACTGTACTCGATAGCAATTAAACAACGAAATCATTTTAAGTAGCGCCATCTATCAATGATAGCGCAATCAATTATTGCGATCGCACCCTAAGGTTTTTTGAAAACCACCATCAAATATAATCTATGTTGATTGCATTTGTATGTTGACTGAGTGGCATTTCGTCAAAAACTGTGATTCGTTAGTGTTTTCATTTTTGAATTCATTTAAATAATATTACGTATACATACATTAATTCAAAAATTGGCCTATACTCCGCGCAGGGTATAAAAGAAAAAGTATACGAAGTTTAACTTCATTTTGTCAATTAGTTTTGGAGTATAGCCCCGTAGAAGTTTGACAGGTAGAAGCGTGACATAAAGATTCATAATATTTTTATGATTATAATTTTATTATTTGTTAATAGTTTGTGGTAAACTGTATTAGTGACATCATATACCACCCTCATGCCATTCAGCCCTCGGTATGTACTCTCTTTACATTGCCTTGGGTGGGTTTCTTATAAGAAAGTTTACTCAGAAGGTAATATTGAGATTCCACTCGTCAAGCCCTTTCATTTCGTACCCATGTCAAGGGGGTTGTGAAGATAACGGTAATCCGCCATCTTGGGGCATCCATATTTACCTTCCAACGTCATCAAATATGCCATATTGTATTGTCACCGGACTTATACACGTGTGCAAAAGCTCAGCATGATGAGATATCTGGAAGTGGGTGTAAAATTGTTCCTTCACAGAGAGTGAAGCTTGTAAAATAATAAAATAAGCAAAAATCATCCAAAAATAACATTTTATCCATTATCTGCCAAATGTCAATTTGTCTAAAATTGAAAACTCGAATATCATCTCCATTAGCAGTTATACGTAAAAAATTGCTCAAAGCCATTAGATCCGAAATGAAATTAATTCCGTAGTTGAACGCTTACATCATTCGAATCTATCTGCACAACTGTCTGTCACATGACACTTTTAAAATACACGCCCAACAGTAATAGAAGTACTCCCACTCCCACTCCCAATCCCACTCACACTCCCACTCTATTTAACAATTTTACACTCCGTGTGACCATAATGAAATTAAAGTGTCAGATATCAACGTTCATTTATAGCAGCACTTAAGGACTAAATAATTCCCATTACCTACCCCCCCGGCGCCGGCCGTCCTTGTCCCCTTTTGATAAATAATTTCTTTGCACATCGCAACAATTGAATTGGTTTTGCAAAACACTCCTTCAATTCGCTTCACCAATTTACCAAATGGAATCGTTTGAGTCAGACGACGAGTACGAGTAGGATATGGTATTCGAAAAGAGGAATGAGTACTTGTATGGAGCAACATTTGCATGTGATGACCAGAGGCAGGACTCCTGCTACATAGTTGTCATTACTTTTGCTACTTGTATGGCATTAAATTTCATTCCCGTAATTGCGTGAACATCTGGGAACGCTCCTATACCAGCTCACCCGTCGCGTCGCCTTTCGCATCCCCATATGCACGTTCGAAAATAAACAAATGAAAGGATAAAACTGTGCGCGATTTTATGGCGGACGTGAAACAACAAAAATTAAAGTAAACTCGTAATAAATATTTTTATTTATATGATTTCCTTTGGGAGTTGGTGGATACAATTTTTATATGCAGTAGATAGGGGTTGCATTTTCAAGAATAATTGCATCGAGGAATTTCGTGCGACTGAGAGTCCTGTAAATGTTTTCACAGGATTCTGTTACTTTTATGCTGTTCCCTTACTTGCATTAAATAGTGAGAACGCAATTATTGCATTAATCCTTTTAGTCTGCAAAAAACATGCGAAAAGGCTTTCTTTAAAAAGGGCGTGCATTCTCGACGGGAAAAAATATTACAAAAGGATTAAAACAAAGTATTTTAAATTTGTACGTACAGGAGCCATAAAAGTGCGGCTATCAGGTGTGGTGGATGTGACTTATTGTCTCGTGGAAATAAGTATAATTACCGCTGCGGGTAGCACATGTAATACATTTCGAATGCTGTTTATAATTTACCTGATTAAGTGCGGTCCTTGGATATGGATGCGAACTTTTTGTGCAGATTTTTCATCCGTAACCAGACTTATTTTATTTTAATTGAATCCTTATAAATTCAGTATATTAAATAGACAAGGTTTAGATTCACAATTTTAAATACACAAAACTTAAATAAATAACAAAACTGATGACATTCTGAACTTCAGCATTCAAAGTACTGAAAAAAATCCGTACACTATCAGTTATTTTAACACTAGCTGGCCCGTACTCGCTTTGCTTCGCCTGCCTACCACATTTATGGGATGTAGTTGATGGAATTTTGATTTTGATGGAATTTTGTCTTAACAGACCAAGAGCCCGCAGTAATTTTCGGTTGTAAATAGTAACCAAAAGAGTCACTGTTACTCTTATCACGATTCCTCCGATAAATCTGAACATGAAGAGGAATATAGGGTGTCCCAGTTTAGAGGTAGATATAATCCGTTAACTGTAAATTCCTGTAGATTAGCGAATAAAAAATCGTATGACAGTGGGGTATATTTTCAGCCCGTCGAAGTAAGGGACCTTCGATTCGGTGGTAGGACCACTTTAAATGATATTACTTCTGAACTACTACAGATACAAAAACAATTTCTTAAAGTTAAGTTAAATGTGTTCAGGCAAAACTATTGTTCACTTCGTAATAAAGTAGTATCGGAAATTCGTTTAGTGAAATCCCAAATGTACTCAAATCAGCTTAGTAGCTCCTTAAGTAGTCGACAATTATGGAAAAACCTACGGAACATAGGGGTAGGTAAGCCTAAGGCCGATCAGACAGTTGACATTGATGGTAATACGCTGAATGAAAAATTTGTTTCATTACCATCACAACCACTGTTGGATACTGAGGCTCCTCTTCCATTTGAAGATCAAGAGGATAACCCCGGTTTTATGTTCCAAGCGGTGGATAGCACTGATGTTGTTGAAAATGTACTTTCTATAAAATCAAATGCTGTGGGGCTGGACGAAATGCATCCCTCATTTCTGAAAATGATCTTGCCGATAGTATTGCCATACATCACTCATACTTTCAACACAATTTTAATGTCTGTTGAATTTCCCGACCTATGGAAGCAAGCAAAAGTTTTGCCACTTCCTAAAAATGCAAAAGGTGATGAATTTCGACCTATTTCGATCTTGCTTTTTCTTTCAAAAGTTTTTGAGAGAGTCCTGCAAAAGCAAATCAGTACCTATCTTGCTGCAAATGATATGTTGACGCCGAAACAATCCGCTTTTCGTGAAAAGCACAGCTGTATAGCAGCATTATTAAATGTCACTGATGGCATTAGACAGGCGTTGGATAGGGATGAAGTTACTTTCTTAGTCAACCATGCTAACTTATGTAAAAAGCTTATACAACAATATAATTTCACACCAGCTGCTACCAAGTTAATTTATACCTATTTAACAAACAGAAGGCAAGCGGTGCTAGTTGGTGATAGATTATCGAATTTTCTACCCAATTTCCCCGGTGTACCTCAAGGGTCCATACTTGGACCTCTATTGTTCTCAATTTACGTTAATGAGCTTCCAACTGTTACCAAAAACTGTTCTACCCATTTGTACGCTGATGACGTCCAATTATACTTTCACTGTCCTCTTGGGCTCATTGAGAACGGTGCTTTATGTGTCGATGAAGACTTGGAGAGAATTGAACTTTGGTCTAAATCAAACGGTCTTATTTTAAATCCAAAGAAGTCAAAATGCTTAGTTATCTCAAGGAATAGATTAGACCTTTCATATTTTCCTTCAATCGTGTTGAGCAATGATCTCATTGAATACGTGGAAACGGCGAAAAACCTTGGTGTAACTTTTAATCGCTTTCTGACTTGGGATAACCATATTAATTCTCTCGTCGGAAAAGTCTATGGTGTACTGCGTATCTTGTGGGCAACTCAGTCTTTCACACCAGTAAACACCCGCTTATTACTAGCAAGAACCCTTATCATACCGATTTTGATTTATGGGTGTGAAATTTTTTGCAACTGCAACTTTGTTAGCAAAAGAAGGCTCACTGTCGCTTTCAATAGTATCGTGCGCTACATCTATGGGTTAAGGAGATATAACAGATTGTCTGGTTTTGCCACTCGTCCGCTTGGTATGTCCTTCGAAAGTTATCTTCAACTTCGCAGTTTGACATTACTTTCCGATTTTTTGCTTACTCGCCAACCACAATACTGTTTTGATAGAATTACAATGGCATCCTCGCATAGATCTCGTCAGCTAATTCATCCCCGGTTTTCGTTCTTGATATCTGAGCGTCAAATTTTTGTAAGTGCCGTCCGTCTGTGGAATTCTTTACCGCGTTATATAAGAGAAATACGGAACGCAACAAGCATAAAAAAAGCATTAAGAAATAATTTTTCAGAAAACTTTTAAAAACAATTTCAATTAAATAATTACTGCAATTTCACTTTGAAGATTAAAATATGTAACTTTTTAATAGTTTCTAAAATTACTAATCATATGTCTTTAATTGAATTGTATTTTGAACTCTTAAAAACTCTATTTTTGTAAAATTAGCTTAAGACTATCTTATAAGATATTGTATCTTACAGTCTTTAAGCAATCACGAATAAATAAATAAATAAATAAATAAATTTCGGAGAGGCAATTAGAAGCGCATACGAAATGTTGAAGACTTTATGTACATCTAAGCAGTCATAAAAAAGTTATGGCCCCTTAAACTCAAAATTTTGAAAATTGGTTGTTCCAATTTCTTACCTTAAATGCATTTTTCTCAAAACTTTTACTTCATAAAAAGCTCTTTTTGTACTACACTTTTATCATTGGCGAATTCTCTAAAAATTATGTTAAACAACTTTTTCACGTACGGCTAACAGAGGTGGTAGTAAAAGCCATTTTTCGTCAGATAAAAATGATAAAAAAACTATGCAAAACAATACATATTTCATATTGAAAGCCGGATTTTTTTCTTTCGGGTCCATGGCAGCGAAATATTCTCATGTGGACCATTTTGTTGGTCACTTGCTGTATCAATTTGATGTAATCGAGCATTTCATTTTAATTTTGCATTTCGACTTATTCGCCCAATATCAGGCCGATTTGATCGCTAACTAATTTTCGCTGAAAAATTTACTATATTCCGCTTTGAAATATAATTGCCAATGCCAACTAAATGATAAAAGATAAAACAGAACAGATAAAGAAGAAAAACCCTGCAAAAAAAAAATTAGAACTCAATTCCAATACAACTCAATAACCTTAAAACTCAAGTATAACACACGAAATACAATTACACGAATACGACACACCTCTCTACAGAACTTTACCAGCTGCATTACTCAACTAACTGTTGTAGTGTTACACACATTCATGAACATAATGTAAACAAAACAGAAAGAAAAAAAATACGCACCAACAAAACCTTTGCGCTTGAGCGCTGACGCTGCAGCGCAGACACATACACAAATCCATTCCACTCAGATTTAACGCGAATTTATAGGAAAAATGAGAAATACAAATTACGAAGAGAGATCGAAAGGAAACCAAAAGAAGAAAACACCACGGAGATTGGTTTCAGAACAGTGATCAATTAACAAATTAATTAAAAAAGGCATTTTTCAGAGATGTTATTAATATTGCTCAGCTTGTAGAGCACGTAGAAATATAATTTTGGACTTAAAAGACTCGTATTTTAAAGCTCTTAAAACTGATCTGAATTTCAATAAAATAGACGAAGGACAAGTTTACCGTTTTTAGGTTCAAAGTCTAATTATTGAATTTCTTGGTTTTCGCACTTAAAATCAGAATCTGCTCCTTATCTGCTACCTAATCAACACAAAAAAAAAATTATCAAAATCCGTTTAGCCGTTTGCTGTGTAGGTCCATGCAAAGGAATTTTCACTTTGTTTTATATTATTAGGGATACATAGGTAACAGACTTACGAGTATGTTGATAGATTTATGAACATAAATCTAAGCAGCTTGATTAAATTACCTATCTGAAGAAGAATAATTATACATCCACACAGAACAACAAATAAAGAATACAGAAAATTTACGCACATGCAGTGCATCATTAAATGCGTGCAATTTTAGAAGATGTCTCTCTCTGTGTGTGTACACAAAATTATATTTTTAAAATCAATGGTTTAAGCATAAGCTCAATGCTGATTTTTGGAGCATATTTCTAGGGCCAACTATTCAATAATCACTCAACCGCAAACAAATTTCCCTATAAAATCCCTATAAAATCTAAAGTCTAAGCCCTAAGCGAATTTTTGGGGCATACTGCAGTCCTATTAATTTTGGTTCAATCTACACTCTATTCTCAATGTTTGTGATTTTATTCAGATTTTTCTGAGCGATATTTTTGGAGATAAAGTAGTGGGACACCAATTTTTTAATGTTTTTTTTGAAAAAGTGTTCATACATTTTTGGACTCGTGATTTAACGAGCTTTTATTTGACACCCCACACAAAAAGTTAATTATTTTTAACCCCCTAAAAGTTTTAAGTTCTGTGTTTGGGCTACTAACTGCCAAATTTCAGTAGCCTATGTACGTCAAATGGTCTCTGAGATAAACGCCTATGACAGATGGACAGGCAGGCAGACAGATAGTCAGACACCAAACTTATTCCACCAGTGTTCCGTTTTTGGCTACGGAACACTAAAAATGAAGTTAAATGTCATATGAGTTTTTGGCTATGATGGCCCTATGGGAAACAAATAACATAATCAAAAATGTAAGTGCCAAAATGTATAAACAAGACGGACTGGTTAATTGGAGTTTAAACCTAACGACATGCAACATCTATAAATTTCTCTTTACCTCTTCAAGTATGTACATTGGTTTTTTCGTATTCACCAAAATAAATCATGTCCTGTATTGACTACATGTTTCCTTACGGAACTAAGGATGAATTTGACGGGTTTGTAACTTTTCACCTACACTTCTGTTTCACGTAAAAAAAAAAAAAAAACATCTAAACCATCAGTTTTTAGGGTCATTATGCCTCCAGAATCCTTTGCACCGACTTTTAATTAGTGATCGCCATTCCCTCCCCCACTATATGCAACAAAGCTTGTGTGTAAATCCTTGAACCAACAACGTGAAAAACCAGACCAAGACCATAGACAGGAGACGGGCTTGAAAAGTTCACTTAAATGTCATTTGTACTCACATTCAGCAGAGCTCTCATAATTTTGTTAAAAAAGCACAATACACCCACGCCATCTAGCAGTGAAATGCTGATTTGGCAAGTTTTCTCTTTTTTGTGTATTCACGCTCATAGATGAAACACTATGAGCAAAGCAAAGACTCTTGTAACAGAATTGCAATACGTACACTCCCGTCTACTCTTGTCAATCCCTAACCTGACCAGGTGCTCTGGCATTACCGCTAACTTGATTTTCTAAAGGTCTGTCTTAAACTGCTTATTCGCCAATCTGTGACATAAATAAAAACCTGGTTTCAGCTGTTGTTGTCAATTTGCGTCCCAGTTTTTGTTTGGTTCAAGTTGTACGAGTATCAATTTATTATGCAGCACTCTTTACAAATACATGTATGTATTTATATAGCTCGAACACCGAGGCCTACCAAAGTCCTTTCGCCACCAAACCAACTTTTCACAATAAAAACTTAGTCCTTATAGAATCATATCCCCTACGATTGTCAATATCAACATTTAATCACTTTCCACAAACTATCTTCTCTCGAAAATAAAATAAACTTTAGATACTGCAAAAATGGAAACAAAGAAAAAAAACAATAAAGGACGAAAGATACTCGTTCTAAATCCTATGCTTATAATTACACACTTGAGAGTTATGATAAAGTCATTTGTTGGGGGTTGAACCAACATAGATATATAACACGATTTGTAGGCAGGCATACAGTGGACGCTAAAAGTAGAACTTCAGTGCAACAAATAATTCTTCTTAGGTATACTTTTATTCGTGGTGTTTAATAAAGTTAAATGTTAAAAAGCTCAATTTAAGAATCTTCAATGCAAACAACTCACAAGGATGAGGTGAGTTTTTGATCTTCCAGCATCCACTTAGTTGAACATATTAAGAACGCCATCTAGAGGTGAGCAATTTTTATAATGGTTGTTGTATTTGATAAGCATGAAGATTATTAGACTCAGAAGTGGAACAAGTCCTTCTTGTTAATGGATCTTGAAAACCGTCGGCTGTACACTGTCCCTTTACACTTGTGCACATTCTCGGATACGGAAACTGTATATGTAAGATATAAGTGTTTATCCTAAAAGCTAGGTTATGGTTAGAGTAGTGAATTTTTGACATGATGTAGGTACTTGCACTTCAAAGAGTTGTAAAACAGACCTTTAAAGCATGGATACATAAAAGAGACTTTTTACATAAAAGAGACTTTTCAAAACGCCAGTAAAATTAATCCAACGAGGTTAATTGACCAGGTTTTTAAGATTAGTAGAGCTAAAATGGCGTTTTACGACGTAAGCTAGCTATCTGACAAATCACCAATTTGAAGTTCATTGCAGGTTTCTGTTAAACTTTCCAAAAACAACATAAAGCCGCGGTCCTTAAGCGTTTTTGCATACAGTTCTGAGATTATATCGATGATATGGTAAGCAGAACCACTGGAGGTATCCCACCGTTAGGTACTAGAGAGTTGTAAGCTTTTCAATTTATGTCGCAGATAGTAAATCTTTTGCTTTTATCAACTCTTTTGTAGAGGTACCTCCACGAATGTAGAAAACTCGTCAAAGATTGCTTCGGGGTTAACTATTAGGTTTGATGCTTAGTAGTTCTTTGTCCAGTCGTTTTTTTTTTTTTACAGATGTCGACATCTTGAAGGGAAGTCAAAAGTAATCTAATCCTGTATTAAGGTTGGGTAATGGAAATCGTAAAGGCCACTCAAGTATAGAGGCCCTTTGTAGAACTGTGATCCATTTAGTTTACTCGATCTGTAGCCATATTCCTACTCATCTGGCAAATAGCTTGGTGATAAAAACTGGGCTAAGGCACCATCTAACATTGAGTTCGAGAAGCACAAGCTAAAGCTAGATGGTGTACCTACTGTAAATAAGGGTCTGCTCGTTCCTAGTGTCTTTAGACTTTTTATGAGTCCTGTGATAAGTTCTCACGAAGAGTTTTCAGTTCCTCGCATTTCCAAAGACATGTTTGTATACTTTCGCCACGTCCTGTAGCCAACCTGATGACCATTCAATCTCTCAGTCTCTTCACACATACATACTCGCACATACTATACCCTAAACTAATATTGACTTCTCAAATATACTGGTACCGTACTTTTAGTTGACTTATTCCATGTGACCTCCATTTTACAGCGTCCCACTATCCCTCCATTCAACAGCTACCCACAGAGTTTGAAAAATAAAAAATAAAGTGCACACGAAAGAAAATATAAAACGAACAAAGGACCTTAGTGCAAATACACTCACATCAAGCAACCACCCACCGACCCAACCAGCAACTAGCAACCATCAACACAGTTGGTGCAGCGCTAGTAATGAACGAAAGTTGTAATTTTGTTCAAATAATGTGGCAAGGAGAAACTCGAAGAATTATTATCCCCGTAAGGACTTCACATTTTCTCAGCGCTATGCTTTCGCACGGGAGGTCCTTCCTCTCATCCTAAATTTTTCTTCTTTCCTTTTTTCTTTTCTCTCTCTCTCTGTATGATGGTGGAAATAACAATGAACTTTTCGTTGTGCAATGAAAATGAAAAGTGCCGGGATCGAGACACATGGACCTTGTGTTGTCTTTAGTCCTGACGACAACGATGATGGTGGCGGTGGTGAACGGGTGTCTGTGTATATGAATGTCTTTAGGAAATAATGAGCATAAATAAGGACGTATCGGGATGATGAAAATGGAGAAATGCATGGGTGTTCAGTTGAAACATGTTATTAAAAGGATTTCAGTTTTTATTCTCGGAAAGAGATCCTTTTTGTCTTTTGCCATGTGTGTGCTTCGAATGAATAGAATGAAGTGTGTGTGTGTGTGTTTTTTTTTGTATTTTCTTTTATACTCGAAACTCTAATGACATTGCATTTTGATGCGGGAACATAATTTGAGTGTAAAGACGTCACACACGTCAATGTCAGTTGAAAAAGGATGAATACAAAAAAAAAAAAAAAACCAAGTGGATGAAAGAAATTCGTGTGGAATGACATGCGACAATAATTGTGTCATGACAAGTAATGACTTGTTACATGGAACACCTCCTTTTGGTATATTTTTTTTTACATAATTTAACATAATAATGCATGGAGGTGTCATAATTGAATTGACAGTTCATACTTTGGTGTATGACAGGAGGATGAACTATCCGATGTTGCCAGATTATTATACTTGTTCGTAATACTGAGTTAACTGATGTTTTAAATCTGACATCTATTGCACAATTTATATACTCTGCTGGAATGAGTATGAAACTGATTCAGATGGCAGATTTTTATCATTTTTATCAAAGTATTCACAAACAGAGGGAAACTGGTTTGGCAGCACTTTGATGAAGGTCCTGCGGCAAAATGTAAGCTCTTGCACTCTTAGTCAGGTCTTAGCCAATTTTATATTTCCCAGGCTTGATCTATAAAAATTGCTAAAGTACGAGCTATCATATTATGACCATGACAGAAAGCATCTGTCACTTATATTTTTTTTTTTGTGGATTATTTGTGTTGTGCAATCGTCAAAATTAAAACCTTGTTAGAGATTGCAGATACACCTACTACAAGTTCATAGTCTAAGACGTCATTTTCTAAAATACGAGCAACCAGTAAGGATGTAGCAGAAGAAGCAAACATAAAATAGGGATTTCGGGTAAAGTACGAATAAGTTCATTTTAAATTTGTGACAAAGGGTTCGATCAGCTTCAGAATCTTCTTGGACTGTTAACTATAATAGATTAGTAAACATCATATATATTAATTCTGTAGTATAGGTACCATTTGCGGCTCTCACACTTAACCAATCTTAACAAATGAGGTATCAAAAGAAAGAGAATTTCCTGGAGCAGTGCACTTTCACTTTATAAATTTTAACAAATTAAAAAAACAAAACAAAATAATTACTCTACCCAAAATGAACTCCGAAGAGAATAAACACTTCCCGTATGATTTCCATCTGTCAACTGAGGGAAATTAATTCATTTTCGTTGATATATTTGCTATTTGGGAATCATATTGGAAATATTTGTTGTTTTAAGAGTTCATTTTGGTTGATATATTTGCTTTTAAAGCAAGTGTTAGTGGACTCCAAAATTGTTGAGGAAGCTGTCAATAAACTGAACCAGTTTGGGCGATGTAATAAGATTACACTAGTCTGGGTATCGGGACATTCTGATATCCCGGGAAACGATAAAGCTGATGCTCTAGCTAGAGCTGGATCAGCGACCCCTTTTATCGGTCCTCAGCCTGTTATTGGCTGCAGTTTAGCTTATGCTAAAAACGAGCTTCTTGAACTGCTGCGACTACAATACTATAACCATTGGCACGAGCTTAGATCATGACGACAGACCAAATTGTTAGTGGACGCGCACAGGGCAAACAGAACTAAGTTTCTGTTAAACCTTAGCAGAAATGACCTCAAAATCCTCATAGGACTGGTCACTGGGTTTACACTCTTAAACGAGCACCTGAACAAAATTGGAATCAGAAGTTCGGGCCTTTGCGAGATGTGCCTGGAAGAAGACGAGACAGCTGAGCACTTCATTAGCGAGTGTCTGGCCTTTGCTCGGATCAGAAAGGCCACGTTGATCTACTGGAGCTCAATCTTGCCCTATTGCTTCGCTTTGCAAAAGCGACGGGCAGATTTAGATCGATGCATAGCTTAGCAACACATTGCTAACCCAGCGAATGGAGTGGTACTTCACCAAAGTGCAATGGGCCTACAGGCTTACACACGTACTTGTTGTCTCTATGGGATAACTTCCTTCTAAATACAATACAATAATATAAATGGTAGTGGACAAATATGTACTTACAACCAAATTGAAGTTTCTTATATGGTTTCCATGAGATTTATATGAGTTGGCAGATGGATATTATATGGGAAGTTTGGATTTTGGGGGTTGGATTTTCTCTTGTGAGAGTTCGCGCACGGGTACACTAGTTTCCTGAAATGCTAGTCAAAGGGAGGTGGGACACAATTCACTGCTGATACACATCTAAATTTTTCAGAGCACCTCCTCTCACATGAGTATAGCAATCCAAAGCCTTGTTGCCATTTAAAGGCATAATATTAAGTCCCTTTGGCCGGTTTTTCGCTTGAAAGTGCGAGGTGCATTACTACACTCTCACAAATAATATAGACTTTCAGATGGTTTTCTGCCACACAAGATAGAATACCAAACATAAATTGGAAGAATGCACCATTGAAACTATTAAAACAGCATTAGAATGAGTTAACTGACTGGATATAAATATGCATTGATCCCAGCCTAAAAGTGAAATGAGAGAAATGAAAGAGATCCTTTATAATATCACCAGTTGGCATTCATATGTTAATAAGCGAATGTTTCCACTTATCAGCCAGCTGCAAAGATCGCTCACAACAACTTTTGCCGAAGCTGCAATGTCGAAAATGCAAGGAGTCGCTTATTCATTGTTTGTGCAAATGTCCGGCCCTAGCGAGAGCCAAGCAACGCATATTGAGCAAATTTTACTTAAACGACTTAGAGAGATATCTGAGAAAAGGACTGGAGAACTGATCCCGTACTTAAAATCCACAGGGTGGATATAAAAATATCTTAACATATATCCAAATAAACGGGTCACCAGAGGTTTGTGGTATGATACCGGTACCCTTTTTGAGCTTCTATACGTATACGGTATAGGCTATACCTATACTTCTATAACAACCTACTATCCATCACTGGACAAAAATCACAGCTCTTATAGACAACAGCCTCTCCAATCGATTTCTATACAAAACGCATGCAAGCCAGCAATGGCTTACCACAGGGAATCAGTTTGGCACCCAGAATGTTTTATCTCATATATTTCTGAATCAATCATGATCTAGAACATTTTAGTCAATATTTCCAGAAATGGAGTCAGAATCCAAGCATGAGTATGACTTGACTCATATTTATTTTGACAGCAGTAGAATTGATATGAGCCTTTCCACAATTCATATACGAATAGTTTTTGTTGGTATCAGGTAGTGTCCTAGGAGGTCCAGATATAGTCTCCGTAATATACCAACAGTCGGTAGCCAAAGAGCACTATGTTCAGACACTCATGAGAACTATGAGGACGATAACTGGTTCTATCTGAATACGTTTCTCGGAAAGCACTTTTACAATATCAAAGCATGATCCACAGAAAGGCTATTAACAAGATTCCGAACTTGATTTCCTTCTTCAAAACATTGCTGTGAGGTGTTTTGGTGACGGATTCAGATTTCGTTGCATATTTTGAAATTCAATTGAACTGGAGAGTGACAACGCGGTAAATAAGTATTTCACGTTGGTTAACGCGGACAAATGGAAAAGGATAAGCTGCTTAGGGGGCTTATTGGTTTTGGGTTAGGTACACTTCTTACTAAAGCGCCATCGAAAGTAAATAAAAGTGAAAAATCGTCTATTCCTTCCATGAGAGGTGAGGTGATTGGAGTGCAAGAAGCTTTAAAAATCTTAAAGATGCTCTGATGCCGGCTGTCTGAATTGGAAAATAAGCACCTCCATCGAATTTAAATAACTCGCTGGAAGGAATTATACTTGAATCTTAAATTCATTCCACCAATTGTTCTTCTCATGTAATACCTGAGGTTATTATTTAATTATTAAAGCTTGCAATCCCTAGACGACATACATATAAATAAATACAAATCCACAAGAGGTAAATTGATTTGAAAAAACACGCTGACGCCATGTGTGTGATTGTGTCTGCTTCAAGTGATTTGCAACACCTCTGCGCGATTTAATTTTCATTATTTATGTTATTACAAAAAAAAAAATTTGAACCCAGTCACGTTGTTCCGTTCCATGGAAAGCCTATACCTTAACCGAATAAAAGCTTTAATACGTGCAAGCTTCTTACAAACACCTTATATGTTTCATCGAAATCCTCTTTATTATTTTCTTTTTCCTCTCTTTTTGTTCACCCTTACTCGAAAAGGGATATAATCGTATCTTAAAGGGGGTGCACGAAAAATTACCCCACATCCTGCATACGGCACACCACAGACGCACACACTTTACGACTTTTCAATAAAGTGCGTACGGTTCTAACCGCTTTAATCCTTTTTTGTTGCTTTAATTTTTTTCTAAAATGAATCGAGATAAATAATACCTCCCGATACCAAGGGTAAAAGGACACCCGAATTCCATACAGCTGCCTCATTTCATATCCTGCGGAACACTGAAGTTTTATCGAGTGACACCCAATAAATAGAAACACTTTCACTTCATTATTTGGCTCAAAAGTGCGACAACTAGGAATTTTGAGTCGTCCTGGCACGAGTTGTGAAACGTAAGAGTGTCCTGAAAACGAATGTGTGAAGTACGTGTGTACGATATGGTATATTGGTTAAGAGGCTTTGCACAGCACACACATCGTATCTGAAGTATGAAAAAGGAAGAACCATACCCGCAGGACGATTTCCAATGTGGGTGTGAGATGAAACTTTTCACACAATCTCACTGTCCTGGCGTGTCGCGTCGCTGTGGGGGGTTGAGCCTTGAAATGATGCATGCGTGCGTGCAAAATGTGTTTTCGCGACTAATTTCCTGATATGAAACAATCTGAAGTTAAATGAACATCGCTGCAAGGATATCTGATTTTCGTCGTTCGTTATTTGTAGGTACCTATACAATGAATGTCCTTGGGAAATTAATGGAGAATATAAAGGATGTATGTGTGTGTGTGTGTGTATGTGGGTAGATTTGTTAAGACTTCGACTAAGTTCGAACGAGTTTAATGGGAAATTCTGATAGAATTCAGGACTTGTAGGGGGAGATGTTATACTATCGTATAATGCCCAAGGCAGGTGTCAGCACAGAAGACACTATCTTCGATCTTATGGATTACAAGTATTCACTCGAAGGAGTTCTTGTAGATGTTTTTTTTGAATTTAGTGGAAAATGGTTTTATCGTAAGGGGCATCTGCAGGCTTATCGAGGCAATTTCCCAGCGTTAAAGGTTTGCCGTTGTAGTAGATGGGTACAAGGGTAAGCTTAAAAACCACAGGGAATCGACGAAGCCTGTCTTTGCTATTTATTTTGGACCAAGCTTGACAGTTATGTGAAAGTTGAAAGAAACCTTTTAGAAAATTGCCCATTCGATGCTCATAGTTTCCTTAACTGCGAGGTATAGAAGATGCTGGGAGTCAGAGTTATGTAAATCCATGGAAACTTCTGTCTTCTTTGCTTGCGTTTGTTCACTTGTAGTACGATTGGTGCCAAGAGGAGTTGCCAAGGATGGCACCTAAACTGCCACAATATCCTCAAAGCATTTTATTACCCTGCAACATTTATTGCTGATTCGGCCTACCTCCTCCAGGTTATTAAAGAAGTAGTAGCTTAAAATATTCCTGCGACTGCGTGCTATGCACTAAAATTCACACAGACTATGTGCGATATCCTCTGGTACACCTACATACATATATCATTGCGGTATCTGCAAAAATCCGTGTCTATGAGTCCAAGCCTTTTGGCGTGTTTGCCTAAAAAGCAATGTCCGGATAATATTCCTATAGGTATTCTCATTTGTGCCTTGCTAAGTCTAAGGATTTAACCAGTCCTTTTATGGTTCAGTGCCGGCCCAAGTCCCTTTGAAACATTTTGTCCTACAATGTTAGACCATCTATGGCCAGCCCTTCTCGTAATCGTATCCTTTACCTTTGATTTAATGCAGCATGGCGGTGGAGCTATTTCCACCGCCTCGGGTAGTGGCAGTTCCCCCCTTTCAAAGCCAACTCATTGGCAAACTCGTTGCTTTCTACCCCGGAGTGACCAGGCACCCAACACCCGGTTCTGCGTGCATAATGCCTGGAGCATTGCTTCTGACTAGTGCCGATTTAATACTGCACGATTATATCGCCTTAAGCGCAGCCTGGCTGTCGATATAAATATCAATTTCATTAGCGGATATTCGTTTCACGTTCAGAAGCTCTGCAACTCTAAGTACGGCTAGAACTTCTGCCTGAAAAACGCTGCAGGTATTCGGGAGTCTTAAGGACATCTTTAGATCTGGTTCATCACAGTAGATAACAGATCCTGTGCCGACTGCAGTTTTTGTCTCGTCCGTGAAGACTGCAGTGTCTATATGCTATGGTACTGTATTGTTCGACCACTCTTCATGTACAGGGTACAAGATTCTATATCATGTGTGAAGAGGGTATCACCAGTTCTTATCGGACTATCTATTTGGATTTTTGCAAGAATAGTAAAGTGTCCTTTGCCGCTATTCTTGTAAAGACCCAGGTTGGCGAGTGCACTATTACTCGTCAGTTGCCTCAAATGCAGATCGAGGGGCTGCGTCCAGAGTACCGCGCCGTGGGTATTGTGCGAAGGGCACCTATGATGACAACCGGGTGTTCTCTGTACCGCCGCTAATCTTACCAGTGTTGTTTTCTGGTCAGCAGTTTTTTTCTGTAATCAAAGTTCAGTTTCTTGCTGCCGTCAACCATCAATATCTTGTAGACTTTGCTCTGTACTCAATACAAAACATAGAGTGCAGTAGTCCGTGCCATCTATTGACGAAAAATCAATTTAAACTACCAGAAACAGTGGCGTTGAGAGAACAGCGCCCTGAGGCATACCATCTAACAAACTGCATAAATCAAAGACGCATTTACACATCTTTCTAATTCTTTAAGAGACAAAAAACAATAACATATCCTTTTGACGTTAAATATTTTTTAAAAACATTTTTATTCCTTTTTGCTTCGTTTCAGGATATGACATGTGGTGGTGTTGTGACATTTTGGATATTATTACTATTTTCTCTTATACTATTAAATGTCAATCTAACTAATGGTGGTCGGCCAGATGAGTTACACATTGGTGGAATATTCCCGATAGCCGGCAAAGGAGGATGGCAGGGTGGACAGGCGTGTATGCCAGCTGCAAAGCTGGCATTGGATGATGTTAACAAAGAGAAGAATCTATTGCCCGGGTTCAAGTTGATTCTTCATAGCAACGATAGTGAGGTAAGTGTTGTTTTTTTAATCACCAACAAAAATGTATAAATAAAAATTCCAAGCAAGATGAAACTTAATTTTTCCAGTCAATTACTTTTAACCATTACAAGGACCTCATACCTCTGATTACAACCACTGACAACTTTTAGAGGATGACTTTTCCCCAACGAATGCGTCTGTCTCCTTGAGCATCTAATTAAACAGTGGTTTTTTTTTTTGCTGTGTAAACATTCCACACCGTTGGCCATGGATTCGATGTCCTGTGAGCTATTCATCTGCACAAAATGACCTCAGACCATTTAACTATTCTCTCTAATTAAAGCACGGACTTTTCTGATAGCTAACATTAGGTGATATCCTTTTTAAAATTGAAAATTAAATTTCACCCGTTTTGTGATGGTATGCCGCCAATTTCCCTGAGTGTACTCGTCTCTGAAAGGAACAACGAAAAGGAAACAAGAAACTTTTGTGTTGTGTTGATTTTTGAAAAGTTATGTTCCCATTAACTTTGTGTTTTTTTTTGTTTTGCTTCTTTAAATCGAGAGAAGCGAGAATTTTGTGGTTAGGCATACCTACTCACGCCTAACACGAGTCCTTTGACTGAACAAATAATCTCAGTCATGAAGTTTGTGATTAATTTATCTTGCCGGAGTTAGTGTTTCTTATACAAGTACTCGAACATCCTTTTGCATTCACAGTTTAAATTGACTTAAATAAATTAGAATACCAAATGCTACACAAGTGGGGACGAAAGGGGAAAGGATACAATCTAATTTGTTCATTTAAATGAGGTGAAACGTACTTCTATTTATTTTGGGAAAGGATTTTTTCTTTAGATAAGGAGAACGAGAGCAGTCCCTTGGCGGTGTGGGCAAAAGGACTGAAATAGAAAAAGGTGTTCAATTTTTGACCGCAAATGAAGTGATATCGAGAGTATAGTTCATCTTCATTGTTGTCGGGGAAAAAGGAAGGGTTAAAAGTTTTTAGTTGATTGTATTTACTTGGGCATGGGTGCAAGTGTATACTTTAATTTATTTTCAATTCTAAGTATAACCACTTTACCTTTATCACTTAAAAGACAAATATCTTCTTTCGAAAACTACGAAAGTGGATTAAGTCCTTTTTTCAAACAAATGCGTCCCAACCTTCATTTTGTCATCTTCAAAATCCGGTCGAATTTCTCCATGTTGCGAAAAATGCCTGCTTATGAAGATATTCTCTACCTTTTTGGTCGCGGATCACTTAATCCGGTATTTCTCAAGAAAAGGTTCTTAACCCCTAACGACCCATACAAATCTACAAACTAAAGTGACCATAGAAGGTACCGCGGTATGTGATCGTGATCGCGATATATCGTGCATCAAACACTCATGTGGCATTTGATTTGAATAGTCAATCGTCAATCATGGCGTGGCGGTGGGCGAGTTCTTAATTTTGTTTGGTGTTTATATTGTCTATAAGTATACACGACGTATATATTTTATTCATTAGGTTGACTAAAGAACAAATTCGTGAACTCTGTGAGACTTATTTTGACGAAGATGAAAAGCAATTCTAGACCGATGAGAACGATGCCGATACTGATTGGCTTCCAGGAAACAATGAACAATCCGATATTGAAGATGTGAAAATAATTGGGCCCATGACCAGTTCCGTTGAGGGTGCCATCGAGTCCGATGATTCCTTGCCGCAGAAAGCGAGTCTGAGCAGCTCAAAAATTTTCATTAACAATTTAGAAAAGACAGCCACTACCATCAAGGTGGGAAGTGATCAGATGGATCAAATGCTCGGGAATCTACGACGTAAAATCAATCGGTGGTCTTTGGCGATATTCTACAATATAATTGATGTTGCTTGTTTTTATTGAGCATGATCCAAAAAAAGGCCAAGAAGATCATTGTAACTTCTCCTGAAATAACTGGCCCGAGATCTATACTTGCCATCGTTTCAAGTTCAGAGCTTAGGTCCGCTGATAATGCAAAAATATACACTACAATACTACATTGATACTTCCGTCATAGGTTTGAAAAATGGTAAAAATAAAAATGTTTGCCCACTTTTTTCAATAACTTTTAGTTTTTATTGCGAAAAAATAATTTTCTAGAGATGTCGTGGAACCTCAAACAAATCGAGAGAGTGAAAGTCTGAATGTGTAAAGTGTACCCAGATACGACCTATGGGTCGTTCAGGGTCAATTTGTCATTCTCTCACATGCTCTAACTCACGCAGTAGGTATAAGAGTTTGTAAAGAGGTACCGAATATTTTTTGTCAGAAGCTCGCGTGGAACTGTAACGAAAAATCGACAAAACTTTGGAGACCTACTTTGGTAAATAGCTAAATGGCATCAATACTGTTTTTTTCTCTAGACGGGAAGTCTTTGCTTAGATCAGTATTTATTTGGACGAAACGTTTCATGTCATTAAGTCAGGCTTACCTAAACTTATTTAGTCCATTATATGGAAGTCGCGTTTTGAAATTCGTGCATTCTTGACGTGAAGGGGTAGTTGTGCCTCTGTAATATCAGAAGCTTCTTGTCTCTTCACTTGCTCTTTAAATGGATCAGTGTAGATTCAGATATCCTGTTTGTTGCCTCTTATTTTAATTGACACAAAAGACCCACTGTAATCGAAGGCACACTACCTATTTCTAGTGTCTTAGACTAAGCACTTGGTTCCAAACCGAGGACTGTGATTTGATTGGAGTATTAATATCCCAAAATAGTCGACGTGTTTTGGTATTTTATGAGTAAACTAGCTTAAACCCTTCCCGCTTCGCCAGCCATTAAAAAAACATTTTTTCAACAATATTTTTGTATTTTTTTTTTTGCCTATCACCTTCGTACCGTAATTATGTACATTTTGTAAAAAAAACCCAACTAAATTGGTTGAAATTACGGGCGATAAAAGGAAACATACCCATTTTACCACTTAGTTTTATACGAGTACTAGCTGATCCGCCCAGATTCGCCCGTGTACACAAACAGTCTCTTCTCGGTTTAACGTTTTAATTTCAACTGATTTAGTGAATGATTTCTCGTCCCAAATTTGACAAAATTCTATGTACCCATGTATGTACCTATGTAGTATGTAATGTACATCTAGTAGGTATGCATAGAATTTGTGCGTTTATGAGTTGCCGCTTCCGTCTAGTATATTTAGTATTTGGTGAAATGACGAAGCAAAAAGGACACCTGTCAACTTACGCAATGTTTATTTATTCAATGAATGGATACACATTAAGAATATACTCCTTATAAATTAGTGCTAAGGTCAAATTATGCAAAATTAAACATCGGAAATCACTTCTTCAATGAAAAGTCAATTGGTTTTGTACACCATTCTTCAATTCAAGTGTCAAATGGACTAATAGCGCCATCTCTATCTATCTGTCTGTCTGTCTTTTTGTGTACCTGTCTGTCTATCTGTCTGCCTGTGTACCTACCTGTTTGTCTATCTATCTGTCCCTCTGTCTGTATATCTGTCTGTCTGTCTGTCTGTGTACCTGTTTGTCTGTCTGTCTATTTGTCTATCTGTGTATCTGTCTGACTGTGTATCTGTCTATCTATCTGTCTGTCTGTCTATCATATATTGTGAATATGAGTCATTTTGGTTAATTAATATCGATTTTGTTAATAACTCGACTCCAGCGCCACCTATCGGGTCCAGATATAGTAGTTTTCTCTTTTTGCACAATACCAACATATACTGTGAATATGAATCATTTTGGTCAATTAATATAGATTTCATTAATAAATCGACTCCAGCGCCACCTATCGGGCCCAGATTTTCAAATTTTTGGCTCCGTTGTGGTGTTACCTGGTTCAATAAGAATCCAACAAAAAATCCCCATGCAAATCGGATGATGTTCAACCGAGTTATGCTGGTACAAACAGACACCAATTAATTTTTATATATATAGAATATCGATTTAAATCCTGGTAAGCTTCATATATTTCACACAATTGTATCTTCTTCTGTATTCTTTATCCTTGCGAACGGGATGAAATATTCAGAGCAGAATTTTTCATACGAAAGTGTTCAGTGCTCTGGTTTCCTATTATTCTAGCATTCTAGCGCAGTAACTTTAATCACAACAGAATTTATTTGTGATTTTTCCATAAAAAATCTATATCACAGTATAAGAAGTATTTTTACTTTTTACTCTCCTCAATGTGCCCTCTCTCTCGCGCGCGCTCTCTCTCTCTCTCTCTCCCTATATCTCTAAATACTCTATTTCATGGTCAAATTGGAAAAATTATCGGGATTGAAAAAGAGAATTAATGGTTTGAAACTCAGATATGTGGGTGTCGTCCGCTACTAAGCGGTGAGCGTTTTCTACTATTTTTTACGTTCAGTTAATAATTCCTAGTACCCACTCTATTTTTTTATGTACAAAATCTTCTAGGCCATTCTATGGATATGACTACAAACTACGGCTACTTAAAGTTCCATAAGCCATTTACAAAGGAAACGAAATAAAAACTCATATCTTCGCTTTTAAATAATTGAACAAGAAACTTCACTTTCTATCTCCACTCAACTTTTACCTCTGCTACTCGTACGTGGTGGATAATATTCGATTCAAAAGGAAGCTTATCTCCTTTTGCGCTGCGTACCTCTTCGATAATTTAAAAGAACGCGCCCTCTCGTCATTTATAAGCACGCACCATTGGGAGTTCTAAAATTGAATGTGATTCCTTTTCTCTCAGTGTGAATATCCACTCTTCCACATTTCAATCTTATTAAAATCCTTAAAGCCCCCTAACAGTCATTCTACTTTTTCATCTCCTAATGTTCATGGGAGAGAAAAGGACTTAGGCAAACGAGTATCCCGCATTGAAATACAAAACGCAATTTCAAATACACGTACTTGTATCCGTATCCCTCAACAGCAGATCCCTCTTTGCATATGTATTAATGTATATAATGAAATATTCAATATTATACGAGTGCGGAACACAGTCCTTAAAAAATATTTCCAAAATATCTCATACGGGTATGAATAAATATTTAAAAAAAAATAAAAATAAAAAATGAATCTGAAACCCGAAACGTGAATAAAAAGGATATTTGCTGTTGTACTTGGTATTCGTTAATCGGTGGCCGATATTCAGTACAAGCTTTGAATATATAAATACACCAAAACACACACATAAACACAGGCATTGGAATAAAATGAATAAAATCGATTTTCAATACACCCATACACCCGTAGATACATAACTTCCGGGGGAAACAAATAAAAAAAAATATACATGTATAACCCCCATCTCGCATTGATTTTTATTTCACCCCACCACAGGACTATGACAAAATGTCCAGTTCGCCACCGAATGACACTGATTTTAATATGGAAAATATTTTATCAAGAGTATCCTTACGTAGAGGTAATTACTACTACTTCCGAACCGGTTCTAGAGATCCTAGACTTTGTGATGAGAGGATGAGATGGAGAAGGAGTATTTTAATACAAGACTTGTAAGCCCCTGTGGGTATTTGTTGCAGTTTTGCTTACATACTCATAGATTTGTAAAGGACATTGTGTGTGTGTGTCCTTATACAGGCCAACTCGTGTACAAGTAAATACACCAAGTCTCTGAAGGAGTCCGTTTATAGTTTGCAGCTGCAGGTTTACCCATGGAAAGTGGAGAGTAGAACTCTGCCTTTGGCTATGTTGTAAGGGAAGTTCGATGAATTATCCTTTTCTCTGTGTTGTTGTTGTTGTTGTTTATTGGTAAATCAAGCATAAAATTGTGTTAGTTGAACCGTAGAAATAATTTATTTAACCCGGTTTTTAAAGAGGGGAAGTTCATTTAGTGTTCGACAGACCGACAAGAGATGGCAGTGAGTTTTAGATGGACTGCTGCCTGTGGGGTTAGATTACTGTTGAATTGTTAACAAGTTAAGTAAGGGATATGTCTTTCAAAGGGGTATGAATGATGCCTTAAAGTGGTGTAGTAATCCTAGGTCCTGGTGAAGATTGACTTCTAACGTTTTCTCTATTGAATTCGAAATTGCTTGTCTGACAAAGCTATCTATAAAGAAAGGGGGCTTCTGATTCCCCCTGTAGAAATATGCAACCAGATGGAAAATTCTACTCAAAAATGTCTAAAAGCTTACATCGATGCCTATAAACTCAAGCATGGCAAGGACTACAGACGCGACTGGGTTTCAAGTTGACTCTTAGGGCTTACGAGCTGCGTAGCTTCTTAACAATCATGGGATGGGACATCAACTACACCCGCTACTTCACCCTATACGATTTTCAGTGATAATTAGAAGTAAACTTGAGTGAAAAAAAGTACAGGTCTATATATGCTATCCAGTGGTATCCCAGCCGAATACGATAAATTTCCCCAGTGACACAAAATCATAGAAGGCCGTTCGGTCCTTAAATAAACTAGGGAAAGGATAATAGGATGAGATCAGACCGCAGAATTGGAGCCAGTAAATTAGGCATCGAAGTCTGCAGTGGCTCATATCTAGATCTAGGTCATACAGAAATGAAGGCCTTTAAACAATTGGGTCATATTACTGGCTACGATGTCTTCAAATGAAACTCCCTGTTACCAGTGAGAAGCCCTCAATTCAGTTTTATTTCCATCGCACTTGCACCTTTAGCTACACCTTATTGAAACTCAAATTCCACTAATCACGCTGGTAGCTAACTTTTTTTAGTTCAACCTATTTACGTAGAAACTGGTTAAGATTCTCAGAGTTAAGGTATAACCTCTGGCTTAACATAACTGAGAATTGCGAGCATGCCATTGACTAGAATTGGACCTCCATGGTGACCTTAATTCCTTTAGTTTCGTCAGGCTAATATTCTACGACTTTTAAAGACTTTCTGTTTGAACTAAGGTCCGGTCCTGATATGATAGAAATCAATCTTCTATTTAAAATTATAAAGTCTTCAAAGTTTAAACCTGTCCTATCCAAAGCTTTTAAACAGATATCGGGATGAATGGAATCCATATTTAGTTTGCCTAGTTTACTTGGACCTTGCACGCATCTTTCTGCGTATACGCTTCAACCTACGCAGTGCAGTGGCTGCCAGTAACGAGTACCAGCACACTTAGTCCTATAGAGCCCCATTGTGATACCAGGATCTTGGAGATATTTAACCCAGTTACACATGAAAACCATTTGGAGCTCTGTATAAAGCGAAAAAGGCTGGGTCACACTTTTTTTTACTCTTGCTTGGATACTGAGCTTTCAGCTAAGTTTTTGTCCACGTAATTTTCTTTGTCGGTAAAGACTAGTTTGGTAACATATAAAAAAGGACGGTCTATTTGGGGATTTTGTATTTCCTAGGGGAAAGAACTAGTTCCGTTTTCTGAGAGTTAGGCCCCAGTCCACATTTTTCGGTCCATTTCGAGAGCTTTTTAAGTGCATTTTGTATGAGTTCGTTAATGGTATGAGGATGCTTGCCGGAGATAGATAGGGCGACTTCATCAGCAAATACGATTACTTTGGATCCCACACCTTCCAGGAGTAGCAAAATCAGTTTCCACTGATTTACCCTTATTGTTGTATTGTATTTAGAGGGGATCATCACACAGAGACAACAAGCACGTAGACCTGTAGACCCATTGTACTTTGGTGAAGTACCACCCCATTCGCTGAGTCAGCGATTTGCTGCTAAGCTAAACATCGATCTAAATCTGCCCATTTCGCAAAAGGGTAAGATTGAGCTCCATTAGACCAACGTCTCATAGGATGTAGCTGCCTAGAGTGGCCTTTCGGATTCGAGGAAAGGCCGGGCACTCGCTAATGAAGTGCTCAGCCGTCTCATCTTTTTCCAGGCACATCTCGCAAAGGCCCGAGCTTCTGATACCAATTTTGTACAGATCCGGTGAGGATTTTAACGTCAGTTCTGCTAAGGTGTAACAGAAACTTAGTTCTGTTTGCCTTGGGCGCGTCTACTAACATTTTAGCCTGTCGGCATGAGCATGACTTAAGCTCGTGCCAATGGTTGTAGTGTTGTAGTCGCAGTAGCTCAAGAAGTTTGTTTTTAGCATAGGCTGAACTGCAGCCAATAACAGGCTGAGGGCAGATCCAACTAGAGCATCTGCTTTATCGTTTATCGGATATCAGAATGTCCCGGGACCCAGGCCAGTGTGATCTTATTACATCGCCCAAGCTGGTTCAGTTTATTGACAACTTCCTCAACAATTTTGGAGCTGATCAACGCTGCTAAACAGGCTCTAATAGCTGCTTGGCTATCAGAGCAGATGTAGATGGACTTGCCTTTCCATCTCTTGTTAAGTGCGATGTGCGCTGTGCTCGCGAAAGCATACACCTCTGCCTGAAGGACAGTGGTAAATCTGCCCAGTGGAATAGATTGCTCAACGTGGCATTCGTCTGAGTAGATAACTGCTCCGGAAATCTTATCCATTAAGGACCCGTCCATATAGAAGACTATACTTTTTGATGGGAAACCAGACGAACCTCCGCTCTTCCATTCAATACGATCTGGAAGGAGACATTGGAACCTTCGACCGAAATTATATTTGGAGTTTGTGGTATCCAGAGCTCCCTTACCCTTACAGTTTGCATGTTGGGATTCTGATAGCAGTCTTGATTCGATGCTGCTATGAAGGTGGGTCTTTCCAGAACTTCTAGGAAGAATGATGATACGCTCATAGGTCTGAGATCTTTTGGACTGCCATGAGAGCTCTTACCCGCTTCGGGAACTACTTTGACTTCCGACCACAATTTGGGAATGTAAATTTTGCTTATACAACTTCTGAGTATAATTTCCAACCCAAGGCAAAATGGTGTCAGTTACAGACTGGAATTCAGCAGGATTCTGCGGTTTAAAGCTACATTGTGCTCAAAACAGTTTGTCCTCTGTGATCAGACTAGTTATGTGACTTTGTATGGGTTGGGTAGGTTGTGTACTATTGGATAAACTTCTGTGTGGAGAAGAGAAGCTACCAGGAAAATTCAATAGAAGGTCTATTGTGTACTTGCTTGAAGAGGTCTAATCATCTGATTTCATTAGATAGCTAGGAATGTTTGGACTGGAGGATATTATTTTCTGGAGCGTAAATGCTTCTGGTCCCCAGAAGTCCAACTTCAAAATTTGAATAGCGGTTAGAAGTCTTCTATGATGAAGGACCTTCCCTTACACTACCAAAACCAATTTTTCTTCATATAAGATTGCGTGAGTCCATGTTTTTAGTTCACTAGTACCTCACCTTTCTAACTACATTGAGTTCAATTTCAAAACACGCTCATTCGTTTCAAATTTCCTTCTAATGGTCGTCCTTGACCAAACAGTAGAACACCCCCAAGCCATCATTAATGGTAAATGAGGAATCGTACAAGCAGAATTGGAAATAAAAATCAATTTCCCTCTGCGGTTTGTTTGCATTCATTTCAGCTAATTCACTGTATATGTGTGAGTGTGGTCGCAATAAGCGCAATTAAATTCGACCCTTAAGGACTTTTCAACAATTTCCTGTGCCATGGGCGAGTGTTTGATCCCCATTAGTTGCACAATCATTTCAAACACGCGTACATATTCACGGTGGGGGGTCGAATGGTACTTATTGGAAAAGGATCGGTAAACAGGATATTTAACACTTGCATAGGTATAGGGGTATTTGTATGCAAATGCAAATGCCAATGGGGCAACTAATATAGTTTGAATATGGCTGCCTAGTGGTCGTATATTAGCTTCGTGCAGTTTGCAGTTTTCGTCCAACTTTCCAGCACGTAGAACAAACAAAAGGAAAAGAACCTTGATAATTAGCACTGTTGTCCTTAATGAGAGCAAATTCCTTTATACATTTTTTTCCTTCAGATCCACAACAAAATAATGGACCAGAAGAAAGCCAACTACTGATTATCTCACACAGCTTCTCTGGTTTTGGCTAAATGAGTTTTTGATTCGACAGGGATATGCAAAAGGATACCACCAATCTACCGTTTACTGCTTCCATGGCCGATAGAGAGAGAAAGGAATACACTCGTAATTATATTCTGTTTGAGACAATGAAAATCCAACAACACATTCTCGTAGAAAGGATAACAACAACAGGATAACAAATCTCTTCAGTTGTACAGACAAAAATTCTGCTGTTTGTGAGCGAAAAAGTAGTCACCACAGGATCACAATTTAGTTGGCAAAATTTCAGTTTTCCCTTTTTGCAAAATGTTGTTTGGTTGTGTTTGTTTTGTTATTTGTATTTTCTGTTTTCCCAAGGATAAGAAGCGAGTAAACTTTGAAAGCTGAGCATTTTGCCTTTGGCTACGTTGGTAGTTTTGGTCCACGGAACTGTTTCAGGTGCATATACATAGTTGTACAATCATTAGTCTGTGTTATTTCCTTTTGCTGTCACAGAAAGGAGCAATTTATGTTCGGGCTACTGAGTGTATGTGCGGTTTTTGTGTGGGGTAACATTTTTGTTTTTCTTTATAAAGCGAAAAAAAAAACAAAAAACAATCCGCGGACTATGTGATTTGATTGGGTTTATAAAATTGTTTGCCGGTTGGTTAGGGGGGCTTTCAGGTTCCAGGATGTTAAGCAGTTTATGTTTAGCAGCTGCTTTATGGAGGATTTCAATTTTATTTAATTTATAGTAAAATGGCAAAACTTAGTCCTTAAATCTTCGGCAATGTATATTATAATTAAGTCCTTAAGAGCATCAGTAAAAGCTGTAAGAACAACAGCTATGTCATTCCAACGGAATATCATCAGCATATATTGCTACATTGCAGCGAGATTCTCTGGGTAAATAAACAGTAAAAATGTTGAACAGAGTAGGTGCCAAGACTAAGCCCTGAGGAACACCAGCTGAGACCTTTTTTTATTAAAGAGTAACAACTATTTAGTGCCACAATTAAACTCCTTTCAGTATTCAGATAGAAAACTCTGAATAACCCATTGGCGGGACCCATTATAAACAGTGTCAAATACTTTTTTAACATCAAGCAGGACCCGTGGGTCCTCTGGGTTTTCTGATCGCTCAATTTTTCTAAACAGAATCAGAGATTTTCGATATCGCATGTGATGTACAGTGGGTGGGTATTTCACCTTCTGTCATGGATACAGAATACTCTGTGGCACAAGGTGTTAAAACTTTCGCAGCCTATTATGAAAATGGCCATTCCGAAAAAATGCATACCGCACATTACGCTTTTTGGGTGTTAATAATCGACTGAGCGTACAATTTTGAATGTGGTGCATAAATTCCAAGAAACTGGCTCGGTAGGACGTTCAGTCGAAAACATTGTTGCCCTGCGTGAAAGCGTGGCCGAGAGCCCAAGCACATCAACTCGTCAACGTGTGAAGAAATCTAACCATGATAACCCACATTGTATGGCCCAAATTGGATGATATGAAATTGAACAATATGTGGTTCCAACGGGAGAGTTCCATGCACCACGAGATATTTCCGGAACTCGATATTTTGGGAAAGAGCTACATACATATTTTTTTTGACACCGAGATCTTTCACACACAATTTTTATCGTTCAATAAGCATTATTCAATAAAGAAATCAAAATCATTAACTACTGGTGGACCAGTGCGAGAAATATCGCATACAGAAACCCTACAACCATTTGCGCCTTACGAATAAACAAAAAGAGAACGCAAGTATAATGTTTTTTCGTAGTAACTTTACTTATATCCACTTTTTCAAAATTGTTTATACTGATGAACAAAGTTCAGTTGATAAGCTTTCGATCAGTGTTAGAATCATTGAAATCAGTGCAGAAATAAACTCTCAGGAGGAATCACAAGCTCTTGCGCTAGCGATTTAATTATATAGACTTTAATGGTTAAACGCTTATTTGCCAAACCTCTATATTTTTGTTTGTAAGGAATGGGTTAAGTTTGATTCCAAATAAATGGGAAATACGTAAACTGGGAGCCCTCCGTAAGATATCTTGGTATATACTTAGACACCAAACTGACTTTTAGCGATCATATCAGTAAAACAATAAAGAAAATCGCCATTGCCATAAAGATGCTATACCCGTTTATCAATAGAAAATCACTTTTATCGATTGAAAATAAAGTAATTATACACAAAACTATTTTTCAAGCCATTCTGCTATATGGCTGCCAAGTATGGGGAAATTGTGCAAAGTGCCACATAAATAAATTGCAAATATCGCAAAACAAATTATTAAAATTGATGCTAAATTTTCCTTGGCATCACTCCACCATGGATATTCACCATAAAGCGAATGTTGAATTGATCCTCCATAGAATTGAAAAACTTAATTCGCGTTTCTTAGACCGCTGTAGTTTTGCTGATAATCCGCTCATAAATGAACTAAATGAACACTAAGAACACTATAATAAACTTATTTTCCAACTGTGATATCTACTTTTAAGCTAACTAATGTATTATTTTTGTGTTTACTTATTTGTTATTTATCTATTTATACATTGTAATTCATATTGTTTATTTATTTATTTATTTATTTATTTATTCACTTATTATTTATTTATTTATCATTTATTTATTTATAATTTATTTATTTACTTATTACATATTTATTATTTATTATTTACCTATTTATTATATATTTATTATTTATTTATTATTTATTTATTATTTATTATATATTTATTTATTTATATTGTTTGTTTGTATTTATTTATTTATTTGTGTATTTATTTATTTATTTATTTATTTACATGTATGCACATATGTACCTATGTCATATTTTTGTGCATACAAATTATAATGTAGCTACATTGTTCTTACTTTTTTTTTTGTGTTATTATTTTATTTATTTTTTTTTTTTTTTTTAATTTAAATTGAAGGTTTTTTTTTCGTATTTTCCTTCAGAATAATTTATATTTTCTCCGTGTCAACTGTATATCTAATCATCAAATAATGTTTCAGAAGAAAGATAAGCCTATCAAATCTCTGTATTGTAAAATGTGCGGTAACAAACCATATGTAAATTATACACGAAATAAATATCTATCTATCTATCTATCAAATACGTTTTCAAGTACTTTTCTTACACTTCTAAGAAGGCGTATTGGTCTGTAACTGATAGGAAGATAACGCGATTTGCACAAACAAATTTTTTCGTACTCAATGTCAGCTAATGTCAGTACACATACATATGTCAAATGGTTAAGCATTAAGAAGTGTCACTGTGGTAATTGTTTTTAAGCGTTTTCCGAAATTACACTCCATTAAATTTCTTAAAGTCTCTTAAGTTGCGCATAAACACCGTGTTTTCACCGGACTCATTAAAAAAATCCAATCAAAATATTATAATAGTAAGTTTTTATCGATAAAAATTTCCTTTTATTTGCGCGCTCAGTACCTGTCAAAATGACTGATTCTCACCGTGAAACAAGATTTACCTCCAAAAACGCTAAATTGCCAAATTCACCTGCCATCGTAAACAAAGATGATAAATCTAAACCATCAGACCTGCGTATCATGAAACAAATCGATGAACTTAAATCTGAACTTAAATCATACATAAAAGATACGTGCGACAGTTTATCTGAAAAACTTGATAAGATTGTCTCTGAGTTCAACAGCCGCCTCGATGATGTCAACAGAAGTGTTTCGGCACTTACGGTGCGTATTGAAGTTCTTGAGCAAACCTCCGACTCCACTCCATCATATCAATTGGGAAACCAAATATCTGTGCTCGAAAGCAAAATTGACGCGATGGAACGTGAAAAATTATCTGCCGACGCTGTCTTGCATGGTGTCCCAAAGTGTGATAACGAAGATCTCCGTAGCATGTTTGATGTCCTTTGCTCTTCAATAAATTGTACACCAGCACCTACTCCTCGGGACATCTTTAGGACGAAACCAAAAGGTAATGATGTAAATTCAGCGATAATAATAAAATTCGCATCTCCGGTGGACAAGATCGCCTTACTTAAATCTGCAAACAAAACATTTAAAACTACACGTAAACCGCTTTGTTTACACAATCTTGGATTGGAATCTGACAGACCGATATACATAAACGAAAGTCTAACATCAACCAATTTCGCTATTTATCGGAAAGCTTTCCTTTTAAAACGTCACGGTCAGCTGTTTTCTGTTTTCACCCGCAACGGAAAAGTTTATGTGCGGCGAACACCTAATGGGAGAGCTTTTTTAATTGAGTGCTGCCAACGCTTAGATTCACTTGCTGCTGCCACTGATCAACAATAGTTTTAAAGTTGAATATGTTTGTTATTATATTACTTAAGCTGCTCTTTGTAACTTTTTCCACATTTCTTTACATTCTAGCCTTCTTATCATTTAACTGTACTATTTTATTACTTATTTATTTCTTTTTCAGTTTCCATAATTTGCTCTATATATTTTCATCCGGTGTGTCATTGGCCTTTTTATGTAGGAGGAACAAAAATTTAAAATTAATAATTTTCCCATATGTCTAACATAAGTGTGCATTCCGAAAGAGGCAGTGGTACGAGCAATAATGTGCGCATATTGCTTGACATATTTTGCAAACAACGCGATGGGCTGCGTGTATGCCACATAAATGCTCAAAGTCTTTTTAAAAAAATTGATGAATTCAGAAATTTGTTTGTTGGTTCTAGTGTTGATGTTATATGTGTATCCGAAACTTGGTTCGATATTGAAATAGCTGATCATATCTATTCACTGAAAGGTTACAAAATTTTCCGGGCGGACAGACAACATAGGAGAGGGGGTGGTGTTGCTATTTATGTACGTAACAGTATTGTAGCTAAGATTGTCAGCAGTTCTCATGGATCGAGCCAAATTGAATATTGCCTTATTGAAATCATAACCAAAAAAACTAAATGTCTTGTTGGAGTTGTTTATCGACCGTATAATAACATTGATATGACTCCTATATTTCATGAATTGGAGACCCGCTCTGGCTCTTTTTCAAATGTCATTATCTGTGGCGATTTCAACTGTAACGTCTTCAACCAGGAATGCTCTAACACGTTCATAGAAACAATGCAATCGATGGATTTACACCTCGTTAATAAAATTGTTCCAACTCATTTTACCAGTAGCACCAATACCTTAATTGACCTTTTCTTCACCAGTGAGCTGGAGACGGTTTATTTTGGTCAAACCTCTGCTCCAGCCTTCTCAAAACATGACCTCATATTTATAACTTTTCCTACTGCTTGCAATAGAGATAACATAAAGTTCACCTACAGGAACTTCAAGGCCATAAATTCTGAGCTCCTAGAGCAAGATTTGCATTATGTCGATTGGCAGCCAATTTATCGAGAATCTCTGCCTGAGAACCAAGTTAACTATTTTCAAGAAACAGTTTCCCAGCTATTTGAATCACATGTTCCTCTTATAACAAAAACACATAAGAGCTCATCAATTCCTTGGTTTTCTGTTGAAGTCCAGGAACTAATTAATAAACGCGATGTCGCCTACGCCAAATGGAAACGCTTCAAGCTCGAAGAGTTTCATAACATTTTTCGCCAAATGAGAAATTTAGTTAACCTGAAAATCAAAGTAGCTAAACGAATTTTTTACCAAAACATATTTAATATCAAACTGCCCGCGAAAACCCTATGGCGAAATTTAAGAGAGGTGGGAATCGGGCGAAAAATTGGTGCTGAGATGGATGAATTGGACCCAAATCAGCTTAATAGGCAATTTATTAATGCTCAAACAATAGGTGCTACTAATCGCTCATTCAATCAAGCCAGCAGTATTGTTTATAGTGATTCCTTTGAGTTTTATCGAATCGAGCAAACTGATGTAGTCGAGGCTATCCTACAAATCAAATCGAAGGCTTCGGGGCTCGATAAAATTCATCCATGCTTTATAAAACTCATATTGCCACATATCCTTCCAGTTTTAACCCATATTTTTAATACGGTCCTAACCACATCGTCCTTTCCAAGTGCTTGGAAGTTAGCTAAAATTATCCCAATCTTGAAAAAGAAATCATCCGCTAACTCGCCTGCTGAGTACCGACCAATTGCTATACTTCCATTCTTATCCAAGGTTTTTGAAAAATTAGTTCATCGTCAAATTTCAACTTTTCTTTTACACAAAAAGTTACTCTGTCCCAATCAGTCTGGGTTCAGGCGTAATCATAGCTGCACAACGGCGCTACTCAAAGTAACTGATGATATTAGGATAGCTTTGGATGATGACATGGTAACTTTTCTCACTCTTCTTGACTTTTCCAAAGCGTTTGATACTGTGGACCACACTCTACTCGTATCAAAACTAAGAACAATGTATTTTTTCTCTCCCTCAGCCTCAAATTTAATTTTTAACTATCTGCATGGCAGAAAACAAGCGGTTGTGGTTAAAAACATGACTTCTGAACAAATAGAATCCACTGCAGGGGTTCCGCAAGGTTCTATATTAGGGCCTTTACTCTTCACCCTATTTATCAACGACCTTCCAAGCGTAGTACATAATTCAACAGTGCACCTGTATGCGGACAATTGTATCATAGTTGCAAACGGATTTCTGTCGAACATGCAGTATGCAAAATTAATGACGACCTCCAAAGAATATTAAACTGGTCATCTGAAAACTTTTTGACGCTAAATCCCAGTAAATCCAATTGTATGATAATATATAGACGTGACTTATCTGTTGAACATTTGCCAACCATTCGACTTGGTAATTCGCCCATCAAACACGTGAATAAAGTTAAAAATCTTGGCTTATGGTTCGGCTGCTCACTAGATTGGAATATTCACATCTCCACTGTAATAGGTAGAATTTATGGATCTCTCAGAAATCTATCTTTGTCGCAGAATTTCACTCCCTTGAATACAAGGTTGATGCTGGCGAGATCTCTACTCATTCCCAACATAACATATGGCTGTGAAATTTACTATGGCACTAATGCAGCTATCAAAAGAAAATTAAATGTTGCATTCAATAATATCACCAGATACGTCTTTGGCTTACGTCCCTTTGATCACATCTCGGCATTTCGTAAAAAGATACTCGGATGTACATTAGATGAGTATATTGACTTTTGTACGCTAAAGCTTCTGCACAAAACTATAACCACCAAACAACCATCTTACTTATTTAGCAAGCTAATTTTTTCGCAGTCAAATCGGTCTTTGAGCTTGATACCTCCGCGTGTTTCATATCTTGTTTCGGAGCGACAGTTTTTTGTCCGTGCTATTCGTCTCTGGAATGCGCTCCCTCTTGCCATAAAAAGACACAATGATAGACCTAACTTTGAAAAAATTTTATTTAATCACCTCACAGGTAGAACGAGTAGTACAGGCATCTAGGTATGAAGGCTTATTCTAAAATTGCAATTTTTTTTTTTTTTTTTTTCTTCTCTTTCCTTATTTTTTTATTTTTATTTTTTCATGTACATATATGTATTTGTTCACTTTTCACTTCTATTTAATTTTTTCCATTCATTTTAATTTTTAAATAATGAATTGCAATAGCAGATTCATCTCACATTTATAGAGTAAAGATATAGTGCTTAGTATCTATTATAAATGTTGTTAAATTGAATTAATAAATATACAAATAAATATACAAATATACAAATAATGTCAAGCTATCACGTACTCTTGTAAACGTCTCCCACCTCCTCCCAGACCTTATTTCATCTGCAACGAGCCTGTTCCCTTTGTCACAGGGGACTCAACTCCAGCATTATTAGCGCTCGGCTTTGTGGAGTGTTTATATCACATTCGCAAGGTCTCTGCTTGAATATGCGATCGAAGTATGGTCCCTTACTACGTATTTCATATCAGGCGAATCGAACCCGTCCAGCGCAGGTTAATCCGTTTTAACCTACGGGGTTTTCCTTGGGCTCACAGCTACATCCTTGGACCCTTCAGTGATCGCTTAAAACTGATCAAATTACAGTCTCTCCAAAGACGTTGGTTGGTTAAACTCCTGAGTGATGCCCAATCTTATTTATGGGCAAACTCTAAGAATTTTTTTTTTTGCATTCGGTTATGATTTATGGTATTTATGTTTGAAGTGAAACTTTTTATGGCTCTTTGGGCAGTATAATTCCGAAATCCGATGAAATGCAACAGGTAAGTGGTTAATGTGAATAATGGTTCTTGTCGTAGCTAATATCTGGACAAATTTCTAGCAGCAACCATTGCATACTTTTAGGAGTTAACAGCATCACTCCAAAGATGTTAACACAATTATTCGTCGCTACAATGCAGCTAGCTAGCTATGTCCAAAATATCAAAATGTGCGATTTTTAAGTCTCTACGTTTCAGTAAGACAACCATCTTCGTACGTGCAGTAGTTCGTTCACAGTTCTAATGGTACAATTTAATCCTTTTTGTACTATTTTCTTAACTTTTTTAAAATCTTAAATAGCCCTCCTTTTGCACGGTAGCGACGAATTACGTACAAGTTTAGGAAATTGACTCGTTTCTTTTTAGTCTTCCATACCCAATTGGCAAAACGGAAGACTTATGGAATCACATCGGTGTCTGTCTGTCTGTCTGTCTGTCAGAGACGTTTTCCTGAAGTGAAGTTTTAATTTGGTGGCTGAGTTTTGGGGGGTTAAACGAAAGGTTAACATCAAAAAGGTCAGTTTCCAATACAACACTATTGCTGCATTTTTGAAGTGAAACTTTTTACTCCACTTCGGACGTTAAACAGTTACGTTTTATCTGCTCAGTTGCATTTTAGACACTCTACAGCGTATTTTGTTGTTTTTTGTGTTCAATACGGTGAATTAAAAAAATTCGAACATTGTATGAATATCAAACTCTTCTTCCTTTGTCCACGATTACAGCTAAGAAGTTTTACTTCCGTCGCGCGTAACTTCAACACTCTTTTTTCTTATTAGAGATTTTTGTTTCGTCTGAGCTCTATCTCTTGGCCTTATAAGTACCAGATAATAGTAGCATTCAGAATTGTTTTCCCCAAAATAAGTGAATGCTCAGAAAGCCATAAAGTCTCTTTCGTTAGAAAAAAATTCCAAAAGTCCTTTCATTCGCAGAATGTTTTTCCTTTTTTCGAAGACTCAGCACTTCTCTCTGCCTCTTCTATTACTTTACAACTCAGAGAGTAAAAAATTTCGAAATAAAAAAATCGAGAATATTTGATCCCTTCTGAAATTTAAATCCATTTTTTGTTTTTAGATACTTTCACCCGAATTGTGTCCCTTTCTAAAGAATGTAACGATCCTTACCAAACAAATTTTCGGAGGACTTTAGTCTTCTCTTTGATTTGAATTCATCTTTCGACAATTCCAAGAATTCCTCCATGCCCTCTTCAGATAGTAATTGGATAATCTTTTACCCGCACTTTTAAAGTATGTAAATGGTATACAAATACTTGAGCGATGAGCAGTAAAAAGGTCGTTTCAAGAATTTTGCGTGAAAGATGGGTTTTTCCTATTTCCCAGAATTAACTGTAAAGCATTCGAAAAAATGTTTCTTTTTAAATCTACATGACATTCGCACATCAAAGGATTGAACTTTGCTCTCATCTCTCAGAAGTCAGAAGTCCCAAATTTTAAAATAAAATTTAAACTGACATTCCATGTTTTTTTTTTTTGATTTATTAAAAAATGAATTTGCACGCATAACTCATTTTTATTAATTTTTTTTTGAACTTTTCCTGTTCAACAAGTTGTCGTAGTATACTCTGATGTACGTACTATGTACATATGCATGTATGCAGCAGTGGCTGTGGCAGCTTGCATTGTTTCATTACCGTTGAATCGTGAGCCACTATGCGCTCGTTCGCCAGGACTATCCGGGGACTTGGACCTTCTCTTCCATAAAAGTTTGTGTATCTCTATAAATTTTGATTTTTATTTTTTTGTTTTTGTTGTTGCTGGTAGTTTGGTATTTGTTTGTTGCATAAATGGCCATCAGCAGTTGGTTGCATTGCATACATAAAATTGGATTTTTGTTTTTTGTTTTTGGGAAGTTCACAGGACGAAGGGTTTGGGTTGGGTATGGGTTGGCAGGAGAAAAATTGCTTTTAACAGATTCTCTGACATAATGGAGTTCAGTGTTTCACCTGTTTTAATGTTTGCATTAAAAATATTTTTGTGTGCACAGTTTCGCCATTATTTGCAACCGAATGGTGGCGGGGCGGTGATTTATAATATTTTCGTAACAATAACGTGGAATGCTGTTTTTTAAGGACGATAGTTACCGGAAGATAAATTGTGAATGGTGTTTTATTTTTGTTGATTTAACAGCGAACAATGTAGAAATAATACATTTTTCTGTTCACCATTTAGTTTTTCTTAGTAATGGCTTTTAACTTTGTCAGTGAACGTATCTACCTACAAAGGTAACAAAAAGATACTATTTGCATAGACGAACATTGCATCTACATAGATACTGAGTACAGGGCTTAGGTGATTAAATGATATCTGGGTAAAACAATACGCCTTTCAAACCGAAGATCTCTTACTCAGCTATAGAAATTTGAAAGCAAAAAAAAAAAAAAAAACCGGGGGCAATGACAACGTACCCAAAGATATTCTTTAGATAGGGCTAAGACTCCTCCAATGCTGCATGAAGAAGGTGCTCCTAGGCTCGCAGATATTTTCAGCCTTGCAGCCGATAGCCATGGGGAATGAAAAATCTCTCACGATTAGAGGTGGAGATTTATCTATTGCACTATTGATTATAATCGATAGTTTCCACTATCGAAAACAATCGATACTTTTTGACTACTATCGATTGTTTTCGATAGCCATTTAAATATAGAATTTCAAAAATTTCTTTAAATGGTCGATACCTAACGAACGGATTGTATTTAAAGTTTCACAGAGGAACCCAATCTAATAAGCCAACTGTCAAAATGGCTTAAGCTTAAAAAGGGGATTCCCCGTTTTATGAGTCTGGAGTTCGTCTCTCAATTCTCTCTGTCTATACGTAGGTGAGGTATGCATTTTATGATGTCTGAACCTAAAAAGCTGAACCGGGTTTCTTTAAAACGTGGAATCTAATCTCTTTCGGTGAGAAAAGTTTATTTAATATGGTTCATTTAACTTTTTTTTATTGTTACCCTTAAGAGTAAAAAACTATCGATATATGTTTATCGATAACTATCGATAGTCAAAAGCCAACTATCGAGAAATATCGATAGCACTGACTGTCGATATTTCTCCACCTCTACTCACGATGACCATAGGCACTTTAGACCATAAATGTACATAATACGTTCAAGCTTTTAATCCAAAGAAGAGAGTTTTAAGCAAAGGGTATTGCTTTTAAATCAGCTTCTTTGTGAAAAGAAACAGCGACTAGAAAATGCATTTTTTGGAGTCTGGTATCATTTTCAAAATAAAAATCGGACCTTCGGCAACTTCGGCAATTCGTTTGCTTCCTGAGGTTAGAGGGGCTGATGAGAATGATTACATCTTCATCACACTTAGGTCCATGTGGATCCATTGTGGTAACCATGTGTATTTCCTTCTCGTAGTATTAGTTTTTAGATTCCAACCATCCAAACGCCCGGGCAAATTCAAGTATGACATCGGATAGCTCGTCGATGCATTGAAAGAAGAATTTGCCAAGGTTTTATTTCTAAGTTGGCGGAGGTTAGGGCAGTAACAGAGGAAAAGGGCTGTGTCCTCATGAGCCTCCTTATCACCAAATCTTCTGCAAATGTCATCCTCATTCAGGTGTAGTTACTTCATGTGATATTTTAACAATGTGTCGCCAGTTAGCACTCCTATCAGCATTGACAGCGATTTCCTGTCTTTCCGTAGGAGTTTTCTGGTCCTTGTTTTGTCGTATTATGGCCACACTCTTCTTGATACATCAAAGTTGGTCAATCATTTACACCTGTTATTTGCTTCACTTGGTGATTTCCGTTCAATTTTTTCCCTAAGGGCGGAGGTTTAAGCAAACCATCTGCTTGCTTAATGCATAGGGCTGTGCCCTTTCTGGCCAACTCAGCTGTGGCTTCATTGCTTGTATTCCGCTGTACCCAGGGACCCATCAGAGTTTTATATTGTGCCGCGTATAACTCGCTATCTGAAATGTTGACTTTATTTTCGTCACATCTATTCTGACGACAGCTCGCATTGCCTATGATCCCTGATGCTATTATTTTTTCCTTCCCCAATGTTTTCTTCAGAACCGTTCCTGCAATACTCAGTTGGATTGCCATACAGGAAAATTGAGACAGAGGGCTCCTCCGATAAGAAGATTTTTTAGAAGAAATTATTAAACACCACTTTATCTGAAGGAAGCTTTTGCCAAAATATATAAACCTAAAAGATCCACTGAAAACAACTTCTGGTCCCAGACGAATACCTTTGTGGGACACTTTAAAAGTCTTTCGACTGCATTTGTAAAAAAAGAGCATTGCGAAAAGTAGTTCGTAGCGATATGATTTGGCAACACCCGTTTGATCACAAAGTCCACTCGACTGCTGAGTGAAATGAGAAAAATGCCGTCTCATGTGTGAAGGACCAAAATAAGGGAAATTTGAGAAACGTAGCTCTGTATTGTGAGTGAAAGATGTTTGAATGTAAGTTTGATCGTGCATTCCTTTAAAGACTATCGAATTTCATATTAGTCATCAGGGAACCCGTTTTCATTGGGTCTACTAAAACATAATGTTTATTTAGCCCATGTCGTTAAGGGGACAAGTGGCGGTTCTCGCCAGGATATTTAAAAACCTTTCATTAATTTTGAGAAGCAATTCACATACCTACCAGAAAAGAATGTTCAAATTAAAGAAAGCACAAGAGTTCATATCTCTTTCGACTCGGTTCGATAAATCACCCTTTTAGGGGTGTTTTAGGGTAAATTTCTTGAAGTTGTTTAAAAGCTTTGTGAATGATGGATGTTTAAGCTGAAGTAGGCTAAAGTATCTTAACAGACCCGAAATGTTAGAACAAAACACATTCTTCTGTTACCCTACTAGGGGGACAAGAGTTCGTATCTCTTTCGAATCGGTTTGATAAATCACCTCTTTAGGGGTGTTTTAGGGTGAATTTCTAAAAATTGTTTAAAAACTTTGGGAATGATGCATTTCTAAGCTAAAGTGGGCATCTTAACAGACATAAAATGTAAGAACAAAACACATTCTTCTGTTACCCTATGAGGGAGAAATTTAAAGAAAAATGCATTTGAACTGCAAGTTTATCTCGTGGAGGCCATATCACTTGTTAGTAAAGATACTCTGACTTTTGATACTTAAATGAAAGGGTACTTTAAAATGGCCTCCTCCAGAGCGACATCATTTTTGTTTGGCTACGTTTCCAAGGATTTTTCTTTTTGTTTTAGTAGAGTGCCTCTATTAGTGCTTATGAACTGATAGCATTAACTCCTCAGTTAGCATAATCTATAGCCCAAGTGTCTAATCAGAAGAACCCACTCAGGGAATTGGGAACCCAATAAAGTTTTGGCCTATTCCTTCCAATCCAGACCTTTCAAAATATGTTTGTAATTTGTAATTTATTGTAAAATTAAATCATTGGTACATGATACTACAAGATTAGAATCTTAAGATTAAGTATCTAGTTATATGCAAATAAGAAAAAAAAAGGAAAGAGTATAAGTATCTATAATAATGAATTAAGTGAATTAGAGTTAAATTAAATACATTGAATTTTAAAGATAGAGCTAAAAAAAAATATATATATACAGTGGACGTCCAGTATAACGAATTATATAATGCACAGTCATTCGTTATATCGAAAAATTCGTTATATCGAACGTCTTTTTTTTTGCTAATTAATACTAGAATATATAAAACAAGTGATTTTTGCAATGAAATTTATGTATTTATTTATAAGAAAATGGAAATTAATTAATAAGTTTTCGGTAAACAAAACAATTATGATTTGGAAAAGAAGTCTTTAATTTTAGTTTGCCTTTTGGTTCCCTCCAAGCTTTTTTGGACCGCCTCCTCTAGCATTTCTCTTAATAACAGTGTTTTTGAGTAGTCGATATTGTTTTGAACTGACCACTGTATGCATTTATTGAAGCGATTCATTGCTTCTGAATGTTTAATTGTTTCATCAGATCGCCACTAGAAATACTTTGCGAAATGAAAGGCGTAAAAAATCAAACGTAAAAAACCCAATAAACTTAAACAGTTAATTTTCCTTTAAAATTACATTTATGTATGTATGTACATTTTAGCATAACTGATCATTACCAGGAATTAACAAAAAAAAAAAATAAAAAAATAAAAAATAAATACACTGGGTCCTCGCTTTGCGCGGTGGTTATGGGAATAAAAAGTCTCGCGCAATGCGAAATCGCGCAAAGCGAAGTATGAATTTCATATTAAATTATATGTGTGGCGTTCCTGAAAAATGAAATGCAGGCAAATGCATTTCGTGCAAAAGTGAAACCGCACAAAAAGAAGTCGTGCAAAGCGATGGACCACTAAACAGATGTTACTAGCCGAAGCAGAAGTAAGGATTCATACAAAATATGACAATATCTGACAAAAGTAAACTTGCACCTACAGGTATTTGAAAGGATTTCGTTGTATCGAGCGTAAATTTTTAAACCATTCGTTACATAGAAGCATTAGTAATACTGGACGTCCACTGTATATATAGAGATTTAAACTAAATCTAAAAAAGATAAATGTTGAAATATCCTCCTCTTGAAAGTGGGTAGTGAGGTAATCGTCTGCAATTCAACAGGAAGACAATTCCAAAGTCGAATTGCTGACACGATGAAGGAACGTTCTGCTATCGTGTGTGAAAAGCGAGGGAAAATCAACCTTACCCCTCTACGTGACTGAGCAAAATGTATCATATCACTTAAGTATTCGGGAGATTTGTTCTGAATAATACTATGTAACTTTATAAGATTTCTGAAGTAGTAGTATTTATCCAAACTGATTCCCAGAAGATTTGATTTTAAACGCGAAACACTGGTGTACCTACTGACATTAGTAGTATAGATTTACCAATTCTGGCACACAGGGAGCAGGGAGCCAGGAAGTGACGTCATCAAGAATAATAAACAAAGGGTTAAAATCATAAAAAACACGTGTTCTTATCGGGAATATCAATAAAAAAAGAGTGTTTATCGCATGCGGTCAGGAAGTGACGTCATCAAGAATAATAAACAAAATGTTGAAAATGTATGTTTGAGAATACATATAACAAAATTGTTGGTAGATCAATTTACATATATATCGATGATAAAGCTGACGTAATCAATACTGAGAGGGGAGCGATGGTGAGGGGGTCTACTCATCCAGATGAGATTGTTTATTTTGACTGTTGGCTGAAATGGGGAAGCGGGGGCAAAACGGAGTTTAATGCTCATCCAGAATCCAAGGCCATTGTTATGTTATCTTATATATGTGTGTATGTATAATATGTCATTAGAATCCAAGGTCATCGAAGGTCCATGTTTGTTTATTTTGTTTGGCAACGTAACTGGTGGGGTAGCGGGGGCAAGCGGGGTTTATGATCAGATTGTTTATTTTGGCTGTTGGCTGAAATGGGTAGCGGGGCTAGAGGGGGTAATAGGTACTCATCCAGATCAGATTGTTTATTCTGGTTGCTGCTGAGAGGGGATGAACGTTTTCCAAGGTCTACTCATCCAGATCAGATAGTAGTGCTGACTACAATATTTCAAGGAAAATTATTTTGACGCAAAAATTGGTGAGGATATTCATGTTTCGACATGTTTAAAAGTCTTGTTCTCTTTATCTTTCGATCATATTTTTATGGAATTTGCTGACGGGTATGAATATGTTTATTTATCTTTCAACCATATTTTTTATAGCTTTTAAAAATGTGTAGTAGTATAGATTTACCGATTCTGGGACACAGGGAGCAGGGAGCCAGGAAGTGACGTCATCAAGAATAATAAACAAAGGGTTAAAATCATAAAAAAACACGTGTTCATATCGGGAATATCAATAAAAAAAGAGTGTTTATCGCATGTGGACAGGAAGTGACGTCATCAAGAATAATAAACAAAATGTTGCAAATGTATGTTTGAGAATACATATAACAAAATTGTTGGTAGATCACAGATCAATTTACATACATATCGATGATAAAGCTGACGTAATCAATACTGAGAGGGGAGCGATGGTGAGGGGGTCTACTCATCCAGATGAGATTGTTTATTTTGACTGTTGGCTGAAATGGGGAAGCGGGGGCAAAACGGAGTTTAATGCTCATCCAGAATCCAAGGCCATTGTTATGTTATCTTATATATGTGTGTATGTATAATATGTCATTAGAATGCAAGGTCATCGAAGGTCCATGTTTGTTTATTTTGTTTGGCAACGTAACTGGTGGGGTAGCGGGGGCAAGCGGGGTTTATGATCAGATTGTTTATTTTGGCTGTTGGCTGAAATGGGTAGCGGGGCTAGAGGGGGTAATAGGTACTCATCCAGATCAGATTGTTTATTCTGGTTGCTGCTGAGAGGGGATGAACGTTTTCCAAGGTCTACTCATCCAGATCAGATAGTAGTGCTGACTACAATATTTCAAGGAAAATTATTTTGACGTAAAAATTGGTGAGGATATTCATGTTTCGACATGTTTAAAAGTCTTGTTCTCTTTATCTTTCGATCATATTTTTATGGAATTTGCTGACGGGTATGAATATGTTTATTTATCTTTCAACCATATTTTTTATGGAATTAGCTGACGGATACAAATATGTTGTTTATTTATCTTTTATTTTCTATGGAATATACCTACGTTATTGTTGTTGTTGTTGTCTTTGCTATTGCTCTCGTTCACTGACTATGATATTTTTATACAAAAATTGGTGCAGGAATATTCATGTTTCGACATGTTTCGACATGTTTAAAAGTCTTGGTCTCTTTATCTTTCAACCATATTTTTTTATGGAATTTGCTGACGGATACAAATATGTTGTTTGTTTATCTTTTATTTGCTATAGGATATACCTATGTTGTTGTTGCTGTTGATATTGTCTTTGCAGTTGCTCTCGGTCGCTGACTATGATATTTTTATACAAAAATTGGTGCAGGAATATTCATGTTTCGACAGGTTAAAAAGTCTTGGTCTCTCTATCTTTCGACCATTTTTTTTTATGAAACTTGCTGATGGAGACGAATATGTTGTTTGTTTATCTTTTATTTTCTATGGAATATGCCGTTGTTGTTGTTGTTGATGTTGTCTTTGCAGTTGCTCTCGGTCGCTGACTATAATGTTTTTATACAAAATTTGATATTATTATCAATACACTATGATTTTTTTAATAGCCCTATACACATACATGGGGACCGAGGTTGTGTTAGAAAGAGCTTTTTGTGTTCGGTACTACTATATACTACGATACTATAGACAAATAATTAAATTCATACAAAAAATGTCACTCATTATATAATTCACAGTCACTTCTTGCACTCGATATCATAAGACTCAGGTATGATATGGGAAGTTTTCAGTACGAACTTATACGTTGCGCTGAGTAGTCTACTAATAAAATCCGTTGAATATAATCGCAAACATTTTGATTGTTCTATAAGAGCTTTATTGTTTGATTTATTGTGTGGTTTATTGTTTTTTTTTTAGAAAATGAAGTGTTTTATATGTGACATATGTGAAAAGGAATTTTCCTTAAATAAGAATCTAAGGAGACATGTTTTAAATGTACACTCAAAGAAACTGCGATGTGATATTTGTTATAAAACATTAAACAGAAGTGATGCTCTATTATATCATAATATAAAATATCATAATGTTCACTCAAATGAAAACATTACAACTTTAAATTTAAATGGCTCTAAAAAAATATCATCTGAAGATAAACCAACTACTTCTTCAGTGTATTCCTCAAAGAGTATCAATACGAAAATATGTACAGATTGTGAAATAGATGTTCCAAAAGATAAGTGGTCTTCACACATTAGAACGAATTTGCATAAACATAATACTGCAAAACCATGTGAAACATGCGAAGAATTGCAAGTGGTCAAAAGCACATTTAATGACCGGATTCAGACATTAATATACGTGAACAAAAAAGAAGAAATAATAGAACCCAAAGCATTTTTAAAGGATTCTGAAAGTGTTATTTGTGAAAATTTAAAACATCTTTTAAATAAACATTCCTCTTTTAAATTTAATATGGAATTGTTTGGTGAATACATGAAAATAAATAAAAATGATGATGATATGCAAGTGTCAATAAAATCATTCCAATCAAAGATGTGTCTCGTACAGAATGAGGAAGAGTTAAATATGTTGTACGATAAAATGTGTTCGAACATTGTTGGAAAAATGGAAGAATTTCAGGAAAATGATAGTGGATGGGCATTAATAAGAATCATCCATATAGAGATAAACATGAATGAATATCGACCAATTAAAGGATCCCAATACATGGAACTTCCAAGTTTTTTGTTAACTAAAAAAGCATGTATTAACATACAAAATAATGATGAATATTGTTTTAAATGGGCGGTAATCTCAGCAATAATACCATCAAATATTCACGCAGAAAGAACCTCATCCTACAGTATAAATGACATCACAGAAAAAACAATATCACTTAAAAATGGAGTGACACTATCGTTTGAAGATCTAGAATTTCCTTTCAAATTAAGCGATGTCCGAAAATTCGAACAATTGAATCCGAATATAAGTGTTAATGTTTTCGGTTACGAGGAGGAACATAATATGATTGTCGGACCTTACTATAACACGCCTGAAGAAAAACCAGCTCATATAAATTTGTTATTATTACAAGACATGGAACGATTCCACTATGTTTGGGTTAAGAATATTTCAAGGTAAGAAAGTATAATTTATTTTCATATCTACTTTATTATAACTTTTTTTTGTTTTTTTTTTTTTTTTTGCAGATTAATAAATACTCAAATAAGAACGTATGGACATAAGGTTTTTATCTGTAATAGCTGCCTTCAATATTTTGGTAACGAATATAATTTTAATAAACATAAGTTAGAATGTAAGAAAATTGTTACTAAGATGCCAGACCCTGAAAAGGCAATTGTAGAATATTATAATTATGAAAGACAGTTGGATGTACCATTTGTGGTATATGCAGATTTTGAATGTATCCTTAAAGCTGTAGATACTTGCATTCCAGAATCAAACATACCATCTACTACTATAGTTCAAGAACATGTTCCTTGTGCCTTTAGCTATTTTATAAATTGTTCATTTAACAGTTCATTGAATAGGTTTCGACTTTATAAGGGCTTAGATGCATCACGAAAGTTTATTGAGGTTTTAGTACAAGATGTGCAAGATATCAATGAAAAATATTTATCTATAAACAAACCGATGAATCCTCTTACAAAAGATGAAATCATATTCCATAATGAAAGTAAATGTTGTCATATTTGTAAACAAACTTTACATGGTGGTCGTGTAGCAGATCACTGTCATCTGACAGGTAAATACAGAGGACTAGCTCATAACAAATGTAATTTAAGATTTCAGATTGCAAAGTTTATTCCAGTATTTTTTCATAATTTCTCAGGCTATGACAGTCATTTGTTCATTAAAGAATTTTCAAATATTCCAGGCAATATAAATGTGATTGCAGTAAATAAGGAAAGGTATATATCATTAAGAAAGACTATCCCACTTGAATTTTATAATTCAATTGAGATTCGATTCCTAGACTCTTTTAAATTTATGGCATCTAGTTTAGATGCCTTGGCTAAGAATTTGTCAAGAGAAGATTTTAAAATTGTTAGATCGATCTTCAAGTCTGATGAAGAATTCAACTTAATGACTAAAAAGGGAGTTTTTCCCTATGAATACATAAATTCGTGGGAACGATTAAGTGAAAAAAGTCTCCCACCGCTTGATAAATTCTTTAGTTCAATTAGCAATTCTAATTGTACTGCAGAACAATATGATTTTGCAAAGACGGTATGGCAAACATTTAAATGTGAAAGTCTATTAGATTATTTAGAGTTATATCTAAAAACAGATGTCTTATTACAAGCCGATATATTTGAGAATTTTAGAAAAGTTTGCAGAAATATCTATGGGCTGGATCCCTGTCAATATTATACAGCACCTGGTTTATCATGGGATGCTATGTTAAAAGTAACAAAGATTAGACTTGAATTACTTACTGATATAAATATGTTTACGTTTGTACAAAGAGGTATTAGGGGTGGTCTTGTGCAATGCTGTTGCAGACACTCCAAAGCTAATAATAAATATATGAGTGACTTTAAAAGTGAACTACCTTCTGAATACTTGACGTATTTGGATGCAAATAATTTATATGGTTGGGCAATGTCTCAAAGTCTACCGTATGGTAAATTCGAATGGATAGACACAGATAATTTCAATGTATTCAATGTATCACCAAACTCTCCATCTGGCTACATTTTAGAAGTTGACTTGGAATATCCAGAACATCTTCATGATGAGCATAGTGATTTCCCATTTTGTGCAGAAAATAAAAAAAGCCCAAACGCAAAATTTAGTAAACTCATAGCAGACTTGAACCATAAAACAAAGTATATCATACATTATAGAAACCTTCAACAGTGTGTTAAGCACGGAATGAAAATTTTAAAAATACATAGAATTTTAAGTTTCAAGCAATCATGTTGGTTAAAACAATACATCGATTTAAATACACATCACCGTAAATTGGCTAAAAATGAATTTGAAAAGAATTTCTTTAAATTATTAAATAATGCTGTTTATGGTAAAACGATGGAAAATGTTGATAAACGAAAAGATATAAAGATAGTAACAAATTGGGAAAGTTGTGGAAAACATTTAGGTGCTCGAGCTTGGATAGCAAAACCAAACTTTCATAGTTCTACTCAATTTACAGACAATATGGTTGCAATTCAAATGAGTCGCGTTCATGTAACTTACAACAAACCGATTTATTTAGGTTTTACTGTACTCGATTTATCAAAATGGAAGATGTATGATTTTCATTATGAATACATGAAACCAAAGTATGGTGACAATTTAACTTTAAATTATATGGATACTGATTCTTTCATATATTCTATCAAAACTGAAGATTTCTATAAAGATATACTGGATGATATTGATATGAAATTTGATACATCAGATTATCCCACTGATAATCGATATAATATTCCAAATAAAAATAAAAAGATAATCGGGATGATGAAAGATGAGATGAATGGTGAAATTATTAGAGAATTCGTTGGGCTTCGATCTAAAATGTATTCCATAGATATCGAAAAAAGAAAACAAATTAAAAAAGCTAAAGGTGTTAAGAAAACAGTACTAGATGGTATGAATATTGATGATTATAGAGATTGTTTATATAAAAAGAAACTTTTCTATGGAAATATGTTTATAATTAGGTCAAAGATTCATAACATATATACACAATGTATTAATAAACTAGCACTAAGTTATATAGATGATAAGAGATATATATTGGAAAATGGTGTTAATACACTTGCCTGGGGTCATAATATTATAAAAGAATAGTGTTATTATATAGGTTAGTTCAAAGATAAATACGTATAATATAGTTATAAAATAAAAAAATTAAATGTAAATTAAATATTCCAAGTTTTCAATGTCCTAGTACCGCTCTTTATAAATGATAAAAAAAATGTTTATAAAATAAATACTAAACAGAAGACTGTATGTTTTTATTTTCACTCCATTTCGCTTTTGTTGTTGCTGTTCTTTTTTTTCAGATATTTTTACCATACCATTCGTCTTTTATTATGAACTGCATGCTTACTGAACGAATAAAGAAATGTAATATTTGATCATCAAGATGGATTTACGAATGGAAGATCTACTTCAACGAATCTGGTACTTTTTTAAAACTATGTCGTGAATCATTTCAAACTTGATAGGCAAACTGATGTAATTTTTACTGCAAAAGTCTTCGATAAAGTTAGTCATCGTACCCTTACTCAGAAACTATCGAATATAGGATTCCATTCTACCCTGCTTAGTTGGTTTAAGCTTTGAGTGATACATACTCGTAGTTGGTAGGGTTCAATATGTTAAAATTGATGATTATCTTTCGGCTCCTTTTAGAGTTACATCTGGTATTCCTTAAGGGAGTCACCTTGCGTCATGACCAGATATACTCGATATTCTATCGTTTTATAGCACTTTCTTGTTACGGCTGCAGTCTCTGCACCAACCGAAATATAAATATCTACGGCAACTTGTAAAATCCATTCATGGAATACAATGAATTTTCAAATTATTGTGAAATTATTGCACCTTCCGAAGCAAAACGAAACTCAGTGTTTATATTTGATGATGTAGCTTGTGATAAACAAAACAACATTCGAGAATATGTTTGTATGGGATGACACAACGATGTGGATAGTTTCTACTTATGTCAATTTTATACACGCATACCAAAACATTTGTTTCGGGACAACGCAAACTACATAGTTATTTTCAAGCAAGACGAGCTAAATCTGAATCTGATCATATAAATTCCGATACGACATTCAATTAGTTTAAAGAACCGTGCACAAACTGTTGGAAAGATGCATTATTTCTGATGGTCATCAACGACCTCCCACTAGTCTTCAAATATTCTGAGTGTCTTCTTTTTGCCGATACTCTTAAATTATTTCGCTCCATTAAATCTGAATATGATTACGATTTATTATATCAAGATGTCGCCGCGGTCAATGATTGATGTGAGCGGAATCACCTCCTTCTAAACGTTTCTTATTGTCCTGCTTACTGCAATCCGCTATCCGCTAACTGATATCCGCTAACTGCTATCTGTAACCGACCGGTTAGCAACCGCCCTGTTTGGAACCGACCGGTTAGCAACCGCCCTGTTTGGAACCGACCTGTTTGGAACCGATCTGTTTGAAACCGACCTGTTTGGAACCGACCTGTTTAGAAGCGGCGACCTTAAGGTGTATTGTGCCCCCTATCAGTCATAGACGCGCATGCCACATATTCGTATGTATGTCTGTACATATGTACATCGGTGTTTTGGTTTTGTTTATTGGATGAAGGAAGTAAAACGGAGTGTGAGTAATTAGTTGTGGCGCCATATGAGTGAGAGCGAGAGGAAAGATGTGCAAGTGGTTTATATTTGGTGGTGGAGAGGGAAACAATGGTGAGAGGGGGGGGGTGAATGATTTCCTGGGTCTGGTTTCCTGGGTCTATTTCAGTCTACAACCAAAATAAACAAGCTGATCTGAATGAATATTACTTACAGTATACAGTCATCAGAAAAAGTATCATGGAAATAGAGAAATGCTTAGAGTGTACTGTCCAAAGAACAACATGCGATATCTTGCTCGCTTGCCCAACAATAAAGAAGAGTTATTGATTTGGACTAAATATAGAATAAGAATTTATGGGCCATTGGATTAAATTTTGATATTAGAAATATATAAACAATGGTCTTGAATACCTGATGATCATACGCTTGACCATTATCAGCCAAAACAATAACTTATTGATCATGAATATCCCACTCAGAATAAACTATCTGATCTGGATGAGTACACGTTTCAGCCAACAGCCAAAATAAACAATCTGATCTGAATGAGTACACCCAGGAAACCAGACCCAGGAAATCATTCACCCCCCCTCTCACCATTGTTTCCCTCTCCACCACCAAATATAAACCACTTGCACATCTTTCCTCTCGCTCTCACTCATATGGCGCCACAACTAATTACTCACACTCCGTTTTACTTCCTTCATCCAATAAACAAAACCAAAACACCGATGTACATATGTACAGACATACATACGAATATGTGGCATGCGCGTCTATGACTGATAGGGGGCACAATACACCTTAAGGTCGCCGCTTCTAAACAGGTCGGTTCCAAACAGGTCGGTTTCAAACAGATCGGTTCCAAACAGGTCGGTTCCAAACAGGGCGGTTGCTAACCGGTCGGTTCCAAACAGGGCGGTTGCTAACCGGTCGGTTACAGATAGCAGTTAGCGGATATCAGTTAGCGGATAGCGGATTGCAGTAAGCAGGACAATAAGAAACGTTTAGAAGGAGGTGATTCCGCTCACATCAATCATTGACCGCGGCGACATCTTGATATAATAAATCGTAATCATATTCAGATTTAATGGAGCGAAATAATTTAAGAGTATCGGCAAAAAGAAGACACTCAGAATATTTGAAGACTAGTGGGAGGTCGTTGATGACCATCAGAAATAATGCATCTTTCCAACAGTTTGTGCACGGTTCTTTAAACTAATTGAATGTCGTATCGGAATTTATATGATCAGATTCAGATTTAGCTCGTCTTGCTTGAAAATAACTATGTAGTTTGCGTTGTCCCGAAACAAATGTTTTGGTATGCGTGTATAAAATTGACATAAGTAGAAACTATCCACATCGTTGTGTCATCCCATACAAACATATTCTCGAATGTTGTTTTGTTTATCACAAGCTACATCATCAAATATAAACACTGAGTTTCGTTTTGCTTCGGAAGGTGCAATAATTTCACAATAATTTGAAAATTCATTGTATTCCATGAATGGATTTTACAAGTTGCCGTAGATATTTATATTTCGGTTGGTGCAGAGACTGCAGCCGTAACAAGAAAGTGCTATAAAACGATAGAATATCGAGTATATCTGGTCATGACGCAAGGTGACTCCCTTAAGGAATACCAGATGTAACTCTAAAAGGAGCCGAAAGATAATCATCAATTTTAACATATTGAACCCTACCAACTACGAGTATGTATCACTCAAAGCTTAAACCAACTAAGCAGGGTAGAATGGAATCCTATATTCGATAGTTTCTGAGTAAGGGTACGATGACTAACTTTATCGAAGACTTTTGCAGTAAAAATTACATCAGTTTGCCTATCAAGTTTGAAATGATTCACGACATAGTTTTAAAAAAGTACCAGATTCGTTGAAGTAGATCTTCCATTCGTAAATCCATCTTGATGATCAAATATTACATTTCTTTATTCGTTCAGTAAGCATGCAGTTCATAATAAAAGACGAATGGTATGGTAAAAATATCTGAAAAAAAAGAACAGCAACAACAAAAGCGAAATGGAGTGAAAATAAAAACATACAGTCTTCTGTTTAGTATTTATTTTATAAACATTTTTTTTATCATTTATAAAGAGCGGTACTAGGACATTGAAAACTTGGAATATTTAATTTACATTTAATTTTTTTATTTTATAACTATATTATACGTATTTATCTTTGAACTAACCTATATAATAACACTATTCTTTTATAATATTATGACCCCAGGCAAGTGTATTAACACCATTTTCCAATATATATCTCTTATCATCTATATAACTTAGTGCTAGTTTATTAATACATTGTGTATATATGTTATGAATCTTTGACCTAATTATAAACATATTTCCATAGAAAAGTTTCTTTTTATATAAACAATCTCTATAATCATCAATATTCATACCATCTAGTACTGTTTTCTTAACACCTTTAGCTTTTTTAATTTGTTTTCTTTTTTCGATATCTATGGAATACATTTTAGATCGAAGCCCAACGAATTCTCTAATAATTTCACCATTCATCTCATCTTTCATCATCCCGATTATCTTTTTATTTTTATTTGGAATATTATATCGATTATCAGTGGGATAATCTGATGTATCAAATTTCATATCAATATCATCCAGTATATCTTTATAGAAATCTTCAGTTTTGATAGAATATATGAAAGAATCAGTATCCATATAATTTAAAGTTAAATTGTCACCATACTTTGGTTTCATGTATTCATAATGAAAATCATACATCTTCCATTTTGATAAATCGAGTACAGTAAAACCTAAATAAATCGGTTTGTTGTAAGTTACATGAACGCGACTCATTTGAATTGCAACCATATTGTCTGTAAATTGAGTAGAACTATGAAAGTTTGGTTTTGCTATCCAAGCTCGAGCACCTAAATGTTTTCCACAACTTTCCCAATTTGTTACTATCTTTATATCTTTTCGTTTATCAACATTTTCCATCGTTTTACCATAAACAGCATTATTTAATAATTTAAAGAAATTCTTTTCAAATTCATTTTTAGCCAATTTACGGTGATGTGTATTTAAATCGATGTATTGTTTTAACCAACATGATTGCTTGAAACTTAAAATTCTATGTATTTTTAAAATTTTCATTCCGTGCTTAACACACTGTTGAAGGTTTCTATAATGTATGATATACTTTGTTTTATGGTTCAAGTCTGCTATGAGTTTACTAAATTTTGCGTTTGGGCTTTTTTTATTTTCTGCACAAAATGGGAAATCACTATGCTCATCATGAAGATGTTCTGGATATTCCAAGTCAACTTCTAAAATGTAGCCAGATGGAGAGTTTGGTGATACATTGAATACATTGAAATTATCTGTGTCTATCCATTCGAATTTACCATACGGTAGACTTTGAGACATTGCCCAACCATATAAATTATTTGCATCCAAATACGTCAAGTATTCAGAAGGTAGTTCACTTTTAAAGTCACTCATATATTTATTATTAGCTTTGGAGTGTCTGCAACAGCATTGCACAAGACCACCCCTAATACCTCTTTGTACAAACGTAAACATATTTATATCAGTAAGTAATTCAAGTCTAATCTTTGTTACTTTTAACATAGCATCCCATGATAAACCAGGTGCTGTATAATATTGACAGGGATCCAGCCCATAGATATTTCTGCAAACTTTTCTAAAATTCTCAAATATATCGGCTTGTAATAAGACATCTGTTTTTAGATATAACTCTAAATAATCTAATAGACTTTCACATTTAAATGTTTGCCATACCGTCTTTGCAAAATCATATTGTTCTGCAGTACAATTAGAATTGCTAATTGAACTAAAGAATTTATCAAGCGGTGGGAGACTTTTTTCACTTAATCGTTCCCACGAATTTATGTATTCATAGGGAAAAACTCCCTTTTTAGTCATTAAGTTGAATTCTTCATCAGACTTGAAGATCGATCTAACAATTTTAAAATCTTCTCTTGACAAATTCTTAGCCAAGGCATCTAAACTAGATGCCATAAATTTAAAAGAGTCTAGGAATCGAATCTCAATTGAATTATAAAATTCAAGTGGGATAGTCTTTCTTAATGATATATACCTTTCCTTATTTACTGCAATCACATTTATATTGCCTGGAATATTTGAAAATTCTTTAATGAACAAATGACTGTCATAGCCTGAGAAATTATGAAAAAATACTGGAATAAACTTTGCAATCTGAAATCTTAAATTACATTTGTTATGAGCTGGTCCTCTGTATTTACCTGTCAGATGACAGTGATCTGCTACACGACCACCATGTAAAGTTTGTTTACAAATATGACAACATTTACTTTCATTATGGAATATGATTTCATCTTTTGTAAGAGGATTCATCGGTTTGTTTATAGATAAATATTTTTCATTGATATCTTGCACATCTTGTACTAAAACCTCAATAAACTTTCGTGATGCATCTAAGCCCTTATAAAGTCGAAACCTATTCAATGAACTGTTAAATGAACAATTTATAAAATAGCTAAAGGCACAAGGAACATGTTCTTGAACTATAGTAGTAGATGGTATGTTTGATTCTGGAATGCAAGTATCTACAGCTTTAAGGATACATTCAAAATCTGCATATACCACAAATGGTACATCCAACTGTCTTTCATAATTATAATATTCTACAATTGCCTTTTCAGGGTCTGGCATCTTAGTAACAATTTTCTTACATTCTAACTTATGTTTATTAAAATTATATTCGTTACCAAAATATTGAAGGCAGCTATTACAGATAAAAACCTTATGTCCATACGTTCTTATTTGAGTATTTATTAATCTGCAAAAAAAAAAAAAAAAACAAAAAAAAGTTATAATAAAGTAGATATGAAAATAAATTATACTTTCTTACCTTGAAATATTCTTAACCCAAACATAGTGGAATCGTTCCATGTCTTGTAATAATAACAAATTTATATGAGCTGGTTTTTCTTCAGGCGTGTTATAGTAAGGTCCGACAATCATATTATGTTCCTCCTCGTAACCGAAAACATTAACACTTATATTCGGATTCAATTGTTCGAATTTTCGGACATCGCTTAATTTGAAAGGAAATTCTAGATCTTCAAACGATAGTGTCACTCCATTTTTAAGTGATATTGTTTTTTCTGTGATGTCATTTATACTGTAGGATGAGGTTCTTTCTGCGTGAATATTTGATGGTATTATTGCTGAGATTACCGCCCATTTAAAACAATATTCATCATTATTTTGTATGTTAATACATGCTTTTTTAGTTAACAAAAAACTTGGAAGTTCCATGTATTGGGATCCTTTAATTGGTCGATATTCATTCATGTTTATCTCTATATGGATGATTCTTATTAATGCCCATCCACTATCATTTTCCTGAAATTCTTCCATTTTTCCAACAATGTTCGAACACATTTTATCGTACAACATATTTAACTCTTCCTCATTCTGTACGAGACACATCTTTGATTGGAATGATTTTATTGACACTTGCATATCATCATCATTTTTATTTATTTTCATGTATTCACCAAACAATTCCATATTAAATTTAAAAGAGGAATGTTTATTTAAAAGATGTTTTAAATTTTCACAAATAACACTTTCAGAATCCTTTAAAAATGCTTTGGGTTCTATTATTTCTTCTTTTTTGTTCACGTATATTAATGTCTGAATCCGGTCATTAAATGTGCTTTTGACCACTTGCAATTCTTCGCATGTTTCACATGGTTTTGCAGTATTATGTTTATGCAAATTCGTTCTAATGTGTGAAGACCACTTATCTTTTGGAACATCTATTTCACAATCTGTACATATTTTCGTATTGATACTCTTTGAGGAATACACTGAAGAAGTAGTTGGTTTATCTTCAGATGATATTTTTTTAGAGCCATTTAAATTTAAAGTTGTAATGTTTTCATTTGAGTGAACATTATGATATTTTATATTATGATATAATAGAGCATCACTTCTGTTTAATGTTTTATAACAAATATCACATCGCAGTTTCTTTGAGTGTACATTTAAAACATGTCTCCTTAGATTCTTATTTAAGGAAAATTCCTTTTCACATATGTCACATATAAAACACTTCATTTTCTAAAAAAAAAACAATAAACCACACAATAAATCAAACAATAAAGCTCTTATAGAACAATCAAAATGTTTGCGATTATATTCAACGGATTTTATTAGTAGACTACTCAGCGCAACGTATAAGTTCGTACTGAAAACTTCCCATATCATACCTGAGTCTTATGATATCGAGTGCAAGAAGTGACTGTGAATTATATAATGAGTGACATTTTTTGTATGAATTTAATTATTTGTCTATAGTATCGTAGTATATAGTAGTACCGAACACAAAAAGCTCTTTCTAACACAACCTCGGTCCCCATGTATGTGTATAGGGCTATTAAAAAAATCATAGTGTATTGATAATAATATCAAATTTTGTATAAAAACATTATAGTCAGCGACCGAGAGCAACTGCAAAGACAACATCAACAACAACAACAACGGCATATTCCATAGAAAATAAAAGATAAACAAACAACATATTCGTCTCCATCAGCAAGTTTCATAAAAAAAAATGGTCGAAAGATAGAGAGACCAAGACTTTTTAACCTGTCGAAACATGAATATTCCTGCACCAATTTTTGTATAAAAATATCATAGTCAGCGACCGAGAGCAACTGCAAAGACAATATCAACAGCAACAACAACATAGGTATATCCTATAGCAAATAAAAGATAAACAAACAACATATTTGTATCCGTCAGCAAATTCCATAAAAAAATATGGTTGAAAGATAAAGAGACCAAGACTTTTAAACATGTCGAAACATGTCGAAACATGAATATTCCTGCACCAATTTTTGTATAAAAATATCATAGTCAGTGAACGAGAGCAATAGCAAAGACAACAACAACAACAATAACGTAGGTATATTCCATAGAAAATAAAAGATAAATAAACAACATATTTGTATCCGTCAGCTAATTCCATAAAAAATATGGTTGAAAGATAAATAAACATATTCATACCCGTCAGCAAATTCCATAAAAATATGATCGAAAGATAAAGAGAACAAGACTTTTAAACATGTCGAAACATGAATATCCTCACCAATTTTTACGTCAAAATAATTTTCCTTGAAATATTGTAGTCAGCACTACTATCTGATCTGGATGAGTAGACCTTGGAAAACGTTCATCCCCTCTCAGCAGCAACCAGAATAAACAATCTGATCTGGATGAGTACCTATTACCCCCTCTAGCCCCGCTACCCATTTCAGCCAACAGCCAAAATAAACAATCTGATCATAAACCCCGCTTGCCCCCGCTACCCCACCAGTTACGTTGCCAAACAAAATAAACAAACATGGACCTTCGATGACCTTGCATTCTAATGACATATTATACATACACACATATATAAGATAACATAACAATGGCCTTGGATTCTGGATGAGCATTAAACTCCGTTTTGCCCCCGCTTCCCCATTTCAGCCAACAGTCAAAATAAACAATCTCATCTGGATGAGTAGACCCCCTCACCATCGCTCCCCTTTCAGTATTGATTACGTCAGCTTTATCATCGATATGTATGTAAATTGATCTGTGATCTACCAACAATTTTGTTATATGTATTCTCAAACATACATTTGCAACATTTTGTTTATTATTCTTGATGACGTCACTTCCTGTCCACATGCGATAAACACTCTTTTTTTATTGATATTCCCGATATGAACACGTGTTTTTTTATGATTTTAACCCTTTGTTTATTATTCTTGATGACGTCACTTCCTGGCTCCCTGCTCCCTGTGTCCCAGAATCGGTAAATCTATACTACTGACATTGTATATTAAACGCAACATTTAGCTTACGATGACATTCATAATCCATGGAAGGATACACATTACAATTGAACATAAAGAAATGGACAATCAGACTTTTCACTAGACGTAGTTTCATCCTGGGAACAAGTAGATTAGATGAATGTTTTAAGGTGCGGAGACCGAAATAATTGTTTCTAATTGTATCAGAGACTGCATCACAGCAACTTAGGGATGAGTCAATGCTGAAGCCCAGATATTTAACCCTACTGACATACGGAATGATTTTATCATCAAGTACAATCGCTGAAAAATGGGTTAACTGGAGTTCTCGAAAAGATCAAAGCCTCAGTTTTCAAGGGATTAAGCAAAAGTTTATTTGATATAGCCCAGCTCTGAATTCTAAATAAATCTTCATTAACTCGAGCAACACAGTCTTCCATCAAACCAATAGGGAGAGCTAGGTAGATGGAAACGTCATCAGCGTACATCAACACTTTACAGTGAGCAATTGATTCGGGAAGGTCGTTAATAAATATTGAAAATAGTAAGGGTCCCAGAACTGAACCCTGTGGCACCCCGGAATTCACCATAGAGGGTTAGGATATTCCACCTTCAGTTTCAACGATCTGCACCCTATTTCTGAGGTATTCTCTCAGTAAGGAAAGTGCGGAAGAGGAAAATTTGAACTGATTTCTCAGTTTAACCAGCAAAATTGAATGATCAATACTGTCAAATGCTTTAGTAAAGTCCAAAAGCACCATGTTATTCAGTTCAGATAACTAGCACCTTCATTGGCACTGAAGTCCTTTGCATCGAGAAAAAACTGTTAAAGCTTAAAATCTGTATTTGCTTACGTAGTACTTAATTTCGAAAAATAAATGAAATTATTTTTGAAAAATTCATGAAAAGCACTGTTACTTCCGGTACCTACATTTTCTTATCTCCTTTTTTTTACTGTTCCCACTTATGTAGGTGTATGTGTGCGTGTACTACACGGCCATTAATTCAAGTGTTTCGCGTAATAAGCTTCTCGTTTATATTTTCAATCATTCTAAAGCCTAAAGTACGTTATATCTGATCAAAAAAAAAAAAACAACCATACGGCACTTTTTATCGCTCGTTTTCAATCTGAAAATTAACTCACGAGTCGACAATAAATGTATCTGCTCAAAGCTTGACGATAATGGGGGGCGGGAGGTCCGCCATCACTGCCGTGCCGCGCCGTCGAAGCCATCGATAAAATGAAAAGCAAAAGCGATTAAGCCGTTTAATATCGCGCCGTAAATCTCGATTTTTTTTTTTTTTTTGAATTAGCACAGCTAAAACAGATTAGATTCATAAAAAAAAGATGTCCTTGATTTTACCTGTTTTCGCAGTGACAACGACGCACCCAGTTAGGGGATATGATCGGTTTTCATATATGCAAAAAACGATAGAAACGCTTAAAACTGAATTTGCTATGTACCGTTAATCGTGTTTTACTTATAGAAGAAAAACAAAAAAATAACAGTATAGAGCATTAAGTATGTTGCCCATTAATATCCTTCATCATTTTCTCTGTTGTCTCCTTTAATTGCCGTAATAAAAATCAATGAACGTTTCGCAATATGTATGTTCTATGAAAGGATACAGTTACTCATACAGGGTGCAGGCAGTCTGGTATAAAATATTCACCCCATTGTCAAACAACCGGGTACATCCATTACGGATACGAGTCCTTTAGACAGAGAAACGACTATTCGGGCGGTCTTTTAAAAATGATTATTATTAGTACAAGGATACGCGTAGCAGTTTACGCTAACACTATGTACAACAAGAGAGGAGTATCTCTGCAGATTAGTACCGGTAAATTCAGTGTGAAGTTTTCGAGACTACGAGAGACTCCTGGATCTTTTAATGGAAAGTACAGTCATGGTGTGTGTGCGTGTTATAATTTTTTCTTTTTAAGAAAGGTGGAAAGCATCGAAAGCCTAAGTATGTGTGGGACTTTAATCCACTTAAATCACCTTCTGCTTTTGGTCCCTATTTCGCCAAGGAAGGGGAACTTCAACCGTAGGTTTTCCTCATCTTCACACGCCTTTGTCGGTCTGTCTGAAAATGTCCTGAAAGTTGTTCTTCATTTATATCTTTGTCAGAACGTACATTCTAGTTGTTTTTTTTTGTCAGCCGATATGCGCCTACGTGCTAAACCTTACTTAGACTTCGACCATTCTCCCCGCGGGATTCGCGTTAGATACTACTTCGCGGGGCTGGCTAGCGTCATGTGTCAGCTTCTGCTACTTCTACTGCTTTCCAAAGCTTTTCTTTTCTTCGTAGCTCCTGTTGGAGTACTGTTATATAGCTGCAGATGGCCGTCTAATTCTCTGCTGAGGAGCGACGGCAGATTTGGCAGAGTTGTCGCGTGTGCATTGAAATACTACTTGCTCCGTGTCTTTTTCCTCGTTTGGACATTCCGGACAGAATGGTGAGCAGTCGTGTTCAAATCTGTGCAGGTATTTTCGGTAACCGCCGTGGCCAGAAGGGAACTGAGTAAGGTGGTAGTTGCAGTCCCCGTGTTTGTGACCTATCCAATCCTTGATTGTCGGGATCAGCTTGTAGGTCCACCTGCCCTTTTGTGTGTTATCCCACCGGGCTTGCCACATAGCTGCTAACGGTGCCTTTTCTTCTAATTTTATCATCATGATTTCATTTGCGTCATGTTGGCCCAAGGCTCTCCTATTATATATTCCATCCCAGCAATAACAAACGCGGCTTTGTTTGAGATGGTTCGAAAACCGCTAATCGTTCGTAGAGCGCAGAGTCTGTATACTGACGACATCTTCCTTTTCGTCTCCTTCATCTTTAATGCAAGCGCCCATACTGGAGCGGCATATAGTAAGACTGATGTTGTTCATTTAGAGAGTAAGATCCTTCTGCTGTATCCAGCCCCGCCGACGTTTGGTAGGATGCCAGAGAGGGCTCGTTGTAATTATGAGGCCTTTCTGCTGATGATTCCTACATGCGCTTTGAACTGGAGTTAACTATCAGTTATTACTCCGACGTAATTGATTGCTTCCTTTGATCGGATGGTTGGGTTGCCTACCTGAAAATAAGAAAACTGGCTGATTATTAATACCGCTTCTGTTTTTTGTTCGGCTAGTTCTAGGCCAGTGGATAAAAGCCAGTCCTTAATTCATGCGATTGCTTCGTTTAAAGCTGATTCACCTTCCCGGATCTGTTTAGCGACGGTCACCACTGCAATGTCGTCAGCGAATCCAATAATTGATAAGCCGCCTAGCAGCGTTAGTCATAGAACTCCATCGTACATTATGTTCCATAATAGGGGCCCAAGCACCGATCCCTGTGGAACTCTCGCAGTTCCTTAGTTTCGTATCGTATGTGCGTAGGTTCGTGTATTTTTTTGAGGGTCCTGTTGTGTGAGATTTTGGCTGAGTGGCATTTCCACGCTGTAGCCTCAGCTATTTTGCTATACGCTTGCGTCCCTTTGTGAACGCATATATGTATGTGCGTATGTCCGCCTGTTTGTGCGTTTGCGTAGGTTTATTTGGGTACATACCAGAATTGCCACTCGCTTCCACTCTGTGGCTTCCTGTGTTTTCTTCGGTCTCTCTTGTTTCTCACTCTAGTCTCCTCAACTTTTGGCAGGCATACATCTTTGGCATAAAACTCACTACGTTCAATCTGCTTTCCGATGCTAGCATGTGATGTACTAAATTCTCTGAAGTTGATGTTTCTTCCAGTATTGCTTGTAGTGCATCCCTTTGTAGCTGAAATCATGGGCAGTGGAAGAATACATGCTCCACGTCTTCGGAGGAGCCACTGCATGATGGACAAGTGGGGGAGTCATCGTTCTTATATTGGTAAAGATATAACCAGAAACAACTCTGTCCCTTAAGCAGTTGCGTTGGGTAGAAGTTAACTTCACCTAATTTGTGGTTTATTCAAGTCTCTATATTCGGGATAAAGTCCAACGGTCCTTGGTAAAAAGGTCCTTATCTTGTGCTTCTTTCTGTTGTAAACGCTTCACTGTAAGTCAGCCGCCAGTCCTCCAGGAACTTTTTTTTTAAGTAAAGTTTCCACTAAAAGTGACTTCTTACTTCTATTGAACTTCCATCTTGTACCCTTGTGTCATCCATCTGTCACTTTTCTTCGCTCACAGACAGTAGCTACGCATCTCATCACACTAACGCGAACGATTCTCGCATGTTAATGTCAAGTTTCGCAAAAACAAAAAAACAACCGAATCAGCCCGAAATAAAATTTAAGGCAATCATGTCATCTGGCACTCTTCACTTGCGTGTCATTTTTGGAATACCATGCTGTCTTGTACGGTACGAGTATATGTAGGTATGTTTGCCTTGAATTATATAACAAAAACTAACGGTACACTGGTTGTTCTCATATAGTATACGAGTTAAACCCACACGCATGTCTATCTGTATACACTCGTAGCTACTCCAACGGGATATAGCCGTTTAATTATTCAGGACAGTTAACTCCCTCTGACGACAAAGATGACGATGACGATGACGATGACGATGACGATGACTATGCCAACAGGGGGGGTTCCTTTGAGCTCGAAGGTCTCACATGACACGACACATACACAGAGCACCGTGTATCCATCCCCCATCATAATTTGTAAGACATAATGCCGTTTGTGTTTGGTTCCTTTGGTGGGGTGGGGGGTTCGGTTTGAAGCTTGACTCTCTGTCTCTTTTTACCGTTGTGAATGTTAACGAAAATTAAATATGCTACGCGTGCTACTGTCACCACATCTAAGCAGGAGCTACGATTCAAATCTAAAGAGACGACGCGTAGTCAAAGGGAATTTTTAAGGACTCAAGTTGAAAGGATCAATATAGGAATACATACATACTGTACCAGCGTAAATGTTGTCACAGTCTCGTATTTCATTACTCTCTCTCTCTGTAATTTAATTGAATGTAAAGTTCAGATTACATTCTCATTCTCGGAGCAAAATCAATTCCGTGGAAAAAATTACAGAAACAGTAATCGAGGACGAGGAGTACATAAGTTGGTGTGTGTTCGGAAATGTTCGAGTATGTGTAATATTTGGATGTCTATCAAATCAAGTCATTTCTGACAGTTGATGAGAACGCGAGCGGGAAGGACGACTTCAATAATTGATGACTTTAAAAGAAAAATACAGTCGGCGGGGTTTGGGGGTGTATATTTTGAAAGGCGATAGCTACTCATACTCTGGACTGTTCAATGTGACTTATACCTTGTTTTGGAGGATTTTTGTTTTGTTTTTCAAAATAAAAGCACGTGCAGATTCATGCTTGTACATGTGGATCCAATTTAAAAATGAAAATGGTGACTTGTAAATGGAAATTGATTGCCATAGAAAATAATGAACTTCACGAAGCCAAAAAAGGCACATCCTGGGTATAACAAGGAGGATAAGCTTTAAAAACTTCCGAGAGATTATAAATAACTCCTAGGCAGCTAGCGGTAAGAAATAGCTGCATCAATTGCCGACCTTTCGATTCAGTTCAACCATTTTCTTCGAACCCTTTTCACACTGACTTTGTAATCTAAAGATAGCGGAGAAGCTTGTTGATGGAAGGCAGAACCTAACTCGAACTCATATTTGTTGAAAGGAACTGACTAAAAAAATGAAAATATTCACAAGTTTTGGCAGTTTTTCTGTGGGTAAAGTAAGTCCTTCAAAACAGCGATTTCAAATCTTAAATAAACTAATCTAGGGTTGCCAGAAATATTTTGAAGAAACTAGCTAACGAGCATGAAAATCCCGGATCCAAAAGAGAGTACAAAATTTTGGTTCGTGGATCGTGGGTGGTCGTGGGATTGTTGTCAGAAAGCTTAGACATAAAAAAAAAAAAACCAAAGGAAAATGTCAAACGGCTTTAAATCATATGATCTTGGCTGCCAATTCTGATCACCAAAACGGGAAATTACACGACCAGGAAATGACTCATGCAGTAGGTAATAGAATTATTTCTCGGCCTATACGGCAAATACCAACTTCTTGTTGCAACCAAAAATGTATCCATATCCATATCTTGCATTTTATGCACAAAAAATGGATTATCGCGATAGCGAGCATCATTAACTGTTATTGCCCGACCAGCCGCATTTTCAAAGAAGAATGGTCCCGGGTGATGCCTCCAGCCCAAAATCCGCACACGAACTTGTTTCCCAATAATCAGTGGTGTATTTTCTGAACCCCTTTGACAATTTTGACGATTAGCAAAGCCATGATTTTGTTTGAAAAGTAACTGCCAATCCTTCATTATTTTTAAAATATTGCTGAACAATAAAAATGCGTTGTAGGTCTGTTCGCGTACTTTCTGTACCAAAATTCACAGATTATCAAATTTAGAGAGACGTAAAAGTGTGCAAAAGTAGGTACAGAAACGCACTAAAAAACAAAAAAATGGAAAATTTAAGACATTGCCCAAAGAAAATTCTTGGGGTAAAATTCGCAGCATGGTGTTATTTCGTACTCTCTTGTTAGCTCTCTCTTCTGTGAAAATCTACGAAAAATCTTCGTACGGGAACAGGATTTGACTGATATTCGTAGGTCTTCGTAGTTTTTTTTTTTTGCAGTTTTGGACAAGTGCGAAAATAGACCTAATAATAACCCTGTCAGCTGTCACGCTGTCTTTTTTTTTCGTTGACATCAATGGGGAAAAAATCAATTCTTGCCTTTTGGGACAGAAATTACATAATAGATAGAATATGAGAACATGAGCCAAATATGTTAATTGATGAGTAATGGAATTCCCGGATAAGCCCGGACAATTCAGAAAAACTATCCCGGACGTTTCCCGCATTGGCGAAAAAGGGTACATGTCTGGGAAAACCCGGGCAGATGACAACGCTAACCTAACTTTACTTTCTTCTATGTATGCCCGAATTTTGACAACTTATTGCTCTGACGTTTCAAGTGGCAATGCTGTCATTCTTTGACGTTTCTGTTTTGTCATAGTCAAGATTTTACCATCATGCGCTACACTAATCAACAACGTGTCGAAATTGTTAAAATTCATTACAAAAATTGGGCTCTGGAGCAGTTGGAAACAGATCCAAATTTTGGCGAAGAAATCATCTTCAGTAATGAAGCACACTTTTGATTGAATGGCTTCGTGAACAAGAAAAATTGCCGCATTTGGAGAGAGAATAATCCACAGCAGTTTAAAGAAGCTCGAATGCTTCTGAAGAAACCTACTATTTGGTGTGGATTTTGGGCAGGAGGTGTCATTGGGCCATATACAGTATCGGGACGTGATAACTGAGTTTTTGTTGCCTCAATTGAATGACATAGACCTGGGCGATATATGGTTCCAATAAGATGGCGCAACATCCCAACATCGGGCGTTATATGGGAGTTATTGCAAGAAAAGTTCCCAGAACGTGTTATTTCCAGAGGCGATGTGGAATGGCCGCCGGAATCGTGCGTTTTAACGCTCTTGGACTTTTTTCTCTGGGGCAACGTTATGTCACTGGTTTATGGGAACAACCGAACACCAATTGACCACCTGGAGAACAACGTCATTCAATCAAGATCCCGGCCGATTTATGGAATAGAGTCATATGAAAGTGGACCTCTCGGATCTAGTACCGTGGAGGGTATTTGAATGATATAATTTTGAAACGTAATGGTACTGATTATACCTTAATCCGCAATAAAGGTTTCTGTCATATCACACAAGGGACATTGTAACACTGTTAAGTCAAGGAACATCTCAGGAGGCTAGGTTTCTCAGATAGAATTTGGTATAGGTAGAGGTGGTGGTTTCGATGAAAATAGTGCAAAGTGCGCCGTTTTGATACCACACCCTCAGCTGACCCGTTTATTCGTTGAGATGTTTATATCCACCCTGTGGAGCTTAAGAAGAGGATCAGTTCTCCAATTCTCTTTTCGGACACCTCTTTAAGGTTGTCGAAGTAATGTTTGCCCATTACGCTCTCCCTAGATCCGGGTATTTGCACAGAAAATGAATAAGCGACTCTTTTCCATTTGCGTCATTGCAACTTCGGCAGAAATATGTAGTTGCGAGGAATCGCTAGTTTCTCTCCATGGCCCCTATTGACCAGGGCTCTGTACTTACTGTCACTACCCTGGCAATGTCTACGCGGGTTCTTTGTAGCACCTTTTTTAGGAAGTCTGTAGTGTAGGATAGTAGGCCCTTAACAGCACTTATAGGAATATGAACATTTTCCACTAGTGAGCTGTTAAGTGTTGACCTTCGCCTCGCTAGTTCATATGCCCTATCGTTTCTTTTTATGGCACTATGTCCTGGAACCCAGAGTAAAGTAACTCTAGCCTGGCTGTAAAAGCAATTGAGTTTTTCTTGGCATCGATCTAACAATTTGATGAGGTTATTGCCGAATTTATGGCGGCTTGCCTATCTGTAATAATAGCGATGCTGTGTTAGGGTATTGGGTCGTAGTGACAAGCCTCGAGAACTACTATTAGCTCCGCCTGGAAGACGCTAGCGAAATTCGGTTGGCGATCATGGATTTCGAGTTTTTCTGAGAAAATTCCCGCGCCTATTCCGCAGTCCATTTTCGGACCAAAGCGGTGAATACTGTTGTGTCAAAATCTGTCACCACTCTCCCTCGTTTCCATTCCTCTCGGCTTGAAATTCCTACCGCGAAGAGCTTCTTGAAATTAAGCTGGGGATATTGAAATCAGTCTTGGACACATAACCAGACCATTCTGTAGTGGGTGTAGGATTTTACCCTATCCATATGGCTAAGCAGTCCAGTTCCCAGATTCTTGCACTACACAGCGCTGTGTTTGTGATATTATAAAGGTCAAGGATGTTCAATAATACCGTGAGAGCATCGGTTGGACATAACCTCAATGCATCTGTGATGCTTGCCGTTATTTGGACTCTTCTGATTTCGTGAACGTTAAATTTTTTGCTCATGCAGATTTTACAATAAATCCAGTGAATCTCCGGAACACATACTGGACGAATTTTGAGCTCTAGTGCAGAAAAGGTTCAAGTGATCTACTGACAGGGATTTCACAGAGAAATTGGTTTAGATAAGGTGCTGTGGCTCCTAACCGGGGCTAGGTGTGAGCTAAGCTTCCTCTGACTAGTTCCGATAGGAATAATGACGAGAGGAATATTCCTTCGCTTAGTACTTCTAGGCGGCAGAATAGTTCTAAAAGTCGCGGTGCAACACGTCTTCAATAATAACAATAAAAATAATAAGATAATTAAAGTACAAAATCATACTAAAGAAGTTTCTAAATGAAGTCTTATTTTACTAGAGGCTTATAGTTATCGTGGTTAATCATATCAGTACTTAGGATACGAGTTCTGATTCTGAAGCTTTTTTTCTTTTATTCAATACTGAACCAGTCATTTAAACTAACAATATGGGACTAAAAAACGTTTGCCAGCAGATGAAATAAATCAAACAAGATCTGCATACCAAACAAATAGCGCATTTGGTTCCCACTCAACTACTTGCTGCATAATCAGCCGTAAAAGTTGCAAATGTTCTTTTATTTTTTCGAAGCTCCCTCTGGCACGATGTCAAAACTCTTCATTAATTTACATGTCCAGTCCACTCTTCTGTACGCCAAGGCGTGGTCTTTACGAAGGTCCTCAGGATATTCCCACTTGCAATAGCATACTCTTCTCTGTATGACTTGAAAGTTGATTAATTTTCGCCTCCGCCACGTCGTAGGCTACACGTTACACTCGTACCATAGAAGGGAGGCTCCGAACCTCCGATGGGACTTCTTCAACCAAAAAAATAAATAATAAGAATTCCAAAAGATCCGCTTTAATGAAACCCCATGGAAAACATACACACTCTCCAACATGCAATCCGACAGAGAAACCTGCTCCAGCATCACCACACACCGGTCTACATAGAAGACAACCACCAGTATGTCTCGTATCTATTGCATGATGGTTTGCCCAAAACTCAAAGGACTCCTACATCCTACTCCAGCCGTGTTAAGGTGAATGGAAATTCTTCAAATTGCTTGAGAGGTCCTGGCACTGGCATCGGCATCGGCACCTTCTACTTCTTTGCCGTTTCGTTTCATTTCGCCGTTCATCGGTGATAAGTTGATATGAGATTGATTAAAGGTATGATGATGATGATGATGATGATGGGGAGGTGGTGGTGACTGTCGGTACCGAAATGAGATGAATAGGGGTTTTGCTACCATCTCACCCGAATGGAAGTACCAAAATAATGCCAAGTGATATGCGGGCTGAATAAATGCACGTAATTTACACATCCTTAGCGATCGAGTGAGTGTGAGAGAGATTGCTAAGGTAACGACTACCGGAGCAGGTAAATCCATTAAACGAACTAAATTATTCATGCAAAGGAACTAGGGTTCGTCCTCTTTTCTACACAACACCATCATCGTTGTGTATAGTTGGAGTCTCCAGCTTCTTCCTCTTCATCTCGTTTTTCTTTTTCTTCTCCTTGTTGTTGTTGGTGTTGGTTGGTTGGTGTTGATGTTAATATTCACATACTCGTACTGCTCCATCTCTCTCATATTCACGATGGGATTCCTGTATTTCATGATTTTCTTAGTAATTTCCTTATACTGCGTTAGTGGCATATTTTCGTTACGTACACATACACGTACATACTCGTAGTTGGCACTGCTGGTACTTCTGCTCGGTTGCGCATTTTGAATGGATTTTTCACTGAGCCTTGAGTAAGTGGATTGTGATGGTGGTACATCCACATACACGAGTGCATCATGGCCTGATGAGTAGTGAAAAGGTGGTGAGTTCGGGATTTAAGGTAAATTGTAGAAGCAATAGGACTAGCTTTGCAGACATGTGGTTATTTTATAGCGGAAGAAGACATTAAACAATACTTGTTCCCATTAGAAGTTCCAAACGAAATTTCCTTATTTTTGACAATATGCGGGTGACGAAGACATCATCAACCCACATCCTCTATATATCAATTTTTTTTTCTGCGTTTTTGAGAAAACGTCAGACAGACGGGCATAAGAGTGGTCTCCGTTTTCTCCTTCGAGGTACAGTTTCAGGATTGCTGCAAACTACAGCGCCCTCTGTTGCATTGTGTGAAGAGACACGTTCAACACTAACTCCTCGCAAGATGGCGTTCTGCCTTCAATTTGATTGCTAATAATTCTGAACTCTGCTGATGACTTTGAAATGGCTCCGGCATCTATCCTCAGGTATATAAAGCGCACGGTAATTTTCAACTCCAGATGACCCCAGATATAGTAGAAAAATGCTGCTTTTAACTGACCCTTGTGCAACCAAAGAAGCAGAAGAATGTGCATCATTATTCAAACCCAATCACTTCCAATATTTTATCGTTTTTCTAGGAATACACCAGCCTTACTCTATAAACCCGTGTAATTCAGCAGAATGCTATCTATAGGGTCTTTCATTAAGCGCTTCCTACCTTCAAATTTAAATAAAACAATGTGTGTGTGAGATATCATCGAAATTTTTTATTCGTTTGAAAGGCCTATCGATGCCATTATGTATGGAATAGACGGCTATCATGAGCTAAATGCACCTCTCAGTCATAATTACATCGACTTTTGTTCACTAAGTGAACGATATTTTGCTAACTAGTCCAAAAAACATTGTAGCTCTTATAAATTTCAAGAACACCTATCCGAAAGAGTAAGAAAATGTTTGAGCAAAATCTCTACAACGGCACTGTAAAAAAATAAGCTGCATACTTTTAGGAGATACAAAATGACGTTTATCATGTTTTTAGCTAATTTAATTTCCTCCTTTCAACTAAGTACCCTGGGATTGTGTGTGTACAAGATTAACATGTTAAAAAGCCACATCGATCTTAGTGAGTTGTGAGTTGTGTATTTTGAAAATCCAGGGATTTATTTCCATTCGCATCCACAAACTGAAACTAAAACTGAAGAAGTTTTTCACTAAAACCACCAATTCATCTGCATACACGTTTATCCTTGTAAAAACTTTTCCAAAACCTCTCAACATCTCATTTCATCTATTTGCAAAAACAACTTTCCTTAAAGCGTACTTTTCCACTCAGTTTTCGTCCATTTTAAGGATATTTTTACCACAAAAACGGAAACAAGGGAGAGGCAACCACATCATCCTCCCCCGATGCAAGCATCCAATTTTTCAGCATTAGTGAGTCTATTCCCTGAGCCATTAAATAGCAAAAAAAAAAAAAACTAATCCCAAAGGAACAAAAGTGGATGTGTATATTTTCAGGTATTCATAGCATCAGGAGAAGATAATTTATTTCGAATTTTCCCACTGACAGGACATAAGAGGCCAGAGTCTAGCAACTACTTCCGAATATAAGCACAAAAAAACGAAACGCCAACTGAACACAGGTGCCAGCTTGTAAACAAAACTTCGTCCTGGATGCGATAGCAAAAAAACAACAACAACAACCAAACCAGTTTGACTATAAAATTAGTTCGTAGTTATAGAGACGCGCCAATTGCTGGCAGGTCATCTGCGACAGGCATTTTCACACCACAACAGAGGAAGGAGGAGCAGGATAAAAACTTTCACCCCAAGTCCAGTCTGTCAGTGGCATACAAATAGTGTTAATGGAATTTTACATTAACCTTAAAGTTGTCCTGGCACTTTTCCGTTGTCCACTGCATTTCCTCCTCCAATCGGTGCAACGACACAGACACGCTCACAAACAAAGTCTGGCAAAAAAAAAAAATGTCCTGCAGATAATTTCTGCGGTCGAAAGGAAGGGAATTTATTATCTTCCGCAGGAGTGATATACATAGATTAAATGCAGTACATAGTCCTTGTTTGCATATGTTTGCGCCATTTGCGCTTTATCAAAAGTCAAGCGAACATATTATTATCCCTGTAGACTTTGAATAACGGTAATGGGATCGGGATGCGTAGGTACACGAAAAAGGATAATGAAACCTAATACAGATAAATGTGCGGAAACGAATTACAATGTATCCACCGTTTGTATCCTTTATAAATATTTTATTAAATGCGTAACATTAAGCCAGTGGCTTCGCTTTCAGGATGAAAATTTATTACCTATATGTAATCACAATTAAATTAAGGACACTGGGTTCGGTTTAATCAAAAAAAAATTGTAGAAAGGACCCCGACACAAAGCGAGAGATGAATTAGTAAAATTGTCCTTTAGTTGGTGGATAATGAGGATTTATTTGTTGCTATTGTGGCAGGATAAGTGATTCTTTACAAGGATATACGGCTATATGTGTATTTTAGTCTATTTGCTGTTGTCCTAGTGCTAATGGCCTGCAATTAGTAAAAGTTTTAGGTAACCATTTTTTTTTTTCGGTGGTCTCTGTTTGTAGGTGTTACGGGAAGTCACACTAATTTATTGTTATTTCCAAGTGTGGGTGAAGGATATTTTATCGGTCATGGTTAAAGGAAATCATTGTGTACCGCAGGGTGGCATTAATTATGAGTAATTTTTTTTTTGTTGGTTGTTATTTTTCTCAGAGGACATGAGTACGAGTAATTAGTAAGGATTCGTAGACTAAGCGAGGGTGTGCTTTGGTTCAATTGGCAAACAACAATTAAGGAGAAAAGGAGGTCATATGGGTGGTCACCTTGAAAGTTATTGGGGTTCCATTGAAGAAATTTTGCTAATGGATTTTATTTATTTTATTTTATTTCTGTTATGTCACCGACTGGCATGGAAAACATTAATTTTTTTTTTCCTTTTTCATTATGGCATTGAACTGAAGCTTAAAAGTCAAATTTAACGACTTTTCCTAAGTGTAATTAGAGAGATGCTATTTTTGTTGAGTTTGGGACTGGAGGTTGGTGAAAAGTTAGTTGGCTTGTCTTCAGACTTAAGAGGAATGTTCGGCGAGTGTTTAACTTTTTACTTTTCAAAAACTTTAGAGAAAAGAACCGATATTCACTTCGATATTCACGCTTTTCAATATGAGTGAGTACCGAAAATTTGAGTCTTTGTTTGTCGTTGCTGACTTAAGGATTTTCAACATATGAATCCTGTAGTTGCGCTTAACAATCACTTGTCAGAGTAGGGAGATTTTCAAAGATAGCCATAGGTTCCTCTGCTCAGATTTATCGCTTTAAACCTTGACGGTAACGTTGCGTTGGAAATTTTTGAAAAAGTTTCTTATTGCTGGCACCAAGTGATTTGGTGTTTATCTTTCACTTCTTCCAACAGATGTCACTGCTAGTCAGTATGTTTGCTTAAAGAGTTCGGCCATTTCAGAATGTCAGGCGTTCTTTCTTTAGAATCTGATCTTTTTGCAGTACTTATTGCAGTTCAAAAAGTAGGCGTCATCCAATCAGAGGAACAACGACAAGACTTAAGTTGTAGTGGTTTGGAACTTTGCTCATTGGTTTCCGTCTAAACTATTAATCGCAATTCCTTCTCTTTTTACTAAGTTTTTATGAAGTCGCTTTCTTGTCTGTCCTAATGTTCAGTACAAATTTGGCAATTGATTTTACACTAACTTCCGACATAGCCCAGAACTGGATGATAATGGAACCTACGTCGAACACATATAAAACCTGTAGGTATGCAACGTTTTGCTGGTGATTTTATCTCTGTGATTACACCGACTTTCCCATACAAAATGCGTCTTTTTAAATCGGCGTCTCCCCTAAACGGACACGGATACTTTTACTTACCCATTTCAAATAGAAAGTCTCTCATAAGCGGACGCATTAATTAAGTAAAGTATTATTTTGAAACAGAAAGATGAAGAGGATCTGTTTTCACTACAGTCTCTATTTTGCTTAATAGACAAGCAAATCCATGGAATATCTCCGGTAACCGGAGATGCGTTCCTACACTGTACCCGCTCTTCTGCTTTTATATTTGCGCAGTCATTTTATTGTGTTATGCCAACAGAAGCAGGCTGCAGGATGTCAACAAAAAAAATTATGCTTTCTGTGAAATACAAAATGAAAGTGGTTTATGTTTTACAATATAGAAAAAAACGTATCGATTAGCTGTTGAGCAAAAAGGTTTGTTTTTAAAAAAACAAGTTTTTTCTTTAAATGTTTTCTCCTAAGAGGACAGCTCTCATAATTAAGCACAAATTGTGAGTGTCCGCTTATGGGAGCCTTTACTGTAATACAATTGTCAAATTGAAATCGATGGATAAACATCAATTGTTTCCGCATTACATGTGCGTGTCAAATATTTGAACAAATAGCAGCAATCTACATTTTAATTGTATGATAGAGCTACATAGGAACTGCGAGTATCCAAATACCACAGTTTCTAGATACATAACATGTATGTATGTAAACTCCTCGACAACTGATTGAGACACCCCTCCCAATTCGGCGTTTCTCAAAAATTTTATTCCGTGTACGTAGGAAGGATTGGGGTATTATTTTTAAATAAAATCAACATTTGGGGTTTTATTGCAATGGTTTTATATGATTAATAATGACTACTTCCTCCCTCATTACTTACAAATTCTAACATTCTTGATGGAAGAGATTTAAATAGTTTTTAATAATTTTTTTCGGGATGTTCTGCCATTCAGTTTAATGTGTAGTGGACCTAGTCCAACATGAACAAAATTGTCCACCAAAACAATACTGCATACATGATAAGATAACGCATATAATCCATAGAGTGTTGACACCATAAGAAGGCAGGCAGGAAGAATATGGAATATAAATAGAACACAGTTCGTTGTCCATATGCCACCAACAGATGGGTCAGGTAAACATTACGATGTGTGTCGCTACGTATATTTCAGTAAAGGAAAGGACTAACATTTATAGTCGTACTAGAATACCATAAAATTTGGGTCACATTTTGTTGATATGCATTCCCGGTGATTTTTAGTATCAAAGCTACGTTATTCTGACAATGATTAAAAATTTTACAAGGTGGCTCCAATATGGTATCCGACTCTGCCTCATAAGCATGTTAACCACCGTCCACTGAATATTCCAGCTCCGAAGTTCCACCAAAATCTATTGAAAATAGTGCATTGTCGACTTTTGAAGGTACATACACAACATTCGCGTATTCCGTTCTGTGCAACTTATTGACCACATAATCTTCTTCATCAGGTGACTAAACCAAGGCCATAATCTCCTCCATTTGCATTGTTGTTTTTTTTATTGTATGATATCTACTAGTACATAATTTATTTTATTGACTAAATACTGAATCTGGATGAATCACCTCGAAATGCGGAACAAATAAATAAACAAAAAACGGTTATTTCAAATTCTGTCAATGTTATACATGACTTGTCCTAAAATGGAAAAAATTCTTACTTATTGGCCCGTTGGCTAGAAAACTACCCATCAATTTTTGAACGTTGATCTGTCAGGTCTGATACACGGAGCGCATAAAGTAATGATACAAATGTTTAGTACTTTATATTGACGTCATAGATTATATTAATGTTTATCTTTTTTTAAATACTTTGTTTTATTTATTTTTTTTGTAAATGCTTTTTTGAAGCCTTCATTTTAGGCCCTAATCATAGTGGAGAGAAGAATGAAAACAAATGGTAAATAACACTACTAAGATTATATTTAAATAGAAACATTTTATAAACAGTCATTAATCCTTTGGAGAAAAAATTGTAAAAATCTGGGTAGAAAACTATACCCACTCGGGCCAAAATGGGTTAAGGTAGTGGCCACTTTTTATACTGCATTGTAGCACACCAAGGATCTAACACTATTCTCCGATTTCCTTGAGATTTTAGTATGATATTCTTGCACAAATAATGAATCCACCACCGCCTTGTTTTTGTCGTCTTTAGAACTTCTCGTCCTTCCTCAAGTCATGAAAATAATGACGAAATCCGTCAGGTCCATCAATTGAGAAAAAATCGTTTTTCATCGGTGAAGATGACCGTTCTTCAACGCTTCTCCCAGCTCAAATGATTTCTGCCAAAGGTCAAACGGACGTTTTGAAGACGTTGTTGTAGAGCGGGTTTCCCTTTCAAAGGCTTTCTTTATAGATGCTTCGCTTCAGCTAACAGACGCTGGTAAGTCCTTTGTTTTCTGTCCACATTCGAAATTTCTACTGATAACGCGATTTCACTTGTTGTTGCTGTAGAATTTGGGACCGCCTATATTTTCGTCTGGGTTCATACCTTTTCCTAAACTAAAATTTATTAACACTGCCAATGGAATCCGCAACAGAAATTCCAAAGTATGTATACCCTGTCTCAACCACTTGTCGCGGAACAAATTGCAACTTCCAAGAGAATTAAGAGAAAAAAAGGACTTGTAGTGATTAGAATTTTCTTAAAAATTAGTTATGATAACCTAACGGCAATATTTGCAGCATACGCGGAACAAAATTATCGAGAAACGCTGAAATCAGAGTGGTGTCTCAACCAGTGTATAAGCCAATCAAATATTCTGAAAATGCCGAACTTAAAGCTTTATTTCGTTCGGAGATCCTTCCAAAGGAAGTCTCTCTCTATTCCATCTCTCTATGTACATACATATAGAACAACTCCCTTATTCTCCACAACAGAAATCCATCCCCGTAATTTTGCAACTCATCTTAACCCAGGTACAAGATGCATTTTAAATGGCTCACCGAGTCAAGATAAAATTATATAATATGAACTCTCGCCAGGTGTGTGTGTGTGGGTGCAAGTGTATCTGTGTTCTATCATCATTTCCACGGTTCAGTTCATGTTTTATTCGTAGCCATCGCTGCCAACTCGACTGTGTAGCGAATCATCGTAAAAGTCTTGCAACACAGAAGACTATTCTGTTCCTGTCCTCATGCATTGTAACACACCAAGGATCTGGCACTATTCTCAGCTTTCCTTAAGTGCTTTTAGGGTGTTTTCAACCCCACTAACTCCTGGAATTCAGGAATTCATCATCATCAAATACAAACTCACACTTAATGGGGATGTCGTATCTTTCGTCTTTATTATCCCACTTTACGCGTGTGTTGTAAGACGGAATCATGTTCCTTGTAACCATTTCGCATTTGTTTGATGGTAGAACTACATAGATGTGGGTTTTTTTTTTTTAAATTAAATTCCTTAACCTCATCTCGCCAAGGATAACGTCAACATCGCGCGTCGACCCCCGATGCGATGTTTCGACAATTCAATTCCACTGAAGATCCCTTTCATCTGTCTTACACTTGAAGCTGATCTCTTGGTAATACGAACTCGTGCTCATACAAAAATTGACTTTGACAAATTCCAGAAGAGTTATGGGAGTGGTAGTTCAACTCTTTTAACTTCAAAGTGCTGCGCACACATACACAGATACTTTTTTCTTTGCAGAAAATCCGGGAATAATGTCTCATGACAGAAAACAATTGTCCTATAAATCCGCCCATTAAATCATGACGAGTGGCAGCGAGCGCAAAGGACATGCACACACACACACACGCAAGCACATAAAGAAAGAAAAGAGTAAAGGAATAATAATTTTCGCAATTGAATTGATTCGCGCCTCCTTTTTTTCTTTTTCTTTTGTTGGCCAATAATAAACGTGCGTTGTTTATGTTGATCCTGTGTTGTGTTTGTCATCGCTACTTGTGGTAATTTATAGCATTTCTAGGCGCTAACTGCGTAAAAGAATATTCAAGATCACACACATAAATTCAAGGTCCTTTAACAAAGAAAAGGATACAAAAAGAAAGAGAGAGAGTGAGCGAGGGGGAGAGAAAGGGATATGTACAGACAAAAAAGCCATTACAGCCCGCAGTCTACTATCTGTCTTTTGAACTCCTTCATGGAATGTTCATCCATTAAAAGTAATTATTCCAAGACTCGTTTATAAGAGAAAAAGCTTACATAAGGGATAACGGTATTTTTTTTTGTTAACGGATTGAATAAAATAAAATAAAAATCTAACAAAAGCGATGAAAAAAACTTGAAATTCCTGGCGAAATGCTTCGATTTGAGTCTTTGTCTTTGGATATGTTTTTTTATTCGATGTTTCATGGGCTATAACATGACATACGAGTACATAAATATACGAATAAGTACATAACATACAGATTTATGGGGAAAAGCTTTTAAAGTTTATATCGTCAAATCGAACGGAACTGTCTGATTGAATTGTTATGCCACAAGAGGCGCGCGGCTGTACAGAGATTTGAAGAAAGGACACACCAAACGGAAGGCTGGATATTGATCTGTTGGTCCTTGGACTGATGAGGTGGGAAAATCAATAGCTACGCGAAATGAAGAAAAAAGGAAGAAACTCCTCCATTTTGAAATTTATGTAATGAAACTTCTGAGACGTCAGATTGAAGATATTTGCTAAGGCGAACCCTATCACAGCTTTAAGTGAAAGTCGAGCGACAAACGCTGATCGAGATGATTTAGGCCAAATGAAGTCAGCCGCAGAAGAAAATTTCATAGGACCTTGATCCCACAATTGGTCTACTAGCATCCCGGATCCGAAGTTTCATATTCAAAACGAAGCTAGATTTACCTAGATTGAGGAAGGCTAAACAAATAATCAATCAATCAATCAAAATGTTAGAAAACCTAATAGTCTAAGAGCCGACAGCAAATTTTGGACGTGGAGGTATAACCAAAATATATGGATATCTATGTAAAGGTATTATCGTCGTGATATCCAATTCAATCGTCTGGCAGCGTTTCTTTTCAGCCATGGCTAAATATAGAGGGCTAAGAACGTTAATTTTTCGGATTTTTTTCCCGAGGGTATAACCAAATAAATGATATACCAAATAATCAGAAAAAATCCCCTGATTACAAAAATCTAGGTCCCAGACGTTTTCCTTTAAGCCTACCCCCTGCCAGACGCCCTGAAAGTACGCCCCAAATGAGCTTTTTACTAATAATGTCTTATTAGGAAAGACTGGTGGCAACTCTTCATTTCCACAAACAACACAACGTCCCTTGTTGCGACTCCTGTGAAGAGGGCGGCGATACTGTGGAACATTTACCACGTAATTGTCCGGATTTAGTGACTGCTGTCTGCTGACAGAGCTCCTTGCCACTGAAGATTGTACTCGAAGAAATGGGGTTCTCATCCGGTAGTTCAATGGAATAGTCTCTGAGTCATTTTAAGACTGTACAAGAGCATGTTACGTAAAATAACGTAACGACGATATTATAAATAAATAAATATATTTTGGCTTCGGCAGTTCTAGGTAGAACCAAGCCTAACTTCCCGCAACCATTTGTGTGTGCGCGTTCTATTTTTGCACGAATGGAAGGGACCTACAGTTTTCTGCCGTCTCCGAACGGCGAGTTGGGAAGCTTTACATGACAAATGATACTCTTGAATGCTTGTCAGGCATTTGGAAGAGGTGGGCACTGTGAAAAACTTTTTAGGTGTTTGCGGCGAGATTCGAACCCAAGACCGCTGGCTCAGTAGTCCGACGCACTAACCACTTGCGCTACGGTGCCCCCAACGACGATATTAGCTTTCAAAAAGTTATGCTGGTTACAAATTTTTATAAATGTTCATATAAAAAGTGTTACTTTAGAATTATCACGTGTCCAAAGGACACATGATGAACTTCTTATTAGCTCCGCTTATTGATTCCATTGCCCTTATTTCTTTGAATTTATGTAAGGTCTTAGATTTTGTGTTGGCAACGACGACGCGACGTTTGAATGTCTGGGGAACATAACCCACCCAGTTTTCATTATTTTATCGAAGGTGCAGTAGAGCGTTGACATCGCCAGAGTAGTGGCAGTAAGTACAGGGTACTGGCCAATATGGGATCATGGAGTGAAACAAGAGATCCCTCACAACAGTCTCTGCCATAGCTGTATAGAGGAAAATGAAAAAGAGTCGCTTATTCACTTTCTATGCAAATGTCCGGCTCTAGCGAGAGCCAGACAGTGTATACCTACTGGGCTTTCTTTTCTCCGACGACCTTAAAGAGGTAGCCGAGAAAAGGATTGGAGAGCTGATCCTCTTCCTATAAACTTCATAGGGTGGACATAAATATCTCAAAATTACATCCGAATAAACGGGTCACCTGAGCTTCGTGTTATAAAAACGACGCCCTTTTCTACATACCTACCTAGAGCTGTCTGTAGGTAAGACCTCTGAGCCATGTTTCTGATATGCCTGCCGCCGTTTTTCATTGGACTCTCCCATTCTTTCTTTCTAACTTTCCAACAGGATCAAAATAAAACTTAAAGAAGATCAATTCTACAGGCAGAAAACCGGTTTCATATCATACTTCGGGATGATTTCTGCCGGCAGAAGAAATTGTATACATGCATACCACTTTTCACTGTGGTAGTATTTTTTCAGAAAAAAATATTTTGAAAGTTGTGTATGGATAAGTTTCATACCTCGTTCAACCGCATAAATACGGTAGAAGATTTTTAGCCGTTTCTTACCGCAGACCTCAGTTCCAAAACCGGTTTTCTGCCGGCAGAAATCATCTCGTGTGCGGTGGCGCACTGAGATGTTTCTCCGTTGTCATCGAGTTTTGAAAGTTTTGAAATTTGAAAAATTTGTCGCCTTTATTTATTATTTAACGTCAGTCGTAGGGTGCGCTCAACGGGCATTTGACTTTGTCGCATCCCACGAACGCATAGCTGCTGTTTTGAAGATCAGCATGAACGAAAATCTTGCAATTGTCCTTGTGTGTGACCGGGATTGGGCTCAGTGCGGATATCGATCTTTTCAACTCATTCATGAATTCAGACTCTGTGGGAATGAGTGGCTTAGGATGGAAGAACTTACGTTTTTCTCCGTAGATCATCTCAAATTTGATCCGCTTTTCATCGTCGCACGCAGTCCTAAAAGACTGATTGGCAGGAAACTGCACCAGTTCTCGCTTGATTGAGGACTTGAGTGTCCTGTGCCATCAGTCAATCATCCCGTTTGCGTGTGGATGATAAGCAGTTGTTTTAAGATGATTAGTACAGAGATACCTTGTCAGCTCTTTAAAGATGTTGGACTTGAACTGTCGTCCTATGTACCTCCAGATACGTCGTGGAATACCAAATCCTGAGATCCATGTGATGATGAATCTTCAAGCCACGGTTTTCGCTGTGATATCCGTTAGCGGAACAGTTTGTGTCCATTTCGAAAAGCGACCGATCACGGTAAAGCAGACTGACAGACTACTGAGACTTTTTCTAGAATACTCACCCACTCCCACAGAGGGCTTTCTAGGACATCAAAAGAATATATAAGCATGACTTGTTGGACATCAGAACTAGGAAAATAAACTTGAACGGAATAAGTGGTCTCTGTCCAGTACTAATTTGGCCTTTGATTTAGAATTGACTCTTCTAAACCCAAGTCACAAATTCTCTTGGCCAGGTCTGAAAAGAAATTTAATTACAAAAATACGCAGGGTGTACAGAAATCATCCCGAAAGTGCTTAAACTCAAACACGCGACACTTAACAAATTTCCAAAGCTCCTCCAATTTGTACAGTTAACAATTTAAGACACCAGATTTATTTGCTCCTTCCTGGAAAATCCTGATTCATCAAAAAAAAAAAAGAAAAGAAAAACATGTCAGCGCGTTTCAATTACATTTGAGTGTTTATTGAAGCAAAAGTCTCGTATTACACTCGAGGTGTACTCGTATTATAACGGTCTGAAAAGGTAACACGAAACGAAACACGTCTTCTAATAAACTAGAAGTAGGTACGTACGTACTTCATTCTCATAAAAGAGGAAAACACATTTTGTTTCACTAGAAGAAGAAAATTACCTACATACACAGTAATTGCAAACACTCCATCCCCCCTAACATTGTTACTTTATTCGTTTAGCAAAACAACAGGGGGGCCGGGACATAACTCGAAGACAATAGGTACGAGTACTTAAGATGTTTTCTTTGTTTTTTTTTTTTGTTTTTTTGCTGTCGAATGAAAGAAAATATTTCTCAGTCGCAGAAAAGAGGGAAAAATCCTGGAAATTGTCTGGAAACGTTTCCAATCACAATCTTCTCTCTCAAAAAAAAAAAATTAATGAAGTTGCTCTTTGCATAAAACATTTATTTTTTTTTTACTTAAATAATATCTGAGTTTCTATACGGCTATGGAACTCACCCTTGCACCTTATATATAAACCAACCCCTACCAGCCGACCACCACCGACGCACAAACAAAGGGAAAAAAAAAAAAAAAAAAAAACGAAATTCTAATTAAAAATATTTCTTACAAAGAAAATTCATAGAAAATCAACAGCGGAGGGGAGAACTTTGATGTTGATTTTGTTCCTTTCATTTGTGATTCTTCCCTTAAAAAGGTACGAATATCAAGCAAACCAGTTCCAGTTCGTCCTGTGCCCGGTAAAAGAGCGGTGAAACATGAGAAAAAGCAACAAACAAAAAAGTTACTTCTAGCCGCAGGCTTTCTAGACAAAGGATAAGGGAATAAAATGCTAACTACTACTACTACTAGTAGTGGGTACCATTTCGATATTAAAAAAAAAAAAAATAAATAAATAGAAAATGTAAGAAAAAACCATAAAAGATAGCAACAAAGAAGCGAGAGGGAAAAGGATGTACTTTGTCTTCCATTTTATTAGGAGAGAATTGTTTTCATTTTTTTCCTTCTTCTTTCATTTCATTTGTCGAAAGCAAAAGACAATGAAAGGTGGGTGGATTATCCTGTGGTATTTTGGTTTTGTTTTTGTATTTTTCAGTTGGAAATACCTTTGGCTAAAAGAAAGAAAATAAAATCAGAATGATTTATAATGCTACAAGGGTTACTTGGGCTCATTGAAAGATGCAGGGTTGGAGAGTTAAGGAACTTTGTGACCTTTGGCTATTGACTGTCAATTGCGAGTGCGTATACGAGTATCTTTATCTACAAATAAAGCCAAATATCTTAAGAAACCATTAGAATTTCACCCTTCCTTATGTTTCCACCACGATTTGTATGGAGTGCCACAGGGTTCACTGGTTGGGTCCTTATTGGTTTCTATAGGGTGTTTTTGTTTTCGAGGCATAGAACTCTTTTAAAAAAAACACAACAAAATCAATGGAATGACCAACATTTTGGCTTTATTAGCCCACAAATTTCATGGCATTTAATGTTTAAAAATAATTTCTGGCATATGGCGTCCGCGACTGCGCCTTATGAACGCCATTCCTGTCGGTCCAATTTTGCACCACTTTTTCGAGCATACCCGGTCTCATTTCCTCAATAGTGCGTCGAATGTTGGCTTCTAAATGATCAATCGTTGATCAAACAGTTCATCAGCATAGACCAGAAATTTAACGTACCCCCACAAAAAGTAGTCCAAAGGTATCAAACTACGCGAACAGGTCCATTTCCTGAGATGATTCGGTCACCAAAGGCTTGGCTCAACAAATTCATGGTTGCATGCGCTGTATGGCATGTTGCGCCATCTTGTTGGAACCAGTTTTCCTCCAAATGATTTCCAATGACATGAGGAGTAAAAAAAATCACGAATCATTTGCCTGTAGCATTCACGGTAATGTTGGGACTGGTTTCGGATTTAAAGACAAATTGGCCGATGACGCCTTCGGCATGTAAACCGCACCAAACAATGATTTTTGATGTGTAAACATCTTAGCTCTAGGTATGGTCAAAATTTTCGCCGTTATCCGTCACCCGTAACCAAACTTAGTATTAGTGTATGATTCTCTTTGTTCATTACACACAGAGTAATAGAATAGCAATAGCATAGCAACGTCAACGTTCTTTATGTATGTTAACACATCAAAATTCACGAGTACCTGGTACTCACTCTTTTTTTTTTCCAAATATAATGGAGTCCCAAGAGTCTCATGAGGAGTGTGTTCACTCCAAAAATGACAATTCTGCTTGTTTTCATACCCGTTAAGCCAGAAATGTGCTTCATAGCTGAAGATGATTTGACGATAAAAATCTGGTTCAACTTCCAGTTGATTCTCAGCCCATTCACCGACGCAATTGATGGTCCGCTGGCTTTAATTCTTACACCAGTTGGATCTTTAATGGATGTAGGCCAAGATCTTCCCTCAAAATTTTCCAAGTAGTGGACGGGCAGATACCGAGTTGCTGAGAACGGCGTCAGATCGATAAATTCGGGTCCTCTGTCACATTCACGTCTACAGCGGCGATGGCTTCTTCTGTACGCACAGTACGGGCTCAATGAGGATGAATATTATCTAAAAGAGTAAATATTGTCATGAATCGATCCATAGTATTGCGTATTATCTGCTCGATGGACGATTATGCGCACCGTAAACTTGACGAAGTGCTCTATAAGTTTGGCGAGCAGAGCGCGAATTTTGGAAATAAATGTCCACATGTAAACGTTATTCTGGTGTGAGTCTTTGCATGGTAATTTGCCAAAGTATACTGAAAAAAAAGTCAAACACACTTCATTAGTACGCCAGCTAGTTTAACAGTTATCCCTATCGGAAGTTCTATACCTCTAAAAAAAACACCCTTTATGTGAATTAACGAATATTATGACATGGAAATGTGTACTCATTATTTATTTATTTTTTAACTATTTGAGGTATCAAAAGGCATTTTATTTTCCATTAAAGTACATCTTATACCATTATGAATGGAATTCGACTTCATTGATATGTCCACCATGAACGCGCTTGCAGCAATCGATTCCCTGGAGCTTGTTTTCGGCCACTCTTCCACGCGTTTCTTCAGATATTCCGGCAATTTCGCGTTCGCTGTGTGGCAAGTGATGCCGTCCTCTTGAAGTTGACATCTCACTTATATTGAGTGCACGCAATTGCGCCCAAAAATACCGTTTCAACGTGAACCGGTAGCAACTTCCATGGAGGCCACCATCATCAATGAAAAATATGGCCTAATAATCCCACCGCGGCTTTATGATTTTTGTGAATATAGTGGCGTCTCATGACCTCGGCACCGTGGTACGCAATGCTGCCGGGGTTCAATCCCAGCTCGGGCTCAGCACCTAAAAGTTTTTCACGGTGCCACCTCTTTCGAATGATTGACAAACAATCAAAGAGTATCATTTGTCAATGAGCTTCTCGGCAAAAAAATTATAGGTCCCTTCCATTCGTGCAAAAATATAAGACGCACACACAAATGGTTGCGAGAAGCAGGCCCAGGTTCACCCCGAGCCGTAGCGCTACCTCGAGTTAGTATTCGTTGATATAATAAAAACTAAGACTACGGAGCTAAGTGAGGAGAAGCAAGGTTGACGAACTCCTAATGGAACTGTTGACAATCTCTTTTATAACATCCATTTACTACTTCTACAACCAACCTACACATCGTTATACATCGCAATTTGTTTGCTTGTAGTGTTGTTAATTGCTGATGTCCTTCCAGTAGAGATTCGGGCTTATGCGCTCCATACCCATGCGATTCTTGAGTGGAAATGAAGTCTCTAAAGCCTCTATCGAGAATGAAAACTGCCTTATCGCACTACTTTCGCTTCTGAAAAGCCTGTTAATTTTTGAAGCATTCAACTTCAGTGGCAGCATACGGACCCAAAACTCGAAGAATACATATGTATATCCATCACAGCACATGAAATGGTTAAATCAAATTCTGATATTTATGTACGATACGGTACGTTTGCTTTTGAAATGCGTAATAAGCGCTCTTTTGGATACATACATAAGTGTCGTCACAAATGAATAGCTGGTCTATCATTTTCAGTTATTTCAATGTTACCAAAAATCCAAAATCCACCATCTTGAACGCTCATATGTTCCAACCCCAAGTAGAATAGTACGAGTTGTCTCGATAAGCAGCTCCTAACGGTGGACAAATGACATCGTAGTATCCTGTAGGATTATCATCACCTTTGTTAAAAAAGTAATATTATTGTTGTTTTTTCTCAATTTCGTCTGTATGTATTATATTTGTAATAGTTCTTGCATTAATATCTTTAAATGTTAAAAAAAACAACAGCATTTTTTTCAAGTTTTTGTAAAAAAAAAAACATGTCAGAACTCACCATTGAGGATTGGTTATTGTGCCTTGGTGATCGATTTGCACCACGTAGGATTTTGAAAGTGTTTTGGCTAAATCTAACATTATTCTGCATCAAATTAAAACTTGAGAAATGCTTTTTCACATAAATGTTAAAAAAAGGTATGTTGTCGTTGAAGATTTTTCAGAAATTAGTGATTTAAAAAAAAAAAAAAAAAACTTTACTTTCGAGGTCTTCAGAGATTAACTGATTATCTTAAGACTGCAAATCTTAGACCCATTAGTTTTAGGTCATAAGAAAGATGATAGAATCACCTATCATTTGATACTAAATACATATATGTGAGTCTTACGGTTCTTATGATATTATGATTTTATATTTATATAAATGGACAAAAATCATCAGAAGAACTTCACACTCAAAAATCTCAAAATCGTCACATACGATTTTCATAAAACTTGACAGTTTTACTGTGCTTTATTTTGATACCAATTTCATTGACGTATGCTCTTGGCCCAAGCTCCATAAAAGTTTGTCTTATCGCCTTTTGGTTTTACTTCATGTTTAGAATGCGGAAGCCATCTAATGTTAGCCATGGCTAAAAAAAAAAAACGCTGCCAGATGATTGAACTCGATATCACGATGTTAATACCTACATACCCATATATTTTGGTTTTATATCCACTCCCAAAATTTCCTGTCGGTTCTAAGACTATAACAATCATCCAGATTTCGGACAAAATCACATTTTTAACATAACATAACTTACAAAAGCACCAGATAAAGGCTGCCTGACGGTCATATTTGAGTTCACACATTTCCAAGCTTTATATTCATGTGCACATTTTTTGGTTACATCTCACTCCAAAAAATTGCAGCGGGCTTTTAGACTAATAACTGAGCTCAAACTTTGGTAATATTTTTTAATATTTCTTAAACTTTTGTAACGAATGGAAGAAAGACTGCGGATGGAGGGGTTAACAAAAAAGTCTGATGTAGAATTTATAAAAAAATTCAAAAACCCAAAACCAGGCTAGTGGCAAACAGGCAAAAAGAACGTTCAGTACCCACGCCCCACTGTCACATCCGCGGGTCTTTCGCAGCCTTCCCTCTCCTATGCTACCCTTGGAACCCAATACCACAGGACTCCTTGGGCCTGTCCGGGCAGCAGAGAGGAAAGGGGGTTCGACTCTATGTTAGTTAGTTAGTTTATTTATTTATTTAGCTGGCATGCTTGCTCCGCCAAAGGCTAGCTCGCCGGAATGGGGGGGCTCCTTTCCACAGATCCTCGAACGGGGTTACGCATTTCTATGCTTGCGAGAGAGATGATAATTCTCGAAAGTATTTAAAAGGGGGGACCCGAAAAGGTTGTGATGTCAGTATAGTTTTCGTCGTTCTTCGAGCCAAGCGCTGCGTGATGAAACTGCAAGCAGTACTGAATATTTTGACACCCCGGAAGTACTAAAAAAATATATCAAGAACCGAGAATGAACGCTTTAAAACAGCCAATGTTCAAATGCCGACCAAGACTTCCTTCCTCTTAAACTCTTCCCATTAAGTTCACCTCTTCTTATGAATTTGAGAAATTCACCTTTAGTCTCAAGAACTGCGTGTGTGTGCTTCTCAAATCCCCTCTCCATTATCTTCGCCAGTATTTCAGGTTTGTTCCCCCTCACTTGGCGTAAATTCCCCAGAAATTAAGCCAATTCATTTAGAGCTTTCCGCTACCGAGTGGGTATAGTCTACGGTTCCCCCCCACCACTCCCTCCTCTTGTCATAATTATGCGCATTTCAAATGATTCTTTGAATGCTATATGTATATTTTACTGGAAGAATAAATCAACATCAGCAAAGAGGTTCGTGTGTTTGTTTTTGTTCAATTCCCCAAGGATACTTGAAAATATTTATGCCTCACAACGATGATTAACATTGTTCACTGCACATGATGTGTTTTCCACAGGAAAAAAAATTACGAAACGCTATTTCACGTTACGTTACCATGTGACACAATGCCGCGAAATGACGAGGAGTAGTGGTGTGGATTCTAATTGTGGAATGCATACATACATATGTACATATAAACCACAATTTATTATTGTTTTGATTTTAAAATGGGACAAAGAAGTCCTTGTTAATTAAACATTATAGGTGTAGTTGATGAAGGACATGTAGTGGGTGTTGTTGGAGAAGGATTTTACATATTTCCAAGGACATTTCGTTGATGTCTATTGACATTGTTTCGTGAGTAGTGTTTTCACTGTAAATTTGCAATTCAAAGTGCTGGGATTGCAAGAAGGACAGCGGAAGATATTTCAATGGCAGCGATGGTTTATTTTACCACGGAATAGGAAAGGATATTCGTGTGATATTCAGCGAGGCTAATTTAAGACTCTGCATTGTGAAACAAATACAAAAGGACATTGAAGAGCAGGTTTAAAAAGGTGGATTGTATTTTTAAGGACTTTTCTGTTCATTTTATTCTTCTTTTTGTGTTGTAAAGGAGCTGTCAAATTTGCTCTTCTAAATGTTTGACAATTGACACTGTTTGACTTTATTTCTAATACACAATCGAATTAGTTCTGTTAAGCTGACAGATTGTACCTTTTTTTTGTAAAATAATAAAATTTTAATTCTATGTAATAAAAATGAAATGATGATCGTTGGTAACCGCTTAACTTGAGAACGGCTAAACCGATTTGGCTCATATTTTTTTTAAATGTTCGTTATAGTCAGAATGTGGGCACCGTAGCGCAAGTGGTTAGTGCATTGGACTACTGAGCCAGCGGTCTTGGGTTCGAATCCCGCCGCAAACACCTAAAAAGTTTTTCACAGTGCCCACCTCTTTCGAATGTCTGACAAGCATCAAAGAGTATCATTTGTCACGATTGAGCTTCTCAACTCGCCGTTCGGAGTCGGCAAAAAACTGTAGGTCCCTTCCATTCGTGCAAAAATATAACACGCACACACAAATGGTTGCGAGAAGCAGGCCTAGGTTCACCTCGAGCTGTAGCGCCAACTAAGTAAGTAAGTTATAGTCCGAATGAGGTTCTAACGAAAAGAAAAATTCAATAGGTGGCGCTGAAGTCAAGTTATTAACAAATTCTATATTTATTGACCAAATGGACTCATATTCAAAACGTATGTTGGTTTGGTGCTAAGAGAGAAAATCACAAAATTTCGACCCGATAGGTGGCGCTGGGGTGCAGATATTTACGAAAATGTAGTTTTCCCAGTATATAATTTCACAAAACTTCCCACAGGTGGCGTTGGCAATAATTATCTGTCATGTAAGTAACGCGACTGTTTGCGTACACGGCGAAGTCGGGCGGAGCAGCTAGTAAATAATAAATTTAAATTAATAAAATTAAATAAATTCAAGAATAAGAAAAAGGATGAACAACCAAAAGGCGAAGCTACATGAGGCAATTCGGAGGCGCATTTCTGTACTGCACCTGGCCCCTATAACTGTAAACTGTTAACAAGTACTCTGTTATAATTTCATTTTCCACTCAAGCCCTCGATTTGGTATAAAGGAAGCTTGGCAGATATTGCCTCAAAGTGTTTCCAAAAAGTCGCGTCTTTTCATCGAAAGCACTGACGCCAATCACAACTAAGGCACTCGGAAATAATTCTATAACGTGCGACCACTCAAAAGCATTCGAGTCCACGTACCTTATCTTCGTTTCCATGAGAAACGAAACCACATTAAAAGCGCAATCGAATTTGTCACCCAACCTAGACCCCACCCACCTGTCTACCGGCCTACGAGGTTTCCATATCCTTGAACATGGCCATGCAATTTCCGTTTCAATTTAAAAACAAACAACAAAATAAAATTGAAAAGAAATCCATCCATTTCGTGCCTCATCGACCAACAGAGATACATCCACACACAAATACCAGCATATCGCATGTCCTTTTTTTCTGGTTAGCGCGTGTAGTAATTAAACTTGTTAATTGACGGTGTGTACGAGACGAGTACTTTTGCGCACGGTTTGTTTACACAAGGACGCGCGAATAACAGCTTTTTCTGTACACCACTACACCGGCATTGAAAAGAGAAGAAAAACTTCTTCAAATGAAAATGTACACGTAGTACTTGGATTTGTGATTCAAAAGCAATCGTGGTGTCGATTGTGGGTCTCTTTTTTTTTTTTGCCTTCTGTTGAATGTCCTTTGAAAAATACCCGTGTATGTATTACGTGTCCTTTCAGGAGGAAATTGCGTCATAAAATGCAAACTTTTTTACAATTATTCAGAATTTTTCAAGTACTCGTAGCGGCACATTTGTCTCCCACACAGACACATACAAATATCCTAGCATACGTACACATATTGGCAAACATACGCCGCCGTACAGTAACAATAACGAACTGTTCAACTATTTTATAGAAAAAAGAAAAAAAAAAGAATTAATGTCAAATTAGCATTGTGGTTTGGTGGATTGTGGTTGTCCTGAATTGCAGATGACTCCATAGATATCCTTTCCGAGTGTGTGTGTGTCTGTGGATGTTTGAACGCTTATTACTTTGTCATGCATGCACGCTTGCATGAGCACACATACGCTAACGAATATCGTGTCGTGCTTCGGAGGACTTTTGTGCATTGTGTGTACGATTTGTGCGGCCTTGTGAAATATTGAAAGCGTTTTATTGTCAAAGTTCCTCTGCAAAATATTGTGTTTGTGTGAATGGTTGTGCGTATCCTTTTGTGTATGTTTCCCTACATTTGCTGATCCTATATTTCTTCCCTTCAGTTTTATCATGTACACACATACACTCTTACAATGCCATACTGCCAGTGGTAAGGACATACAAACACACACACCCACACATACTAACAGGATAACACAACCTCAAGTGTAGTGAGAAATATAAAAATAATATGACTTTTGTTCGTATTTACATTTTGATGAAGGCTTGTTCATTTAATGTTTTCGACGAAGGACATGCTTAATGAGGCGGATATTGTTGGTTGGCATGCAATCTATCAGGCGGGTGCACGAGGAGTATATACGAGTACGAGTACGCTGGTTAGCAAAACAAAAATCGAGGACTTTCAACTTCAAGTGGAAACGTTCATCGTTTCAATATTTAGTCAGAAGTGAAGAATGCCTGTCGGTGGCATGGAATTCCTTGAGACTACATATGGCTGCAAATTGCAGTAGACAGTTGAGTTCGCTGTGAGCGCAACGATATGAATAAATAAATTTCATACTGGGGGCGAATACGTAACATTTTTCTTTCCTTAACCTTTGCACGTTGTTCGTCCTACAAAGGCCCCAATAGGTCGAGGGTATCGTGTTTTTGAATCCATTATGCCAGCTGTCTTTAAAGTAAAGGTTCTGTCTTCATATGTAATTGCTTAGAGGCCTTCATTTTTGTTGTTTTCCATTAACTCGGTGAAGGATAGAAATGCTGTGTAGACGCATTCTTCTTACAGACTGAGCATATTTTTCGAATTCGGCTTCCATTGCTTAATCTTGGTCAGATAGTGGAGAACTCTCACAAGCAGCAGTATAGAAATGGCAGTGATACTATTCTAAACGAAGGGATATGATCTTAGCTCTAGTTAATTTGTCCGACTTAGGCATCCTACCTAGGCTATACCGTAAATGGCGCTTCAAGATATCAACATCTAGGAGATATTTGTTTTCGTTAAGTAAAAGGACTCAATGATGGGACTAGCCATGGTTTGTTTGTACTCGTAGTGTTTGTTTGGTCTCAAACAAGTATCAATCAAACGTGTACGAAGCTCTTTAAAAGTAGTTCATAAGCCAACGATGTAGCCAAAAGACGTATATGGAGATATAGTCACCATTATAAATGTGGGACAAAAATGCCAACTCACAAGCATCCGTATCATGGACCACAGCAAGAAACAACTACAGGAAACAGCACACAGGACACTACAACATAGGTCATGTACGATGAAATGGATAATTTTTATTACTCGAAGCTTTTCCAGTAAGGGGAATCATTTTGATTTTTCAAGAAAACACGTATTCGTATTTTTTATAAAATAAGATTATTTTATTCGATGGGAGAAGAGTTGCCATTAATGATAGAGAACTTTATCAACGAAATGAGTTCCAGGGCCTCTGCTGCACATCCAGGCTCATAAATTTCCATCAGATTCGGGTACATTTGCGGCTCTTTTTCATCTTTAACGGCAGCACGTATAGTGGCTTTGACTAAGGAGCGTTGGCATAAATCTTCTCTTTCACATGGCATCAAACAAAGAAGTCGCAAATAAGAGGGCAATAGTTTCGCCACTTGTGTGATATACAGCGCTGTCTTCTTGGAATTAAATATCATCTGCATTCAAGCATTTAAGTTCCGGCCATAAAAATTCATTGATCATGATTCGAAAGCGCAATATGTCCACTGAAGTGGCTACACCCGCTTCATTTTCGAAGAAATAAGTCCGAAAGATGCCTCCTACGCCTACATAAGAACCGCACCAAGAAGTTACACATTGTGGATAGAGAGGATTCTCGACAATCATTCTTGGAGGCACGCTTGCGGTTGCTTGACTTAAGCTCGACCAATCCCACCATACACCATCTGTTCATAAACAAAAAATTGCCAAAACAAAAATAAAAGAGAGAGAGAGAGAGAGAAAGCTAATTCACTAAGACTGCAGACGAACGTACAAGATAGGACAGGAAGAAGAAAAAAAAAGAAAAGAAATGTCGAAGAACTTATGCCAGTATTAAGAAAAAAGAGAGGAAAGGAGACACGAAACTAAACCTAGCTAGTCCACCTTAACCTAAACTTAACTCAAACCTATACTAATTTAAGTCTACCTTTGACTATAACTAGGTCGAAATCCTCCTTTTCTTTGTCTCTTCACGGTAAAAGCTTTTCAAGAACCTGAGAAATGCCTTATTTTGTTAGCAAAGGTCTCCAGGCAGCCCACCCTTAATGTCAGAAGACACCACCAATGACTCTCGCTTTGGCTGATGTTAACAGAGATAGTTTAATTGGACCTCCAGTCACAACTTAGATCATATCTTGTAGTGAACGTTCACTGTCAGCATTTTTCCTATCGTCTTTTGTCTGTATCCGTCCTTTAACATCATTGTACTACGTAGAAGGATGATTATTTTAAACACTATGAATTCTAGTCGAATCGTTGAAGCATTGTATCTAGAGATTGCAATCCCGGGATCCCTAATCCCGATACTCTTCGAATACTTGTCAGATATTCGAAAGAGGTGGCACCGTGAAAAAACTTTGAGATATTTTACTGGGATCGAACCCGGGCAGTAGTACTACAACGCACTTACCACTACACCACGGCATGGTGCTCTATACTATCCTACTCCGCTTATAATTATAAAATTCTGAAAGATTTTAATAGTTCTTAATCGAAATCACAGAATTCCTGCGAGTAAATATCTCACCGCGTTCTATGACAAAAGGAAAATCACAGCGGAACTGTAAAACGCTGCTCACATCTCTGTTAACCGAACCTAACTTAACCCAAGATTCGCTTGGACCTTCCTAGTTTAGGAGAAAGAATGAAAACTAAAATCTCTCGAATACAAGTTTCCCAATCTGTGAGTGTGATTCTCCTTGAGGAAAGGTTGATTTTCCGACATTAAAAAAAAAACATATTCGCCAAGTGCCTGGAAAAAATGTCAAACTTTCGATCAATATGAATGAAAGTATGTTTCCCTGCATCTACTATACGCTGACAATCTCGCGGCTAAAAGTCGAAGAACTGGCTCATTTCCGGCACCAAAAAAAACATCCTTTTGTTGAACTTAATGCAATTTTGAGTCCTCCATTCTTTCCCACAGTTTTTATCATCAGCAACAACAATCGCTGCAGACTTACTCAACAACAAAAAAAATAAAAATAAAAATAAAAATAAATATTAACAAAGTGAATAAAATACCCACTGTATAAAGTGATGGTGGCTGGTGGATGTCAGAGCGCATAAACCGCAGTAGTTGAGCAGGAGTATCACGTTATCCTTCTGTCATTGGCTCTTTCACGCCACACAGTAAACACATACAAACCCAGTTAAATTTTTCTTAATGAAAATAAGATTTAAATACATACAATAAAAGTCGTAGATAAAAACAACTAAAGAAGAGAAAAGAAAAGAAGCATGAAATCTTTAAGCTGTCAACCCGGTAGCTCGTTGAATTCTATTTGCGTAGCTGTTGAAAAATGAAATTAAAAAAAATGTCCTTTCTCATCTGCTTTTGTTATCCTTTCGGTTGTGGTGGTGCTTGTTGTTTGTCTTTTTCTTTTTACTCTTATCAAGAAATGCTATAATGTCTGAGATCGTTTTTATTATCTCAGAAACTAGCAAGGACTTGGTGTTTATATTTGTTTTGTATTTCGGGATAATTTTTGTTACTAATATTGGTTAAGTTTAAGGAAAAGGACTTTAAGTTCATTATTTTAGTTTGAGAATCGCAACATAGTCCGGTGGGAATATCCGTAGAAAATGAATTCCCTTTGAAATATCCATACGCATCGGTGGCGTATACGTAACTTTTTTTGTTATTTTTTTTTTCGTGAATAAAATTTACAAATAAAATAAATTAAATTCTACTTGAGAGAGCAAATACTCCAGTACTCTAGATATTGGGTTGTACCACATGAAATGTCCGATTTTAGAGTAACAATTTAAAAGCCAATATTATTTTTACGTATATTTTTATTCAATCAAAATGGGATCCGTTAGCATCTGTGACATTCTTCCAACAAGGTGATTCAGGGTCAAATATTCCTTTTTCGTGGAAGTGCTGACTTTTTGAGGCAATGAAATCTTCAAAGGCTTTTATGACCTCCGTTCGGTTCCGGAAGACCTTCTGCCGGCAAAATGAATCCAGATTGCAGAAAAGATGGTAATCCATTGAGGATATATCAGGGGAGTACCGTGGATGCGAAAGAATTTCAAATCCCAACTGCAACGGTTTTTTCCACCGTCACTTGTGAGGTATGGCGTCTAGCAATGTCATGCATAGTTTCGGACCATGATTATTCGCCAATGCAGGTTGCTTTTCAGCCAATTTTGCATGCACTATGTCGATTTCCTCACAATATTTGGCTGCATTTATCGTTTCTCGTGGTTGAAAAAATTAAAAATGGATTGGGTGCTGCGATGTCCACCAAACTGTCACTATAAAGATGTCTGGGTGAAGACCTAGTTTGTGGGTGGGTTTTGGTTTTTCTTCTGCATCCAACCACTTCCCAGATCTTTTATGGTTGTCATACAAAATCGACTTTTCATTACACGTCAAAATACGGTCAAAAACGGTTTATTTTGGTGCCTTAAGCTCGGCGAAGCACAGATTTCGAAGCGGCGTAGTTTTGTGCCTCGTTCAATTCATAGAGCACCCATTTGTCGAGTTTTTTTCACTGTTCCTATTAGAGATAGGTGTCGATTCATCGTCATGGCAGATACCCCCATATTCTCTGCAAGTCCCGTTCCATTTTTTTTGGATCCGATTTTACCGTTGCCTTCAAAATATTGTCGTAAATTGCCGAGTCTGTCTTTTCAGATGGTTCATTTTCAAGGCTAAGATCTCCCGAACGGAACCTAGCAGACCAACGTCGAATGTTGCGTTTGTTTACCGTTACATCCATAAAAATGCATCTTTAATGTTTTTCGCTGCCAGCGACGCGTTAGATCCCAGATTAAATTCGTCAATGAAGAGAGTCCAAATCTGAACGTCGACAGCATGGTAAATAATTCCTAAAAGAAAAATAACGGTACTTGTAGCGTACGCTTAAATTCTCAGCCGCCAAGCAGAGGTATACAAAATGAAAATTTAACGTTCTGGCACAGATGTTCACTGGAGAACTTCTTATTTCCGACTGAGCGAAAATCGGACATTTCATAATAGTACAAACTAATAGTTCTAAAAAGCATCCCCGCCCCCCTTAGCTACAGCATCATGTTGAAATTTTTCGATAGTCGAGCGATTTTATGCACAAAATTGTTAAACAAATTAATTTGAATTTTACTCTCTAATGCTTTTATCCGATAAAAAAAACTATAGAATATGTTGCCCCAGTTACAGCGGCAGACATTACGTACTCGTTATCCTATATATCTACACACGCATGCCTGAAAAGGCTTATAATAGCAATTACGGAATTTAATTTTAAACCTAAATGTTGAAGCTCTCTTTTTATGTATGTGACATATTTAAAATTAATTTTCGAATGCAATTAGAAAAATATGTAAAGGCTGTTGAACAATGCATTGATTGAATAATGCTGCTAGCTTATGAAAGCATTGTTGCCAAATATTAAAAAGTCCTAACAATGTTTAATTGAATTTGAATTTAATTTAAATGGTCACAAAAGGACCAAAGTAATACTTGGACTGTATAGGGCAAAGTTAGGAGCTTTAAAGGGAATACTTTCCGGACACTGTCTCCTGAGAAAGTATGCTAAAAGAATGGGATATTCTAGTACGGACGAATGCAGATACTGCAATGAATTGAACTCAGCGGACGATGTCGAACATATCCTTTGTGAATGTCATGCCATTGCTCGTTCGCGTAAAGAGGTCTTAGGGAGTTACTTTTTTCATAAATTGGAAGAGGCGGGCCAAAATGGTCAAAATCAAATTTTAAAATTTTACAAGGAAATCAAATGTGTAGATGAAAATGTTTCGGCTCTGCTTCAAAACCGCGTTCTAACCTTACCTCACCTGACCTAACCTGACCTAACCTGATCTAACCTAGATTTAATTATGCTGAAAAATCAGAGAAGACACAAGTTAGCATTGAAGGGAAAACTAAGACCTCTTTCCAAAATAAAGCAAAATGACCTAGATAATATATGTAGATATGTACTACAGTGCAATTAAAAGGCAACAAAGAAAACATAAAGAAAGCCCTGCATAGAAAATACAGTGAAAGCAACGAAAAATTGACACATTTTTGAGTACCAATTTTTTTCTCTAATTTTCCATACAAAATGCGTTCTTTTAAACGGCCACTCTCATAAACGGATGCAGACAATTTCTCTTAAATTAATAGAGTAAAATTAAGAGTTTACTTGTAGAAGGTTGCAGCAACCCAAAAGACAGCGGGCCTCTCTAAAATACAATAAGAAAGTATTATTAGTAAAAAAAACCAGAGGTCACAGTCTCGCTTAAAACAGCGGACCTAAGGAGGAAAAATGAATAAGAAAATTACTTTGTTCTTTTTAAACTCTCTGTTCTACACAATTCCCTTGCGATCTAAGGAAGCACGGTGTCGGATTATAACAATGTCAACAATTTTCACGTTTTTATGAGGCTTCTTAAACTTTTGTATAGATTAAACTGAAGATTTGAAAATAAATCCATGAGAAAGAGCTACATATGGACACTGCAATATGCAAATATATACGAGACCCAAATGTTTACACCTGCAAAGACTAGTACTTTATTTTTTATGAAGACTTCTCAGTCAGCTTTTCGATATTGTGGAAGTCATACCTACGGAACCAACTGTAAGAAAAATAAAACGCATAAGTGAATCTGACTCTCAGATGTGGACATTATGCCATTATACTCCAACAACATAGGCGGGGTTTCCCCATTTTGCTATATAAATTGTCTATGCAGTTACTTTCTTTCTCTCTTTAGGCCAAATGCTCTAAGATTCTGCATCAAACTTACGTTCCTAGAGAGAATTGGTAGCGTTTTCGGCATCATCTTCAGACGGCTCCTGGTAATCACGATTTAATATTGACGGGGCTATGTAACCACTTACCTATACTTTACTTTTTTTTGTTGTTATTGGGACGGGTATACCCTTGAGCTGAAGTACATACTCAGACTCAACGACGGGTCCATTGTTTACTACCAGCTGGAGACCCCCCTTTTAATGTACAGGGTTTTTCAACAGGGACGCTACAGAAGTAGAGCGACAGGGACAGCAAACGACGCCATATTTCTTGCCGCTCTTTTGATATTTCTCTTCAGTAAGGTTTGCCATTTCAGGATGGAAAGATATACGAGCCAACAACGAGTCGAAATTATTAAAATTTTCAGTGGCCTCAACGTTAAGAGCGCTACGTCCAATTTATGGTCGTCATAATCGTCCTAGCAGATCAACAATTGAGCGTCTAGTAGAAAAATTTGAATCCACAGGCACAGTACAAAATGCTCCCGTGCCAGTGAGACAAAGAAGTGCCCTTAGTGTCGAGAATATTGCTGCCGCTGAGGCTTCAGTTGAAGAAAGCGAAAAGATCTTGGCCTACATCCTTACAAGATTAAATTGACGCAAGAACTGAAGCCGCTTGACCACCAGAAGCGTCGTATGTTCGTGAATTGGGCTGAGCAACAACTTGAAAATGATTCGGATTTTCATCGAAAAATCATCTTCAGCGATGAGGCTCATTTCTGGCTGCGGTATTGGTCAGGCAACAATCCACACGTACTCCATGAGTCATCATTGCATCCCGAAAAAATTACGGTTTGGTGTGGTTTATGGGCCGGCGGCGTCATTGGGCCGTACTTCTTCCGTGATGATCAAGACCGGCACGTTACTGTGAATGGGAATCGCTACCGTTCAATGATAACCGAATATTTTTGGCCCCAATTGGATGATATGGACTTGGTTCCAACAGGACGGCGCCATAAGCCACACAGCGAATGTCACAATCAATTTATTGGAAACCAAGTTTAGAGAACGTGTTATCTCACGAAATGGTCCAGTCGCTTGGCCGCCTCGGTCGTGCGATTTGACGCCGTTAGACTATTTCCTGTGGGGCTACGTCAAGTCTATGGTCTATGCCAACAAGCCAGCGACGATTGATGAACTTCGTACGAATATCGAACGTGAAATTGCAGCAGAATCGGCCGATTTATGCTTGAAAACCGTCGAAAATTGGGTTCAGCGTCTGGACTTCTGCAAGCGTGCCCGTGATGACCATGCAAAAGAAATCGAATTCCATACATAAAGGCATCGAACGTACTTTCACAGGAATAAAGAATTTCATTGATATCCAAAACCGTTTTTGTTTTATTTTAAAAAACTTTTGTAGCGCTCTTCTTGAAAAACCCTTTATAATGAAAGGCGAGTGGGGGCCTCAGTGGCAAGAAGCTTATATTAACAGCAGTTACCATATACAAATGACTTCTGTAAAAGTTGTGTGGATGAGGATAAAAAAGAATCTGTAGCACACCTTCTATGCTACTGCCCGGCTCTTCTAGAATGCTGCCTATCTTGTATGGGAGCACAGTTCTTCGACTGCGTAGATGATCGAAATGGGCTAGTTAAATGCATGTTTCGACATGCGCAATGGACCTTTACGGGCTCTGGGTAATAATCTAACTAAACCTACCATATCGGTACCAAAAACCTGAAATCTAATTCGGACAAAGGCAGAACAGTCAAATGGGAAATGTTCCGTACTATCATCATCTTCTCCACAATAGTCACATAGAGGGGTATCACTTAAACATAACACGCTGAGGTGTCAAGGAAAAACGGAGTGGCCACTAGGAGCGCCAGTGAGTTCTTTACGGTATTTTCTGCTTAGTGATAGCAAAACTGCTTTAAATTTCCCACAGATGACGGGGACCATTTTGTTGGCACTCTGTATCAGAGAAAGTTCTACCATCTTTGATTGTGTTCACTGGTGAGCCAATGGACCATAGATGCTGGCAGACTCAACGTGCGTCCTTAGAAATACTCTACTGAACATTTTCTAAAAACCTCATCAGGGATCGAAATTTCCGGTATTCCATTGAATCTTAGGACTCAATCAAGTTTCAATAAGTGCAACATTTTGGCCAAATTCAATATGGCTTTGCACCGCAAAACTATTTTAGAATCGGTAATGCGATTCAGCAAGGTCTTAAGCGCAGATTGACTGTCACTACAGACGCAAATACTTAGCCCCTTCTAACTATTCTTTAATATATAGTTCACAGTCAATACTTACTTACTTACTTGGATGGCGCTACAGTCCGGAGTGGACCAAGGCCTCAACGAACAACCCCAGTCCACAGCCATAAGGACATTATAAATTTCCATTTGGAAAATATGTAGATGCAAATTTACCTAAGGAGAAGTGAAGTCTTAAATTTGTAGCATTCCACGAAGACTCTAGACCCAGACCCATGTTCGGTTTTGGATGCATCCGTAAAAATATGACTACATTGCCGTCCAGGCTTGGACTGGGTGCCATTGCTTCAAAAGGCAATTTCGGCAAAGCTCCTATGCGTATTGTGCCAGAAACCACTTTTTTTTAGACTGAAGATAGCTCTGAGTGCAACTCATGAGAGGGGGACTCACCACGTTATTTACAAAAAAATCCACTATACCACGTAAGGTTCTCAAGCCGCTTGAATATGACATCCGGTCTGGTGGGGTTGACGGTTAAGGCCTTGGTCCACCTCGGACTCTAGCGCCATCCACATAAATAAGTAAGTAGGTCTGATGATTCGAAAGGGATGCAAGGTATATTTAATTAGTAAGTAGCCAGTAAATCCAAGTTTTTGACTCTAAAAGAAAGCCTGGTCTAGCCGAAAGTAAGAGGCAACTTTGTGTCTAAGCCAAAGACTATAAACAGATTAACTTGAAAGTTCAAGTTCCTTATAAAACCAAGTTAAACTGAGTCTCATCTGAGCTCATTTGCCACCGCCCACAGATCTGATTCCAAACGCAGACAACTCTAAAGTCCATCCCGAAGGCGATTTCATTGGAAAATAATCCTTAATTGGCATTAGCGCGTGTAAACTCAAACTATTTGATGATTAAGGCGAACCCCCCTCGATCATCTCTCCGCTGACAGCGCCTTAATTGCTTCTGTCTTTTAGAATAACTAATTCAAAATTCCCACCCATTTAGGGTTTTCTTAATTTTCTTTACCTCGCCGCCGGCCGGGTGTCCCGTTCCAGTGCTTTAATACTAATTTCTTTAGATTTGAGATTTATTAATTCAACTTTCAACTAACCCAGGCTACAGAATTTTAATGCAAAATATTACGAGTTCAATCACGTACACTAAAATAACAAAAAAAAAAAAAAAAAAAAATCTCTTTTTCTCCCTCAAGGAATCGCAAGGATACCCTGTTATTTAGTTCTTGAACATCTGGTGGCTAAGGCTGCTATGTGTTTGTACTCGTTCAACACACCCACAGAGAAAATAAAATAACCAATCTACGGCAATTCATCCCTTTTAACGGTTTAATATTTGATTCCATTTATAAGTATATATTCGTACACTTCCTTCAAGCCATGGCGCGGTAATCAAAACACAGAAAGGAGGTGGAGAAACCAAATAATGACGCCAAAGGATAAATCGCTAATCATATATGTATGTAGAAGGGCTACGCCCAGGATATTATGTTTATTCATTGTATCCATGTACGTAGAGATTGTAGTTGTTTATCCTTTTGTTTTGTTGCTTCGAAGAGGTCCTTACATGATGGATAGATGTGGCTTATTTGTGTGTGCGCCTTTGACTATGGGCTATGGCTACAATGGATATGAAGATAAATATTACGAACCTTGAGCGTTGATTTAATTATGGAATCGAAAATTGTTGATATTTGCACGATACGAGAGTTCCCCGTGAGGGTGTGGTCGGGATTTGGTTTACTTTGCATAAGAATGCGATTTTGGAATTGATTGTTTTTTTTTTGTTGTTGTTTGAGTCGATAGTCGACTTCCAGGCAACTTGAAATTTTGCAGGACATTCGAAGTAGTACACCTCTCCAGCTGTGGACCGTAGTGCAAGTGGTAAGTGCATCGGACTACTGAGCCAGCGGTCTTGGGTTCGAATCCCGCCGCAAACACCTTAAATATTTTAAAATACCACAACATTAAGGAAATACTTTAACAGGGTATTTCTTTAAATGCCAAAACCTCTAAAAATAGAGTAGGTCCCTATCAAGTCAAGTTATAGGAAATTCGTCCTCTGACGAGCTGTGTTTCTTACGTCAATATAACTAATGAGCAAAGAGGAGTTCAGGTTGAAGATTGTCTTCGCAAGTTCGTCAAAAAGATCGGGATGACCCTGTTCGCCTTACATATATAATGTAAGGGCTTATTTGTCAAATCATTAAGTTTTACTATATATACAGACATATTTAACATTCTGGGCGACATAAGCAATACAGTGCCGAGCCAAGGTTTGATATCATTTCCCAGTGCTGTTTGTCCCCGATTCCTTTTTTTTTTTGGAATGATCCTGCCCCAAGGCTGATACGGGGACCGTAAACATCTTTTTTATCGTATGATTCTAATTAGCCCAAGATTCAAACCATTTTTCTAACAAAGGCTAGTATGTCCTTGGTTGGCGCATTTTTTTTTAAATCATAAGACGTCTGTGACGGGCATTTACAAGGAACGTGCTCGGTTTGTCTCGACCTCCTCTAAATAGTGGTGATAATTGGTCTTGCTAAGCACTTGTTTTTCTTATCTGATCATGACCGGTGAGGGAGCTTCTTATACACCTAACTTCCTTCCTATTGTAGTTCAGAAGCTCCCTGTGATGGGTATATGGCTTAGTTAGCAGTTTGGCTTGTCTGTGCTCTGGGACGTTTCTCCAATGAAAGAGTCGAAGATTATGCTTCCATTTTTAATTAAGGCCGAGATTTGTGATCAAGACACAGATCAAGACGCAGATCCAAAAGGCATGTAGATTCTAGTATTGGGCGCAAAGATCCAAGCACCAAGTCCACAGGCCATCTTCATCCGTGTCCCATACTAGACTATGATACGTTTCCCAATATGAACTCAGAATTTTCTCGCCAATTGGTGTTCCATCAAGATTGGTCACTCGAAATTCATACGAATCATAACATTCTTTTGGAAAGGATTTTTTTAAGCCTGCAGATTCATACCAGAAATGTGAGCACCCAGATGCTGTTCGCAACCCTTTGTGTACGCATCTTATGATTTTGCACGATCGGCGAATTGAGGGGCTCATTGTGACGAATGACAGAATTCTTGTCACACATTCGGAAGAGTTGGCACCGTGAGATAATGTTTGGATATCTGTGAGATTGAACCCGGATAGTATGTGATGTGTCCAATGCACTACGCCACGGTGCATTTGTTTGGAAGGGTTTCCCCGCAGTAATGTCCCAAGGTTTTCATTCTTCTGCCAGCTAGTCCTGGACATTGACACAGTTTATACATACATATGTGCCACTGTATCATCTTCCTCCAGGCATAATTTACTGATATCATTTTCTATGATATGTGAACTTCTCATGACCTGTCATGCTTAGTACTTTTGAACATCTTCTCAGTTATTCCGCGGTCACCCATTTGCCGTTCAAGTACTCTACCCATCGCCTACCAATTGAAGAAAATGGTGTTGGGACCGGGAACTTTGAGTCCGCCTTTGATCCCAAATTGCCATCTTACTTAAAGCAGTGTTATTTAATTTTTAGATAAACACCCATTGAGCCTGACGGATTGTCCAGTGCCATAAGGATCTAGCTAGTTATAAACTGAAGTGGGAAAAGAAATAAAGTGTATTGTATTATATGCATTGAAAGAGGTCAATGTCTAGGCCTAAATAAAGGTGAATAAATGCCCTTGTCCCCTTATAAATGACTGCCCCTGTTCGACTATCAATTATTTCACTGAAAATTTGTTTTAAAATGTCCTAAGTCTATCCACATGGTTCTTGCTGTTGTTGTTGTTATTGTTGTGGGGGGGGGGCTCATGTCGAGCACTCAGACACTTAATGGTCCATTGTACACTGCGTGGGAATCGAACACACAACCTCCAACCTCTATGTGGTACACAAGCTAGTGAAACATGCACTAGACCATAAAGGCGGCTCCAAATTGTTAATGAATAATGATTTTTTGAAGATTATTCAGGTTATAGAACGTACTGCCAAGAGTCCCCATTCTGGACACGGATAATTGCGCATAAGATGATGGACAGATTCTGTTCCTTACTCGTGCCTGTATCTCGAGTGTCTTTGTGTAAATTCCAATGACAAACTGCCCAGGATGAGGCGCCAATATTTCCATATGTAACATATACTACTTCCTGTAAGACAGGATATAAACAACGTTTTTTTCTGGCGATTCACTGTCATTATTGGATGTTCATGGACGTGTAACGTCGTCCTGTCAAACCCAATGAGTTGCTATTATTTTTTTTGCCATAACTATGCATTCCCAAGTGTATACCTTCTCCTATATGTATTATTAAAACTACGTCTAAAAATATTAGCCTACCCCTCTTCCTTTTGTATTTATCTAATTAGCGAAGCTCATGCGTTTACGACTGCCAACAAGTGAAGTGAAGTACTTTAAGCTCTCAGTTTTGAGATACTACCTAATTAAAACGAACCGCGAGTTCCCAATGATACTACATTTCACATCCGCATTCAAAGTTAATGAACCGTAAGATTTTCATTTCAACTCTGCATCTTGTTATAGTTATAGGTGACTTTGCTGCAATTCTCATTTGTGTGTGTGTGTTGTTGTTTGCTTGAGATAGTTTTGCATAATTTTTTATTTTAGGATTCATGTGAACTTCGCGAAGGGAGTATAAGTGTTTTGTTTTCATTTCAATATTTTTTTTTTTTTTGTTTATAGTTTACTACAGGCAGTTACTTAAATATAAAAACTTAACAATAAAATACTGAGACTTAACGATTGGTTGGGGGGAAGGTGTTGTTTTTATTATTATTATTGAAACTTAAAAACAAGCAATTAAAACTTAAAGCTATAAAAATAAAGTAGGGTTATACTCGTGTGTGGGAGGAGAATAGGTCACGGCACCCCTGTAAAGCGCACTGCGCCCTGTTAATTTGCTGCAGATAAAATTAAAGGTGCTCGACATAATTATTCCGGGCATTGGTTCTTGGAAGCCATAGTTGATTCGGAGGGAATTAAGACGAAAGAGGGAAACAGATCTTAGGTTAAGTGGATTGTTGTTGAGGGAGATCATTTGAAGTACCAAAGGACAGTCGATGTTACCGACTTATAGCTGATGGATAAAGAGTTTATCGGCAAAATCACGACGTTTTTCCTAATCGACCTAATCGGCAGTAAGTAGTAACTATTAACGTAGAAAGCCCGCTTTGGGCGAAGGGGATGAGCGTGCGCTGGACAGATTCGAATCCATTTGTATGGATTTGAAAATAGGGGACCATAGTAGTGACTAGTATATTTAAATAGAAGTGATGTACTATAATAGTAACATACGGATTCGAAAATTCCTAAGTCCATCGCATTATAAAAACGAGTGCAGAGTTTGCTCTGCTTAATAACGCTATAGTGGGCACCGTAGCGCAAGTGGTTAGTGCGTCGGACTACTGAGCCAGCGGTCTTGGGTTCGAATCCCGCCGCAAACACCTAAAAGTTTTTCACAGTGCCCACCTCTTTCGAATGTCTGACAAGCATCAAAGAGTATCATTTGTCACGATTGAGCTTCTCAACTCGCCGTTCGGAGTCGGCAAAAAACTGTAGGTCCCTTAAATTCGTGCAAAAATATAACACGCACACACAAATGGTTGCGAGAAGCAGGCCCAGGTTTACCTCGAGCTGTAGCGCCAACTAAGTAAGTAAGTAAGTAATAACGCTATTAATATGCGATTGGAAGCTAAGTTCCCTATCGTTACACCTAAATCACGTAATAAGGTGACTAAGGGAACAAGCTCGTTGCAGATAGAATAAGGAGAAACAAGGAAGGGGGGGGGGGGGCGATTACGCTAGCTTGGCATTAGTTCACATCAAGCGATGATATGTGCCTATAGATTTTCATATCGTCTGCGTAGATAGATATAAAGGATTTATTAATGATGCAATCGCCGTCATTAATTCTCGATATGAAGATCATTGGCCCAAGATGGCTACCTAGAGGAACTCCTGAAGTGGGATACGGAAGATCTAAAAGGGACTTTATGCTGGTGATCTTCCAAGTATGATTTCATCTATGTGATGAGCCGACTTCTTTGTCCTCTCCTAGGCACAGAGGGTTCTTGACACAAACTCGGTTAGGCTAGTGGTTGTTGGTCTGTCCTAAAGTAAGCCATGCTAGATTCGAGAAGAGATGCGATTGCAGCATTGTGCCCTAAACGATGGTTAAATACATCATTCTTGGCTCAATTATTATGGATAGGGAATGTATGAGTTATTCCAAAGTCCAGGGAAAACGAAACGAAACGAAATAGATATTCGAAATAAGACAGTGATGAGTTAGGCCAGAAAACTCGCACATTTTCTTAGAACTAAGGGAATAAATGTCCTTCAAGTTAAGAAGCAGGGTTGTATCAATAGAGGCTAATATCATACTTACGAGTGAGCAAAGTAAGTTACAAGTCCTTAAATTGCATAAGAAATATGAAAGTCACTGTTGCACACTTACTGATGAAATGGCATTGTAAACTCTAGAATTTTTAGCAACATAACAATTCGCCTACATCGTATGCTTTAAGGAATTAATTCTCTTTCTTTCCTAAGCTATTTTTTGGTCAAAATATCCAGTTAAGTTACTGACACCACAACATCTACATATCAACCTACCATTTAAGGCAATACTGAGAACATCGAGCAAAATTCATCCGATCTCGAAGCTTAGCTCAGGCGCCATCTTTGGAGTAAGAAAAGTGAGTACCATTTGGGTGTTAAGCCCAAACAGATAGTCGCCCAAGAACCTTGGATTTGAAAACTAAGTCTTTGAAGAGCTTGACAAAAATGCACACTCAATACGAATGGTTTTTGAGGAGTTATGCCTTCAGCGCTTTTCTTAAAACTGCAGTCCATTGAGCTTGTAGCAATTTGTCCAGAATACAGCTCCATCATTGTCAAATACTTACATTGGTAGATATCCCACAAGGCGGCTTACTAGGACCGCATTCGGTCGTCATAGAAGGTATTTCTCTCCATCTTTGCACATAAAATGAGTTATCGACAAATTCTGTCTTTTGACTTAAAGGACAATCACTGTCGGTCGTGTTGTGGTAAACAATTTCGACGAAAGTGTAGTATTCCTTGAGTTGGAGGACATCCTGGCTTTGCAGTACTTTCACTACAGAGCAACTCGATTATCGAAAAGTGGATCTTAATAGGACAATAATGGTGCTACATCTGGGTGAATCCTCCATATGCTTAATCACCGCAAAAGTACACTGTGCCATAGCTTATACGACTAGCAAATCACTACCTGAGTCCAACGATATCTGTAGAAGCTGCGAAGACGAGGAAGGAACTGAATCGATCCAACAGCTACTTTGCAACTACCCCACCCTCCGCTCTTGGCAAACATTGCTGAGCTACGAAATTCAAAGATATCGGATCTTAAGATTCACCAAGAGTACAAACTGGCTTAAGAAATGGTAAAACAAATTAATTCACAAACTTTGAAGGGATTCACTATAAATCTTCGAATCCAATTTCTTGTGCACTCTTCTCAACCTAACTCGGTTATCAATGAAAATATGTTGTACATAGTGAAGTTTATATCAGACACTGGGCTCAGTTACATTGCAATTAAAGAACCCTTTCTATTAGGTTCATCTTAAAGACTCCAAGTTTAGTGTTTCCTTTTATCAGTAAATATAGCTCAAATAAGCAAACATGGCTTAGGGGTCTTAAAATCTCCAGAGAAATAATGGGGCAAAGGAGGACTAAGCTTAGAAGTTGAAAAACACCTTACTCAACATACCTCGCCTGCGGAATTAGAAGCAGCAATGTGAAGATTAAGCCTGTCCGATCATAGACTGTGGCGCCATCTAAAGAAGCAAGGCAGAAGCTTTCCCGAAAAAATCCCTTTTTTGTTCTGAATTTCGAAAGCCAAGGAAAAATGTTTTTTTTAAAGTTCTGCTTCAAAGTGAGGAGCCTGAAAATAAGTTCCTTGCTTGTTCGACTTTCATCTGACATCACTGGATGCGTATAAAATTCAACGATTTCCCCCTAATCTTTTTCTCTTTATTACCAACTTCATGTAAAAAGTAATACACCCTATAGAATGCAGAACAAAAAAAAGAATCAAAAACCACAATCTGTTCCGCATCCGCACAACCATCACCACAAAACAAGGAAAGGAAATCATTACACTCAGTCATTCAAGTCAACCAGTCAGTTAGTCAGTTAAATCTAAAGTCTTTGTCATCCTTTATCGCCCTGCTCTCTGTGTTTGTGTGTGTCGTTTGAGTTATCTTAGATCGTAGAACATCCCAATAGCTCGTGTAATATGGAAATATTATCGCGCTTCATTATTCTACTTGTTTGCCTTTTCCACCCTCCCACCCTCCACCCAGCCACCACTTTTTAGTACGTAAGCTGTTGCACTGACTTGATGGCATTTGCATTTTATTCCTTCATTTTGTTTTGTAAATGTAAAATTTTCTTTTTTTATAGCTCCGCCATCGTTTCTGGGTAAAAGTATCTCAATTGATGAAGATATGCATCTTGGCTTGGTAGCTGGTAGCTAGCTGTTGCTGTATTGTCGGTTCCCATCTACCAGCATCCCCCTCGATTTTTTTTTTGTTAACCAACCCTGCAATTATGGAAATTTGTATTGTCTTATATTCTTGTAGATGTTGGAATCACCGTTGAGATTGTTTTTATTATGCACAAAGATTTTTTTTCCCCCATTTTTTCCACAACAGAAGCAAGGACGTATACTGACATAGAAGCACATCCCTGACTGGCTGTGTGTTGTACTCGTATTTTATAGGGTGGCGCACTGTGTAAGACGGGGACATGTTTAAGTACTATATGCACCCGATTAGGGGTGCTAAAATATGTGTTGGAAATAATTTTAATGGGTTCGTTAAACTCAATGGGCATGCGGATACGGATAAGCGGCCAGGATATATGACACACATAGACGACAGAAGGAAATGCAAAAGAACACAGACAGTATGTTTATTTCCGGTTTGTTGTTTGAGCGTTACGGACAAACAACGACGACTGACGCCAAAGATATCCAACGGACACGGATGATGGTGTTGAAGCAAATGTATGCAAATATTTTTAGATTTTCCTTCCAATTTAAATTTATTTAAGGACTTTGCAAACCTCTGACATTGGGGCATCGGTACTCGTTTGTAGTTGGGTTTTATTATGCTCTCCAGTAGCAAGTTATTGTATTTCAAATGAATACTGCAGTAGATCGTTAAAATTAATTGTGGACGGGTCCGGATATATTTCGGGCTAATAATTTTGTTCCGGGACTTTCCTTTGTCTGGTGAAGGGTTTTGGAATGGTGGCACACTTTATGATTCTCATTAAACTTAATGTATCTAATTTCGGTGACACCGGAGAGGGAACAATGGTGACATGTTTATTGTCAATCCTTGTGATAGTTTATGTAAGCGCAAGATTCATTCAATTTCATGGAAGTGTCGCACATTCAATATAAAAGAGAAAGCTACCTTCTACCGAAAAGGATCAAGCCGTATATAAATCTGTAACGCAATCCTTGCTAGGGTCAGAATGAAAAAAATTAAAAATCAATAAATCTGATCAGAGTCTGCACATTTTGGCAAGAAATTCGATGTTAGATTGACAGGCTACCCAAAATAAAATCAAATCCACTTAAAAAAACACTCAAAAGTAAAATTCTAGAAATTCTATTTAAATGCAAAAACACGTTACAATGCTTCTACATTTAGTTTGGACAACAACCGTGAAGCAAAGTTCCCCACCATTTTGCACCAAAAAAGCGTGGATTTATCCTAATGCCATCGTAAAAATATGCAAGCGGCGTATACAGCGAGTTCATGGTTGAAAAATGAAAGAAACTGACAAGGCAGGTCAATCAGAAGGGCACTATAGATCCACTATCCTAAAATGAGATACACGAATGAACTTTTGACATGGGATAGTTTCAACTTTTCGTTTGGATGCTGTAGCTATTTATCAGTCCCGTCTGTCAGGGTATTGGCATCTTTCGTAATTTATAATGGACTAAAAAGAAGGCTCATATTCACAATATATATTAGTTCAGTGCCAGAAGAGAAAATTGTATAATAAAATCTGGACCCGATAGGTGGCCCTGGAGTCAAGTTATTAAATCTATATTATATGAAAATGAATGAATGTATGTATGTAAGTCTGTCTGTCTTTTATAGACTCGGAAACAACCCAACCGATTTTGGTAAAACGAGATGGGGCACTTTGGGCCAAGAGCGTACATCAATGAAATTAGTATCAAAATAAAGCTGAGCTTCATATAATTAAAACTTTGCAGTCTTATGAAAATCGTATGTGAGGATTTTGAGATTTTTGAGTGTGAAGTTCGTATTGCGGATAGATCTTCTGATGATTTTTGTCCGTTTCTATGAATATAAAATCATAATATCATAAGAACCGTAAGACTCACATATATGTATTTAGTTTCAAATGAAAGGTGATTCTATTATCTTTTTTATGACCTCATGAAAATAATGGGTCTAAGATTTTCGGGTTTAAAATAATCAATTAATCTCTGAAGACTTTAAAAGTAGAGTTTTTTTTTTTTTTTGAAAATCACTAATTTCTGAAATATCTTCAGCGACAGCATACCTTCTTTTAACCGTTACGTGAAGGAACATCTTTCAAGCTTTAATTTGATATATAATAATGTAAGATTCAGCTAACATTGATTAATAAAAAAACTTTCAAAATCCTATGTGGTGCACATCAATCACCAATACTCAATAACTAATGCTCAATGGTGAGTTCCTACATATGCTTTTTTTTATAGAAACTTGGTAAAACTAAGTGTTTCTTTTTTACAAGCTTTATTATTAACTTCACTTTCTGCGAGGGCGGAATTCGGGATTCAATTTTACACCCACTTCCAGATATCCGATTATGCTGAAATTTTGCGTATCCGGTAACAACTCAATCTAGTATATTTCGTGATCTTGTAAATCTAATATGGCGGACGCCCCAAGATGGTGGATTACCGTTATCTTCCCGACCTCCTAAATATGGGTATCAAATGAAAGGGCGTGGCAAGTAGAATACAATACGCTATAACGTCATTAAAAATTCAATATGGCGGACGCCCACAAGATGGCGGATAGCCGTTATCTTTACTACCATCTTAATATGGGTATCAAATGAAAGGGCGAGTAGAATATCAAACATATTGAGTAAACTTTCTCATATCCAACCCACCCAAGCTAATAAACGTGTAGACGTAAATTTTAATTTATAGTCACACATTGGTGACTCGGAAAAAAATTATTTTTTTACTTTTTAGTTCATTAAAGCTTGTTTTTAAAAATTTTTTTTCTTATCTTTATATTTTTTTGCATATAAAAGTATGAAGGCAAGAACTTTTACAAACATAATATAGAGAAAATTAATGAGAAAAAAAAAAACAATAATATTACTTTTTTAACAAAGAGGATGTAATCGTAGGCTTTCAATATTGCTTAACATATCCTGCAGGATATTACAAAGGTATTTGTCCATCACTAGGAACTGCTTATCGAGACAGTTCCTACCATCCTACTTGGGTTTGGAACACTATAATCGTTCAAGACGTTGCTAGAAGGAATAATATATTTCCGGATGGATTTCTTGGAAACATTGAAATATCTCCAAAGTGAGGAGAATTTGGTAGCTGCATCTGCCGGTATTGCCGATGATCCCAATTTGTCGATTTTACGACGATTGCCACAATTAAGGCTTTCTTAGACGTCAACTTGGGTTTGCTGATTGAGAAATGATCCCGATTTAGGCCAAAAAAGTATCTTTTCAGGCGAAGCGGATTTTTGGATGAATGCCTTTATTAACCAACAAAATTGCCATTATTGGATTACAGGTGCGAGAGCAGCCCACAAGTTATGCATGAAATGCCGCTGCATCCCGAAAGCTCACTATGTGGTGCAGTTAATGACATGGTGGCATCTTCGGACCTTATCTCTTCCGAAATGAAGAGGGAGGATCCGTAACCGCCAATGGCTACCACTTTAGAGCCAAAATTCCTGTGGCCAGAAGTTGAGAACATCGATATTGAAGACATGTGAATCCAATAAGATGGCGCTATGTGTCATACAGCTAATGCTTCCCTCAATTTACTGAATGGTACGTTTGGGGCGATTGGATTATCTAACGACGAGTATTTGTAAATTGACCTGTGATTTGACACCTCTAAATTATTTTCTTTGGGGCTACGTCAAAGCACAAGTCCATGCAGACAATCCACAGATTTTCGATCATTTGGAAGCCAATATTCTTCAATCTTTCACCGGCATGCAGAAAATGACGGACAGTGTTCTCAGTTATTGAAGCGATCGAGTGCGTCAGTGTAAACAAGGCTGTGATGGATATTTGAACGATATCTTGTTTCTTATCTATCTTCTTTCTTTAGGTGGCGCTACATTTCGAGGTGAACCAGGGCCTGCTTCTTGCAACCATTTGTGTATGCATGTTATATTTTTGTACGAATGGAAGGGACCTACAATTTTTTGCCGACTCCGAACGGCGATTTGAGAAGCTCATTGACAAATGATACTCTTTGAGTGCTAGTCAGACATTCGAAAGAGGTGGCACCGTGAAAAAACTTTTAGGTGTTTGCTGGGATTGAGCCCGAGCAGCACTGCGTAGTAGCCCAACGGAGTTACCTCTACACCTCGGCGCTCAACTGCTTTGTCTGGACTTCAAAATAGAGGTAAAAACCAAATTGACAAGTCTGACCGTTGTTGTCTTATGTGTTAAATGAGCATTTATAAGAACAAAATGAAAAAAGAGCCCGATAAGAGAGTAGAGTGCAGAACCTTTCCTTTGTAGAATTATGAGGTTGCCATTAGGAAATGGATTAGAGCGTTATCAGAAGTAAAAGTTCTTTTCAGTATTTAAGTCGTCATTTTTAGCCTTCTAGTAGTAAAGTAGCTTAAGGGAATTGTAGATGTATGGATGCATATAAAAACGCTAGTAGACCCGCGTCTTAAGACCATTTTTTGTAATCGGTTTAGACTTGGATTGGAAAACATCAATATCTCTGATTATGCACTTGACTTAAATCACAAGACCCCAATATGCGTCGGGCATTTGCTGACTGAGCTCAAGAGTCATCAAAGATTGATGAGGTTCATCTTTATAGTACATTATGTATGCTCTAGTACTACCTTTGGAAAAATTAAATTATGCATATTGGAAAATAATTACAGTGAAATTCTTCTTAACGGACACCTCTCTTAAGTGGGCAATCCCCATAAGTGGACAAGATTTACTCTAATGGTTGGCTGGCATGTTTTTGTATGAGATTTTTTCCTCTTAAGTGGACGATTCTATTAAGTGGACATGGACAGTATTTTCACTATATTTAAGTAAAAACATTCCCTTAAATGGACGATATGAGTTATTCGTATGAAAATGAGATGTTTTTTCTACGAATCGACGTGTTTTCGCTTCTGACGAAAGATCGTTGTATACATACATATGTATTTGTTTGGCAGCAGGGCAAGTGCGTGCATGTGTAAATGGCGGTGTATACAGAAATTGTAGAGGAAAATCTCGCATTTTCGCATTCGGTTAAAACGTTATGAATGTGTAAGTTAACAGACTTTGTGTTTGATTATTATCGGCATCTAGAACGTTTTGTTCGTATAGCGTTAACTTGTAGGAGTAGATCTCCGTAATGTAATAGAGAATCAATAGGAAGTTTTTGTTTGTTAGCAGAAGGCGGATAGTATTCTGCATTAGCCGATCCGGAGTGCGCTCCATAGAAACAAAATTGGGTGTTGGTTGGAAAATCGTGTGTGGTCAGCATATTGAAAAACAAAAACTCGTTACTTGCTGAATGGAGCACTGCTGACGAATAAGCTACAAAAACGGAGGTTTCATAGCAACAATTGAAGGAAGGTCAATACATGGACGGACACATGAATGGTTTATCAAATCTCGCGAAAAGCGCATGCCAATTTCTGGAACATTCATTCGAAAGAAAGCTTATTGCGATGGAGATTTATTTCAAAAATTTAAAGGAATCATCCGTTTTTATTTTAACCCGACTATGGCAAAATTAAGGTTCTGATTTTCACAGGCTGGGTTATGGAACTGCTTTCAACAAATGAAGTGTCGTTGGATTTGTCTTGTAATGTAGCAGTACATATCCTATGGACGCATTAGGATGACGGATTACCTTTTTTTTATCTTAACAACCGTCTTGATAGTGGTATCAAATGATAGGGATTAACGATTAAAATACGAGACACTATGACGCCATTCTAAATTCAATATGGCGGACGCACAAAGATGGCAGATTATCGTTATCTTTACTTAGTATGGGTATCAAATGAAAGGGTTTGACAAGTAGAACACGACATTTTTCACCTACTTACTCTAAATATTTTCAAAAACTAAAAAAGTAATAAAGTTAAAAAAACTAAAGCCCGACGGTGGGTAAACTAACTAAAAAATACGAAACAAGATGAAACGAAACGATGATGTTAAGGGTAGGTATAGCCGTAGTCGCATGCCACTTTGCCCTATGTATGCGTGCATATGAAAACGTTATTATAACAACGTCTTCAGGTTTAAGTTTTTTAACTTAATTTATATAGGACTGCTGACGCCGTATATTTATTTTTATTTAACTTAATTGTGTATTATTTTTCCTCTAAAGTGGACACTCTCTTATGTGGACAAAAAACTCCGGTCCGGTGGCTGTCCACTTAAGAGAGATTTCACTGTATGTTTATTCACTTCTCCGCATTTCCCGAAGTATCAATTAATTTGAGTAGAAACCAGTCTTACCAGTCTTCAGCAAGAGGAAAGAAAAACTGGAAATCATAACCGAACGAAAAAACTGATAATAATTCTCTAAATTTTAGTTCAGACACCATCCGCATAGTAAAGTCTCAAACCACTATAAAAATAAATCCTCGCCTTTCAACAATGTTTGTTAAGAAAAGATCAGAAAAAGTTAATATTTGAGAACAAAACAAACACATCCTTTTGCAGTCTCAAACTGTAAATCACTTAGATTACTTAAATTAATTTAAAAAACTGTATTTAAACTCAAACACGTGCTCCTTTTGCTACTTTCATCATTTTCCTTATTTCCTTGAGGCCTTATTTTGGTTCCCGCTCACCTCCCCCAGTGGGCTATTTAAACGGGTTCATGCTAACAAACAACAACAAATAGGAGGAAGTAAAACTCTTCATCTGAATAAAGTAAGGAACTGAAAAATTTCATTCTATTTGAACTTTCTCCATACGAAGGGTAAAAGTTATTTAGGCACTATTGCCACTGTTTAGATGAAAAATGTACGCAAAGTCTGTGATTGCGGAACGCATTTTCCTTTAATCTACTTTTCATTTACAATTCAAAGGGCAGTTTTGTTTTTAAGGGCAACAACTCTCGCATACCTAAGCAAATATCCTATGCGCGCTTTGACCCGTATTCGAAAGCGTGCGTTAGGCACACATTCTAAAATCAAAAATGTCGGTCCTTCGAAATGAGAAAATTTCTTTCAATTTATTTGTAAATCGTGGAAAATACCATCCTTCAAGGATACACAGTTGTTTTTTTGGTTGTTTTTGCCCCCTCAGCAACTGACACATTTTATCCTGTTTTGTTTATTTTCTCTCTCCCATGGCCTTTCGTGTTTAGTCCTTGCTGTTATTTTCTTTTTCATCCTAACAAACAACATTCAAACTGAAGAGAAGAACAATTTCATTTTTGATGTAATGCAGAGTGAAAACGCGCAAATGTCCTGTTTGCTTAAGTTTTTTTTTGTTTAAGTAAAAAAAAAAGGACGCAAAAAAAACGCCAAAGGAAAAATTAGGACACAATATCCTGAGACAAGGGAAACGAACACGTTTCTAGCTGCCAGCGAAAACGGAACACCCAGATTAATCAAACATAAATTGGAATAAATACATATAAATCAAATATCTGAGCAAAAAAGGATGTACCCGTCCATGTACACGCAACGGACTGCGAATAAGGAATTTGATTTCGAGCCCCGTAATGTTTTGTCATCAATCAATGTGTGCTTGGGATTGGAACATTTGCCAGTGTGCACATTTCAATATCTGTAGAGCTCCCAAGGACGACTTTCTCGTAGGAATTGGTGTTTTTGTTTTTCAAGACGTCTTCAAGACGTTCCTTTTGTTTTTCTCAAAATCTTCAGCTAACCTACCCCTTCTTTTGAAGGGGATTTTTGGGTGGTTCTTATGCAACATGTTTGACGCAGAGTGTATGTATGCTATGCATATCTGATTTTTGGTATTTGATTATACTCCCTTGTTAGAGAGATTAAATCATTAGAAATGCAAGGATATTTCGGAGAAAATTTATTATTTTGTTCAAAAAGTTTACTCTGGAAGGCGATGGCTATAAAGTTTTCAAGGCACGCGAAGATTGTTGGGTGCGTGGACTGGGTACATTCAATTGGAGCAGCCCTGAATCAATAACTAATCCATTGTACTACAAGTTCAGGTTCACCCCGAGCTGTAGCGCCGCCTTAAGTAAAATAAAGTAGTAACAAGCTAAGAAAGCTCATTTTAATGAGGTCTTAAAAAGAATTTAATAATTCGTTCTAAAAGCTAAGAATTGTCTGGTTTTTAAAAATTTAGGGCGCAGAGAATATAAGGCCAATTGTCGAGTAACATTTTCGTATATCGCGATCGACAGTTTGGTGCAGTTTTTGGGCTTTCGGAGTCAATCGCCCCTAATTTTTCAAAAACGAAACTAGTGCCCCTCTTACAGTCTATAGATTACAGTCTCGAAAGTATGCTAACCTACTTTATCTTACCTAAAATTAGACCTTGATAAGGCCACGCGTAACGCAAATCCATTGCATGTTTACATCGTTACGTTTTTTTTTCTGGTCGCGCCAGGTAGGTGGGAATCTTCTCAAGATACCAATGGCCTGCGCTGCTGGCATGCACGATTCGCATACTTCATTCTGACTGGTTTTGAGTGTCAGCCGATATGCGCCTACGTACTAAACCTCATCCCCATACACAGACTTCAACCATTCTACCCGCTGGACTGCTGTTAGGTACTCCTTCGCGGGTCTGGTTAGCAAATCTTGTTATTCGTCAGGTGTCAGCTTTTGCTGTTTTTCTTAGCTTTTATATTCTCCGCAGCTTCTGTTGGAGTACTGTTATATAGCTGCAGATGGCCGTCCAATTCTCTTCTGACCGCAACACACAGAACGACTAAAGATTTAGCAGAGTGGTTCTACAAGTTGCGAAGCATGTGCAGTAAAATACTGCTTATTCCGTGTCTTCGTCTTCATTTGCATTGTTACGTAAAAAGTGGCATTGGCGAGATTTCGCTTCACGAACACTTCAATTTCTTGCTTGGATCATATCATTTGTCATAGCTGAATGTCCTTCTTTGGGATTTTGTTGGTGCCTCTGATTTCAGATCTCACATTCGAATTTTATGAACGAAATTCATCCGTATTCGTGAGAAAACATGATGTAAAATATTTCCGATATTATGACAATCTGACAGAAAGGTCAATTCGACTGATAAAAACATAACATTTCCGAACTTAAAACTGTCAAGAAACCTTTTACTAGAACATCATTTCGTCTTGTTTCGTACTTCTTAGCAAGTATTTCCTGTAGTCGGGTTTTACTTCTTTTAACTTAATTTTTTATTTACAACTTTTAAGTTTCACAAAATATGTTGAGTGTAAGTGGTAAGCAATATCGTATTCTACTTGTCAGACCCTTTCATTTGATATTCATATTGAGGAGGTCATAGAGATAACGGTATCCCGCCATCTTGTTGCGTCAGCCATATTGAATTTCAAATGAAATCACTTAGCTTATTGTATTCTACTTGTCAAACCCTTTAATCTGACACCCATATTAAATAGGTAGTGAAAAAGAATGGCAATCCGTCATTTTGGTGCGTCCGCCATATTGATTTTTTTCTCTCAAATCATATAGCCTAAGATACTCTCCTGATCAAGGCGAATCCAACGACACCTAGAGCCATTTCTTTTTAATTTATGTTAGCGAATCTGGCAACGTTGAGCCTTTGACGAATTCGGCGAGAAAAAGCGAAGAGAAGAGAATACCGAGAAGAAGGAAAATGAAAAGAAGAACGGCGGAGTTGGAATTTGAAGTCGGAAGGATAGAGTTTTGGTCGCGGAGATTAATTTTGTTTGATTAATTTGAAAACGGAATTGTTTGTTTGTTAAAGTATTGAAGTTTATTGTTTTCTCTCTTAAATGTTAATCGACTTTTTAAAATTAAAATAAATATAATTTAAACATTGAAGACGGGCGTTGAAATTATTCTTGAAAGTTGCTTAAGGACAGTGGGTATAAGATATAATTTAAATATCGCTAACATCTCAGAAGTGGGATTGACGGAATTTTGTCCTAATATTTCGTAACGAAATATTACCACGCGCATATAATAATAATAATAAGCAGAATTTGGTGTTTTTGGGTACGAAAAACTAACGGTTGTTGTGTATCTAAAGAAGCGACATGTCGGATCGTGATGAAAGAGTTATAGAACGTGAGAAGCAGCGTGAGCGAGAAGAAGAGTTGCGGTTGGCAGGCGAACGCCATCAGCAACGTGAGCGAGAGGAAGAGATGCAGTTGGTAGAGGAACGACATCAGCGACGAGAGCAGGAGGATACACCGACGACGAATGAGGTGCGACAGCGAGAACGAGACGAGAACAATGCACGGATGGAAGACAAAGGCAGCGAACAAGAACATTTGAATTTTAACGAACAAAATTCTCGAGAAAGATTTGAGTTACCATCGAATAACACGCATCATAATGATAGCAGTTGGGACAGACTAATTAGCCATATGATAGAAGAAAACCATTTGCGAAATGAACAAATTAATAAACGCGACAAAACCATCGACACACTTATCGAACAACTCCAAAACATAACAAGAATTATACCAAATGCTCGCAGTACACCGAGACTAGACGAAAATACAACATTTAATTATAATGTAATGCCGGACGTAATGAAAAACATTGAGCAATTCGATGGAGAAGATGACGGAATGACGGCAAAATCTTGGATTAATACAATCGAAAATATGCGACAACTTCATCATTGGTCTGACGCTTATGTGTTGGATGCTGCAAGGACGAACTTAGTGGGTGGTGCAAGACGATGGTTCAGAACAAGAGCGGATGAAATTGTGACATGGTCGGACTTCCAATCAGCGTTCAAAAAAACATTTATTATACAAGAGAACCGGACGAATCATTGGCAACGAATGGTCAACAGAGTTCAACAACGCAACGAGACAGTTACCACATATTTCCACGATAAGTATGATCTTTGCCATTATCTTAAATTGAGTTTTGACGAATGCAAAGAATTAATTTTGACGGGACTATGGTCTAGAGACACTGCGAATGCGCTTTTGGGTTGCCGACATTTGGATGCGGATGATTTACTACATGCTATTATTAAACAGGAGAAAATGTCGAATCTACGAGGAGAACGCATCGGACTTTCCAGGGCGGAACAAACTGTCGAAGTCAGACGTAAAGATGATAATCGCAGAGAAAACAACAATATTGAACACCCAAAGGATTTTAAGTGCTATAACTGCTATAAGTTGATAGCAATACCTTCAACCTTTCGGACGTGTTTTTCTTTCCCTCCCAGTTCGCGAGTTTAAACAAATTTAATTAATTTATTGTAAATTTCGCAATACTCCACATCGCGAAATTATACTACTGCAATTTCCGCAATTCCAACCTACTTCTTGGTCATTGCCTTTTATTCGCGAACCTATACTCGCTTGCACTTTTTGTTTGACCTACTTCCGTGAATAAACTGACCCACCTCACACCAATCATGCCTAACATTTGCGGTAATACATCATGTAAACTAGCGACGAGTGACTTTAATGCTGACTGGGTAGTCTGCAATGGGCTGTGCGGTAATTCTTTTCATGCCCTGTGTATCGGTTTAAGCAAGCGATCTGTGCCCTATATTAGTGACTTTAGCAAGAATTTCGTATTCTACTGTGATGAGTGCAGAGAATTATCACTCTCACATATAATGATCGCGATAAAGTGCTGTAGTGACTCTATAAAAACCGTCTCCTCCGAAAATAAACTACTAAACAATAAAATACTGAACGAGTTTAATAAGTTTGATGACCTGTTAAAAAGTGTTGATGATTTATCTAACAGCATCGAACTCTCGGTTAACCTCTGCCGGTCCAAGTTTAAAAGTATTGACAAGCAGTTGGTAGGCCTCAATGACTCATTTACCAAGTCTCCAGCTGACTTAAACTCAAAGCTTGTGAAACTAAAATGTGATATCCTTTTAAACTTTAAAACCCTTTTCGCCTCCGAGCTTTCTACTATCAATGGCTCCCTCAACTCTCTTCGCTCCGATTTTGACATACACTGTCAAAGCTCATCAAAGACTGTTGCTGCCTCTACCCTACCCAGCGATCCATTACTTCTTCACATGATGAGCAGAATTAATGATGTGAGCAACAATGTCGAGGCTTCCCGGGTAACCATAGGCGATATAGCTGAGGACATCAGACTGACTATCAACAAAATTGATGACATCCCAGATCTCTTTCAGCCGCAACAGAGTTCTCTCAACAATAGATCATTACTAACGGAAATGCTTGAATCCGATCCTCCAGCGACAAAATCTCCTCCTCTTCAACCATCAATTCTATTGCCACCAAGACTCCCCCAAGAAACCGCAGCTGCCCCAGAAGTTGTACCGACTGTCGAGCGTTTTGGAACGATATGGACCCTTTCTGACTGGAATAAGAGGCTTAGTAAACTCGGTGGTGGTAACATAGCGGAAACAAAAACTAATGCGTTCACTTCGCTCATCATTTCTGGTGCCCCCCATCATGCTGATACCACCTGGATAGTGAATCTTTTCCACAAAAAGTATTCCATTACCGTAAACGACTGTCAGAAGACTTCGCCACTCAGCTCCAAGAAGTCCCCGTGCTTTAAAATAACCATTCCCTCCAAATATGAATGGCTTTTCCTCAACCCAGCTAGTGACGATTTTCATCTGGATAATTTAGTTATAAAAAAAGTAGAACCCAAGAAAAAACGTAAGACTAAAAAACCTAGTCCTAGTTCTTATAAAAATCTAAAATCTTATAATAACCCTAGCCCTAAGCCTAATGTAAGTATCACAACCCATAAAAATAAACCTAGCTCTAATAGTACCAACTCAAACTGGAGTTTTAAGCAGGGAACATTTCCTATCTTCTCCCCGCAAATTCGTCAACCACCAACCTCCGTTCCCTCAACTCCAATATTAGCAAAGCCGCCATCCGTAAATAACACCCGCCAAAACCGTGTGTCTTTTAACTTACAGCCTGACCCATCTCATTCAACTAGCCGCACCGCATCAACCATCTCTACTCCCTCTGCTTCTCAATATCCGAACTTTTTTCGCTCCCACATTATTAATCCCTCCCCATCCTCTATGTCTGTCAAGTCATCTAATTCTACCACAGTCAACACCCCATCTAGTTTTTTAGACCCTTTGCTTTCTCCTACAGTCAAACTCACCAAGCAGCTTGTAGATGGTAATGACGACAGCCGCTATGTACTGTCGCGTTTGAGAGATCATAGAATTTACGAGAACGTCCGTCTATATCTTGCCTACCTTCATGACAAACCGGACTCCATTTGCATTAATGGAGTAACTAAGACTAACGTCATGGTCTCAATTCACCAAGAGGGCCTTCCAACAAACCTCGACGACCTAAAGCGCATATTTGTCCGTTTCCATGAGAGCTTCAGTATTTCTCCTACTGATGTAGCAAATGATCTTTCCTCATATGCCTCACATGTTAACTCCAAACGTTTGTCACACCTACAAAGAATGCGTTCCAATTTCAAAAATTATTATAGTTCCTAACCTTCCCTCTTCTGTTTTGTCTCACCCCGCTCCCGACTGCTTATCTCTTTATTACCAGAATGTTAGGGGCTTACGTACAAAGACCTCCACAGTATACCTTAACTCCCAAACTCTCCCGTATGACATCTTTGCACTGTCTGAAACAAATCTATCTTCCGACTATAATAGTAACGAGCTATTCACGTCAGAATTTAATGTCTTTAGAAATGATGGTCTTGAGAAAGAAGACGACTCCACTGGTCGTGGTGTTCTCCTTGCAATACATAATCGTTTTGACTCTACGCTCTATAAAGCTTCACATACCGGTATCTTTGAGTTCATTTGCGTCAAAATAACTGTCTCAAAGCGTAACCTTTACCTTTTTTGCTGCTACATTCGCCCTTCTCAACCCATCCATGGTTACCAGCTTGCTGTAGACGCAATCGACGACCTGTTTGATGTTGTAGACCCCTGCGATGTTATCGTATTCCTTGGTGATTTCAACCTACCCGACCTCAAATGGATTCAGTCTGATGACGAGTCCCATTTTGTGGCCCTGAATCTATCTACAGACAAGGAAATCCTTTTCACTGACTGTCTTTCCGACTCTGGCCTACACCAATTAAGTGGCATCACTAACAACTTAGGTAGACAGCTGGATCTTATATTTTCATCAGACGTTGAAAATTGTGTAGTGTCTGCAAGCAATCATCTTCTTTCAAAATTAGACCGCTACCACCCACCTCTATCCCTTACTTTTTCATATAACAATCACAATCAAACTCTCCAATCCGAACATGCGTACAGTTTCAACTTTCGCAAAGCAGACTTTGTTAAATTAAACGATCTGCTCAATAACGCCAACCTCAGCCTTATATTCGATAATGCTCCCATTACTGTTGATAACGCTCTTACGTTGTTCTACTCCAAAATATTTGAATGTTTTACCCTTTCCGTCCCTTATATGCAGCAGAAAAACTTATCATCTTCCCCACCTTGGTACAATACAGAGTTGCGCTCGCTTCGCAATAAACGAAACAAACTGTGGCGCACGTACCTTAACTCTCGTTCTGTTTCTGATTTTGCTAACTACCATCTCGCATACTCCCTTTTTTCCGATCTCTGTGAATCTCTTTACCACGACTATTTAGACCGAATGGAATCAAATCTCATTTCTGACCCCAAACGCTTCTTTCACTTCATCAATGCCAAAAAGAAATCTGATAGCTATCCGTCTTCTTTGAAACTCAATGATACATTGTCTGACAACCCAACCATAATAGCAAACTTGTTTGCTAATTTCTTCAGCCAGTCGTTCACGAACCACATCGTTGAACCCGATATTGACTACTTTTCGTTCATGAACAACTGTCCCCAAACTTCACTTGCTTCGCCTCATATCACTTCGGCAATTGTCCTAGAAAAGATGAATAATCTCAAACCCGATTTCTGCCCTGGACCCGATGGTGTACCTGCCATCGTCTTAAAAGAATGTGCGAATCATCTGTTCCAATCCCTCACGACTCTTTTTCATCATTCTATCTCACAGGGAGCTTTCCCTAAACTCTGGAAGTGCTCTTACATAATTCCCCTTCATAAAAAAGGTCGTAAGAATGATATTTCCAACTATCGCCCCATCGCAAAACTCTCCTGCATACCCAAACTTTTCGAAAGCATTATCTATGACACAATGTCTTTTCACTGTAAGTCTATTTTTTCCCCTAACCAGCATGGATTCCTCAAGGGTAGATCTACAACTACAAACCTTACTGAATTTGTATCGAACTCTCTGTGCGCTCTGGAGGATGGCAACGAAGTTGATGTAATATCTACCGACTTTAGTAAGGCCTTTGACAAAATCTCCCATGGCATTATCCTTTTCAAACTCAAAGCACTCGGCTTTCACCCAAGGTTTATTATGTGGATAAAATCTTACTTGAATGAGCGCACATATCTTGTGCTCTTTAGGTCCTCTGTATCAAACTGCTTCACAGCCACCTCTGGAGTCCCACAAGGTAGCCACCTTGGTCCTTTATTATTTTTGTTAACAATTAATGATGTGGAGTGCATTATTTTGAATTCTTATGTGTCTATCTACGCCGATGATATGAAAATTTATAGGTTCATCAAATCACCCGCTGACTCTCACCCACTCCAAGACGACCTCAACAGGTTTTCAACTTGGTGCAAACACAACTTTTTGGAGCTTAATATCAGCAAGTGCCAAGCTATAACCTACTCCCGTAAACGTCCCCCACCCCCTTCTAGGACTTACTATATATGTAATGAACTCGTCCCCTCTGTCACTTCTTTGCGTGATCTGGGTGTTATCTGCGACAGAGAACTTAATTTTCGCTCCCATATAGATAACATAATTAACAGAGCCAACTCTACGCTTGGCTTTGTTAAACGCTGGTCCAAAGAATTTTCTAATCCTTATGTCACGAGATCGCTTTATTTTACCTTCGTAAGACCGATTCTTGAATATGCTAGTCAAGTTTGGTCACCCTACTACGATATTCACTCTCTACGAATTGAAGCGGTACAACGCAGATTCATCCGGTTCGCCTTACGCGGTCTTCCATGGCCCGACAGGTATAATTTACCACCTTATACAGATCGTCTTAAATTAATTAATGTTCAGTCTCTCGAAAAACGCCGTCAAATTGCCGATATACTCTTTGTTCAGCAGTTATTAGCTGGAAATATCGACTGTCCCGCGCTGCTCGACAAGATCAGCCTTAGCACTAACCCACGTAACCTTAGATCTATTCCCCTCTTCCGACTGAATTATCACCGTACCAATTATGGTTATAATGAACCGATTTCTCGAATGCTTCGCGTCACCAATTCCTTCCAAAACGCATTTGATTTCCATTTAAGCAGATCATCTCTCAGAAATACCCTACACTACCACTCCATCTCCAATACGCCCCATTCCTAGAATATTAAGTTTAGCCTTAACTTCTTAATTTAGGTTTAAGTTTTTAGATTGTTTAAGTTTTTTTAGTATTAAGAATGCTTGTAATAAGCAAATAAATAAATAAATAATAAATAATAAATAAACTGTGGCGTGGATGGTCACTTATCACGAAACTGTCCAGAACCGAAGCAAGAACCGACATGTTATAGATGCAAGAACAAGGGACATCTATCTCGTCAATGTCCAGATCTGCAAAACCGTGTAAGCCAATTAACAGGATATGCCAAGAACGGAGCTGAGAAGTATCTGAAGAAAGTTCGTGTGGGTGGTACAGTATTAAATGCATTCATAGATACAGGAAGCTCAGAATGTATCCTTAAGATGACAGCAGCGTTGAAAAATGGATTCCGAATTCATCATGGAAGTTTAGAACTGAAAGCATTTGGACCTGCAAACTACAAAATTGTTTCTCCAGGATGGATTAAGGCATCGGTTATGGTTGATGAAGTATCAGCGGACAGCGTCATATTCAGGGTAGTTCCAGACGATGTGCAAACATTCGATGTAATTATTGGACGAACATTCACTGAGTTGTCTCATGTGGTATATCAGAAAATCGGCGATGATTTAAAATTTCTAGAGAAAAAGGAATTTCAACCGTATAAAGATATTCAAGTTAACGATGATGACATCATAACTATCAAGACAGAATCAACGCTACAAGCTGGATCTGTAAACTTTATAAGGACAGTTAAAGATAACACACAATTTCTACTACCAATCGTTAATTTCGGAGATGAAGATGTTCCTGAAGATGAAATACTTACCATCAAGCGACAAACAAAATTAACAGAGACTGAAAAGATAAATAATGATAATATTAGTCGAGTTGTGCAATCAGAAGATGTTTGCGTCGGTGAAGAGCAGCCTCCACAGGTAGTCAGCGAATTGGCTGGTACTTTAAACAATGTCCGTGACTGTTCATTAGAAGAGAATGAAATTGGGTGTCATGCAGATTTTAACATGGTGATTGAAAAAGTTCCAGGAAGTAAATCAGTACAATCGAAAGAGTTTCCAGCAAATGAGTTAAAGAAAGAAAAGCTACGTTTCATCGATAGTGATTGGAGAAAGCCAGGAGTGGTGACTGATACAAATTATACGTATTCCAGTCCAGTTCTATACGTACGCAAAAAAACCGGAGATTCCAGATTGGCGGTGGATTATCGACGTCTTAACAATCAAGCAGATAAGATACCAAATGATAGAAAGGATCGTCATAACACAGCATTGATCAAATCGGAGAAGACGGATAAAGTTATCGAACCGGCGGGGGAGCGAAAATTGCATGCTATCGAAGAATATTCTAGGCCAAGGAACAGAACCATTAGCAATCCTGCCAAGCGACTCATATGTATGTTTTTGAAAATCATTTATCAGTTAATTTTTTTTTATTGCTGTTTGTGCTATTAATAACCATATATATATAACATATATAACGTACATATATAACTAATGTAATGAAGCGAATTTTAATTTATATGTTTTTGCGAGTCATTTATCAGTTAATGTTTTTTTTTGAAATTGGAAAATGGTTTCACATTCAAATTGATTCTTTTTGTATTGTTTATGTTATTATAACTTTGTTTAGAGGTTAAGTGAAATTTAATATTAAGATATTGCATAATTCGAGGACGAATGTAAGTGAAGGATGGCCGAATGTTAGCGAATCTGGCAACGTTGAGCCTTTGACGAATTCGGCGAGAAAAAGCGAAGAGAAGAGAATACCGAGAAGAAGGAAAATGAAAAGAAGAACGGCGGAGTTGGAATTTGAAGTCGGAAGGATAGAGTTTTGGTCGCGGAGATTAATCTTGTTTGATTAATTTGAAAACGGAATTGTTTGTTTGTTAAAGTATTGAAGTTTATTGTTTTCTCTCTTAAATGTTAATCGACTTTTTAAAATTAAAATAAATATAATTTAAACATTGAAGACGGGCGTTGAAATTATTCTTGAAAGTTGCTTAAGGACAGTGGGTATAAGATATAATTTAAATATCGCTAACATTTATTTTTTTTTTTAACTGCAAACCGAAACCGTACCCGCTTAACCGGTAGCCGGCTGCCTTAATGTTGCCGGATTTACCCACTGCCACAGCCGCCTGCCGAAACCGGGTAAATGGTTCTCAGGTCAGTGGTGGATACATAAAATCAAATTGCGCCTTCACACATGCCCGGTTGCCGTAGTCCGTTCAAATGGATATTGACATCGAACAATTGATTAGCTTGATTCTACGAACGGAACAAAATTCACATTTCATAACTTGCTGTCTGCCGGCTGCCGACTGTGTGTGAAAACATGCTTATTTTTTGAGAAAACCGGCTAACCGGGCCGTGTTACCGGTGTGAAGGTGTTACCGGTGTGTAAGTGTGAAATTGTCCTTAATTTATTGGCTCCGTAGTTTAGGCTGTACGAGGTGACACCGTAGCGCAAGTGGTTAGTGCGTCGGACTACTGTGCCAGCGATCTTGGGTTCGAATCCCGCCGCAAACACCTAAAAGTTTTTCACAGTGCCCATCTCTTTCGAATGTCTGACAAGCATCAAAGAGTATCATTTGTCACGATTGAGCTTCTCAACTCGCCGTTCGGAGTCGGCAAAAAACTGTAGGTCCCTTAAATTCGTGCAAAAATATAACACGCACACACAAATGGTTGCGAGAAGCAGGCCCAGATTCACCTCGAGCTGTAGCGCCAACTAAGTAAGTAAGGTGACATCTTTACATGTAAAGGAATAACCAAGATTCTTAACCCTTCCAATAGTTCCGAGATTTCCAGGAAAAGCAAGCAATTGCAGGCACCTGAATGCTTAAGTCCCAATATACACGGAGCAACTGGAAAACAATTAAACCGGTTGGCAACTCGGGTTACAAACCAGTTACGGACGAGCTTGAAATGTCTTCGGAAGACTCGAGCGATGATGAGACCATCATGTTGTATTACTATCTCAGGAGGAGGAGAAGAATAGTAAGAAGGTTTTGGGTCCACCCATACCTTGAAAAAAAATTTCAGAACCGTCTGTTTATTGCTGCTAAACTTTCTGATTCGAAATTTTTAGCATTCTACAGAATGACTGAAGAAAGTTTCATTTTTCTTCGAATAGCCGGGAAGGTGATAATTTTTCAAAATAGGATATTTTTCAGCCTCCCCCAGCAGCAACAGGTTTGTCTGTTGTTCACTTATATTCGATAAACTAGAAACTGAGATCTATAGACAACCCGACAGATAAATCAATAGCCGACTGGTTACAAACTGGTTTTGTGAATCGCAAACGAGTTTTCAACCATTAGCGTCGTGTGCAGCGTCCCATTTGATTACACAGGGCAAGGCTCAAAGCAAACTAGTTGCCAATTCGAATCGCTGATCAGTTTTTTTCCAGTTGCTCCGTGTGTATTGGGCCTAAGAGCTACAAGGAGAAGAAACTCAGATGGTCTGGGTACTTAGTGTACTGAAGCAAGTTTGGAAAACAAAAGAGGAACACTAAAGACCACATAAGTTGATATCGCCTTCGAAAAAGTCTTAAAATAATCTTAGGATAGCTGCTATACGGCAAAAAAGACTAGTAATACACAAGACCAGAAAAAAGGAAACCAAAAAACACGGATGGAACCTCGACACTTTTTGAATAAAAACTGTACTTAATATAATAGCAACCGCTCTGAGCTAAGCAAACTTGCCAGCCCAACCACAAAGAAAAAAACTTAAGTAAACCTACAACTCACTTCCGCACGCTATCCGTACATTTTCAATGCCTCTTCATTCCTTTAACCATTACCGCTCTGACCTTAAACCATAACCGAAACGTCCTTAACATTTCGCTGATTGAAAAGGGGAAACAAAAACCTCCTTTCACATCATTGACCCACTTCTACGAAGGTAAGTTTACTTGCAATTTACAGGTAGGTACCTACTCTTTTACTTGCACCCAAAGGTTCCCGTCTATATAAATGTTTCATGTCACCAACCCACCGCAATACCACCTACTTTGTGGCCAATCGCCATATAATTTGCTCCTCGAAATTAGTTTCAAGTTTATTGCACGCCCACCAACCAAGTCAGCAGTCGTTAGGGCAAGGAGGGGGTGAATATTTCTGCATCCCTCTGTAATTACAAACAAATGACCATTACACCCAATTATTAGCACGTTAACTCGGCTCGATTGCCATATATCAAAATGATGTACGCTCCTCGATGTGAAGTGGATTAAATTTTTGTTTTTTTTTTTCATCCACCAAGCAAAAACCACCCCTCGGTGGTAACCGACAATTTACCACTCCAACAAGCAGATACGCAAGTGGATTCAATGCCAATGACTGAACAAAAAGTGAACACAAAAGCACAGTTCTATCCAATCCACGGAAATTATTATTATTTTTTTTTTCCTGGGGAATAGTGCACGAAGGATATCATTTGCAATTCCAACCCCACTTGACAAAGAATTGCCTACTAAGTTAGTCTTTGGGGGGGTGTAGGGGTGCATTTCATCGTCTTCTGCTTTTCGCCCTAATTTTTTTTTTTCCAAATATTTGAAGGGAGGCTATGTAAGCTTTTCTATTTATGAATGCGAAGCACCCATTTAAAAATCATGAAATGTTTCATGTCAAGCAGTCATCTGTGTCAGGGTTACAGAAGGGGGAAAAAAAAATTAACAGCGAACCACTGCTAGCATACATTTAGATTCATGCATAACATATATGTACATGTTTATGTGTCAGAGTGGGGTGGGGGGATGGAAGGAGAATAGCAACAGTGAGAAACCACCGTTTTTTTTTTCTCATCTAGAGGGTAAAATGAAGGTTCAACGAGGCAATGAAGTTACTCACTGAAAAAAAGAAAAAAAAAATAGTACGTATACGCCTAGGCATGCATGTGAACCATAAACATATGCGCGAAATAGAAACGAACGTTGTGTACTTAAACATTCTGCTTTGGCTAGAGTGGAACTCTGATTTTAACAGTATGTTAAACAGGTTGTGAACCTTTTCTTATCTTCTTCTCTCCGGTTTATTTTCAGGAAAAGCCTTAAAAAAGCTCGGTAGTAGGTAGGTAGGTAGGTAGAAGTGGTGGTTTCGATGGCAGAAACCCAAATAGCACCATTTCGATACCACAAACCTTAGGTGATCGGTTTATTCGGATGTAATGTTGAGATATTTATAACCACCCTGTGGAGTTTAGGAAAAATATTAGCTGACCAATCCTTTTCCCGAATATCTCTTTAAGGTCATCGAAGAGAAGTTTGCCCAGTATGCGTTGCCTGACTCTCGATAGACCTGGACACTTGCACTTGCAGACATCTTTGCAGCTACGGCAGAAACTGTTGTGAGGGTTTGCAAGTTTGGCTGCATGGTCCCGTATTGGCCATTGGCCTATACTAACTGACATTACTCCAGCTATGTCTTCGCATGTTCTTTGTAGCAGTTCGTTTGTCTTAGGCCATATCTTTCTGTATATGATACAGTTTGTCAGACTGGTCCACCTGAGACCGGCTAGTCTTAAGAAGTGTGAGAGTATATGGCCCTTAGCAGCACCTGTAGGAATATGAACGTTTTCCGTTAGTAAGCTGTTAAGGGCTGACCGTCGCCTGGGAATTTCGTCGGCTTTCTCATTTCCTTCAATGGCGCTATATCTTGGAACCCAGAGAAGTGTGACTCTAGCCTGGTTGCACAAGCGATTGAGTTTTTCTTGGCATCGATCTACTAGTTAGGTGATTATCGAATTAATGGCTTTTAGTGCGGCTTGGCTATCCGAAATAATTGCGATATTGTGTTGTGAGGTTGTGACAGGTCTCGACGATTGCTACTAGCTCCGCTTGGAAGACGCTACCGAAATTCAGAAGGTAATAGCATTTCGATATGCCGAGTTTTTCCGAGAAAATTCCTGCACCTACCCCGCAGTACATCTTTGAGCCATCGGTGTTAGCAGTCCAGCATTCAGATTCCTTGAGTCGGACTGTACTGCATAACGCTGTGCTTTTGATATGGAGATCAAGTGACATGACCTAATTGCACCAGTGATGTTTATGCTTGCCGTTCTTTGGACTCTTCTGATTCTGTTGATGTTGTATTTTTTGCTTAGGGCGGGCCAGCATAGTATAGATTCGTAGGTGAGAATTGGACGCACTTCTGCTGTATACATCCATAGTGTCATCTTGGATTACAGTCCCCACTTTTTTCCAAAGGCTTTGTTGCAAGCGTAGAAAGCTATGCATGCTTTCTTGACCCGTAGTTCTATAGTCCTCTTCCAGCTACATTTAGAGTCAAGGACGATGCCCAAATACCTAGCACTGGAGGATAGTGAAAGTGTTTGTCTATTTAGTTTGGGAAGATCAAAAGTTTGTACTTTGGATTTCGTGGTAAAAAGGACCTTTTCGGTTTTGCTTGGATTAACACCAAGGCCGCAGCTCACCGCCCAGGAGCTAACTTTATCCAAAGCATTCTCCATGATTTCGCTAATCACAGAGAGAAGATTTTCTGGTATTGCAAATTACCACGTCATCCGTGTACGCTACCGCCTTGACCCCACTAAAATCTTGTTCTTGACCATCAACCATAGTAAAGGCGAGATAGCAACACTCTGATGTGTTCCTCTGCTTACGATTTTGGTTAAGCTGCTGTTTCCTATGGATATCTGAATAATTCTGATTTTAGCATGGACACTATCCAATGGCCAATGAACCCCTCTACGCTCAGCTCAGCGAGAGATTGTTGAATTGATTTAGTGCGTACATTGTTAAACGCTCCTTCGTTATCCAAAAAGGTAGCGAGAGTGTAATCTTTATAATGAATTGTAGATTCTATTATACGCGCTACCTCGTGGCGAGCAGTCTTTGTAGATCTACCCTTGAGATATGCGTGCTAAGAGTTAGATAGTGGAGATTCTTCTTGAATCTTCCGTATATGGATAGCAAGGATTCGTTCGACCTGAAATCCTTCGCAGATTCATGAGCTCGTCTGCCAAATTTTGTGATTTAAACCACATGAATACGCCTCCACGACTGTGGGACATATTTAAGGAATATGCATCCCCCTGGTAGGAGTCTGAGCTGGTTTTTCCTAAGACTGGCATGGTTAGGATCTTTTTTGGTTAGAGTCACTTAACTTTTAAGCCAATTTCCTATTTGCAATGATTCAGAACTCAATAGAAGCATTTCTGAACCTGAGTTCACCTCTGCGGGCACACATCTACGTGGCTGAGAACACTTAAAGTGATTTTGTTATTTTCGTCTGGAGCATTTCATCGTTTATGCATTTCCACACATGTGTAAGAGGTGATTACTTGAGCTAAGTAATTTTATTTGAACTTGATTGACTGATAGGATTGTTGTATATCCTGTCAATATTTAGGACCGAGAAGCAGCTCATTGGGATTGAGTAATTGGTCGTTGGCACAAGAACTCCTGCTGTGGAACCATTAGCATTTGTCGATCTATGTACAGTACATATCTGCATAGCTTTGTGGTTCAGTCTTATTTATTACCTATCTTAGTCGTGATGTTCTCGATAAAGCTGCGTACAGACCCTCGTGTAACGCTGTAGTAAGGTTCTCAAGGAATAGTGCCTTATATTAAATCTCGGAATAAATGAGATACTTGGGCGACATACAAACTAAAACTGGGGTTACGTTCTCCACAAAAAATGCATCTAAATTTGTTACACTGTTTTTAGAAAACTTAATATAATTTATGTTATATATAGAACAATTTTAATAGAAAATGGCCACATCAATGACAAAAATAATTATGTTTGTTATTTCCTTACCTCACCTCGTTACCAAGGCCTCAACCAACTAACTGCCTTCAGTTGCTCACTCCAAGTTGGTTGTGGTCCTGTTCTACTTGTGCACGCCACCTTTGGCGCCGACATCGAGTTAGAATCGAATATTCTCCGAGCCGGAGCATTTATGTCCATATGCTCTATATGTCCTAGCCATCTTAAAAGCCCAATGAGCAGCTGGGTGAATCTTTTCCTTCAAAACCCGTCAACGCAAACAGCACCGAATATTTTACGGAAAATTTTTCTTTCGAAGCGACGAACGATATTTTCATCCGCTTTCGATAAAGTCCATACTTCAGCTCCATATAGCAAGACTATGATGAGAAGGGTCTTTTATAGAGTCTCCTTAGTCGAACGGGAAAGGGCTTTACTACTCAATTGCCTTCTTAGCCCGAAGAAACAGCGATTGGCAAAAGTAATCCTTCGTTTGATTTCCAACGAGATGTCATTTTTTGATGTTATAGCAGAGCCGAGGTAGACAAAGTCCTTAACTACATCGAGGTTGTAGCTATCTATTGTGATGTTCTGTCCAATTCGTCGATGTGGGGTGTCTATTTTTATTGACAGCATATACTTTGTTTAGCCTCATTTACCGCTAAACCCATTTAAGCCGCTTCCATTTCTATACTTGCAAATGCACCGCTGACAGCTCGCTGTATCCTAGCAATGATGTCAATATCATCGGTGTATGCAAGTAGTTGAACGGACTTTTCAAAGATTGTTCCTTGTGTGTTGGCTTGTGAGTTTCGAACAATTCCTTCAAGTATGATGTTAAAGAAGCCGCATGACAGTGCGTCACCTTGTTTGAGTCCATTTTTGACATCGAAGGTCTCGGTGAGGTCATTACCGACCTTGATGGAGCAGCAAACTTTCTTCATCGTTATCCTGCACAGACGGATGAGTTTGGCAGGGATGGCAAAACTAGACATGGCTCTTTTAAGATTTAACAATAATTATGTTAACAATCAAAAAAAAGAAGAATGCAATCTTTATCAATCAATCAATTCAATTCAATTTAATTCAATGAGCACTTCTCTGAACATCTTTTCGACCTCAAAATATGGGGCTAGAGAACATTCCAAATGCTTTAAAATTGCTGGAGTGTTCCATACAGGGATCAACACCTCTGAAGTAATTTTACAAGTTAGCCAACATTTTATATCGGAGCCACTTTCAGAATTCGGGTCAGTATTTGAACCAACATTGAAGGGTTTTTTCATATGTCATACTGAAGAACCTACGGAACACGTGAATGTGTTAAAAGGGAATTCACCGCAAAATAGGAATGCGATTGGTACATCCATTGTTCACGTTAGGAAGAACCGAAAATCGCGTTACTGAGACCGAGTTGTGAAAGTACCGCGTTATACGAGGGTTGACTGTATTTCGTATATGTTGAGTACAGAAGGTCATTTAGAACGAATTATGTCTTTTCTCCGCAGATGTATTAGAAGAAACTTGAGCAACCTCTCACGGGTATTTGAAGTTCCGCAGTCCTTTTGGTTTCATGCTGCTTTTAGGTTAAGGAATAAAAATAAAAGTAACATTTTCTTGCATATCCCAGGATTCCTTCATTGCCAAGCCACTTTTTCGTTACATTTACTTGTATGATTACCTCCATAATTCCTTCTGTATTATGTAATTTTTCGTAACCCTGAAATTTACTTTTTACTTTTCTAAATATCTCAACTGTTTAATAGGTCAAATCATTTGTATAGCGACACATCAGCTCGTCACTTCAAATGGACGAGGGATACGGTAAAACTCAAAATACGGCATCACAAGCTATGCCACGCAGACCATTCCCCATTCTGCTAAAAAATAACCTTAAAACGATTCCGCTGTGACCCTCAATTAAGACTGGAATTTGCCTCATCATCGGGATCTAATCTTATTGAAAAAAAAAAAACGTAAACAGAAAAATCCAATCATCCCATTGACATAAAAATGTGTCATAAACATTCCCTGCCACTGCCACCCACCCAGCTCTAACAGTAGTAACATAACGCCCAAGACTTCCGGTCGCTGGCTAAGCTTCCGCCAGAATATCAAGTTCAAAACGAAAATTAAATCACGAAAAACACAAGAAACGGACTGAATACTAACAAAAACGGAAAGTCGCCCGACCTACCGCCTACCTGCCTGCCTACACGGATCCATGTCACTATGGGGCTTCTGTGTTCCACGCATTTGTTCGCCCACCTGCAGCCAAGGCTGGCATCCTTTCAGGGCCACATACAGTATTGCCTCCAGTGAAACGGAAGGCACACTTTTGCCTGGTGGAATACTAATTTTGCCCTCGCACAAGTTCACTACAACAGCCACCCTCTACACCCATCATCGATCGAATCAATAAACGCCTAGCGCCAGGCACAACAAAATGGAGGACAAATCCTTCTCCGACGGGGAACAGGTTTGAAGCCAACCGACAATCCATCCAAGTACAACCAAACAACCCTTCACCCGTAGACATCGTCGCGGAATTTATTTATGCTGGTGTCCTTGTTTCACCTTGGCCTTATTTTTTTTTTGTTTGTTTTTTACTTCCACTCGACTCCTTGCTGGAACTTTTTTGTTAAACCAAACGGCACATGGAAAGCAGTTTTTTTTTTGAAAATTCCTTTTAATGCCGCTTTCTGTGAAATATTCCATTCGCCGCCCGCCAGCCGTACCTATCGCTGTAGGGGGTGCTTACGGTAGCCGTTTACACCCCGTACAACGGTTGAGTGCGATGTTTCGCTTGCCTGCTCCTTTGATTTTGCTACATTTATGCTTGCTAAGCAATTTCGCCTTTCGTCACCACTGCTGCCACATATCCTTGCAGAGAAATGACAAAACGGCCTACAAGAGGATTTAGGAGGGCTTAGAGGGCGCAGACATATGCATACGAATGTGAGTAAGTTAAGCCTGTGTGGGTGGGTCACAAGGGGGTGTTCTAATTTTCTACTCATAGAACACGGTGCACTTGGAAAAATGAAAACAAAGTGAAATCGCAAAGAAACCGACAACAAGATAGGCAAAGGTGAGGAATTTATTAGTCATCAGTGCCGAGTACCACCAGTACAGTGTGGATAACAAGAAGTTATCATGATAGTCACGGTATTTTTAAGCTTTTTTTTAAGTGGTAGTGCCATCATTTTCTTTGGAAACTGTAGCCAACGAATGAAGGTTGTAATAGGAGGACGCACAGCAAAAACAGATTAGAGCTTTAGCCTTACTATTCCATGATTCAATCATCTTGATGTAATACGCACTGCGACCAGAAGATGTCCGTTATGCTGGCCCTTATTTCTTCAACACAGGGATGTGCTGAGATTCTTTACTCCTCAGTAGTTTTCTAGAATCCATGTCTCTTTCGCGCTTAGATATGTCCTCTTTGCGGATGGAGTTCCAGTTCATCGCTTTTTGCCACAGCAGGGCATTTACAGAGTATCTGTTCCGTTGACTTTTCGTCCTCTGCAGAGACATGACAGCAGTCATCGGGAGTAGTCTCAATTTTTTAAGTGGCCAGTGCCCCATTAGAAAACCAGGTAACACCTTTAGGTCTTCTTTATTGAGATAAAATAATCCATTCGCTTTGGTACGTGCTGGTGCTATGAATTTCTTGGCTTGTCTCTGACCCTTGGATTTGGTCCCGTATTCACCAATGTTATCGTGTTCCCAGTACCTGATTTTTTGAATGTATGTAGGTAACTCAAATGTACCCGGGTTAGGACCAGTGAGGTGCTGGAAGGTGTTTTTCAACCGAAAATCTGCATGTTTATTACTCTCCAGACGCTCCTGACCTGGTATCCAGGCAACGGTGACTATATTGTCGTCAGTTAGGTCTTAGAGGAGGTTGAGGCAGTTAATCTATCGAGTACGATCTTAAGGCCCTAAGAGCTGCTTGACTGTGTGAGAAGATAAACATGTGGACGCCGTTTATGTATCTTCGTCGATCCCAGTGATATATATCTTTGGAATCTAGACCCGTAGACTCCAGCACCAGTAGCGTAATTTTCCATATTTGAATCAGCGGGCTTCCAGATTTGTGATCCTGGCTCCATCACGAATTCCTTGATTCCTCTAGTTGCAGTCAAATATGGAATATCTTGTATTCTCTGCAAAACTATACTGCACTCTTTCTGATGTTTTCAGGACAGGATCAACCTGACACATTCGAAAGATCTCTTAATGGGGTCTGAAGTTGCCGATTTTATTATTTGGTAGCATTGGCAGCCTGGGAGTAATAAGTCCAGATTCTTTCTTTATAGATACATCCATTACCCTTGCTCCTAGCGCTGCTATAGGACCTGTTTTCACTGGCCCTGTTGTACCAATGCACCCTCAGTGATATATATTGTTGAGGTCAAAAACCGCACCATTAAAAAAAGAGTGCAATTGGAAGTTATGCGCGACAAAAGTGAAACTTCTTAGAAGTAATCATGAACTAAGAAAGAAGCGTTTGTGAGAATAGGGAGACATTCATACAATATTCGATTGTCCAAATCAATTTTTGGCAATTTTAATTTCTACCCCACCCTTATTGGGATTCATCGGATTCCTACTAAAAGCACTAAAGAGGAACTAGCCAATCTTATAAACACCGTGAGCACCATGGTGTAGTGGTAAGTGGGTTGAACTACTACGCAATGCTGCCCGGGTTCAATCCCAGCACGGGTTCAACACCTAAAGAGTTTTTTTCACGGTGCCACCTCTTTCAAATGTCTGACAAGCAATCAAACAGTATCATTTGTCACGAGTAGCTTCTCAACTCGCCGTTCGGAGTCGGCAAAACACTGTAGGTCCCTTCAATTCGTGCAAAAATATAACACGCACACACAAATGGTTGCGAGAAGCAGGCCCAGGTTCACCCCGAGCTGTAGCGCCATATAAAGTAAGTAGAGTAGGCAATCTCCGAAACTTGTAATTGGTGTGTAAACATCTTTGGCGTGATGGTGAAAGACAACTCCTTAAAGTATACAATGGTTGCTCCTATGAGTTTGCCAAAATATAAGCTGCGGCAAGAACCATTTATCATATGCACTTACCTGTCGCGTTTGAAATGAATGCCCAACGAGGCATAAGAAGTTTCACTCCAAACAAAAGCACAAGTTCCTTAGAAAGGAGTTTACATACTGCCTTGTAGCGAATCAATGGAAGTTCTTTCATTTAAATTACTATTTCAGTAAGTAGGAAGAGCGAAATCAGACGAATTTGGTGGCTGTTGGATGGTATTCGTATTCTTCGTCAAGAATTCACGAAAATGGATGGCGCTGTGCGATGGAGTTGTTTTGTTTCGACCGAAAACAACATGTTTTTTTCATTCGGCATAAGCCATTCACTCGTCTGATGCCTGGACTACGTTTCGTATTCTTAAACTCACGTCTCGTCTACAGTAATTATGCGTTTGATGAATCATGTCTTTCACGATGTCAATGCGGTCCTTTTTTTGCATGAAATTCAGGTTTTTCGGCACCAGCTTTGCAGCGACACATTTGAGGCCCAAATTTTTAGCTAATATGTCTTCAACGGATCCAGCCCACTGCCAGTTCTCTGATGGTCAATTTGCGGTTTTGGGTCAAAATTTCTTGGGTTTTGTTAATGTTATCGTCAGTTTTCGATGTTGATGGCATACCATTGCGTTCGTTTACCTCGACGGTCTCACGACCACTTTTGAAGCATTTGTGTCAGACATGAACGATTGTTTTCATTGCCAAAACACTTCTCCGACATTTCCAAAGTCTTCGCACCGTTGAGTCCATTTTTAACACAAAATTTGATGCCAACTTGCAAAGTTGATTCCATTTTTAAAATAAATAAACTTTTACAAATGTCAAGCTTTGATGCTAAAATTTGGAGGGAATGTTAATGACGGGTGTCAAGAAAACTCGAATTATAATACATGACTGAAAGCGCCACACAGTGGTCATCTCTGAAACTTTACGATCAATGTAGTACTCGTTCCTGGGACGAGTTTCAAACATGTATTTTTGTCAAGTTTTCGAGGTTTTTCAATTTTAATACTCTGGCTCTATTCTAAAAGAACTGTTAAACGCTGGCCATTTCCTCATTTAAACCATACTTAGCTAGGGGACTTTCTATATCCTTGAAGACAATGACACACGAGCTTCAAAATGGTCGCGCGCTCAATTGTTTTGCAGTTTGCGCCTTATGGAGGGAAGTTGCTGCGTAAAATAGTTGGCGCGACCACACCAGCGCCTTTTTGGTCGCAGGCACTCTTGTTTACAGTTGTATTGGTTTTCTATATACTCATGGCGTGCGACCAAATGAGAGCGTAGAAAAGAAGCTCGTGTGACTTTGGCCTAAGGGGTTGAAGTATATCTTTCAGCACTTTAGTTTGTTTTACGATTTTTTTTTAGAAATATGTCTTTAACCTTCGGTTTCATGCAATTTTCTGATAGCTTATTTTAATTTTCGGAGCTCTGAATAAAGCAAACGTAAAACGCAGATCAGAATCTGCCAGCGCAGCAGAAAAAATAACTAAACCTGCAAAATACAAACAACTTCTAAAAAAAGTATATTTGGTCATATTTAAGTGATAACGAGTTACCTCCAGCTCCTCTCTGTCCTTGTCTATTTATGTTGACCAGTTTAAGCAGCTAACCCGTCATGGACTCAATCCTTCCAAATAGTTCAGTTTGAAGGGTAAAATTTGCCAGAACAAAATTCTATAATGTTAAACACGTCTTTGAGGTTTCGGGCAATTTTCGTTGCTTTGGTTTTACGATAGAACTTGTATTCAAAATCACTCTGATACCAAAATATCCTTAAAAAAAAATCAGGAAAATCGTAAATTTGGTAACGTTAAACCCTACTTCGTGAAGGTGGTGGAGTGGACCGTACCAAAATTGATAACTAAAAGCAATTTATGCAACGATCGAGTTGATTTAAGCGGTTAAGTGGTCCTCATATGTTTAATTATCCCAACCATATATGTATGTAACTATTTGTTCACAAACCACAGTCGCCACTTTATAAACACGTAACTCCACCCTGGGTGCATGTACCTCCAGTCAAAGCAAACTACTTTCAACCACAAAGCCCACGTTTACAACTAATAAAACCAAAAAAAATCTAACCAAAGCCATAAACTATCCACAAATGGACACGTTGTCTACCACCACTTTATACAAACACTGACACCCATCCCACCCCCTATCTACCACCCACCCCTACTGAGACGAAACCAACAAAAAAAAACTGTCATTATCGACTGCGCTATGTGGTTAGCACGTTAATAATGTCAATTGTCAAGGCGGCTTCGGACACTGCTGGTGGTCAGCCAATCTGTGCATAACACGTAGTCAATTAATTGACACACACAGAAACTCCAACACACACATGCACGTACGAGCAATAACATCAATCAATCAAATTATATAAGAAGCTGGCAGGACCGATCCATGCCAGATATGATTCGAAGTGCATAGCCCACAGGAGCAGGTGTTGGTTAGTTTAAAGGACTATCTGAAATCGATTATAGCCAACGCACCGGAAAAGGATCTCTGACAGTTGCAAATCAATGAAATTCAAATATAATCCCGCATACGCACACACCGAAGCATTTGCATCGAATCAGAGAACATTTCCGCATGAATGAGTTGCAGATACATTCCCACAAAACAACCACAGAGTACCTAGCTACCACTCCGAAGTGGACTCAATTTAACGGCAGGGATAAGCGCAAAACTGCTTCGAAGGATATTGTAATACAAATCAGATTTTTGATTAGAGATGTCATATCCTGTGATATGCTAGCCGAGAAAGCCCACCCAGCACCCATTCATCGCCTGCAATGAGATACATTCACATCCGGCAAATCGTACAATTTGAAGATATAGTTTCATTGGGGGCTATTATTATATGCCTTCTCTTGGTCAATTGCTGTGCTTGAGTATGTGTACCCAAGGACTTTATTTCAATTCATAAGGGTTAGTTGGTCGTAGATACACGCACGGATGAAACTACGTACGTGATTTCATTGAATCAGTGAATAAGAACGAACGGGAGACACATGTGGCTTGCTCTTTTTTTTGTGACCTTATTTGGGGCGAGGTGTTTTAATTGGAATCGTTTGAGTGAAACACATGGGAGAGACTCTTAAAATAAAGTGGCTCTTGGTGAAAATGTTGATTATCGCCACCCTAGATCCGAATGGCGTTGGAGGAATGTCAATGTCAATGTCAAAGTAAGCAAAAATTCGCCTAAGTTGTAATGAGATTGATACTACGTGTCCAAATTGTATAATCTATCGGTAAAGTGATGCCAAGTTGAATGGATTTTATTCTACTATTTTTGATTGAGAATTGAAATGAGGTGAAGTAAGTACCAAATGCGTAGACTTCACCTAAATAAGTAATTTAGGAATCTCATAAGAAATGGTATTCGAATGTCCAAGTGATGCCAAATTAAACGGATTTTATTCTACTATTTTTGATTTGGATGAAATGAGGAGAAGTACCAAATGCGTAGACTTCACCTAAATAAGTAACTTAGGAATCTCATAAGAAATGGTATTCGAATGTCCAAGTGATGCCAAATTAAACGGATTTTATTCTACTATTTTTGATTTGGATGAAATGAGGAGAAGTACCAAATGCGTAGACGAAGGTAATTCAAGAATGTGAGGCAAAAAACGTATTCGAATATCAAAGTGATGCCAAGTTTTAGGATTTTGTTGATTGAAATGAGGTTAAACGTGCGATGAGCCCACATAATAGGTGTGAAATACAAAGAAGTGTTTTGTTTCTTTGTATTCTGGTGGAAATCTTGAAACTTAGTAGCGAAAATATCTGCGGTAGTGCCAAGTTCTTGCCTTACTATGTGCGATATTCCAGAGAAAAAGGTGTTAAATGTTGTATTACTTCAAACTCCGATGAAATATTTGGTATTCGGTAAAACAAAATATGATCAAGTGATGCCAAGTTATAAGTGTTATCTTTATATGTGAATTTTTTTTATTTTTTTTAATAATTTACGCGTGCAAAAGGGATTGTTAGCACCCCTAAATGTAGAACACAGCACGGCCTTTAAGGAAATGGGGAATAAAAAGAACGGAGAAACCGATGCACATTGGTCTTAAATGTCTGCAAAAAAAACATGTATTATTCTTCCGATGATATAACAAACAACATGCCATAATATCGACAGAGTATGATAGGCTCTGACACGCTGTAAAACTAGGTATTCAACATCGATAGTCTCTTAAAAATGATGTCAAACCGTGTATTATATGATGCCAAGAAAGGCTATGTTACTTCAGCATATTCCGATGAAAAACTTAAAACTTAATAGGAAAAATATCTACGGTAGCGCCAAGTTCTTGGCTTACTATGTGCGATGAGGCAGTCGAAAATGTTGTATAACTCCAAACTCCGATGAAATATTTGGTATTCGGTAAAAAAAAAACCATAATCAAGTGATGCCAAGTTATAAGTATTTTATTTATACATATATGCTTGTTCCGATGATATAAAAAACAACATGCTATGATATCGACAAAGTATGATAGGCTCTGACACGCTGTAAGACTAGGTATTCAACATCGATAGTCTCTTAAAAATGATGCCAAACCGTGAAGTGCTGTGTAACTTCAGCATATTCCGATGCAAAACTTGAAACTTAATAGCAAAAATATCTATGATAGTGCCAAGCTCTTGGCCTACTATATGCGATGAGCCAGTCGAAAAGGTGTAAAATGTTGTATAACTCTAAACTGCGATGAAATATTTGATATTCGGTAAAAAAAAAAAATAATCAAGTGATGCCAAGTTATAAGTATTATGCTGATCCGATGATATAAGAAATAACATGCTATAATATCCACAAAGTGTGATAGGCTCTGATCCGTTGTTAAACTAGGTATTCAATACCAGTGGTCTCTAAAAAGTGATGCCAAATTGACTTACTAAAATAAGATGAAAGATAATTTCCTTTTTCGTAGTGCAGAAACCAAACTTAGGCTTAATGTTAAAACTAGAATTCCAGTCGTTTTCTGAACAATTTACAGGACCTGTGAGGTTTCCTTAAGAAGATCGGACGCACTTCACAGCCACACCATTCAAATAAGTCAAAGTCGACGACCAACTAATGGACTGCTACTTTATATACCTGGCTTCGAATCTGATGAAGAAGTGGCTGTGAACATTGGGAGAAATTCTAACAGACAATCCGCACTTTCGAAGCACTACAAAAGCGATAAGAAACCAAGTTCTCGATATTCTCTGATGAAGTGAAGGATGAGAAATCATAAATGATGTCAGCCCTGGAATAGCTCAGCGGTCTTCTGTTAGAACCATCAGTTCTAGTTCTGATCGGTAGTTTGTCATCATTGAATCTATGTAGAGCCCAATTTGAAGTACTTCCTGGTGTTCGGACCTAAATCGAATGGCTTTGTCAGTTTTCTGAAAAATCCGTTGAAAGCCTTCAGTTTCAGTTGTTTACAGTACCTAAGCCTTCTCAAATCCACAAACTAGTCGACTGAAAAGATCACAGGCAAGGCTTAAAGTTGTACGAATTCACGTCAACCTATCAATCCATAAGAAGGAGCCATCTCAATTCCAAGCGAGTGGATATTCATGTCACTAAGCCCCTAACCATGCATAAAACCACCCTAAGGAGATACATACCGTTGAGATAAATTACCAATTCCTTAGCTCGTTATACAAAATGGCTGCTTGTTTCCTTCAATTAAGCGTTAAGCTTCGCCTCTGCTCTAACCGCTGTGCAGCATAACCAAATGGATTGGCTGCCACCCAAAACCTGAACTGTAAACGGTGCAGCGTGTACCTAAGGCGAAGATACATAGACAACAAAAGAATAACTATGTACGTGCATCCTTAAAGTCCTTCTGGTACAGGAATTTTCTATGTATGTCCTTTTTTGCAATTCTTTTGCACTACTTTGCATTTTTATCTCCGCAAAAGGGTCGAAAAAGGATATAGGAAAAAAAAAGAATACGGAGTTTGCTACAATGTCCTACCAACAAAACAGATACAGCTAGGACTGGGATATAAGAAAAAAAAGGATGTTAAATAAAATTTTGCAACATAGACTCGATGCTGTTCGTCGTCCTTCTTCCTATGACCGACCGCCCGCCTGCAATTTGCAATCCTTTCATATGCTCGAAGGGGATTGTTGCATGGTCCTTTGGAGTACACTTTGATGGGGTTTTGGAATGTATTTTGATGGAATTTTGCCACTGGAAGCAGACTACTATGTTACGTTACGTTACGATACGTTTAATTTAAATTGAATTTCAAAAAAAAAGATGTAGAAAAAAACTCACTCGTCATCAAGGATATGATATCTCCTGACACACAATCAAATAATAAAATACCATTCCAGATCGAGGATTAACAGGATTAAATCACTTTTTTTTTTTATTAAATTATTTATTTATTCCATTTTCATCATGAATATTTTTTAAGGTTCTCGTCCTTCAAAGACTCCAAAACTTCTGTATTTGTTCTCTTTTTTTTTCGATGTTCTACGTTTTTGAAGAACAACACACCTGCAAAAATATAAAATAGAAAGGTAATCGTTTTCGAGCCAAGGCAGGATGAAATTTTGTTAAAAAGTAGTTTCAAGGATTTGCTCTCTACGAGCAAAGTTTTATCTCGTAAATAAGAGTAACAGTTTTATGGTTGTTTTTAAAGGATTTGTTTGATGTGTTTTTCTCGTTTATTTTTTTTTTAACGATTTGCACTTGTTTTGATGGTGGAACTTGTTTCGATGTTTGCATTGTTTTGAGTGCTGAAATAATTATGTCCTTGTCAAGTGTTCATTTGGTATGTTTAATATCACGAAAGCAGGTGATACTGTGAAACCATTTCATGTTATAGTGAAACTTAGATAATTAAAAAAAGGTGAAATTTGTTTAGCGCACGACTAATAGAAGTACACCTCTTTTCACATCCCTCAGGATCCCTATGTTGACCCAATCCTTAATATTCATTGTTAGTCGATTCGAAGGGTTGAGTATAAGAAAGAAAATCCCCTCCCTATACCTTAAGTCACAAACGAGGTTCGTTGAAAAATTAAAACTTTTTAATTTCGTCCTGATGGAATCTTTTCAATAAGTGAGGAGTCTTAGGCAGCTTAAAGGCTTGCACACACCGGCGCGATAGCGATAGCGATATAATAATAATCATACAAAACAAAACAAACAAAATACACTATCGCTATCGCTATCGCGCCGGTGTGTGCAAGCCTTAATTCCTTATAAGAAGTCAGTTTTACAGACAAATAAAGATGGGCTCTGATTCATTGTCTAGTACGGCGGGTATTCTCAACTCGCAAGTTAGGAGATTTGGACTTCGAAAAACCCTTCTCGTGGACCTTTCCAAGCAGACAGAATGACGTGGGAGAAAAACAAGGTATGTATCTCAGGACGCTAAGTCCCTCTACACCGATGGGTGAAAGATGGACATAGGTATACGACTCCCAGATCACAGCAGCGTTTTCTAAGCTGAGATTCTAGCAATTACAAAGGCTGCCCAATTGGTGTTAATGATGACAATGATGGCGAGAGGATATCACAATTTGTCCAGATCAATACCATCCAACTCCGACCATAAAAAATCATTAATCATCTCTCGATAGCGCAATCCATTCACCCTAACTGTTGATCCAACCTCATTTTCGAAAAAGTAAGGTCCAATGACCCCGCCGGACCATGAACCGCACCAAACAGTCACACGTTGAGGATGGATAGGCTTCCCAATAATAACTCTTGGGTTTTCCGAGCCCCAGATGCGACAATTTTGCTTGTTGACGTAGCCACCGAGGTGGAAATGGGCCTCATCAGTCAAGATAGTTTTTCGATGGAATTCCGGATCATTTTCATGCATTTCAAGGACCCAATCAGCAAAGACACGACGTTGTTGATGATCGGCCCGCTTGAGTTCTTGTGTTAACTGAACTTTATAAGCCTTAAGACCCAAGTCTTTATGCAAAATACGGTGTAATGACGTTTGTGGAATGCCCAATACCAAAAAACGACTAGGAATGGACAAACCTGGGTTTCCTTCAATACTTTGGGCTACAGCAGCAATATTCTCAGTTGTTCTTGAGCGACGTGCACGGGTTTTATTCTTCACATCACTAACTTGTCCCAACAGCTCGAATTTTTCCACCTATTTCTGTATTGGTGCTTCACGACGACCAAAAAATACTTTAGTTTTGCGAACTATGACTGCAAGATTTTCACCATTTTTGTAGTAAATTTTAATAATTTCAATGCGTTGTTGAAGCATGTATCGTTCCATTTTTAGTGATGGCGTAGTCTGTACTTGTCAAATGTCAAAGAATAAAAGCTTCAAAAGAGACAGCTACCGAAATAGCGGACCATTAACAATAACACCTCTCATTAGAAAGCCCTATATCACGAGGACTGTGGCTAGAATACTCCTACAAAAAGACAAAAAGTCATTGCCAATGCTAACTGGGCACAACACTTTAGGAAACCAGATGAAAAAATTACCGGGGTGCGGTTACGAAGAGGCATATGAGAACACAGCCCATTTCCTCTGTCAACTGAAAAATATAACCCTGTGGGCAAATTCTTCTTTGATCACATCGATGAGCTATCAGATGGATCACCATCTGACCTGGTGGAATTTGCTAGGGCATTGGGTTGGTTGTTGGACCGCGAGGAGTCTAGAGGCATCAAATAGAGCATGTCTGGCAAGCTCAGATGTTCTTGACCCAAAAAAAAAAAATAACTTAATTCTTCAAATAGTTCTTTTTTTCCGAGGATAAAATAAATTCAGATTTGTCGTTGGTTGGATTTACCGAGGCTACTACTAAAAAAAAAAAGTGTTTCAAGTTCAAGCCCTTCCGCATTTGTAGCTAACTTGGCGTTGTCTTCGAGTCATTCCTCTGTCCATTGTGGCCTTTTCGTCGCGCTACTCCTGGATTCTCTCTGGCCTATCACGTTCGATGCAAGGTAGGACAATTTTAACGATCATAGATAAGGTTGGATTAGGTTATGTTAGGTAGATGGGTGCCTTTTGACTGCTCACTTAGACTAACGTTAGGGTCTGTTTTACTTATTTTATATTTTACCTTAGAAACAGTGATGGTCTGGATGGTCCAGATAAGGATATGAATCTCAGAAGATTCTTCAGTTCAACTTTACTCTAGTTCTCCAGTTCATCGAAGAATTAACTACCAAAAACTCTCATTCTTCTGTCAGTGAAGACAGGTGACGAACAGATTCAATTTCATCTTCGTCCGTACAGTAGTGATTGTGAAAGATCCAGATATTGTCTTCATAAATACCATTGGTACAGTTCCCACTGATGATTGCAAAAAAGGTCGACTAAGCTTAACTAGGTAGACTGATATCTTCATGTTGAAGACCGGCCATAGAAAGTAAAGCATAGGGTCACCGTTTTGTATCTAGATATCTCAGTAAGATGTTTCGTATATTTATTTACTAGCTTCGATCTTATTACTGCAGGGTCCGGGGCCTTAATGGATGCCAGGCTGCCCGGATACATGGCAACTACCTATATATTATGATTTTGTGCAATAATCGCTGGTATCACAGTTTGGAAAACACTAAAGTCGTTGCCAATTCCAAAGGAATGACTGACTTGAATCCGTCAGCATAGGAGGCTAGTTCTTTTCCATTGATGTCTAACTGACCCTCGCATTGGACTTTGTTGGGAATTCCTAACAGTGTATTTCAATTAGCGATTGGAGAGCAGATAATTATTTTTCATTCGAATTTTGTCCGCCACCCATCTGGACCGGAGGAGTCATGCTCATAGGGCACAGTCATGCTTCTATCAGATTAAGTGTAGTTTGTGCCATGAGCATAGCCTCCATACCCACTCTGGGTGTTGTTCTTAGTGAATCTAAGATGAGTCTCTAGAATTTGATGAGGTTGGAGAGATGGCATCTCTAATCAAGTGTCTTCCAATAAACTATTAAGTCAGTGTTCCATAATTATTTTAAGACCACACGTATTACTGCCGGCTTTTCTGCATGATCAGCATTGTTCTACTTTCAGTTAATTTGGAATCTAGGATTGCTCCAAAGGTATGGTGCTGAGTTCGAAAGAGTAAATATCTGCTTCCCCATCCTTGGTGGATTCAATGCAGAGATTGCTCTTCTTCTAGTGAAAAAAACGCCTAAAAACCTGCAGATGATTTTCTAAGCCAAATCGCATGGAAAAAATAATTGGTCCAGAGACCAATTAGCAAAGCAAACTTTATAAAGATATATACCCAAAATTCGATTCAAGTTGTTTCCTGTGAAAGACTTTCTTATTGCGATCAAGGTAAACTAATCAAAGTCTTGGAACTCACGATTTGCTGGGGTTTTTTTTTTGTTGCGCCTGGAGGTGCAGAAATCTTCAAAAGATACCAATGCAATGGTCCATACCATTGGTCATGCCATCAGTGCTAGTCTGTATGCCTACGGGCTTATCCTCACCCCTCGGAGAGGCACTATGAGAACCCGATTGGACCGAGAATACTTCCTTGTGGAACACCGGCGTAGATTTATTTGAAATCCGAATATTTACACCCGTGTCTAACACGGAAAAGTCTGTTTTCAAGATTAGATTCCAATATTCTGTACAACTTTTCCGGTAAGATTACTCTTAGGTTATACCTTAGGTCTTCGTGCCATACCTTGTCGAAGGCCTGCGATAAAGAAAAGCGCTAGAGAAAATTTTTTCCCCTTCTATAGCTTTTCCAATTTCGTTCCTTATTCGATACACCTGAACGATTGTGGTGTGTTTGACCCGAAAGCCGAATTGATGATCCGGGATCAAGTGTCTTTCTTCAATTACTGGTGTTTCTTGAAGACCTTAGATATTATTGGCAGACGTGGAGTGGGTCTACATGATTTTTTGTCATTTACACATTTCCCTGGTTTCGAAACCATAATAACTTCGGCGACTTTCCATTGCCTTGGAATATTATAATAGTATTAAAGAAGCATTTATAATGTAGAGCCAGTGATTAAATCATATCCCGGAACCTTGTTATTTTTTAATTTTTTTTATTGTCATTCGAAGTTCGGACAGGGATACGGTTTTTACTTTAAAGTTGGCGGGTGCCATATTATCATTCGGATCACCGATCGACGGTTGTCCATTTAACGGCTTGAACGTTTCCTCTAAGTGATCGGCAAATAATTCTGCTTTATCTTTGTCTTCTTTTGCCCATTCCCCGTTAGCCATCCTAATTGGCGGCGAGTGCATTACAGGCTTCCTTATGGACTTCAAGGCTTTCCATAGAGAGTAGTTTGAATACTTATCAGCGGTCAGACCCTCGACACATTTTTTAGCTTGTTACAAATGTGGTTCAGATAAGTTTTATCTGGTGGCGTGCGGGATTTTTGCCATCTCTTGCGCGTTCTCCTCTTTTCTGGTATAAGGTCTTCGATTTCCAAAGAATCGATTTTTCGTAAAGTTCGTAGATTCTATGAGATTTGGAAGATTAGTCTGATCCATCAAAGGAGCTATCGCTGCCAAAGGATTGATCACTCTTTTGAAAACCCATTTATTCAAAGATCCCGTAGCTTTAACGCTATCGACTTGCAGTTTGGGCATACAGTCAAAAGTCAGAACTACAAAAATGAGTTTTTATTTATTTTTGATTTTAATCAATTTTAAATCGCGTAGAAAAATCTAAAAAAATAGATCAAAATACCTAACCCTAAAAGCTTTTAACAAATCCAAAAGAAAATAATAGCTTTACGCACATAAACCTAGAATATAAGAAAATATCTTAGTGCGCCATTTGTAACCATTTTTACCTTTAGAAAAAACTTCCACACTAAATCCTTCAATAAAAATAAAATGACGCGCGATATAAAATCATGAATGACACACACTTTCAGCTTCCAGCTTTATGGTAACTTTCAAAAAACAAAAAAGATTAAAAAAGAGCAATTTGTTCCACAAAAAAAGAACACTCCTTCCAATATCGTCCTAAAATAAAAATAACTTTTCGACAAATCACTGTTCAACGATTTGCAATTTAACGATCATGAAAATAGGAAAAAGGAAATCGAATCCTTCACTCACAGCCACAGTCACGGGCAATAAGTTAAATGTCCTCGCGAATTTTTTCTTCTTCTATTTTATTTCCTTTCTTCTTTTCTGTAATTTAATTATAAGTCGTCCTCTGAGCCAAAAAGCAGAAATCATCATTCAAAGATCGCAAAGAAAATGTTCACCAGCCCCCTCCCCCTCCATCCTGTCCAATTTACCCACAATCATACCCACCCGGTCGCCCAATAGCTTTTACATCAAAAATTCGAAAATGAATTATATCCTTGAATAAACGAAAATTTTATTCACATCTACTTATGTAGCTCTACCCAATAGCATGGATAACTGGGTCAATCGTGATAGATATGGGCACCACTTCGTTATGACATTTTTAGATCCGCGCTGATGGAGATGAGGGTGCCCCCCCAGTCGAAATCAATCATTTTGTGTGTGTTCCTTTCGTTTTGACGGTAATAAATGTTTTCTCTCTCTCTCTCGCATATTGCTATCTCTTTCTGTTTTATTTGCTATTCATGGGGATATATAAATCAAATGGAAAGGAAGTTGCTTCAATTTTAAATCTGAAGGATAATGATTATGTTGACGGTGGTGATGAAATGACTTTAAAAACCACCCTCCCCACTGTCAGGGCTCGGATTATTATTAATACCCACGCTACACATTTTCTTGCTCGATAGCTACCGCGTCTGGATATTTTCGCCAAAGTCATATGGGTATATATGTATAAGTATCTATAGCATGTCACCCCCATTGTAAGGGTGACACCCAAATATCCTTACAAATTACACATAAAAATAATAAAAGAAGACAATAATGGCCCGCAGACCCTCGGACTCCGTGTGCCCCGAAGAGGACAATTCCCAATTTTCTGCACCATAAATAGAAAACTTATCGAATTTCGTTGTCGTTGTTGGGGTGTCGTCCTTGTCGTCTTCGTCCTCATCTTTGTTGTTGGTCCTGTGATTGTCGCCTTTTGTCTGTTTTCTTTTTCGTTGTTTTAAGCATTAGGTAACGGAATCAAATCAGATTTTATTATCAGAAAATTTATCACCAATAGACATGCAAAAAAAAGGACGACGAGAATCTTATATAGAAAAAAAAAGAACAAATGAATACAAGGGACGAAGGATAAGAAGTTTGTTACAAGTTCAAAACATTTTAGTCACATCTCATCCTGGCTAATAGGTCATTTGGAGTTGGACCAAATATTGGAAGAAAATTACCAATACAGGTAATGGGACTCAAAGTTGGCAAACGAAAAGGCATACTGGATCCGTTTCGGGATCCTTCAAAACCACCGTCCAGTAGTTTCTGTCGAAATAATTATCTACATCGCTCGCTGACTAATATTGACTGTTTCAAGTGCGCCGCGAACGAGAGGCTTGCAATGTCCTGCAAGGATATACAATTGTGTAAGCACCTAATTTGCTTAAGGGTTTTCTTTCCTGCTTTTTTTTTATGTCCAAAAAAAAAGGCGAAATAAAAGATTTTCAGTTTCCACTCTCGTTGGCGTTGAAAACCGTTAAAACTGAGATGGAAAGGAGATGGTAATTAAGGAAATTTTAATTTGTTTGTATTATTCTTCTTAAAAGAAACGGTAATGTAGCTTGTGGTTAAGTAAACATCGCCTGGGGATATGAATGTATTTTAAAATAGAATTTAGTTGGCATGAGTTTTCTTGAAACTTGATTGGAAAATGTACTCCAAAAGTTGCTGGGTGATCAAAAATTGTAGTCCTTTTGTGGCTTCAAAGACCATACGTCGTGCCAAACATAAACTTTTCGATGTGTTACAGAACATAAAAATATAGGTATTTCTCAGAGGGAAATAGGGCCGATACATGCCGAATTCCAATCAAGACTCGGATATTTCAGTTGGTACTAAAGCTCGCATCTGACTCGTGAGCCAGCTGTTTCATGAGAACATTGATACTTACATAATTCGAGTAAAAGTTGCTTGTGTTAGATATTCAGGATCGCAATCAATACTTGCGTCACTAGACGTTTTGCTAGCCAACCAACCTCTGATGTCATTCTGAATGGCTAGATGAGTCATTGAAATCCCATTTAGTTATTAAAAACTAGCTGAGCCGCCCGGCTTCGCCCGTGCACACAAAGAGTCGCGTCACTCACTTTCGCAACCCATTTGAACTATAATATTACGAACAAAATGAAAAAAAAAATTTCCCGTACAAAATGTATGAAAATCAATTTTTCTGAATTTTCCTGGAAATTTTCCGGAATTTTCCTCCACAGTGTCCTTCCTTGCGTCAATGCGAATCTATCCAGCCAAAAATCGTAAAAATCGAACGATCCGTTCTTGAGTTATACCTGCACACACGGACGTCAGTCTATTTTATATACAGTAGAATCCGCTTAAGACGCTATCCCGCTTTTAACGCTCTTTTTCTCCGGTCCCTTCATTTTGATAAGAGCTCGTATGAAAAAAAATCTGGATAGTACGCTCTATTTCTCGCTCACACAGCTAAACGATTAACTTTGTAAAATTGGTATTTTCTTGTTTTTTAATTTTTTTCCAGAAAAACCATTCGGTGCGGCGCCGACGGCCACCGCCGTTCTTATAGGGATTTTTTTTGTTTTTCACAAACAAGTTATATGAAGCGTGTCGTTTTTGTGGCCGTTACTTTTGGCAGTTTTGTGTCATTTCTTTTGGGCGCCTTACATACAAATAGGTGGTGTTAGTGCATTAGAATTTGATAGCGTACAATTGTTAGTACAAGGGTTGAAAGGAAAACTGGCATGATACATGTATAATTTCAACTTTTTTTATAAAATTACCATATATTGAACTGGATGTAATTTTGTAGTTTTTCCCGCTTAAGACGCTATTTTCTGTCGGTCCCTTGAAGAGCGTCTTAAGCGGATTCTACTGTATATAGATAAATTTCGCAACTTTCGTTTCCTTCCGGTAACTTTATGTTGAGGCTGCATCGGACGTAAAGCCGTATCCCTACGGCTAGGTGATTGTAACAAGAAAGACTGGACCAACGAATCTAGAGTCTACAGGCTGTGTCTTCATAGAACTGAGGAAGTAACGGGGGCAGGAGTGTTTGAGCCCGGAACATTCGAACCCATGGTCAGCTATACCAGCGACTTTTAAGCAGAGATCTGCGTTATTGAGAGATGTGCCCAACTCAATATTGATAAATGCTACAACGCGTCTGTAATACATATCAGATAGCTAAGTGTCCTTACAGAGTGAAACATAGAGTGAGCAACGAGCAAAGAGCAAAGCGATGAAATCAAACACCTTCAATTAAAGCATAGCGTACTGAGTGCGGCGTTTTTCGAAGATATAGAGCAAACCGTCGATAAGAGAGCACAGCAGCGATTTCGAGAGCATAGCACCGATTTTATAGATGTTTGATTTCTCAGCTATCATCGCTTTGATTTTTCGTTTATTCAAATATTCAATAGAAAAAATGAACCTTTGCTCTTTGCTCTTTGCTCCTATGCTAGCATAAATCGTTGCTCAGGGCGCAGGGCTCGGCGCAGGGTCATGAACAGGCGAAGGCGAATCTGCTGGGTAATTACAATCTGGAGAGATTCAAAGCTTGCAGTAACTTGGACAAAACAAAAATGCCGCATCCCGAATGCACTCCTTTGGGGGCATTTTAAGCTCAAGGGCCATCTCAGGAAGTTGGGTCTATCAAATGCAGAATCATGCAGATTTTGCAATCAAGTCGAGAACACATACCTACTGGCGAAATGTAGAGCATTAACCCAGAAAAGGTTCAAGTGCTTGGGTAAACACAAGACTTACAGCAGAGAACCTGCCACTCATTGTATCTGGTGCTCCTGCTGCGCTTTCTCAGTGAAATTGTTCTAGAGGAGGTTCTATGACCCAAGCAATTCTCACCAGGGCTACCTCTAACCAGTTGCAATAGGAATAATGAACCACATAATTGAATTGATACACAAACCTAAGGAATATTTGTTAAGCCATATTATATCCTGTATCAAAACTCTAAAACTGTACAGATGAATGAATAAATAAATAAATTAAAGGAATAATTTATATACAGACCTCAGAACTTCGCCACTCTTAATGAGTTGCATGGATTCCATCCATGGTAGGCAAAGGTGCCGGGAAATAACGCTAATTGGTGTGCAGTAAACTTACGTAAATTTACTGAATCTGTCAAAAATCAAGAAAATAGAGAGCCAAATGAGAGTGACAAAAAATTTCCCCTACTATACGAAATCGTACTACACCACATCCATGTAGTCACCCAGGGACATCTATCAAACAGGCATCTGACAATTCGTGAAATGTCAATCTTCATTTTTGTTTGTGCAATTAGAAGTTTCTGCGAGGATTTTCCCCCACTTTTCAAATTACATATTTACTATTTGACAGATGTCCCATTTGGATCACGAAAAGCACACCAAACAGACCTTTTATTTTGCTTCTGAGCAGATTAACTGACAACTGAACTGAAAACTGATGGGAATTCCATAGGTTTCAGTTTCAGTTTCAGTTTAACGTTTCAGTTTTCGCATTTACACATCAGTTTAACTGAAAGCTCAACTGATAGCTCATCTGAAACTGAACTGATCATCTAAATGGGGCTTAAATAGGGCCTTCTAGGAAGCTTTGCTTCTGAGCAGGTTAACTGACAACTGAACTGAAAACTGATGGGAATTCCATAAGTTTCAGTCTCAGTTTCAGTTTCAGTTAAACGTTTCAGTTATTGCATTTACACATCAGTTTAACTGAAAGCTCAACTGATAGCTCATCTGAAACTGAACTGATCATCTAAATGGGGCTTAAATGGGGCCTTACAGGAAGCTTGGCGCCTCTGAAGTGTTGTTCAACTGATAGAAAAAAAAAACAGATCACATGTAAAAATGAAAAAAATTGAATCCGCTGTGGGATGTACACTCTTTAACTCCATTCAGCTGTTGGCCTTCGGGTAAGTACCAGCTCTTTAAGTTCAGTTTTCAAAAATGCTTTCCTTATTATTCCCATGACTCTTATAAGTAGTATGAACCACTCCTTCCTTTGGAATTTAAGATAAAAAAACATTTTATAGCTTCGACAAACTTATTCACTTTGAAAAACAGCACGACTTAAGGCCATCAAATGAGTTCATAAAGGATGAAAAAAAAAAGAAGAAAAATCTTAAAATCTCCCGTAACAATGCTCATTACGGTACTTTTTAAGTAACTTTCGCTCTCTTTTTTTTTTTTGGCCTGCTAACAGATAAGAATGGGCCACAAGTATTCATAAAATTCGCCCGACTTAATGCTTTTTGTGTTATCTTAGTGCTGCATTATCCTGTAATGACTTCATATACGCGTTCGTACCGATTTTAGTACATTTCCCACCGCTTTGGCACACACCTCATTCCAGGCCACGTGTATCGTCCTTGTCATCATGCCAGCCAACCGCCAACCTGTGACATCAGTCTGAACTTATCCCGTGGGCTTGACAAAAGGATATTCTGGGCGAAACATTACATCAAATCGAGAGTGGAAGCGTTTTTAACATCTCGTTCGCGATAAAAATATGTTCAGCGGTACCGGTCCCGTAAAATATATAATAAACTTTTCCTAAGGACACAAAACTTCAGGTGGGGGCCCACCCACATTTAATTTTTGCATACCGAAGTCATTACAAGCGAACGCATACCATATGCTTGCTTCGCGAATATGTGAACGGGGGCAGCAGGAGACAGGACAAAGGACACGGGACCCCCTTTTACTGATGCGACGCAAAAGCAAAAGAAAAAATTTGTCACGCTGTCGAGTGTCCTAATGAAATTTTATCGCCAAACCGGGAGTTGTACTCGCAGTCTCTCTGCTGTTCCTTGTGGGTCCTCGCGGGAGAGTGATTTGCGTGCACAGGATAACCTGAATCTCCACTCCACCGCTCGTAAAACGAAATTCACACGGGATCTCTGTTTGTGAAATGAGAAATTTTGTTGTTGTTGTTTTTGGTGGCGGAGGCGCACACAGGGTATTGGGCGGTCGGTCGGTTCGAGCGGGTGGTTTAATTAATTTTGGATTTTGCGAACGTAAACACGCACCATACACACACACACATGCGTCTCGCGCTTGGTGCTCCTGTGGGGTAGTTTCCTTTTTTCATTTTTTTGTTTTTGTCTTATCTTTAGCCGCGGGTTATGAGTGATTTTGTTGTTGTTGATTTACTAGCTGCTGGGAATGTTTATTAGATATTTTTTTTTTTTGTATCTGTGGTGCGCGTATGTGTAGGGAAATTAATTTTTTTACTTTAGCCCCAGAAGCGTCCAGAAGTTATTGTTCCAGAAATAGCTGGGGGATCTCTCTTTCTCTCTGATCCGGTGGATGGGGAGCAAGCAGTTGCTGTTTTTTTTCTTGGTTACTTTTGAGGCGGCTTTAGTGAGATTAATTACCTAAAATATGGGAGCAGGCGTTGAAAATAATGCTCCGGGGGAGGGCGGTTGAAAATAAAAATTTGTTGTTTTTTAAAAATTTGATTATTTCTGACTGTGAGCGAAAAATTTCGTAATATAAAATTCACTAGAACACCTTCCCCATGGAGAACATAGGGTTGTCTTCGTAGAAAAGGCTAAACTATACTTGAGGTCTGTGTGGTTAGAAAACTAACTTTGGTAATCTGACACCAGGGAAAACCTGAAGAAAACCGCTTAACCAGAAAATGAGAAATGAATGTTAGTATGGAAACGTGGCTGCCAACATGTTGAGGGTGACTTTATATAACATAGCTTTGCTGAGTATAAAAAGACTAAACCTCTCAGCTTACGTTATTCCATCTGACAGGCATAATTTTTCTTTGTTGAAAAATGAGAGGCTACCTCGCAGCCACGATACATAAAGTTTTGAAGAAACAAAAACTAATTTCAGAACACACTCGTAATACACTTTGGCTTTTTCTTCGACGACCTTGAAGAGATTTCCGAAAAAAGGATAGAAGAGCTGATCCTCTTCCTAAACTCCACAGGATGGATTTATGTAAATATCTCAAACTACATTCAAGCAAACGGGTCCATCTGAAGATGTGGTATCAAAACGGCGGCGCCCTTTGCGCTATTTGGATTTTCTTCCATCGAAACCACCACCTTCTTCGTACCCACCTTCCCTATACTTTGGCTTCAAATTTGATGGCTCGATGGTAGGACATTGGCCATATAGGGGACTACGAGTACCAACCCAAGGGCTTCTTGTTCCATTTTTAGAGTTAAATGATTTTAATTTCAAAGCAAACAACAGCTGTCTTACTTGCCAATTAGGTTAGGTTAGCGGGCTGATGAGAATGGCTACATTCCCATCGCACTTAGGTCCTTGTGGACCCATTGTGATACCCATAATGTGTTCCCACCCGTGGTATTATTGTCTTGGTTACAGCCATCCCGAAGCCCTGGCAAATTTCAGCAGGTTAGATGGTAATCCATCTGATAGCTCGTCGATATCTTCGAAGAAGAATTTACCCAGGGTTCTATTTCTCAATTGACAGAGGTTAGGACAGAGACAGAGGAAATGGGTTGTGTCCTCATGTGCCTCTTCATCACCGCATCCTCTGCAGATGTCATCATCATTCAGTTTTAATTTCTTCATGTGGTATCTTAGAGCGTTGTGCCCAGTTAGCACTCCTATGAGCAAAGACACCGACTTCCTGTCTTCTTGCAGGAGTTTTCTTGTTCTAGCTTTGTCGTATTTTGGCCACAACGTTCTTGATACCTCGCAGGTGGTTAGTGATTTCCACCTGTTGTTTGCTTTAGTTTCTGATGTCTGTTCAATTTTGGCACGAAGGTTGCAGAGTGGAGGTTTGACCGTCCCATCTGCCTGTTCTCTATCTAGGGCTGAGCCCTTTCTGGCCAATTCATCCGCAGCTTCATTACCTGGTATCCCTCTGTGCCCAGGGACCCAGCAGAGTTTTACATTGTGTTGCGTGCCGAGAACCTTCAGCTCTTCGCGGCAACACTTTACAAGCTTCGATGTTATTTGTGTAGCAGCAATTGCTTTTATGGCCGCCTGGCTATCAATGTAAATAGTGATATCGTCTCGCGATATTGTCATCATTGACACCAACTGGGCTGCCTTTGTCACTGCTAGAACCTCAGCCTGGAAAACGCTGCTATGGTCTGGGAGTCGTATGGAGCTATTTATTCCTAGTTCCTCCGAAAAGCAACCCGCTCCTATACCTATGTCCATCTTTGACCCATCTGTGTAGATGGACTTACCATCTTGAGGTACCTCGTTTTTCTCCCATTTCTCTCTGCTTGGAAAAGTCCAGGAGAAGGGTTTTTCGAAGTCCAAGTATGGGACAGTGTAGTCTGAGTTGATGTCACCATTAAGGTAATTGCTAAGTATCTGGGTGTGTCCATATGCATAAGGTCTCCAGTAATTTGACTGACTTAACCTGAGAGCGCTGTTTGCTGCCGTCTCTTGCATATAGAGATCCAGAGGCAGCAGGTTAAGAATTGCTTCCAGTCCCGCTGTTGGTGCTGTTCTCATCGCGCTGGTTGTTCCAGTGCAAGCTATTCTCTGTACTTTGGTCATATCTTTGAGGTTGCTGATTTTGGTGACAGCTTGCCACCAGACTAATCCCCCGTATGTAAGAATGGGTCTGACTATCGCTCTTGGGCGGCCCCATCAGTCCTACGGTACACGAACCTTCCGCAGTCCCCGCAACTCTCGAGCAGCTAGCAGTAGGCTCACTGTCTCTTGAGGACGGCTCCCGCAGGAAAGCCCGCGCACTTTTCAGCCTTCTCCTATCGTTCTCGGTCAGCTCCTCCCACTTCTTCTTCCCTAGTCTCTTAACTGTAAGCTTACAATTAGCTTTCCTACTACGGTTAGACGCAGTGGAAAGAAGGGAAAAATTGGACGAGCTAGCGATCGACCGATTGTCATCATCATCGAGAAGAAGGTTCTCCAGATTGATGTCAATCGTTCCACCGCTTTCTCCGTCCGAAGAAACTATTATCGACGGTTCCGGAAGTGGGGATTTTCCCTCTTCTTCCATCGAGTGGTTTGGGGTTTCCCCCGAATTTTGTACATCTGTTTTTTGTTTATTTGTTTCTGAATTGTTGATCATTTAATTTGAATCCCACGAGTAAGCCGGTAGAAAAAAGTGCCACCACAGCATAGCCGGTTTTACTGTGGTGGGGCGAAAATACGACAGGCCCTTGCCAGGGCGCCTGAAGGAGCTCGTTAGAGACTGATTTAACCCTCAGCCTTGCATCCTTGGGCACGGTTTGCTATATGCTCACACCACCACTGGAATCAGGATGACTACTCTTTGGCTTCGGACCCTCATCCAGAGACCTTACAGCTTGGGTGACCCTACTGCAATCGCCCTCTGGGGTCAACAGGACCTACTGAGCCTCCCCACCAGCGTCAAGGTAAGTAGTCGAAGAGGAGGGACTTGCCAATTAAGTTCTCACCTTATTTTGAAGTGTAGATAAGGTAGATCGAAACTAGGTATCGTTCAAATATCCACCACGGCTTTGTTTACATTGACACAATCGCTCCAATTTTTTTTTCACACTGTTCAACATTTGCGGCTGTATGCCGGCAATATCTTGGCTTCCAATTGATCCAATGTCTGTGTATTGTCGGTATAGGCTTGTGCTTCGACGTAGCCCCAAAGTAAATAATCTAGGGTTGTCAGATCACATGTGTTGTTGTGTTGTGTTGTGAGATGATCCAATCGCCAAACATAGGCTTCAGCAAACCGAGCGAAGCATTAACTCCTCAATATCGATACGGTGTTAAATTGTCAGCAAATCGATTTGGATACCGAATTCTTAAGATCTATGATGGTTTGGTTGCTTGTTCTTATATTTTGGACCGAAGTTGTTCTCCTGAACCGTTTTTCTCTGTTCTTTCACAATTTTCACCTCTGTATGAACACGTAATTGTATGTGGGGACTACAATGCAGACCTGTTCAAAAATGATTCTCGGGCCTTCCAAATAAGAGATTTTGCTTCTTCCTTAGGTCTCTAAGTATTTAATGTCAACTATCCAACGCGATTTTCTGAAAACTGTATTCCAAACCTTCTCGATCTGGCAATAGTTTCGGATCCTTCGTCAGTTATTCTCTTCGACCAACTTTCCTTCGATTTAGTTTCTGTTTTGTACCTACGATATTAACTTCAATCACTCTGCTAATATTTTTATTCAAGGATTTTAGATCTATCAATTTTGATGACCTCCGCATCGCAGCCTTTTCAGCCCCTTAGAATGGCTGTCGCTCCATTTCTAATCCCAATGCCAAGCTGAACTTTTTTCAAGAAGTTATAATTGAGTTATATAACATATGTGTACCATATTAAACAGTTACTGTCCATAAAAGCAGATGTCCTTGGTTTACAACTGAAGTTATCAAGGCTATCAAAGCTCGTAATAGACTTTACAGCAAATGGAAACATAGCCCATCTAATTCTAATTGACTTTCTTATAAAGCGGTACGAAACCATTCGACTATGGTAATATGAAATTCTAAGGGAAAGTTAGGTTAGGACACTTAGGTCCATGTGGACCCATTGTGATACCCATGTTGTTTTTCAACCCGTGGTATTAGTTTCTAGGTTTCAACCATACAGACGCTCTGACAAATTCAAGTATGACCGATGGTGATCCATTTATAGCTCGTCGATGTCCTCGAAAAAGAATTTGTCCAAGGTTTTGTTTCTGAGTTGGCAGAGGTTAAAGCAGTGACAGAGGAAATGGGTTGTGTCCTCATGAGCTTCGTCATCACCACACCCTCTGCAGATGTCATCATCATTCAGGCGTAGTTTCCTCATGTGGTATCTTATCAGATTGTGACCAGTTAGTACACCTATCAGCATCGATAGCGATGTTCTATCTTTCTGTAGGAGTTTTTTTGTTCTTGTTTTGTTGTACTCTAGTCACAGTCTTCTTGATACGCCGCAGGTGGTTAATGATTTACACCTGTTATTTGCTTCACTTAGTGTTTTTTTTGTTAAATTTTGGTCTTGAGGTTACAGAGTGGAGGTTCAACCATACAATCTGCTTGATCTATGTCTAGGACCGAGCCCCTTCTAGTTAATTCATCTACAGCTTCAGCAGTTTTATGTTATGCTGCGTGCCAAGAACCTTCAGCTCTTCGCGGCAATACTTAACAAGCTTAGACGTTATTTTCGTAGCAGCTAATGCTTTTATGGCCGTTTGGCTATCAATGTAAATTGTGATATCCTCAGGCGATATTGTCATCATTGACACCAATTGGGCAGCCTTTGTCACTTCTAGAACCTCAGCTTGGAAAACACTGTTGTGATCAGGGAGTCGTATGGAGCTGCTTATACCCAGTTCGTCCGAAAAGCAGCCTGCCCCCACGCCTATGTCCATTTTCGACCCATCAGTGTAGATGGATTTACAGTCTTTAATTACTTGATTTGTCTCCCACTGTTCTCTATTTGGCAATTCCCACGAGAAGGGTTTTTCGAAATCCATGTATGGGACAGTGTAATCTGTGTTGATGTTTGTCATTTAGATAATTGCCAAGTATCCTGGCATGTCCATATGTATTTGATTTCCACTATTTTGACTGGCCTATCCTGAGAGCGCTCTTCGCTGCGGTCTCTTGTATATAAAGGTCTGAGGGCAGAAGGTTAAGAATTGCTTCCAGGCCTACTGTTGGTGTTGTTCTCATCGCGCTGGTCGTACCAGTGCATGCTATTCTTTGTATTTTGGTCATATCCTTAAGGTTGCAGCATGCCACCAGACCAATATCATATGGTAATATCGGTCTGACTATTGCAGTGTATACATCCACAATATAATTTGTGGTCTACATCACCAGTTCTTTGTCCTTAAATCTTTAACAAGAAAGAAAAAAACACACCAATCTCCAAAGAAGAAGCAAGTCCCTCATTTCCGCCAGTCCTGTGTATCCTGTATCCCAAGGAACTCTTAATGTCATAATTAATTATTCTTGGCTTCGGTTAAAATGTCCCCATTGGATTGTAGAACCTAACTCTGAATAAATGCGATACGTCCTTAGAGTCCTTTCCTTATGGCTAAGCTACTGTAACCCGCTTTTTGTGAGACGGGATATATTGAACAACTCCGTCGTTCATAACTGACAGTTTAATTGTACCTAATGACTTTTGTTTATGTCTTCCCCAGAGGAAGGTCATTCATCTGTCCTTCGAATAAATAATAATTATTAAACTTTTTGAACTTGCAAAGCTGTCTTTTTTTCTGATTTGGCGTCGTGAATTTTCATTGAAAAACAAAATTCTACCGCCACAATATTTGAGAATCCTTCCACCGAAAAGTCTAGACACAAATACAAAGACAGACTTTGTGGCAAAAGGAAAAAGAAAATTATGAAAAGAATGACGAAGTAAAACGTTATTTCCAGTCAACCGGCGAAATGACCTAAAATCCAGTAAAAAGCCATCGAAGACGACACAGACATGTGCCCGCCATAAATCCTTGAACACAATTTTTTATTAAGTTGTCTGTAATTTTGTTTTTGTTCCTTTTCCTTTGTGTCTGTGGTTGTGGCCTTTCGCTTGTCATCCTGGCTGCGCTCTATGAAATTCAATTTGAAAAGAAAAACTAAGAATCCTGCCGGAGCTCCTTCTGCATACACACACTCGTCCTCGTAGACGTGTTCATTTAGTAAACATTTGCAAAGTTTATTTCCCCGCGATTGGCACAGTTCCAGGCGAATATGGTTACCGTAAAAATTTCCTAAACGTTTGCAGGCAAAAGGGTGTGGGTGGTTGAAGGATTACATTGGTGGCGGTGTCCTTTTTGTAAAAAAAAATTCCCTGGACGGTATTTTTATGTAATTTTCTTTGAACGAGGTCAACTGATGTAACATTTTGTAAATATTTTCCTGTTTCCTTTTTTTTCATTTCAGTGTGAACCCGGTTTAGGAGCTAGCGTCATGTACAATCTACTTTATAATAGGCCACAGAAGTTAATGCTCTTAGCTGGTTGCAGCACGGTCTGTACAACTGTAGCTGAGGCAGCGAAAATGTGGAATCTAATTGTGGTAAGTACACAAGTTTTTCTTTTACCTTATTTGGCTTAGTTGCAAGAAAGTAGGAGTGGGAATACCTCCGGAAAGGATACTTAAATGCAATTGGATTCATATTTGAATCTTTAAAATGTCGTTTATGAAGGACTTTTGTTTGGGTGGAAGAACAGATAAACAGGCAAATCCATACGTTTTGCATCTGTTGTTTGAAGCAGAGAGCTTTCCTAGGATTCAGGTGACTGTATATGGTATCGATGAATATAGCTTTAAAGCCAAACCGCTATCTCTGATGAAAATTCTGTCGGACTTTTCCGCATACGAAGGACGCTTAGAAATGCATCGGATCGTCTTTCACGTCCAAACAAAAAGTTAAAATCCTATAAACAATTTTCAATCAAGCTGGAGGTGGGTGGCTACCAATGGTAGCGACTTTGGTATTTCTGTTGACACAAAGTACCCTTTCAGGAGATAATAATCCAGCTAAGATACAATGAAATTCTTTCTAAGGCCAAAAACTTAATTGAAAGATGTATTGGAATTTTAAAAGCTATACCCAATCACTGTTGTCTTCCTACATGTATTTTTGACTGTTCGTACCATAGGTCGATCGAGAATCTTAATAATGATAGGAAGAGCACCAAAGATGCTATTTTGGCTAATGTTTGCGTCACATTGCAAAACATCTGTATCTACCACAAAATGAACAACAATATTGTGGAACTCGAATTCAGCGATGACCGAGGAAACACAGAGATTTCCAATAACCATATGAAGGAGCTGGCAGAAAGCATTAGAACCTCAATTCAAGAATCGCTCTTCGCATAATTTTTTATTGAAAACTAACTGTTGGCCACCCGGCGTTACCCGTTCACTAAAACAGTCGCGTTACTTGCTTACAGTGTGATAAAACAAATGTCTTCGAAACAAATGTACTAAAAATCAGATCTTCCCGGATTTCCGGTTTTCCTGAAAATTTTTCGCCATTTTTCACCACAGTATCCTTCCTTGGGCCAATACGAATCCACCAAGCCCAAAATCGTGAAAATCGAACAATACGTTCTCGAGTTATGAGAGCACAATCGTTTGGACCATGATCGCCCACCCATTCTCTGCTTCACGAAACACTAAAAAATATGCTTCAATAGCTTTAAACTTTCAGCTTTTAGTTTTAATGCAAAAAAAAAAAACCAAACACAATTTAACAAAACCATTTTGATTTTATAATACATTTCTTAAAGGTCTGTAAGTGGTATCTTAGCCAGGTCGTCCAGGCAATCAAAGAACCGTGCTCCCATATAAGATAGGCACCGTTGTTTAAGAGTTGGGCAGTAGCATAGAAGATGTGCTACAAATTCTATTTCATCTTCATCCATACAGGTTCTACAGAAGTCATTTGTAAGGATCTTCTGGCCATGTTTCCTCTTATACAGTGGTCGGTTAAAATGCTGTCAAGCACTCATGGATTTGGCTTCTTCCCATTAAAAGTTGAGACGTTGATCTTTTCTGGTCAACTTCGGGCCACAGGTTGCGGGTTATGGCGCGATCGTGGTGATGCGGTCTATTATATTTTTAGCTATATTGAACGCTGGTAAGACCTGTGTTATGTCCATGTCAGAGCCGTTCCTGTCCAATTCGTCTGCTGTATCGTTCCCTTCTATACCCACATGTCCGAGTATCGAGCAGAGTAAAACTTTGTTGTATTTAATTGCTCTAAGGGCCGTGAGCGCTTCCGTGAATTTACGGAGGTTAGGCCCGCGCTTTAAGTACAGCTTAGATGTCCATGCAAATGCTGATTTCCGTTGCGGGTAATTTCCTTGCTAGGACAATTTCTGCTGATTTCTTAATAGCATATAGCTCTGATTGGAAAACGCTGCAATAGTCGGCTTTAGTCAGTAAGGCAGATTTATACAGAGTTCTTCCGAGAAGATCCTGCTCTGGTTCCTTTCTCTGTTTTCGAGCGATCTGTAAGGATGGATGGTCCCAGTTGCTTCAGATCTATCCATCTGGAATGAAGAAGTCAAGCTGGGGTTTCTCATAATCTGTGCATGGCATGAGTCATTTCTGATTGAAAATGTCCATTATGAGCGTGTGTCCAGATAAACGGGTTGCCATTTCTGAGAGCTCCTTTGGCTTCCGTAGTTCTTATGGAGAGACCAATGGATGAATGGTGCAGAAGTGTTTCTTAGCCAAGTTGTGGTGTGGACCTGAGCGCACCTGCTATGCATAGACAGCCTATTCTTTGTACCTTGCCCAGATTTTTAAGCTAGGATTTGGTGTTAGTCGCACTCCACTAGATTACAGACCCGTAGGTAGGGATTGGCCAGTTTTTTCTTTCTTTCTTCTGTGTTTCATTTCCAGTTTAGTTTGCAGTCGAATATAATGCTATGGTTTTCATCTGGAGACGCTGAGGCGCGTGCCTTTCAGTCTTGGTGGGTTCCAGGATGGGATTTTGTATCTTCTTGTGACCAGAACTAATTCCAATTAAGACCTCTTATTTTTAAATTCTAAAAAGAAACACAGTGTCTATTTCAAAACGGCTGATATTTTTATTTTAATGAACGCGTAGATCTAGATATGGAGGTTATGTATGAAACACAATATCCGATAAATGACCGCCTCATTACTGATGGCAGTCGTTGGTCCTTTTGACGAAATGTTCGATGACATTTTCAGATAGTGCCGGCTCAATTTCATCAATGGTGCGTTGAATCTCGTCTCGGTTAACTGGCATACACATGTCCTTTAAAAAATTCTCAAAGAAAGAAATACAATAGCGTCACATTGCATGATCTTAGTGGCCAATTCATATCGCCGCGGCGCGAGATAACTCTCCCTTCGCATTTCGACCTTAACAATTTCGTTGTTTCCTTCGCTGTGTGGCAGGTTGCGCCGTGCTGTTAAGACCACATGTCTTCGAGATCCACTTCAGCAATTTCAGGCCAGAGCAAGTTGTTTATCATTTCACGGTAATGAACGCCGTTTACCGATGACCGCGTTGCCAGCCGCACTCTCGCAATTATTTCCTGCAGGTACATCGTAAGGTGTGACCGATACTTTCCTACTTTTTCAATTGAATGGTTGTTCTAATGGGTTCCTGCACAGTTTTCGTATAAAACTGTTCCATTGAGTTTGAGTTAGAAAATTTCGAAGCTTCTTTGTCTCCTTTCGGATATATTTGATCCTGTGTCCGAAATCCTGCAATTATCAAATAACCGGTAATTGGTTGTTTAGATTACATCGTAGATTATGCCTTTTTAAATAAGGCTCTCTTTGCTTAAACTGGAACTACATATGTACGTGCATTTGGCAGTATTAATGCGTTTAGAATCCTTGATGAAGTGACTTTCCATTTGCATTTCTAGACCGAAACCTAAATTCAACTTCGATCCAGTTACAAATCCAATGAGCTCTTCACTCAAAGGATGTTTGCCGATAAATATTTGAAAACATAGGTCTGCATGTGTATTTAAAATGATTTACATACGAGTACGAGCTGAAATACGTCTCAGCAAATACTATATGACTACAATCTGTTTGCGTGTCTACTCCAGATCTAGAAGTATGTGTTTGTAGACAGAGGACTTATCCATGAAATGAACTACAAATCTATAGTTTGGAAAATTCAAATTAAATTCCAGAAAGTTACCGACAGGAACCATAGGCATAGGCACTATCACCTAAAGGCATAAATTTACAACTAACAACCACCGCCCCCAACCCCTGTTCGGCTTAATTGGAAACACGTTCTTACTATGCAACACAATACGGTTGGATTTTAAACACAATTTAAACACAAAAGGATACACTTAAGGATATACAGCCACTACCTGGAAGCTAATTTACAAAATTAACTGCCAAAAAATTCAAAAAAAAAAAAAAAAACAATTACATAAATGCCCTGAATCGTTGAAGTTGAAAAACAACCCATGTCAAGGTTGAGAGTGAGAATACACTCTAACACACCCATGCAGAGCAAGGAAGAGAGATGGAGATAGTCATTCGAAACTTGGAAAGTTTGTAGAAATTAATTTATGAACGTATTTACCCTAAATGCGGTTGAGAGGATGTGATGTGGATTTGTGTATCCCTTTCATCTGAAAATTAAGTTTTCTGTGAATCACACACACAAGCAAACACATATGCTCTTGTACGCACTCGGAAAGTGGCTAATGAACACAGAGTGCAAAGCAACCATGCGAAAGGGACTAATTATATTCTCCATCTGTTGTTAAAGGATCGGGAAATTGTTGTAAAAAAATGTTGTATACGAGTAGGTACAGTACAGTGGTGGAAAAAAGTTAAGCGACCGTTTTTTTTTAATTGCATCGTGCGACCTATTGTAGATCAATTCTGACCAAAATGGGTTCCGTTGTCTGTAGGTATCCAGGTAAAGGTATCAGCTTCTCAACTCCTACCGTGCAAGGGCCTGCGTTAGGCTTGCCTAGCTTAGGTTAGGTTAGGTTGAGAGGGGTGTGTGATTGAGCGAGCAATCCTTTCCACTCGCAGACCCGAAGGTCCATTGTGAATCCCCTCATAGTAAATCCTCTTTTTACCAACTCGTAAACCTGTTTGTACTCTTGATGAATCGTAGAAGATCCGATATCTTAGAATTTCCGAGTTCTGATATGTCTTCCAGGAATCTATGACCTAAAGTACGGAGGCGTCGTTCTTGGAGGGCGGGACAGTGGCAGAGCAGATGTTGGATCGATTCGCTTTCTTCCTCATCTCTGCGGCTTCTACAGATATCGTTGGACTCAGGTAGCCATTTGCTTGTCATGTGACCTATGGCCCAGTGTCCTGTGATTATTCCGGTGATTAAGGGTATGGGGGATTTATCCAGATGTAACATTGTCTTTGTCCTATTAAGATCAAGTTTCGGCCAGAAAGATCGAGATGTGACACAGCCGGCTCGTGTGAGCCACAGAGCGTTGGTCTTTTTTTCGATTATATGGTCGATTGTACTGAACAGCGTTTTAATCGGTGGCAGTATGGAGGTGTCAGCATCACTATTGCTCATGGCTGATCCAGCTCTAGCTAGTTCGTCTGCTATCTCGTTCCCTTCAATATTGCTATGTCCGGGTACCCAGTACAGTCTAACATTGTGGCGCCTTTTGGGATTTAGTGCATTGCGACCTTTTTGGACTGCCTTTGATTTTATTGTGTTTGATCCTATTGCTTTCAGAGCTGGCTGACTACCCACCAGAATGGCTATTTCCGACGGATGAAGGTCGTTTCCTTTTATGAATATTGCAGTCTTTTCGATCGCTTGTAGTTCCGCTTGGAAAACACTGCATGTATCCGGTATTCTGAAGGATTCCCGTTTATTTAGTGTTTCTGAGTAGAACCCTGCTCCAATACCTAAATCCATTTTTGAGCCGTCGGTGAAAAATACTATTTTATGGTCTCTGATCACCTTGTTCGACAGCCAGTCTTCCCTACTGGGGAATAGGATTGGTACGTTCAAGCTAAAGCCATAGTGAAAGGTAACGTAGTCTAAGGTCTTGGTTAGAATTTCTGGATTGCATCTCCTCAGTTCCTTTATTAACCCGACGTGCCCAAAACCTACGAAGTAAAAAGGCTCGCTTCCCGTTGCATTAATTTTTAGAAAAGAACCGGCTTTATGAAGATATCCGATCCTCACTTTGCTATATCAAGTCACTAGAGTACTTTTCTGCCCTTTGGAAGTAAGGCAGGACTTCTTGTAGAAGCTTCCTTTTATTTACGAAGATACTTCTGAAGGAAAGATTTGAGAAAAATTATTTTGTTAAGGCCCCGTCCCGTAGACGACATCGACGTCGTTGCGTTGAACGTTGACGTTAACGGAGTATTTAGAAGGAGTATGTGGATTTGAGAAAAGCGCCTTATATGTCGTGTGAAATCCAGTATTTTCGAGAAATCGATATATCTAGGATATGTCTTCCCAGGTGTTTGTACCTTATTGAGCATAAAGCAGGGCGATCGTAGAGGAAGTGTTTGATACTTTCGTCATCTTATTCCCTACCCAGGCAGGTGCTATGTTCAACGAGTCCCACTTTTTTGAATGTCTGTTCAAGTTGATGTGTCGCTTGTTCATATAGGCCAAGCATCAGTTTTATTTGTGCTTTACTTATATTAAGTACTTTCCTTGCCCGTTGTGTGTAAGGATTTTCTATCATGGCTTTGGTAGCCTTACAAGTTTGGATTTGAATCTTCATAAGCGAGTTTTGCAAAAGTTTTATAGACGATATTTTTATATAACCAAGATTCAAACATACCATCCGATGACAAATGATCGCCATGAAAAAATAAATGCTATTTTCGACAATTTTGTAATGAATTTTAAGGACTTTGTGAGTATAAATCACCTGTTAAAGATGTTGACTGGTTCGTGTCTTCGGGTGTTAAAGTAATAAATAAAGCTGGCGTTGAAAAACCCAAACGTAAACGAATCGGGTCTTGTTGGATCTGTTTGTGCTCCGGCCAGATTTCCAGTCGATGCATCCTGTTCAGGGTCATTATAATCCCTTTCATGAGCAGCACCTCGATATCCTCTGCTGAAGTTCAGTTCGGCGTCTTCCATTTGTTGCCTCATCTCGTATCAATTTGTGAGTCTTTCTTGATAAACACAACATAAAATACTCGCCCGATACACATCGGAGGATGACTTCTTTTTCGCCATCTTGTTGTGACCTAAAAAATAATTTTACCGCGCAACATCAAGGACACGAGGTTGTTGCCTTACTTTTGATTGACACTGTTGTCTAAAAAAAAAGTAGGCCTGAGGTTGTAACTGACTGTCGACCACAAAATATACAAAAACCTGAGTCTGTCTCTGTATGTTTCCTTTTTTTTTGAATGAGATGCGGATACATTCGCACTTCCTGCCGGAAGAATAGAGACATAGAAACGAAAATATTCTTAGAAACAAATTTTGTATACCAAAGCATATCACAACAGACAATTTGACAAAAGATAAACAAAAAAAACAAACCGGATGTGGACGTTCCAAATGAAAAACAATCTATTTCCGGTCGGAGATTTAGATGAATGGAAAATGGTACACCGTTTGAAATTGTGATAAGGACCAGAGATGGAAACACGAAAAGATAGAAAATCAAGCATAAAAGTTAAATTTCTGATTGTGAATGAAGCAGAGATTTAAAAATGTGAATTCAGTCATTTTGAAAATCTCTGACACGCCACTGTCACTACTGTATGGATTTTAATTATTCATCCCGGTCACTGTCCTTTCACGCTTTCGAAATATTTAGAGGCACTAAAAAAAATCCTGCTGCGAAAACTTTTTCTTTGTCCTGCCGAAAAAAATTCGTCCACCGGTACTCTAACGATTAGCAAAACCGCAGTTCGTTCTTTCACCTTCCATAGAAAAGGGAGGCGTGCACCTGGAAACGGCAGAGTTCAGTCAGGGAATAGAAAAAGGAAATCACACTTTGCAGTTTTTCCATTTTATTTATTTTTTTTTTTTATTGAATTCTACAGAAAATATTATTTTCCTTGCTTATTTAAAAATTGAATCCTGCAGGAAGAGAAAGGATCACATAACTCTCCTCCGTGTTTGCTTTAAAATAATACCATCCACCCCTCTGCCCTCTCTATCATTTCAGCTGTGCTATGGTGCATCCAGTCCAGCATTGTCGGATCGCAGTCGATTTCCGACCCTTTTTCGTACTCATCCTTCTGCCACCGTACACAATCCGACAAGGATTAAACTTATGAAAAAATTCGGATGGTCACGGGTTGCCATTCTACAGCAAGCCGAGGAGGTCTTCATATCGGTGAGTAAATATAATTTCATACAAATATATGTAATAAGAAAAAAAAAAACTCATTTCTGTGTGTGTGTGTGTGTGGATGTGGATGTATGTATGTGGTCAATAAAACGTGTGTTTGGTTATGGCAGGATGCCTTTTGGGTAAATATTTATGGGAACGATATTCGTTTGACCAAGGATATACGACGCGGCGATGATGATGATGAAGGATTGAACTTTAAGTAAAAGTGTTTAAGTCAACACATGTGCAGCAATGGGTGTGCTTTGCAAATAGTTGAACTGTTTTTTTTTTTTTTGTGGTTGTGGTGATGTTTATATACTGCTGCTGAACTGGAGTAAATATAAGGACATTGATACACGGAATTACTTGGTAATGCAGTACGCAGTGAGTGTTGGTTTTTTTACCTATATGTAGTGTGTGCGTTTTGGTTTTAGGGCAGGAGGATGTTGCAGGTGTTAAAACAAGTGGTTGATGATTTCTTAGGATCTAAGGAAAGACTCTTTTCACATTATTGAGCTGCTTACTTATGTAATGTTATCCTTGCAAGTGACGATTCCTAAGTTTTTGTGCAGCTTTTAAGACTTCGATTTTAGAAGGTAATACAAACAGCGGAGGTACGGCTTAAGTTTTTTTTTTTTTTTTTCCCCGAGGGTAGGTGAAAATCTTCCATAGACACTATGAGAATAGCAAGCGCGTGCTCATAGTAGTGTCAGATTCTTACTGACCAAAAACACCTCCCTTCGATATAAATTTGACAAAATTTTGATTTCCAAACTGAGCAGGTTTGTGTTTCATTCGAGCCTTCTACAGTGGATCCGCTCCTACCTTACGGATCGAATTCAGTATGTTCGCATCAACGATATATATTCGTCACCAGTTTACGTTACCTCTGGAGTGTCTCAGGGCAGTCATCTGGGCCCTTTGCTTTTTCTGTTATTTATTAATGACATTCCTGACTTGTTTTTAAATTCACAATGTCTTATGTTTGCTGATGATGTAAAATTGTTCCGACATATTCATTCTGAGCATGATTGTCTTCTTCTACAAGAAGATCTTGAGAGACTTTCTATGTGGTGTCATATTAATGACCTTCACCTTAACGTCTCTAAATGTCAAAGTCTTTCTTTTTGTCGTAACCTGTCCCCGGTGTTATTTACGTACGCGATAGATAATATCCCATTGTCTATTATCTCCTCCAAAAAAGACCTGGGAGTCATATTTGACAAAAAACTGAGTTTCTGTAGGCATATCGAGTTTTTGGTTGCTAAAGGTAATTCAATGCTGGGGCTTATTTTGCGAAACTCTAAAGACTTCAATGATCCGCACACGCTTAAGTGTCTTTTCTTTGCATTTGTTAGATCCAATCTCGAATACTGTAGTATCATATGGAATCCTTTTTATGAAGTCCATTCCAGTAGAATTGAGAAGATCCAAAAACGCTTTACTAGGGTTGCCGTGCGTAGATTACGTTGGAACATTGAAATGCCTTCGTACGAAACTCGATGTAAATTATTTGGTATCCTACCACTGTTCAAGCGTAGACAATTTTTTTCAATTATGTTTGTTCGTGACTTAATAAACAATCATATCGATTGCCCCTCATTATTATCATTAATTGGATTCTATGCTCCATCTAGAGTGCTTAGAAACCGTCTTCTTTTTTATGTTCCATTTCATAGAGTTAATTATGGTTGTAATGAACCTATTACTAGATGCCTTAGAGAGTCTAATAATTATAGTAGTTTACTAGATTTCCATTTAAGTAGGGAGTCGTTTAGGAGTAGACTTATTTTGGCTTTAGGTTTTGGTGGTAGTTTTTAAGTATTTAAGTATGTATATATATATATTGTAATAGGTAATCTAGCGAGAACAGTAGATGTTCTCATTTGATGATGAAATAAATAAATAAATAAATAAATAAAGATACTGCAACTTAGTTATACTACTTATCAAGCAATTTTTCTATCACGAAATATAAACGTTTGGCAGGTTACTTTCCAATGAAAGATCCTGCATATTCCGCAATTTAGATGCGGTTAATCCTTATCTCGCCAAGTCGAAAGGTTTTGTCCTTTGTAGTCGGCGCAATAAATTGCTCTCATCCAAAATAAGTAGGACTGTATTATTAACATGTCCGATTAGTCGGTTTCTATGTTTTCGCGCGAAGCTTCTAGTTTCAGCTTCGATTGTCGGAATTCCGAGATCCCTGTGGATATCGTCGTTTCTAGCATACCACGGTGCTTGGACAATTTCTCTACGCAGGTGGGAATGTTTCCCGATCAGCCAGTACATTTCTCTATATTTGATTTCTAATTCTTTACGTTTCATTTTCACGTGCGAATTCCACTTCAACCTTGCGTCGAGTGTCATTCCCAGGTATTTGGCTTCATTTGCAATGGGAATTCGGGCTAAATTTATAAAAATTGGCAAGTCATTAATTTTTCTATAAGTGAAATTCACGTGAACAGATTTAGTTCCGTTAAGGTCGATCCGCCAGTCCCTCGTCCATTCATTTACTTTATTCAATGCGTTTTGCAGTTTGGCAGTCGTTTCCTCGATTGTTTTACCTACTGCTAGGATAGCGGTGTCGTCGGCAAACGTAGCAAGCATAGTGCCATCTTCTTTCGGTATATCACGAGTATATAACAGATAAAGAAGCGGCCCAGAACGCTTCCTTGCGGTACGCCGGCCGAAATTTTTTTGAGCTCTGAGTATTCGTTTCCATTTCTAACACGGAAGAGTCTATTTCCGAGATATGAATCCAAAATCTCGTATAGGTACATGGGGAGTACTTGTCGTAATTTGCATTTCAAGCCATCGTGCCACACCTTATCAAAGGCTTGCGAGACGTCAAGAAATACGGCTGAGCATATCTTTTTTTCTTCTAGTGCTTTTTCGATTACGTTAGTAATTCTATGCACCTGGTCAATTGTCGAATGCTTACTTCTGAACCCAAACTGGTGGTCAGGGATTAGATTATTTTCTTCTATAACCGGTTGGAGACGCCTTAGTAATATCCTCTCGAAAATTTTTGATACGACTGGAAGAAGCGAGATTGGTCTGTATGATTTTACTTCATATGACGGTTTTCCTGGTTTTAAAACCATAATGACTTCCGCAACTTTCCATTGGCTCGGCACGTGTTTTAATCTGAGTGCAGCATTTATAATATGGAGAAGCTTAATAAATGCTCTTCTAGGTAAGGCTTTGAGAATTTCTCCGGTAATCAAATCATAACCAGGAGCTTTCTTAGGTTTTAGTTTCGCGATCTCACGTTCGAGTTCTCTAAGCGTTGCAGATCTGCGCGTTAAATCGTCAGATGGTGGAACTACCATCCTTGTGAGGTTGATGTTGTCATGAACCACTTGACCATCGTTCGGTTTAAAGGTTTCTTCCAAATGGGCGGCAAAAATATCCGCTTTTTCTTTATCTTCCCTTGCCCATTCATTTTGATTTATTTTAAGTGGCGGCGCAGTGATTTTGGGCCTTTTGGTGCCTTTTACGGCTTTCCAAAGGGAATAATTGGAATCTTTTTTCGCTGTTAAACTTTCAAGGTAAGAGCCTATCGCACGATTTTTAAAATCCTTAATGCTATTCTTTAACAAATTGCAGAGACGATTCAGATGGGTTTTATGCTGTGGAGCACGACTTTGTTGCCATCTTTTACGCGCTTTTCTTTTTTCCCTAATTAATTCCTTTATTTCAGCAGGATATCGTAGACCGTATTTGTCTGGCGTTTTTCTTGGATTATGCGTATTATTCCAAGAGGCGAGCTGTACTATCTCAACGAAGCGATCGACTTCAACCTCAAGTTCATAGGGTGTCGTAAGCGGTACGCTCAGTTCAACATTTACTTCGATTTCGTTCCTAAAGCCTTCCCAGTTAGTTGTTCTGCCGGTTAATTTCGCTGGCTCTCGGTTAAATAATAGTTTTTCGCTCAATGTCAAAATAACTGGGGAATGATCAGATGACAGATCAAAGCTTTCTTCAACTTTTATGTGGTTGTTAGATATTCCTTTCACCACGAAGAAATCGATCAGGTCAGGTATTTTCAAAGTATCAGCTGGCCAGTAAGTCGGTTTGCCCGTCGAATGGAAATCACAACTGTACTCCATACCTGCCCCATAGAGCATTCTACCTTTTTGCGAGATGTATCTAGAGCCCCAGAACGTATGTTTCGCGTTAAAATCGCCGCCAATAATGAAATTAGGTTTCAGCGATTTAAATAAGTTAGTAAAATCACTTTTTTCAAGCGCGGAACGCGGTGGACAGTAAATAGATGAGATTTTAATAGTGCGCTGACTATTTTTAACTCGAATTGTGCACATTTGCAGAGTTTCAAGCTCTATCCTTAGGTCTTCGCATTGTTCAATGCAGTCTTTAATAAACAAGGAAGATCTGCCTCTTGCTTTTCCCGAAGGGTGACAAGCGTGGTAATCAGTATAGCCTTTTATTTTTAAATGCGATTCCTTTTTCACGTGAGTTTCAGAAATCAAGCAAATGTCAATATCTTTTTCTCGCATGAATATTTCCAATTCGTCAAGTTTTTGCAAAAGTCCGTTTGCATTCCAAGTACATATTTTTAACATTCTTTTTTCATTCATATTCTAGGTGAAGTACGCGTTTTCCGTGAATAACTCTCGAGCTTAACCAACCTATCGAGAATAATTTTATTTATTTTGCTTTGCTCTTCAAGTTTCGCGAGAATAATTGAGAAAACTTGAGAAGCAGGGTCCGTCGGGATTTTGATGTTTTTTGATTTTTCGGATGCTGCAGCCTGGGCGTAGGTCTGCACTACTGCTGTCCGAGGGCTATTACTTGATGTCTTTTCTAATGGCTTTTCATTACCATTTCTCTTAAGTCGAGGGCTTTTCTCCTGTCACCAACTTTTTCCGCTCTGAACCCGGTGGTTTTTGTTTGCCTACGTTCCCCTGACCGGTCTTACTATTTGCATTAGTTAGCGGTCTTGTTATGTTATTTTGAGGCTTATGGAGTGCATCTCTCCGTTTTTGCAACTCCTTAGCTACTTCACAGCCTCTATAATTTGCCGGGTGCTTTCCCTTACAATTAGCACAGATTGCGGAGGCTTGTTTGATCACTCCACAGTTCACGGCTTAAGTGAATAAGAAGAAGAAGAAGTAAACGTTCATTGAAGACAAATGACAGAAAGGGAACCGATCTGGGATTTAAGGTTTGATCCTAGCATGAAGAAAAATCAAGCGATAGCTATCTATTCAAGGATTCCAGAGAAGTATGGAGAACAAAATGAGGGCGGAGTACCTTTGTATCGCTAAGATATTCTTAGACCATTGTGAATATTCTTAGACCATTCTGAACTTCGATATTCTTAAGCCGTTGTGAACTGTGCGCAGAAGCTTTCTGATACCTTAGAAAATGTGTTGAGGGTCTTTTGCTTTTTGGGATTTCCTAGAATCTAGGTGCACTCTTTATATTTAGAGTACCCTTTCCTTGTACACAACAGAGCATTCTCTTTTCTATTTTTTTTTTTTTTTTAACCGTTTTAACCCGCCAGTTGCGGAGGACACCGCGACCTAAAAGATCTATTTTACCACAAAGTCAGTTTAGGGAACCAGAAGAAGCTCAATTCTTCTGATGAAATTGAGGATCTCACTGGTGGAGACTGTACGAAGTTCCGTGGGAGTTAGGATTTCTTTGTGGAACTGTTATCTCTGGAGGGCACAAAGTACCATGCAGTCACATAGAATATGTTCCGCAGTTTCGCCGTCTTTCATGCAAAGACGACATTCAGTTTCCTGAATAAGACCTATTTTGTTTGAGTGATATCAAAGATGGCAATGCCCTGTTAGAAATCCGACTTTTTTATATCAGGAGTAGGCTATTTATGGATCTATTTTGGAAGGGTTTAATGGCTCTTTTAGCCTGACAAAGACCCTGGGAATTTTCCCAATAGGAGATACACATGTTGTTTTCACAACTTTTTATCTTTAAGTTAACAGCTGAATTTGGAATGTTGGATAAAGGATTCAGCTGAACCTTTCCTAGTCAGTTCGTCAGCTTTTTCATTTCCATCAATACCCTCATGTTCGGGTACCCACCAAAGTTTGACTTTGTTTCTATGGGAGAGGTCTTGGAGAGTATTGAAGCAGTTCAGGACTGATTTGGAGTCAAACAGGTTTGAGCCTAGTGCTCTTAAGGCTGCTTGACTATCCGTGAGTATATGAATGATGACACCTTTTATTCCCAATTAATGGATGACGTTGGCGCCCACTTGAATGGCATGAATTTCCGCTTCTCTTTTCTATCGACAAGAAATGTAGTCAGATCAGTCTGACTAAACGGAGAATAGTTCGGTTCCAGTCAGTGAGCTATAGGCCAGATTTTCGGGGAGATTGAGGCTGCCTCAAGCCAGCTAAATTGATTGAGAGATTGTCCCAAGGCCAAAAAATGAAAAATGCCAGACTCACCAGATAGGAGAATAGCTTTGGTAAGAGAAGAATAGTCAACTAAAATCGATTTAAGATACTTCGCCACTCAAGAGAACTTAATGTTTTCGTATTCCAGTGTAACAAGTCTTTCCCAATCAGTTGTTCCTTCATACAGCTCCCAAAATGGAGCAGAGTAAACTCGGCTGACGAAGAATGTAATACTTTGCTCTCGACTTTAATGACAAAAGTCGAGCAAGAGGCAGGTTTTAGAATTCCAGTATGTGGGTTACTGGAAAGAACTGCAGGTGAATCATTTTAAAGATACGTAAGTCTTGGTGTCAGTTGAATTGGCAACTCAATATCATTAACCAATTTTGACAGAGGCGTATTTTCTTATGAATTCTGTAAGACCTGCAGTGGGCTTATTCGAATGAAATCAGGTCCACTCTTTGGTCTATACCTATGTACCTATGATATGATAAAGCTATTGCCGTCATTCCATCATCAATAAAATATTCTCTTTGCGTCGAGGTAGGGTAAGGGTGCTCTCCACCATCTCGTAAAAAAGATAGAGGGGGCTCATCGTCCCAAGGATATTGCCCTGTATGCATATATGGATAATAAAAACACTCTCAATAATACTGGCTAAGACCCGGAATTCAAGAGATATCAGCCAACGACCAATTATCTTAAAGGGCACTACACTCGGGTATTCCAATGAGGTCTTAGATATAATCGCCTCAATTGGAACTCAAATCTAGAACCCACATTAGAGCGTGCAACTAGATCCTTATGGGAAAGTCGCAACTTGTATGATAGGACCTGGATTCTTGATGCAAAAATGATTTATTTGGTAAGATGCATTATTTCGTGTGCTGCCTGAGTATGGCCATTCATATCCAAACAGCATATCTTAAAACGTACCATATAATCCATGGCGGACCAACCATATACCCCAACAGTCTGATATGGTTCCCGGATGGATCGAAAATGGCCCCTGGTGTTGGTGCTGGGATTCTTGGGTCCAACAGTAATGTTTCGGCATCTCTTGGAACATTCTCTAGCATGTTTCTGGCTGAAGTTTATGTGATCAAGATCTGCGTGTTGATAAATGTTCATAGTTGCATCAAATACGATAATATATTTATATGTCTTCTTAGATAGTCAATTTGCAGTCAAAGCCTTGAGTTTCTATTCCTTGAACTCATGAGTTGAGATCCCTCGCCACTGACAACAAAGTTAAACTGTTGGTGGGCGTCTGCCCATAGAAGCATTGAAATGCCCCGAGGTTTAGACAAGCGAAACCCATCATAGGGAACTGATAAATTTTAATAACCAGGATATAAGGTAGGTTTCCTCTTAGGTTACTGTCTTCTAAGATACTACCTTGGCAAGTTGGACCTGTCTACGGAAATGCAGTATCGACGTTGCTTAGAAGAGGACTTCCCAAGCCTTAAGAGTGAAAGTACTGCGTCAAACAAGGACATCCTAGCCTTCATTAGGATGATTTGCTTCTTGCATTAATTAGTATCCTATGATACAATGAATCTTTTAGGTCGCAGTATCAGCATTGGGAAATAAGGAAAGAAAACGAGTACCACAAGGCTGCCACCTGGGACCGCTTATATTCATTCATTTCTACTGGTCTCTATGTATGCGATATAAAATCTAAAAAGTTTTTATAGACGGAACTAGGTAAGAATAGCTGTATGGCGTATCTTGCCATACACAATGTGCACCATTTTGTTAACACAGCGTAATTTGGTATTTTATGTGTGTTTTGGAGATGTACTTCTCAAATCCATTCTGTGGAGTCGAGGAATCATATCAGGTTACAGAATTCTATGTCGGAAATTTCTAAAACGTCTTTAAGCAAGTATCTCCCAAGTGTACGCTATCTAGCTCTGCCTAGTGCCAGACATTTACAGAGAAAGTGAAAAGCCATTTCCTCTGCAGACGCACTCTCACAGCTACGACAGTGGGAGTTGAATGGGATACCTAACCTACGTGCGTGAGCTATAATTGGCCAGTGCTATGATTCTGGACATCTCGGCTCATGATCTATTGATTGGGTCTAGGGAACTATTTTTGTTGTAAACGGGCCAAATCTTCTTGAAATGACACAGTTGTTGAGAGTTTTCCATTTGGAGTGTACTGGAAGATTTTGTCAATTACAAGTCCTAGAGGAGTCCAACGGAGATGTCAAGTACTGAACTGCGTCTGTTTTACATGTCGGCTCTGTCATTCCGCTCTATGTTGCTATGGCCAGGAGTTCAGAGAAGCGTGATATTGAACCAGCTGGTTGCCCGGAGCAATTCATCCATACACTGTACCGAATTGATATGACGTGGGGGAGGAGCGTTAGTAGCGAACTGACTATCTACTATCACTTCATGATTGTAGGACTGAGGCTAAGCTCCTTATATGCTTCTTTGATTGCAAGAACTTCCGCCTGGAAGACGCTAGAGCAGTCAGGAAGGTAAGGCCACTTGGGTGATTCTTAGTTCGCCCAAGAGGATGCCCGATCCCACGCCGCAGTCCACCTAGAGTTCCTTTTTTTAAAGATCATTCTTTGTCACTTTGATATGATAGTGTCGTTCTCCTAATCCATTCTAGTCTGGAAAAAGACTTGGTTTGATTTTCTGAAATCAAGTTTATATATTTTATAATCTGTGGTGTTCAGAGCAAGGTCTCCCCGTAGCAGATCGAGAGCAATAAGGTTTTGAGGCGGATCTACATAAATAATATCAAAACCTGACCCCAAAGAATGTCCAAAACTACAAACCTCTCAAGCTCGCTCGTACTTGAAAGTATCTTCTGCCGTATATCTTCCCCTTCTAAGCCTTACTCTCTCTCCCTAGTCCTCAAATTATTTATTTTGTCGTGAGGAAAGAAACTTAAAACAATAACAGACACAAATATAACGACCGGCGGCTATTACGACGGGTCATCCTCTTACCCTTTTTTTTTCTTGCAAAATAAGGACCGCTTTCGTGATGGATTCTGCTTTATTTCAAAGAACGAAATACTTATAATAAAATTCTAAATGGTTTTCCGAAAGAATCTCTTAGCAAATCAACGAAACCAACATAAAAAAAGGATACGAGCACGAGCATCATTTTCACAGCCAACAAAGTATAAGTGTTGTCCTGTGGGTGACATACCAACAACGCCGACGATGGTAAGCTGGAAGCTGGTTGATGGTGACATCAGTGTGTATTGTTGCGATTACATTTTGTGGCCAATAAATATTGTGTGCCCATACTTCTATCTCTATGGAGGCTCTGCTCATTTACACAACTGATGCTTTGCCCGCACCGGAGGGCAAATAATGTTCTCGACGACGGGAATTGTAAATAGTTACATGATAAATTAGGGTAAATTTAAATTTGTGTCCTCTTTTTTGAACCGAAACTCCTCCCCCTTTACGAGCGTAATGCTGGAGGAAGTTTTCTCATTTGGGGCGGCGTGCGACGCGACGGTACTGGATCGGTAGGACCGAAGCCGATAGCTACTAGGAATAGAAAATGCGTTGCGACACCATTATTGGGCTTGACTTATGGCATTTTGTTAGAATAGAGTTTTGTAATTTAATGCCGGCAGGATAAACGAAGGCAATTTTGCAGATACGAGTATAACCGTTAGCAACGTACGAGTATTTGTGTTGGGCAAATTAATTTGATTTATTTGCCATTAGGATCTACGGAGAGAAGATTTTATTTTTATTTTTATAATTTTTTAATGAGAATGAATGGCGGCAATAGGCAAACTTTAAGCTTTTGGTAGATATTTACCGTTAAACAGATTTGACAGTGTGATGTGGAGTGAGGTGGGCATGTATGCTAATGGCATTCGAAGGGACTCTGTGACGATATCTTTGTCGGTGGATGGGTTTGCAAATGTTGGGAATACAATAAATCCTTGTGTCCAACAAGGCAAAAGGTCAAGGCAAGGAGCTAAGTTACTGTTATTTTAAAACTCTAACCATTTGTGTACGTTTTGCTGGAAGTTTTGACCCCAGGAAGGCAAGGAGGATAGGCGAATGTTCAACAGAGATTCGTGAAGAAGGTGGTTTTGAGGAAGCAAGATCTCTATGATTTTTTTATCATATATGCTGCGAGGTGGCGCTTTTCAACAACCAAGTATCGAATTAATTAAACTATCATCAAAACATCCGAAAAAAACAGTTCACACTTCCCCCAATGACTCCAGCCTTCATGCTAAAGACACTCGAGGGATAGGTAGATGTATACATTCGTAGTAAGATCCCAGGAAATATGCTCTCCAATTCAGAACTGGGAAACTATAAATTTTAGAGGTCAGTGAACGGTGGAACAACAAATGGGCGGAGTATTGTTGCCACAATTGTGGCTCTAAAAATGGGTGTAAAATTATGGCTTATGCCGATGACACTGCTATCGATAGCGACTGGATCGGAGCAGCTCTATCTTTCTGGCGATGTGGGCCAAAAAAAGCGGCCTAGGAACTAACGCTGCAAAACCGGAGCACGTGATTTCCGCTAAGAAGCACAGCATCCCCCAAGTCAACCCCCAAAATTAAATGGTACTCAGCTTAGTTACTCAGAACACGCCAAATATCTACGTTTGGTTTGGATAGAAAACTCTGCTGGAAGTTTCAGTTTTTAGTCAGACTCATACGTAACATATGTATGGAACTGTAGTCCGATGGACAGCACTAGACAAAGTCAGCAGCGTCAATATACTATAAATCTATAAATAAATATAAATCCAAAGAAAGGCTTGCATCTACTTTACTGGAGCTATGTGAATCACACCCACCACAGCGCTTGAAACAATGTTGAAGGTGCTTCCGTTGGACTTTTTTGGTAGGAACATAGAAGCAAAAACAAAGTTGCAACTAAAAGAAACCTCACAATGGAAACTTCCTTACTTAGAGCATGCCAGAATACCTTCAATGCATAGGCAACCTATGTACAGGACTTACGGACTATATGACTCCGCTCCTAGATTTCTATCATATCATACTACTCGTTATATATGAATCTCAATGTGACGCTCTTACCTGTCAATCTTACGATTAGATAAACACAAAAACAAATGCACACAATGAAGTAAAACTTCGTATTCCAGTTCATTACCATCCTGTGCCTATTATTGGCCAATTTTTAAATTAATTTATTCGCAATATTATTTAAATTAATGCAAAAATAAAAACACTCTAACAAATGCCACTTCCTTGCGAAATGCACTTATTCAAACTACAAATACTTACAATCCACACTTGTGGATTGTATATATTGGTAGATTCCAAACCTTGGGGTGCGTTTCGTCGTGCGTGTCTTTGATTCTTCGAACTAAATGATAATGTATGTATTGTAAGTAACACTATATTTTTTAGACACGGGCGAAGCCGGGCGGACCAGCTAGTCCCAAATATATGTATAAGACGAATATTCCCAGCTGACAGGAATGGGTAGGAAAAATTTGTCTAAATCACAAATCTGCACTGGAAATATACACGAATAGATCCAAGAGAGGTGGTGGTTTAGGAGCGGGTATCGGAGGCAGCTAGGTCTGAACTTGTGCTTGAGACTTCCAGATCACTGTAGTGTCTTTCAAGCGAAGGTGATGGCTATTCGTGAAGCCACATGTACAATCGTGACATTTTCATTTACACCGACAGCCAAGCTGTATGGGTGAGGAAGAGGAGGAATAAATAAAAAAAAAAAAAGGAAGAGGAGGAATCGCCCTATTAATTCCTGTACAGCAATACATCTGCCCGGAGCTAGCTTTCTTAAGGGGGGCGATACATATAATCGCCTGAATTTTGACCGTTTTTCAGAGGCTTATTTAAAAGGGAAGGAATAAATGAATCGTTTTTAAATTCAGTATGTTTATTTATTTATATAAAAATAGAAGAGTCCGATTTTTTTTTGTCAAAATGGCCGCCGTATCAACCGGCGGGATTCTTAGCTTCTGTTACAGCGATCTAAAATCAAAAATTTTGGTTTGAGCGTGTTCATAAAACATGTATCTTCTAGTTGAGCCAATAAAAACGATAAAAAACCTCGGAAAAAAAGGTCGATTTTCACCATTTTTTTGATGGTTTCTGGGTCAAAATTGGTAATTTTTGAAATTTCATTGAGCATTTTTGAGGTTCAACTAGAAGCTAATACTATAGAGAAGACGTGTGCTAAATTTCATAAGAATCGGTTGAGGACTTTTTGAGTTTCGAGAAAAACGCGTTTAAAGTTTTGAAACACAGAAACTCTATGGCCCTTAGTAATAAACGAATTTAAACTCGAGTTTTACGTAAACTCGAATTTAACACGAAATCCGTAGTAATAAACAATCGATCTACTTCTAAAATCGACAAATAAAGGGTTTTTCAATAAGAGCGCTACAAAAGTTTTTTTTAAATAAAACAAAAACGGTTTTGGATATCAATGAAATTCTTTATTCCTGTGAAAGTACGTTCGATGCCATTATATACGGAACTCGATTTCTTTTGCATGGCCACCACGGGCACGCTTGCAGAAGTCCAGCCCTGAACCCAATTTTCGACGGTTTTCAAGCATAAATCGGCCGATACTGCTACAATTTCACGTTCGATATTCGTACGAAGTTCATCAATCGTCGCTGGCTTGTTGGCATAGACCATAGACTTGACGTAGCCCCACAGGAAATAGTCTAACGGCGTCAAATCGCACGACCGAGGCGGCCAAGCGACTGGACCATTTCGTGAGATAACACGTTCTCCAAACTTGGTTTCCAATAAATTGATTGTGACATTCGCTGTGTGGCTTGTGGCGCCGTCCTGTTGGAACCACATGTCCTCCAAGTCCATATCATCCAATTGGGGCCAAAAATATTCGGTTATCCTTGAACGGTAGCGATTCCCATTCACAGTAACGTGCCGGTCTTGATCATCACGGAAGAAGTACGGCCCAATGACGCCGCCGGCCCACAAACCACACCAAACCGTAATTTTTTCGGGATGCAATGATGACTCATGGAGTACGTGTGGATTGCTGCCTGACCAATACCGCATATTTTGTTTATTGACGAAGCCATTCAGCCAGAAATGAGCCTCATTGCTGAAGATGATTTTTCGATGAAAATCCGAATCATTTTCAAGTTGTTGCTCAGCCCAATTCACGAACATACGACGCTTCTGGTGGTCAAGCGGCTTCAGTTCTTGCGTCAATTTAATCTTGTAAGGATGTAGGCCAAGATCTTTTCGCAAAATTCGCCACAACGACGTCACAGAGATGCCCAACGCGTGAGAGACACATTTGGGAAATGTCAAAAGAGCGGCAAGAAATATGGCGTCGTTTGCTGTCCCTGTCGCTCTACTTTTGTAGCATCCCTGTTGAAAAACCCTGTACTTAGTTGTGGTCGAGTCGTATCTAAGCCGAATTTAACAGTGACAGTCAAACCTTTCAAAATGAGTTTCGAGCGAATTTTACAAGATTTGGATATTATTAATCATACGGCAAATAAAAGAACACGAAAAATATATAAAACACGATTCAATGCACTAGAATATTTCAGTGATGTAGAATGTTGGAGCGTGCTAAAGTTTTCATCCTCATCCACTGTGCCTTTAATTTCGGAATTGGCAAATTGACACCAATACTAGCCATTTCTTCGGCAATTTTTATCCACAAATCTTTTTTTTTTGCTTTCATGGTGGTATTGTTGGCTTTTGAATCCACGATGTTGACATACGGAGCGATGATATCTTTGAGAAATTCTTTTTCCTCAATTGTCCAATTACGCTCCCTTTCACGGTTCTTAATATAATAGTATAGTATTTATAATAGATAAAATGAATTGATAAAAGTGGAATTTATTAATGAGCATTCGAATTTGCCATTTCAAAAAAAAAATAAAAAAATTCAGTTTGTTGTTCTGTCAAAATCTGCTGTGCTAGCTCACAATAGCGAATGGGTAAATTTGGAGTCGCAATGATTACGTTAAATTCGAGTTTTGTTAAAACTGATTTATTACTACGAATACTTAAAAGTACCATAGCTACACCTAACAAAATTCGACTTTAGGAGCGACTTTACGAATTTCTTTTACTAAGGGCCTATGATTCTGTATCTTCTTCTTCTTTATTACTATGTTGATTTCCATGGAATTTCCTTTTTAGTGGTCTCGCAGCACGAGCTGATTCACGTTTTTCTATTTTAGGATAAGACTGCATTTCTTTTTTTTTCACTGACTAAATCACTCCGCACAGAACGAGTCGTCAATACCAAAGACCCCAAGGTCAGAATTTTTAATCGATAAATAATGCAAATTTCGTTCTAAAAATTTACAGGCATATTTTTGAGATGTTATTTAAACTATTTATGCAAAACAAAAAGAAAATTCGAAGTTATAATAAGAAGAAAGATTCTGCGAGAATATTTCTTTACAGACCCGCAAGATATTTCCTCAACGGATATCAATCAAATACGGAAATTCAACCAACTTTCAGAATGGTTCCAAGAGTACCGATAAGAATTGGTTCACGTTACAACACCTACCTTGGTTTAAGTGAATCCTAACGAGTATGGTGGATAGCCAAGCCACCTAACCTAACCCAACTTAACAGTCACTTTCGATACCCTCCCTTTGTACTGATTTCCATGGACCAGCTTTAATTTCCCCTCTTTAAACTGCATTAATTCACAGACGACTCCCTGCTCACCTCTTCGCCCCATCTCGCCTCTACTTTACCTCTGTGATGCATTACAATGAGCCTCCGCACCCTATTGAACCTTCTTTCGACCGAAAACACAATTTAATTTCAATTTTCGTTTCCTCTCAAAGGATTGGGTGTGGTTGGAATCCTTCCACTCACCTCCACTTCAACCCTTTTCCGATCCATCCGCAAATTGTAATCGATTATCGCTTTGCAATTGCAATGATGGCCACTTAAATGGTTTGCCATTCTGTGCCAAGGAGCAAGAATCACACACACGCAAATCTTTTCTTCGACTGCACATCACATTATCCTGAACACACATACGAGTGCATTTTCACACTTAACTGGTGAAAGTAATTCTTAAGGAAACCACGCTGCCGAGTGTGAAAAGTCGACAAGGACTTTGTAATTTACCAATACAAGAACCGGAATGCCAATAACAGTACAACGTCGTATTTTACCATCGTTTGGGGGTGACAAACATTTATTCCAGTCAACGTGATGAAGCGGCACACAGCGGGTACGAGCGGGTAGCCCTTCGGTGTACGGTTATTTTTAGTATTTTCCTACTGGAGAACACTGCGGTTAAACATAAATCTGCCAGGAAGCATAAGAGGATATTATTTATGGAAATAGATGTGAAACCGAATGGGGGAGCGTTCCGCCCCTATGGAGTTTTATGGGTGAAGATGATGTGCAGAGATGGGGAATATGCCGCCTGCCTGGTGTACAGAGGAATACATTTTTGCATAAAAATTAATATAAATTGTGAGTTGAATTTATTTCAGGGGGGGTGAGATGCACGTTACGGGTGACAAGTTGAATGGAAGAGAATAACAAGGATTTAGTGTAGGTCGATGCTGTGTATCTCTTGGTGCGTCTTAGGGCATCTACATGCCATCGTATCGCAATTCCCTAAAGCTTACTTTCCCAGGTTCTCCTTGAACGTCCTACGCCAAGTTTGTCTTCAAGTTTAATGCCTCCCAGCCATAGTTTATCACTCTTTAGGTATGAGTGATCTATCGCCACTTCGGCTCTGTATACATATGTTAATGCGTTCTTGGAAGGTTTTTCACTTAGTTTAAAATATTGCTTTAGCGGAAAATATTCAGTATATCGGTATTAAAAATGAGTAGCAGAGAAGCTTTCGGTTTCCATTTATAGTGAAATCTCTCTTAAACGGACAGCCACGGAACTGGAGTATTCTGCACGGTTATGGGAGCTGTCCGTTTATTAGAACGCATTTTGTATGGGAAATTGGAAACTGTTTCGGTAAAAATGAGTCCGTAAATGCGAGGTTGTCCGCTGATGAGAGATTTCACTGTACAATTATTCTACGGCAGTCTTTTGAGTCCCAAAATGCCTGTTACCTTTTCATTTTTTCTCCGAATACCCCTTTTTAAGAAAATTTTATACAACCAGGTCTCTGCAAAATGGAACTAGGTGCAGGTGGTCGCGATCATTTTATGCTTCATTCGCTACAGTTCCAGTATTCATATGTCATTTCGGTTCCGTTCCCGGATTTGTCAGTTCCAAGTTTTAAAACCCCTTCCAAACTCGGTTTTTGTCAAAAGTTTTGGAATTCAGGCATTTCAAGGCCGAGATTTCTTAAGATTAAAGCATTCACAAATCCCTTGGTCATAGAGCTTATGCCAAAGTGATATTTTGTCCAATAGTACTATGTATACGTAAATATCACTGGTGTGATCGAGGTGTTTAGAATCTATTAAATTCCAAAGGTTCTTACCAATAAATCACTATGAAAAACGTTTCTATTGATCAGCAGAAAAAAGTAGTGTCGGAAGTTTACAGCCCTGCGGGACCCCACTTGGAGTTTCATATTCTTCCATATTACAGTCATTTAGTGACAATTTGTAAGTTGTAGACTTTCTGTCTTGGGACGCAAAGGGCAAGAAGTGTATTGGACCTATTTGGGTTATAACTACTTGTTGCTTACTTAAGGTGATGCTACAGCTCGGTGTGCACCGGGGCCTGCTTCTCGCAATCATTTGTGTGTGCGTGTTATATTTTTTTTTACACGAATGGAGGCGACCTACAGTTTTTTTTTTTGCCGACTCCGAACGGTGAATTGGGAAACTCATTGACAAATGATACTCTTTGATTGCTTGTCAGACATTCGAATGAGGTGGCAACCCTGAACAACTTTTTTTTTTTAGGTGTTGGACCCGGGATGGGATTGAACCCGAGCAGCATGCGTAGTAGTCCAACACACTAACCACCGGCCACGGCGACCACTACCAACTACTTGTTGCTGCGCTATTAAATAAAGGCGATTCGGGAACAATTATTGTCGAACTCATCAGCCGAAACCTTCAATGAAAAGGCGAATCACTTCGGCAGAAGAACATTTTATTTTCTAAAAGAAATTCTGTTACAAGAGATCTTTATATTTAAAATAACTTACATCCGGATCGAAATAATGGCAGCAACGAGATTTTTCATATCTCGTACTTTTTTTTTCATTTAGCAAGGTCAGAATCAATCAAACCTGTCCATTGAAAGGAAAGGAAAGGAAAGGGTGCTGTCAAAAATCGACGAATCCACTGAACTGCATAAAACTCGGTGCTGGCATCTGTTGAGAAAATTAAAGTGATGCCAAGTGTATAAAAACGAAATTAGGAATTGTAGTAATAAAGGATAAAGAAGACTTTAAAGTCGAATTTAGTTTTCAGCTAATTTCTTGTTCAAAGGACTCTGTAAGGGGCAATCATAACACTCGTGCTTCAGTCTATAGCAAACCAGGATCTTAGCTAAATGTTTCTAGCCAGCAAGTTATTTTAGACTAAAATAGTTGAAACCGTGATTCATTATATGAATTTGTTAGGAGCAATTGGTTACAAGGATTATGTTCCGTTCATGCTTAGATCTAGTATAGGAGGAGAAAAGGTTAAGGGCCAGCATGACTCTAAGAAAGAAAGAAGATCATTTTGTCACGAGTTTGGTTGAACGTAACTTCGAAATTTTATACTGTCTTACACTACTCGAGTCTTGAGTCATTTAATTCGACGCAGCCTAGAAGTGTCAATAACATTTTTGCTGATGATTATAGCGTTACTTTTCCCAGAATTTAGTCTGAGCTGATTCCGTTGGGACCAATTTACCACATTTAAAAGGTCTTCATTCATACGAGCCGTTGCATCTTCTACCAAATCGATGGGGCAGCTGAGGTATAGTTGAACGTCATTTGCGTACATATGGATATTGCAGTGCTCAAGTACCAATGAAAGATCGTTGTTGAACATGGTGAAAAACAATGGTCCTTAGATAGACCCCTGCGGAACACCAGCATATGTAGAAAAAAAAATCAGACAAGGTGTTGTTGACGGTCACAGCTTGACTTCTACCTCTTTAGTTTAGTCCTGAACCACATTCAACATAGTGGTGTCGCAGTGAAAGTTGATTTTCAGCTTATTCAAAAGTACTTGTATAATATGCGAAACAGGGTCGAACGCTTTGCAAAAATCCACCAAAGAGGTCACATTCCATTTATAAATCAGTCGCCGCGCCATATATAATCGACGATTTTCAAGAGTGCTATGGAACAGGAATGCTGAGGTCTGTGAAGCTTTGCTGGATTTTAGTGTGATTCAGTTGCCCCACGATAATTCCCTGAGCTAGTAACTTCTCGCAAGTTTCCAGAGTGTACCACTTGTGTTCTTGAAGTGTGCGCTTTTCCGAGGTATTTAAGTAGGATTTTAAAGAGCGCATATACAAAGTTCAATACACGTTAGAATTTTGTTCATTTTACCATACCCATGCGAAAATGCAAGAAACCGGCCATTATTTTAGTTTTTGCGAAAGCAGCATTTCTTCGGTATCTGAAAAGCGTTCGCGGAGCAGCTACATACATACTTTCAAATGGTTTCCACAGTACAGGGTTTCCATGGTTTTGAAAATAGTGTCGCGGAACACATTTCTGGTTAATGGTTACGTTAGGTTAGGTAAGGCAAGCGAGAGAATGATTACATCCTCATCACACTTAGGTCCACTTAGTGTCAAAGTCAAGGTCTCAGCTAACCCGACCGACGCCCTAGCAAATTCAAGTAGGTCAGATGATGATCCATCTGATAGCTCGTCGATGTGTTCAAAGAAGAATTTGCCCAGGGTTCTATTTCTCAGTTGACAGAGGTTAGGATAGTGACAGAGGAAATGGGCTGTATCCTCATGTGCTTCTTCTTCACCGCATCCCCTGCAAATATTATCATCATTCAGTCGTAGTTTTTTCAAGTAATATCTTAGAGTGTTGTGCCCAGTAAGCATTTTTTGTTGGAGTTTCCTTGTTCCTGTTTTCCCCCTGATTACGTTAGAAGTCACAACCAGTGGTTCAGCCTATACCTTCGTTTTTTTCTGTCATCTCCTCGATCCAAACTCTGCTAAACGGTTTTGCAACCCAAAAAGTTGACATTTAGCACAATCTTACAGGAAAACAAGTGTCTAGCTATCTGTATTAAGTTTGTCCGGCTCAAGTTGAGACCCTTTACTGCAGGCATGTCAAAGATAAGGCCCGCGGGCCATGACTGGCCCCCGAGACAATTATTTGTGGCCCGCGACGTCATCATTAAACTATGTATTTCACCACTCATTCACACAATTTTTAAAAGATCTTGATGAACTACATATATTCAGATATTCCCTACTTTACAGCAGTCGTGGATCAATGTTTTTTTTTCGAGTTTCGTAAACATATCGTTACGTTTGTGACTCAAAGAGGCAAACCAATGGAATACAGTGATGTGGCTTGACTTTATGTTCTTAGTAGATATGACGTTTGGACGTTTCACTTCAAGGAAACAATAAAATCGGCACGTAACTATACTCAAGTGTTCAAGCTTTTGAAATGAAGCTAAGGTTGCGGGAGTCAGAGCTGTAAGGCACGTACAATGCCGATTAATTTTCGAAGCGTTTGCTTGATCTCATTGCTAAATTTGATATAAGTTTCGCAGATTTTCGCGAGCTCAATACGTTCAACTTTAAACAGTGTGTCAAATAATATCCCGGACAGATGCGTTTTAAAGCTTGAATCTTTCTCTACTATCTGTCATGACATTTCACGATATCTGGTTGACATTGAACAATTATAAAAATAGAGCAGTTGTTTTCGAGTGGCATAAACGTTTTTTGGACGGCAGAGAGACGCTGGACGAAATACGAAAAGTTCCTTAAAAAATCAAGAGAATGTTACTGCCAAATATTATCTTGAACTTTTGAAGCGATTGATGGCCAGAATCCATCGAATATTTCGAAATAAACAGAAATCGTGTTTTAATTATGTTTTCTAGAGCCAGTCCGAGATATTATTTGACACACTGTGTACTCTTTTTAATGGGTATGTACTTGCGTTCGATGTGAGTAAAGAACCGACTAACTTGCGGGTGGAACTTTATAATAGATTTGCAGTGCGATTTAAAAAATAAGTTCAATGAAGTCGACATTGCATACAAAGTAGGTTAGGTTTATACTGCAAAATTCGAAATAGCTATCACAACTTAAGGCACATTGATGCCCGTATTTTATGTATGTTTTATGAAGTTTATATGTGAATAGATGTTTTCCACAATGAAGATTAATAAATCTAAATACCTAATAGGTAAACATCTTCAGTCAATTTTGAAAATAAGTACAACATCGTTGACAGTTGCCTCCAAATATCGAGGAGATAATGAAACATAAAAGAAGTCAAGTTTCTGAATCCTCAAAATAATATTTCCGTTCAATACGCCTCTACTTAAAAAAAAAAATAACTTTATTTATATAAATTTTAATTATACGGGGTATTGTATTACATTTGTATTTTATTTTTAATATGGCCCCCTCTCATACTCGGAACAAAAAACTGGCACTTTAAGAGCTTGAGTTTGACACCCCTGCCTTACTGCTTTGCTTTAGATATCGCTTTTACTTGGTCTGTGAAGTTTTTTTTTTTTTTTTAAAGACTGATCCTGTCCCAAGGCTGATACTGCGACCTAAAAGATCTATGGTGTTGTATAGGAATTCAGATTAGTCCAAGAGCCACGCCATCTTTCTGATAAAGTTACAGTTTTTTGCCGACTCCGAACGGCGAGTTGAACGCACGGCGGGATTCGAACCCAAGACCGCTGGCTCAGTAGTCCGACGCACTAACCAATTGCGCTACGGTGCCCTTATCTTGCTTAGGGTGTATAATAATTAGCAGTGACCAGAGAAGGAGCTTGTTAAATACCTAATATCCTTCTAATTATAGTTTAGAAGTTTCATGTGATGGGTATAAGACTTAATTAACAGTTTGGCTTGTCTGAACTCTGGGACAGTTCTCTAATCGGAGAGTTAAGTATCATGTTCCATTTGTTAATTAAGGCTGAGATTGTTGCCCATCTTATGCTACAATAGGGTTCCGAGACTGAGAATTTGGCAGTTGAACCTGCACAGACCAGCTCATCCGCAATCTCATACCTTCCATGACTCTGTGGCTAAGCACGCACCAAAGTTTGACTTTGTTGTGAGTTGCTAGAGATTCAGGAGCATTGAAGTTACACTTTACTAGTTTTGAGTCCAAAGATTAGGAGCTCAGTGCTTTCAGTGCAGCTTGGCTGTCTGAAAAGTCATTAATTATGGCACTATTGATGCCTCTTTATAGATTTATCAGGGCGCAGATCTCAATGGCATGCAACTCAGCTGGGAATTGCGTCAAGAGACGACGAAACTTTGCTGTTTCGCCCAAGAATCCCAGCACCAACACCTAAGGCCATTTTCGATCCATCCGAGTACCATACTAGACTTTTTGGATCTTTGTGGGTCCATCGTTTGACCATGTGGTACCTTCCTATTTCTATTCATCTCAGGCACTCATTGCCTCACATATTATCACAAACACGCGATCTTTGAGTTCGCTTTACTATACGAAATAATATTGGCAGCAGTTGGTCCTTCCGGAAATAGCACATCACCCTCCCTGCATATTAAACGAAACCAATTTCTCTTGACACATGCCTAATTAAAACGTCACTCCCACTTAAGCCTGAAGGAAAAAAATACGCCTATCCTCCAGAAACCAACAATCTTCTCAAGGCAGCCAGTGTTACAAAACACTCGTAGATGTTCTGTCTTAACCGAATATCGTCATTGAGGCATACAACCACCCCCCCTTCAACCATTCAATTAATTTTAATTTATCCCTAATTAATTTGATTATAATCGGGATACCTACATGTGTTGGCCAACCAGGCAGAACAGTCTGCACCTGTCACTCGCTGCGAATAAATACAAATGGCCATTATTTATTTCTTCCTGTCGTGTACCTACACAGAAACGAGGAAACCAGGAATCCTTTTTTGTTTTCTACATTTTCTACACCTCAATAACGGTATCGAGACTTTCGATTACGCAATCAAATTGAATTTATGCCAATTTTCATGGGTGTGGGGGTGGGGCGCAGGGTCCAAATGGTATCCCGGGAGACTCGCCTTATTGTCGTTTCCTGGTCAACAAAAACAAAACAAAAAAAAAAAATCCTTTTCCAATTCGCCTTCAACTTCAAGTTTATCCTCGAATTAGGCACGCAAAAACGGAAGAAAAAAAAAAAAAAAAATAAATGAAAGTAATGAACTGTTAACGAATGTTTCTACAGAATTGTTTGCGCGCGTGAAAGTGAGCCGCATCCGTGTTGCTCCTCCCCCTCCCTTATCGACCACTGGAGGACAACGAAAGGTATCTTAATAGGCTTCGGCTCATCGGCGTGTGCCTTCTTGTGTTCGTTCGTTCGTTACTTTTATTGGCAATAAAATCAAAAACAAACAAATGGTGCGCGCTTAGGGAATGCGAGAGATATTAGTTTATCCTTCGATGGGGGAAAAGGATATTTTCCTTTTCTTTTGTTTCGCAGGGGAGAATGAATGAATTTAAATCTCCAATTTGCTTCCTCTAATGCGTAGCTAAGAGTGTGTGCGTTACGAGGATATTCCACCCTCCGATGGGGAACTAAGCCCCAGGATATTCTATCGCCCTGCCAAAACAGTTTGAAGGTAGAACAATCGTTGGGAATATCAGTTTGACGCACAAATCAATTTCCACACCGCAAGGATCATAAAAAAAGCCGAAGCAAGAAAATCGCAAAAAATAAATTGGAACAAAAAGAAGAGATTGAAAAACCCAAATTGATTTTTTTTTTCGCCGCTCAAAGCTTCTTCCTTTAAAAAAGAAAAATATATCCTCGCCGCCATCATTCCCGTAAATCATTCCATTTTCCACGCCACAAATTGTTCCCATTATCAATTTAGCCTCATCTGGCTTTGGTCCGGTGCCGGTGCCGGTGGGTTGTTGCGAGTTTGAAGGTCTCTTGTGTGATTTTTCGTCCTTTTGTTGCTATCCACTGCCTGCAAAGCCGCTATATACAAATACAAAACCCCGCTGTTTTGGCATCATTAAGGCAAACCAGTTCTCGCAGCGGGATAAGGTTATTACCGCTGTACACCACCCCCCCGTCGATGCCATATTTAAATCGCTTAGCAACTGCTGCCGCTACCGGTAATGTTTGGCGATGATGTTGCCTGATAGCAAAGGACTCTTTATGCTTGTCACACTTGTAAGAGCAAAATGGAGTAAATAATAAAAAAAAAAACGGTTGTTATTCTCGGTACTCTCCCGTTTGCCTATAATTCTCTTTCGAGATAAATGACAGCGTTCATGTTTTGACGCTAAGTAATGTTTTATGTTTCCTTGACAGCTGGAGGTACGTTTGCGTTACGTAAACACCTTTGTTTGCATGTATACGTGTGCATTGCGAGTGTCAGCTCCTATTTGGCCCTGTCACGTTGTATTTTGCTGATTGCTGTTGGATGATACGGATACTGTCTGACTTTTGTCCTGTATGTCCTCAACTACCAGAGAGACTTCCTCCTGTCAAATTTATTTAGTCGCGATGGCTAATGGCAGGCAACTGTGATTCCTTCGATCGGATGTATAAGTGTTCTCCCTGTTTTATCTGTGTGGACAATGCACAGCTGGACATTGACGAGGACGTGGAGTCCATCTGCCCATTTCGATGATGATGATGAGGTGGCTACCAAGCTGTTATTCATTTTTTTTTTTTGCTGTATGTCCTTTGGAAAAAATTACTTTCATTGGCTGTGTACGTAATTGAAGTCAGTGAACAGTGTTATTGCCACAATTAAGAATTCTTGGAATTTTTTGTGGTTGCCAGCGTAGTTTGTGTAGAGGGGAACAAAGGACATTATGAATTCAGCTGACACGATCGATGTTAACCGTGACAAGACATTTTTGTGATGAATTTTAGCAGGGAAGCCAATTACTGTGGCCAACTTTTTGTTTTTATTGCGTGTATAAATTACATAATTAAGTCTGCCCTTGAGGTGCTCCTTTTGGGGATGAATATACGGCTGGTCAAGAGTCAACACTAATGATGTGCTGGTAATTAGATTCGAGATGGAAGGCGAAATACAAGGTCTGGTGGACTAAGTCGAACAAGTGGGAGAGCGTTATCCTTTCTTGGTCGCCGTGGCCGTGGTGGTTTGTGCGTTGGACTACTACGCATGCTGCCCAGGTTCAATCCCAGCAAAACCATCTAAAAGTGTTTTCACGGTACCACCTCTTTCGAATGTCTGACAAGCAATCAAAGAGTATCATTTATCATGAGAAGCTTATCCTTTTTTAGTTGTTCTTTTTATACGTGGTGTCCTGGTCAAAATCTTTTTTTGAAATAGAAGCATTCAATTGGCGCTGATAATACGTCACGAAGCACGCAGCTACCTAACATATCCTATGGTGGGCTATTAAGCTATTCAGCGCATGACTAAGAACTCGTGTTGTTACAATCGACATCTGTCAAAAATGTTTGTAAATCTCTTCCTTCACTTAATCCTTAAGGAAAAAGTCTTCTCTTGCCAAAAAAGAAAGAAACTCTTCGCTTTCTCTCATCAAAGTCAAAAACAAATATCGTCCGTATAAAATGAAAGAACTGAACTCTTTCATTGTACAGCAGATCACAAGTAAGTAGTGTGAAAACATAAATGGAACGTAGGTCTAAAATAACCCACTACTATTATAAACTGTCAAAATGACAGCTCGGGCATTTAAGTAGGAGGAAGAGAGTGTTCAGTTCAGGATCTACTTACGGCGAATGAAGACAAATGCCCGAGTTCGCCGAGTATGTATAATTATTCCGTTAATAGTAGTTTACGGAACGCACCTGCTTTGTTATTGCTCATGTCTTGCCTTGAGCTCAAAAGTGCACCACACTGTCACTCGTTGTAAACGTTAGACGTAATTTGACAGTCATCGTTGGAGACTCAATTTTAGTCTGATATCGCTGCTAAAAATGACAAGATCTGCTTCTACGCTCAACGTTCTACGAGCAAAAAAGACGGGAAGAACATCGGCTTCTAAGAAAGAAAAAGAAAGAGCACGAAAAGCATGCGATCTAGGATACTGAGAGATGCTACTTCAGGAACAATGCACGGAAGTTTTACCAGAAGGAAAAAATAATATGTCAGCGAAACAGATCCCGTACAGAAACCTTTAGAGTTGATGAAGGAAACCGTGAAGGTAGTTAAAAACACCGTCGGTGCTGAGAATACCGACGAAACATTGATAAAGTAAAAGAAATGTTGGTCAATATCTGCAAATTAACCATCAGAGAGATAGCGGAGGACTTGAACATTGCCTATGGACCCGTCCAAGATATTTTGGTTAATGATCTGGGTTTCCGTCGTGTAGCAGCAAAGTTGGTGCCAAAAGACCTCAATTTCACGCAAAAAAGAGACCGTGCTGATGTCGTAAAAGACATGATTTTTTGATGAAAAATGAAATAAATACCATAAACAGCCATCGAATTCACCTGATTTGGCTCCCTGTGACTTCTTTCTGTTCAATCGAGCTAAGAAACCATTACGGGGAACGCGTTTCAGCAGCCGAGAGGAAGTAATTGAAAAATCGCAGGAAGCACTGATGGACATACCGAAAACCGAATATAAAAAATGTTTCGAGGATTGGATCAAGCGCTGGCATAAGTGTGCTGCAGTCGATGGGGATCACTTTGAAGGGGACAATATAGATTTAGATGAATAAACTTATATTTTTAATTTTCTGAATAAATTCCGGGAACTTTTTGATCAAGGTGTAGACTGGGTGAAAGAAGTAACGTGACCATGTACTTGACTGGCTACCGGGGCACCTGTGGATAGACGGAAATGAACCGGCGGACAAACTTACCAAAAAAGGAGCCGGCACACCATTCCTGAGCCCTTCTGTGTCATAGGGAAGCACACCATAAAGGATGAGCTCTGATCAGTGGATAATGTTAACAGGACTAAGTCTTAGTCAGAAACTCACGACCTAAGGCAGGTGAAGAAACTATCGGATAATTACAACGTCGGATAATTACAACACCATAAAGGATGAGCTCTGATCAGTGGATAAGGTAAACAGGACTTAGTCTTAGTCAGAAACTCACGACCTAAGACAGGTGAAGAAACTGTCGGATAATTACAACCTGATGAGATTCAAAGCTTGCATCAGCCTGGACAAAAACAAACCTTACGGGGCATTGTAAACTCAAGTGGCATCTCAGGAAGCTCGGTCTATCAGCTGAAGACTCATGCAGATTTTGAAATGAGTCTGGTGGAATTTAGGGCATTAACCCAGAAAGGATTCAAGTGCTTGGGTCAATACCAAATTACAGCAGAGGCTCTACCACTCATAGCACCCACTCTCCTACTGCGATTTCTCAGGGAGAGTGGTCGGGATGAGGTGCTGTGACTTATGGAATTCTCACGTGGGCTAGGTGTGAGCGACGCTCTCTTAAGCCAATCCAATAGGAATAATGACGAGAGGGATGTTCCTTCGTCTAGGACTTACAGCGGGCACAATAGATGTTAAGGTCGTGGTGCAGCTCACCCCTCAATAAAAATGATAATAATAATGCCAGATGAATGGAATCTCAGCATCGTTTACCCGACCCACAAGAAAAGAGACCCCCTCAACTGCTCCACTTCTGGAATCATCAGTCTCCTCAGCATCGCCTACAAGATCTTACCTGCCATATTGTGTGAATGCCTGAAACCTTTCGTCAACAACCTGATTGGCCCCTATCATCGCGGTTTTAGGCCAGGAAAGTTCACCACAGACTAAATTTTCACACATGCTCGAAGAAATCTAAGAAGTCCAAATCGATACATCGATTTAAAGGCCGCCTATGATATTATAGCATGGAAAGAGGTGAACTGTCCAACCCGGACTGTAGCGCCACCTAAGTAAGTAAGTAAGCAAGTTCTATTTATTCATGTTCAAAATGTCTGCCTTTCTAACATGCTTGGACTGGGTATGGTCCTTTGATGTTAATTGCTGCCTTCTACGGACCTTACAAACAGTCCACGAGTTTTCATTATTTCTGTACATTCTTCTTCTTCTTCTTCTCTCCATTTCGACGACGAGGTTATGATCAGAATTATAGGGATCACAACTCTCCCACTTTACTGCATTCCTACTGTTCCGCCTGTGGGGTTCGCCGGTTCGACCCGACCTCAAAAAATATCTGCAGGCCTCCCGATTTTGAATCACTTCATCATTGAGGCCAATCAAATGCTGGTGCATTTGTGTCATCCAGAAGTCTTTGGGCATGCCTCTTTTACGCGATTGTAAGGGAACGTTGATTGCCATTTCCTTTTTATGGGGTTCCTAGGATCCCTCCTTTGAACATGACAATACCAACTGAGCCGGTCGTGCTCCAGTGTTTTCGAGATGGGTTCTTTGACGTCAAGGCTTCCCCGGATTCTGGAACTTCTCATTCGATCAAGCTTTGTTACTCCTGCTGTCATTATTTCTGTACATTGCTCAAATGAATATCAATCTCCTGTATAGTTTTTACTAGACAGCTGTCAAATATGACAGTTCCCCTCTTTCTCGAAGTGTGAGGTAGAAAATGACACAAAAGGTCCGTTCGCGTACTTTTTGCACTAAATATGTGTTATCTGTCAATTTTCGAAAAGTGGGGGTGAAATTCTCTCGAAGACTGTAAAATTATGAAAAAGTAAACGAACGCACTAAGCACCAAAAAATGTATGTAATTTGACAAATTTTACGGTCTACATATATTACACCAAAGAAATTGTTTGTAATAAAATTCGTAGCATGGGGAAATTTCTTACTTCCTCGGGAGCACCCTCTTTTACGAAAAACTACGAAATTTTTCCGTACGCGAACGGGTTTTCGTTGCTTTTCGTTATTTTTCGTACATTTTCGTAGTTTTGGGAGCTTATGCGAACGGACTTAAGGTTTTTTTTAAGACTCAAACGAATGGAACTGGTCTGTAGAGGAAAGGCGTAGCTTCTTATGACAGATTGAACTTTCAGAGCTTTGATTTAATCCATGAAGATGGCGCTGGCAGCAAGGCAGATAAATGACCCGGAATTTAATTTGTTATGCTTTTATTTGCAGGACTCAAATCCATCATTGCTCTTTCTGCTTCTTCTCCAAGTGAAGCGAATGACTTTTGTTATTCGGAAACTATCTGTCAATTTGAGGTGACATCTGTCTTTAGTCACCTTGAAGAATCATCAACCTAAGTAAGAGTAGGGGTTTGTAGTGTTAAACACTTTCATTTTCAAATAGAGCTTCACATTCCTGATGAAATGTCTCCCCAAAGAGACCAATCGAATATAAATCACTAAACTAAACATACACTTATTCCGTTCGAGATAGTTTGATAGATGTCGGCGTTGTCAGCACAACAATCGTTTGAATTAATGTAAACGATGTCAGGGTTAATGTCAAATGATGATTTATCATCTACGTTTACTGGCAAGGAAAACTGTGACAGTCTTGTGTGTGGGACATGCTTCGTTCTTCTTAACGAACTGGGATGGAAAAACCACAAAAAAAAAACACTCACTAAAAATTCGAGTGATAATTAATAAAAGCTAAAAGCTACGACTATACGAATGGAATCGTGGTGCGGTTATGTCACTTCAAAATGTCACCCTGAAACAAGTGATTTTCGGAAGCTGAGGAAGGGAATGAGGAAGATACTCTTAAGAGAGATACATTGCTGGGAGTGGGATAATTAATGGATTTTTAATTGGACTCTTTAAAGTGGAACGAAGTGATATGACAGTGGAACATGAAGTTTGGTGTTTGTTGTTTCAACGGTACAAGTCATCCAAGGACCACTTAAAATCTTAAGTGTAAGTTGATACGCGGTTCACAATAAAAACCTTTGTCAAGGGTACTAAGACATTATCTGTCTGCAGAGATGATGGACTCTTTATGAAAACGATGCGGACCTTTGGTCGGTTTGAAGGGGATAATCTAAAGATGACGTATACTTCTCAACGTGACTAAAATACAGCTATGAGCAAAAATCTGGATGTCGGGTGGATCCATGAAGAACTGGGACGTTTTATAAGCTTAAAGATTCAAAAAAAAACTATCAAACGTATTAAGGACAACAATTTGTAGAAAAGTTAGACTGAATGAAGGCGATTATCAACGGGAAATTCAGACCAGAGGATTCAGTAGGTAGAGAAAACAAATGTTGTTTTTTCTAATTATTGTTTTATTTTGTTTTGTTTTTGGTTAAAATAAGTAGACCCATTAAAGGAAGAGGCTGCTTGCGAGCTGCAGATTGCAGTATGAAGCAGATTTTTCTAGTGAGCGCAAAAAGCCATCAGTTTTGTGGCAGAAAATGTTGCATAAAATTATAGAAGTGGACGAAATAAAGTTTCTAAAACTCATGGTAACTTATAAAAAGATCAAAAAGAAAAATAATTCAAGCGGTGAAGCAGCGACGTAGTGGGACTACTTTGAGATAATGCAAGAGGTATATGGAACTCAGTTTCACATTATTGTACCCAGAGATAACCTATGCTAGATAGTTCTATCGATACCATTGAAAACATATTCACTACGAATGATAGCCCAGTCTCGGTAATTTTAGACTCACTACCGGAACACCAATCACCGCCCAAAAAGTGACCGAAATGCAAAATGTTGGATTTTTTGAAAAATGAGGCTGTGGAAGATAGACAGGTGCTTAGGATTGGCTGTTAATAACCAATTATGATTAAATTTATTTTCAATAAAAAAAAACATCATTATTAATTTGCATTTTTAACTGGAAAATAAATTGATGAGCCTGATTCTTTTAGTTCTCGCTTCATCCTTTCGTTGGCGCTTCGAATTTGTGCATTGATGTTTTTATTACTGCAATCGGTTTTTAACAGGTTTCATTCCACATCACTTTTACCTTCATTATTTATAATAATGTTCTGTAGCACCATACAAGGCATGATAATATGTTTAGAGAGTTGTGTGTTTTGAATTTCAATATGATTTAATATTCGAAACTTTTTCTTTAAAATTCCAAAAGCCTGTTCCACATGAACTCTAGAAGAATTTAATAGTCTGTTATATTTCTTTTGTTCAGCTAGTAAGAACCCATTAGCCTGTAGGGCTCCATTAGGTACGTTTCCAGTGGATAGGCCCCATTTCCAAGAAGATGACACTCTGCAGGAAATCTCAGTTCCTTATTTACAATTGCTTTTTGTAAAGGACTGCTGCGCCAAACCTCAGCATCGTGGCATCGCCCTGGATATCTGACAAATCATAAATGAACTTCATTTTGCTATTGAACAAAATGCTGTATTTGTTTTGATATGGAAAGGAAAGGATTTAACTTACTTGTACAATTACAGAATAAAATCCCTCGCGGTTATAAAAGCTGATGGAATCGTTTGTAGGCTGAGATATACGAACATGCATCCCATCGATACACCCTAACACAAAAGGAAACGGATGAGACCGGCTATTTTGGAAATCGTCCATAGTTTTATTTTGTGTGAGTTCGCTGGATGGAAACTTTATGATACTGTGCTTTAGATGGGAAATGGGCTTTATAGTTTTCAAAAATATTCTATGGGATGTAGCGCGTCCAATATTGAATCGGTCAGAAATTTCCCGGAAGCAATTTATGTTACACAACTTCCAAAAGGTAATATAAAAGCAGTGTTTAAGGCAATACCCTGGATGACCGGAATGTTGAACGCGATATGAATCCTTCAATATATCATGCAATTTCTGAAATTAGAAATATGAATGTGTCCAGCTACAGATATACAAATCATATATATAATTCTATTAACTCCTTAATGTATACTTTGTTTTCCTTCATTATAATAATTATATTAGTTCCTTAAAATATACTTTGTTTTCCTTCATTATAATAATTCTATTAACCAAAATGTAACTATGCTTCTCAAATTATTTGCATAGCTTGATATAATTCACATCTGCTTTATACAAATAATATCATAAGTATAGAGATCATTTTATTCAATAAATATAGTAATAGTAACTTGTGTTAATACAGCAAGTATTGTATTTTTGGTATTCTTTCTCTTAAGTAGTGATTCGCTGAGCAACTCGGCTTTCACTTAATAAAAATAATAATAAATATTGTACTTGTTGTTTTTTTTTCTTTTAACTACAGTGGGATCTAGCTAGCTACCGCCAGGCAGATCCTTCCTTATATTTATTGTAAAAGTGTGTGCGCTTGGAAGGGAAAACGACTTCCCTTCCCGGCTACTGACGCATATATTCTTACAAATGTGCTTTATCAAATAGAATATTTCATATTTTTATTTGGATTGTATCTCGTGATGTTTTTCAAAAGCGGAATGCCTTAGACTTTATAGATAACGCTGCTGCACGTCTGTTTCTACAAGTTTTTAAAAATGTTTTTATCGCAGATATATTTTTACTGTTCGTAGATACATCCGTTGGTTTTTCTACACATTCGAAATTATTAGACATTTTTGCTGTGGGAAATATCAATGCAAATTAGCTCTGTAAAAAATGCATCCCGAAACGTGAAACTTGCACAAAGTAAAATGTTTGCAAAGCGTTAAGGCTGCTTTGCAGATGCGTATCAAAAAAGTATTGCTATCGCATCGAAACATTTTTTTTTTTGCATTTTGGAACTCAGCCTACATCTCAAAACTTTTCAAAACTTTTTCCCTCGTTCTTTAATTCTAAGACTATAGTTAAATAGTGTAGTTTTTCGAATACTAACCATATTCGCACCTAATCGGCCCATACACAAAACAGTCGTATAGGGAGTGTCTAGAAATTCCATCCCCTTTTCCAGAGAAGCTATAGACAGAGACGGAGGTATCACTTGAGCCTTGTACATTCAAATGGTATACGTGCTAATAATCCTTTCATTCATTTATCCCACTTTCAACCGTCAAAATAAACCCTAATTGAGGATACTGGCAAGGTGAAAGGAGGTTAAGGTTTGCCCATACCGTCAGAAATATTGGAAACCTACAAAACTGCTTTTATTTCAAAGTTGTATCAGGAATTTCATCGAGCGTCGACATTTCCCAAATCAAAGACAAGATCAGCAAAAAAAAAAACTCTTTGAAAAAATGTCACAGGCACACGGATGACTTGATCCCTCATATTATAGAAAACATCACAGACGGACGACACATTTTCCCTAGAACTTAAAATGTTCCTAGATCGATTCAGACTACTTTGCTCTTTGCACCTGGTAAAGGTTCTATCGAGGAGGAGAAGGACTTCTATCGGCGAGCTTTTGACAAGTCGCAAAGCAGCATAAGCTGATAAATGATTCACTGGACAAACTACTCGAAACTAATAGTTAGATTGCCATTGCCACCATACTAGAATGGTTAAACAAAGGACTCCCCATTCGTTGTAATCTTTGGAAATTTCTACCCTCTGCTGGTCCATTTCAAGTGTCAAGTGCAGGCTTGCAGGGAACCACGAGCATTTGGAGTCTTCACCACTTTCGAATATACCTTCAATTTATCCAATTCATGATCCTTATCAATTCAAGAAGCATTCTCGTGTGTCACGTGACAGGTTGATGCAATTAGGGAAATTGATTGTTACGCTTTTCACCTAGGCAAGGATTTTGGAAGTCCATTGTCTCTTAGGACCTTCGAATTACTTGATTCCAGGATACTACAGAAATCGATAACTTCTGAGACTCCCCTCTAAAAGTTCAACATCAGGACTGACTTTAAATCTTATCGTATGTTAAACCGGTGTCCCTTATTGATCTCCGGGGGGTGGAATACCCTTTGGTGCACCCCCTCCTTCCACTTTCAGTTGTTGCTAATTTATTTTCTTTGTCCTTTTTGTTGCTTCTGTAAACGTCGTCTCGAGCAAATACATTTTGCAATTGTCATCGGCGAGATGCTTCCCTTTATGATGCTCGTACGTCATCGTCGTCGTAGTTGTCGACAATAATTTGTTTTCCTTTCCTTCCTTTTCGTAGAATACTGTGTATACTGTGCTAAATCCCTTGGACAGGATATGAACTGAACTGTTGCAGTGGGATTTCCCGCTTCCCGTCCACCCTTTTCGGCATTTACAGTTCCAACTAAAACAAATGAATACACCTTTGTTAAGGCAATATACTCCCGGTGTTTTTGTTTCGTTTTCTTCCTTTTATGCCTCCATTTGGAATGGAATTCCCTTCAGCAAACAGGAAGTAGCATAACAGACAGATTGAAGGACAGCTTCAGCAGCTGTTGCAATGTGACAGTGTAAAAGGGGGAAAGAATGATGTGAAAATGTTGTATCTCTTGGAATGGTCATGAAATTGCAAAATATCCTTTTGAGGATTCGAATCTGTCCGCATTCTCATCCAACCGGAGAATGCGAATTTCCAGTTTGGCAGTAATACAATTTTGAAATCTTTTTGTTTCTTTTCGATTTTTGTGTTTTATGGCAGCGCATCGTAAATCCATTTGACATTTCAAAATACATGCGTACAGCATTGCCAGCCAGTTATTTATGCTGACGCATTTCAATTGCCACTGGATTTGTCTTATTTGTGTAAAATTAGGCGAAACTAATATCACTGAGTCTCCCTAAAGAACATAATTATACTTCTGGTACGTGACTTGATACATTTTGTTGTTGTTGATGGCAACACTGCATGCATGTACTCGTATTCATGCAAAATTAAATATGTACGACTTCACATTAAAGATTGTAAGATGGCAAAGGAAATGGAAGAGATTGAAATGTCAGGGCAATCGAGATATGGTTTATGGTCAATTGAATGACTACCAACACAGGGAACAGGGTTTTTTATTTCCATTGGAAAAAAATTGTGTTTCTAAAATGTAAATGTGTCACATTGTGGCAGCGGGATGAGGACATTAAGTTAGCTCATATAAAAAGAACAGCCACGGGGAAACATTTAAACAAAACATAAGTCAACCTTCATTTAATCATGTCGTCAGAAATTGGCCAATATTGAGTATCTGTCAGCGTTTATGTGATTCTGAACTCGTTCCAATTCTTTGGAAATTCACATGAAATAATCTGAAAATGTCGTGTTAACTTTAAACTTAAAACCTGAAAGCCAAATTCAGGCTACTTTCCAAACATTGAAAATATTGAAGTCCCAGGACTAGAAGACTAGAACTGTCTGCTGCGACTTTATTTATAATACGTTTTAGTAAAACTTGAACATCTTTGGAAGCTGGAAAATGAAATTCAGGACTTCCCATATGATTAGTTACTTAGTACTGTGCTTTAGGTTCTATGACCAACGAACTGGGCCCCACGGTATCTGCATAAGCTGCGGACACAAGGAGGAGAGCAAATCAATCTGCTTCTGCCCCGACCTTCAAGAACTTCGAATACATTGAAGAGCCAAATATTGGCGCAATCTGGTGTAAAAAAAGGATGAATTTTCAAACCATTCCGAGTGGAACTGATGGTTTTTTACACTGCCTTCCCAATCAAACCTAACCTAACGTAGTTAGATTCCTTTTTTTGAACATCATTCATTAGGTGGCGCTACAGTTCGGAGTGAACCGGGGCCTTCTTCTCACAACCATGCGTTATATTTTTGCACGAAAGGAAGGGACCTACAGTTTTTCGCCTTGCGGCAGGATCACTCCCGTTTAAAAAAAAAAAACAACAAAAATTGCAAGACTAAATCGGACAAGAGAATAATTTTGAATTCTCCAATAAAGTGAAGTTATTATGAGAAATAACTTCACATTACAAGTGAAACTAATTCCCACAAAAAGTGAAACTATTTTCCACTTTCAGTGAGAAGAAGTTATAGAAGTGCATTTATTTCCCCCACTTAATTCCCATGCGAAGTAAATTCCCGTTAAGGTATATCTCTGCGCGCTATAAAATACATAAACCAACTTGTTTGTTGTTCATAAGCAAGTCCTTACTTATATATGAAGGTTTGGGCTGCTGTTACTGCACACGGACCCTCTCAACCCGTTTTTATCGAAGTGAAGTGAAGTGTATAGACAAGAGGTTCGATGTCAACCGCTGGACATTCAAACAGGACTTCTCGTCTGATACAAACATTTTTACATTACCAAGTCCCGCAGTTCATTTCTTCGCAGGATCGGCCCCTATACAAATATTCTACTCGAAATGAACTCCCAAAAGAATAAAAACTTCCCGTATTATTTCCATCTTTCAACCGATGGGAATGAGTTCATTTTGGTTGATATATTTGCTATTGATGCACGTGGTAGTGGAGAAATATAATACGTACATATGTATATCAACCAAAATTAAGTTTCAAAAAAACAAACACTTCCTATATGGTTTGCATGTTGTATGAGAAGTTTGAATTTTGAGGGTTGGATTTTCTGCTGCGAGAGTTCTCGGGCACACTAGGTTATTGTATTTTAAACATGGTTTTAAAAAAATTAAATGAACAACTGAAGAAATACAAAAATTACAATATTTTGAACTGGTAACACTTCATTTGATACATTTGATAGAAATGCAGGCAAAGCAAATAGGATCCGGATACAGTAGGTAGTAAAGGGTTTTTCAATAAGAGCGCTACAAAAGTTTTTTTTAAATAAAACAAAAACGGTTTTGGATATCAATGAAATTCTTTATTCCTGTAAAAGTACGTTCGATGCCATTATGTATGGAACTCGATTTCTTTTGCATGGCCACCACAGGCACGCTTGCAGAAGTCCAGACGCTGAACCCAATTTTCGACGGTTTTCAAGCATAAATCGGCCGATACTGCTGCAATTTCACGTTCGATATTCGCACGAAGTTCATTAATCATCGCTGGCTTGTTGGCATAGACCATAGACTTGGCGTAGCCCCACAGGAAATAGTCTAACGGCGTCAAATCGCACGACCGAGGCGGCCAAGCGACTGGACCATTTCGTGAGATAACACGTTCTCCAAACTTGGTTTCCAATAAATTGATTGTGACATTCGCTGTCCTGTTGAAACCACATGTCCTCCAACTCCATATCATCCAATATTCGGTTATCATTGAACGGTAGCGATTCCCATTCACAGTAACGTGCCGGTCTTGATCATCACGGAAGAAGTACGGCCCAATGACGCCGCCGGCCCATAAACCACACCAAACCGTAATTTTTTCGGGATGCAATGATGAATCGTAGAGTACGTGTGGATTGCTGCCTGACCAATACCGCATATTTTGTTTATACGAAGCCATTCAGCCAGAAATGAGCCTCATTGCTGAAGATGATTTTTCGATGAAAATCCGAATCATTTTCAAGTTGTTGCTCAGCCGAATTAACGAACATACGACGCTTTTGGTGGTCAAGCAGCTTCAGTTCTTGCGTCAATTTAATCTTGTAAGGATGTAGGCCAAGATCTTTTCGCTTTCTTCAACTGAAGCCTCAGCGGCAGCAATATTCTCGACACTACGGCCACTTCTTTGTCTCACTGGCACGGGAGCATTTTGTACTGTGCCTGTGGATTCTACTAGACGCTCAATTGTTGATCTGCTAGGACGATTATGACGACCATAAATTGAACGTAGCGCTCTTAACGTTGAGGCCACTGACTCCGAATTTCGGTAGTAAATTTTAATAATTTCGACTCGTTGTTGGCTCGTATATCTTTCCATCATAAAATGGATGGAGAGAAATGTCAAAAGAGTGGCAAGAAATATGGCGTCGTTTGCTGTCCCTGTCGCTCTACTTTTGTAGCGTCCCTGTTGAAAAACCCTGTATAAGTAACGGTAGGTACTGAATCAGTGTTGAAATTCATTTACTATTTACATTTCCCCAAAATCTATTCCTGTTACAGAAGATCTGTAACCAAACATATGAATATCCTTTTTGAAGGTTTTTTTTTCTAATTCCAATCAATTTCCCAAATTGAGAAAATATTCGAAAAAATAAAGAACAATGCGCAACCTCCCAACTGTGAAAAATACTCAACCAAATAGCAGAAAAAAAGGATTCGTTGTAAACATGAACCAAATGTTTCTGGCATAATCTCAACTCAACATCATCGACTGAACTGACATCTTGTCATAATCAGTGGAAGTCGGTGAATCAAATGAAAATATATTGATTGTGAATTGAAAAACCAAAAAAAAAAAAACCAACCCAACCAAAATAATAAGAATAACCGAACGGAACTGAAAGAAAGAAGACAAGACATCGCATCCTGAATCCTTTTTTTTATTCGCTAACAAAACAGTTTTTTTTTCGTTTTATGTATTTTATCCTTTCTCTCTTTGTATCTACGTATATCCTTATTTTATTTTTTTATCTTTTGTTATTATTACATTTACATTCATTACGAATGAATGGATAATGTCGGAAAATACTGGTGAACAGACGAGGATGAAGTACGAGTATTTTCTTTACGAACTGCGAATCCTTGGTGGCGGATATTTTAAATTATTTTTTTTTCTTTCTTTATCGAAATGAAAAGATAAAAAAAAGGAGGAAATCCTTGGGAAATTTTATGAATCCGCATGTATTTTGAATAGGGACGAGGCTATTTACATGATACGCTGGGTATATGTTATTCTAGTGAAGTCCTCCAGTGGGAGAAATGGTGAAAAACAGTACCAGTCAGGGCTGTACAAAAAGTGAAGTGAAGGCTTGGTTGGAATTTGAAAGTGTCATCACAGGCGTGTTCTATGAATCTGAAGGGGGCATAACGCATAATAGATCTTAAGGTCGCGGTGCATCTCACCCTTCAATAATAATAATAATAATAAAAGTGAATCTAAGGGGCCCTCGGGTAGACCGTAAATTTGAAGTTCTTACTTTCTTACTTACTTAGGTCGCGCTACAGTCCGGGTGGACCAAGGCCTCAACCAACAACAACAATTTGATGTTCTAGTCTCACATATTTGTGGAGTCACTTTTATTTTTACGGTGAACTTATCGAATCGAGAACTGATCTTTTTTGACACTAGAAATTACTTATCTGTGCATACGGCTGTATCCTGTTTTTTATTTTCAACCGTAATTCGCTGTTCACAACTAGAGCCAGACAAATTCATTCCATCTTCCATAATCTACGATCTATGATTGAAGAACCAAAGGAATCGCTTTCGTACTACTACCTACTATTGGAATATAGCCAAAATCCCAGTAAACAACGATGAGCATATTTCGTAAAGGTCAATAGAGTGAACAGGAAGCCGTCAATTGTATCTCTGCTTTAGTCACTGACTTTTGGATTTGAAAACTCTCTTCAATGGAACAGATTGTACTGAGACTTACTGATATACTGATATACTTACTTTCTTACTTATTTAACAGGCTCCAGACCCTTTGCCTGAGACACGGCAGCCTTCCACTCTCTTCGATCCCGGGCATGCTACTTCCAGTTGTCTAGACTAGGCGCTCTGGCATCTGCGATAGCTTGATCCTTAAAACGGAGGTTCGGTCTTCGTTGTCGTCTTGAACCTGGGGGCTGCGATTCGTAGATCCTGTTGCTCGAACATTGTTGTCTATTCGCTCGATGTGGCCGAGCCAGTGTAGTCGACGTATTTCGGCTTTTTGGACTACATCCACATCTTGGTACAGCTCATAGAGTTCGCGGTTGCATCTTCTCCTCCATTCGCCCTCCTCCCGTATGCGAATATCCGACGAAGAATTTTTCTCCCGAAAGTATTCAAAACCTGCTCTGCTTTCCTGCTTATCGTCGAACACTCGGCTTCATACAGCAGGACTGGCTGGATCAATGTTTTGTAGAGTTAAGAGTTTTAAACCCATTTGTTTTGCCAAACCTAAGTACCAGCGGTTTCTTACGATAAGTCTTCTTCGAATCCCCACTATGGTGTCATTCGTCGAGTTGCAATTTACTCTGAGGTAGGTAAGCTTCTTAACCACTTCGAAGTTACTTTTGCCAATAGAGAGACCACATTGTATGTTCAAAAAGCGGCTGCTACCGTTTATGAACGGTTTAACGCCTCCTGACCAATCTGTGCTAATACAAGAAGGATGACTTTCCCACTTGTCCACCGTGCATTGGTACCCCCGAAGACGTTTTAGCATGAATTACTTCACTGCCCAGATTCCAGCTACAAAGGGATGCACTGCAAACAGTACTGGGAGAAACACCAACTCCGGAGAATTGAGTACATCAGAATCGGAAAACTGATGGAACGCAGTGATATTCTATGCCAAAGTTGTATGCCAAGAGTTGAGGAGACTACGGCGAGAAAGAAGAGAAACTGAAGAAAACGCAAGAATCCACAGAGTGGAAGCGAGCGGTCACGCTGCTGTGTACCAAAATGTACCTACGCAAACGCACAGAGAGGCGGACAGGCACACATATACATATGTATTCACAAAGGGACGCAAACGTGTAACAAAATAGCTGAGGCTACAGTGTGGAAATGCCATTCACGCATAAGCTCACAGAACAGGATCTTCGAACCCGAGCTGCAAAGACATGAACATATACCAAGAATGACAAACACACGAACTTACACACAAACGATACGAAAATAACGCAAACTAGACTGGAAGTACACCCATACGTACTGACACAGACATAATCCGCCCTTCAGGGAATTTTCAGAAACATCGTTTAAGGCGTGTAAAGATGAAGAAAAGCCAAGACTGAAGTACCCTTCCATGACGAAATACTTACAGTTGTACCGTAGGGACCAGGGATCAGGAGCAGGTGGTGGATTTAGTGGATTAAAGTCCCACCGTTCTTACAAAAAAATCAATAATAACGCCTTCTGACCTACGCACTTTTTTAATCTCAATCTTTGGCTGCAGATTTGAACCCAATTGGATTAAATCATTATTCAGACTTTTGGATTTGTCGAAAGTTTATCGTCAGGTATGATTTTTGAAGGCTTTCAACATCTGCTATGATAGGCTTTGGCTTAATCACCTTAAGATCTTTATAGAAGCTAGCTTTACTCTTCTTAAAAATATAACACCTCTTTAAGACCTTGAGTTGCATGCGTCCTTTATATATCATTTTCTGCTTTTATAGCTTAAGGGCAGTTGCAAATCCTGTATTTTTCTATGGACTCCTGAGCTACTTTCTGCTATGTGCAATCGTTTGGTCTGATAGAGTTTCAGACTTTCTTTTTCCGACTAACGGCATTTTTTCGATATTTATTCTTTTGGACAGCATTTGCATGTTTTCTTTTTTCGTTGTCCATTGCTAACTTTCTAGCAGCCATTGTCTTGGAGAGCATCGTATACATTTGCAAATTTAATAGAATTTCTTAGGTACCGTTTAACATAGAAGTTTGACTAGATTTTTTAATATATCTTGAGTCGTATACTGTTACTTCTTAAGGATATCGAATTTAAGTCGGCTGCTGTTTCTTTTCTTTTCTTCTTCCGTGGATTTAAAAGACTAAACTTTGGTTAGGTCAGATTCTTTCTAAGCGCCAAGCCTAAAGCCTTTTTCCAGTACAGTACAAGGTATGGACCTGAGGTTAACGTTCTGACGGCAGATTTCGTTGATTAGGGGAGACTCACTTTACTCCTTTGTCCACATAAGAGGCTTTAATATACGCTACCAAGTACCTATAGATGTGAATTATTTTTTTTAAAAAACGATAGGAAAAATCGTCCTAAAATACTGTTCTGTCTATTGAGGTTTGCACCTGTCTCTTAGAAGCTATCAAGTTGACAGTGCTTTAAACTTTATCTTGAGTGGACGCATTGTTTTTTATGCAACCAGTTATTTATGGCAAACTCTTGGAATTGCCCAAGGTTTATAGATTATTTTCGTCATAAAGGGAGGCCTTTACTCGGGTACCTATAAATAGATAGCGGTCATATTAATACTTCTTTCGGTACTCAGATTCACTTAGATTTAGGATTTGTAAAGGGTGTTTTTTTTTAAAGGTATAGAAGTTCCGATAGGTATAACTGTTAAACTAGCTGTCATACTACCGAAGTGTGTTTGACTTTTTTTTCAGTACACTTTGGCAAATCACCATGCAAAGACTTACACCAGAACAACGTTTACAAACCGTGGACATTTATTTCCAAAATTCGCGCTCTGTTCGTCAAACTTGAACCAGATTTTTACCGTCAAATCATTTTCAGCGATAAGGCTGGCTTAGCGGGTATGTAAACAAACAGAATTGTCGTTTTTGGAGTGAGCACAATCCTCATGAAACTCTAGAGGCTCCATTACATCCCGAAAAAATCACTGTTTGGTGCGGTTTACATGCCGAAGGCGTCATCGGCCCATTTGTCTTTAAATCCGAAACCGGTGCCAACATTACCGGCGAACGATAAAGGCAAATGATTAGTGATTTTTTTTATTCCTCATGTCATTGCAAATTATTTGGAGGAGAAATGGTTCCAATAAGACGCCGCAACATGCCATACAGCGCGTGCAACCATGACTTTGTTGAGCCAAACGTTTGGTGACCGAATCATCTCAAGGAATGGACCTTTGAATTGGCCACCTCGTTCGTGTGATTTGACACCGTTGGACTACTTTTTGTGGGGGTACGTCAAATCTCTGGTCTATGCTGATAAACCAACAACGACTGATTATTTGGAAGCCAACATTCGACGAACTTTTGACGAAATAAGACCAGGTATGCTCGAAAAACTGGTGCAGAATTGGACCGACAGGATAGCGTTCATAAGGTGCAGTCGCGGAGGTCATATGACAGAAATTATTTTTAAACAGTAGGTAGGTAGGTAGGTAGAAGTGGTGGTTTCAATGGAGGGAAACCCAAATAGCGCGTGGGGCGCCGTTTTGATACCACCACCTCAGGTGACTCGTTTAGGAAGTGAATTAGAGATTCTTTTTCATTTTCATTTTTGCAGCTACGACAGAAACTGTTGCTAGTTTGCATGGTCTCCTACTGCCACTACTCTAGCGATGTCTACGCGTGTTCTTAGTAGCAGTTCGTTTGTTTTAGACCTATTGTAATTTAGCCATAACTTTCTGGATATAACACAGTTTGTCAGACTGGTCCATCTGAGACCGGCTAATTTTAGGAAGTATGAGAGTATATTGCCCTTAACAGCACCTATAGGAATATGAACGTTTTCCGCTAGTGAGCTGTTAAGGGCTGATCCTCGCCTGGCAAGTTCATCGGCTCTCTAGTTACCCTCAATGGCGCTATGTCCTGGAACCCAGAGAAGCGTGACTCTAGCCTGGTTGCACAGGCGGCTGAGCTGTTCCTGGCAGCGATCTACTAATTTCGAAGAGGTGGTTGCCGAAATTATGGCTTTAATTGCGGCTTGGCTATCCGTAATAATAGCGATATTATGTTTGGGTGTTGGGTCATTTATTAGGTTGCAACAGGCTTCGAGGATCGCCAGTGCTTCCGCTTGGAAGACGCTAGCGAAATTTGAAAGACGGTAGGACTTAGATATGCCGAGTTTTTCCGAGAAAATTCCCGCACCCACACTGCAGTCCATCTTTGACCCATCGGTGAATACCGTTGTATTAAAGCCTGTCACCACTCTCCCTTCGCTTCCATTCTTCTCTACTTGGGAAGGTTGCGGCGAAGGGTTTCTTGAAGTTAAGATTGGGGATAATATAATCTGTAGGAGACACAACCAGGCCATTTGGTAGTGTATCCAGGATTTTACTGTGACCATACGTCTTAGCAGTCCAGCACTTGGATTCTTTGAGTCTGACTGCACTGCATAGTGCAGTGCTTTTCGTATGAAGATCGAGTGGCAGAAGGTGCAAAAGCACAGATAGAGCATCAGTTGGGCATGACCTAATTGCACCTGTGATGCCTGAGCTTGCCCTTCTTTGGACTCTTCTGATTCGGTTAATATTGTACTTTTTGCTTAGGGCGGGCCACCACACTAAAGAACCGTATGTGAGAATTGGACGTACAACGGCTGTATACTTCCATAATGTCATCTTAGGCTCCAATCCCCTGTTTTTAAACAGTAAATGTCATGAAATTTATGAGCTAATAAAGCCAAAATGTTGGTCATTCCATTGAATTTGTTGTGTTTTATTTTAAAAAAAAAGTTCTATACCTCTAAATAAAAACACCATATAGAAGGAAAACTCTCCGTACATAGAATAACCAAAATCTCAATTTGTTCGCTGTAAAATAAGAAGCCGATACACCTAATCCAAAATTTTCGAAAACGACTAACCCGTTGCCGACATAGCTGTACTTCAAAAATACCATTTCATTAGTTTTTCCTCAAAACCTTAAATGCTATTCTGTAAAACGCACCCAAACTAATGAAAATATCAAATTTTGTCAAAAATGTTGGGGCCGTTTTATAGAAATAGCGGTTTCCCATACCTTCGCGGCTTCAAAAATGTTAAAATAAAAAAAGAAGAACACTTTAGATTCCACGAAGAAGAAGGCTCCGCCATCTAATGTTTACTTAGCCAATAATCCCGCTCCTTGGATCCCTCACAAAACTAACATTGAATACCGCATACACATATTCCTGCCATCCTCCCCTAACTACTGAATCTACTCGTCCTCGCAAACTATCATAAAACTTGAACGTAATGCATCACGTAGTGCCTTTAAAAATTCAACAGTTTTTTTTTATCTCATTATCCTTAAGTACCTAGAAACGTATCCCCCAGCACACATTCCATGGATGATAACACAAATGACAGACAAAGTGCTAACAATTTACAAAGGAAAAAAAAAAAAAAATTACCACAAGCTGACATCTCGTTGACATTTGACAATGCTAATGGATAAATAAAACATTCGCGCAAATTGCCACCATATCGATGGTTGTTATTTGCCCGGATGTCCTTTGATGACCCAATTTTCATTTCTCGCTGAAAACAATAGAAAACCACTGATTCTACTGGCTTCTGTCTGAAAGGAAAGAAAGAGCGCACCTCTCCACCTCAAAGTGACACTTCGAAGGACGAGAGTGGACATAATAAAGAAAAAAAAAACAAACACAAGAATTATTACTAAACAAGCTTCATTTCGGCAACGAGGAGTGCGCATTTATTTGACACTAATTGACCCCTCTTTGGAAGGAAATTAGACGGTCATTGGTTGTGTGGTGTCGTGGAGTGTGTGTGTGTGTATGTCCATTTGTGTCAAGTCCACCTTGACTGTGTGTCAAGAGGCAAATATTGATTTTTTTCTTTCATTGTTTAAGGATAGGACCATAGGACAGTGATTTAGTGGCAATTGAATTAATGTATCCTTATTTTCTTTGTGTTTTGTTGCAGACCGTTGAGGACCTCGAGAATCGATGCATGCAGGCTGGTGTCGAAATCGTCACTAGACAATCATTTCTGTCCGATCCAACCGATGCCGTACGAAATTTAAGGCGTCAGGACGCTAGAATCATCGTAGGACTTTTTTACGTAGTAGCCGCTCGCCGTGTCCTATGCGAGATGTATAAACAGCAACTGTATGGCAAGGCGCACGTTTGGTTTTTTATTGGTAAGTCCTTTCTACCTGGTACCGTAATTAAAAGTTATGTGATCCTTGTAACACCTTTCCTTTCCTCCTTCTAGCGCTATTAAACTCTCCCCCGTGAAACAATCAGAATCCTTGGCTTCCGCATGGTAACCATCACATTTCGTTCCAGAGATAGTAAAACTCTTGCGAAACTGTGTTTAGTGTCGTTGCGATTCAGCGAACGGTATTCTTCTATCGTTTTATCGATAAAAAGACAAATGATGATTTACCCAGGCTCGGGGTCACATAAATTAACCTCGAAACAAGGCGAATGTTAATCCCTGAAACTGGGTAAAAAGGGACATTTCGTGTCAGTCAAGCAGGAAATAATACTCTTAATACCTTCGTACACGCTCAGTAACTCACATGTGTGCGCGTGTGTGTGGGTTTGTGGTTGCGGTGATGGTGATGGTGATGGTGGGGTTGAAATACATTTTTGACATTGAATACCTGTGCACGATGGTAAATCGAAGCACGTGTGTACCGCGTAGCCCGTAAGCTTAGTCATTTTCCATCCCACACACACATGCACGCATTCATTCATGGTACAATGGCACGAAAGGATCCTGATGGGTTGGGTGGGCTTTCGCTCTTGGTGGTATCCACCAGTACCACACTAGTTGGAGTGGGAATAGTGTTCCGTTAATTTATGTCTATTTTATTTTTTTAACACGGCAAACGTGCAAAACGTGACGGAACGTGAAATTAGAGTCTGTGATGTGAAAAGCTCAGCAAAAATGTCGAAACAAGGATATGCGCATTAAATTGATGAGAAACTATTCATGGTGTGTTGAATAAAACGAAGGCAAGAAAGGATCTGTAGAAAGTCTGGTGAAATTGATATTTTGATTAGAAGATTATCAGTGTCATTGAGCGAGCTGGATAGATGGACATCAATACCTATATCTGTCAACAGGAGGAGTGTAGTGGGATGCATTGTCAAGAACCCATCCTGCTGTCACTAGGAGTTGGTATGATACAAATTGAATTCTAATCTCTGAGAGTGATTTATCTTAAGGAATCAGACAAGAAAGACATAATATTTGAGTCCTCTTTTGCAACCTCTTTTACAGTTCCTATTGCTTGAAGTTCCTGATGGCATAATCACTTTAAATCTCAGACGTTGCGAGGAGCAGTCCTCCCTAAGGGCTATCCTGAGAATTGTCGCACATTGTGACATATAGAGCTGGACCTAAGTTAGGTTAGGTAAGCGGGCTGATGAAGATAGTTATATCCTCATCACACTTACCTATGTAGGTTCATGTGAACCCATTGTGGTACTCTTTTTGTAGAAGTATTTTGGTTTTACCTTTATCGTATTCTGGCCACATCTTTCTTGACATTTCACAGGTAGTTAGTGATTTCCACCTGCTATTAGCTTCAGATAGTATTTTTTGTTCGATTTTGGCCTTGAGGTTGTAGAGTGGAGGTTAAACCGTGTAATCTGCTTGCTCTATGTCTAGGGCTGAGCCTTTTCTGGCCAATTCATCCGCGGCTTCATTGCCTGGTATTCCGCTGTGGCCAGGGACCCAGCAGAGTCTTACGTTGTGCTGCGTGCCAAGAAACTTAAGCTCTTCGCGGCAACATTTCACAAGCTTAGATGTTATTTGCGTAGCAGCTAATGCTTTTATGGCCGCCTGGCTGTCAATGTGCATTCGGTTTCCAGTGCATTCGGTTTCCAGTGTTTTGGCTGACTTATTCTGAGAGCGCTCTTTGCTGCCGCTTCCTGCATGTAGAGGTCTAGAGGCAGAAGGTTGAGAATTGTTTCTAATCCCGCTGTTGGCGTTTTTCTCATCGCACTGATTGCACCCGTGCATGCTATTCTCTGTACTTCGGTCATCACCTTAAGGTTGCTAGTTTTGGCGGCAGCATGCCACCAGACCAGTCCTCCGTATGTTAGTATGGGTCTTACTATCGCAGAGTACATCCACAGTATTATTCGTGGTCTGGATCCCCAGTTTTTTCCGAAGAACCTACTGCAGGTATAAAAGGCAACTGATGCCTTTTTCAATCTTTCTTTAATGTTCAGCTTCCAGTTAAGCTTCCTGTCGAGTATGAGTCCTAAGTATTTTGCACTCTCTGACAGCTTAAGGGTAGTACCCTCAATGGTTGGCAGTCCGGAGGCTGGTTGTTGGTAAACAGCACTAGTTCGGTTTTCGGAGGATTAACCCCCAGTCCACATTGTTTCGTCCAATTGTTTAGCGTGTTTAAAGCTCTCTGTACTAGTTCGCTGACAGTATTTAGAGCTGGATCTATGTATGTACATATGTATGTATATACTTGCCAGATGCCAAAGTGTCTTTCTACCTGGAGTCGAATTTCGGCACAATAAACTCATTTTATTGCAAATTGGGCTTCAAGATCTTGCTTTAGCAGAACATGCATAAATATACAGGCGGGCCCAAAAACTCACCCTATATTGTTTCGCTATATCGTTAAAACGAAACGACATAGTTTCATAATTTTCTTTTGTCCTGTAAGTTTTTTTCCATTACGTTCTGAAGATGATATCGATCAAGTAGGGGCCGCCATTGTTGATAACCATTTGGGCACTTTTTACCGCATTTTCAATTGTTTTGGCAGAACTTCAGGCAATAAGTTTTCGCACTCTTTTCGGATATTTTCTTTGCGAGCTTCCATAGTCTGTGGCTTGTTCTGATGGACCCGTGACTTCAAAAAATCACACAGAAAGAAGTCTGGAGGGGTCAAATCGGGCGAGCTTGGCAGCCAGTGCAAATCTCCAAAATGAGACATTACACGTCCCAGAAACGCATCCTTCAAAATTTCTATTGCCGCGCGAGCTGTGTGTGCGGTTGCACTGTCCTGTTGGAACGATATTATGTCCTCCAGTCCCAATTAATCAATATACGGCAGTTAAAACTTGGCCAATTGCATGGCACATCGCGTCGTCTGGTCAATGTTGTGACTCATCCGCTATATCTTCAGCCATAGCGGCGATATTCTCGTCGGAACGAGCACTACGAGGCCTTCCGGTGCCTCTCCTGTTTATTTATTTATTTATTTATTTATTATTTATATTTATTTATTTAGAAGACGAAGCCAGCCATAAACTTTGTCAATTTTCGCAGCAATATGAATATCCCACGACAATGTTCTATTAAAAGTAATACCCAGATTTCGGACATACTCAACATATTCGATATTCGAATCCCCTAGCTGAAGATAAGGAAAAGCAGTAAGACCTATGTTATTGCGATAGATAATGATGGCTTTTGATTTGCTTAGGTAAAGGTTATAAGCCTGCGCTGCGCCCAGCTCAGGAGGTCTTGGTTCGTTTTAAATGCCACTGATTCTATCAAACTAGTAGGACATTTTATATAATAATTGCACATCATCTGCATACATGTGAACGCTACATTGTTGTAAAATAATCGTATTAGGGAGCTCGTTTCACATACTGAAAAAAGAATGGGTCCAAGTATAGACTCTTGCGGTACACCAGTTGTTATGGGTAACATTTCGGATGCCCAATCTTTAACGACTTCGAATTGTTGCCTGTTGTTCCAGTTTCTTCGAGGTGAGCGGCTCATCGCCCTAGTGTTCGGCCAGTTGACGAAGAACGGTCTGCGTTGAAATTCACATTGCGCTAAATTACCGACGAATTATTCCGTAAAAAATAGTCACGAGTATTCCGCGATCTAGAGGAGTTTAGCATTTCATGGCTTGTCGAGATGTATTCTGTATCTATTCACAAATATCCAAACAAAACTGACAGTTGCCGCCATTTGCAAAAGTTATATATAGCATCTTCAAAAAGTGTGATACATTTTGGAACACCTTGTTCTAAAATTGGAATGATTCACAGAAGATTTGCATGCGTGCCTATTGGCACAGGAGGAGGATTCACCTCGGGTCCCATCAGTTATTCGTAAATGGAAATCTGAGGCTGCGAGCAATTCCTAAGCTTTCTTTCAGATTCTTGATTTTGAATCTTTTGAGTGTAGATCTTCGAATAAAGCATAACTTGAGACTATTTCCTTAGGACCGATTCCTTGCAAAAAAAGAGCTGCACAAAAGTAGTCCGACTTAACCCTATTAACGCGGGTTCCATTCTATTTTGTACCATTTTCTTCTTGACAGATAATTCTGATATTTTGAAGCTCAAACTAGAAACAAAATCGTGTTAGTTTGATTTAAATACGGCTTTGATGGTGGTCAGTAGAACAGCCGTCTATTGGTCCTATTTTTACCCTAGTTTTTGAACATTAAGTCTCTTAAGTCTCAATGTCATTTAATCCCATTTCACTTGCTTTTGTCTACTTCAACAATGAGATACCGGTTCTATAAGATGCGAGAGTAATCAGATTGACACAGAGAGTACTTTTTTTCTGAAAGGTCTTCCCGGTGCCTCAGTACCATGAACCTTGAAATGCTGAAAAGTTTTCCTAAGTCCCGTTTGAGTTGTGAGTTTTCCTAAGCTAGTCCCTATTTTTGGTATACACCACACTTTGATAACATTAGCAATTTACTGACATCTGCAGTGGGCAATTCTCTAACCATAGATAAATTAGACATACAGGGGAAGACTACTTTAATTTTTTTATGGGAGGATGTGCTGATTCTTCCAAGGCTATCGTCTGCAAATCGTTGTAGATAGTTCTTTCATTTAGAATACGTCATCTGCTGACTTAATATCTGAAAATTTGACGAATTCAGGTGGAATACCTCAGGACAGCTGGTATAGACCTGTACTTTTTTCTAAGTCAAATTTATATTAGAGATCGCTGGAAATGATAGGTAAGTAGGTAGGCACACCATTTTGTTACCACAGCTTAACTGACTTGTTGTCCGTGTTTTTTTTTATAGAGCTGTCTCTAAATCTAGGAATTTGATAAGGTTTCAGAATTTTATGTTGCGAATTTCTGAAATGCCTCTAAGGAAATATTTGCCTAGCGTATAGGAATGCTGTCTTGCTCTATCTAGAGCCACACGTTCCTAGAGAATATGGACTAAACTTGCCTCCGTAGAGGCGATGTTACAGCTTCGGCATTGGGAATTGAATGGGATTCGTAACCTTAAGGCCTGAGCATCGATTGGCCAATGATCCGTACTGATTGCTATAATTCTTGCGATCTCAGCTGTCAAAGTTTTGACTCGATCACGTGAACTATTTTGTTGTATGCGGACTAAGTCTTCCTTAGTTTGTTTATTAAGGTTCCTTAATCAGGATGTGGCTATGACTTGACTTTTACCCTTGGTTAGGAGGATGAACTTCTTCGCAAGAGAGTCATCAATGGCTGAACCAATTCTGGCCAGATCGTCGGCTCTTTCATTCGCCACTATGTCACTATGGCCAGGAACCCAGAGGATTGGATCAGCCGGATCTTTCTTGCACTGTGCTATCAATTCAGATGATGTGGTTGTCGAGAGGAGGGCCACCATGGTTCGCTGACTATCAACTAATATTGCTACCTCCTTCATGGTTATGGAGCTGATTTTAAGTTTCTTTCATGCTTCTTTGATTGAACCATATGTCGTCGGCTGGATATGGAGAATAATTATGCCGCGAGTTCGATTTCGTATCTCATGATGCTTAAGGAGATGATAAATAATGTGCTCAGGAAAATTCAGTGACTCTCTGATGTATGAATCAGAGATGGCAGGACCCTAGCATTTGTTTAAGTCGCAATTATCGAAGTCGTAATCGGTGTCATTTAAAATCATCGCTTAGAAAAGTGGGGAGCCAAAGCCGACTTATGACTTCCAGTAAGACAATATTGGCACAAATGCCGTCAATTACTTTATAAAGCACGTACCACTGCGTGTGTAAAGTCATCATTCTCCAACAGGGCTCCTTTGCTGCACTAAATCTGCAATCCTTTACTCGGGCATTTTTCTCCAATCTCCAATCTAATATCTTTCCCATTCCTTATTGCAGATTTTTTTTTTTTTGTAAATCGTAAAATCCTTAAAACCTACGGGTCCTTTGCCTTTTGGCACAAATTCACATACCACACTCGTTCTCTCTCTCTCTTTGTCATTCCTATATTCCTGTCCTGCACACAAAGTCAAAAATTGAATGCTTACCAACCAGATCCTTTCATCAAATATTTGCCTTATATTAGCAAAAAAAAAGAAGAAGCAGCAAAAGGATATGCAAGGAATAAAATTAGATACATATATGAATGTACACACATACTAAACAGTGTTATATCCTGAAAGACTGATGGCGATGGGATGACATACATTTTTAACGTTATTATTGAAATCAGCAGGAATTTGCATTTATTTTTCCATAGCACAGTTTCTAAGGAGCAGCAGAATCTCCTGCATAAATCCGATTTTCTTTTTTATGAAATTTTCATTATGCCAGTATTGCCAACGTTGCATAAATAGTTTTTGGCAGATCCCAACATGAGAATGCGACCAAACCTTTTCTCTGATGCAATTTCTCTTCCTCCGTGTTCGCTCGACTAGCATCCATCGATTTATGCAAAATCCTTAATCCTTTGGACTTTTGTGAGTGATTATACAACAGGACTCTAGGTAGGAAAATAGGATGGGAAGCGAGAGGGTGCAATTTAGTTGACTGCTATTGTTTGTGTGTGTGTGTGTGTCTGTTTACGTTGTTTAAATTCCATCGATAAGTGGGGGAGGAGTTAAAAGTTTTTGTCATTTGAAAGGATTTATTACGCTTATCGAAATGGGTAGGCATGAGTATTATTAATGAAAACAAATACAAATACGGATACAAATTTCAAATCAAATTGATAGGATTAAATATTAGAAATGTAAACTGATTTGAATGGAAACGCCAATGCTGGTTATCATTCTCACATGTCCTTTGTTTAATTGTGGAATTAGATTAAATGAATCCTTAAGTGGGATTTAGGTGCGAGGCTCCCCAGGGGGAATGTAAATATTTTAAGCAAATATCGAAACTTAATTTCAGCGATCGAATTTATCCAAACAATTTAGCTTCTGACATTGTAAGTCTGTTGAAAATATGTAAGTTTAAGTCGTAAGCTCTTCATCTCCTTCATATCCTGTCGTTGATTCTTACCTCATATATAAAAATTAATGCGTGTATGTTTGTATGTTTGTTCGTACCATATGGGAGGACGCATCGCTCATCCGATTGTGATGAAACTTTGGTAAGTTGTTGTGTGCATACCATTGAAGATGATAGGATAAAAATCCGCTCGCTAAGTGGCGCTGGAGTCAAGTTATTAACAACTTCTATATTTATGGACCAAAAAGGCTCATATTCCCAATATACATACATATGTTGGCTCAGTGCCAAAAGAGAAAATCATAAAATCTGGACCCGATAGGTGGCGCTGGAGTCAAGCTATTAAATCTAAGAAAATGAATGTGTGTATGTACATACAGGGTGGCTGATGAATATTGCTACATTAAGAAACTCAACTAACTCAGTGTATGGAATTCATTTTTCTTTTATTCATGTTAAAGCTCATTCAATTTTATATTATATAGCTTAATAAGTTTTAAAAATGCTCGTTGATGCATGTGCGGAGAGTTGAGACAGGAATAGCAGCAATTGTTTCTCGAATGGATTGCTTTAGTTCATTCGAATTTGTTGGTTTTGCTTTGTAGACTTCCTGTTTGCAATAACCCCAAATTAAAAGGTCAGATGCAGTAAGGTCAGGTGACCTGGGGGGGCCACAGGAATGTGGAGTTTCTGGATATCAGCTTATTGGGAAATTTTCGTCGCAATTCTGTCATAACAGGCCGGGCTATGTGAGGAGTTGCACCATCTTGCTGAAGCCACACAGAGTTTAAAGAAATTCTCATTCGGCGTTATTCTGGATAGAAAAACTCTCTCAACATGCTCAAGTAACGGTCTCCAGTAACTGTAACGGTGTGACCGTTTTCTTCGAAAATATAGGGCCCGACAATGCAGCGTGATAAAACTGCACACCACACTGTGACACGAAGTGGATGCAATTCAATTCCGTCTCATGGAGTATCTGTGGGTTGGAAGCACTCCACATTCCATAGTCTTGTTTATTTATGTTGCTGTTTAAATCGAAATGGGCCTCGTCAGACATAAACAGACAGTTCAACATATTTCCGTCCTCTTCCACCATTTGAAGCATCTTCTGGCGAAATTCCAAGCGAATCGGCAAGTCTGCTGCATTCAGTTTGTTGGCCATTTGAATTTTATATGGGAATAAGTCCAAATCATTGTGCATAATTGACTGCAATGACTGTCTGCTTATACCCATTTGAACAGATAAGCTTCTTGTCGAAACTCTTGGATTGTTTTGTATGGCAGCAGCTACAGCAGCGATTTTTTCCTCCGTCCGAACTGAAGAGTTTCGATGGCAAAGGGTTCTCTCGACTGTCCCATGCTATTAACAAGTCTCATTATGGTCCATCTGCTCGGAGGATTGCCGCCAAACGTGCGCCTATACTTTCTTTGAACTGAAACTACGGACGCCAGTGCGTGTTAGCGGCGGACAATCCAAATTCTTGTTTCAGTGTCCTAGTTATTCATTTTTGTTAAATCTAAAAATCAATCTGCAAAATAAAAAACCAGATTCATTAAATAGTTCCGCACGAACTTCTTTTGCTTAAACTCAAACACTATTTCAACTTTGACGTAACTGCCATTAAGCTTATAAGAAGCTACCTTACAAATCGCACTCATGCAGTGTCCTTTAACGGTAGAATATCGGACTTTCTTGAATCAAAGGCCGGTGTCCCTCAGGGATCTATTATGGGACCTTTACTCTTCTCTCTTTTTAACAACGACATACCATCAATTTCAAGCAATTGTAAAGTTTAAATGTACGCAGACGATGTCCAACTATTTCTCAGCTACCCCCTTGGCATGATTGAAGATGCTACCGTGCGTATTAACGAAGAATTAAAATCAGTTGTTCACTGGGCTTATACTAACCAACTCAAACTTAACACTGAAAAGAGCCAAGCTATCGTTATAAGCCGTACAAAATTAGACACATCCTGCCTTCCCCCTATCGAAATAAATGGTGTTCTCCTATAGTACTCTCCGAGGGTTAAAAATTTAGGAGTATACTTCAACCAATTTCTTACCTGTGACGATCACATTACAATAACTGTAGGCAAGGTTTTTACGCGCAAGGTGGTTTACGCGCACTCTACCAATCCGGATATTGTCTCCCAACCAGAGTGAAAGCTACATTGGTGAAAACTTTAATCCTGCCAATCCTGCTATATGCACATCCTGTCTTTTGCGATGTGAGCAGTCTAAATTCACGTAAATTAAGAGTAGCTTTCAATAGTGCTGTGAGATTTGTTTATAACGTACGTTGGTATGATCATATCTCCAGATATGCAAGAGACTTCCTTGTTCTGGAGTTCGAAAAAAAATATTTGGATCTTAATGTCCTAGCCTTTTTGTTTAAGCTCAAAGAGAACAGAATGCCGGAGTACCTTTTTCATAGACTTCAGCTCGCAACTTCCGAAAGAAGTCGAGCTTTCATCGTGCCCACCTTTAAATATGGCACAACCAAAAAACAGTTTTTTGTATATGTGGTGCGACTTTGGAACTCACTTCCAGCCAATATAAGGAGATGTCAAGGTGTCGGTGACTTCAAGAGATTGTTAAGACAGCATTTGAGTACATGAGAACTAATGTATTATCGATTGTATTTAAGAGTAAGCCAACATTATGATTAGGGCACTAGGGATTCTCTTCTTATTTTCCTTTTCCTATTTTTTGATTCTTGACTTAAAATAAAACTACTTTAAACTATTCCGCTGCATAATTTCTGCACAACAATGGATTTATATATATCTACGTGTATGATAAATGAAATAAATAAATTGAAAATTGAAATTGAATAGAAAAAAAGTTATTACATTTTTTTTTGGTAGCGGCTTTCATCAGCCAACCCTGTATGTTCATCTTTTATAGACTCGGAAACTACCCAACACATTTTGGTAAAATCTTCAGAATACGATTTTCTTAATATAGAATACAAAATAGCAACAGTGCGGTTACTCAACACCTGGTGATATTGGTATCTGTCATACAAAATTTGGTAATTTCAGTTAAAATGTGAATATGAATCATTTTGGTCAATTAAAATAGACAGATAGACAAACGTTTTTAACCCTAAAAGCCTTATCTACGCCTAAGAGGCGTACATGCATGCAGTCGAAAATTGTTTGTCTCTTGCTATCGGTTGAAGTTAGCGCCTCATGCTCTTTAACCAACTCAGTGATGAACTAGAGCTTGTCGATAGTGAATGTGTCGCTAGGGTAAGTACCGCAATTTTTGACATATTTATGTGCTGTACGCCTGCGAGGCGTATGTTTAGGCTTTGTGTAAGTCTGAGCGAACATATTTTCCAACAAAGATTATTGCTGATCTTACATAATCTGTAATCTATGGCCACAACATGATCAATAACAAAAAAAAAACCATTGAAGAGAAGTGAATTTATGTAGCAACTTGTAGCACAGATTTGGTCAAGCATTGGATGGAAGTGAGGCTTGGTGTCAAGACTTTGAAGATATCTTTACGGGAAAATATAAACCAAATTCTCGAAATGCCTACCGAATTAGGTAATGAACTTCAGTTAGTAGAACCAGAACCCAAAAAACCAAATAGGTTTTCTTTTTTTCGTACTGAAGGCTCTTCTAAAGATGGGCTTAGTTGCGGTATGAAATGTGACATTGCTTGTACTAAGGGTTTCGACAGACCAATACTATTTCTTCGTCTTCGTGGCCTTATTAGGGCTTCAGAAATAGTCACAAGAAACAGCCGTTTGTGTTCGTTCTATTTTTCATTTCAGTCAGGGTAAGAAAGAGTTGGTCCAAACAATACATGCAGCTATAAAACTTACATGTAATAGATTTACGAAGAAAAGAAACTGATGGCTGGTTTGTTCTTCGCCTAGATATAAAGGATTTTCCAATAGGAGGTGTTATTTTGGTATTCAAAGAAAAATGCCATTTTTTGAGATAAATGATCGGATGTTTATTTCATAATAAAGAGGAAGGTATGCCGTTAATAATGAAAAACATTATCAGCCAAATGGGCACCACGAGCACGCATACAGGACTATATCCTTTTCATGAAATTTTCCATAACCAAATCGCAAAGTGGCTGCCCTTTGTCCTCGATAGCCTCACGAATTTTATCTTTGAGATCTTGAATCGACGCTGGGCTGTTGGCGTAGACCTTATCTTTCATGTGGCCCCAAAGGAAGAAGTCACAAGGTGTTAAATCACAAGATCTCGGTGGCCAATTGTGATCACCTCTTCGAGAGATAACACGGTCCGGAAACTTTTCCCGTAAAAGATCAATGGTTTCGTTGCTTGTGTGGCACGTAGCGCCGTCTTGTTGAAAGTAAACGTTGTCCAGATCAATACCACCCAACTCCGACCATAAAAAATCATTAATCATCTCTCGATAGCGCAATCCATTCACCGTAACTGTTGATCCAACCTCATTTTCGAAAAAATAAGGTCCAATGACCCCGCCGGACCATAAACCGCACCAAACAGTCACACGTTGAGGATGGAGAGGCTTCTCAACAATAACTCTTGGGTTTTCCGAGGTGGAAATGGGCCTCATCAGTCTAGATGATTTTTCGATGGAATTCCGGATCATTTTCATGCATTTCAAGGACCCAATCAGCAAAGACACGACGTTGTTGATGATCGGCCGGCTTGAGTTCTTGTGTTAACTGAACTTTATAAGCCTTAAGACCCAAGTCTTTATGCAAAATACGGTGTAATGACGTTTGTGGAATGCCCGATACCAAAGAACGACGAGGAATGGACAAACCTGGGTTTTGCTCAACACTTTGGGCTACAGCAGCAATATTCTCAGTTGTTCTTGAGCGACGTGCACGGGTTTTATTCTTCACATCACTTACTTGTCCCAACAGCTCGAATTTTTCCACCAATTTCTGTATTGCGGTATTCCGACAAGGTGCTTCGCGACGACCAAAAAATGCTTTAGTTTTGCGAACTGTGACTGCAAGATTTTCACCATTTTTGTAGTGAATTTTAATAATTTCAATGCGTGTATCGTTCCATTTTTAGTAATGGCGTAGTTTCTACTTGTCAAGTGTCAAAGAATAAAAGTTTCAAAAGTGACAGCTACCGAAATAGCGGGCCATTCACAATAACACCTCTCATTGGAAAACCCTATACAATGCCTGCACCAACTAGTCAAGGGAATCTACTCCCCCATAGTATTTTAAACAAAAAGACCTACTATATAATGTAATGTAATGTTAATGTGAATAATAAGGAGAAACAGTAAAGTAGCGTATCGTAATCGAATCCGTTGTATACAAATCATATTTCGCTTTTTTACAATTTCGCACGTAGCTGGTTTTTTCTTAACTTATTTTTGACGTATTCAAAACTGTACCTGTATCCTAAGTTCATATGCTTCTGAGCTATTTGAAAATTCGGAACTCTGTCAAAGGAAATATTTTGCGTCCAAATGTGTTACTCGCATTCTTATGTATAATGAAGCACCCCAATTTAATTTCAAATACACAAAACCCTCCCCAATTGAAACCCTCAAATTGTTCCACTTTAATCACGCATCCTCCCCAAATTGAAATAAATGAAACCCCCTCCAAGAGACGCACCTCTGCCATTTTGACGCGTTTCCATAAGTCTTGAAAATTAAATTAACCGTCCATTTAATCCATAATCCGTTAATTAACGAATTTATTTATATATTCATCTACAAAGAGCGAAATAGAGTGGGCGGCATGCTCTTGTGTGTACAATAACTGTCACTCAGAACAGGCAAGCCAGTCCCACAACGGGATATTATTATCCTCAAAATCAATCTGCCAAATCAACCATCATCGTTCTGAAAGTCAAAATGGTTTTTCTTTTCGTTATTTTTGTTGTTCTTTCGGCAAAAAATAAATAAATAAGTAAGTAAAAAAAAAAACTTTCCTACATAAAACTTTTACTGTGCGTAACTTTTGCTAAGAACTAGAAGTTCCGGATATCTGGCCGCCTCAAGGGATCATCTAAAATATTAATTTAAATTAATTTCCATTGTGTACCGAGCACCGACTCCTGTGGTCTGCGCGAATGTACCTATACCTCCATTGTGATCCAGCAAAAAGCCTCGCCGTTAGTCATTTTTCGATAGAAAGGAGAAAACCACCACCACCCCAGTCCCCGGGGAAGGACTCGAATAATAGCAAAGACGAAGTTTTCTCTTTCTTTTCTTGTTATATTATTCTGTGCTATAATGTGATTAGCGGTTGTCTTGGACAAGGAATTCAATGATCCATTGACGCTTCTTCATCACTCAAGTCGCTCGTGTAGATGCCATCTCCCTCTTTCTCTATTGAAGTTGTTAACTTAAAAGTAATCAAATTTTTAAGTCGAATCTAATTACCAAAGAGAGTATAACAGGGGACGAATGACTACGAGGAGGGAGAAAACATTTTTAGCCCAAGAAAAGGATAACGACTTGAAATGGTTTAATTGGCCAAAAAGCGGATCTCTACAGGACTTTTGATTACTGCTGATTTAAAATCAAGACGTTCTCAGAGTCTTCTGCTTTTCTCATTCAAGGATGGCAATATTATTTCAGACAGATGGAATTTAATCAATCCTTGACGGTGGGTGCGAGGCTTAGTAGGAGGTGAATACAGATTAAGCTAAGAGGGGATGTAGATGTTCTTTTTTGTGTCTATTTCCCTATTTTTGGTCCTTAAAGGGAGGAGTTCACCACCCAACGGGATAAGATATCAATTGTTTGAGGAAATGGGTCTAAAGTAGTTCCTTTGAGGAAGGTTTGTGTTTCATCCAGGACTCTTATGCGAAAAATATTTGTGCCTAATTATGGGTGGAACCATTTTCAGTTTCCATCGACAGAAATATTGTAAATCATAAACGAAGGTCGTAGCAAATTTCACCGCTTAGTGGAGAACGCCACCCACCGAGAGCACAATTGAGAGTAAATCCATCCAAGCTTCGAACCATTCCATAATTTCTCTCACCGAGAGCATAATTGAGAGTAAGACCATCCGAGTTTCGAACCATTTCAAATTTCTCTCTCTTTTTGCATTTATATCTCACTCTTCTTTTTTTTAAATTCCCAGGTTGGTACGAGGATAACTGGTACGAACAAAATTTAGGAACTGAAGGCATCACCTGTACGATAGAACAGATGCGTTTAGCTGCCGAAGGTCATTTAACAACCGAAGCCCTCATGTGGAATCAGAACAATCAAACGACAATTTCCGGTATGACAGCCGAGGGATTTCGGTAAGAAAAACAATATTAGAAAAAATAAAAACTCTGACAGGTGAGACAGATGATGATGAATTTCTCTCACTTAAATAGACAACGACTGAACACAGCTCTGACAGAAGAGGGCTATGACATTCATCATGATCGCTACCCGGAGGGCTATCAGGAAGCACCACTAGCCTACGATGCTGTATGGAGTGTAGCGTTAGCATTTAATAAAACAATGGAACGACTGAAAGAGAGAAAAAAATCCTTGCGAGATTTCACATACACGGATAAGGATATTGCCGATGAGATTTACGCCGCAATGAATTCAACACAGTTCCTGGGAGTGTCGGTAAGTGTCGTTGCATGTGTGTGTGTGCGCTGTGCATGTGGTGTGAAATTGTCATCGCGACTTGTATGCGTGTCAGGATGAAACTTTTGAGTGCAAGAAGAAGGATAAGACAACTGGCATGTTTTTCTTCAACTTCAACGCAAATGTCAACTTCTTATCTTTTTTTTTCTCGTCGAACAAATACTCCCGTCGTCGTCACAAACAAGGACTATGGGTTGGGACGTAGTATTTTTCCCGGGAACTAGTCATGTGCTGCTCCTTTTCCTCCGACTTTCTTGGTTTCTTATTCTTCTCGAGCACAGGCTTTACTGTCACATGGATAATAAACTATTCGTTCAAGGATATCAAAGGATTCTGCTTGTGGGTACCAACTCCTTTCTTTAAGTTTCATGTGTATCCTTTTTTCCTCGTTTGATCTGAGGTTTTCTGCTCTTTTAGCTGAGCATGTGTGAGGATATTTTTATGTTTTTTTTTGTGTTTGCTCCTTTTTCATGTCCGCTGGGGTATTTTTTAAGCGCTCCTTGGATGGATAATTTTTGTTTGCGTTGGATGGTAGGTTAGGTTACCGTGCTTTGAACTAGAAATTATTTTTTCTCGTCCTTTCGCTGTTTCTTGACTTTTCAGGACGATGTTGTTGAAGATGTCGGTGTACAGTGCCATGAGTTGTGACTTTTTCCAGTTGTTTCTCTTAATTAAAATTTACGACTTGCGAACGGTGGGACGGTGAGGTTGAAGTGAGAGTTCAAAGGAGCGGCATTGAGTAAGTTGTTTGTGAAAAGAGTGAAACATGGGATTGTGCACTTTTCACTTTTAACCCATTTAATTATTTTTCTGGACTGTAATTTGTTTTTTTTGCAAGGAGTTACATATATGTACATGGATGTGCGGCTATCCTTTTCTTAGGTTTTAAGAACTTGAAAGTCTCGCTGAGTACGGTGAGGCTCTGCAAACGTTTGTTATCCAATCTTTCCGTACATAGGTCTTTAAGAAAAGTCATTTGCTTTAATTGAGCTGGGTCCTAAGAATGTTAAAAGATGAAATTTGACAACGGGGGTCTTGAGTTAAATAGAGCAGTTCAAATATTACCCAATTTATCACTCACGAAGACCCTGTAGGGCCTTTTCAAGACCTTGTCTGAGCCTTCGCGTGCGGAAAATCTGCGCATAACTGCGTACGACTTAAACCTAAGACACAAGTCTTTTTTTTACTAGACTACTAGCGTGTATGATTCGCAAAGCTAACTCTCTTACCTAACGGGCTCCCGACCCGTGAAGAGTCTCTGTCTGAGACACGACAGGCTTCCATTCTCTTCGATCCCGGGTACGCTGCTTCCAGTTATCTAGACCAAGCGCACGGGCATCCGCGGTAGCTTGGTCCTTAAACCGGAGGTTTAGTCTTCCTTGTCGTCTCGAACCTGGGGGCTTTGATTCGTAGTTCCTGTTTGCTGGAGTATTATTGTCTATTCGCTCGATGTGGCCGAGCCAGTGAAGTCGACGTATTTTGGTTTTTTGAACTACATCCACATCTTGGTACAGCTCACAGAGTTCGCGGTTATATCTTCTTCTCCATTCGCCCTCCTCGCATACGGGACCGAATATCCGCCCAAGAATTTTTCTCTCGAAAGTATTCAAAATCTGCTCCGCTTTCTTGCTTATCGTCCAACACTCGGCTCCATACAGCAGAACTGGCAGGATCAATGTTTTGAAGAGCATGCATTTCGTCTTCCGAGTTAGTTTGGCTTTGAACCCATGTGTGATGTGTTTTGTCAAACCGGAGTAGCAGCGGTTTCCTAGGGTTAGTCTTCGTCGAATCTCCACTTAGGTGTCATTCGTGGAGTTGATGTTTACTCCGAGGTAGGTAAACTCCTTAACCACTTCGAAGCTACTGTTGCCAACGCGTTTTGTCCTAGGCGGTGGACAGATGTTTCTTTGTTTGTTGACAACATGTACTTGGTTTTGCCCTCATTCACTTCAAGTTCAACTCGTTTCGCCTGTTCTTCAATTGCCGTAAAAGCGCGCTGGGAGCGACCGATAATGTCGATGTCGTCTGTAGCTGGACAGATAGATAGTGCCTTCCGTGTTCACACCTGCCCTGCGCACTATCTGTTCCAACACAGGGTTAAAGAAATCACACGATAGCGCATCTCCTTGCCGAAATCCGGTGCATGTTTGGAATAGCTCGGAGGAACTGTTTCCAAATTGCACGTTGCACCGCGTGTTTTCCAGCGTTACACCGCATAGCTGGATCAGATTATCCGGGATTCCGAATTCGGCCATCGTCTCGTAGAGCTCAAGACTATGAATGGTATCATATGCGGCTTTGAAGTCTTCTGTTCTGCACTCCGTTGTCGCTCTTCTTGCTCTTCTCACAATAAAAATCGCCGCTATGTCACTGACGGCATTCCAACTATCTTCCGAGCTAATCATCTGGCTGATAATATTTTCCGGGCTTAAGACTTCTTCCAGCCTCTGTACCAGTTCATGGCGTTTTGCTTCGTACCGGGAGCGTCTTCGATTATTCCTGGGCAGGTTGGGCAATCAGGATTGTCGTCGTGTCCAAACCTGCGAAGATGTGCTCTAAAGCGTGAGAATTTGCGTGAGATAGACGTTCAAATCTCCATGTTTTCTATTGATCCACACTTCGATGTTGGATATAGCGTCTTTTTTTAGAACGGTCCCATTTCCTAAGGCTTTTCGTTCTTGGTGGAGTCTGGCTGTCGATTGGCGTTGTCATTAATGCCTCTGTTGGTCTTCTGGTAAGGTACTTGTCCTGCTCTTCTTGTGCTGGTAAGTCGATTGTCATCATACCAGCCACAACAGTTGCTGCATCATGAGATGTCATTCGGAAGCACTACTTACTAGATTCGGTATGTGGCTTCCATTGTTCTTTTATATCTATTTTCCCCCATAGCATTGGCCCATATTTGGGACCCATACAATATTATTAAACTTTTGCTAGCAGCAGTTCTTTCCTATATCGCGGGCCATCAATATTTAGAGTAATCCTTGGCAGAGCCTTGTCGGCTGCGTACTATAGGTATTGGTTGCAGGTAAGCGGTGTATCTGTGTCTATGCCAAGGTTCTTGAATTCTGGCTTGGAAGCCACTACGTGGTTGCCGATAGTTACGTTTATCTCTGCTACTTATTAGTACTACTTCCGTCTTATCTTCCGCAAGCTTCAGGTCCGTGCTTTTTACCCAGTCTCATTGCAGTCGTGCTCCACTTTTCCTAGGAGTTTTGCTACTACGACGGAGGCTATATCGACAGCAAAGTCAATTATTTTTGATCATATTGGGACTAGCAGTCTAAGAACATCATTGTACATAAGGTTCTCAAGTGGTGGACCAAATATAGAGCCTTGCGGGACACCATCTGTCAGTATGTAGCACTTTGATCGTCGGTGTCGTAAAACAGTGCTCTATTGCGGAAGTAGTAAATCAGAATCTTTTGAAGATATTCCGCCACTCCTTTCGCGGTGAGTAAGTGCACGATATTCTTTCAGCTTGCAGTTTAAAATGCATTTAGTGTGATGATAGCGCAGTGCTTCTTACTGCCGCATTGTTATCGCGCTTCCTGGATGCCTTGCATTGCTACGCGTAGCTAATGACAACACTGGGAGTCCTTTTCTCGGTGAGGGTTATGTTCATCGAATTTCTGTCATCAGTTGGATTGCCAAGGATCTGCCAATTTTCAGACCTGCGTAGCTACGCGCTGCTAACGACAACACTGGGAGTTCTTTTCTCGGTTAGGGTTATGTTCATCGAATTTCTGTCATCAGTTGGATTGCCAAGGATCCGCCAATTTTCAGACCTGCGTAGCTACGCGCTGCTAACGACAACACTGGGAGTCCTTTTCTCGGTGAGGGTTATGTTCATCGAATTTCTGTCATCAGTTGGATTGCCAAGGATCCGCCAATTTTCAGACCTGCGTAGCTACGCGCTGCTAACGACAACACTGGGAGTTCTTTTCTCGGTTAGGGTTATGTTCATCGAATTTCTGTCATCAGTTGGATTGCCAAGGATCTGCCAATTTTCAGACCTGCGTAGCTACGCGCTGCTAATGACAACACTGGGAGTTCTTTTCTCGGTTAGGGTTATGTTCATCGAATTTCTGTCATCAGTTGGATTGCCAAGGATCCGCCAATTTTTGGACCCGCGCGGCGTGGCGTAGCTACGCATAGCTTACGAAAGCGCATGAAGTCCTTGCCTCGATTATGGTCGAATGTCTGGTATGTCTGTCTGATGGCTAGAAACCACGATACCAACACAGTAATTGGCAGCTCCACATCCCACAGTCTAAATGAAGCCAGCAATGATTTTTTCCCCGATTTCACCCTTGGAAAGGACTACAGTACCGCCATCCCACCCTAGCCGTGGGGAATTGATTAAACTACTCTTTGCGGCTTACGTGGGAGTTCGTTCTTTTTGTTTCAGCAATTAATTTATACGAATTTATCCTTTCTCTGCATTACGATCAACTTGCCCCATCGGACGCGGGAGCAGGATTTTGCACAAAATAAATTACCTGCCACCACAGCCAGAGCGCTACGCCCCATAGTTTTCCTTGTATTCATTTGGAAAGTACGATACTCCCTACAGTTGCAGCATCACGCAAATAGTGTATTTCACTCGCTCTCACTGTAATAATTAACTCAATGCAAGGACATACCCGTAGGGTGAACGGACAGCAGAAACAAAAATCACTTTCACTGTTCGGCAAAATCAACAACAAGTCCAATCCCAGTTAATAACCCACTAAATTATCCTTTATGAAAATATTTATCTTAGTTAACTGATATACAAGTATGTGTACACACCGACAGAGTCCGAGACCGCCCACTGTGCGGTGTTACATACACACACACACACATACATAGATCTATTCATATCCTGTCGTGGGGTTAAAATGGTATACGTGTTGTGAACAGCAGGAAATTAGTTGTGAGGGTCCTTTCGTTGCTTTGTGTTTATTATTATTTTCCTACCGACTTAAACAACAGAGAGAAAGGATACAACTTCCAATGGAATAAGTTGGACATCATTACACAAGCGAGTGACCATTCCACCGTAGGTATGTCCTGAGATCCTGACATGCCAGGTGCAGGTTCCAAAGCGAACAAAACTTTTATTCTATTTTTTTAAATGTTCGAAAACTTCTCTCGTTTCAACGGGTGTCCGCTTCTGTTGTATTCTCCTGCGTGTCCTTTGGTCTTAGGCTACCATGTAATCGTCATTTAACACATTTTAGCGCAATACCTATACTTTATGTACTTTGTTGGACACGTCTCGAATGCAAAGAGTAATGTTGCTGCAATTGCGACTGCATCCTCTTTTTTTTTTTCTTATTCTCTACCTTTGGCTCCCCGAGGTGTGTATGTGTATGTTCCGAGAACACGATTGTCCTTTCATTCGATTTTACGGATGGAAAAGTTACACAATTATCCTGCAGCAGGAACAAGGAAAAAAGTTTATATAAATAAAGGAATGCACATATAATTACAAGGTTGACCCGGTGCACAGTGGAGATAAGGTAAATAAAGGACTTGCAATTGTCTGAAATAGGGGTCGACTGACGACTGATGAAAAGGATATTCAAGTAGCTCATCAACTTCTGCTCCCATTCAGGATGGCAAAGTATGCACTCTCGCCATTGTGTGCAGACGTATTCCCCAGCTGACCCCATTGTGGTATTTCTTGCAGCAATGACGAGGTTTTTGAATTATTAACACGTTGCAGCTTGTGCAGTTAATAGGCCGTAATCCGTAGGAGATAACCTCGCCAAAGGTATGGAGTTTTTTTTTTTTTGATGTCAGCAAATAATTTAGAAAGGAATCACTGAAACAGTCGGACTTTTATTCCAGCCTAGGGCTGAAGGGACACATTTGCACAGTCCGGAAAACTTTCAAAACCAAGTAATGAAATGAAATCCTGGAATTAATCAAGTCTGTGGCTCGGATCTTTAAATTGAAGCCAACAAAATACAGGACTTTCGGGAGTATCTACAATGCTATAGACTTACCCTAGTTGCAGGCGGAGAACATGGCCCACTACAGTGGTATAACAGCCAACCATAGCTGGAGGAATAACTCGCTGGGAAGCAATGCCAATGTGAGGAGCGACAAGGCAACGTTTGACAACACGAGGTCAATAAAAATAAAAACCGCGATCTCAGACCACAACTTTTCTAAAAAATACTGAGCTTGCATTTGTTAAACTTTGGGGATGCTTACAAGGCTATCATAAGTCTATACGACCAACTCTGTATAGAGTGTGTTTTAAGCTCGCAAAAGACTACTGACCGTGTTGATAATCCTTATCAGCCACCATAGATATTGTTACTCTTAATGGACTCTCTAAGTAGAGTGGACCTTAATTGTAAAGCCTTTTCAAATAGCTCGACCTGAGCTGAAGGTCAACGCGCTTCGATAGTATTTTCTTATCTTCGGTTCCATTCCGTGCCTTTTCCAGAACCGTACGGCAGTGCATACCGTCCTTAAAAAGATTCAATGGCTCTATCTTGTCTGTTAAGGTTTGATTGTATTTTGGGATTGCCAGTGATAGTCGGAGGACATTCCTTATATAAGGCTATGACTATGAACTTCAAAGCCCTGAAACTTATGTTGAACTTGAGGATAAAGGAAAAATCATGCTGGTTAGTATGGTTAATGTGAATATAGGTACCTACATATCTGTTTCCAAAATATTTAATCTCACGGATAAAATATTCGTTTAGGGAAAATGTACCTTTTGAGGTGCGTCGACATGCGCATCATGTTGAACAGAATACACCACGGTAGGTTTCATATGTTTTTGAAACTAGTGACCAAGCTGGCTCTTCAGCTTTTAGGTAGTTGAATCCGAGGGTAAAACAAAGTAGGTACTATACGCTATCAATGGGGATAGACACTCAAATTCGACGAATTGCACAGAACGTCACAATAGACAGCAACAACTTTGAGGTAGTAAAGGGTTGACTCTGCTATCACACCAAGCGAAGGAGTAATTGCTGTTTCTTTGGGCTTAGAAGGCGGATAAGTAGTAAAACCCTCTTCCGATCAACTATTATTAGACAATTAGCATCCCAGTCTTGCTATTAGGAGCTGAATCATGGAATATATTCTCCTGTTCGTGCGAATGGGTTTTGAAGGAGAATATTCAACCACGAACTATACGTACTGTACAGCGACATTGACATTGACCTAGTCGAGAAACTTGAAACTCGGATTGGAACTTTCAGATGGGTAGGACATAGGGTTACCAGCTATTTTCCTCAGAATATCGGAAGGTTTTAGACAAAAATCGGGAGAATATTATTTCTTAAGTAAAACTCCATTATTTTGTATTGTTAAAAAAATGTTAGTTTTATTTCCATAAAAAAGATCTGTCAAATGTAGGGCAGTCCTGACATTTTTCCCGCCATCTACAATTTATTCTCAATTTTTGTGATTTTATTCAGATTTTTCTGAGCGATATTTTCGGAGATAACCCAAGGGACAGCAAGTTGTAACGTTTTGTGAAAAAGTGCTAAAAAGAAAGTAACAAAAAAAAGATATTTCATATATTTTTGAATTCGCGCATTAACGCGCTTTCATTTGACACCCCACTATATATATAATATTATTATTACATATTAATATAATATTTTTCAGCTTTTTGCCTTTGAAAATATTTCTTTACTTTCGTGCGTTTTTCAAAACCTGTCAAATTGTTGACAAGAAAAAAGAAAAGCCAAATTACTCATTCTATTTCATTATGAGGTTCTTGCACTTTTTCGAAAAATTGATTTTTAATCTTTTTGAATCGAATAATTCAACTTGGAGTGCACTACTGGCGGCAGTCAGCTTAGGATCAGGCTAAATAGAGAGGGTTATTGGTTAAGGCCGTGGTTCATCCTAAAGTATAACGTTAGTAAAATAGTTGAATCCACCGCTTGAATTCCCACCACTGTATAGTTCCCATTCTTAAGTTACTGGAACTGCTGCCTAGAAAATGCCTAAGTGATAGGCGCTACCTTACCCCCAACGCAACGGTAACTTGAATTCAGTCTATGTCTTGAAAGTACATGGCTTTGAGCTACTTTCCGATATTATTTTTTTTTGTTATTTCGATTGAGATGCTCTGACAACTCGTCGACTTGGAAGCCTTAGTTGGTTATCCTGTTGTAAAAGCTTGGCCACTGAAATTTTAAAACTAAAAAGGACTTTTTTCAATTTAGCTGATCCACTAGTTTCGAAGTTTGTGACTGTTTTCAGATAAGAGTTTCAAGTTGATATTCTCTGCAGTACCAAGGCTTCTGGAGCGTTGACTCCTTAAAGTCAAATTGAACATCTGCGCAGCATCTGAAGTGAAGTCCTTCCCTTTTACTATCACAGTACCTCGCTGAAGTGATTTCGAAAGGCGGTGTGTCAATAGCCATTTATTTTCATATCAACACACAAACGGGACCTAAGCTCATTGACCTGATATTTTCATATTTTTTTTCATTTCAGGGCGTTGTTGCATTCAGTTCCCAAGGTGATCGTATTGCCTTAACACAAATCGAACAGATGATCAATGGGAAATATGAAAAGCTTGGCTACTATGATACACAACTGGACAACCTCACATGGCTCAACATGGAACGATGGGCTGGTGGCAAGGTAAGTTAAAATTTAACCTCAATTTCAACTTTTAATAAAAATCAAATAAAGATATGAGATGAAGAAGAATTTAAATAAAATGGAGGAAAGCAAGAATCCTTTAAATCCTTTTTTTTATCCCATAAGTAGATTAGGGATTTGCTTCGATTTGAAGGGGGTTCTATTTGCGTTTTAAATTATCCAGTGTGGGTGGGTTTTTCTCCATTTCTAGGACGAGGCATATTTAAAGAAGAAAATGAAGAAGGAAACATTGATTTTTGAACGAATGAATTAGCCTTAACCTACCCACAGCCATACAGGCAAATAGGACTACTGGTGGCCTATCAAGTGAAAGTGTTATAATGTGTTATTTCAACCCAACACATCAGCAGACATGTTTTTGAAAATTTCAATATTTCTGAGTTTCACGTCAGAGGGCTTATTCACGAATGTTTTCGAAATGAACCCAGTTTGATGGGGATTTTCACTGACGGCAGTAGGGGGGATATAATAAGAGAAATGGAACTTTCTCCAAATTTGTTACAAACTACTCTCTTCTAAGTAACTCAGTACTTAGTCTTTTGAACCACCAGCTTCGTTTTTTCAAAGCTTGGTCAATGCTAGTTTGATTTTAAGTAGGCTTGGAGCTTCTTAAGGGTTCCAAACCATCGACTTTTGACATTTCCAGAAGTCGTTATCTCTTCAAAAATCTCCAGAAGACAAAACGCTTCAGGTGACCAGCTAAAGAGAGTCTTGGACAAGGCTTTAATCTGTTTTACTAGGTCATGATCCGTTTTGCCTTTTTATTAAGACTGGGCTTTTGTTTGTGTAGGTTGCTCGTATTTGGATTTCCCTGATCACTGTTAAATATGTTTTCCATCTGATTATTGTCTTCCACTTCCCTTTTTGATTGCGGATTTATTTTGTGACAAGTCTGCCTATTAAAGTCGCGTTTTTAACCTCTTAAAGTGGCATCTTGAAAATTTTAAGCCCTGCTCCTGCTCCTGCTCCTGTTTCGGAAACTAAGACGGTTTCCAATATCGTTGAAAAATTATCGTTGGCTATCGCCTTTAGACGGGTTTTGACATCATAAATCGATTTTCCTAATCTCTTTCCATTGGCCGACAACTTGGTTGCAGTCCTTCAATCCTTACTTTAGGTGGCGCTACAGCTCGGGGTGAAGGACCCACAATTTTTGCCGGCTCCGAACGGCGAGTTGAGAAGCTTCATTGACAAATGATAGCCTTTGATTGCTTGTCAGACATTCGAAAGAGCTGGCAACGTGAAAAAACTTTTTTGGGTGTTGGACTCGGGCTGGGATTGAACCCGGGCAGCATTGTGTAGTAGTCCAATGCACTTACCACTACACCACTAATCCTTCTATCCACGACTTATTTATATATTTTTTACTCGACTATCGACCCTTTTCAGTAGGCAAGGTACGCGTTGTATCCCAAGACCTCAAGTCGGTACTTTATAGATATCTTTTCTTACTTAACATTGAGTTGAAAAAATACATTACGTTTACCCAGTGGCTCTGCTGTGTTCCACTTATCGCCAGTAAATACCTGCTGGCCATCGGAATTGCATAGAATAAAACCTGTACCAAAAGTGCAATGAAGATGAAGGGATACTATGAAGTCTCAGTAGCTTAATTTAACAAGGCTAATGTGTCCTGGGTATGCCTCATCTTATGTCAGTTTACCGAAAGGCGTTGCTAGATTTATTGCTTACTCTGGCATGATGATCGAAATCTAAGCCCGAAGTGGGACCGCTCTGATCGGACCTCATAAGCACAGACAACCATTTAGAGTTTGACTATCAGGCAGATGCTTGAGAGTGTCTTGAGGCAATCAATGAGATGGGCTCGAGATTAACCCTGGGTTCAATCCATTCGGTATCTTTACGCATTTGCCATCAAAGAAGGCTATCTTTCTGTGTTGAGTTAGTGCCTCATAAATGCTCAGCAGGTGATTTGGTGTCTCTTTTCCATGACTGCATGATCTCCTGGTTCCTATTTTTGAGCTTGTGGTCTTGTAAATAGTCTCCGCCCATTTGAGCTTGGACCCTAACTACCCTTATAATAGCTGCATTTTACTATCATCCATGATCCAAATTGGATGCATTACGATAACAATACGAGATCTTCCTTTTCATTTGGATCTGTTTTCGAGATCCAAAAATTAGTTCGGCTATTTCTCACTATGATGCACTTTCGTTTGTGAACTCAGCTTGTCTATGTCTGCAGTCAAAGGTTGTGTAATAAAACGACAACTTCGCGCTAAATGTCTGTGTCTGCGCTAAATGTCTGTGTAATATAAACCAGTTTCTTTTATTATCCCCGTGATCCGATCCAGATCAGTTCAGCATAATGAAACACGGCTAATGTTTACACACAGCGTGATTGACAGATTAGAGTACTGATAGAAAACTCAGATGTTAGGTTTCAACGAAGTCTATGGGTGGTGTCCAGGATAACTGGAGAGTTGTGTATTATTGAAATTTTTTTTAGTTGCTTATAATTCACAGACGTAAATTTGGTGTCCGTAGAAAAGGACATGACGAAACGACTATCTCATCCTTTTTTGAAATTTTTAAGTCCAATGTGGCTTGTACTTCGGATGGTTGTCGTTCCGGCTTACTCGATGATTGGTGTCCTTACTAAGCTGGGAGAATTGTTACGTTTTTTAATGTTCACCTATGATTTCCAGTTTTTCTTGTCGCTCCTCAACAACTCTTAAATCATCTGTCGATAGCCCCCACCCCCTCCCCCTCCCCCTCCCCCCTCCACACATCATCTCATAGCGATATAAAACATAAAATTCCATTTAAATATCATCCTGCCTGAAATTCTCGTCGCTATCTAAATCGTATCTGAAGTAACCAAAGGATGTTGAGCAAAAGGTCAAAGCCATTAACATTCCGGATTGTAGCCTTTTTCAATTTTATCCTCTTTAGGATATTTTTTTTCTTCTTTTCGTTTTTTTTCTTCCTTAGACCCATCATCCCTTTAACTGCCACCAGTGCCACCAGCAATTCGTTTAGAATGATATAATCCTTCTAAATAATATATCACAAGGATCAAGGAAGAAAAGAAATGCTCTAACGATTTATAGTGTTGCAAAGACTTAGATTAGGCATAATGACCATTTATTAATTTGACAAGACTGAAGGGATAATGCTAGGAAATTAAGCCCAACCGACCGATTGTCGACGTATTGCCGATAAACTATGTGAGCCTGATCCTTTTTTGTTTATTGATTGCGCTTGTTGTTTATGTCAATATATTCGGTTGCCATGTATTTAGATTGGGGGCAACAAAAAAAAAAAAGACAGAAAATACTTTAATCGATTCAGGTGAATACGTTATCTGCCAGATGGTTGAGAGATACGAGTAGTCCTGTTGCTCACAGCTGTGTTGCGAGGATAATGATAAATCATTCAATCACCAGGATGATGAATGGGGCTTCTTTTTTTTGTTGGAACTGCATAGCGTTAGGGTGGAGCGGCAGCGGATGCATCTCATCAATTTGGAATTTTTTTTGTTGTTGTTTGCCTCTCACTCCTTTCGCCCCTTAAACAATTTGTTGGAGTGCAAGCTCGTTTTCACTATTATTCCTTTAAAAAAAATTATATGGGATAAATCAAGGAAGCTTATCGATCATGGAAGGAACGTGAGACCGCAGGACATATTTTTCACTCGAAACGATTGATGGCATGTTTTTTTTTTTTCTTTGTTTAAAGGCAGGGAAGTAAAATTGATTGTTTGAAAATGTTTGGTTTGCGGCGAAAAAAAATCCTTTGAAAATTTATTAAATACTTCTATTTTTTCTTTTCATTTACAGGTACCGCAGGACCGAACGATAGTTAGGCGAGTCCTGCGTACAGTTTCGCTGCCCTTATTCGTGTGCATGTGTACGATATCTAGTTGTGGGATACTAGTAGCCTTAGCTCTAATCGTGTTCAATATATGGAATAAGCATAGAAGGTAAGTGGAACGTATTAATTTTTTAAAAAATGCAAATATGGGTATTTTTGGATAGCTGTCATGTTAAAAAAGAAAATGTTCCGGGAATGCCTTTGAGATTACAATTTCCTGCAACTTACTATCTAAGATGTAATCTTGACGCGAGACAGACTTGGCCGCTGGTAAATCAACGTAAAACTTGCAGTCTGCCAAAAATTAGCAGAGCACATATCGGCACCCTAGTTGGTATATTGACAGGTCATTGCGCAATAGGCAGACATGCCAGCCGGCTGCATGAGTGAGGAGGAGGAGGAATCCTTTTTTAATTAAGTTACACTAACTTAATTTTAGTACGCAGTACATATTCATATTTGGAAGTATTATACATGTAAAGGCGCGCTACCGTGCTGCTGAGCTGAACCGAATGTGGCAAGGGTTGACGTGTGTCCCTTAGTTTTCTCTAGTTGGAAGGGCCGACTGCGCTGTCGCTACTCATTTGACGTGTGGTGGTCCTATTCAGCGATATACTTGTGGTGCTGCCAAGCCTTTTTATTGGATCGACAACAAACAGAATAATCACTTCGTATAGCACAGAGGCAGCGAGACTTCTAGCTCCACGACTGATAGTTTTGTTGATTGTTATTTTTTCCTTAACGTTGATTGCGGTCATTAAACGAACTAAACTGACAATTCTTATTGCCTAAACTCGACGCTAAATGTGATGATTTTCAACAAGATGGCGCTGCAATATTATTGCGTTGCATGGGGAAATTCCTAGATGCGTTAAATCGTTAAATTGAGACATCTAACCGAATAAGTAAAGTTTTAAAAAAAATTAAGGAAAACGAGGGGCCTATTCCAAAAAAGTTCTCTGCAACTCTGCACTCTGTGAATCATTTTATGTTCCAACAAAAAATTATTCAATTGCAGAGTCAGAGGGTGAATTCGTTAACGCATATGTTGCGATGCAAAACAGGAGGTTCGTAAACGCATATCTGCAAAGCAAACAGTTCTAAAACGCAGTAGTTTGCGCAAAAGCAAGAGCATCTAAGCAACTCTCAAATACATGTTGCTCACTTCACTCTGTATTTGCAGACATTTCAACTATCTACGGAGCAAACGGAATACTTATTGACTAAAATTGGTCCTTATTTGCGCCGTCAAACTAACAGAAGCAAAGCCTGAGCGCCCAAAAAACAAATTCTTACCGCCCTTCATTGGCTTGGAAATGGCTCGCAATATCATGCCATTGGAGTATCACATGCAGTCGCCAAGTCTATTACCTGCCGCGCTGTCCACGATGTTGTAAATCTCATTGCATGTCACTTGGTTGAAGATTTAGTCAAATTTAGATAGCCAGTCAGCAAGCACTAATAGTATTGCAAAACAACACTTCAGGAAGTTCTCCATTTTTTTTTTTTGTTATAATCTACACACGCTAAAGGGGATATGAATACCCTTAAAATGTTTACACACAGCGCGAGCACATGAAGAATAAGAACGAAAGACAGAGAGTCCGGCGCAATGATAGGAAACTCAGGTCTTAGGTTTCAACTAACTCTATGGGTGATGTCCAGGATAACTGGAGAGTTTTTTTTTTTTTGTGTAGAATTGAAAGTTCTGCCCTTGTTCTGCAGCGGATGAACATATTTTCACTTCGTGAGAAATAAATGTTTCGGCGACATCTGGATTTTAACCGTGAACCTTCAGCGTGACAGCGACGACGCCTTCCACTACGCCACAGCCACCCACAACAGTACTCAAGTAAAAGAAAAAAGAGATCACTCTTCAAACATTTTTAGTGCAGAGCGGAATTGCATACACTCCGCTCGGACTTTGCACTTTGCAAATTCATCATTTAGGCTTTGATTTTACAAAGCTTGCCGTTTTACGTACAACAAGAAACAGCTATTTTTGTATTTTCTTAATACTGGTATTACATACAGTTGTGTATGCGGAAAAGATAATCGGAACATAAAAAGATTACCTTGCTAAGGAAACTCCAATGATCAACGACAAGGAAAGAAACACAGCAATGCCGCAGAGTTTTACTTAAAAAAATCACACCAGGAGGAGTCTACCAAAACAGGATTCACAAAATCTCCCGTCCTATCTTCTATCCAAATTGCCACGAAACTAATAGAAAACCATTCGCAGAGCCTTCATCTTAGTCTACACGTCGCCGCAGAATATCACCCTTATTGTACATCCCCACTTGTAAATTTACAAAAAGAGTCCATTGTAGTGGATATATACAATCTCACACCTTAATTGCTTCGTTCCCCACAAGGACACTCCATGCGATGGTAAACTCCTTATGAAATTCATCTCATGTCAGGTATTTAATCAGTCGATTGTTTCATCTAAAGAGGGCTTCCGAGTACAAAAGGATCTTTGTCCGTTCAATTTTAACCACCCACCCTTTTTTTATCATCCCCTTTGCAAGCAATTACAAGAACAATTTAATTGGACTCTTGATTGGTGCGTTGGTAGGGGAGAAAAGAAACCACCCCAAGCGAATTTCGACCGCATTATGGATATCCTATATGTGTACCCGTCTACCACATGTTGGAGTCTTAAATTACCACCTCGGGAGTAGTGTGAACTCTATATTCACGAAAGGGGGGAGGCAAAAAAAAAAAAAAACAAAATGCAATGTCTGCTGAAAGGGTAAAACGTGTAAGCGACCTGTTAAAAGGATTTTCTCGCCTTTTTTTGAAATTAAAATCAATTGTCCTGACAATAGGCACTTGAGGCGTTTCGTCGTTCGTTCGTTCGTTCGTTCGTTAGCTTTTGCTCTTCTTTCTTTGACCGGAAATGGGCCATTTCTTGAATGCCTTAAAGGATTTTATCTTTTTACATTCGCTCTTTGTCGAGACTGTTGACATGCACGGAGGGGTGGAATGCAGTTTGCATGTTGCCCACGGGTGTTGCTGCCTCTTTAAAGCAATAAACTTTGTTAGTGGAAAAATGGAAGAGGATAATTCATGTGGAGCCCACTTTAAGGTAATCCATAAAGTGGATACAAACCCGTCGGGGAGTGTAGGAAATTTCTTTTGACACATACATATATCAGTTGGTAAGGACCAAGAGACTTTATTATTCTTCAGTCCTAGGCTTTAGAGTGCGAGTATTTTTTGTGTAGATAAGTGAAGAGAAATGTAAGCTAAGATCGTAGCTAGCTTAAGAATAGAAACTAGCCTTTTGTCAATATTTTACTGTTATCAATCTAGAAGTCAGGAGGTATTCTTTAGTATCACAGAAGTTCAATGTCGGTCTTGAGTAATCCAGCTACCCATTAACCCCAGGTCCAGTTTAGAAACATCCTTCGCAAAACCATGTCTAGCAAGTTCAATGCAGATCACATTTTCTGTAATCCTCTAGAAATAGATCGATAGCAAAGATCCAAACAAATCAAAATGAGCTCAGCCTTCTTCAGGGAGATCGAGAGATTTTAGACTCTTTAAATGGTAACTCAAGTCTTGCGCTTAAATTTTGATACCTACATTCATCCAAAACAGTCCTCGACTACGTAAGTTTACTTTCGTTTTATTTTAAAGCCCGATTGTATCAGATTTTCACCATCAAAGGACATGGTGCATATTAGCCAAAGGTGTAGGTAAATATTAAGCCCCAAAAGTCTTAGCATGTTTTTCTTAGCAATCTAGGAAAACCGGGCTTCTTTGGTCTGACACTTTTGGTATAATAATATTGATGTACAAATGGGAATCGGCCGGTTTTCAAAAGATGGCGCTAGCGATGTTTGGTGGTCAGAAATGTCAGATCAGGGTAAAATTGGTCACGTCCATCACAGAATCCGTCGCACTCGGAATTTTGTCACGAACTCTGAAAGAACTATCACAGAATCCGTCGTAGTGGAATCCGAATGTGCATTGCCGCACTTAACAACTTACCACTTTCTACGAAATTCGAAATTCGTAGCAAAAATTTCCACTACGACGGATTCTGTGATAGTTCTTTCGGGGTTCGTAGCAAAATTCCGCTTAGGTACGACGGATTCTGTGATAGACGTGGGTATCTGTCAACAATTCCTTATCATAAGATTTGTTAATTTTCATCGGCATCATACATTTTGTTGTGCGCGTGAAAATGTCGCCTTTCGAGCCAAAAAACCGTCATTTAAGGGAAGTCTTCAATTCGAAAAAATCTGCAGCTGAAGCGCGTCGAATGATTATAGAAGTTTACGGTAAGGTTTCTATTTGTGAAAGAACGTGTCGCGAATGGTGTCAACTCTACAAAAGTGGTGATTTCAACGTGGACGACAAGAAGCGTCCCGGACCGTCGAAAAAGTTTGAAATCGCCGAATTAGGGACAACCACGTGAAGCACAACTAATGCGGTTGAGCCGAGCATTGAAGGAAAACTGGCCACAATGAGCAAAGACACGATAAAGTGATTTTGCAGCAAGACAACCCTCGGCCACATGCTGTTCAGGTCGTTTAAGCCTATCTTTCGCCTAAGTGAATCCTACCATTTTAGAGGATAGCCACCCAACCTAACCTAACATAAGCCTATCTGGACACATTGAAAGTTTTATCCCACCCGCCGTATTCTTAAGATATCACCCATTCCAACTACCACCTGTTCCGATCGATGACGTATGACCTGGCTGAGCAGCACTTCCGATCTTTCGGAGAAGCCAACAATTGCGTAGATTCGTGGATCGCCACATTATATGACCAGTTTCTCCAAAGTGTACTCAAATTCTTTTTAAATAAAAAAGAGGATCAAACTAAAAGTTTCCTTAAACCATCTAGAACGTAGAACATGGGCCTATTCAAACATATGTGGTTTTAGATGAAGCAAAAGTGTTTCATTCTTATTATTTCAGTAGAGAGGAGGAGGGTTTGTCAATACGTCTTTCGATCTCCCCAATCCACAGATACTCAGACTCCACTTGTCAGAAATACATAGCTAAGCTGTCCCTTTCCATTAAACTACGACTCCTCCCCCATTTTTTTTTTTTTTTGTTTCCAACAGCTCCTGTCTCTAAATTGGCAGAGCCTGTTTTTTTTTACAGATCATGTACTTTGATGCAGTAATGTTGGGCTTCCGAACCGTCTTTAAAATAAATCGACTTTTTGGCTTGACATACCCGTAGATCAAATCTTTTAGTTTGACCAAAACCTTCTCATAACAAAATCATTCCATTGAAATGCTGTTGGATGGGAAACTGTTTGAAATATGTCCTTTCTTGAATCACAAGTTCTAAGCCATTTTTGCCTTTTGACGTTGCAGCCACCTAGCAACAATAGTCCTTTGGATGAATCTCTATAGTCTCTAGACTCCATATGTAGCTATCCAGTAATCCGAGCTTTCTTTGGAAATTGATAACGTACATATCGTTCAATGAACCTCATAAGCTTAAACAGCTAAGTACTCTAATTCCACTAAAGATATCCGCACACAGAAAAGAATATCCTAAACAGGAAATGCCCCCACCTCTTTCCTTTCTTCCTTATTTATCGACGAAACAACAATAACAATAAGCAACAAATCAAAATAATTTGTCCACCCACTATCCACACATCGAAGGACATCGATTTACCTCCTTATGGTGTTGTCGCCTCGTGGAAAAGTAAAAGACGTTAGCCATCATCTAAGTGGTAATCCGATGTGAAAAGCGGACATTGTACCTAGTCTATGGATTGCAGTTATTCATTTCCAAATAAAATCACAACCAAAAAGACACCAAGAGGATCGATGGTGTATCCTTCCACCATCCAACAACTATAGCCGTGCAAACAAGTAGTCTAAAAGACAATGAGATACATTAAATAGCAGACCGTACAAAACTGAAGGAAAAGGAGTAAGTTGAATCCTATCCCTGTCGTTGCTAGAAGGAAAAAGAAGATCCAAAAAAAGGACAAAGGCGCTGAAAAAATAAAGGATTATATATCTCTGCTTCGCCAGCTTCAATGGCGATGAGGACGAGGACGGTGATGATAAACAATTGTGCATGGGTATTAATGTGCCACGACGAATAAGGATTAAGGTGTTGTCCTTGGCTTTACCATAGATACACTTTTACTATGGCTATAGTCCTTGCCGAAAGGGAAGGCGTTGATAAACTCCTAGTTACGCTTTCGGGCTTTTGTTCCTTAGCCCTTCTTCCTGTTTTTTTTTTCTTTCTGATGGAATGAGGTAGAAAAGTAGACAAAGGATTCCATTTTTTTTTGTGGTTGAAAACCTGTTGTTTCAAAGTGAATTATTATTTTATGAAAGCAGAGCTAACCAGTTAAGGAATGAGGTGGCTTTAGCCGCCAGGAGTTAACACCTTTCTGGTGGTGTGTGATTTCATAAGGATCAAATTTTAGAGTAAATGTCTTTGATGCTTCTTGTGGTTTTTGGTGGTCTGCGGTTGCTGGCAGAAATCTCCGGCATATCTGATGGAGGCTGACACCGTACTGATTTCTGGAGAAAACTGCGGCTGCGGTGAAGTTCAAGATTGGGAGATAGTTCTTTCTGCCAATTGGAAGATAAGTAGAAACGAGCAACATAAGGGGAGTTTAGAAGGACTCACTTACAGATGAACCACCGCTAGACAGTAATGGAATGTGGCACGAGAAATGGATTAAATACCACTTACCCCTAGTACAAGGACTGGGGTAAAATGTTACCCCAACGCTATTTTGAAATCGGACAAATTTTTTTTTCTGACAAGTTTTGAAACCTGCATTTTTGTGCTACTACTACAAATTTTGTCCTGAGTCCATTTTTAACATTTCCAACGACCCGGGAGCACTCCATATATTTTTTCCATATTTTTTTTTTTCAAAAGTCTACGCGTTATTTTCAAGCTATTTTCATTTATTTATTTTATTTTGTTCGGTCTGTGCACTGTTTTTTATCTCATTTTTGTCGTGGGTGGCCGTGGCGTAGTGCTAGTCGTCGTCGCTTGTCATGCGGAAGGTTCACGGTTGGAATCCAGATGTCTTCGAAGCATTTATTTCTCACGAAATAAAAACAAGTTGATCAGTTTCAGAAGTTAATATCGAAACCTAATGCGAAGGCATAACACTGGCAGTAGGATGGTGGTAGGTATGGCTGAAGAATTTGATCGCACAAAATAAAATAAGAAACATCTGGAAAGAACTACTGTGAATCATAAGCAAGTACAAAAATAATACACAACTCTCCAGTTATCCTGGACACCACCCATAGAGTTAGTTGAAATTGAAACCTTTCATCTGAGTTTCCTACCACTACGTCGATCTGTCTGTGTGTAAACATTATAAGGGATATGAATACCCTTTTAGCGTGTGTAGATTATAAAAAAAAAACCGCTTCTTGAAAGCAGTCCATTTCGTGCTAAATTATACTTGTTTGGTCTATAAAAGAATCACGCCTAATTTTATGTGAATAATCTTGCCACATCTAGCCCTCATTCACGTTTTTTTATTCGTGGGGTAGAATTTTTGTTTACCCCAGGCCTTAAAACTTGTAAATTTTAATAAGAACACTGATGTTTAAAATTAACGACAATTTGTTTTCTTTATTTATTAAACAACACGTACAAAGCGTTTATATTGCGTCCGTCCGTTTAAAACTCCAAACAACTAATAATCTGTCCCATTCCTTTGAAGTGAAGTTGCCGCTCTTGGTTATTCAATTTAAACAATCTCCAGGCCACAGATGGCGCGCCCGAGCAATACACATGAAAACCAAGAGGGCGCACATTGACGATAAAGATTTAAAACAGTACGTTACAAAGTTAGATTATACTACAGCTCGGCCAATCTGACCATATGGTCGGCCTCGAACCATTAAGAAATAATAGAGTCAAACAAATGCATGAATAAAATACAAAAGTAATAAAATACATGAGTAATCAACTTTACTTGGTATCGTGTTGCCTGTCGTCGTCAGCCATCGCAGCGACCGACCCTTCACTCGGCGTCACCCATTTTCGTATTCTTACAGCCTCCACAACATTATCATAAGGTAACTGGGTCAATTGGCAATTTTCTACATCTTTTATTACATAACGGTCGTTTGGCAAAACTTTGTGAATTATGTACGGACAACTATACTTCTGCACAAATTTCTTATTTGTTCCAACGGTGGTGTCAATGTGCCGAACAACTACCAAATCGCCAACTGAATATATCTTAGCCGGTATACTATGCTTCAAGCAATATTGCTCATTGTACTCCTGTGATCTTTTTATAGCACTTGATGCTCGAGACCGAATAATCCCCAAATTTCGTTCTACGACGTGGCTAGGCCTATCATTTGTGTTTGGATACCCATTCGCTTCATTTCATTCGACTTTTAATTTCTTGTCATTTATTTGCCAAGTTCATCGGTTTCATTGTTTACATCGGACATCGGTTTAGTAGCAGAAGTTCATCGGTTTCATTGTTTACATCGGACATCGGTTTAGTAGCAGAAGTTCATCGGTTTCATTGTTTACATCGGTACATCGGTTTAGTAGCAGATCATTTCACTCATAGTATTTGAATTTCTTGTCATTTCTTTGCCAAGTTCATCGGTTTCACTGTTTACATCGGTACATCGGTTTTGTAGCAGATCATTTCACTCATAGTATTTGAATTTCTTGTCATTTCTTTGCCAAGTTCATCGGTTTCACTGTTTACATCGGTACATCGGTTTTGTAGCAGATCATTTCACTCATAGTATTTGAATTTCTTGTCATTTCTTTGCCAAGTTCATCGGTTTCACTGTTTACATCGGTACATCGGTTTTGTAGCAGATCATTTCACTCATAGTAACATTACATTTTCTCTTCGTCTATCTTTGTGTAACTCGTTTTGACATTCATTTTATAATTATGTGGCTTACGCTCTATATTAGTTGGATTCAAAAAAGCACAATTAATAACAGTTCTTAAAGCATCGGCTCGGAATCTATCTAATCGCGAATTAATATCGACCTCGGACTGAGGTTCGTCAAGGTCGGTGGCAAAGATCGACGAAAAACAGTCATCGGAATGTGTCGGCGAAACAGTATCAATCGGTTTAAATTCGGCATCGGCTACACTGACACCAATCGGCGGAACAAATACATCAGATGGGTCTACATTGATAACTTCTTTGGAAGCTGTACTTACGGCGAGTGAAGGTATCGGCTTACAACTACCACTAACCACTTTAATCGGATCGATCGAATGAAATGCACGACATGAATGTTTTAAATGAATATTAAATACTTTTAAAAAATTACGTCCCAAGATCAACGGCAGTGTCATCGTATTATCTGGAAGAACCAAAACGGATACAACTTTAGTTTCACTTCGAAATTTTATAACACATTGAATCACACCGTATGAAAATAGTTTGGTTCTTCCAATTCCTCTGTACTGCGTTGGTTTGAGTACATCTGACACATTATTTCCGCTTGGAACGAGGGAACGTCGGATAAAACTAATTGCGCTGCCAGTATCGAACAGAGAAAAACAATTAATAGACTCAGTACATTTCACCCGATCAATCAGAAAGGCAACACTTACCGTTTGCATGGCACTGATGGCACCAGCTATCTCCTCATCACTGTCTGGGTAATCAGCTAACGCCTTTGTGACTGCTGCGACGATCTTCTGGTGTTTACGTTGTGCTCTTGGACAGTCCTGATGAAAGTGACCAACTTCACTGCAGATGAAACAAGCATTAGCCGGTCTCGGCGGTTTTGGGCAGCTACTTTTATAATGCCCAAACTTCGAGCAATTGTAGCATCGGACTTCGGAGAGTTCCGTCGGTTTTACAACTGCAGACTTTGGTTTATTTACGGCGGCGACGGCGGTGTTTTGATTTGGTATGCATCAAATGTAATTTCCTGTGAATGCGTTTAAAGCATTTTCCAGGTGGTCGAAATTTACGCTGCGGCGAACACAATTATTGTCGGCAGATGGGGGTGCTCCGCTTTCCATTGCGCGTATTTGCTGTTGAAGCACTAAAATTTGATGCTGCATTCGGAGAACGTTCAACTGCGCCTCCAATTGGCGTGCCGGGTCATTGGGATTTTGCGGTTGTTGTCCTGCATCGTATTCCTCATTTGCGGCGGCCATGTTGGGTACGTTGTCATCGGGCGCATGTGCGACATTTACATCAGGGTTTTCTCGAGGATTTTCTTCAACCGGTGCATTGCCTCCAACTCCGTCGACAATTCCTGCGCGGTTTATTACAAGTTGATCGTATAATCGACGTAGTTGTGCGATAGTGGCATTTGGTGGAAACGCAATTTCTGCGTCATTCAATGCGTCCACCATCATCTGCCGCGTGACTATCTGGTTAGCCATTAAAACTTAAAAGTTAATTTTCTGAAAAACTGCGGTTGTTGTTCAAAGATTTAATATTTTTTCGGGCTAGACCCCACACCTGAGATTTAATAAGAACACTGATGTTTAAAATTAACGACAATTTGTTTTCTTTATTTATTAAACAACACGTACAAAGCGTTTATATTGCGTCCGTCCGTTTAAAACTCCAAACAACTAATAATCTGTCCCATTCCTTTGAAGTGAAGTTGCCGCTCTTGGTTATTCAATTTAAACAATCTCCAGGCCACAGATGGCGCGCCCGAGCAATACACATGAAAACCAAGAGGGCGCACATTGACGATAAAGATTTAAAACAGTACGTTACAAAGTTAGATTATACTACAAAATGGACCTTGCACCTGTACTAAGGTTAACTTAACATCTTCTCTGCCCACGGTCGATAGCTAAATTTATGCTTACTCTGAAATCACATTGGGTGCTCTCAAACGAGCATAATTTCATTTCATACCCTTATTCACTCTCTGATCAGCAGCTGTCTTCTTGGATATAAAGAGAGCACTGCTCCTTATTAGGAATCAGGGTCCATAGATCAAAGGTCCATAGATTCAACGCTAGTTGTCCGAAGCTTTATTTTTCTTGAAAGACAACTAACTGAGGCTATACTGGCTGGAGACCAAATCTATAAAAGGCTTCAAAATTGGCGCACTGAGAGCTCCTATAGCTTAATGGTAAACTTCTCTGCCTTAACAGAAATCTGGTGGTTCCATTCGATGAGAAGAGAATCCTGACATTAAAAGATACCAGTTTCATATGCACATTGAAAGACGAAAGCATTATATTGATAGTCATTGCTAGGGACAAAGTGTCTTTTTTAGTCTTTAGTCTAAGGCATTTGATACGGTTAACCACTCATTTTTGTGTCGCAAATTGTCTGAAATCTACAAATTTTTGCCCTGCGCGGTAAAGTTAGTGTCCTCGTACTTAACACACAGATTTCAAGCCGTATCAATCAATCAATCTCTATCGGACCCTCTACCAATCGTTAGTGGTGTTCCTCAGGGATCCATATTAGGGCCATTATTTTTCTCTTTATATGTCAATGATCTTCCCAATTTTATTAAGAATAGCGCAATGCATATGTATGCTGATGATATTCAGCTCCTATTAAGTTGTCCTCTGGGTTTAATAGAGCACGCTGTACACTCCATAAATGAAGATCTGGCTAATATAGTGCAATGGTCACATCGAAATGGATTGCTATTAAATCAAACAAAAACTAAGTGCATCGTGTTCTCGCGTAAGCCCCTAGATCTGACTTATTTTCCTACAATCACTCTTGACGATGCCCCTATTGAATATGTAGAAACTGTCAGAAATCTTGGTATGACTTTCAATCGCCATTTAACTTGGGACAATCATATAAATATAGTAGTGGGGAAGACTTATGGTGTCATCCGAACACTTTGGGCTACCCACTCCTTCACGCCCTTCAAAACGCGAGTCTTACTAGCTAAAACTCTAGCAGTTCCAGTCCTTATGTATGGTTGTGAAATTTATTCAAATTGTAGCTCTGTATCCAGGAGGAAACTTAATGTCGCCTTTAATTGCATTGTTCGATATGTTTTTGGATTACGCAAATTTGATCGAGTTTCGCGATATTCTAGGCAACTATATAATATGACCTTTGATCACCTTCTACAGTTTCGAACTCTTAGCCTTTTCTCGGACATTCTTTTATCACATCAACCTGCTTATATCTTTGAAAAAATAAGATTCGCCTCATCAAACAGATCTGCACAATTGATTCCCCCCCGGCACTCTTGTTTAATATCTGAGCGACAGTTTTTCATTCACGCCACACGGTTGTGGAACTCCTTGCCCCGCCCTCTCAGAAGGATAACTAACACAACTAAACTTAAAAATGAACTCAGAACGTATCTATTTTCAAACTCCTTAAATTCTTGAATTTTGGATTTATTTATTCTTTTTTTTTTTTTTTTTTCTTTCTGCTTAGCTTCTGTAAATTTTTTATTATGTTTACATTCTTTTTATAATTAACTTGAATTCTTCATTTAATAGCTCATGTAGCTTTCTCTTCCAATCATACGTTTTTTTTTCTATTGTTCTTATATTGTGTACGTATCACTCAATTATAAGATATTATATCTTACTGTGTATAAGCTAGTCGTTATGAAATAAATAAACTAAACTAAAACTAAAAAATAAAGGCACTGGGATCATTTCTTTTAAGTTAAGGAACCCGATCTGATGAACTCAATCATCAAAAGATGGAAGAATACAAGAGAGGCTAAAAGAATCAGAAGGATAAGAAAGGCCATTAAGCAATATACGCAATATTTTTGATGTGTAAACATCTAAGAGCGCGTTCGCGAAATTTCCATTGGAGTAATTCCAGGATCTTGCCATACGGAGACGAAAATCCGAACGAGTGCACAGTCGACTGCTGTGCATGGAGGGGATGCGATGATATACTCGATGCGTATGGATAAATCAATGATTGGCTTGAATTTTATCAAACACTAGCGGATAATCGGCGTACGTTGCTACGCTTTTTTTCACAGTGATTTTTTTCCCTGTTCTTTTGCCGATACAATGCTGCATGCGTTGTCTATAATGAACGTGGTTATTACTGGAAACTTCTTACACGAATAAGAATGAAGCTGCTCTGCTTATCTAGTTTTGTATAGAAATAAGAATCGCCAAAAACGACAAACCTTGTAGAGAAACTCGCTAAAAAACAAATACAGTAGAACCTCGATTATCCGTGTTCCGATAATTCGTGTTCCGACAATCCGTGTTTCTCGCTTATCCGTTTAAAATCCGTTGATACTTAAAGATATACATATATACATATTTTTAAACTTTTCGATTTTCCGTGTTTTTCAATTTTCCGGCGACCGATTCCCGGTCATTTTACCGGATAATCGAGGTTCTACTGTAAATACCTATTTATGTATAAATGTAGCAAGAAAAAGAATATTTTCCAAAAAAAAAATCGCAAAATAACCATTTCAACATTGTATGTATTCGAAACACAGAAAACGCACATGCATATTGTTACACTACCTTCACATTTCGTACAAAAACTATATCGTCGTTCGCAACATTACAAGGCGAACTCGGATGGACGCCCTTCCAACTTAGATGCGCAAAGTGATCTTAACTCAATGCGCCCAACCCATCCACCGAGCTGCAGTTGCAGGCTAACTACCTATCTCTATCTATTATCCTGAGAGTGGGAGGGATTTCCCCATTCTCCTTAAGCTACCTATCTGCTTACAATATGTACATACAGTACATATTAACAGCATCGCCGGCCGCCACCAAAGGGGTATCTGCCTATGCAATCGATCACTGATCTATATATGTACGTATCTACCCGCTTTGGTTTGATAATCACTGACATAACATTCAACCCTTCCTGTCGCACATAATAAGGAACAAAGATAGTCGCGGCGCCGAATAGATAGCAGCATTCACATTACCCACAATATTACGTCACCTTTTGGCTGCGATCTCCACTGATCGAAAATTATGGCTATGACTTTATGAATTGTTTTAAGCATAGCTTAGCTTTGAGATAACGCAGAAGGATGATTTGTAGCTTAAATGAATCAGTGGAAAATTTACTAAGTCCACCTATTTTTTTGTTTTTCAATCCGATAAGCCATTGTTGAGTTAGGAGCTGTTTAAAGACAGAAAAATAGCATTTTACCCCCTTTTTGCCACTTGCTCAGCTCCTAGCACACCGATTTTGACCAAACTCCACAGAAACACTCTCAGAAAAATACGAAAAATTTCCTCAAAATTTGAACTCATTCGAATCGGTAGTTTCGGAATCTAAAGGGTGATTTTTTAAGAGGTTGAGAACTTTTTTTAAAAAAAAAACACAAAAAATTCGAAAAAATGAATGAAATATTTATTTGAATCGATAGTTTGAACCTTGCAATTTAATGTTTAAAGATAATTTCATGCAAATGTTGACCGCGGCTGCGTCTCAGGTAGCCCATCCGCTGAGTCCAATTTTGGCATACTCTTTCACACATATCGGCCGGTATCTCACGAATGAATGCATGGATGTTGGCTTCCAGTGCGTCAATCGAAGCGGGCTTGTCCCTATAGACATTAGCCTTGACATACCCCCACAAAAAATAATCTAATGGTGTCAAATCGCACGATCTAGGCGGCCAATTGACCGGCCCGAAACGTGAAATTAACTGTTCACCAAACTCGCCTCGCAATTGCGCCATTGTTTCGCGTGCTGTGTGGCATGTGGCACCGTCTTGTTGAAACCACATATCATGCAAGTCAAGAACTTCCATTTCGGGCAAAAAAAAGTTTGTTATCATCGCTCGGTAGCGTTCACCATTGACAGTAACGCTGCGATTCGCATCATCTTTGAAGAAATATGGCCCAATAATGCCGCCGGCCCATAAACCGCACCAAACAGTGGCTTTTTCGGGATGCATTGGTAGCTGTTGCAATGCTTCTGGCTGATCTTCACTCCAAATGCGGCAATTTTGCTTATTTACGTACCCATTCAACCAAAAATGAGCCTCATCGCTGAACACAATTTTTAGATAAAAAAGCGGATCCTCGGCCAGCTTTCCAAGAGCCCATTCACCAAAAATTCGGCGTTGTGGTAGGTCGGCTGGCTTTAGTTCTTGCACCAGCTGTATCTTAAAAGGATTTACGCCCAAATCCTTCCGCAAAATTTTCCACGTAGTGCTGTAACAAAGGCCTAACTGCTGGGAACGGCGCCGAATCGACATTTCGCGGTCTTCTGTCACACTAGCTGATACGGCCGCAATATTTTCTTCACTACGCACAGTACGTAAACGTGTTGGTGGTTTAATGTCCAACAAAGTAAATTTGGTGCGAAATTTGGTCACAATCTTCCGAATAGACTGCTCAGAAGGTCGAGAATGCCGATCATAAAATGGAAGCAGCGCGCGATGAACATTTCGAACCGAGCACGAATTTTGATAGTAAAATTCAATAATTTGCAACGTTGTTCATTTGTAAGACGATCCATGGTTAAATTGCAAACCAAACTGAAGCTGTTTGACAGTGACACAAGGTACTAAACACACGTCAGCTGTCAAAACCAGTGTTGCCAAAACCAAACCAGCTAAAAAATCACCCTTTATAACATACATACAAACAATGTTTCATTTTTATAAATATAGATAGGCTGGTTTGCTGTTTATAATTTACTTTGTGTCCAATGAAGCGGAGCTACACACCCCTTCCGCATGCTCGGGACTGTTGAATACAGTCCCATAATTTTTTTGTCTCATGGCAATCGAATATCAGTTCTAGGACCTAAGCTTTTTCTTGAGAATGAGAAGACTGCAAAATACTCTTTATGATTTCCTGTATCACTTCTTGGATGTCTTGCCCTATACCGAAGATGGTACCGAAAAGACACTTGTCTACGCAAATAATAGGAAGCATCCTTCAAACATCATTGAAGAAAGCAAATAAGTTCCAACCAAAAAGACGATACTTCCGTTACTGGGAGCAGAAGTGCAGAAAGTAACCACCGCCCAAGCGCAGATTCAAAAAGAAGGTCCTAGTGTCCGGGACCTCAATGGATTTCCAAATTTCTTTGCGCCTTTCTTTCAAACTTAGCCTACAAAAATCACAATGGGCCTCTTTAGGCCTAAGTTTGCTGGTACTCGTTACTGGCAGCCTACAAAGAGACTAAATTTCACTTACCAACCCATACCTCGTTGATCCTGCTTTCAAGAGCGAACGTTAACGTCTGTGTATGACAGCTTTGGCGGTGCCAGTAGAAAAAAGAGTTCAACTCCACATGAAGTGTCCTTAATAATTAACGGTCGCTCCTAAATTACGGTTCAATAGCCACGAAAGAACATACATACATATGTATGTCGGTGTATTCCATTCCGCTCCATAATTCCACTTCAGCGTGAACTGAATATTTATCCACAGCCATTGTTTCACACCATCTCCATTCTACTTCCTCCATACACATGCACACGAGAACATGGAAAAGTTAAAGTCCTTACAGCTGCTCTCATATTCCCAGCCAAATACTTATTCGCACTCGTATCTCGTGTTATTACCATTTACGTACGTACACACACGCTATTCTTGTTGTTTACCGTGAGAAACAATTAATTCCACTCAGATGGACTGCCACCACCACTACTACCACTCTCAAACACTGTTACACCATTACATTACGTTTATCTCTTTGGCGTTCTGATGGCAAACAAAAGCCACCAACAAACAGACCTCGAAGAATAGGATAACAGTAAGTTTCCGTCGATATGAGTTCTTTTGGACATAAACACAACGTACATATGTATGGGTACAGGAAGTTTGATACTTTGTTGTTGTTGTTGTTGGTGCGGTGTATGGGGTTGTGGGTCCCAGGTAACCAAGTGCACCTGACCAACCACCCACTAGATCCTAAATGTCCCCATAACCATGTCCATAGTCATCATCTCTTGTGACTGCTGCTGTTGCTGATGCTATTTCCGCTAATTCCCTAGTGAGTCGTTTACGTTCGTATATGTTCGTCGCACTCGCAACACGGTAAAAGCGAAGCACGAAACTAAAATGGCTTTTGTGTAACGGTACCGTTCAGTGATTAGCTATCGTATAGAGAATCCATAAAGACAAACAAACAACGCATAAGGCAAACAAACACACACACATATACGTACAAGTGAAAGACGACAACGACGACGAATAACGGTGTTAAGGATGCGTGGTGTTGTTGGCAAAACAAGAAGTTTTGCGTGTATGCCATTTTGAAGAGATTAAAGCGGCACGGGAAACGGATACGCCTCACTGGTGCTACTTAGCAAACTTTTACCAAGAGGACCGAACACAATCTGTGGTGGTTCGTGTGTGTGTGTGTATCTTTGGTTAGCTAAATTGCTTGTTTTTAGGTTATGGTTGGATTGGGACTTGGATTGAGTTTGGGTGTTCTTTCTCCCCTCTTCTTTTTGTTGGTAATTATTAGCCAACAATTAGCCTGTAGGTAAACTTATTGGTTCCATTAATATTTATTTTTTTTTGTTCTCCGACGAGTATTAACAAAACAAACTTATTAGCACCGATTTGGGGAGGATGGGTTGGAGGTTTGCTGTTGGTCGTAAAGGAAGTTTTGAGACCGAGAAACCTCTATATAGACTTGTGAAATTGTAAAACAATCCGACTTGAATGTACTGAAAATATTGCTACACGAGTTCTGAGCAAAAATCCATCTACTGGAGCTTCCATTAATCATCTACAACACGCTACCTTCAGTTTTAGTACTATGCAGCACCACCGTCATCACCATCACTATTGGATGCGTCCATCCAGCCCTAAAAAACTGAAAGAACGCGCCACCATATGAGTCCACAAGAGAAATAAAAAATATAACACCGCTGTTTTTGACATTTCCCCACGTTGACTGACAGCGGCTGTGTTCGGGGAAAAAAAGACACCGTGGGTGCATTCAACAATCACTACACGAGAGTTAAAAAAAAATTGTCAACAGGTGCAAAGATGAATTTCGTGAATTTCTTTGACGTGTGATTTATCGTTGGACAGGAAATTTTGAAAAGATTCCTCAGAAAATCCCTGGCATCAACGTAGAATACGTGGAAGCGAAGAAATATACATACATGTGTACATGACATACATTGACATGACATGGCGAATGCATGGAAATTTGCATGCTCTCTGATGGCGGTGACACGGACAGTAATAAATCTGGAAAGGGAACAGGGCTGTTAGGAAGTTAGGTGGGTTTTTTTTTCAAAGTGCAAACAGAAGCTTTAAAATAAAGCACAGTTCCAGAAGTTCGATTCTAAACAGTGCCCACCAAAGCATGTTCAGAGCATCTGTCGATATCTCATGCAATAAACCGTTACCTTGTAAGAGCTTTCTCATTCTTTGTTAGTTAGCTCACTGGAATTTGTTGAGAAGGTCATAGAAAATAGTGGTGGAAGTATGATTATGAACAGTTACGTTTTTGTTTTTGTTGTTGCGGGGAAACTGCTCGGAAAATTTTGGATGTGTTTTTAGCAAATTGTTAAAAAATAAAAATGTAATAAATAAGCATAAAAAATAAAGTAAAATTTGAATTAATTTAAAATGGGACGCTATAAGTACCTAACTCGGAATGAAACTACAAACATATTTTTTTTTTAGTGAACAGGATTTGTCCTTCAGGAAACAAAGCCGTGAAATTAACAGGTCTGTTGGAGTCGTGTGTAATTACGTTATAGACTTGATGAAAATCACGGTCATAGAAGAAAATTTGACAACAACCGACGTCATAATGTCACATCGAAAGGAATTTGATCTTCCTGTAACAGCGAGGCGGGTGTGAGAAATTGTACATGAAGATAGAAACCTAAAGTGCCGTAAACATGTCAATCAACTTCCGCTTACTCAAGCTCATGAGATGCGCAGCTTGAATTTGAAGTCACATAACCTAGACAGAAGAATGGAATACCGCTATATTCAGAGTCGAACAAAAATTAAATCTCGACGACCCCGATAGTTTTTCATATTATTGCCATGATGTGCGGACATCTCAGCAGGTCAAAATAAACAGACTAAGCGGTGAAGGTTCGGTTATGATTTGGGCGGCATTTTGCTTTGCGAGAACATAACCAATCGCGTGGTTACCAAGAAATGCTAGATCTCAATGTAGTGAGCATCTCCGATGAGATTTTTCCAGAAACTTTCCCAACAGGATAGCGCGCCATTTCACAAAGCAAGGTCCATAAAAGAATGGTTTTCACAAAACAATATCGAGGTTATGAAGTGGCGACCTCGAAGTAAAGATCTAAACCATATTAAACATTTTGTGGGGGATTATTGCACGTAAGGTTTAAGTCCCCGACCCATAGAATCCGTTGTGCGTTTATTCATCCGTTTTAACGGACAGCTCGATAGAATACACGCATTCTTATGGAAGGTGGCCCATAACCAACGCACATAAAAACGCAGACGCAGAAAGTAGGTTTACTTTCGACTTTTTTCTCTGAGTTGTGCGCACACATTCACGCATTGAAGTGCACACCTTCACATATTATAGTTCACGCATTCACAAATTGAGAGTATGCATTTTAATTGGTGGAAGCATAGAGAAATATAGAAAAACTGTCATCGATGTTGACAATCAGCTGACATCAGCTTGAAAAGAAAACACTTTCAGCCAGTGTTGTCGATCGTACTACAATAGTAGTTTTGTATACCCATCTGTAGTCCGTACTACACTTGCCTTATGTCGTTTTTGTTTGGGCTTTGCAGAGTTTGCTCTCAGATCTCAGATTTTTCGTGCTGAATAGAAAACAAATTAGATTGATCTGTTTTTCTGCAATTGTATTAGTGTGTCATTTGACATTTTGTTCGTAAAAGGAAATAAATAAAAAAAGAAAAATAATGAATACATTTTTAAATGCACTTTCTTTCTTTGTATTTTCTAGTTTTTTTTTTTTGATAATATTTGTGTTAAATAATAGCATTTTGATGTGCTGCGTTTAAATTTCGTATAAAATGTTTTGGTATTAGTGCAAGAAGGTGTAAATCTCGAGTTAAATCTGAATCTGAGTCGGTTGGAAAATGAAAATTGTACTGGAGCGATAAAAACTGCTCGAGATAAAAAAAAAGTGAATGCAATGTCAGGTACTTATACCAAATAATAGAACTCTATTGGTAAGACATTGGTAAGAAAAACTCCAAGGGCCATGATAAAATTATGTTTGGATTGAAAAACCAACCGGCAATCGATAGGAACATACATTGAAAATTTCAAAAAAGAAACAATCGAAACTAGTGAGCTTCAGATAATTTTGTTTCTGATTCCAAACAAATTACCATTTTCATAATTTTTCTCATATGTGAATATTGATACTATGTACCTTCATTCGAAGAGTACCACCATGTTATCAAAAATTGAGCATCCAAAAGAATTACCGAAATGACAGCTCTGCTTTCAACCTCTCATGGGACGGATTCTATGGGACCGATCTTTCCGTCATACGCCAACGTCAGCGTCAACGTTAAACGCAGCGGCATTGGCGGATTCTATGCATCGGGGCCTTTACCCACATGGCAGACAGACACGTCAATCAGCTTAAAAAAGCTACCCAAGAGGCTTGGTCACCTGTCAGCCCTGATGAGCGTAAAGTCCTTACCATACCAATGTCAAACCGCCTTACAGATGTCCTAGAAAATAGAGGAGGTCCCACTCGTTATTTCCACTACTGTAACATAATGGTACTTTCAAGAAGTATGACATTTTCTAGAGAATCTGATTGTAAAGAAGGCTTCCGATATTTTCTAAAGGCTTTTTTCCAATTTTATAAGAATATGCAGAGAGGTCTTAGGCCAAGGACACACGAGCTTCAAAAGCGCGTCATGGAGGCAAGTCGCTTTTTGGTCGTAGCCGCTCGTATGTACAGTTCTATTGGTTTTCATGGCGCGCGACCAAATGGGAGCGTGAAAAAAGGAGCTTGTGTGGGTGTGACATTGGCCTTATTATCCTCAATACATTAGTTACAGAAGGCTTCTTGGTTAAAATTTCTTGAAAAACAAACTGTCAGTTCTTTTTTTGTTGATGTAATTTTTATCTACAATCTACTATGGTCTCATTTTTTTCAATTACCTAATGAATATCCTTTTGAATTTTCCTTTCAGAGTTATACAATCATCACATCCTGTGTGCAATACAATTATGCTGTTTGGTGTAATTACATGCCTTGCATCGGTCATCCTCTTGGGTATTGATGGACGTTTTGTTGACTCCGATGAGTATCCAAAGGTATGGTTGATGATCTATCACAAAGACAAATATGCTTATCCTTGTTTTTGAACAGGTTTGTCAGGCGAGAGCTTGGCTGCTATCAACAGGTTTTACACTAGCCTACGGGGCAATGTTCAGCAAAGTGTGGCGTGTTCATCGATTCACAACAAAAGCGAAAACGGATCCTAAGGTGAGTGTACATGAAATAACAAAAAAAAAAGACAACACTGGGCGCCATTTAAAAATACTTAACTAATTGAAATTTAAATATTTACCACAAAATAGAGTCCTTTGGCCACCGTATCCATTTCCATACACTATATACACCATTGCATTATAAATTTAATACAAATGTGTAGGTATGCCTAGAGTACCAAGGATTTTCTACTTTCTACATCCTTTGCTCTCGGAATTGATTCCTTTTACGTGTTCCCCCTTTATTGTTGTCGTTACAATCTTTGTATTCCAGTCCAGGCAGAGAAAGAGAGGAAGAAAAAAAAACCCTTCCAGATACCCAAACGTGTTTCAGACTGAATTTTAATGGCCATAATTACTAACGTAATGGACGTAACGGAAAGGATTTACGTTAAAGCCCTTCATTTGGTTAGTTGTTTCCTTTTTTTCCTCGTTTCTTTCTTCTGACAAATTCTGATTCATGATGGCAAATTGATTTCATGCGAAAGTGTAATTATGACTACTTAAATGTATTATTAAAATATGAATGTGTGTGTGCGTAGAAGGTCCTTAAATAAATTTAAGCGTCGCGCCGCCATTTAAATTAATGGATGTTGCGGTCGAAGTTTTTGTTTAATCTTTTTTTTTTTTTTTTTGAATTTTTGACTCCTAACAGTATTTTTCATTAAGTAATTGCTGGCTTTGTATATACATTATACATAAGTCGCTGTAATTAAATAAATTGAAAGTGCTATATACTCAGCGCGACCACTTCCATTGGAAATAAATTTGTAATTCGCGTGCCCGGAAGGGTTGTGTTTCATCTTTGGGTAGATTCGTTGTTTTGTATGGAGGCGTATTTCATAACTTGTTCATACTTTGAGGAATAACATTTTTGTGACATTTAAACTTTGGAATGGTGTGGTTAAAGGACTAATAGAAAACGGTTTTGTGCTTATACCCCACAGAGTGCTCATGTATTTGAACTTGAAACAAAAACTTGACTGGCTTAGCTACTCGTATTTAAGGGTTAATTCTAACGGGGTGAATTTGAATACGTAAACATAACGTACTTAGGGGGCCCCATTGGCATTGGAAGGAATTTTTTTTTTTTAAGAAGAACAGCCCCCCGGACAGTCCCTTTCATGTTTTTGATAAAACCCAAAAGTTAATGGGTTATGGCCTGTAAAGATGATAGGACTACGAGTTCATAATCGCTTTCTTTAAGGGGAGAGTACTGTGGCTGCGATTACCTATTGAATTGCAATCCACATAATTCGTTCCACATAATAACAGAGTGATTATTTCCATCCGATCGGTCGACTTGAGTCGAATCATGCACTTATAATCTTCTATATACACTAGACAACAAATAAACTGGGCCGCCCGCTACGTTCTCTCTCCGATTCGATTTACTTTAAAAGTACAAAACATTCCACTAATGTGAGTTAACGGTACTTAAGAATAAATTTAAAGTCATTTTATTCAACATGAATGTAGGTACAAATTTAATAGTTGTAAATTTTAGGATTTTTAAGAAAACTTAATCAGAGTTCCAAGGTAGCAGGTGGCCCGATTTATTTGCTGTCTATCTTTATATATAAAAATGAGCTGTTCGTTTGATACCTCAAAACTTATCGGGTTATATCGGGTCTATAACTTAATTCAGGCGGTTTTTTTTTCTTTCAAAATTTGAACGTTTATTTAAGAAAAACATGTACAATAGTATTATTCAAAGTGTTGCCCATCTGAAGCTTTGAATTTTTCCCATCTGTTTGGCAATTTGTGGATCCCATCCGAAAAGAACTGTGCCGGCTTGGCAGCCAAGAATGAATCAAGTCAATTTTTGATATTCTGCTCTGATGTGAACCGTATTTCAGTGAGGGCGTTCTGCATCGACCGGAACAAATGGTAGTCAGAAGGGACAATGTCTGGGCTATAAGGCGGGTGGGGTAAAACTTCCCATCCACTGTTTTCCAAATAGTTCTTAACCGGAATAGCAACGTGGGGCCGAGCGTTGTCATGATGGAAAATTATTGCCTCGTGTCTGGTCGCATATTCCGGGCGTTTTTCGGCTACTTCTCTCTTCAAACGGATTAATTGTGTTCGGTAGCGTTGTCCATTGTTGGTTTCGCCCGGTTCTAGCAGCTCATAATACAGCACACCCTTCTGATCCCCCTTTTTTGGCTGCCCAGGACAGTCATCGTCTTCCAAGCTAAAATCACCTCAGCTAGCGCATGTTCACCATAAACTTCCACCAAAATACGATGACTTTCGGCAGCAGTTTTCTTCATATTAATTGAGTGAAAAAAAATGATTGTTGTTTAAGCTTCAAATGAATGACATATACTGAAATGACGTACAGCGACAGTAGCTTTCGAACGCATGTTCCAATGGGATAATAACAATGGAATAATACAAGTTACGCCATCTCTTACCAAACCGCACGAATTAAGTTATAGACCCAATACTTTCTCTGATGTTTGAAGTGTTCGTACATAAAGAAAATTTCGAGTTTTCCGGTACGATTAAGCTGAAACTTACACAATATATTAATTTGTTATGAAGTGAGAAATGTTCGTACATCAAAACTTCTCAAGTTTTCCGATAGATGGCGCTGGAACACCAAAATTTCAAAACCCTCCGATTGAGCTGAAACTTACAGAATATATTTGTTATGATGTGAGAAATATTTGTAGATCAAAAGTTTCCAAGATTTCCGATAGATGGCCATGAAAATCAAAATCTCAAAATTATTACTATAGCAATGAACGGTGACAGCTAACAGCTAACAGCTAACTTTTGATTTACGTGGACTGACCGCTTCATAACAAATATACAGGGTGTCTCAGTTAGGAGGTATAATCCGTTAACTGGAGATTCCTGAAGTTCTAGCGAACAAAAAATCGTACCGCAGGGGGTGGGGGTCTATTTTCACCCCCCCTCCCCCTCCAAGTTATAGCCCCTCAAAGTGGGGCACCTTCACTTTAAATGATATAACTTTTGAACTATTATATCCACAAGAACAATTTTATATTTCTTCAAGAGGTAATTTAGTAGCGCATAAAAAGTGTCTAAGATTTGTTTAATTTTATGCAGCCACAAAAAAGCTATAGCTCCTTAAACTCAAAATTATGAAAATTTGTTGCTCTACTTTTTTACTTAAAATGCATTTTTCTCAAAACTCTAAACTCTCTAAAAATTATGTTAAATAACTCTTTCACGTACAATCAACAGAAGTTATAGTAAAAGCAATTTTTTTCAGACAAAAATAATAAAAAACAATGCAAAAGATGGTAAGTTTTGAGTTTTTAGGACACTAGGACAGTTTTCTTAAATCCAAATAGAGTTGTCGGCATTTAATTCTCCACCAGAGTTCAGTACTATTTACGAAAAGTCACTCGAAAAAATTTCATTACACTTATGATGTTAACACTGTTTTCAATGGGTGTAGCGAAGCGCACTGGGTAACCACTAGTTATAATATGTATATAAAAACGAATCGTGGTTTGTTCGGATGCTTCAAACTTGAAAACGACTGGGCCAAATTGGATACTCCCTTCTGCAGGTTTGTTCGGAATTACTACGCGAAGGTTTAGGAAAAAAGAAAATTTAGAAAAACCTAAAGAAAAAGTGGGAAAATCGAAAAAATCGAAATTTGGGTTTTCTATGAGAATTTTGATTTTTTATTCTTTCTTTTTATGTAATAAAATAAAAGTCAAACAACCGTGGTATCAATGTCTAGGTTTCATTCAACCCGACGTCTTAGCAAACTCAAGTAGGTTAGCTGGAGATCCATCAGATAGCTCGTCGATATGCTGGAAGAAGGATTTGCCTAGCGTTTTGTTTCTCAGTTGACAGAGGTTAGGGCAGTGACAGAGCAAATGGGTTGTATTCTCATGTACCACATCCTCTGCATATGTCATCATCATTTATTCGTAATTTCTTCATGTGGTTTCCTAGAGTATTGTGGCCAGTTAGCACTTCTATTAGACAACGACTTTCTGTCTCTTTGTAGGAGAATTCCAGTTCTTGTTTTGTCGTATTTTGGCCACAGTCCTCTTGATATCACACAGGTCACTAGCGACCTCCACCTGTTGGTGAACAACTACTGATTTTTGTTCAATTTTGGCCCGATGGTTGCAGAATGGAGGTTTGACCATCCCGTCTGCTTGTTCTTTATCTAGGGCTCTTTCTGGCGAGTTCATCTGCGGCTTCGTTGCCCGGTATCCCGCTGTGACCAGGGACCCAGCAGAATTTTACATTGTGCTGCGTGCCGAGAACCTTCAGCTCTTCGCGGCAATACTTTACAAGCTTCGATGTTATTTGTGTAGCAGCTATTGCTTTTATGGCCGCCTGGCTGTCATTGTAAATATTGACATCCTCACATGATATTGTCATCATTGACACCAATTGAGCAGCCTTTGTCAGTGCTAAAACCTCAGCTTGGAAAACACTCCTGTGATCTGGGGGTCGAAAGGCGCTGCTTATTCCTAGTTCTTCAGAGAAGCAACCCGCTCCAATACATATGTCCATCTTTGACCCATCGGTATAGATGGACTTAGCGCTCTGTGGTATTTCATTTCTCTCCCACTGCTCTCTGCTTGGAAAATCCCACGTGAAGGGTTTTTCAAAATCCAAGTATGGCACAATGTAGTCTGAGTTGATGTCACCAATAAGGTAATTGCCAAGTATTTTGGCATGCCCGTATGCATTTGACCTCCAGTGTTCTGACTGGCTTAGCCTGAGGGCAGTTTTTGCTACGGTCTCCTGCATATAGAGATCCAAAGGCAGGAGGTTAAGAATTACTTCCAGTGCCGCTGTTGGCGTTGTTCTCATCACACCGGTCGTTCCAGTGCATGCTATTCTTTGTACTTTCGTTATATCTTTGAGGTTAGTTATTTTGGCATGCCACCAGACTAGTCCTCCATATGAATATGGGTCTCACTATCGAACAGTACATCCATAGCGTTATTTGCGGTCTACAACACCAGCTTTTTCCGAATAATCTTCTTCTTAATCTACTTCTTTAACAAATGTGCATCTTCTGTTCTTGGTTCTGTTATTCTGGATACATAATCTAAAAGTTTTTAGACAGTACTACCGTGTTCCCGAACAAGGTCTTGGTGAACTATTTTGAGTTGTTTCCATCCATTAAGATGAGCGTGTGGGCATTTACTATTACTTCTTTCTCTATTTAGAGATGTGAGTAGCATGTCGCAGATGTTCTAGCAGCTCCTGTGAATACGAATAGCACAAATAATACGAGTACTCTGCTCTGCATTACTTAGTCGGCGTTTTTCGTTTAACGCCAATATGATTCAGTTAAAATTTTGTAACTATCCGAGCTGCCAGCTCCTTACAGAAGGGGGGCAATCGCCCAAGTCTGTAAGTGTAATTCATATGATAAATCAACTGTAAGGAACGAAAAAATGGCATGCAAAGTTATTACGCTTACAAAAACCCTGCGGGCTGATATTGTCCCAACTAAATGTATCGAATACCAGCCTGTACTTTTTTATGCAATTCGTTTGCCCATTTAACGCATCTACATATCTTTTAAAATTGCCCTGACAATGAAACAAAGCCTTCTACAAATGTCACCATAGATACAAGATAAAATTAAATCACTCACAAAATATCAATCAAACTCAAAACAAAACTCACATACTCGTATAATCACTGCAGTTAAGAGTCTATGCCCACATGCCCACAGAGCCAGGATTTATTTATACATTGAACGGTTCAAATGTCAAGCAACTCATTTGTCCTATAAAAAAAAACCCCTTATCAGTACTCGTGCTTACTACACATGCCACGTTGAATTGTAACACTAACTAATACAAAATTCATCCTCCATCTGTTAACTCCTCCCCATTAGTACCTAAAGAAAGGACTAAAATAGAAATTTGTGCGGAATTTAAAAAACCATCGAAATAAAAATACCCTGAGATACTCACGTGCTGGTAATAAATACCCTCGAAGACTCACGAATAAAATAGGAAAACTTTTCCACTTTTACATGCAGAAATTTAATAGCCTCTCTGACCTATCAATAGGCGCGTCGACGCGTACTCAAAAAGGAAATCCAATTTTGGGCAAACAGCCACCAATTAATAATAGTGAGGTCGGGTCGTACCGATTTCACTCAACACATAGCTACAGCTGTTTTTTCTCGTTATGTGGGTGTGGGATCCATTAACCAATGCTCAGATCAATAATGAAGCACACACACTACAACATTTGTTAAACTGATTATCTGTTGGAAGGACCTTTTTTCGGATGTGGTTAGGGTGTACCTTTTTTTTCCTCCATCCAACTTCCGTCGCCTCAATTAACCCGACAAAAAAAAAATTAATAACGAAACCGGGATTAAATGTCCCTATATACATACGTAACATGTTGCGTAACGTGACGTGGGAATAACTCTTTAAACATTGAGTATCCAGTGGATACATTTCATGTATTTTTTGTTTGTTTCGGTTTCGATGGTCAATAACCACCGCCACCGGTCAAATGGAACAGGAAAAGATTGTAGCTCATCGATTACGTCGTTTGATTCGAGTTATACATATATACGAGTAGAGGTGAATACCTATATACATACGACATACGAGAATGACTACTGATAGGCTCTGTAGTGTGTAGTGTATAGTTAAAAATGTATTTATTTATGCAACTCGACTGTAATTGATTTTAATTATTTACCGAAAGGATGTCCCTCTGGAGTTTTATTTTTGAATCAAAAAAATAAAAATACAATTGCGTGTTTACTTTTTACCTCTCTCATTTTCTCTCTCTGTCTCTCTCTATGTGTGTGGTAGAGGCTATCTTTTGTATTTCCTAATTAGTAGGAGCAGGAATAAATAATTTAAATGGGAAGTGGTTTAGTTAAAAATGCACAGTACAACGGTTTTATTATGACCTCACCAAGGACTTTTTTTCATTTTTATTTTTTGCAAAAAATATTTTGCTTTGTTTTCAATGCTACGTACCACTACTCGTAGAAGAGCACTAGAAGACCAAAAAGTGTCCAACTTCGTTATAGAATGGATTGATAAAATGCTGAACAGCAGAATTATCAACTCGGAATACGGAACTGGCCAATTAAGGCAAACAATCACCAGAGGGACACCTCAGGGCTCAGGGATGAGTATTTTCACCACTACTGTGAGTCCTCTAGGCTTTCTCAGAACAAGGAAGAAAATTATACCGTACGTGGATGAATTAGTTATCATGATCTCAGGCAAATTCATGCCAACGATTTGCGAACTTATGGAATCTGCTCTGCAAGAGCTTTTGGTATGGGCGAAGTAAAATGGTCTTACCGTGAATCCTCAAAATTCCGAGCTTGTCCTCTTCATCGGGAGTGTAACAAGATTACAGACGTTCCCCTGCCACAATTCGAAGGAATCACAATCAACCTCTCAAAGGATTTGGCTTCAGCAGTCCTAGGTAGAACCAAGCCTAGCTTCCCGCAACCATTTGTATGTGCGCGTTAATTTTTTGCACGAATGGAAGGGACCTACAGTTTTCTGCCGTCTCCGAACGGCTAGTTGGGAAGCTTTGCATGACAAATGACACTCTTGAATGCTTGTCAGGCATTTGGAAGAGGTGGGCACTGTGAACAACTTTTAGGTGTTTGCGGCGGGATTGGAACCCAAGCCGCTGGCTCAGTAGTCCGACGCACTAACCACTTGCGCTACGGTGCCCACTAAAGGAGGCAAAATACTTGGGAATTATTTTAGACTTCAAGCTATCCTGTAAGGATTAAATACTTTTTGCGCCTGTAAAATGACCTTAAAAAAAATGGGGACTGCAACCCTACATCATTAACTGTATGTACACTGCAATCATCAGGCCCATCATCACCTATGGATCCACTGTATGGTGGACTGCTACAAAAGTATAAAGCTACATAAACAAACTCCCCAAAGTGCAAAGTGCAAAATAGCAATAAGAAGTACACCACAGGCGGATCGGATATGATTCTTCATTACCTTCCCATTGACATGTTCATCAAAGGCGCAGCAGCAAAGGGAGCCCTCAGACTAAGAGAATCCGATTTTCTAAAACAAACCACGTATGGACATGCGGCGATACTGGGAGAAATACAGCAACTGAGAAGATGCAATCTTGAAATTATACCCAAGACTTCAGACTACATTACTCCTCACTATGACTTCAACTTGGATGTACCATTCCTATTGCCTAGTAGAAAAGACTGGCTGTCAAACAAGGTGATCAGAAACTGGGAAATAGCACTCTTCACAGACGGCTCAAAGATTGACTTAGGTACAGGAGCAGGGCTCTACTCAGATACATTGAATAAACGGATACATGCAGTGTTTTCCAGGCGGAATTACTGGCGATTGAAAAGGCTGCAATATTCATTAAAGGAGGCGACCTTCCTCCGTGTGAGATGGCCATTCTGCTGGATAGTCAGCCAGCTCTTAAAGCAATAGGATCCAAGACAATAAAATCAAAGGCAGTCCAAAAATGTTGCAATGCACTAAATGCTATAAGGCACCACAAGGTTAGACTGTTCTGGGTACGCGTGCATAACAATATCGAAGGGAATGAAATAGCATACTAGCTAGAGCTGGATCAGCCATGAGCAATATTGATGCTAACACCTCCACACTGCCACCGATTAAAACACTGTTCAGCATAATCGAACAGGTAACAGAAAAAGAAATCAACTCTCTGTGGCCCACACGAACCGGCTGTGTCACATCTCGTTCTTTATGGCCGAAACTTGATCTTAATAAGACATAGACGATGCTAAATCTGGATAAATCCTCCATACCATTAATCACCTGAATAAATACAGGACACTGTGCCATAGGTCACAGAACAAGCAATTGGCTACCTGTGTCCAACGATATCTGTAGAAGCTGCGGAGATGAGGAATAAGTTTAAAAAACTAAAACCCGACTACGGGAAAAACCAACTAAAAAGTACGAAACAAAATGAAACGAAACAATGATTTTCAGAGTACAGCTGTGGTCGAATTTAAAATGATGTCATATAATATGGTATTCTACTCGCCAAGCCCTTTCATTTGATACCCATATTAAGGAGGTAGTGTAGATAACAGAAATCCGCCATCTTGGGGCCGTCCGCCATATTGAATTTAGAATTACGTCATATCGTATTGTATTCTACTCGCCAAGCTCTTTCATTTGATACCACTATCAATGCGGTTGTAAGGACTTGTCGGGTAAAAAAGAAAAAAAAAGAGGTAGTCCGCCATTTTGCTTGGTACCACCGCCATACTGAACTTTTCTGTGACATTAGCCTAAGACACTCTCCGGATAAAAACGAATCCAACGACACCTCATTTGTTGAAATCGGTTTCATAGTTTAGGCTGTACGAGGTGACATCCTTACATAACCCAGCCTGTGAAAATCATAATCCTTTCCCTGCGTAGTCGGGTAAGAAAGCGAATCGATCCAACATCTACTCTGCTACTGCCCTGTCCTCCAAGAACGACGCCTCCGTACCTACTTAAGGTCATAGATTCTTGGAAAACATATTAGAACTCGGAAATTTAAAGATATCGGATCTTCTACGATTCATCAAGAGCACAAACTGTTTTACGGGTTGGTAAAAAAGAGGATTTACTCCCAAACTATGAGGGGATTCACAATGGACCTTCGGGTATCCGAGTGGAAATGATTGCCCGTTCAATCACACACCATTTTTAACCTAACCTAACCTACATATCTGTGAAATGCTGACATTCATTACGTTACGTTACGTTACAATACGTTACGTTATATTACTGTAACGAAATCTGGCTGCTCCATCGCATGTAAAACAAACCGGTCTACGCCCTGACAGCTGCGCTGTCATATAGAAGAGCAGAATTAAGCACTTTTTTTGGCACTTTCTTTTTGAATTTAGAAAAGCAAGCCGCGTTTGACTTTTGGCAGAGTTCATTAATATATTTGAAATTTTCCTTTAAATGAAATAAAGATTTGCTACATTACGTTACGTTACATTACATTACGTTACGTTACGTTACATTACGTTACGTTACATTACATTAAAACCTCTTACATTTAACAAAACAAACTCATTCAACTGCAAGCGGTAACAAAAGCAAAAAATAAATCAAAATCACTCGACGTCATTTGTGAAGGTATCCAAAGTATCCTTTGAAAAAAGGACACTCGCAAGTACTTATACTACTCAACTCTTTTTATTCTGCATAAAGAATGAACAACATTTGCATAAGAATTCAATCGCACAATGGATAAGAGTATCTATCTGTCTCGAAGTGCACTGCGCCCATTACGTGACAACGTACTAACGTAACTCTCTCTCGTATAGCGTAATGCAATGACAATCTATCCACACATGCCTGTGCCTGCCCTAATGTCCGACACACTGTCTCACTGTGATGCAATGAACTGCTCAGTGTCGCGTCGTTATTCTTCCCGCTCTTTTTTTTTTCGACCTGAGTGACTCCAATTCAAATTCACTCTATGCCAGTGTCATACACAATGAAGTGCGCTCATGTTTCCCCTGCATGCATAATCCTTCGTTCGCAACTTTAGTGTATCTATAGTGATTTTTTATTTTTTTTATTTTTTTGCAGAAAAAAGTAGAACCATGGAAGCTATATACAATGGTATCTGGTTTACTGTCGGTCGATTTGGTTATCCTCTTGGCATGGCAAATATTCGATCCATTGCAACGTATCCTGGAGACATTTCCTCTGGAGGATCCCATTTCAACAACGGATGACATTCAAATACGACCCGAGTTGGAGCATTGTGAGAGTGAAAGGAACTCCATGTGGTTGGGTAAGTCTATTGCGAGCCATTTTTCTTTTTGCTGTTTTTATATTGATGATGATTCTATTCCATCACAGGACTTGTGTACGGCTTTAAAGGATTGATCCTTGTTTTTGGACTGTTTCTTGCATACGAAACACGTTCGATAAAAGTGAAACAAATCAACGATTCTAGATATGTCGGCATGAGCATATATAATGTGGTGGTATTATGCCTAATAACGGCGCCCGTTGGCATGGTGATTGCCTCACAGCAGGACGCATCGTTTGCATTCGTGTCATTGGCTGTGATATTTTGTTGTTTCCTCAGCATGTTGCTGATATTTGTGCCAAAGGTTTGTATTCCGGTCTCTCTCTCTCTCTCTCTGTGTATTTGTTCTATGAAAATAGATTAATTCTCAAAATTAACAGGTTATTGAAGTGATCCGCCATCCGAAGGATAAAGCGGAATCTAAATATAATCCAGACTCGGGGATATCGAAAGAGGACGAGGAACGTTATCAGAAATTGGTGACAGAGAACGAAGAACTGCAACGACTGATATCACAGGTACATAGGAAATTGTTTGGTTTCTCTTTCTATTAATAAAATCCGGTCAAGTGTAAGTCGTAAAAGCGCAGTAAGTGTTCCGTACTATCACAGATTTACGAGTATGTTGACGGATGTATGGACACAAATGTATCTATGACTTGATAAAATTACTTATCTGATGCGCTTGCTCATCTGCTCAGAAGAATAATTATACATCCACACAAAACAACAAATAAAAAAAATAAGAAATTGACGCATGTGCATCAGATTTCATTCTTCGTCTCGTTATTCGTTGAATTGTATTAAATGCGTCGAATTTTGGGATTTGATTTCCTTTATGTGCTTAAAATCATTGGTTTAAGTCTAAGCTCAATGGTTATACCGGGAGCGAATTTTTGTGGTATATTTCCAGGCGCAAACATTCAATTTTTATTCTCACTTATACAGGTTTCCCTTCACGTTTTCGCTTTTATATAATAGCGACAGGGTTACGTCACTTCAGGATATGTAAACAGTTGGCAAGCTGAAATTACAAAAAAAAAAAAAATGGTCGAACGTAAAGCAGTCCTGATAAATTTCGTTCAATCTACACTTTATTCTCAATGTTTGTGACTTTATTCACATTTTTCTGAGTGATATTTTTGGAGATAAGGTCTGGGGACAGCAATTTTTGAACGTTTTTTTTGAGAAAGTGCTAAGAAAAAAGTAACGCAAAAAAATTTGATAAATTTTTGAACTTGTGCTGTAACGAGCTCTTATATGACACCCCACACGATAACCTACAAATTATTTTTTCTACTTCCCATTTGACCCCCCAAAACTAGCCCCCCCCCCCCAAGGCGAAATTTGGCATTCTAAGTTCTGGTCTATGTTTGGGCCACTATTTACCACAAATTATCTTAATTTCAATAGTCTACGTCAATTAGGGCCTGAGAATAAGGCCTGTGACAGACAGATAGACACCGAACTGATGCCATTAGTGTTCCGTTTTTGAGTACGGAACAGTTAAAAGACTTAAATCTGTAGCAAGATTTTTGAACGGAAAAATTAGGCTCAGCCCTCCGTTTTCATTTATACCCCTTGAAGTTAGCTGTCTCTTTTAAAGCTTACACCGAAATTACAATAATATTTCGAACCACTAGATGGCATTAGCCGTTGCCTCGTTCGCTAGATTACTACAAATTTCAGAACTGCCGTGCATATCAGTACACTTGTGTTGGTGTAGTCCAAAAGTTTTGATTCGCACGATCTTGGAAGCCAGTTGCCATTACGAAACATAGCACATTGAAAAAACTGCAAATTATCCCATATTTCAAGTGCATTGTGACAGGTGGCGCTATCTAGCTCAAATCTAGTCCAATTCATCTCGCAGTTAAAATAGAAACACATTTCGAATAATATCACGAAAACAGGTTTCCAGACACCAATATTTCAAGCATATGTCAAAAATACGACCCGATTTTCCATTTTTTTTTTTGTGAGCACCGTGGTGAAGTGGTAAGTGCATTGGACTACTACGCAGTGCTGCCCAGGTTCAATCCCAGCAAAACACCTGAAACACACCTCTTTCGAATGTCTGCCAACCATTGAAAGAGTATCATTAGGCGTGTTTTTTTTTCAAATCTATATAGGCTAAACATGTTTCCGCAACATGTTTTCAATGTAAAATATAACAAAACCTTAGCCTGGATAATTATCCAGTCTTATTTTTGTATTGAAAGCTTTTTCGAAATCTATTTATTTACCGTTCGAAGTCGGCAAAAAACTGTAGGTCCCTTACATACGTGCAGAAATATAACACATACACACAAATGGTTGTGAAAAGTAGGGCCTGGTTCACTCCGAACTGTAGCGCCACGTAAAGAAAAAAGAATCGGCTAGGTGCAATAAGGGCGCATAGTCCAGTTCTAGATAATCATCGCCCTTAGTTCGACTTGCGAACAATTGTTTGCTTCAGAACGACAATGTGAAGCGCCATCTGTAATCTCTTTCAGCAGCTGTGTCAGTTCACTTCTGCATATGCGTATAGATGCAGATCTTTCTTTCAAAATCGCAAGACACGAAGTCGAGTTTAGGTGTCCTGAGATATTTTTGGCAAAGTGTTCTTTACAAAGATGGGACACAGACCTTTCTGAATCCATAAACAATCCACATTCATAAAAAAACGACAAAGACGTCCGCTGCACGGAAGTGCATAAGGATCATTAATATGTGTTTGTAGCCTTTTTTTTTAAATCTTTTATTAAAATAATAGTAAAAGATTTTGAGAAAAATTGAGAGCAGAGCTATACTCTTTCATCTTGTGTCGTACTTTTCAGTTGGTTTTTCCCGTAGTTGGGAGTTCCCCTACTTTCCCTACCAACTTATCGGCAAACTCGTTATTTTCTACAATAGACTGACCAGGCACACAACATAGTCTTACCTGGTTCTGCATAATGCATAATGCCCTTAGCATTGTTCCGCAGCTCGTGACGAGTGCCGATTTGGTAGTGAACCATTCTAGCGCCTTAAGTACAGCATGACATTGCTGGAAGCTCGTTTCATTTATTAGGAAGTGCGGTTAGAACTTCTGCCTGAAATACGCTGCGAACATCCGGTAGTCAGACACTTTGAAATCCGGGTCATGCAGTAGACAGTTTACAGTTTTAAGCCCGTCCGTGCGGACTGCAGTGTCTTATGCCGAATAACTGCATTATTCGTCCATCCTTTCCATACTGGGTTTGGTGACTTTGCCATAGGCGGGTAAAAATAGAAAAGAAACAAACAATAAAACCAAACGAAATAATTTTCTGTTCAGTCATCATGAAAAAACCAAAATAAAAAAATAATAAACCGCCCTTGTCGAGAATCGAACATGGGGCCTATTAGGTGAGAAACCGACGCGCTATATACTGAGCCACAGCCCGATTAGAAAGTTATCATCCAATTTTTCACATGTTTCTCTGGTAACAGTTTTGAAGCGCACACATTTTCATATAAACATTAAGCGGTTAGACATATTAATATCAAAATATATTCTTGCTCTTTAAATTACCGTAATTGATGGAATGAGGGATGGCACATGATTTTGTCAAAAACTTTAGAGTTAAGAACTGCAAATTACAAAAGTCAAAGCGACACATGTAACAAAATTGTGGTGAATTAAAAGAACAGTCAGCTCCCGATCCTATGGAAACATCCTGTACTAATGCTACGCATGGCAATAAATTATTCTACTTGTTTATAATATTTAATGATTTGTTACGAAATTATTTATTGAATAGGAATAATGTCGTATGTGTGCTTGTGGCTAAACACTTCATTTTAAATTGATTTTTAATCACCTCGTTTATTAGCAGCGTGTTGTCATTCATTTAAATTTAATTGTATTGGGTATCGAGGGGAATGGGGGAAATCCATCGCCTTGTAGCGAAATGGGATGAGACTAGTGAGTGTGAAAATGTTAATTAATTTTCGATTTTGAAATTTACGAGTATGTACGTGCATGAGTACGTAACAGTGTTTGGAAGTCTGTCGGTAATTCTCACATAAAGTCTAATTAAAACGTTATTAGCAATTCTGTGGTCATCTTGGTCTTTCTGAAACGCATACATAATGTATGTTGTCGCCATAATTTAATAAGAGACAGAGATTTCGAATTCGCTCAATGTGTAAGAATATGCCTGACGAGCTGTCCTAAGCCCTCGTTGATTGCATCGCTTCCAAATCATTTTGACCCGTGGCCATTCAGCAAAGCTCAACAGTGCAAAATAGACTTTTATGTGCTAAATAGTCACACAAAAGAGTCACGATGAAGACCCCTAGGTCACCCAAAGTGATTTGGAAACTCCAAGAGCTAGGAAACATATAATATGGGCTGGAAAATTGGGTAAACCGTTCAGTGGAATTTGACAAGGACTTTGCCTTAATCCAGTTCCTGGGGTAAAACTCAATATCGTCATCTTAATAAGCTTTGACAACCAAAAATTGTTCTTTCTGGCCCCAAGTTAAGGTTAGGTTAGGTAGCAGTGGCTGCCGGTATTCAGAGTACCAGCTCACTTATGTAGATCTAAAGAGGTTCATTTTGATACCAAAAATATTGGATGTATATCCCTGCTAAATATAAAGCAAAATAGTTTTCTGACATCTTTTTGTGCTATGTCACTTAGATTCTCAAAACAGTATTTCTCTAGATGTGTAGTTTCTTAAAAAAGAAAGAGATGGGCATGAATAGAAGAGATGAGTTGGACTGTTTTCCTCTTCCTCGTCCCTGTAACTGCTGCAGAAGTCGTTCGCAAAAGGATGCCAAGCATATTACAGTGGAAGTCGCTTATAACGACGGTGAAGGGACCGAGCAAATGTGGTCGTTATAACCGGCGGTCGTTATATCCGACTGCCCTCTCCATAAGTATTCAGAGAAAACTTAAAAATATTCACAAATAAAATAAATGTATTTTATTTCTAAGTATTTAAGGACATTATACAGAATTCATAAATTAATTAAATTTATTTATTTAAGTTAAACAAAATAAATCACTCCAAACTTGTGTGCTATTACGCTATTTTTTCACCTGACTCCAAACGGAAGAAAATCGCTGCCTTTTCCTCTACAGAAAAATTCCTACGTTTTCTAGAACTCATGTCTGCATCCTACTAATATATAAATGTGAAAGTTTGGATGTTTGGATGTTTGTTGCTTAATAACACCTTAACGGTTTAACAGACTTGAATGAAACTTTCGGGAATAGATAGTCTACTTCCTGGATTAGAGATTAGGCTACTTTTTAAACAAAACATACAATTCCTTAATTCCATAATTCGAGTTATTTCAATTTCCGCTTTTATTATTTGGTCATTATTTTTGGGTACACCATTGTCATTGATCGTCATTTTGTTGGGAGAGGGTTGTTTCTGTAGATGTTATGCTCTTCTCTTCGCCACAAATCCACCGCTATCGCTTATTCTTTAATTTTCTTTCTACACATACGCGCATTGAATGATGGGTAAACCATTGCCATTGATCGTCATTCTGTTGAGAGAGGGTTGTTCGTGTTAATAATTAATGCTCCTTTTTGGGATTGTGACACAAAGTAGGGGAGGGATGATTTCGCTGATATTTGCTACCGACTTTAGTTAGTTGTGTTTCTGCTTCATCAGCGTGCGGATCTAGATCTACAGAAAGGGGGAAATGCACGATTTTTTTTACTTTCTTTTTTTTGTCACTTTACAGCGGTATTTTGTTATCTTAAGGTTAAGTCAGTGGATACCTTAGAATAAAGTTTTTCCTTTTATTATAATTCACAAATACATATAATGTAGTAGGGGTAGGCAGGCGATGTTGAGTCTTAAAATTAGTAAATAGTTGGTGATTTCAGACAAACCTCACCAGTTACTCCACGATCAATGCTTACAACAAAGCCTAATATCTTCGGCGTTTACATAATGCTATTGTACTTTAAATATGAACATTAAGTACAACTATTAGAGACAAGAAACCAGAAAGTACCATTATTTGATGCTCATAAAATACATATTATGTACATATGTGTGTAGACGTGTTTGTACACAGGTCAATTACATTTCCATCAATTTTTTATGCAATCGTTTCATCTATAGGGAACAACCACTTAGTTCAGATAATAATGTATTTGCTTCAGAATTCTTTAGAATCTTAATTTAAATAATATCGCTTCCAACTACTTCCTTTCTATTATACTACAATCAAATGACGCGACTGATTTTTAGAACGGGCAACGCCGGGCAGGCAACAGCTAGTAAGAAAATAAAATCAATAAACTCCTAACTAATATCCTATTTTTTAATGACAATGCATTAACTCAAATAAATACACAACACACTAGAACTAAGATCAACTATCCTGGCGATAATAATAACATGCACAATGTAGAACGACCATCATCGGCGGCGCAAAAAAATATTTAACAATTGTGTAATATTCAGACTAACGTACGTACATAAATACATATGCCTATACGTGAATAGGTATACAATTTTTGTAAATTTTCTCTCACTTCGTCGTTATAAGCGACGAAATCGATTCTTTCTTCTCGAAAATTGGTCGTTATATCTGAACCGTCGTTATATACGACGACGTTATATCCGACGGTAGAATATCTTAAAATATAAAGAAACCAACCAACTGAACGGAAAATGGTCGTTATAAGCGACTGGTCGTAATAAGCGATGTCGTTATAAGCGACTTGCCCTGTAGTTGCATGTCTGCTGATATTGCAGTGTCCTGTGATGGCACCAATCCACCTGCATACATATGTAAGCTTATACGAAGCAAATGACATATAACTGTATTCTGCTTGTCCGGTAGAACAAGTATTATTGTTACTAGTCAGCTTAACAATTCCGTGGAATGTCTCTGCCTTCGATCTCTATCTATCTGAGAATTTATGTATCCTTTATCTAGACAGATATCCCATTCGATTGATAAAAGGCATAGTGCCTTGGATTTTATCCAAAATTAAATGCCCACTCAAGTATAGGATGAGCAGATGTCATCACTACAAGTAAGCTTACCAAGGGAATTCGTTTTTTTTTTCGGAGATGATTCCGCAAGTGTGTAACCGTTTTTTTGCGAAGCAGCAAAAGTGCAGTCGATCGAAACTCCTTTTTTTTATAATCTACACACGCTAAAGGGGATATGAATACCCTTAAAATGTTTACACACAGCACATGAAGGACAAGAACGAGAGACAGACAGATCGACGTAGTGATAGGAAACTCAGATGTTAGGTTTCAACTAACTCTATGGGTGGTGTCCAATATAACTGGAGAGTTGTGCATTATTGAAAGTTATGCCATTGCTTATGATTCACAGAAGTTTTTTCCTGATGTTTTCCTATTATAGTTTGTGCGATCAATTTCTTTAGCCATACCATCCTACTGCCAGTGTTATGCTTTCGCAGTAGGTTTCGATATTAGCTTCTGAAACTGATCAACTTCTTTTTATTTCGTGAGAAATAAACGTTTCGACGACATCTGGATTTGAACCGTGAACCTTCAGCGTGACAAGCGATGACGACTACCACTACGCCACGGCCACCCACTACTTTTTATCATGATGTAAATTTCACTTACGTTCTGAGCCTTTGCAGTTTAATTCTAAGCTTGTTAGGTACAAGAGTTAAGGCTCTAGAACGAGTTGTGTTAATTCTTAGTCACTTTTGGTTTCCCTGATAGCATAAATCAAAGATTCGTTCTAATCCTGCGCCAATTCATTTCCATCTTATAGAACGGCTTATAGTTTAATTCTTAGGTTTCAGTGATAAGTACCCTTAAACCAAGACCTTTTGCATGCGCAAATTATAAAAAAAAAAGAACCATAGAGCCCTCAGAATATTTTAGCTATTACCCTGTACGACGTTTCTCTGATCATATTTTGTAGAATTTGTTTTTCCTTTCCATTTTTGGTTAGAAAAATGGTTTAATATTCCTTCCCATCGCGCGCCGTGCTAATTAAGAAACTTCCATTTCAGTTCATGCTGAAAAAAGTATCTATAAAGTAAGGGTCGTATCTGCGTTAGACGGTATTTTAAAAAGATGATAAAGGACGTAAATTTATGCATATTAGTATCAAAAACTTGTCTTTCCCCTTCTTTGCCGTTAATCGAAAAATAAAAAATAAAATTGCCATTTTAAACGATACCCATCCATGACAAGCTACAACTTCAGATAAATTATTTTAAAAAAAAGGAAACCATCTTTATAGCGAAAAGGAATAAAATCGATTTCTTATCACGATGGCATTAATTAAATTGTCACACACATTCCTACCCGACATCGTATCCTTATCCTTGCAATATCCAATGTATCCTGTTCTATTGAATGTAGAGAAAGACAAGTTGGCCTTAGCAAAAGCTTTAGCCAAAGCCAACGTGTGTCAATTCCAAAGGACTACGTATCCTTTTTTTGCGTGTATACTCTCCGCCGCAATGTGTGCACATTTTGCGGTCGCTCTATTACTGTAAATTGAGAAGCATATCAATGCAGTCAGAAGGATATTAAAGCACATCATCACATTTCACAGTCTTTATTCATTAAGTGTCTGTGTCCTGGGTATGTCTCTAACTAGGCCAAACATGGAGCACTTAGAGACGAGCTATTTCTGCACTAATCGCATGTGACTCGCATTTGCAATGTCAACTCCGTTCGCATTCTAAAGGCACACCCGGATGGATGCCTCATGAGTGCGGCTGATGCATGGTGGGGTGTCCTTAGTTGATAGATCTCCCACGGTGCAACCTAACCTCACCAGATTCTCTTAAAACTTTATCCATTACCATTACCTACCTAATTCCTTTTTTTTTCTCTTTACAGAAAGAAGAAAAAATCCGACTTCTTCGACAGCGATTAGTGGATCGAGATGCGAATAATAAACTCCCAGGCGAATTCAATTCTGGCAGTGGGATACCAGGTGGAGGAGGTGGTGCTGGCGGCGGCGGCGGCGGTGGAGGCACCATAACGATGACAAATACGATGGGTTCACAAGGCACCATCATTACACCGACAACATTAGCAATTACACAAGGTAAAGAATCATTAGTAGTGATCCAGCCCGAAGCGACTACGTCGTCTGACTTTGATAGTGCTATCGGTGGAGGGTACTCACAGATGACACGCTCATCAAGAGCCAGTCAATCAGACTTTGAATTCTCTGATAGTTATTTGTAGAGGTTAAGATGACATTTGTTGAACCTTGTGTGTGTGTGTGTTTTTTTTTAAATTAGATTTTAAAGAGAGACTTTAGTAGAGGAAGGATCCTTTGGCAGGAATGTGAGTCGTTAAAGATGATTATCCCCTCTTTTAAGGGTGCATGTAGATAGTTTTTTGTAGTTGCAGTGGAATAATCAGGATAGTTATAGAAACAAAACAATCTTTGTACATTTTTTTGTAAATAGTTTTTTGTTCATTGTGTGCCTGGCAAGGATATAAATCAGCAAGTACTAGAATCTAAACAGATCAGTGAGCTTTTCATTTCAATAGCGATACGATTCGGCTTCAGAATATGTTTTAAACCAAAATTCCTAAGCCCGTTGCAGTTTTAGACACCGACTTTGTGAGTAGCCTTGGTGAAGTCAATGACCGTTTAATAATCTATACATATACATTTATACATGTATTTATATGTACGGATTATAATAGAGCTTCGTACCTTAAATAAAAAAAAGTAATAAGTACTGTAGCATAAAAGTAACTGATAATCGAAAGCAAAGTAGTGTACCGTGTTGCCATATGAGCGCCATCTGTCTAGTATGTTGCGCAGCTGAAAAACAGAGCTGGCCATGGCAACATTTCATGCCTTTTTCACCTCACGTTTAGCCAATCTGTTCATCTTATGTTAGGATAGGCTACGACCCTCCATGCAGTAGGGGAAATTTCACCCAGAGGCCATAACGGTCCATTGTTATTACATGTTTGAACACAAATTTACCAAAACCATTTCGATTTTATAACAAACTAGCTGTCCCGCCCGGCTTCGCCCGTGTCCAAAAAATATAGTGTTACTTCCTTTTTGGTCCATAAATATAGAAGTTGGTAATAACTTAACTCCAGCGCCACCTATCGGGTGCAGATTTAATTATATAATTTTCTCTTTTGGCACCGAACCAACATATATTGTGAATGTGAGCCTTTTTGGTCCATAAATATAGAAGTTGGTAATAACTTGACTCCAGCGCCACCTATCGGGTCCAGATTTAATTATATAATTTTCTCTTTTGGCACCGAACCAACATATATTGTGAATGTGAGCCTTTTTGGTCTATAAATATAGAAGTTGGTAATAACTTTACTCCAGCGCCACCTATCGGGTGCAGATTTAATTATATAATTTTCTCTTTTGGCACCGAACCAACATATATTGTGAATGTGAGCCTTTTTGGTCCATAAATATAGAAGTTGGTAATAACTTGACTCCAGCGCCACCTATCGGGTCCAGATTTAATTATATAATTTTCTCTTTTGGCACCGAACCAACATATATTGTGAATGTAAGCCTTTTTGGTCCATAAATATAGAAGTTGGTAATAACTTAACTCCAGCGCCACCTATCGGGTGCAGATTTAATTATACAATTTTCTCTTTTGGCACCGAACCAACATATATTGTGAATGTGAGCCTTTTTGGTCCATAAATATAGAAGTTGGTAATAACTTGACTCCAGCGCCACCTATCGGGTCCAGATTTAATTATATAATTTTCTCTTTTGGCACCGAACCAACATATATTGTGAATGTGAGCCTTTTTGGTCTATAAATATAGAAGTTGGTAATAACTTTACTCCAGCGCCACCTATCGGGTGCAGATTTAATTATATAATTTTCTCTTTTGGCACCGAACCAACATATATTGTGAATGTGAGCCTTTTTGGTCCATAAATATAGAAGTTGGTAATAACTTGACTCCAGCGCCACCTATCGGGTCCAGATTTAATTATATAATTTTCTCTTTTGGCACCGAACCAACATATATTGTGAATGTGAGCCTTTTTGGTCCATAAATGTAGAAATTGGTAATAACTTGACTCCAGCGCCACCTATCGGGTCCAGATTTAATTATATAATTTTCTCTTTTGGCACCGAATCAACATATATTGTGAATGTGAGCCTTTTTGGTCCATAAATATAGAAGTTGGTAATAACTTGACTCCAGCGCCACCTATCGGGTCCAGATTTAATTATATAATTTTCTCTTTTGGCACCGAACCAACATATATTGTGAATGTGAGCCTTTTTGGTCTATAAATATAGAAGTTGGTAATAACTTTACTCCAGCGCCACCTATCGGGTGCAGATTTAATTATATAATTTTCTCTTTTGGCACCGAACCAACATATATTGTGAATGTGAGCCTTTTTGGTCCATAAATATAGAAGTTGGTAATAACTTGACTCCAGCGCCACCTATCGGGTCCAGATTTAATTATATAATTTTCTCTTTTGGCACCGAACCAACATATATTGTGAATGTGAGCCTTTTTGGTCTATAAATATAGAAGTTGGTAATAACTTTACTCCAGCGCCACCTATCGGGTGCAGATTTAATTATATAATTTTCTCTTTTGGCACCGAACCAACATATATTGTGAATGTGAGCCTTTTTGGTCCATAAATATAGAAGTTGGTAATAACTTGACTCCAGCGCCACCTATCGGGTCCAGATTTAATTATATAATTTTCTCTTTTGGCACCGAACCAACATATATTGTGAATGTGAGCCTTTTTGGTCCATAAATGTAGAAATTGGTAATAACTTGACTCCAGCGCCACCTATCGGGTCCAGATTTAATTATATAATTTTCTCTTTTGGCACCGAATCAACATATATTGTGAATGTGAGCCTTTTTGGTCCATAAATATAGAAGTTGGTAATAACTTGACTCCAGCGCCACCTATCGGGTCCAGATTTTACAATTTTCAATGTAATTAAGCTGATAATAAATATCAATCACATGGGAGAAGCTGTTCTGAAGTTATAGCCGTTTGTTTTAAATTGAATTTTCGTTCTAAAACTTACAACTTATCTAATTCAAAGCTAATTGATAAACCTTCTCCGAGAAATTAGTAATCTTATACCAAAAGAATCGCTAAAATCTATTCAGCGGTTCTTGAGATCCTTTACTTCAAACGTAATATGACACCGATCGGGACTTTGCTTTATACTATGTAAGGATATTTTTTTGGTCTGCAATCAGTATCTTAGTTAGGTCACCCAGGCAGTCGACGAAGCGTGTTCGCATACAATATAGACGCCATTCTTGGGAAGCTATTCTATTTCATCTTCCTCCATACAACTTTTAGAGAAGTCACTTGTAAGGATGCCATATCTTCTGGCCCGTTAAAATACCGACAAGCACATATGGATTTGGCTGGCATCTTCCCATTAAAAGTAGAGATGTGGATGTTTTCCTATCAATTGTGGGCCACAGATTGCGGGTGCGCAGGCACAATCATGGTGTTGTGGTCTATTCTATTTTTAGCTGTATTAAAGACCGGTAATACCTGTCTGTCAGCTAGTGTTATGGCCATGTCAAAGCCGTTCCTGGCCAGTCCGAGTACACCGCAGAGTTGAACTGTTTTGTGTGTAATAGCAATTATTGCTCTTAGCGCCGTGAGGCAGTTATTTAAGCGTTTTAAATTCACGTAAGTGGAGTCCAGTGTTTTAGTATTTATTTATTTAGCTTTAACAAGCAAAGGCATTAATTGCGGCTAAACTGTCCATACAAATGGTGATTTCCGTTGCGATTCATTTCCTTGCTAGCATAATTTGTTCCGATTTCCTAATAGCACATAGCTCTGATTGGAAGACACTGTAATAGTCGGCTAGTGGATAAGACTGATTTTTGCGTAGTTTTTCCGAGAAGACTCCTGCTCCGGTTCCTTTATCTGTTTTTGAGCCATCTGTAAGGATGGGTTCCAATTATGGCGTTGTCGAAGTTATTCCAGATCTGTCTATTTGAAATGGAAACCTTGAAGTATGTACCTAGTAATGTCAAGCTGGGGTTTCTCATAATCTGTACAGGACAATAGTCCTTTTTAATGGAGAATGTCCAGTATGAGCGTGTATCCAGATGAACGGGGCCTCCAGTTGCGAATCTCTCTTAATCTGAGAGCTCCTTTGGCTGCCGTATTGCTTATAGAGAGATCAATGGATGAAAAGTGCAGAAGCGTTTCTAGACCAAGTTGTGGTGTAGACTTAAGCGCACGTGTTATGGCTAGACAGGATATTCCTTGTACTTTTTTGTTTTTGTTTCAGAGCATTTGGTTAAAAAAAAAATAATCTGGCTTTAAGTGACTGCCTTAGCGCTATCCATCCAAATGCCATAATAAGCTCAAAATCACCATGCATAAAAATAGTCAATTTATTAGTCAGTTAATTTTTGCAGGTAATGGTCGATATGCCTACAAATTAACGATTTTTTAGCCAACAGCCATGGAAATTGTCTTCAAGACCCTTTTTAGTTCGATCTTACAAAATCTCAGTTTGACTTTGCTTCTCATCTTCACCCGAGCTATAACTTTTGAATTCCAATTTTTAATTTTTCATGAATTTAGTACTTACCAACAAAAGTGGAGGATTTCATTTATTGTTTTGGTTCAAGAAAGAGGTTAAAAAATAGGCTTGCTTCATAACTTTGCCGAAATAAAAGATGCTTGATGGTTTTAGAATATTTTTGTTTTTTAAATTTTTCCAATATTCTCTTTGCTCATACTTTGCTTTATACAGAACACGGGAGACGGTTCAATTTCTTTTCATTGCTCTATCAAAATCTCCATATACAACAACAGGTGAACTCTATTTGTTGTTTAACACTAATTTTGTATTGTGTTTTGGAGTACTTCGTGCAGGTTTACCCGGTATGCTAGACAACACCCTCTCCATCTTCAGTGGATCTAACTGGAACTGCTTCCTATACTTGTTCAGGGTGTTGCCACTCCAATTGACCTCTGTGGGGCAATAGTATTATATCCTGTTCTCTATTTCATATTTAGTACATCCTCAAACGAAAGGACGTCATTCGCGAACCTCATTATCGTAACAATGTGCACTGTTCGTAAAATATAGATCGCTAGTACTTTTCCGGTAACCTCTTGGAACCTAAAATACCACTAATAAGGACCCTTTGAGCTCAAAACATATCACCCTATGAAACAGCTTTAGCTAGGCACACAAAGGACGTAGATAAATTTTTGTATAGATCATAAATAGGAAAAGAAAAAAAATTAGTTTCATGAGATGTAATATTAAATTTAATTATAAATTATTATAATAGCAATAGATTTTTAAAAAATAAAAATATACTAAGAAAAAGTATAGATATATATTTATATATATATATGTATATATATGTATAAATGTTATAAGAATAGTTAAGTTAAAAATTTATGTTGTGCAATACCTACTTAGAAATGAAATTAAAAACAAAACGAAAAAAAAAAAATAATTTATTGATTAAATAAAAAATTGTTTTTGTTACACAGAAAGGAAAATGTTTGTTTTATTTATCAATTGGAATCGATTTTCTTTATTATTTATTTTTTTTTTTTTATTATTTTTAATAATGAATGTGTCCACAAGAGCAATAAATTATTTTTTTGTTTTTTTTTTTTTAGTTTTTACTAACGTATGTATGTACAACTTAAATTTTTGACTTAAATTCGTACATATATATGTAGGCTTGGTTTGCACATAAGAGCACCCTTAGGAATGAGATACATTTTTGTAATAAATATTTAGTTTTGTAAATTGTGTAGTGTTTAGTAGTCCAGTAGTGAGGACCTAGACGAGTGTGCAAGAGGGAGTCAACCACAATATATAGGCTCTTTGGTTATCATCAATATCGAGATGAGATTATTCTAACTAGTAAAAACGAGTTTGAATCCTTTGATGCTATTCTGAAAGGCACTAGCAATCACAAAACATTATCAACACGGTTCCATTATTTTTAGCCATAAACAGCAATATTGTAACCAGTTGCATATTTCTAGGCGCAGCCATTCTTTTTTTTTCCTTCCACACATACAAAATTTCCCTGTGCGTATCTGCTTTTATGTGATTGTGATTTTTTGTTTTTGTAGAAGTTTCGAAAAATCAGTTGCTTAATAGTTAATTAGTTAGTTAATATTGTAAGCATTGCATTTTTTTAATAATAAAATAGTCTTTTAAACTAACTAAGTAGTAATGAGAAGCTTTCAAAAATTGCTTTGGGAACAACTGTACACATAAGAGGGGTCTGACTAAGCGTTAAGTTTTCCCAGTTTTAACTTTTTGCACTTAAATTTGAAACCTTTATGCAGATCTATAAAAGTGCAACAATTTTGAATTTTTTAAATTGCAAATAGGTATTTATTCACTCCTAAAACAGTTCCAAAGTTATCCACTATAAATGGCAATATTGGCAACGATTTTCATTTTTCTAGAGAGAACCGCAATTAATTGCTTGTTTTTTGTTGTTGGTTTTTTTTTATTGAAACTTTGAAAAATTGCTTTGGAAATTGGACACTTCTTTACATCAGTAGGCATCTCCGTATGCCTTTAGTTTTCCACTTCTTAATTTTACGCCCTAAAATTTGAATGTATTGAGTTATCTGGTTTTGAACTGGAAAGCGACTATCTGCCAACGATTTCAAAAATACAGACCACATAGAATTACATTTCGAGCAATACAGAATTTATCACTATGGACCAAGACTGATCTATGTGCGGCTCAGTCCTCCGAGCTCGTCCATATCTCTTTCAAGGTCAGAAATGGTGTTTATCTTCTCCGCAGAGTTAACAGAAGTTAGCGTCGGCTATTCTCTTTTTCTATGCGACCAGTGCGAGTGGCCCACTAGAAAACTGTGGTCATGAATTTCTTAGCTTGCCTCTGATCCTTGGATTTGGTCTAATATTCACCAAGGTTATCATCTTCCCATTCCGTGAATTTAGAGTGTACAAGTTAGTGTCCCGTGTGAGAACTCTCGCAAGAGAAAATCCAATCCCAAAATCCAAACATAAAAACTTCCCATATGATTTCCATCTGTCAACTGATTGAAATCCCGTGGAAATCATACGGGAAGTGTTTATTCTTTTGGGAGTTCATTTTGGGTACACTAAAAGTGCGATTCGTCAGTGCTCCAGGAAAATCTCTTTCTTTTGACATCTCATTTGTTATGATTGGTTTAGTGTGACAGCCGCAAATGGTACCTATACTACAGAAATAATATGTATGATGATGATGATTATGACTAAAAGGGCTCAGTCAGGATAAGTGAGCAGAGCACACTTGCTCTTCTCGCCAGACAATCTGCACGTTCATTACTCTCGAAGCTCTCGTGACCTGGTATTCGGCTAGTTCTTCGAGTAGGCTGAAGCAGTCACACTATCGAGTACGACCTTAGAGCCTTTAAATGCGGGCACCACTTATGCATCTCTGTAAGTATTCTCGAATACTCGTACACAGTTCTATACAGCATAGGACGAAAAACGAACGATGACGACATGAAGTGACGACAATACTTTACGTCTACTACATGACATAACTTAAGTTGTGACTATGGGTCGATTCAAGGAGCAACCTCTATTAACATCGGCCAAAGAGGTGGTTGTCGTTCACCATTTAGGGTGGGTTAGCAAGACACCAGGCATGTCTCACGTTCTTGACGAACCATTACCGTAGAGAGACAAAGGAAATGGAGGAAATGGAGGAAATCAACCTAGAGTTAGTCGAAGGTAGATGTAAGTTAGCATAGGTTTGGGTTAGGGTTTATTTATAAGATTTAGGTTTAGATGAGGTTAAGATAGACTAGCTAGCTTTAGTTTCGCGGTTCCTTTCCTCTCTTTCTTTGTGGTATTGGCATAGGTTCTTGGATTTTTCTTTTCTCTCATTCTCTCTTCTTTTCTATCTTTATGGTCCATCCGGAATTAATTAACGTAGCTTTTTCCTTCTCTCTTTTATTTTTATAATGGCACGAGATTTTTGTGTATGACCAGGGGCCTGTAACAGAACGCGACAAGTACTTGTAGGACAAGTGAATTTCGACAACTTGTAAAAAATTGTGTAACACAAAACGAAAGTCCGTGAGCTCTTCGACAATTGTCTCGAGGAAAGATGACAAGTGGGAATTTATATAATTTCCCTGTTTCTGTAACAGAACACGACAAGTGTCAAGAAACACTTGTAGAAATGTGGTTCAATTAGGACAGGCGATTGGAATATTGTCAAAAGCTGACAAGTGCACTTTTTATGTATAATATCTTTGAAAAGGCAGAGTTAACTCGCGGTAACGTGAAATAATTAAAATATAGAACGTTCACGTTATAGAATTGGAGTTTTTTTTTTTAAATATAACGATTAGTTCTAAGAGCTTATATGTACGGATCATATTTCAATTGAAAATTAATTACAAAACGTTTTTTTTATTCATTTTATTTATACAAATAGCAAAAGAAAAACCTATATAGGCCCATTCTAATAACAAGTATATACTTACAATTGCGCGTTTCTTCACATTTTGCCAAAATACGTCCCTTATATACGTCCAATTTTTATTGTGTGGAACAACATTTAGGCTTTTTGCCAGGCTGTTTATTTCCTTCCATTTTTCACTTTTTTTTTTCTTTCGTTACCACATCACTAAAAGCACCAAAAAGCATTTTTTTCTCCTCTCTTATTTTAGTTAAAATAGCATTTTTTTTGTCCGCCGTAATCTTCGCCATTTGCACTTGCTAAACACTTGTCGCCGAATGCCGACAAGTCAAGGGAAATTAATTCTTTTGACAAGTGCAGCGGTTTGAGTTCTGTTACAGAATAAATTGGTACTTGTCGGACAAGCATATTTCGACAAGTGAATTTAGACTTGTCGACTTGTCGCGTTCTGTTACAGGCCCCAGGTGGTATATGGTGGGGTTGGCAAGAACTGACGAGCTTTAGCCGAGCAAATGCAAGCGTGCCGCCGCCCTCCATACCTACACCTAAGCTGCCCCTGTGGCCTATCCTGCCTCATAACAATGGCCAGTGCTACAGCTCTCTGGAACCAAGGTCCATTAACTCCAGTTCAGAACCACAAGCATAATTGTCCAATTTTGAACCATCAGTGTACCAGATTTGTCATCCTGGTGACATACAAATTCTTTGCTTCTCCAAACCTGATGATCATTATCTGGAACTGAAGACTGAGTTCCTGAAGTGTGGCTTAGAACTTTTTGGTGGCAGGAGTCATCTTTGCAATTCATTGGAGGTTCTGTGGCTTTTTGAAATGCCAAAAGCTTAGCCTGAAAGATGCTACTCTCATCTCTTATCTCTTATTTTTGAAATGAGATTATGGATTGAAAACTCCAGTGCCAACGCTTCCGCTTCGATTCATCTGTGTAAATATTAATGTTGTCGATTAGCTCGGCTATCCGCTGTGTCCAATAGTCTCCGGAGGGAATTTTTATGGAGAAAGGTCAGTCAAACAGGTCTAAGATAATCCGTATTAATATTCGCAGTTTTGATTATCCTGTCCGAAAGGCCTAAACCTGATGCAATTAGACTCTGTTCTAAAATCGACACTCTTACCAAATAGGTCTATTTTGATACCAATAGAGTTAGTATGGTGTTTGGTGATGTCATTGATGTTGTTTTAAGTGCTTCCGTGATGCCAATACAGACCAGCCGTTGAAGTCTCTCTACTTGTTTTTGAATGTATTTTTTCTCCATCGCTTTCTATCATACAAAAACTGCCTAGAGTAAGACCGGTCTTACTAAGGAAGTGTAGATCCAGTGAGTCACTTTGGGTTGTAATCTCCATTTTGTTGCAATTTTTTTTTTTTGCAGGCATAGTAGGAATTTAAGCCTTTTTGATGCGTACACCAAATTCAGTTTTTTTAAGTCGAGTGGAGAGTTGCAACCCGCAAGAGTCACTGCAGTTCCTTTGTCTTCCCAAAAGAAAACAAAACGTCCTTCGATTTCTCTGCCCCCATTTACGTTTGTATCCTTAAGTTTTACAGACACATCTATCTCATTTAGAACTGACTTTAACGATACTTTGAGTAATTAATCAGAACGACACGAAACCCTATTATTTTAACTACAAACTATCAGCGATCGTAAAAGACTAAAATCCAATTTATTTAGCTTTATCTATCCGTTCGAGGAAAGGACTGCCTCTGTGTTGAATGAACCCAGTGACAGGCACGTCGAACAAAAGATAACAATAATTTTATGGAACTGTTATTATTATGGTTCTTCTTGTTAGCTAACAAAAATCTCATTTTATAAATAAGAACAAAAAAAAAACAACAACAAACAAACACAGAACAACAACTCTCCACCGAAATGGGTTTGTTTTTGTAACTGAATTAGGATCTCGTCTGATTATTAAATTTATTGCCTTGTTTTTGAGTCAAACTCACACAGATACATATGTATGTACATTAAAATAGAAGAAGGAGTTAGGCCGCCTGGAAAACACAACAACTTTCACAATGAATAAAACATTTCAATTTTAGATACTTTTAGCCTACTTCACCACACCGCCGCACCGCCAACATTGGTGACTTTTTATTTATTTTTTTTGTGAAAATAAACTCGATACGATCGAAGGATATTGATTATTGTTATGTACACTCATGTATATATAAGGGTTGTGGGAAACAAAAACAATAACTTTGTAATTCGTTTCAATGAATCCAGTTGTTAAAGCGGAACCGCTTTTTGTAATGCGAGGTACGAGTATCTATACGTGCGTGCGGGGGTATCTATTTCTGGAAACGACGTGTGAATGAAATTGTTGATGGTTAAAATCTATTGTTAGAATATTGTAAACAATTTGAGAAGCTCACGAGGAGCTTGTTTTGGAAAATGCTTTCCTGACTGTAAAGAGAGTTGTAACTGCGTGTGTTTGGGTGGGAAAATTGAATTTTTTTTTTTTTTTGAATTTAAATCTTGTCAGTGTTTTTATCGTCAACCGAAAAAAAGGTGCTTGCATGTATAAATTAATGCTGAACCAGGTAAGACTATGTGGGTTGGGCATGAAATTCCACCTTACAAAATCCCGACCACAAAATCCCGACTGACAAAATCCCGACTTACAAAATCCCGACTTTGGAGAGGGAGTACGCGAAAAACATTATTTTAAGATTGTCGGGATTTTGTGCCGTTTCCGACTATGTTGGGTACCTGGCTACTCTGGGATAGAAGGCAAGCAGCTGCCACTACCCGAGGCGATAGTAGTTGCCCCACCGCTAGGTAGCATAAAATCAACGGTAAAAGAAAATCTTATGAGAAGGAAGGGCTGCCCATAAGTGGTCTAACGTGGTAGGACATAGAGTCTCTAAGGCACTTTTGCCGGTAGTGGACGGTAAAAGGACTAGAGAAGTCCTTTAGAAGGGGACAAACAAGAAAAGCTATAGAAACTGCATCCGGGCATTGTCTCCTGGGCAAACACGCCAAAGGCTCAGAACCACAGACATGGATATCTGCAGATACTGCATTGACTTAGGTGTTGCAGAACATATCGGACATGGATTAGCACGCAGTCGCAGGAGCATTTAAGGCTGCTACTTATTCAGTAACCTGCAGGATGTAGGCCAAATCAACCATAGACTCGTTCTAAAAGTTTTTAGGGTAGTAAAATGCTTTGAGGAAATTGTGGCGGTTTAGGTGCCATCCTGTCTTATGAGAAGGATTGGATTGGATTTTAAGGGCCCCACTCTGGTACCTAATGTTTTGGGATCGCTCAGCTTCAAGACCTCTTTCTACATAACCTAACCTAGCCATACCTAAAACTCATATGATTAGATCAAATTGAGTAGCCTTCCATAAGCATAGCTGAAAAAATGGTCTGTCTGCATGGAAAAATACACTTTGAAAAAAAAAAGCCTTCAAACTATGACTTGTACATCAAAAAATTTGACATGCCAGGATATGATAAAAAGACTAACAACATTAACGAGTACCACTTTTCTTTAACGACTGCCAAGGAGCGCTGAGAGCCGCTAAGGCAGAAGTATCACATTACCTCTCTGTCGACAACGGCGAAACGTATCACCTTAGTTACAAACGAGCAGTTTTTAAGATTTTCGTATTTTTAAGGATCACAATCAATCTCTGTTTATTATAAACAGTGTCTAAAAATCCAAGCAAGAAATAATTTTGATAGAAAACACAGGTTTTTAACTAGAAATTGTAACAGTAGGTATAGGACTATTTATGGAATAGCATATCGGGTAACTGGCCTCCACTGCATTTCTTGCACATACACACTCTTTTGTCGAAATTTTCCATGACCGTTTCGCATACATGTGTCTTAATTTCGTTGATACCTTGCTCCTTCAAGACGTAGGTGGTTGTGCGCTTGTTGGTATAAATAAGCCTTAGACCCCCAAGGATCCCATAGGAAAAAGTACCAAGGAAAAGACCCCCAAGGACCCCATAGGAAAAGGTGCCAAAAGTCCAACGGCGTTAGAGTTCAACGAATTCTCTTGACTGTGCGTGGTCAGGTAGGCTTCAGTTCTTGAATCAATACCACTTTTTATGTATGATGATACAAATCGTTTGTCCAATTCTTGAGCATGGTAGCGAATTGATGTTCCTCGATTCTCAGCAATACCCTCACGAACTGCTTCGATGATTTGTGTTGAACAACTTGTTGAAGGACGGCCAGAGTGTCTAATACCACTAATTGATCCAGTATTCCGGATTTTTTGAATTACCTACCTATCCTCTTCACAGTTGATAAAGTTCACTCAGTCACTATTCCGAACTGTGGCTGCCAAACCTTCATTATTTTTAAAATATTGCTGAACAATGAAAACGTCTTGTTCTTTCATGTAGCACACAATTTTTAATAACTCTGAACTGTCAGCTGTCACGTTGTCTTGTTTTTTCGTTGGCAACACTTCACCACACAAATGGCGAAATTTTCAAATCTCGCGTGAATTTTGAGACACCTTTTATTAGGGCTACAGAGATAAATTCTCCCGTAGCTAAGAGCCTTTAGCCGCGGAAAGAGAAAAATTAGTGACGTAAGCTCGGTTGAAGTTTCAGGAAGAAATTCGATTTGACATTCTCTTCGGATTTCGACGTCAATTTACGCCAGTCAAAATTCTGCACGAATGCCAAAATGCATACGGTACAAATGCACCATCTCTTGTGACTATTTCAAAGTTATTTCGAAGATTCAAGATTGGCCTTTTTTCTGTGGATGACGAATGTCGTGAAGTTCGGCCCAAATCCTCGACCGACCGCGATGCGACGATACAAACGTGGCCCTGGTAAAGGCTAAGATTGACAAAGATGCTAGTATGACACAGGAGATGATAGTGTATGAATTAGGCTTGAATGCCATGGCTGTCATCACCTGTAATATTCGGAGAAGACAGCTCGATGAGTTCCAAATATTTTGAATGGAGAGCAAAAAAAAAGGCTCGTGTTCGTTTTGCTCAATATTTCCAAATGGAGAGTCAAGCTGCTTCAATAAGATCATTACAGGTGATGAATCTTGGTTTTACAAGTACGACCCGGAACCCAGACAGTAGTCCATGATATCCAGTAAAGGCCATACAACAAAAGCCAGCGACAAAAGTTGTGATGTCGATGTACTTCAAATGCGAAAATGTACGCCGTCATCCCGCTTAAAACTGGTCAGACAGTTACTGCTAATTTGCATACTGAAACCTGCTTACCACAAGTTTTCCAAAATTTACCAGGACACCGAAAAAAAAAGAGGAGCTGCTCCGCTACTTTTTGCTCAACGACAATGCGCCTGCGCACACTTGTTAAAAAATCAACAACTTTCTTGGGCTTTCGGGCATCAATGAAATTCGTCCAGCACCTCATTATCTCCGGATCTAGCGCCGTGTGACTTTTGGCTGTTTCCGAAAATAAAAAAAAAGATTAGAGGGAAAAAATCTTCACATCTAATGAAGAGATTATATTTAATGCAGTCAATGTCGAAATTGAAAAACTCCAAAAAGGGGATTTTGAAAGCTGTATTAAAATGTATTTAAATAAATGGGAATTATGTGGAGAAAATAAAAAAGGATGAAGATCATACTAACAACTAAGAGAACCTTTGTTAGTCTACGTACATGTCCATACTCGTATCACAGTATCCTTAGCTTTCCTCTTTTACTGTTGAAATATATTTGACTGCCCATATGTACATGTAGTCTAGGTCTCCATTTCATTAAACCAAGGAACACTACAACCGGAAGTGGGAAAAGGTCGAAACTGGCCGACATTTCAGTATTTTCATAGCCATACGTAGCGCTTATTCCTCTATTCACCAGTAAAACACTTAAACTTCCATTAAAACTACGAACTTGGAGCTCAATTAAGTTAAACACATCCCACACCGTCTCCATATGCTTAATCAAAACTTTTATATCCCAAGGAACTTATTTCGTTACAAAGTTTAATTTTGTTTTCACTTTAAAAAGTCCCGAAGAATTTAAGAATTTCCCAACTCATCTTAACAACGTTTTCATATTCAAATTACCTACGCAACCCTTATGTGCGTTGAATACAAAAGTAACACCTGACACCCTCACCCCAACACACACACACACACACACATACACCTTCTCCTGTCAGCGATCCCTCACAATTGACAGTTGTAGTCAAATGATGGAAAACCCTTTTTAACTGACAATACCTTCAATAGATACGTAATTTTCCTTTTTTTTCCAAAAAAAAAAAGAAAATAAATAAATAAGTACACACGTAAGGATGTTTTATCCAGCCAAACGTTAGCCCACAGGATGAAAATGCTTTTTTAATCCGTCTGTCAACACGTTTCACATCACTTAACTGAAGAGAGAGAAAAAAAAAAATAAAATGGGAAAAAATTGCCTTTAGGAAAGCAATTTACACCCCAACAATTGATACCAGATGAGCTGGTTGTATAGTCCTTAACAAAGGACACTCGTTATCCAACCCATCATCACGCACATGTGATGTGCTTAAAGCGTACCCCATATTGCATATTACCGACGACCGCGCCATCATATGCCAGGCGAAAAATTATTATTATGCAAAAATAGTTAAATACGAAATGTCGTGGAAACGGGTTACCGTTGCCAGGACCGTAATAAGGCAGAAAAAGAGGAAATTTTGTCTTTGCTCCGTCGGATTGAATGGAGAGAACTTTTCCATTGACGGTGGCACGAAGCATGTTTTTTTTTGGCTTACAATTCGACTCGTATGAAGGATGCTGTGCTGTTGCAACAGAAGGATACAGGAGAAACGGGATAACCCATGGAATCCTTGTGTATTTTTATACTTTTGCAATTTTTCAAACGAAAAAGTTAATTTGAGTTTTCCACTTTCGTATATTTCATAAGTTTGCCGAGTGAATATTTTTTTTGCATTACCTGTGTGTAGCGTACGCGTTATCCTTTTTCCAATGGTGGGTGGTATTTTCCTGAATAGTAAGCAATCAACAAAGAGAAGTCATTTATAACTTAAAAGAAAAAACCAAAAATGAGGGAACTCTGGTCTTTTGATAGAGGAGATGATATGGGTGGACAAAGGACTGCGACGAGCAAAGTTCGACAAATTAAAAATACGAAAAGTTAAATAAAACATCACTTTCTTACATAGGTGGCGCTACAGTCTGGGGTGGGCCAAGGCTTCAACCAACAACCCCTTCCAGTTAGCCTGGTCCTTAGCTTACGTCCTACAGTTGCGCACTTCACATTGTTTGAGGTCCTTTTCTATTTGTGCGTGCCACCTTAGACAAGGTATTCCTCTACTGCGCTTACCATCCGGGTTGGAATCGAATACTTTGCAAGGCTGAGCGTTGATGTCCATTCGTTATACACGTCCCAGCCATCCTAGCTCAGTTCTTTGACTAGGTCGATGTTCGTATTGTTCGTGACTGAATCTTCTCCTTCAAAACCCGCCAACGTAAACGGGACCGAATATCTTATGAAGGATTTTTCTTATCCGCTTTCGATAAAGTCCATGCTTCGGCTACATAAAGCAGGACTGTGATGATAAGGGTCTTATGTAGTGTCTCCTTAGTCGATCGGGAAAGGGCTTTACTACTCAATTCCCTTCTTGGCCCAAGAAACAGCGATTGGCAGGAGTAATCCTTCGAGATGTCATTTTTTGATGTTATAGCAGAGCCGAGGAAGACAAAGTCCGTTACTACCTCAAAGTTGCAATCGTCTATTTTGACGATCTGTCCAATTCGTCAATGTTAAGTGTATAACATACCGCTAAACCCATTTTAGCCGCTTCCATTTCTATACTCGCAAACGCGATTGCGATTTTTAACGCACCGGTGACATCTCGCTACCAATGATGTCAATGTCCTCAGGGTAGGCAAGTAGTTGAATGGACTTTTGAGAGATCGTTCCTCGTGTGTTGGCTTATGAGTTTTGAACAACAATTTTAAGTATGATATTGAAAATGTCAGTCACGACAGTACATCACCTTGTATGAATCCTTTCTTTGACATCGAAGGTCTCGGTGATGCCATAACCAACTTTGGTGGAGCAACGAGCTTTCTCCATCGTTATCCTGGACAAGCGGATGAGTTTGGCAGGGCTGTCAAAACAAGACATGGCTCTATACAGTTCATCTCTCCAGATGCTGTCATCTTTCTTAAAGGTGGCGCTACAGCTCGTGGTGAGCCTGGGCCTGCTTCTCGCAACCATTTGTGTGTGCGTGTTATATTTTTGCACGAATGGAAGGGACCTACAATTTTTTGCCGACTCCGAACGGCGAGTTGAGAAGCTCAATCGTGACAAATGATACTCTTTGATGCTTGTCAGACACTCGAAAGAGGTGGCAGCCGAGAAAAAGGTGTTGGACCCGGGCTGAGATTGAACCCGAGCAACATGCGTAGTAGTCTAACGCACTAACCACCACGGCCACGGCGACCATGCTGTCATAGATGGCCTTGAAATCGATGAACATGTGGAGGGTATCAATTTGGACTTCTTTTGTTTTTTCCAGGATCTGCTTAAGTGTGACAATTTGGTCTATGGTAGACTTTCCTGGCCTGAAATCGAATTGATAGGGGCCAATCAGGTTGTTGACGAAAGATTTCAAGCGTTCACACAATATGGCAGATAGGATCTTGTAGGCGATGTTGAGGAGGGGGTCTCCTTTCTTGTGGACCGGCTGAAACTCCATTCATCAGGCATACTTTCATCTGACAAAATCTCTCTCTTCCAAGTCATCCCCTGGTACTTTAAATAGCTCTGCGGGCATGTTCTAGCAGTGAGTTGTTGGGCTGTGGCTATCTCACTTCGTTTTGATCAGGTGGATGGGAATTTTGGATAGATATCATCAGCTAGATTGAATGGTTCATTTTGCCTAAAGCCCCATTTAGATGATCAGTTTCAGTTTCAGTTGTCAGTTCAATTGACATTTCAGTTAAAAAAAGGTAGTGCATTTAGACTTCAGTTCGGTATTCAGTTGAGCTTTTATTTTACTTCTGAAGCAGTTTAACTGACAACTGAACTGAAGACTGATGGGAATTCCATAAGTTTCAGTCTCAGTTTCAGTTTCAGTTTCAGTTTTTGCATTTACACAGCAGTTTAACTGAAAGCTCAACTGATAGCTCAACTGAAATTGAAACTGAACTAATCATCTAAACGGGGCTTTACAGCGGAGTATTGGTCTACGTCGCAGTTATACAGTCTACAGAAGTAGTTTTTTCCGTATTCTCAGCACCGACTATGTTTCTACTACAAGGTTTCCTAGGCATGAACAGAGTAGATGGGTATTCTATTGATATTTTGGGAAAGATTAAGTATTTCAATGGTAGGTCTCTAAAGGGCAATACTTTCTGAGTTTCTGACAGCCATTTCCCTTTTCCATTTTAAGCAGATCAATCAGACTTTTTTCTTGACTAGACCTGCCAAAAGTATTGTCTCAGCTTCTATTTCATCTCGTTAAGCCCTCGCTTTGAACTAAAAGTCAAGAGTTGCATAAATTATACCACTATACTCTTATACTTCTTGAAGGATCATTCAGTTGTTGGTTTTGCTTTTAGCGCCGCATAATGTTTCCTCTCTACGGATTGCTGATCTTCCTCTGCCTATTCTGTTAGATTTTTCTATTCTGTACGCTTCAGCCTAGGTTAGGTTAGGTTAGGTTAGGTAGCAGTAACAAGTACCAGCACACTTAGGCCTATAGAGGCCCAATGTGATACCAAGGATCTTGGGGATATTTACCCCGCTACTCAAGAGAACCATTTGGAGCTTTGTACAAAGCGAAGAAGGCTTCCTACGTCTTTTTGTGTCAGATCACTTAGATCATCGAAGAAGTATTCTCCTAGGTGTAGTTTTCTACTACAAGAAAGAGCTGGGCATGGGTAGATTGTGTTGGACTTTCCTCCTCCTCCTCGTCCCTACATCTTCTGGAGAAGTCATTCGAGATGAAGCCAAGTCTAGTTTTTTTTTTTTTTTTTTTTTTTTCCCCGAGGGTAGGTGAAAATCTTCCATAGACACTATGAGAATAGCAAGCGCGTGCTCATAGTAGTGTCAGATTCTTACTGACCAAAAACACCTCCCTTCGATATAAATTTGTTAGATACTGCAACTAAGTTATACTACTTATCAAGCAATTTTTCTATCACGAAATATAAACGTTTGGCAGGTTACTTTCCAATGAAAGATCCTGCATATTCCGCAATTTAGATGCGGTTAATCCTTATCTCGCCAAGTCGAAAGGTTTTGTCATTTGTAGTCGGCGCAATAAATTGCTCTCATCCAAAATAAGTAGGACTGTATTATTAACATGTCCGATTAGTCGGTTTCTATGTTTTCGCGCGAAGCTTCTAGTTTCAGCTTCGATTGTCGGAATTCCGATATCCCTGTGGATATCGTCGTTTCTAGCATACCACGGTGCTTGGACAATTTCTCTAAGCACTTTATTTTGAAAGGTCTGTAAAATATTGGCATTTGTTTTCTTGGTACAACCCCAAAGTTGTATACCGTAGGACCACACCGGCTTTAGCACTTGCTTGTATAAAAGCAGTTTGTTCTCGGTACTGAGGTGGGAATGTTTCCCGATCAGCCAGTACATTTCTCTATATTTGATTTCTAATTCTTTACGTTTCATTTTCACGTGCGAATTCCACTTCAGCTTTGCGTCAAGTGTCATTCCCAGGTATTTGGCTTCATTTGCAATGGGAATTCGGGCCAAATTTATAAAAATTGGCAAGTCATTAATTTTTCTATAAGTGAAATTCACGTGAACAGATTTAGTTCCGTTAAGGTCGATCCGCCAGTCCCTCGTCCATTCATTTACTTTATTCAATGCGTTTTGCAGTTTGGCAGTCGTTTCCTCGATTGTTTTACCTACTGCTAGGATAGCGGTGTCGTCGGCAAACGTAGCAAGCATAGTGCCATCTTCTTTCGGTATATCACGAGTATATAACAGATAAAGAAGCGGCCCCAGAACGCTTCCTTGCGGTACGCCGGCCGAAATTTTTTTGAGCTCTGAGTATTCGTTTCCATTTCTAACACGGAAGAGTCTATTTCCGAGATATGAATCCAAAATCTCGTATAGGTACACGGGGAGTACTTGTCGTAATTTGCATTTCAAGCCATCGTGCCACACCTTATCAAAGGCTTGCGAGACGTCAAGAAATACGGCTGAGCATATCTTTTTTTCTTCTAGTGCTTTTTCGATTACGTTAGTAATTCTATGCACCTGGTCAATTGTCGAATGCTTACTTCTGAACCCAAACTGGTGGTCAGGGATTAGATTATTTTCTTCTATAACCGGTTGGAGACGCCTTAGTAATATCCTCTCGAAAATTTTTGATACGACTGGAAGAAGCGAGATTGGTCTGTATGATTTTACTTCATATGACGGTTTTCCTGGTTTTAAAACCATAATGACTTCCGCAACTTTCCATTGGCTCGGCACGTGTTTTAATCTGAGTGCAGCATTTATAATATGGAGAAGCTTAATAAATGCTCTTCTAGGTAAGGCTTTGAGAATTTCTCCGGTAATCAAATCATAACCAGGAGCTTTCTTAGGTTTTAGTTTCGCGATCTCACGTTCGAGTTCTCTAAGCGTTGCAGATCTGCGCGTTAAATCGTCAGATGGTGGAACTACCATCCTTGTGAGGTTGATGTTGTCATGAACCACTTGACCATCGTTCGGTTTAAAGGTTTCTTCCAAATGGGCGGCAAAAATATCCGCTTTTTCTTTATCTTCCCTTGCCCATTCATTTTGATTTATTTTAAGTGGCGGCGCAGTGATTTTGGGCCTTTTGGTGCCTTTTACGGCTTTCCAAAGGGAATAATTGGAATCTTTTTTCGCTGTTAAACTTTCAAGGTAAGAGCCTATCGCACGATTTTTAAAATCCTTAATGCTATTCTTTAACAAATTGCAGAGACGATTCAGATGGGTTTTATGCTGTGGAGCACGACTTTGTTGCCATCTTTTACGCGCTTTTCTTTTTTCCCTAATTAATTCCTTTATTTCAGCAGGATATCGTAGACCGTATTTGTCTGGCGTTTTTCTTGGATTATGCGTATTATTCCAAGAGGCGAGCTGTACTATCTCAACGAAGCGATCGACTTCAACCTCAAGTTCATAGGGTGTCGTAAGCGGTACGCTCAGTTCAACATTTACTTCGATTTCGTTCCTAAAGCCTTCCCAGTTAGTTGTTCTGCCGGTTAATTTCGCTGGCTCTCGGTTAAATAATAGTTTTTCGCTCAATGTCAAAATAACTGGGGAATGATCAGATGACAGATCAAAGCTTTCTTCAACTTTTATGTGGTTGTTAGATATTCCTTTCACCACGAAGAAATCGATCAGGTCAGGTATTTTCAAAGTATCAGCTGGCCAGTAAGTCGGTTTGCCCGTCGAATGGAAATCACAACTGTACTCCATACCTGCCCCATAGAGCATTCTACCTTTTTGCGAGATGTATCTAGAGCCCCAGAACGTATGTTTCGCGTTAAAATCGCCGCCAATAATGAAATTAGGTTTCAGCGATTTAAATAAGTTAGTAAAATCACTTTTTTCAAGCGCGGAACGCGGTGGACAGTAAATAGATGAGATTTTAATAGTGCGCTGACTATTTTTAACTCGAATTGTGCACATTTGCAGAGTTTCAAGCTCTATCCTTAGGTCTTCGCATTGTTCAATGCAGTCTTTAATAAACAAGGAAGATCTGCCTCTTGCTTTTCCCGAAGGGTGACAAGCGTGGTAATCAGTATAGCCTTTTATTTTTAAATGCGATTCCTTTTTCACGTGAGTTTCAGAAATCAAGCAAATGTCAATATCTTTTTCTCGCATGAATATTTCCAATTCGTCAAGTTTTTGCAAAAGTCCGTTTGCATTCCAAGTACATATTTTTAACATTCTTTTTTCATTCATATTCTAGGTGAAGTACGCGTTTTCCGTGAATAACTCTCGAGCTTAACCAACCTATCGAGAATAATTTTATTTATTTTGCTTTGCTCTTCAAGTTTCGCGAGAATAATTGAGAAAACTTGAGAAGCAGGGTCCGTCGGGATTTCGATGTTTTTTGATTTTTCGGATGCTGCAGCCTGGGCGTAGGTCTGCACTCCTGCTGTCCGAGGGCTATTACTTGATGTCTTTTCTAATGGCTTTTCATTACCATTTCTCTTAAGGCAAGAAGTCGAGGGCTTTTCTCCTGTCACCAACTTTTTCCGCTCTGAACCCGGTGGTTTTTTTTTGCCTACGTTCGCCTGACCGATCTTACTATTTGCATTAGTTAGCGGTCTTGTTATTTTATTTTGAGGCCAAGTCTAGTTGCGTGTTTGCCTATAAGGCAGTTTCCTATGATAACACCGATTTTACTTTTAGTGACAAGAGGTATCAAGAGCGGTTTAGATCTAATCTAGGCCAGATTTGTTTTGTAGCACGTAGTTCCACCTTCCCATCTAGAGTTGATTTTATTGACTGTGTGAAGTTTGAGTGCTAGCTTATAAGTAGCGAGTGGCATACCTAAGTATGTTTTTCTTATCGGGTAGAATAGGTATTGTTGTTCCTATTTTAGCGAGATCATCAGCTTTGCAATTCCCTCGAATGTCTCTGTCCCCTGGCACCCAGCAAAGGTGAGTGTTAAACTGCTTAGCCATCTCTATAAGAGGTGAACGGCAGTTGGAGGTGGTCTTAGAAGTGGATGAGACTGATTCTAGAGATTTCAAGGCCGCCTGACTATGTGGATATTGCATTCCTCTTGATCCAGGACAGTGCTTCCGAAATCGCCATAATTTCCGTTTGAAACACGCTACAGTGATCAGGAAGGCGAAAGGAGAGATTTAGTTTTAATCTGTCTGAGAAAACACCTCCTCCTACACCGTCAATTGTTTTGGATCCATCAGTGTAGAAGTGTAACAACTTATCTGTTGTAGCACCTAGGTCATCCCCAAATAAAGTCTCATTAGAGAAGTTACTGTACCCACTGGTGTCTTCCCTTCATTGGTATCAAGGCTGGTTTTACGTTTAGCTACTCCATCCTTTCTTAAGCATTCAAATCTGGAAGTGAGAAATTCAATCTTAAAATGCATCTTTTTCTTCACTTTCAGATACGCATGATCATCATACATGAAAAATCGAGTCAATTTCATTCACGTGATAGGTAAATATATATAAAATAAATAAAATTTATTACTAAAACTTAAGGTTAAAAATGATTTTAAATTTTAAACAAACAAAAAATAGATCTGTGTAATATACATAAATATAAAAATAAAATTTAAATAAATAAAAATGAAAATGGTGGAAATCTCTAAAAAAAACAAAACAAACGAATTACAAACTAAGTTCAAATCTTTGTTTATTATTTTATACTTTTTAAACTATTTGATAGAACTTTACTGAAAACGAAAAAAAAATTAATAAAACAAAAACAAAGACACACACACTACTCTTAAGTCATAAAAAAAAGAGAATTTAGCTAAAAATATAAAAGAGAACCCTTTTTGTTTGTAAGAACTTGTAGGCTATATCTTTAAGATATTTTTTAAAAATTAGAAAAAAAATTTATACGTGGTCGTTAAAAATGCAATTAGTTTTATTATTAGTAAATAGCTAATTATTTTTAGTATTAATATGTAAAATGTAAAGTTGTTAAATTAATAAGTGTCATATAGTGCAGGTGGGATTATTTATTATAATTTATCTTAAGGTTAAAAATCAATTTTCGATATAAGACTCGAGAGTTCTTGGAGGTTGAGTTTTGTCCTTTATTTTGTTTGATATTCTTATCTGTAAAGTCAGACCTTCTTTTTCGTCTATAGCCATTTGGTTGACTTGGTTTTGAGTCTCTTCTATCACAGGTGTGAGGTATCTATAAATAATACCCACCTGGCTTAAAAATGCCCAGAAACCTACTAAAAAAACCTTTCTCCAGTTCACAGCTAGAAGTCCAATTTTGACTTCTACTGTTAATATCTTGATACAGCAACTAAAGGGTGTCGCAAAATTAATCATCCAATTTTGTTTTTAAATTATTTTTTTACTAAATAAAAAAAAAAAGTTTTTGGGTGATGGAAATCTTTATTTGGACCTTTACAATTTTTTCTGTTAAGTGGAATAGATGATATCCGTCTAGTGGCTGCCGCCAGTGGTGATACACATTTGCGAACGTTTTATCACATTTTTCATGACTTTCCGCAAGATTTCCGGTGATAACTGTTCGCATTCCTGTCGAATATTCTCCTTAAGGGCTGCGATTGTCTGAGGCTTGTTGGCATAAACCCACGACTTTAAGTAGCTCCAAAGAAAGAAGTCTGGAATGGTTAAATCGGGCGATTAGGAAATCGACGTCGATATTCACCCTGCGCTAACACCACCAACCAATTATATTGGTCAAAAAAATCGACACAATTATTCCACGCTCTTGCGGAGTATAGCGCTCCATTGCTTGTCTGTTTTATACTGCAGCTGTCTAGTTCACAAATGTCATATATGATTAACGTACGACGCCATTTTCAAAAATTATAACATCTTCCAATAGGGTGATTGACTTTGCGCCCCATTGTACATATAGGGTGACCTGATAAGAACGATGAGTAAAAAATTTTTAAGCAAACAACAACGAATTGATTCTGGCTTTATTTTCAAGTTACGTTCATGCCAAGCGGTCGGTCTAATTTTTGAAGACTCCATCCAATATGTACGGCCTTATTCCGGCAATAGCGTCTCGAATGTTGGCCTCGAGCTCATCCAAAGTGGTCGGCTTGTTAGCATAGACTAAGGACTTGACGTAGCGGAAATTCATGCCATTCATGCCATTCTTAGATCGGAAATAAAAAGTGTTTACGGATAGTCAAGCAGCTATAAAAGCACTAGGCTCAAACCTGATTGACTCCAAATCAGTCCTAATCCTAAACTGCTTCAATACTCTCCAAGACCTCTCCCATAGAAACAAAGTCAAACTTTGGTGGGTGCCCGGACATGAGAGTATTGATGGAAACGAAAAATCTGACGAACTAGCTAGGAAAGATCTGACGAATCCTTTATTGCACCTGAGCCGTTTTGCAATATTCCAAATTCAGCTATTAACTTAAAAATCAAAAGTTGGGAAAACAACATATGTGTTTCTTGTTGGGAAAATACTCAGGATCTTCGTCAGACTAAAAGAGTCACTTAACCCTCCACAATAGATCCATAAATAGCCTACTCCTCAGTAGAAATGATAAAAAGTCGGATTTCTAACAGGGCATTGCCATCTTCGATATCACCAAAACAAAAAAGGTATTTTTCAGGAAACTGAATGTCATCCTTGCATGGAGGACGACGAAACTGCGGAACATATTCTATGGCACTGTGTCGTCAGGAGAAAACTTTTCCACAGAGAAATCCTAACTCCCACGGAACTGCGTACAGTCTCCACCAGTGAGATCCTCAACTTTATCACAAGAATTGAGCCTCTTCTAGCTTCCTAAACTGACTCTGTGGTACAAAAGATCTTTCACGTCGCGGTGCCCTCCACAACTGACGGGTCAGAATCCCTTTACAAAAGAAAGGACTTGACGTAGCCCCAGAGAAAATAATCGAATGGTGTCAAGTCGCATGATCGCGGCGACTAATTGATGAACGCTCGCCATGAGATGACCCAGTCGCCAAATTTCTCCTTCAAAACTTCGTGCGTTGCGCCTGCCGTCTTATTGGAACCACAACTCGGATATATCGATGTTGTAGAGCTCTGGCCACAGAAAGTCGGTTAACTGAATCCGATAACCGGATCGACATTTCTGGGTCTTCTTCGATACTGGCCACTACGGCGGCTATGTTTTCTTCATTTCGCATCAATCTCTGTCTGGTTGCTGGCTAAGACCCAAAAGATTCTACTCATGCTCAAAATTCTCCACGATACGAAGGGTTGCCTGCACACTGAAGCCATGATAAAGACCGACCTCACGACGAAATTCACGTTGCGTATTTACAACTTAGCCGGAATTTTAGTTTCTTCTTCTTCTCTCCATTTAAACGACGAGGTTATGATCAGAATTGTTATAGGGATCACAACTCTCCCACTTTACTGCATTGCTACTAATCCGCCTATGGGGTTCGCCGGTTCGACCCGACCTCGAAAAATATCTGCAGGCCTCCCGATTTTGAATCACTTCATCATTGAGGCCAATCAAATGCTGGTGTTTCTGCATTTGTGTGATCCAGGCAGGGTTGCCAGAAACTCCAAAGCTTTATGAGCCCAATTTTAGAAATTTTGGCGCCCAAAATCGTTGCCTAATAAGTAGTCCAAATATCGTTTGAAATAAAATTTTTCCTATCATATTCAGAAAAAATTAATAGAAATAATAAAAATAAACAATTTATTTTGTTTTTAGAAACAACTTAATATAAACGAATAAATTATTTAATACAGTCAGGCTGTAATTACACATATACACAGACTACGCAAATAGTGACAAAAACGTGTGAGTGAATCATGTCAATTGCACTGAAATTAAGAAATGAGATGCTAACAAAAATAATGGAACCAATAAAAAACTAGAATAAGCTATGCTTATCATGTAATGTAAGTAGAAGTAAGATAGAAAATCAGAACTTATTTGAACTATCTTCGGTGTTACTGCCTGAATTTTCAATCGTCCTCAAGTTGCGGCACTTACGCATATTAACCAACTATAGCGGCCTATACCGAGGTGATCAAAATATACTGTAAAGGCGATCAGCAATTCACCATATCCCAAATTGTTTACAATGATACTTGTGTACAAGTGCGTGTGACGTCACTTAAATAAAATTTGTATGTCGTTTTCAAAGAATTTTAATTATAAACAAAAAGTCGCCCAAGATTGTTAATGGAAAATATTTGTAGCCCAAATTGCATTGGGCTACTAACTTTTGAATTTTCATCGTAATTTTTTAAAAAATATAGCCCAAAATACGATAAATCGCCCAATCTGGCAACCGTGGATCCAGGAGTTTTTAGGCCTGTCTCTTTTACGCGATTGTAAGGGAACGTTGATTGCCATTGTCTTTTTTACGGAGTTCCTAGGATCTCTCATTTGAGCATGACTATACCAACTGAGCCGGTCGTGCTCCAGTTTTTTCGAGATGGGTTCTTTGACGTGAAAGCTTCCTCGGATTTTGGAACTTCTTATTCGATCAAGCTTTGTTACTTCTGCTGTCATGCGAAGCATCTTCATCTCAACTGCTGTCAATTTGCACTCATACTTTTTATTGTGCATTGTTGTCCAGCATTGTGAACCGTATGTGAGCGCCCAATCCCCTCCAAAACATCTGGCCAAACATCAAGTGCTCGTTGTAGGGAAGCCTGATCATCACCTATGATGGCTCCATCATCAGCAAAGAATAACTTATGCACTTTAGTCAAGCAGATAATCTAGGACTGTAATAAAGAGCAAAGGACTTAAGACACTTCCCTGTTGCACCCCGACTTCTTTTGGGAATTCATCGGTGACTCCTGCGGGACATCTAACTTTTGTCCTTGCTCCCTCGTACATATCCATGATCATCTGTCTGTAGGTTTCAGGGACTCCTCGTTGCCTATCGAATGCTTTTTCAAAATCAACCGGAATTTTAATAACTTCCGCATGTTCGGCAAGCGTAAAACAATGCACGATGAAATGGCAAGCTTTACTGAATATTTTGACAGCTGGATGTCATTGCTAACTTCGACAGCTGCTGAAACATAACAATTGGAAAAAGTATCATTGGTCACCCTATACATAAAATAGGTAGGTGCTGCCAAAAAAACCCACAGAAACTAGTCCAGTCTTACATCATCAGACACTTCAAGCCCTTAAGTTTATTTATAGTCATCATATAAAGCTCGAGCTTACGAGTCTACTTTTGTGTGGGATGTATTTACAGAAATTTGCGAATTAACAAATTACCTATGTTTTCTTTTTAATGTGTTCAACTGCAGAAGCATTTTCAAAAACGCATAATGTAGCCTTCCCAGCAGCTCTGCGCTCAAAAGCAATTTTATTTTTAAGTCCCACCGAAGCTCATAGTTTTATTTTAATTTTCTTAAACAAAAAACAAATCGTGTGCAAATATTCACTTTATTTGCCTCTGTAAATAATTCTAAAAAAAGCAACACACAGCAAACCTTCGATAGATATAAGAACATAATATATACAATCGACTACGATGGAAAACTTAAATCAATTATACGAAATGGCATCACATTAATAATTGTATTCTACACTTAACAACAACAAAAAAAATGCAAAGGAACCTCATCTGAACATGCAAATTGCCACAAAGTAGCTGAATTATTTTTATTTTATTTTTTTACCTATACATAAATAATTGTACTTAAAATTAGACAGATATTTAATTTCGTTTCTACCTTCATATACATACATATAGTATATAAAAAAAACATACTTAAAAAAACACATAAATTCTTGTAGATATAATTTTATTTTAATTTTTTTTATTAAATCAATGGAAACAAAGTTAATTACCAGTGAAAATATACTATACAAAAAAAAAATAGAATATAAATAGAAAATATTAAAAAAAAAAACAAACCATACATACTTCTGAACACATGCAAAGAAATTCCTAAGAAATGAAAGACTTTAAACTTAAATTTAAATATTTAGCAATTAAAACTAAGTTAGTTAAATGTATAAGTAAATACAAACAAAAAAATAAAAAAAATAATATTTACTAACAATGTAAGTGTAGTTAATTTTTAAGATGGGAATATTATATGTATACATAGATAAAAGAGAATTATTATAAAGTTAATGTATTTAGTTTTAAATAAAAAAATAAATGCAAATTGTTAAATGAAATACATAAATGAATATATGAATAGAGGAGGTGTAAAGATTAGTTAAAATTATTATAAATTGTGTTCTTTATTATATAATATCTTTGTTACAAAAAAAAAAAAATGGAAATAAAAAACTAGGCGGTGTTAGAAAAAAATTTAAATAAAATTAAAATATAAAAAAAAACATTACAAACAAAAACAGATATTGGTTAGTAGGTATTTAAAAAGAAAAAAAAATATATATAAAATATTATTAATAAGAAATTAGCAAAGCTAATTATTGTAATATAATATAATAAATTTAAACGAAATTAATAAAATAAAATTAAAGAAAAAGAAAGAGAAGAAGATAATTAAAGAGAAATAAAATGTTTTATTGAAAATAAATCTGAAATAACAAAAAAATGTTTTTTTTTTATTTATTTAATTACAATCTTCCAACAGCTTTAGCAACTAAAGATTAAAGGTTTGTTTGTATTGTTGTTCGCTTTAAGTCATATAAGTTGCCTACAAAGCGGAATTCTGGAATTCTATTGACTGTGATGCTCTAAGAAACTCTTGTAGAGTCGTTTGGGGTAAGAGTGCGCAGCGGGTAAGAGTTCGCAGTGCCATTTTTTCCATCTGTGAAAGAATTAGCAGAAATCGCTAAATGAGAATGTGAATGTGTGCTTTACTAACCGCCAATGAAGAACAACTCCTACGAAAATATTCCAATTCACAGTTCAAAGAAAAATATTATATTATTCCTTCTTAGATTTTCAACACAATGAAAAAAAAAATAGCGTCTAGGGAAAGAGTGCGCAGTCATTCTGTGGGTAAGATTGCGCAGTGTTTTCTTATCCAATACTTAACTTTTTGTAATAATAACAATTTTTGGGCTATTTCGGTCTGTCGTGAGATGCAACAAGCACATCATAGTCGTAGGTGGTAAGTTGTAGCTCTATTTTTCTGTTTTTGTTTGTCCTGAAAAATGCCTCGTATCTACTAAAGACAAACGGAAAGGAAATTTATAACCTAAACCTAAATTTGCGAGGCTAGGAAGCTGATTTCAAATGGAAGGCCGCCGAAGAATTTAGTTTGAGTGAGAGCACAGTTTCAAACCTTTTAATGTACGAAAACTGTGACTTAAAATGGCTGCGCACTCTTACCCATACCTCTGCGCACTCTTACTCTGACTTCGGGGCAAGAGTGCGCACCTTGACTTCCTTTTGTTTTTTGATCAAAACATATGAAACATCAAAAAAAAACGTAAAATATTTTTGAATAAATGTGTTCTTTAAATATAGAGTTACCAAATAATAGGCTCATTTGTTTGTTACCGGTTGTAGATTTTCCAGAATTTAAGCCCGAATTCCAAAATGCGCACTCTTGCCCCGAACGACTATATCCAATCTTGTGTAATGGATCTCCTCTGAACATACCTCAGTAGCAGGTTACCAGGTAGCATTAAATCAAGGGTAAAAGATAGTCTTATGAGAAAGACTGACCATAGATGGTCTAACATGGTAGGATATAGGCTCTTTAGCCGGCACTGGACCATAAAAGGACTAGTGAAATCCTTAAACTAAGTACGGCTCAGATAAGAAGAGCTATGGGAATAAAATTTAACGTCATCCGGACATTTTCTCGTGGGCAAACACGCCAAAAGGCTCGGAATCACAGCCGGGGATATCTGCAGATCCTGCAATGATAAAGGTGTAGCAGAAAATGTCGATCATATTTTTGACGCAAATGTTAGGGATTAGCACGTAGGAGCATTTTGGGCTGCTATTTCTTCAGTAACCTGAAGGAGGTGGGCCAGATCCACCATAGGCTCGTTCAAAATTTGTTTAAGGTAATAAAATTGTTAAGAGTTGTAAACTTAGGGAAATTGTGGCAGTTTAGGTACCATCTTGTGATGGATTTAAGGGGATCGTGATGGGCCCACCCCGTGCCTAGTGTTTTGTGATGACTCACCCTCGCAACCCCTCTCAACATAACCTCCTGCCTTTGTAATACACATACGGACCATAACCATGGCATTTGATATTCAAACCAAAATAACTAAATTCTGTGTCTAGGGGTCCGAAGATGTGATTTTAGGACAGTGGTCCATTGAAATACTGTTTAATGTTTAATAATAATAATATTTGGTAGGTAGAACCAAGCCTAGCTTCCCGCAACCATTTGTGTGTGCGCGTTATATTTTTGCACGAATGGAAGGGACCTACAGTTTTTTGCCATCTCCGAACGGCGAGTTGGAAAGCTTCACATGACAAATGATACTCTGGAATGCTTGTCAGGCATTCGGAAGAGGTGAGCACTGTGGAGAACTTTTTAGGTGTTTGCGGCAGGATTTGAACCCAAGACCGCTGGCTCAGTAGACCGACGCACTAACCACTTGCACTACGGTGTTCATAATTTTTAAGGTCCTTGTATTCATAATATCAGCGCCCGCTTCAGTTTTAAACTCTCCATTTTATGAGTTTTGGAGACTTTGACCAGAGCGTCATTCTATCATTTGACCTTTCACAAATTGCACACGGACGTTGTTGCTTGTTCTACGTAAATGAATGAGAAAATCTTATAGAACTACGCCGTCAGTACATGAACTTAATTCAAATCCAACAGGCCAAATCCAACCTGACGTCCGGCAATTAAACATTATTAAGTCAAGCTCAGAACAATCCTCCGCATTCATTAGAATCCACATATCCATTGCAGACAATGACCTTCCTCAACTTGATGATGAAATGGCGACGTTGTAACTGGAGACAAATCCACCAAATCACATACATATGTATATGTAATTGGAATATACTATCTTATTCAGGAACCAAGCTTTCCTACAGCTGACAAAAAAAAAATTAAGTTAAGAAAATGAAACGAAACGATGATGTTCAGAGTATATCCGTGATTACATGCCGCTTTGCACTATGAATGCATACTTACATTATATAAAGCCGTTATTATAACGGCATGCGACCACGGCAATACTCTCAACATCAGCGCTTCGTTTCGTTTTGTTTCCTACTTTTTACTAAGTTTTGCTCATCATTTTTATTTTATAACTTTTAGTTTCAGAAAATACATATGTAGAGTGTACATTTGTATAAGCAATGTCGTGTTCTACTTGTCAAATGTCAGATGTCGAAGAGATAATGCTAATCCACCATCATGGTGCGTCCGCCATATTGAATTTTAAATGACACCACCTAGCATATCGTATTCTACTTATCAAACCCTTCAATTTGATATCAATATTACATAGGTCGTGAAGATAACGGTTATCCGCCATCTTGGTGCATCCGCAATATTACATTTTTCTGAGACGTTAAAAGGCCCAAGACACTCTCCAGATCAAAACGAATCCAACGACACCTCATTTGTTGAAATCGGTTCCATAGTTTAGGCTGTACGAGGTGACATCCTTACGCATAAACATACAAACCCACCCTCACCAGCAAACGCTTTTCTATCCAACAAGTCCAATAAAGCTTTCTGTTTCGTTTTCTGCACCAGGTATGTACATAGAAATCGCAGCAGGCTGCTGTTCTTCAGCGTTATCAGTTGTTTCCCCATTTGTAGCAACCCTTCACTAGATTAACTAGCCCACCTCCTTGGAACAGAACCATTGTTTAAAAACGTTCTTGTACTCGGTTCTAGTCGAGAAATGGGAACACGTACCAAAACTTTTACATCGCTGATTTTTGAAGTTGACAGAAGAAGTACAGTAATCTAAGAAGTGCTGGCATTTTGTAATTGAATTTCAAGAACCTAAACGAATAAATTCAACCATCCCACAACAATATCGAAGTTCACACAACTCTGTCCCATCCCAAGCATAATTGTCGTCCAGGAGGCGATATGAATGCTTTGTGGGCTTTCTGCACCAGGCACACAGATATAGCAGTCTACAATATTCAGCAGTATTCTGTTGTTTGTTACATTCCCCTGCCTTCAGCAATTTCTAAACCACCTCTTCGTTGGAAATACCCGTTGTTTGAATATTCACATCCCGAGTCTGATTGAGGAAGTGGACCAGTTATGATCATTTTAGCATATTTCAGATTTACCGAAATTAAGAAGAAAAATAGTACACGACACCTCAGCTGTGAGTTCAGTCTGTTTTACTACTGGAAAGTGAACTAATAAATAAAAAAAAGTGAATCATGATAAATAAAATCTAGCTGATGATTCAAAATGGAGTATTTCCAAAAAGTAGCCATTTTGTTATTTCGAAAATTTAAAAGAAGCAAATTAATTTGACGATGCAAACGGACGTCACTCACGCTAAATGGGTGATGGACATTATAGGTATGATCCATAATGTTACACGGAGCACGAGTACATGAAGGCAGACACAATGTTGGGAAACTCGAATGCTAGGTTTCAATTTAAACTTACTCTAGGGGTGGTGTCCAGGATTACTAGATAGTTTCGTAACTAGATTTTTTTTTCTTTGCTTACGATTCACAGATTTTGTTTATCAAGATGCTTCTTATTACTCATTTTTGGTGCAATAAATTTTTTCCGCCATACTATCATGGCATGCCTTGGCAGTAGGTTTTGAAATTAACTTCTGTAGTCGATAACCAATTGCATCTGAAATAAGCTCAAGTAGTGAATGGATTTTCGCCGATTTATATCAATTTTAGGATACACATTCTTACATTATGAAAAAAGAATATGCTGTTGATGGGAGTTTGGTAAAATTGTACAAGAATATACTATATGATCAATTCAATACGTTAATTACATTTTTGCTAAATGAAGATTGCTTAGATCACTCCAAACATTTTGCAAATTGAATACCTACCGTTAAATGGACAAATTAGAGAGGAACCTTATCGGCATTACAAATTGCTAAATTTTATACATATACATGTTACTAAAGACTTAAGAGTTCTACCTGTTCACAAAGCCTTAAAACTACAACTTTACTGATCTTGATATACTCAACTAAGGTACTTGAAAAGGGCCTTAATGCGGCATTTACGGGAAGTAACATTTGTGTCAAAATCACATAGTATTTGTCTGTCAATTCATATTTCTTGATTTCATGTACTGTCAAGACTATTGTCATATCGCAAAGCATATACGATTGAAAAATCGTCAGCATTCGAAGTTAGCACACCCTTTTAGTTGTCAACTGTCAATGTCAACAAACTGTCATTACCTTCCCTTTCTCCTCTAGTGCGTTGGCAACTCTCTCTACATTTCTACGAAGTCAGTTGAATTTGCCACCTTCTCAACTGAGAAGAAGCTGTAGAGTGCCTTTTTTTATTTTCTTGTAAGGGAAGGAAGAGCCATCTTGCTACTCTTTATCTGTCAATTTCTCAGCTTTCCCTTTCGCTCTCTTTCAGTTGACATTTTCCATTCCCTTCATTATTCTAAATTGTCCCAAATATTTTAAACCATTTAGAATCGTGCACTGAAGTTGGTTTTTCTCAATTATCGTGTTCATATCTTTTGCGTGGATTAAAGACATCCCGTTAGAACGTTTCAAAACATATACACATGCAATACGAGTAGGTATAATATAGAAAACAAAAAATTTAATTAAAATTCCAGCATAGCTTCAAGGCAAGGCATCTCCCTTATTTGTATCGGGATAAATGGCAAGACATATTAGCCGTTTAGAGCCCATTCCAGTGTTAACCCCCCCACCGCCAGTATAACAGGAACCGACAAAAATAACAGCATCTATTTGCAGGCAGGATATACATACAACAGTGAACATTATTTTTACTCCTCCATTTTGTAGGTAATATAATAATTACAGTGAACGTGTTTAACTCCTCGTTCGTCCTTGCTGAGTTATTTTATATTTGTACCACACCCACGTGCTAGCGATGCCATTTTAGGAAACTTAAGTCTCCTGGATGACTGGAGAAATACACATATAAACGGAGGCTTAAACTGCATTTGTCTGTGTATGTGTGGCATAAATATAAATCCCTTTTTTATGGGACAAGGTTACATCCGCGTAAGTAGAACGAAATGACTTTTAAATTATAGCATGAGAACTGTGTTAAGGATATCATCACAGAATCAGGAGGATGGGCTGTCGAAAATTCCTGCCAATCGGATTAGATGAATCATTAGAGACTCTGTAGTCTGTAGTGATAAGATAACCGTTTCTTTTTTTTATACAGTAATTTATGAAAGTCAAATGAAGTAATCGCCCGTATAACGGTATGGGGAACTAAAATATTTATATAAGCTTTGCGCGAAACTATAAAATGAGCTTAAGATTTAGGGATAAGCGCTAAGAGTTTTATTATTTACATGAGGACGAGTATGTGTGTGTGGTTTGTTGTTTTTTATGTAAGCAAATCTGAGATTTTATATTCTCTTTTTTATGGTTCATATAAATAGGTATTAGCTTCCGGATTAGTATAGGATCCAGGGCTCCAAGAAATACTTACAAAATTATATGCGTTTATACGATGTCTTTGGTTAAATGATTGCAGGAAGAAACACGTTGATTGACTGGAGCCAGGATTAAATTAGTATTTATCCTTTTTCTGACACAAAACCTTACAAATGCGGTTCTGAACACATAGCACATAGAAATGTGGTTGTGATCTCATCTTTTCACATAAAATTCATCATTCTGACACTCAGACAGAACTTCAGTTTGATGAGTCCTTTTCGGAGAAAGGGGAGTGGGCACTTTGAGCTCAGGTTAACAACAGTCACCACGTATAGCAAAGATCGAAGGCAGGATAGTCACATAGGAAATGTGTCTTCAGAGATGTCGTTCGTAGAATTAGCCCTATGAGGTACAGTCGAACTTCGATAACTCGAATATTTAATAACTCGAATGAAATTGGTTGGCAATAGCGCCAAGACTGAAATTTACATATAATTTTTATTTGATAACTCGAACTTCTACAGGGTTTTTCAGCACGGACGCTACAAAAGTAGAGCGGCAGGGACAGCAAATGACGCCATATTTCTTGCCGCTCTTTTGACGTTTCTCTTTAGTAAGGTTTGCCATTTCATGATGGAAAGATATACGAGCCAACAACGAGTCGAAACTATTAAAATTAACTACCGAAATTCGGAGTCAGCGGAGCCTCAGCGTCAAGAGCGCTACGTCCATAATCGTCCTAGCAGATCAACAATTGAGCGTCCAGTGGAAAAATTTGAATCCACAGGCACAGTACAAAATGCTCCCGTGCCAGTGATGCAAAGAAGTGCCCGTAGTGTCGAGAATATTGCTGCCGCTGAGGCTTCAGTTGAAGAAAGCCCAAATGTGTCTCTCACACGTCGTTCTCAAGCGTTGGGCATCTCTGTGACGTCGTTGTGGCGAATTTTGCGAAAAGATCTTAGCCTTCATCCTTACAAGATTAAATTGACGCAAGAACTGAAGCCGCTTGACCACCAGAAGCGTCGTATGTTCGTGAATTGGGCTGAGCAACAACTTGAAAATGATTCGGATTTTCATCGAAAAATCATCTTCAGCGATGAGGCTCATTTCTGGCTGAATGGCTTCGTCAATAAACAAAATATGCGGTATTTGTCAGGCAGCAATCCACACGGACTCCATAAGTCATCATTGCATCCCGAAAAAATAATGGTTTGGTGTGGTTTATGGGCCGGCGGCGTCATTGGGCCGTACTTCTTCCGTCATGATCAAGACCAGCACGTTACTGTGAATGGGAATCGCTACCGTTCAATGATAACCGAATATTTTTGGCCCCAATTAGATGATATGGACTTGGAGGACATGTGATTCCAACAGGACGGCGCCACAAGCCACACAGGACTATGGAATGTTTGAGATAACCTAAAAGATCACTTGTATAGATATTGAACAGTATCGGAGAGTTTACCGCTCCCTGTTGCAAACCGTTTTTGATATCAAATATTCTACTCGAAATGACGTTGCCACATTTGACAACGAACTTCTTTCCAATCAACATGTCGTAGATCATATATAGCAGGGGTTTTTCCATACCCATCCTGGTCAACTTGTAGAACAGCCCTTCTAGCCATACGGTGTCGAAAGCCTTCTCGAAGTCAACCAGGCAGGCACCAGTGCACTGTTGTTTGCATTTATTCCATTGAATTTGAAAAGTGTGTTTCTTCTTCTTTTTTAACTATTAAATATATTCACCAAAAACTATTTTTCGGTAACAAATAGTGATTGACATTTGACAAATTGTCAGATAGCTGTTTGACAGATGTCCCTCGCTTAAAATATACGGCGTCAGCAGTCCTATACAGAACTAAGGCTAGCTTCTCGCAACGTGTTATTTCCACGAAATGGAAGGGACCTACAGTTTTTTGCCGACTCCAAACGGCGAGTTGAGAAGCTTCTCATGACAAATGGTACTCTTTGATTGCTTGTCAGATTCGAAAGAGGTGGCACCGTGAAAAAACTTTTAGGTGTTTTTGCTGGGATTGAACCCGGGCAGCATGCGTAGTAGTCCAACGCACTTACCACCATGGCCACAGCGACCACGATGTACCTCGCTTACTACATGAAAAAGATGTAGCACGATTTTGCAAGAGGGGACATTTTTTGACACTCTCATTAAATTTTTTGACCCCTCATTTGACTCTCTCTTCTCTTGATTTTTGGCAGTTTTAAGTAATTTTACGTAAAATTATCATACCAGTCACCAAACAGACCTATTACTAAGTTGGTATATTGCTCGATACGAACTCAAAGCTGAAAGCTTAGTTTTATTTTTGGCAAAAAAATAGTAGGCGCCTAAAAAAACATTATCTCTTGATGCCAATTTACAAATTTATCCATCAATTTTGTATTTTACCTAATAACTCAAAGTCTTGATAACTCGAATTTTTTTTGTAGCAAGTGATGGTTCGAGTTATCGAAGTTCGATTGTATTTGAAAAAAGAGTAACCTATTAGAGCGCCAGTCAGTCTTTCCTGCTGATGGATAGAAAAAATGCACCTGATTTTCTACAAACGACGGAGAACATTTACTTGGCCTGTCTGTGTGCAGGAGAGTTGCCCCATCTTCGATTGTGTCCGCTAGAGACCCAAAAGTCTTCAAGAAATAACGGCCTTAAAATGTTTGAAAGGGGTAAAGTTGGAAGAACAGTTCATCAGTCTGTCTTGAAAGTCCTAGGTAGGTATATACAATTTAATTTTTTAAAATCTAAGGAAATGTAGGAACCAATAAAAGCCTATACTTCTGTATATTTTTAGCAAAGAGGTGCGATCATAATTTTTGACTGTTTACCCCGAAAACTACCACCTCTTTCATACTCTCTTCGTCCTCAAAGAAACGGTGCGGTGCTCAAATGAATGAATTCACATTTTTGTTTGCCTCTCTCTGATTTTTCCTTGTCATCGCCGCATACTGTATCGTCGTGACACAATCATCCCTATGCATAGGCGTCAAGGTACATGAAAGGAATGTCAACAGTAGCTATTTTTATTTGTTCCTTTTTTTTTGGAGGTGGTGAGGCTGGAGGAGGAATTGAATGTCTCAAAAGGATGTTGACAAGATGGAGATATGAGGCTTTCATTTTTTCCTCCTATTTTAAAAGAAAGAGTGAAATGTATTTTTGAAATGGGATATTGTTAAAACATACATCGAAATTTAAATGATGAAGGATATACCATACCATATGTATCTGGCTTATTTAAGGAGGTTAAAAGGAGAGGCCCTTTATTTTGATCTAAAGGTTTGCTTTTGTGGTTCGTTTCGGTTTAGGTTAAGCAAGCGAAAATGTTTCTTCTTTCAAATGCTTTGTCACTTACTCGTAGGGTGGTGGATTTTGTTTTGTCAGAGATACACTTATGTGGTTATCAAACGGCTTTGTGGGTGTAAGTGCTTTACAGGTTGAGATATCTTATCGTTTTCATTTCTTTGTAAACATTTTTTAAAGGTTTTATGAAACCCTAGGAAGCCATTGATGCTTTCGAGATTTGTTCACCTTTCATTGGATCTTATTCCAAAATGAATGCATGGAAAAATAAAAAGCCAGCCACGTGTGGGACAGAGAATTTTGAAGATGTCCTTTAATCGAGTCTTCGAGTCGTGTGATTTATATGGCGAAAAACTTTTACAAAAATACATATTATTACTACAAAAAAAAAAATAGAGCATTAAATACCTGAGTCAGAACCTGAGCACTGTCATTAAAAGGTTGACATTTAATACTGCGTCCTTCAGTTACCGAGCCGAACAACTTATTGGCTTAATCTTGGAAAAACATAAATCACAGTTGGACACATCTGCGAACAAGCCGGCTGAAACAACAAACTTTGCAGATAGAATATAAAACAAATTTCTAACACTATCTGGAGTGAAAGATCTTCTCTGGAAATTCAATTGCCGAGAAGCCAGATAGTCTCCATTTTTATGGACTCCTCCAATGGACGAGGCAATAAGTTTTGTTTTATGTTTGTTAAGGTTACAAGGGGTTATGAGACTGAGCCGTCATAAAACACTAGGCACCAATCGCTTATGATGATATATAAACCGAAACACTTCCATCTAAACATTGGATTTTGACCAGTTTGGCCAACCTCTTACAGTGTTTCAAAGAAGTAATTCCCCAGAAAGCTCTTATGAGAACAAGCAATGGTCTAAGATTCACAAAGGATATGTTCGACATCCTCTTTTGTATATATTTCATTGCAGTATCTGCATTCGTTCATGCTTGCTTGGCATGCTTTCTCAGGAAAGAGTGTCCGGAAAGAACTCCTACTAGAGTTATTAAATTTGCCGTATTTAGTTCAAGGATTGCTATGGTTGCTTTGTGGTTTAAAACTGACCAAAGGGCCTTGGACATCATATGCCCCTCTATTCTTGACTATCTCTGGCCTTGATGCCGCATGATGGTGGCCCTATGTGCATCATCTCGATTATTACAGATTATTACGATCTAGCAGAAAGAACTTACTTTTTAAACTGTAACTCAATAGAAAAGATCAGCGTAATTTTTAAAATCAGAGGAGAGCTATTAAATTTGAATTTCATTCCACACCGTCCAGAGCTACCTGTCTTGTGCAATCTTTGCAATATGAAGATACGAGAGGATATATTTCACTTCCTTGCAATATGCCCAGTTTTAAAAGAAATTCGATTGAGATTCTTCGATTCGTATACCCTGGAATTAGGTGAAGCAATTGAAATCTTAAATGGAGTCCGAGGCTGGGATTTACTTTTCAACTACTGTGCAAATGCTCTTCGTTATAGAAAATGTATAGTTGAAGAAGATTTTTAATGTTTAATGTATATACATATTGCCTTTTTCTTTGTTCTCTGTTAAAAACAAAAATAGAAATGTAACTATTGTCAATCTGGTAGACGGTCATAGGCCAAACCATAATAGACTTAGAATTATATTGAATGTTATGAATTAAAAATGAAAATAAAAGTCATATAAACTAACTAACTAACTCATCTCGGTTAAAGGCAGTGCGCCCCCCACCCCCCCCCCCCCCTTCTTTCTAAGGCATTCGCAAGTTTTTTTTCTGTCCAAACTGGAGTGTCCTGATACTCAACATAGCTGAACCCTATTCTGTCTGCTAAATATTTTCAGCATAGAGGGACATCATTTTTTATGTTGTGTTATACATTACTATACTCTGCCCCAACCGAATTGTCAGTACAGGCCTTATGGGAGAGCTTTTTTTTAAACACTGGTGCCTGTAAATGTCTTCACGATACTCAATTAGAAAAATTGCCTTTGAACATCACGAACAGCCTGTCTGGTACAATAGCCGCGTTTTATTATCACTCCTGATCCAGATTGGATCATGCTTTTCATTTTGGAGATCTTGCTTTTTATTTGGATCTATTTTCGTGATCTTAAAATTAGTTCGGATATTTCTCAGTAGGATGCACTTCCGCTTGTGAACTTTGCTTATCTGTATCGGTGACAGAAACCTGCCATAAAAACCGTTAATCCGTGACAGAAACCTGCGCTGAAAACGTGCTAAATGTCTGTATCCGGCTAAAGGTTGTGTAATAAAACAGCAACTTCGCACTTAAGGTCTGCGTCTGAGCTAAAAGGGTATATGTCTGAGCTAAAAAGGTGTGCAATGTAATACAGTTTGTTGTATTATGCCTGTGATCTGATCCGGATCAGATTAGAATAATAAAACGATTGTGTGACTGCCAGCAACCCTCGCTGTGTATACGGTAAATATGAGTATCAAAGCAGTGTTACCATTACAAAATTAAAGCAAATCCTTACAGCTTTTTCTGTGGTTTTTGTGAAAGACCTTAGAGATTTTTGCTTTGAGAAGCAATAAATAACTTTGAGTATGCGAGGGTGTTGCCGCTTGATTTTTGTTTTTTTTCAGGTTCTTGTTTCCCTGGAGGAATTGCAAAAATGCATTTAAACAATTTTTCGCGTATTGTACTTCATATGGGTGTGGAAACGAATAGTGAATACGAAAACGAATAATGATTTTTCGATTCTTAGCTTATGTTATATCTCGTAAACTAATCGTTTCCAACGTATAACATTCATAGATTAAAACGCCCTCTACAACATTCTAAAATTTCGTTCAACAAATTGTGTTGTTTTCAAATCAGCAGATGGTAACCCTACGAGTATAGCTCTCCGATTTGGCGCGATTTGTCATACATACTACGGTTACCCAGTCACAGCTTAAAAGAGCGACAGGTTTATGCAAGGTTTTGCAACCAAACTGAGAGGCAAACGTCCTATCTGCAGGAAAGCAGAGAAGATTTTGAATACTTTCGGGAGAAAAATTCTTCGTCGGATATTCGGTCCCGTATGCGAGGAGCGCGAATGGAGGAGAAGATATATCCGCGAACTCTAGGGCTGTACCAAGACGTGGATGTAGTCCGAAAAGCCAAAACACGTCGACTACACTGGCTCGGCCACATCGAGCGAATGGAGAACAATGCTCCAGCAAAGAGGAGAAGCAGCGCGCCCGAGATAGAAGAGAGTGGAAGGCTGCCGTGTTTCAGGTAGAGATTCTTCACGGGTCGGGAGCCCGTTAAGTAAGTAAATGTATATGTTTGAAAGCCTGAATTGATCTTGGATTCTCAAAGTTGGACTTGTTTTAACAAAGAATCCTGTGAAGGTTTTTTTTTTGCTTCTATTTCCTCTAATATGCACCACTGAATTGTTCCTTTTTTTTATTGACCGTTCTTTCGTAGCCCTGCTCTAGCACAGTCTTTTCTACCTAATATTACGAAAGAACTTCACAGTTCCTAGAAAGGTATCTTCTTTTATTCTAAGGCATTTACCCGCTTGGAATGCCTCTTATCCGGAAAAGTAGGCAACAGGAATTGTAGCATTCGGAGTGACATACAACAGGGTTGCACACGTTCTCCACTACTTTTGACATTAATATGTCTAACCGCTTGATGTTTGTACTGAAAAATGTGCGCTATTTTGAATCGTGATGATACAAAACAAAGTTGTTTCCTTTGGTTTTGTTGTTGTTTTTTGTTTCTTTTCTATTTTTACCCGGCTATGGCAAAGCCAACAAAACCCTGCACGGGAAGAGTGGACGAATAATAGTAACTCGGCATACAGACACTGCAGTCTTCGCGGACGGATCTAAAACTGTTAATGAAACGGGGACTGGTATATTTTGCATGAACACAGGGCTAAAAGTATCCTTAAGACTCCCGGATGCCTTCACCCTCTTTCAGGCAGAAGTTCTAGCCAAACTTAGGACTCTAGTGGTCCTGCCGAATAACGCAAAGGGCATTATGCAGAACCAGGTAAGACTATGTTGGGTGCCTGGTCAGTTTGTTGTAGAAAGCAACAAGTTTGCCGATGAGTTGGCAAGGAAAGTAGGGAAACTGCCGACTGTGGCCAAAACTAACTGAAAAGTACGACACAATAATAGCCCTGATCTCAATTTTTCTCAAAATCTTTTACGGTTATTTTAATAAATGATTTAAAAAAAACAACTACAATGACATAATAATGTTCCTTGTGTACTTCCGTGCAGCGGAGGTCTTTGTCTTTTTTTTCTGCTGCCTACCGGCTATGTGCTTTCTTCTATTTTGAAGGTGAAAATGGACTCAGCGTAGTCGACTTAAATTTATGAATTTGGGGGCCCTTTATCTTAAGCTTTCCTAAATTAATTCATTTGAAAAGTTGAAGTCGAAGTAGAATGGTCTTTATTTACTATTTTTCATTTTAAACTGAATGGCAATTTCTTGTCTCGATTTCTAACCGTTGGCTATTTCCATCAGATGAGGCATTGCCAGCAGTATCGTAGCCAGAGTCGCCGATGCAAAGTAGGTCGGTGTATAAAAAAATTATCTACAATTCGAGGAAAACATTCTTATAAACCTCAAAAGTGCTTGTGCTTAAAGTCGTCTACAATTTTTTGAGAATATGGTTAATCGATTTTGTATATCCTGACAAAAATGAATTCGTTCGTCTTTTCTTTTTCCTTTTCCTGCCCGCACATCTTTTTCCCGTGTCGACCGACATCCAAATTCATTGCCCAAAAAAAAAGAAACCATAAAAACGATTCCAGTAAGCATATTTGTTTTGTGAACTTACCGCCGCGCCGTAAAAGTTTGAATTATTCATACGATTACCATATAAAGCTTCAATAAAATGTCCCCATCATTATACCACTGATTTCTTGATCTTCACCAACACACACACACACACACACCGATTCAAAGGAAGGAAAAACTAACACAGACTGACAGTTCGGTACGGTGCCCGTTTTTGCGTACGAATACTCGTTCTATACACAAATTCTGAAATTCACGATGGAAAAAGAAAGAAAGAGAAATCATCGTAATCGAAATCGAAATAGAAAAGTAAACCAAACAGAGAAAGAGAGCGAGAGAGAAATAATCTGTAACCCAAAGACAAAGTATATTTTTTTCCTAACTTCTTCTTCCCAAACTTTTACCTGTTTTCCGGCAGGCAGACAGCTGGACCCCTCCCATTGCTGCTTTCCCACGACTCAATATCAAACTAACCAACCGCCGCAGGGAGTGAGGGGTTCGTGTGTTTGTGGCACATTAGTGAGTGCGTGCGTCAAGTTGTCTATCTGAACTCGAAGGTGAACACACAAAAACTCAATAAAACTTTATTACCTTACATTTGCTTCAAACACACACCCAGAGGTTCGCGTATATCCTGGCCCCCTCGTATTATTTTTTTGGGAAAGCAACTCACCTTCGCATCCCGGAATCACTTTTCTCAAATTTTTACTACTCTCCCGTTCGAGTTACTCATTCCAGAACGCTTAGCTGTGGTAATGTGTAAGATGGTAGTTTTAAATATGCGCCTCTGCACAGCTCATCCACAGTGATGAGATTCCTCTTTGTTGGAGTTTTATGGACATTTTCCAGGACAGTGACTTCTTCGGATCATCCCATTGAAAATAGTGTGCACCCATCTGTCTTTTAGGATTCTGAGGTGAGTCATCTCAGCCCAAATTGAATAGGAACTTACTGTGTTTTTGAGGTCTACTAGGTTAGGTTAGGTTAGGTGGCTATCCCCATTTTTGGTTGGATTTACTTAGACACTTAGTAGGTCTATTGTGTTGCCACATGAGTCGATTATAACTATCGGTACTCCTACTCCTACTCCTACTCCTACTCCTACTCCTACTCCTACTCCTACTCCTACTCCTATTCCTACTCCTACTCCTACTCCTACTCCTCCTCCTACTCCTACTCCTACTCATACTCCTACTCCTACTCCTACTCCTACTCCTACTCCTACTCCTACTCCTACTCCTACTCCTACTCCTACTCCTACTCCTACTCCTACTCCTCCTCCTACTCCTACTCCTACTCATACTCATACTCATACTCCTACTCCTACTCCTACTCCTACTCCTACTCCTACTCCTACTCCTACTCCTACTCCTACTCCTACTCCTACTCCTACTCCTACTCCTACTCCTACTCCTACTCCTACTCCTACTCCTACTCCTACTCCTACTCCTATTCCTATTCCTACTCCTACTCCTACTCCTACTCCTACTCCTACTCCTACTCCTACTCCTACTCCTACTCCTACTCCTACTCCTACTCCTACTCCTACTCCTACTCCTACTCCTACTCCTACTCCTACTCCTACTCCTACTCCTACTCCTACTCCTACTCCTACTTCTACCCCTACTCCTAATCCTACTTCTACCCCTACTCCTACTCCTACTCCTACTCCTACTCCTACTTTTACTTCTAGTTCTACTCCTACTCCTACTCCTACTCCTACTCCTACTCCTACTCCTACTCCTACTCCTACTCCTACTCCTACTCCTACTCCTACTCCTACTCCTACTCCTACTCCTACTCCTACTCCTACTCCTACTCCTACTCCTACTCCTACTCCTACTCCTACTCCTACTCCTACTCCTACTCCTACTCCTACTCCTACTCCTACTCCTACTCCTACTTTTACTTCTAGTTCTACTCCTATTCCTACTCCTACTCTTAGCCCTACTCCTACTCCTATTCCTACTCCTAGAATGCCAACAACACGCGGTGTTCCCAAGCGGTCCCCAATCTAAGTACTAACCGCGCCCGACGCTGCTTGATTTCGGTGATTTAACGAGAACCGATGTTTTCAGCGTGGTAAGGTCGTCGGCTTTGAAGTCTTCTAAGCCATCAGGAGGTTCTCTTTCGACTCTTTCGAGACACAATATCGTCATAAACCTTTTAACTTTAAACTTCTTTAGAGTGACGCTGCTATTATATCCGAACCTAAAATAATGTGTCATAAATGTTATCATTATCTTCCCTGGTCTAACACATCCTTTCATTCATCACTAAGCTTACAGAAAGGGGTAAGGATCAGATCACAGTTGTCAAATGAAGACTTCGTCATCAAAAGCTGGATCATAATCAGTCTTTTAAGCCACCCGCTCTACTCATAATCAAAGGAAATTCTAGTCAAAGTCAAACTTAAAGCCAGTTAAGCCGCTGAGAAAGACGGTATAGAGGCAAGACTGCAAACACAAGCTTACCTCAAAAAGATGGTTGAGTGAAAATAACCAAACTAGCTGTCTCCCTTTCTTTTTATTGCATCACTATAAGTCGGGAATAAATCCAAATCTAAGCCCCATCTAAAGCTTACCACCTGGCTCTACCATTCAGCTAAGCTGAAGCCCACTTTTTCTTCTTCCTACGACCTAGCCTTGCTATTTTTTAGGCACCTCAAGTGTGCATTCGAAGACTTCCCGAGACGGGTATCTAATAATATTTTTCTGCGTTGTACAACAGGCTTTGAGTGATCTGTGGATATGTAGTGCCTTAAGTGGCAGTTGGACTGACTTTTTGATTTTGCGGGTCTTTCGAGAACCAACCAGCCTATATTAGATATTCCGTTGACAGCATTCAGCTTGGTATCCAAGCAGTTCAAATACTTCCAAGTAAATGAAAAAGTTACCGAGTATACGCATACTTCGTCCTTTTGTTGGGAAAACTCGCTTGCGGAAAAGAAAAGAATAGGAAAGCAAAGCAAACAAAAAGAAAAAAAAAACCAAATAAATAAAATTTCCTGCTGAAACACACGAAAATCATTCAATCGTTATGGTACGTGCATAGTTTGCCAATCCCCATGTTGTCATCGTCCTGTTTCTGTGTGTTTGTGTGTCGAACTAGAAGGTTCGATGATTGCGAAGCGAAAACTCATTACGCATCGATGACATTTGAGGCAAGTTCTCAGATTTGATGGTTGTTGTTTCGAAAGAATTGAAGGGTGGTGAAACCCTAGAGGTAGGATAAGGAAAATGTTTCTGCATTGAGAGGCAAGGGAAAATGTCCTTTGAGTGTAATTCGAACGAGGGACACTTCTCTGACAGGGAGAAAGTTATTTAGTGGCAGAGATTTTTCGTTTCAGGTAACTAAATGATTTTCAAATTCAATTTACAAGTTATCTAATTTTTGTTAAAAGAACAGAGTTAAGTTACAACCTTGTGGCAGTCTTATTTGGAAAAAGAATTCAATTGAAAATCACCTTTATTATGAACGCTAAGGTTGAATGAGGGGTAAAATCATCTTAAAGCTCGTACAGGGCGAGGTTGCTCTCGAAGGTGTGCACTTTAAGGATGATATCATCATAAGCTTTATAAATCCCTTAAAGTCGTTTATAGGGTTACGATTAACTCCTAAGGCAAGTGTAGGTGGTCCTAAGCTCACAGAAGCACACAGCCATGATACATCAAGCCACGCTGTCAGACCGAATAAAACACTGACACTTAGATTTGCTTGATGGCATCCATCCCTACATACAGCGTTGCCGTTTGGGACGCTTTTTCGGCGATGGGACCCGGGACCCCACTTTTCAATAACACTCAGATTTTGACGCATTTTGAAAATATTGGACCCTTTTTACAATTTATTTTCATTTCATGTACTTTACTCTTAAAACACACCCATTTTGTTCCAATAGTGATGAAATCAACAAAGTATTTTTGTTAGTCAGAATTTCCTTTCCACAAACTCGTTCTGCATACATGCTTTTTTTTATCTTTGTTATTTTTTTTCCCAATATTTATTTTATTTTAAGTTCAGCAATAAGATACAGTTTTTCGAAAAATTGCATTTTTTCATACAAATACAAGTAGGACCCCTTTTTTGCTTCTGGGCCCCTTTTTGGGACGCTTTTTTAAATTTGCTCACGGCAAACCTACCTACATAGTATAACGATATAGGGAAGGGTCTATAGAAATGGCTTCACCTTTAGACAGTTTAGTTAAGGTGAGTTGAGGAAGATGGTTGCCCTATAGAGTCGCTCACTTAGACAAGTAAGGTTTGCTTACTAAACCACATAACACCATATTATGTATTGTACAGCACTTGGAAATTAAAATGACACGTGTAAATAGTGAACACCGTTTTAAAGTGGTTAGTATGTTGGACTACTACGCAGTGCTGCCCAGGTTCAATCTCAGCAAAACACCTAAACGTTTTTTCACGGTACCACATCTTTCGAATGTCATTCAAAGAGCATTATTTGCCAGGAAGAGCTTCTCATCTCGCCGTTCGGTGTCGGCAAAAAATAGTAGTAGATCCCTTTCATTCGTGCAAAAATATAACACAAACATACAAATAGTTGCGAGAAATAGGCCCCGGTTTACCCCGAACTGTAGCACCACCTAAAGAAGAAGAAGAAGAATTGAAAGTGTTAAATAAACTAACGCATACGATCTTCATACCGTAAAGAGTGTGGTCGCTTTTCTTTTATTGGTTCTTATTTCTTATCAAATTTAATACAGTCCATTTCAAATCAAATAAATAAATATTTCAGTATAAAACATGGTCCTTCGAGCCGGATGCCGAAAGAGTGTTGCAAACAAAGACGAAAATCTAAAGAATCCTACACACGAGCAGTTTATCAGTGTCGTTGCAGAAGAATGTTGCAGTTTATGTTGCTGCAACAATTGTGGTTTGCCCACTAAACCACATTATACATATTAAAATTATATAATACTGAAAACGTCACTTTTTACGTGTTTTAATTGTTTCAATGTGAAAGTGTCAAAGAAAGAAGCATTCGATCTTTATAATGTAAAGAGTGTGGTTTAGTTTCGTTTTATCTTATATATAATATCAAGTAAAGGGTGATTTTTTAGCTGGTTTGGTTTTGGCAATACTGGTTTTGACAGCTGACGTGTGTTTAGTACCTTGTGTCACTGTCAAACAGCTTCAGTTTGGTTTGCAATTTAACCATGGATCGTCTTACAAATGAACAACGCTTGCAAATTATTGACTTTTACTATCAAAATTCGTGCTCGGTTCGAAATGTTCATCGCGCGCTTTTTATCGAAAAATTGTGTTCAGCGATGAGGCTCATTTTTGGTTGAATGGGTACGTAAATAAGCAAAATTGCCGCATTTGGAGTGAAGATCAGCCAGAAGCATTGCAACAGCTACCAATGCATCCCGAAAAAGCCACTGTTTGGTGCGGTTTATGGGCCGGCGGCATTATTGGGCCATATTTCTTCAAAGATGATGCGAATCGCAGCGTTACTGTCAATGGTGAACGCTACCGAGCAATGATAACAAACTTTTTTTTGCCCGAAATGGAAGTTCTTGACTTGCATGATATGTGGTTTCAACAAGACGGTGCCACATGCCACACAGCACGCGAAACAATGGCGCAATTGCGAGGCGAGTTTGGTGAACAGTTAATTTCACGTTTCGGGCCGGTCAATTGGCCGCCTAGATCGTGCGATTTGACACCATTAGATTATTTTTTGTGGGGGTATGTCAAGGCTAATGTCTATAGGGACAAGCCCGCTTCGATTGACGCACTGGAAGCCAACATCCATGCATTCATTCGTGAGATACCGGCCGATATGTGTGAAAGAGTATGCCAAAATTGGACTCAGCGGATGGGCTACCTGAGACGCAGCCACGGTCAACATTTGCATGAAATTATCTTTAAACATTAAATTGCAAGGTTCAAACTATCGATTCAAATAAATATTTCATTCATTTTTTCGAATTTTTTGTGTTTTTTTTTTAAAAAAAGTTCTCAACCTCTTAAAAAATCACCCTTTATTATACTGTTCATTTTAAAGCAAACACATTTCAATTTAGAACAGTCCATTATGCCTGTATTTGCTCCCCATGCAAACCTTTTGAACTAGTGATTATTATATGCCAACCTCAGAGGATGTATCACCTTTTGACAGAGAATATCTCATAGGCTCTCTTTCGTTGATTTGGATAGTTGTTTAACAACGTCTTGCAAGCTAAGTCTTCTATTCAATGATCAGTAAATCTTACAGTACCCTATTCTGAGAGAATAGGTATAATTAGTTTGTGCCTATGCACAGTCAGTGAAGATAAAAGAGTAACTACCACCTCGCTGTGTGTACTGGAAGATTATTTTAGGTTAGGTGGATGGGTGTTCTATGATGTTTACCAGAAGATTGCCTCAATATGGTTAAGTTAGCTTAAAACCTAAAATTTAAGTTCCTCTGGGATTTCTCATTTTAAAAGCAAAAAAACTTCGGCACAAAATCAGCGACAGCGATTAGATCCAGCGATGTAACCCTTCTACATATTTATACCCTCTGAACCAAGTACAGGGGCAATGAAAGCTTCCAGAGTTGCTATTAGGGAGAGTGCAGTCCTGGAGATGGTTAATATTTTTGTAAAGGCTTCAAAGCTCAAAATCAAATCGGGCTCAATAATTTGTTTCCCTTCCTCTCTCGTCACTCGTTCACTTTCGAACTTATGCTGCTCTTGAGGCTTTTTAGGGCCTGTCTTTTCTTGGTGAACTAAGCTAAAGGGAATTCAATAGTCTTCGACTGACATTACAGCGTATCTTATTAGACATTTTGTTAATGTACTATAATGGCCAATGATTACGTAGCGTTAAATACTTGGTTCAATTCAAAGAATCTCTGTTCTAAGGTCGGCCACTTCTCGCTCAACTCAAGGGATAACTAAAAACGATGATCTAAGAAACAGGATAGCTACCGACACGATTGTGGAAAGACTGCCATTTCTCCATTTTTTTTGAGTCCACTTTAAAGGATGTGGATGAGATTTAATCTGAGCGTTTATTGGACAACAATTAGACGAGACTTTAACTTAGAAGATGTAGACGTCGGAAATAATACTTAAAAAGCTCATACGTTTTCAAGGATTCGAGTAATTAAAACAATAAAATGAAAATAATTTAAACCGACACCTTTCAGCACCAATGGCCTTTCGTTTTCCAACTTCGTAGAACGTAGGACGACAGGAAAAATCGACACAAAAAGGACGATAGATATTCTGTTATATCGTAAAATCACAGACATGGAAGTAAGTTGCAAACAATACGAATATGATAGAAAATCGAAGAGAAGGACTTACATACTTACTCGTCGTACATGTATCTAGATACACTTCAAGTGTCCACTACACAATAATAAAAATGTTTTACTAATAATACTGTTGCCTTGTTGTAGCAGCAGCGACCATGGAGGTTTGGTCTCCTGGGAAATCGAACTGAAAGCTTCACAACGCGTATGACTACTTCCGGCAAAACTTCCGTGTGGCTAAAAGCGTAAGAATAACTCCCTCCCATCAGGATGGTCACACGAGGTCCTACATACATATGTATTTTTTTCTTTTAGGGTCGACTGGACAATTCATATTCTATATACGGTTATGGGCTTATGGCTATGATGATAATGATGATGGCCATGGCGGCACTAATACCAACTGACAGGGAGGGATGTAAATGTCGTCGTCGTCGTCGTCAGTTGAGCGAACGATATCAGACATTTGGCGCAGCATGTTGTGGTTGCCGTTTGTTAAAGTAAGTAATTTTGCTGCCACTTTTAAGGATATCGGATTGCGGATCTTTTTATGGACAATGGGGGGTGGCTGAAGGAAGATGTACCTTCGACCATAATGATGTAATGGTCGAACGGACGAGTGCAGTAAAAGAGTATATGACTCGATTACGTTGTAATTGGAACTAAGTGGTGTGGGGATTAATAATTCAGTACAGACTCGGGAATAGGGACAAAATTGCAAAAAGGTTTTCATATGAATTAAATGGAAACCGTTATATTTGAAAGGAGAAAGGGAGAAATGATTATAGTGAAGGGACGATAGCTGAACGTCCATTATTGGAATAAAAAACAAAACACACTCAAGAATGAAACACAAAACATTACCCACGACTTCCCGTGAAGTTGGAGCTTTTTTTGTAAAGGACTCAAATTTCCATATAAATTGGAAAGAAAATTAAAGAATTCCTTTCCGTAACGAATGAACGAAATCGTAGGGCACGGGAACTTGACGAAATAATGGCGTTCGGGCATTTTTGTGCACTCACATTTTTCTCTTCGATCAATAAAACCATGAACTGAGACCATAACTTGATTAAAAAGTGTCTAGAAAAGCCTGTAAGTATTGTCTTATACAGGTTCAATAAAAGCTTTGTCTAGTATTGGAGGTTCAGCCAAAAGATGCCCCTGTTGGTACATTCATTCAATTATGATACTCGAATCTCTACTTTGAATTCAATATTTTTTTACTCGCTCAAACATTGAGCACCTTCAAATATGAGTCTTCTGAGGCCAATTAAGGTTATTTGTGGGTTAACAAGGATTTGCATTCTACACTGACCATGTGAATTACCGGAGAAGACGATGCGGTGTGCACGCCTAGCTATGCTCTGATACCAGCTCGTCGGAAAATGGGGTTAAACTGTACATAGCCCGAATGAAACTAAGATAGCACCCTGCAATGGACCTGACTCTATTCGTTCTGGAAACTCTTTTAGGTTTTAGTTCTTTAGCCTAGCCCACCCAACCGTGGCTCTATGGGTGTGTTATCAGACCGAATCTGTTGTATGGCGAAATTGTCTGATGGACTGTCCTAGACAAAGGTATACATCGCAACATCCTGAGGAAAGTCCAAAGATTAGCATGGCTGTGTATTGGTGGAGCACTAAGAACAATACCCTCCGTGGTATAAGACATGCTACTTTATTTCCCACCCCTTGATATAACTGGTAAGTAAATGGCAGCCAGGACTGCCATTAAACTCAAAGCCATGTCACAGTTGTCAAGTAACTACACTCTGCAATTATTGATCACTTAGCTCTCCCCGAAAACATGGACTTCATACATATATTATTCTGAAGCCCCATTTCGATAAAAACTGCCTGGTCGCTATTCCCGATAGATCCTTTTGGAATGTCTTAGGAGCCTATAACAGATACTTTAGTCTGTAAACTTCTAGACTTCCAGAAGGAGGTGTTTTCTCAGATAGATTAAAGCTCAATCAGGATTATCAATCAGGAGAAGAACTGTCCTGGATCAGGAGGAATGTAATATCGTCCCAGATAGTCAGCTTACCTTGCAACCAGACAGATCTCACTTAGACTGGATCTAAACCATTCTAACTACCTTCTGTCTCTAAAAAGACTACATGATATATGTAAGTACGATTATTGATGTCAACACTGTCTTATATATAGGTACGCATGCAACTAGGCTTGGCATCCTTTCGAATGACTTCTGCAGAAGTTGCAGAGACGATGAAGCGGAAGAGAGCCTAACACATCTCCCCTGTCCATGCCTAGCTCTTTTCCATATTATAAAACTGCACCTTGGAGATAACCTCTTCAACGATCAGAGATCTAGCACAAAAGGATGTTGGAAACCTATCTCGATTTATACAAAGCTCCAAATGGTTCTAATGAGTAGCAGGGATACACATCCACAAACAATTGGTATCACAATAAGACCTATATAGGCCTGAGTGTGCTGGTACTTGAATTACTGGCAGCCATTGCTACCTAACCTAACCTTAGATGACGAAATAAAGGGTTTTTCTTTATTCCTGTGAAAGTACGTTCGATGCCATTATGTATGGAACTCGATTTCTTTTGCATGGCCACCACGGGCACGCTTGCAGAAGTCCAGACGCTGAACCCAATTTTCGACGGTTTTCAAGCATAAATCGGCCGATACTGCTGCAATTTCACGTTCGATATTCGTACGAAGTTCATCAATCGTCGCTGGCTTGTTGGCATAGACCATAGACTTGACGTAGCCCCACAGGAAATAGTCTAACGGCGTCAAATCGCACGACCGAGGCGGCCAAGCGACTGGACCATTTCGTGAGATAACACGTTCTCCAAACTTGGTTTCCAATAAATTGATTGTGACATTCGCTGTGTGGCTTGTGGCGCCGTCCTATTAGAACCACATGTCCTCCAAGTCCATATCATCCAATTGGAACCAAAAATATTCGGTTATCATTGAACAGTAGCGATTCCCATTCACAGTAACGTGCCGGTCTTGATCATCACGGAAGAAGTACGGCCCAATGACGCCGCCGGCCCATAAACCACACCAAACCGTAATTTTTTCGGGATGCAATGATGACTCATGGAGTACGTGTGGATTGCTGCCTGACCAATACCGCATATTTTGTTTATTGACGAAGTCATTCAGCCAGAAATTAGCCTCATCGCTGAAGATGATTTTTCGATGAAAATCCGAATCATTTTCAAGTTGTTGCTCAGCCCAATTCACGAACATACGACGCTTCTGGTGGTCAAGCGGCTTCAGTTCTTGTGTCAATTTAATCTTGTTAGGATGTAGGCCAAGATCTTTTCGCAAAATTCGCCACAACGACGTCACAGAGATGCCCAACGCTTGAGAACGACGTGTGAGAGACACATTTGGGCTTTCTTCAACTGAAGCCTCAGCGGCAGCAATATTCTCGACACTACGGGCACTTCTTTGTCTTACTGGCACGGGAACATTTTGTATTATGCCTGTGGATTCAAATTTTTCCACTAGACGCTCAATTGTGGATCTGCTAGGACGATTATGACGACCATAAATTGGACGTAGCGCTCTTAACGGCCACTGAAAATTTTAATAATTTCGACTCGTTGTTGGCTCGTATATCTTTTCATTATAAAATGGCAAACCTTACTGAAGAGAAATGTCAAAAGAGCGGCAAGAAATATGGCATCGTTTGCTGTCCCTGTCGCTCTACTTGTCCCTGTTGAAAAACCCTGTAGTATAAAATAATTAAATTGCTTCCAAAATGTAACTTTTTTCGAAAGATTCCAGACTCTTACACTGCAAGATCATACACAATCCTGACAGTTTGATTGAGTCTTTGAGTCTTTGAAGCCTGTGTGTAAAGCAGAATTCGCGATTTGTATTTATGTTCATTGAGCTGAAATTTAAGTACCCAGGAAGACTGTATAAATGGATGTGGCCAAGATGAATTCTTGTTCAAGCCATGGGTAACGTCCAAATGAAAGCATGTGGAGTTTTTAACCATTTTTGACAGCAATTTTTCTAAGTTATTGAAAGTCAACCTGGAAGAGCTGTGGCTAAAATCCTGTGGTCGGTCCATAACTTTGAAAGATCGATCGCTCTGACTAGGTTTAGCAGCAATGATTTACGTGCGGACTCTACCATTTTTAATGGGCACAGTACCCTTAGCATTCATGTGGAATGTCTCGAGAAGTTTTAGAGACAGGGAAAAATTCACCTGCTATGTGATTGTCATCAAAATATGAAGACTACTTCCTCAATGAGCTGGACAACAAAAGCGAAATGAAACTGAGAAATCTTCCGAGATCTACATATGGTGAACCAATCCGAGCTTCCTATTTGGGCAATACCAGCAGCTGTCCATAAGGACATGTTTTCAAAATGTCAAATGTTATCTTGCAACAACAGATTTACGAAAAAGGTAATTTTGCCGCTGCTAAAAGGGCTTAAATGATTCATTTAATCTACAGAAATAACAATTCTATACGAACTGCGTGTCAAAATGTATGCAAAGATATTAGTCAATTTGTTCGTCCTTCTGAGCCAGCAATTCGCCACGTAGTGAAGATGCTGGAAGTATTAAGGATAGAATAATGCCTGTGCATCATCGTGGCGCCCGTTTGAATGAAACTATGCTGCTATTGAAAGTCTTCGGTCTCTCGAAGACCGGAATGGTCGATTCGTTGGCGTTCGCAGCTTTTGGACTTGTCCCGTGGCTCCCTTTGGCACATTTTGATGCAGGATTTACACCTATGTATGTATATCCGTTTAAAAGAATTTACACAGATCGGGTGTTAGAGCAGCAGGAAGTTGATCCTGATTTTGAAAAGATAATCTTCTTCTACTCAGATGTGCCTTACATTTCCATCTCTCTGGGTATAGCAATAAGCAAAATTGCCACCTATGGGCAAAGAAAATCTGCATGTGATTCACAAAACATCATTAGGCGGCTCCATTACTTTTTGCAGACGATGACAGTCGGATAGCCACTGATAGGCGCATGGTAACCGAGCATTTCTGGTACGAAATCGACGGTATTTTGTTGTGAAAGTCATGTGGTTCCAACAAGACTTGCTACAAATCGGGTGCAACATTGATCGGTGTAAAAATTTCCCAGGTTGCATTTTTTCACGGTCTGATCACGTCAACCGTTGGATTTATTTTTGGGAGGTAACACTAAAAGTTGTGTCTCCGCAAAAAAAAAAGGAACAACTAAAAACCAATATCCGCCAAGTTATAGCCATTAAGGGTGATATTTTTCTAGTTCACGGTACACGGGATTTTACCGAATAGAGCAGTAGCCCTGACCATTGAATAAATTTGTTTGCACAGAGCACATCCGGTGAAATCCCATATTACTGAAATATCTGTTTTTTGTCCATATACAGACCGAACCAAAAATCTCGCAGGTCTTGTCAGTGCTGGCGAGCTGCGCCCTTTTGCCGATAAATCCGTATATGTGAACAAAATTAAATAGAATGCGCTTCGTGTGTACAAGCCTAACTGCTCACATGACACCTATCTACTTCTGGTGAAGTATATGAAACCATTTACTAGATTCTCGTTTTCTAAAATCTTTTTTTTTTTAATGTTGAATATCTTTCGCTTTCTTAACTCAAAACCGCAAAGACCGGAACCTCATCTTCTAGCATTTCGACACCCTTTTGGTCCTCTTACCCTAGTCCTTTTGGGTCGCAAATACTCTCGTATCATTCTGTTTTATTATTGTGGTTTGTTTACCATGGCAGCACTTTACTGGCTCTATGGATACAACGGGCCGGGCGTATATCTTTCGCAAATCATTTGTCATGCTCCATGCTCAACATTCGATGGGAACGGATAAGCTCGGCCTCGTAGATTCCCCTTTCGAAAATTATTTGTTTCATATCAATCGGAATCGGAATTGGAATCGTTTTGTCGGCGGGCATTGAATTATGATTTCCGGTTGTCTGAACAATTGGTCAGGCAAATTGGGGTTCTAAATACATCGGGTTTTCCATTGTATGTGCGAGAGCAGCATGTTTCGTTTTGTAATTTTGTTTTGTTTTGTCGCGACTCCATTGTTCGGGATGTTAAATATTTATTTATAGGGTTTAGGTTATTGTGGGCGCCTGGTATGTTCGTTTTGTGTAGAGGGGGTATGTATACCCCCAACTCGGGGTATGAAATAATGATAATCATTTTCGGATTCCGACCTGGGGTTATGTTATTAATGACATAAAGGTCATCGATGAATTGCAGTTATTTCGAAATGAATAAACTATCTACGAACAATGGTGTTAGATGTTCTTTGGTTTTTACGATTTATGCGAGGGCACAATAATTTCCGGGAACCGAACGAGCAGATTAATTGCGCTGTTGATTGGTAATTATTGAAATAAAATAGGGCGAGAAAAATTAGATATTTAGTTACGACACTTTAACAATAGCCAATACCTCCCATAAATCACGAAGGCACTAATCTCAAAAATAATTTAGCCATTCAATGTGGATGGATTTTTGGTATCACAATGGACCTCTATAGGACTAAGTGTCCCGCTGGCCGCCACTGCTACCTAAGCGAACCTATTTGTTTTATGAAGGTGAAGATGCACTGCGACCTTCAGATCTAATGTGCCTTCTAAGGATCCTGGTAGATCCTCTGTATTTGCGCAAGCACTTGGACTTTTTATGGTATAATGCTCCATACATGAGTCTTCAACTGAAAGACCCAGCTTTCTGAGATGTGCTTTGAGTTTACAATGTCCTTACCGAACCTCATGTGGACAAATTTATAAAAGCCTGCTTTTGGGCTGGGTACAGGGTACCAGGGATATTGTGGAACAATAGGATTAATGCAAGAGACTACCAGCGTGAAGGCCAATTGGGAAGTTTCTGCAGCATTCAGGCTAATGCCAAATATTGGAAACTGAGGCAGCCAGTAAGAAATCTACATCCGGTGGTCTGCAAATCAACCCAAATGCATGCAGCACCTAAGGAGTGCCATCGAAAAAACTTACCCACAGAAAATTAACAAAAAATGTAATAAAAAGATAATTTCAAAAAATTAAAAATATTTATTGGTATTTAGCTTTCAATTCAAAATTTATAAAAATTAACAAAAAAAAAAATTATTCCTTATTTTTAACAAATTTTCGAACTTTTTCCGGAACAGCTTCCATCATGGTTTTTATCGTCTCATCTGTCACTTTTTTTGAGCTCTTTGTCCAGATTTTTTTGAATTCCTCCATGGTGTTGACAGCTTTTTTGGTGGCCCTTAACTCTCTTTTGACCAGTGCCCAATATCTTTCAATTGGCCGATGTTCTGGCGAATTCGGAGGATTGGCCTCTCTGGGCACCACCGAAACGTTATTTTGCTCATACCAATCCATCGCCTTCTTTCCATAGTGACATGATGCAAGATCGGGCCAAAAGAGGGGGCGTTGTTTTAAAAAGGCCTTAAACGCTTCTGCAGGCACTAATTCACATATATGGGCACCAGCAGTAATAATAGAGATTATTGTGCATACCGAACGGTATCAAGAGATGCCACCAGCGTGATAGGGGAGCGAGTGCCTATCGAGGACGAGAGCAAAATATCGACTGTGACGGAAACCCAGAAGTGGAGGGCTATCATATATTGGACTCAATACTTGTCCATTATACCGTCCGACAAGATTCCCTAAGTAACGAAGCCCTGAGTAGGAATCGAACCCATAACATATGCGTAGTAAGCTAGTAATATATATATATACTAGACCACCGAAGTGGCGAGGAACATCATTGAAGTTGCCAACTTAGAATTACACCGAAGATGGAATATATTAAGAAATGGACCGTAGACAAATAAACTTCTGTCGAATATCAAAGAATGCCTTGGAACGACGCGACGGTACCATAGGTGGCTACCGGATTGGGATACGGCGCGGCGGAGGGTGTTTTAGCTACGTTAACAAGCAGGAACAGTGAGTCTGGCATGACTTTTAGCACGGACGACAGAGTTTGTACATGTCCAGATACCTCAAATTAAAACGAGAGGCTCTACCCCGCAAAAAATTCTCCAAATCGTAACCACTGTTTGAGTGGGGACACTACCCGTCTGGCAACATTAGAAACCACTTTACAAAAAATGTGTGAGCTATCTGTAGGCCCATTGTACTTTAGCGAAGTACCACTCCAATAGGGCAAGATTGAGCTTCAGTAGATCAACGTCCCGTAGAACGCCTAGAGTGGCCTTTCTGATCCGAGCAAAGGCCGGACACTCGCTAATGAAGTACTCAGCTGTCTCGTTTTCTTCCAGGCACATCTCGCAAAAGTCCGTGCTTCTGATTCTAGTTTTGTGCAGGTGCTCGTTTAAGGGAGTGAACCCAGTGACCAGTCCTGTGAGGATTTTAAGCTCGGCTCTGCTAAGGTGTAACAGAAACTTAGTTCTGTTTGCCCTGGGCGCATCTACTAACATTTAGGCCTGCCGGCATGACCTAAGCTCGTGCCAATGGTTGTAGTTTTGTAGTCGCAGCAGCTCAAGAATCTTATTTTTAGCATAGGCTGAACTGCAGCCAATAACAGGCTGAGGGCCCATAAAAGCGGCCGCTGATCAAGCTCTAGCTAGAGCATCAGCTTTATCGTTTCCCGGGATATTAGAATGTTCCGGGACCCAGACCACTGTGATCTTATTACATCGCCCAGGCTGGTTCAGTTTATTGACATCTTCCTCAAAAATTTTGGAGTTGATCAACGCTGCTAAACAGGCTTTAATAGCTGCTTGGCTATAAGAACAGATGTAGATGGACTTGCCTTTTCATCTCTTGTTACGTGGAATGTGCGCTACGCTACCTCTGCCTGAAAGACAGTTGTAAATCTACCCAGTGGAATAGATTGCTCAACGTGGCATTCTTCTGAATAGATACCTGCTCCGAAGAGCTCCCCTCCGTATAGAAGACTATACTTTCTGGTGGGAAACAAGACCAACCTCCGCTGTTCCATTCAGAGCGATCTGGAACGAGGCATTGGAACCTTCGCCCGAAATTATATCTGGAGCTTGTAGTGTCCAGAGCCTGCTGGTATTGAATCGAGAAGCTCCCCCACCCAGCTACCTCTACCACCTTCACTGAAGGTAACTCGCCTTCCAAGAAGCAAGAAGGATCTCAATGGCGGCGGTGGGTGTCCCTCTCATGGCCCCGGTAATGCTAATACTAATGCACTGTAGGTGCTGAAGTTTTTCAATGCAAAGTTTGAGAGGCTGGGTGCCTAGGAACGTAGGCCATCTTATAGGTGGTTGTGAACAGCATCATCTTGCACTCTGCCTCCACCAGCGCTGTCTCTGTCGACTTGCCTCTTTGATAGGCATGCTGGCTATCATGGATTGGCGCTACACTTAGCCTTCCCATCTTAAGCTGCACGGCAATAAATTTTTCAAGGCCCTTCAGAAGGAAGGAAGAAAGTCTGATGGTCATGAAGCTTTTTGGAAGATCATAGGCTGGTTTACCCGGCTTGGGAATGAAGACGGCCTTAGCCCTCCTCCAAGATAGAGGGACATAGCCTAGAGCAATACCTGCTCGATAGCTCCTAGTAAGCAGCAGTAGTATTGTATCAGTTTCCCTTTGAAGGAGTATCGGATAAATACCATCTGGTCCGGGCGATTCGTAAGGTGAGAAAGATGGTTCTTACCTTTTCTCCCATTACGGCGCTCACCATTAACCCCCATTCATCACTAGTGGGGCTGCTTATGTATGGATTATGACTCTCCTCACCAGCATCATGCATCCAGGAAAATGAGTCTCCATACCTATCAGCAGAACAAGTTAAAGCTTCTGATGAAGCATCAGAGGTTCAAAGGCTGAATTCGTTCTAAAGCTTAATACTAAAACCGAATTTAGTACCAAATTTGAATCAGGAACTCTAAATCCTTTTGTTTTCTTACATCCACACCTTTGAATGCATTTTGTGGCTCGTTTTTGAAGGCAAACCCGCTAACAGGCTTTTAATTTTATTTCTATCGAGATGACTTTCTAACTTCATTGCACAAATCCAGGGGCCGAATTACCGCATCCCTTAACCAGTTACTCGTTATCGAAATGTGACGATTTGGGATTACCGCTCTCGATATCGAGCACTCGGTATCGAAATTTAAGATGACAGCATACGTTAACGAGTGTCATTTTATTCGAAAGCAATCTGGCTGTCGAGTACGAACAATAAAAATTATGTGAGTATTTTGAATTGATTTTTTGTGGGTTTTGGAATAAACTAGTATGTAATTATTTAATTATGGCCAATCTCAACAAAATCAACACAATCCAAAAAAAATTGTCTGGCTGAATTTATGGCCAGACATCCAGATTGGCTGAGGTTTCCATTATGAACATTGCGATAAAAAAAAATTTTGTAAGCTTTTTCTTTAAATTGATTTATTTTAAGATATTCTGCATAAAAATGTTTGTGAGGAAACTTGTTTTTCTATGTTTATTTTGTTTTAATGTTTTTGATTTTCCCTACAAAAATGCACGCAATTTCATTTAAAACTGCAGAAATGGGCGCTATTTGCTACATTTAACAATGGCGACATTGTTCATCAACATAAATAAATGAAACACAATTGAAAATATAGTTGTCATGTGTGATTTGCTAACGGACCAACAGCCATACAGGACCCGGCGACTTCTTTAATGATTTCAGTCGATGTTCTGTCCATAGTTTTTTTTTGTAATCGCGCGCAGCGCGCCAGGCACCCAACTGCTTACATTATTTATTAATTGCAAATATGTATATATTTCACTATATTTCCTCATTAAATGACCACTTGCATTCAATAAAATGTTAGTTTTCAGTATTTTGAGGTTAGAATTTCGAAAATTTGGGGCACCGTAGCGCAAGTGGTTAGTGCGTCGGACTACTGAGCCAGCGGTTTGGGTTCGAATCCCGCCGCAAACACCTAAAAGTTTTTCACAGTGCCCACCTCTTTCGAATGTCTGACAAGCATCAAAGAGTATCATTTGTCACGATTGAGCTTCTCAACTCGCCGTTCGGAGTCGGCAAAAAACTGTAGGTCCCTTCCATTCGTGCAAAAATATAACACGCACACACAAATGGTTGCGAGAAGCAGGCCCTGGTTCACCTCGAGCTGTAGCGCCAACTAAGTAAGTAAGTAATTTCGAAAATTTAATAAATTTTTTTGACTTTATTTCTTATTTCCTCACTTCGATTTTATTTTTTTTGTGTTTTAGGGGTCGTTTGGGGCCTATTAAAAAAAATTGTTTAGATTCGAAGGTTGACCTATTGGAAAGCGACACTTATTTTGAGGTTAGAATCGAAAAAAAAGGTAATTTCGTCGCAAAAAAATTATTATATTTGTGTTATTTAGACCCTTAATTGGGGCACCGTAGCGCAAGTGGTTAGTGCGTCGGACTGCTGATCCAGCGGTCTTGGGTTCGAATCCCGGCGCCAAACACCTAAAAGTTTTTTCACAGTGCCCACCTCTTTCGAATGTCTGACAAGCATCAAAGAGTATCATTTGTCACGATTGAGCTTCTCAACTCGCCGTTCGGAGTCGGCAAAAAACTGTAGGTCCCTTCCATTCGTGCAAAAATATAACACGCACACACAAATGGTTGCGAGAAGCAGGCCCAGGTTCACCTCGAGCTGTAGCGCCAACTAAGTAAGTAAGTGAGACCCTAAATAGACAACAAAAAAATAAAAAAATAAATTACCGTCATGTTCATAATGGAAATCTGCTCCAAATATTTCTTGAATTTAACTAAAATAATTTTTTTCTATATTTGAATCAACCAGAGAAACGTCACTTTATTAGTTGTAGTAGAATTTTTCTAGTACAATTTTACTTTTATTCGATACGTTAGCTATCGAGTGCCGTCATCCCAATGAGGTTACTCGATCATTCGATAACGAGTCCTACTCACTCACTCGTTAACGGATGCGGTAATTTGGCCCCAGCTCTTTCCGTAATAAAAAATCGTTGCTTTGTGGCATCTTTAAGTCTAATTTCATCTCAATCCCACTTAATGATTGCTAAATTCTAACATGTATCTCTAAAGGCTGGCTCGTAAGAATTTCCCCAACTAAGTTTTTCTTTTATTTAGACCGTACCTTTCGCTCTACAGATTCCCTGTCACATAATTGAACACATTACTGTTAAAAAACTACTCATACAAAAGCCATTGTTCGGGACTAAGGAATTGAAGAGGACTGAATAACATCATCAAAACTTGCTCCCCCCACAAAGCAGGATCTACTTTTACTAACATGATATTGTATAACAGGATATCGTTGTTTCCAAACATCAAACGATAAATAATTGCAACAGCTCGAAAAAACAATCTCGTTAAATCTCAAACAGCTGCAAGTAACAACAGTGTGCCAAGCACTTCCCGCAGGACTGCAACCAATACGAGTACATAATCAATATTTGAACACTCCTCTGCGGGGTGATTTATAAAACAACGGTTAGTATGTCCAGCCGGGCCTTCTCCTCGCTTCGGAACGGATCGATTTAATAAAATCATAACCAGACTTAACTACGGCCAGCAGCAAAAACTCATGTTTGTCGATTTTGCCTTTGAAAGAGGACTAGTCTCGTCCTGTTACGATGTCCCATTTTTCAAGTCCCAATTAAAATATTTAGCAATGTAACCCTCCATACCCCAATACGACGCCATTTTAACCACTATAACGGGACTACCCATCCCTGCTGGCTATGGACAAACACACGGCCATAGTCTAATTATTTGAAAGCTTCACCCACTGGGAATGTGTCACACATCCTCAACGATAACCATTAACTCATTTTGTTTCGGTTACGGTTTTGTTGCATATCGTAAGGATACGCTCCTGGAGGGAGGGTGGGGGTAACTTGGATAGTTTACAAGATTCAAACAATTATCCCATCGATGCGATGGTGTTTTGTTGGTCCTGGTCTGCTCCTGTTGAAGTTCTAGAGTGCATGAGGACAGGAATGGTATTTCTCCTCAAAAGGTCCTATGACTGAACTGATGTTGGTTAGTTCGTCCTCATGTCGTTGGTAACGGTGATTCGTGATTCATGAAACATCACTCAACCGATTGAGAATAATAACAAACGGGATTTGTTGCGGCTGGTGTTGATGATGAAGAATGACGGACAACGAATTTGGTTATTCATACCTTTTACCCATTTGGCGAGTCCTGCGAAGTCAACTTTCGAGTTCAACTGTTGTTTGATGAATGTTCGCTGGGTGGGGATAATTCAGCCATTATTCGTTCGTAGGCTGGTGCCTCTACCTTAAGGCCAACAAGATTTATAGCACAATCGCGTTAGCCTCGGAATTAGAATTGGACAGTGGCAGATGTCCAATATCCTTTTCTACCTCAGTACTAATACTACAGTAAGCCTACTGCACCATTTTATCTCCTTCTCCCTCATGTATAATGAAGGATTAAAGCCCCAATTAACGTGCAAGCCACCAATTACAGTATCGACAATCAGCGATGGATATGGTGTCCTTAAACCTCACTACCGCAAAAGCGGATAAGATACTTTCCTGTCCTGCCCCCCTCCTGGCTTGCGGCAGTTTAATTGTTTTTGAGGTAATTATAAATATCCTTTCCGGATGGCAGCCAATACGAAAGTAATTTACTTTGTTTACGGTGATATCCTGAAATCGAGTGATGATGCCCAAAGACAGATTAATCTCTCAGGGTTCAGAATCACATTGAATCGTATTTAAAACGTATCCTTTATGGCAATAGGACCTATATAGTTCTCAGCCGAAAAAGACTGCTTTAAACGTCCTTAAAGAGCCATAGCTCCGCCAGCAACTGCAAAGTCTATTTTTAAACTCCCTTTCGATACCGGCAACCTTCAGCAACTGTCCTTCAAAGCTTCAAAGCCTCGATTGTCCCTTTTCACATTTTTAATTTCCGTTGACAGGTCTCTCTTTATCAGCCTGCTCTAAAGCATCATAACAATGCTCTAGCTGCATATCGATACCTTAGGCTGACTATCACCGCCTGCCACAGCGAAATGGGAATCCTTTTGCTGTGTCATTCTCATTACCAAAGCGACGGATGACGCAACCTCCTTCAATGCTTATCAATTCGTATTTTTTCTTACCTATCTCATGTAGGATTTTATTGAGATGTCCGCAGCTCAATATCTCGTGTCTTATTCAATTTTTTTTTTGTCCTTTTGGCACCGGAATGGTCGGTAAAACGTTTTGCGTCCCGTTTCGCTTTACGCTTTGCTTTTTGGTTTTATTTTATTTTGACATTGATGTTGGTTGTTTTTTTTTTTTTTTTTTTATTTTGTATTTAACAGCCCGTTCTTATTCTTACTTTTAGAGGTCTACGAGGAAAGGAAATGGAGTAATGAACAAGGTAATGGAATTCTGGGAATATCCTGGTTTCACGGGAAAAGATAAAACATTTTCCATTTTTGACGGACTTTAAGGATTTTATTTCAATGTACACGGGGAAGTACTTCCCCATGTCTGAGGTGAATTTTGTGGTTAGATTTTGATGGAACCTGCCGGCCTTCCATTCCAAGGGACACTTCGGAAGTGAAACTCATCTGCCATACGACTTAAAGTAGAATGTAGCATGTTGCGTCATATCCCGCAAAATTTAGTTACCCCTTGAACGCTATTCGGTTCGGGGTATTTTCATACCAAAACACCCATCTGCAGAAATTTTTCCTAGAACAAACACGTAGTTCCTGTCTTTAGTTCAAGGAATTTTATTTTTAAATTTGATGCAAGGTTCCTAGACAAATTGGGTTGCTCGATGGACTCATAGAGGGTGTTTTTAAAAAGCCTATATCTATCTACTCAGAACTCAGTTTTACTCTTCTGTTGCTGGTGCAATGACTTATGGAATCATGACAAGATAACGGATTTGTATAATAGACATGTACCCATCGTAACCAATACCTCTGCACCAAAACAAAAAACCTGGTTCACTAATCAAATTCGTGAACTTATGCTGCAACGTGATCAAGCTTATAGACGTTGGAAATGTTTTCGCTTGGAACAACTCCGCCGTATATAATGTTCGCTCCGTAACAAAGTTGTGATGGAAATACGTATGGCCAAGTCAACTACGTACTCTAGATTACTTAGTCCTTTTGCTGGTGGAAAAATGTTGTGCAGGAACTTGCGTTCTATTGGTATTGGTAAGCCCAGTACCCATAAGATAGCCGATATTGACCTTAATCAATAAAATCAAAAGTTTTATCGTTCCAACAATACCCAAATGTTGCAGAAGAATCCGTAGATCAACCTATTAATCGATCCATTTTATTTTCTTCTCCTAGCTTCTGTTTTACTGCAGTAGATTGCACTGTCATATAGAAAGCCTTTTATCTGTCAAATCTAACGCTGTTGGACCTGATAACTTATACCTGCTGTTGGTTAATATAATACTTCCAAAATTATTATATTTTAGTACTCATATCACAGGTGTTCCACCAACTGCCCCTCCAATGGAAAATGGCTAATGTCATATCCATTCCAAAAAATCCCAAAGGCGATGATTTTCAGCCGATCTCTGTATTGCCATTTCTATCAAAAGTTATGGAGAAACTTCTTTAAAAACAAATACGTCGGTATCTTGAGGATAACAATCTTTTGACGCCATTGCAATCTGGTTTCCGTCATAAGCGCAGTTGCATCACTGCATTGCTAAATGTAACCGAAGATATACGGCATACTTTAGATAACGGTGAGGTAACGTTTTTAGTCTAACTTGACTCCTCGCTTTCGACACAGTCAATCACTCTACACTTTGTAGAAAGCTGTCGAGCATCTTTAACTTTTCGCCTTGCGCCGTCAAATTTTGTTCGTCCAAGCTGTCAAATCGATTCCAAGCTGTCACATCCAACGAGAGTATTTCGAACTTCTTACCTACCATAAGCGTTGTGCCTCAGAGATCTATCTTGGTACCCTTGCTGTTTTCACTGTATGTATATAAATGAACTCGGCTCCCTGAAATTACGACAAAAAAAGGAAATGGGAAAAAAATCCGCAAATCTCCATACAAAGTTGTGGCGTTTACTATTAGGAAAAATCACCCAAATAGTTTGGCGTAAATGCTGAGAATTTTGGCATTTTTTCCATAATTTTTTGGACATTTTTTCCATTTATGACATGAAAAAACGTAAAAAAAATGTTTGGGAAAAACGCCAGAATAATTTTTGGCCTTTTTTCCAAATTGAAAAAGCAAAAAAAAAACCAAAACAGTGATTGGCTTTTTTTTTCCAAATAGAAAAGAAAAAAAGGCGTTAGTACCAGGTACTGGTGAAATTATATTGTGCATATTGTTTTGTCGCAAAATAGAGAGAACATAAAGCATTGTTGTAGCCATATTACTCTAATTTAAATTTATTTATTTATTTATAGTCTATAAGTACAATTATTGGTATAATTTACTTTCTTAGAGCTAATGTTCCTAGTATAATATAGATATACATATATGTACATAAGTATAAATGCCTTTAATCATACACAATTCCGTTCATGATAATATTTTTAAATATTTCTTTAGGACAATTTAGATCAATTATATCGGCATATTTATTAAAGTAATAACAGGCTTTAGTGACTGGCTCATTACAGCCATAGTTTGTTGAGTGAAAAGGTATTGAAAAGAAGTAAAAAGCCCTCGGTCTTAAGGATCGAGCTGGTGAATAAAGCTTAAACAAAGATGATAAGGGAGCGCAATTAATTTGTCCAATTACAACATCTCTCGCAAATGAGACAAGAAAATAGATTCTTCTAGTTTGAAGAGGTTTGAGTGATATAAGATTGCATCGTGTTTCATAAGGTGGTAGAAGCAATGTCCAATTTAGCTTCCGAAGTGAATATTTCGTAAACCTTTTCTGTATTCTTTCGATACGGTTCGAAGCATTTTTGTAAAATGGGGACCAGACTATGCAGCAATATTCAAGGATGGGACGAACGATGGTAACAAAAAGCGATTTCAGTGTGTACGGACATCGGAAATCCTTAGAATTCCTGAACAAAAAACCAAGCAAACTATTACCCCTAGAGATTACATAATCTATGTGCATCCTGAAATTTAGATTTGAATCGAATATGACGCCTAAGTCTTTAAAGCTGTATACTCTTTGAAGCGTAGTATTAGAAATAGTATTTCCAAAGAGAACTGGACAGAGGGACCTCGAAAACGATAGGACACAGCATTTATTTATATTCAGATGAAGACGGTTTAGAGAGCACCAGTTTAATAAACTGTCCAAATCTTTTTGAAGTTCGATGCAGTCGGTCAATGTTTTAATTGATTTATATATTTTTAAATCGTCAGCATATATGAGACATGATGAATGTTGGATTTTTGGCGGAGAGTCATTTATAAATAATAGAAATAAGAGTGGGCCCAGGTGGCTGCCTTGGGGCATACCAGAGTGATTGAAAATTTTATCAGATATATTGGAACCAATTTTGACATACTGGATACGATTTGTTAGATAACTTTTTATCCAGCTAAGCAAACTTGAATGAATGAATGGTAGCTCTTAATTTCTTCACATGCTTTTAGCTATAATAACTGTAGTTCACGCGTGATCAGTATAATATAATATAAAAGTGTCGAAATTCTAAAGTGTAAATGGCCGCACCCGCCGGAAAAAATTAATTTTTTTCTGGTCTATTTTCCTAACCAAATTTGGAAATTAAACCAAAAAAGGTAAATTTTTTCTGGCGTAATTTCCAATTTACCTTTTGGCTTTTTTTTTTCAAAAATTTGGCGTAATTTCCTTGCATTCTGGCAAATTTTCCTTTTTGGTTTTACGCCACAATAATTTAGGCTCTTTTTCCAAAACACTTTTTAGTGTAATTTCTTTTGGCGTAATTTCAGGGAGCCATGAACTCCCATCGATTATTAAATACAGCTCAATACAATATCTTTATGCAGACGATGTACAGCTTTACATAAGTTGCCCACGCTGTGAGCTGCGTTAATGAGGAACTTGATAACAAATATTTTTATTTTTTTTTCTCTTGAATTGAGGGGTTTTCTCGTTGTTGCCCTTCAAAAAAAATCCATTGTAAAGTATAAATGTCAATTTTTTTTTGTAAGAATATTTGTTGAAAGAAATACATAGGTACATATCATATCATATCTCTGTATTGTAAATTGTGTGGTGACTTGCCTTTGTAATTTTATAACGAAATTAAAAAAAAATCTTTATCTAATATAGCTATGTTAACAAAAGGAAACTTTGTCGTTTTTAACCACATAATTCGATATATTTTTGGATTGAAGAGGTATGACAGGGTCTCAGGGTTTTTTCTCACTACTGTCTGGCATGTCCTTTGATAAATTCCTCCAATTTTCCACATAATGTCTGTTCTCAGATATTTTATTTACACATCAACCGATTTACCTTTACGAAAGAGTTCGACCTGCTTCCTCAAACAGATCCGGACAGATAATAAATCCCCGCTACTCCTCACTGGTATCCCAACGTCAATTTTTTATTAACTCAATTCACCTGTGGAACAATTTGCTACGACAATTAAGAAGAATAGAAAATGCAGCACAATTTAAACTAAAATTTAAAATCATACTTTTCAACTTAAAATTGCAAAATAACTGTATCTACTGAATTAGAATTTTTTGTTTTCATTTTTTTTTTATTTTTGTCTTTTTCCCGTTTTATGTATTTATAACTATTTTAGCTTATGAATATTTTAAAAGATATTGTATCTTACATTGTATAAGCATTCAATGAAATAAAACACTAAATACTTAATAATAAACTCACAACGTTACATCGCTCTTTCCGGTTATTAGAGCTTCGCGTCCGGTTACCGGAGATTTTCCATGGATTTGCTTGTGCATTAAGGGAATTGTCCATTTATCGGAGCTGTCAGCAAGTAGAGCTTTCACTGTATTCCAATCCTGTCGTTATTTGTCGTTGCGTTTTGTTTAAGAGACACATGATAGTGTTGCCGGAGCTTAGTCATGGGAGCTTTTTTTCATTCGGTTTTAATTTATATTTTTTTTTTTTTACTGTGTTCGTTTATGGTATAGCGCCATATTTTTTCTTTAATCTTTAAAATTCTCAATGAAGTTTGTTATGCTTATGACGTGTTTTGAATCTCTGGTCTTTTAAATTTCCATTCGAAACTGCTGCAAGAGTTTCCAAATTTAGTCGTTATTCTCATTGTTCGATTTTTAAATAGATGACCTTTTTAGGCGTTCACTCTTTGTAAGACTCCAAGCTAAGTTTTAATTTTTTTTATTCAACGCAATTATTCAGCAATCGCTCGAAAATGAAAATTCTCTACACACCGTTTTCGACCTCTTTTTAGATCGAAAAATTACTTTCTAAACTCTGTCGATAAAATTCACAAACGCATTTTCCTCGAAATATCTCGATTTAAATTCGTTTACCTAAACTTAAGTCTTAACCACCTTAAGAGGATGAATATAAAAATAAATCCTATGGCCACGTTGCTTAACACCGTGGGCACCGTAGCGCAAGTGGTTAGTGCGTCGGACTACTGTGCCAGCGGTCTTGGGTTCGAATCCCGCCGCAAACACCTAAAAGTTTTTCACGGTGCCCACCTCTTTCGAATGTCTGACAAGCATCAAAGAGTATCATTTGTCACGATTGAGCTTCTCAACTCGCCGTTCGGAGTCGGCAAAAAACTGTAGGTCCCTTCCATTCGTGCAAAAATATAACACGCACACACAAATGGTTGCGAGAAGCAGGCCCAGGTTCACCTCGAGCTGTAGCGCCAACTAAGTAAGTAAGTACGTTGCTTAACGAAGTAAGCCAACGACTTAAACTCACCCCAAACCAGGGATACCACTTAGCAGGTTATTTTTTATTTTTTATTATTATTTTTTTTGCAAAAAGTCCATGTAATCCTTTTAACGACATCTACCCAATTTTCTTTCCCCTTCCGAGGTAGTAAAAAGGAAAATATCATTTGATTTTTATTTTGTATCTCGAAAACGCTATAAAATATCGAAAACAGCAACACTTTTATTGCCAAACTCAATTCAGCATCCTAATGCGGTACAATTGCGCAATTTTTCCCAGGACACCTAATAAAAAAAATTGAAAATCGTCATCCTGGCGACAGCATCCGAGCAGCACATTCGATTTGATTACATTCCCGTTCCTTTATTTTTCATTGCACTCTGTTGACGTAAAATTACCCGCCAATTGAAAATTATCAGCACACAGTCATCGACTAGAGCCGCGCTTCGTGTCCTGTGTCATCTGGTTACAGACACTCAGCAAAAAAACACCAAACGGGAGAACGTATTTCGGGATTCTATGGAACTATGTTGTGTGGCTGCGAAAAGCGGAAACGCAGCCAAATGTTGTTTTGCAAATGGAAATTGGTGTTATATAAAGCTTTGCTTCCCCTATACCCTATTCAGTTGTGAACTATCCTGACGAGCGAAACGGGTGTGCAGCACAACAATGGCATCGTTTGATTGTTCAACCTTCCCCACCCCCCGGAGGAAATTGAATTTCCAAACATTTAATCTGTCCTTTTACACTATTTTAATGGGTAGCACAAGCAACACGTCCTTTGGGGGAAGGAGTTTGCATTTCAAATCGGATTCTAGCAGCTTATGTATGCACGTCCTTTGGAGGATGGATAAGTTGCCTCAATCGAAACTTATTTGACCCTACACGTACTTAAATCCTTTTTATATATGTGCTTAAAAAATAAGTGTCCTTGCATACTCGAACCTCAAGAAATCAATAGTCCTGTTTAGAAATGCATGAATTGCCCTACCACAACCTCATTGCCTTTTCTATTTAAAAATAGATTCACAAGGATTCACGAAAGAAACTCCATATTGTTTTGAAATTCGAACTAATGAAAGCACACGCAAGGTATTCCATTCCCATCGTCCTTTTTTTGGCACACTACTACTTACGAGTATCAGTTACACTATCTCCCCCCGGGTAAGTTCCACAGACAGTTGATTGGACTATTTTCGTCCAATTGTTCAATAATTTAAGTGAAATCGAATGCATACCAATTAAGGTTCAAGGATATGAAATGGATAATGAAAATAGATTGAAACAGGACGCGTGGCAATGGCTCTCCACTTTCGAGCACAACACTTTTCCATTATGACGATAACAACTTAAGTCAAAGTAAAAATAATTAATTCCTTCTAACTGTAAATTCGTATCTGCAAACTGCAAATGGATACGGTTTCTTTTTTGGAGGGGGATGGGGGCTTTCTAGAAAAGTTTCGTCCACGTCAGTATTCATTTGAAATTGTTCAGGTGGAAGGACTTCCGAGGATGCAATTAGTTTGGAAGGAGATGCGGTCGATGGAATATATTATACGATTAGTAGACTATATAAAACTTGAACCACTGCAGTGTTAAGCGATGGAGGTACTCAACTGGAATACGAGTAGATAGTCGCTTTGAAGACAGAAAAGGGGGGCAAAGCGATTTGCCTTTGAGTCCTGGTACTTGAGATGCAAACGTTGGCTTCTAAAACGCTTTGTAGACCGATGGCTGTCGATTTTATTTCTACGAAAACGTAAAGGTTTACTTGGCAGTCTACTATATCAAGCTTAAAGATATTGAGCGGCTGTAGACTGGTGAAGTGGGAGGTGAGCAATTTTTTTAAGGACACATAGACGACATCGCACCAGAGAGAGTTCTCTGTTATGTGTCCTTCTGTGAACAAATGTTTAGGAGAAGCATCCCAAAAGTTAGGTACTGACAAAGAAATTCGATATTAAAAGTGGAGTACCACAAGGCTCTGTATTGTCAACACTACTTTGTCTTTGATGGCGATATGTGACCTGGGAGTGATTGGGCGGCGGGAGTTTAAGTGTTTTAGTGACATTGTCTTAGGCAATAGATTCAGTGAATGCAGAGTTTTATATATTCGAAACGAAGGCCCGTTGACGGTCTCTCTAATGAGCATAAAGATGCAATTGTACAGAATCAAAATGGATAAGAAATAAAAATCTGAAACCCGACTACGGGAAAAATCAACTAAAAAGTACGAAACAAGATGAAACGAAACAATTATTTTCAGAGTACAGCTGTGGTCGCATGCCGCTTTGTCCAATGAATGCGTAATCATATAAATACGTTGTTGTAATGGCAGACGACCACGGCTATACTCTTAAAATCATTGTTTCGTACCTTTTATTTGGTTTTTCCCGTAGTCGGGTTTTAGTTTTTTAAACTTAATTTTTTATTTACTACTTTTTAGTTTTAAAAAATATGTACTGTATGTAAAAGTAAGCAATGTCATATTCTACTTGTGAAACCCTTTCATTTGATACCCATGCTAGGGATGTAGTAAGGATAACGGAAATCCACCATCTTGGGGGGCGTCCGCCATATTGAATTTAGAATGACGTCATATCGTATTGTATTCTACTCGTCAAGACCTTTCATTTGATACCCATATTCAGGAGGTAGTAAAGATAACAGAAATCCGCCATCTTGGGGGCGTCCGCCATATTGAATTTAGAATTACATCATATCGTTTTGTATTCTACTCGCCAAGCCCTTTCATTTGATACCCATATTAGGGATGTAGTAAAGATAACGGAAATCCACCATCTTTGGACGGCGTCCGCTATATTGAATTTTGAATGATGTCATATCGTATTGTATTCTACTCGCCAAGCTCTTTCATTTGATACCCACATTAAGGAGGTAGTAAAGATAACAAAAATCCGCCATCTTGGGGGCGTCCGCCATATTGAATTTAGAATTACATCATATCGTTTTGTATTCTACTCGCCAAGCCCTTTCCTTTGATACCACTACCAATGCAGTTGTAAAGACTAGTCGGGTAAAAAAGACGTTTGGTGCGCCCGCCATATTGAATTTTTTTGTTAGCCTAGGACACTCTCCGGATAGCGACGAATCCTTACATACAAACAAACAAATAAAACCAGCCTGTTAAAATCATAATCCTTCCTCTGCGTAGTCGGGTAAAAATAGACCGACAAGTCTTTATAAATTTGTTCGCCGGCAGATGGTAGATTTCTCGCTGGATTAATTTAAATTTTAACATAGTCATAAACCTTACTTTTATAACCAAGCTACTGCAAAACATAAGTTGGTGGTTGTTTATTGTATTATTGGCGTGCTTGTCCTTAGTTATTAACTCGAGGTTATTCCATAGTAAACGGTTTAAAGTGTCTCCTAAAAAATTTGCAGTTGTGTGGTTTTGCTATGCACACGACGATATGTATTTTCAAACACTTGGTGCTACCATTTTGTGTCATAGCTTCATAGTCAAAGCTATAAAGTGTCATCGGCATAAGAATGTTTTATATAGAAAAAGTATAGGACCTTCAATTCAGCCCTGAGGTACCCCAAGATAAGATAAGCAGCTGCCGTCTATGATTAACGATGAACCTGATTCCCAACTCTGTGTTGCCAAACAAGATGTCCACTCCGATATGTGAAAAAAAAACCATCTCAATGAGTGTTGTTGTAAAATGTTGTTGTTGTTTTTTAGTGTTTAACGTATGGGTGTTAATTATTTATTCTTGCATTTGTTTGTTTTTGGAAAATTGGAAAATAATCATTATTGGTCGTTGCATAATCAACACATGTATGTCCTATACAAACGTAACAACTGTTCTCGCGTGAGGTGTCCTTGTCGCCTTTATCAGTAACATGCAGCAACAGCATCTGAGTCAACATAATTAATTCTCATTATGGGTCGGCATGTAGTCGGCAATTTTTTTTACGCTCCAATAGTTTTTTTTTTTTTTTTGGTTACTCCGATGCAATTTATAAAATTTAATTATAAATGAATTGTTTTATTTGTTACTTGTTATTTTTTTTTTATTTAATTAATTTGATGGCATATTATGAATTATCAATTATAAGTCAAGTGTTAAATGTTTTTTTTTGTGTGTTTGACTAAACAAAATGTCGAGTGTGTATGACCACCGGAACCAGATGTTTCTATAGTAAATTAATTAAAATACTTTTATGCACTGTCAGTTAAAATTTAAAATTCAAAAAAGGACAAACACAGTTCTGGTTATAGGAAATGCTGATATTGTTGTTAAGTTAAATTTTGCGACGACAGAGTGACACTAATTGATGAATTATTAATTAACCAGAACAAACAAAATTCCATTATATATTAAATTGATTAATATATAACTTAACATTAACTAATTATAAAAAAAATTACATGTACGACGACCCACTGGATAAATAGGAAATGAAGAGTTGTACAATATTTGCATGCAAACGATGGTAGTGGTGTTGTTAAATGTTTAATTATAAAACAGTATTATATACCTAGTTGCATGTTGTGTGGTCAATACTAGGTAGTATGGCAACAAACAGTTTGGGCAATTTGAAAAAGTCGCTCCGGGATCCCCATGGACCGTTCCCCCATTTAAGCCTCATACAACATTGGAGAGCCATACATACATATGTACATAATGTAAATGGCTACTTCTGTTCATTTCCTATTTCAAGTTCCTTTGGCAAAAAAAAAAAAAGTCAAATTATAGAAGTTGAACCAATTTGGCAAATCAAATTAAGTGAATCAAGTGATGAATTGAGTATTCGGATGAACAAATTAATTATTTTCGTTTTGTATGCGAAAACAAAAAGAGCGCAAAGAAAAAAAAAGAGCGATCAGCACAAAAATAGCAAGAGGTTCGCGTTCAATGACAATGGTGGACATGGACATTTTTTACATTTATGATATCATAGCTCGCAAAATAAATACCGTGATTATTTATATACAATAACTTGGCCAAGGAACATATCTATGAATAAGAAAATAAAACACGTAAATCGGATAGGTGGTTCTCGATCGATGGAGCAACTAACAGAAATAGACTTTTAATATGTAAGGATGAGACTCAGGTACTTTGATTTGTTGACGAAGACTCGATTCGGATACATCCTCGTCTACACTTGGAGCTGAGATAGTGGATACGCTCCATTCACTTGGTCAACTCCAGGTGAATAAAGTTAAAAACAACATGGGTCGTACTTTGGACCTCATCTTCACTAATAACAGTGATGAAACGTTTGTAACCAGAGATCTTACTCCTCTCGTTCCGGAAGATTTGTATCATCCTTCTTTAAACATTTTTTGTATATTAAATTGAAATGATATTCTTATATGTGATTCCTTTAGATTCGACTTCAAAAATGCTAATTATAGTGATATTTGTGAAGAGCTTAACAAATGACTGGGGTCCATATCTTTCGCTAGAAATCGACGAAATTTACCCCATATTTTACGAGGTCATTAATCATGTTATTTTTAATATTGTCCCTGTAGTTCGCGTCAAAAATATAAGTGGTTTCTGTCCCTGGGACAATGAAATTATTCTTAAACTTAAAACTCTTAAAAATCGTGCTTATAGGAAATGGCGTTCTAATTTTATTTATTTATTTCATCTACTAAGTAGAACACCTTAACAGATTCTGCAATAAAAATTATATACATATTATAGTAAATAAGTATAATAATCCAAAATCACACTGAAAACTTAAATTATTAAGAAATAAATAGGCACAAAAACATAAACGATAACACATCAAGAGCAATGCATTTAAAGCAATCCCGATTTGAGGTTAAATCCAGGTTATTATGTACCGAGTTGAATAAATAGATGCACCGAGTTATGGGTTCGGACAATCCATAGTTAGTTCTATGTGCCGGAGGTAAAAATAAATGTATTTCTCTTAGCATTCTGCTTGGAGCGTAAAATGGTATACTAAAAAGGAGTTCACTGCAATGAATTCTATTGGTGATAATATCCTTTAGGAATATCAAGGACTGCACTTTTCTCCTTACAACGAGAGTATTTAGGCCTAACAATAAACTGCGAGTGCTATAAGAAGGCAGCTCATAATCCCTTTTCAATCTCCTCAGAGCAATGCAAGTGAAGCGCTTCTGCACCCGTTCAACTCGAGAAGAGTGGACACCATACAAAGGATCCCAAATAACACAACAGTACTCTAATCTGGATCTAATTAAAGAACAATAAAGAGTTTTAAGAACGAATGGGTCTCGAAAATCTTCAGAGTTTCTTTTTATAAAAGCAAGTAGGGAAAAAGACTAAAAGACGATGTAATCGATATGCAAATTGAAGCTTAGCTTACTGTCGAAAATAACTCCAATATTTTTAACTTCAGAAACTCTAGCAAAAGCAACATTCCCAGCCACATAGGAATGAAGAACGGGACTGAGTGATCGAGAAATCGAGCAAACTTTGCATTTCGACAAACTAAGCTCCAAATCGTTTACGGAACACCATCGCAAAAATAGGTCAATTTCGTGTTGGAACATTAAGCAATCCGAAAAGTTAGACACTTTAGCAAACATTTTAAAATCATCTGCAAATAACAGACATTCACACTTTTTAAAAAGCTGGGGGATTTCATTTACATATAGTAAAAATAGCAACGGCCCTAAATGGCTTCCTTGAGGAACCCCTGAAGTAGCTGTTATTACATTTGAGAAAAACCCATCCCATATTGAGAAGGTAAGAAGAAAGCCAATTCAAGATGTTTGAATGAAACCCAAGTTTCGCTAACTTTCGTATCAATAAAAAGTGATTGATTCTGTCGAAGGCTTTTACGAAGTCATTAAATAACACATCGACCTGCACACCGCTTTCCATCGAATTTAAACAAAATTTTGAAAAAAGGGCTAAGTTAATCAACGTAGAATGACCGGCCACGAAGCCATGTTGCATAGGCGATATATGTTCTTTCACAATAAAGTATAATTTATCGTTGACGATTTTTTCGAAGAGTTTCGGGATAGCTGAAAGTTTGCTTATAGGCCTGTAGTTTTCCACTAAATGTTTCTGACTGCTCTTATGAATAGGCGATATATAAGTAATCTTCCAATCATCCAGAAAGTCACCAGAAGAAAGTGAAAAATTGAAAATCATTTTTAGCGGCAGAAATAGAGTAGAAGAGCAGTTCTTCAAGAGAATGGGATGAAGCGGGTCAGGACCAGCTCCTTTGTTAATGTCTAAATTATTTAGGGCAAGCAGAAGATCCTCATCAGAGAGTTCCAGATTGCCAATATCAGTAATGGTAGAGATATGGCTAGAGCAAAAATTTATCGCATTAGTAGCAGGTTGAAAATTAGAAGCGAAGAATTTAGCAAAAAGTTCGCTGGTGGATTCGTATCCGTTTGATACCACGCTCTGAAATACCAATTCTTTTGGGAAACCAGACGATCTACGTTTCGAATTATAATGGATCCAAAAACAATTGCTATTAGCTTTGATCCGAGATTCAATAGAAGAAATAAAGCTTCGATAGAGAAATCTATTCAAGAACGCGAATTCCTTTCTTAGCCGAAAAAAATTGTCCTTATCAGCAACTGCGATTTTTTTACTTTCACATCAAATTAATGATTTATATATGAATTATACTCGATTGCACCCCTCGTAATAAGGAGTGAAGAACACCACAATTTATGGGATGTGGCCAACCCAACCGCATTTTGTGAGATACCAGACCGCCGGCGGATGAAGACTACCTTGTGTTTAAAAGGCTTAGATCTGAATTTAAATATGCGTGTACGTGTATTTTGTGTACTTAAATGATATCCAGAATAGCCTCAAATGTAGACCGGATGAATTTTGGAATTTTATTAATTCTAAGAAAAAAAGTGACGCTTTTCCAGCCACGCTCTCCTTTAATTGACAATTAGCAGACTCTCCGCTAGTATTTGCAACAACTTTGCTTGTTTTTCCCAATCAGTATATTCGAATCACGACTCGACGATTGATAAAAATTGTTTTGATTATTTTGGCGACTTCCCTACTCCTATTTTTCTGAGGATGATATTTTGAATAGGTTAGCTAGTTCTCCAGCCTAAGCCTTGGTCCTGGTGGCCTATATTCTGTTTTCCTCAAGAACTGTGCTAATCCTTTACAAAAAATCATATGTCATATCTTGAACTTATCTTTGAAAACTAGCTTATTCCCATCTGTCTGGAAAACCTCTTTTATAGTTCCTATTTTTAAGTCTGGTAGGAAATATAAAATTGAGAATTATAGAGGTATATGTAAGCAATCTTCTCTACCTAAATTATTTGATTCCCTAGTCACCGCGTTCGCGAGTATAGAAATGGAAGCGGCCAAAATGGGTTTAGCGGTAAACGAGGACAAAACTAAGTATATGCTATCAACAAAAAGGGACACCCAACATCGACGAATTGGACAGAACGTCGCAATAGACAGCTACAACTTTGAGGTAGTAAAGGACTTTGTCTACCTCGGCTCTGCCATAACATCAAAAAATTACATCTCGTCGGAAATCAAACGAAGGATTACTCTTGCCAACCGCTGTTTCTTTGGGCTAAGAAGACAATTGAGCAGTAAAGTCCTTTCCCGATCGACTAAAGAGACTCTATATAAGACCCTTATCATCCCAGTCTTGCTATATGGAGCTGAAGCATGGACTTTATCGAAAGCGGATGAAGATCTCCTTGGTCGCTTTGAGAGAAAAATCCTTCGTAGGATATTCGGTCCCGTTTGCGTTGACGGGTTTTGGAGGAGAAGATTCAACGACGAACTGTACGAGCTGTACAGCGACATCAGCCTGGTCAAAAAACTGCACATTGGGCGTTTAAGATGGCTAGGACATGTAGAGCGCATGGACATCAGCGCTCCGGCTCGGAGAATATTCAACCGGAGGGTCAGAGCAGCAGAGGACGACCTCGCCTAAGGTGGTGCGACCAAGTAAAACAAGACCTCAACCAACTTGGAGTGCGCAACTGGAAGCGGTTAGCTAAGGACCTGGCTAACTGGAAGAGGTTGTTGGTTGAGGCCTTGGTCCACCCCGGACTGTAGCGCTACCTAAGTAAGTAAGTAAATCACCGAAAGATTAAACTTCTTATGCAAATCCCTTATTTGCAATACTCAACATGGTTTTGTTAAAAAAAGGTCGACTGTTTCAGAGATTGGTAAAGGTAACCATGTTGATGCTATTTAGGAAAGCTTTTGATCGAGTTGACCTTAAAATTTTGCTATACAAACTTACGAGACTTGGTTTTCCTATCTTCTTTTTAAAATGGCTCTCTTCTTTGCTCAGCAGTAGATTCCAACATGTAAGATTTCTTAACAATAGGCGCGTTTTTTTTCAAATCTATATAGATTTCGAAAAAGCTTTCCATACAAAAATAAGACTGGATAAATTATCCAGGCTAAGGTTTTGTTGTATTTCACCTAGAAAACATGTTGCGGAAACATTCAAAGAAATCAGGAAAAAAAAACAAAAATTCAAGTCACGAAAGTATACATATACATAGTTGCGTTCCAGACGAATATCCTATTCAATGGAACAAAGTACCGCTATTTTTTCCAGCAAATGTGTATTCTTCTTCAATATTACTGAGTTGCCTGTCATTTATCGTAACTAGTGGGTACCCTTTTGCTTAAAATTGTGTAAAAATGGAGAGTAGGAGAGAAATACCCGTAGAAGTTAGAAACATAATTGTAAGACTTAGAAGTGAAAATAAAAGTTATGGTGACCATTGAGACAATAATTAAAAATTATAATGATAGAGGACACGTGTCGAATAAACCCCGTTCTGGTCGCCCGAAAAAGCTAAATAACCGCGATATTCGAAGTATCATCCGTAAGGTTACCGCGAATCCTCGAATTAGTGCTCCAAAACTGGCGGAATACATTCATTTCATTGCGAATACATCGGGCAAAGAAGTACACCCAGTAGCTGTGCGTAGAGTTCTGAGATCGGAAGGGCTTCACGGAAGAGTTCCAAGGAAAAAACCCTGGATAAGTGAAGTCAACCGCCAAAAACGCATAGAGTTCGCAAGTCGCTACATTTCGGAGGATCATGATTTTTGGAAAACGGTACTTTTCACGGACGAGAGTAAGTTCAATATCTTCGGATGCGATGGCAAGGAAAAAATATGGCGCAGGGCTAACCAAGAAATGGAGGAAAAAAACCTGGTACCCACAGTCAAGCACGGCGGTGGGCATGTAATGATCTGGGGTGCAATGGCAGCTTCTGGAGTCGGAAGGTTAGTTTTTATTGAAGGAAATATGGATCGGTATCAATACCTTAATATTTTGCGTGATAACTTGCATGCCTCTGCCGAGGCACTAGGGCTTGGAAACAGCTGGATACTGCACCAGGACAACGACCCTAAGTATTCGGCAAGGATTATAAAAGAATGGCTGGTGTTTAGGGTCCCAAAACAACTTCACACACCTCCGCAATCTCTAGACCTTAATGCAATAGAGCACATCTGGGATGAACTGGAACGCAGAGTTCGCAAATTTAAGATTACGGACCAGAATTCCTTGAAAACCGCTCTTTCGAATGACTCGGCTTCAATTACCCCTGACGTTACCGAAAATCTGGTCCTTTCCATGCCAAGACGACTCAAAGCTGTCCAGAAATCGAATCGAATTTATTTTTTATTAATTTCTTTACTAACTTGTATGTATGTAGAATTTCGTGACTTGAAATTTTACGTTTTTTCTTGTTTTTTGTTAAATTACTGTGAATAAATGGCTTGTTTTTGTTTTGGATTATATTCTTAACATTATTATGTTATCTTATATAAAAAAAAAAGCTTACATTTTATCTATAAACGCTGATTTAGCACTTTTTAGGGCTATATGTAGACTTTCGTGACTGACTGTATATGTCGGGCAGCATTGTTTTCACCTCTTAAACTCTCATCTTCAAAAATGTTATCTGTGGTGCTCTAAAAACTATCTCTCTTTAAATGTAAGTAAATGTTCCGTCATTACCTTTTCTCAAAGGTAATCAAAGATTTGGGTGTGTTATTAGATATTAAACTATCTTTCAACAATCACGTTGAATGCATCACAAACAAGGCGAACAGAACATGGGGAATGCTTAGGCGCTATGCTTGTGAGTATTCTAACGTGTATGTCTTTAAATCGTTATATGTTGACCTTGTGCGCTCCATATTAGAATACTGAGGGTTGTCCCCCAAGCCACCATTTTTCTGTCCATTCCGAGAGTTTTTTCAATGCATTTTGCAGGACCTCTTTAATCTTGTGAAGATGCTTGCCGAAGAAAGCTATAGCGACGTCATCTGCGTATGCAATGACCGTACATCTCACATCTTCCCGGAGTAGCAAAAGATAATTTACTACAATATTTCAAAGAATTGGGTCTGCTTATAAATCTTCTATATGCGGACTCAACCAACACTCTACTTTGAGACTTTAAAGGGTTGTCTGCTATGGCTTCCGATTTTACATTGTTGAAAGAACAGTCTATATCTAGGAAGACGACCATTGTGAACTCTTTGTAACTAGAAGGACTTGGATGCTTCGAAAGAAGATAACAGACCTACAGAAATGAATACAGCAAGTCACAATGAACATAGGCCAAAGATATTTGCATCTATGACTGAACTTGTTGTTATAATAAGTAAATCGCTGGGGATAAGAAGAAATAAAAATACGCATTAAATTGAATATCGAAACAGTATGTTGGAAAATCACTTTACAGTAAAAGTCATATGCCATAAACTAGGGGCGTTCATTTGGGACAGAACAGGGCGGGTGCTGCCAACTTGAGATAGCATCCACGGCTCGACTACAAAAGAAGTTTGATTGTATCACATTTGAATTTCACTGAGTATCTTGTTACTTATGAACATAGACCGCCGAATATGAATATTTAAAAGTTCAACCTCAGACCCATCCTTAAGGCTTCCTAAGTCCTCTTTAAGAAGCTCCTACTATCACTGCGAAAGACTTCTCTCTCCTTTCACACCGTTCAAGAACTGCCTCACTCCCAGCAAACCTTTATCACATAAATTATCCAAAGTTGTCCCATTTCTATGACCAACATCCTAACATCAGAATCAATTACTCTCTCTGCATTCCCAATTAAAAGTGAAAACCCAACCATCCATATACTCATAACTAGAGGCCCAAACAACTGAAGAGTGCTTTGAATCCATTAAACTTCTCTCATAATTTACATTAATTCCACAATCCACAGACGAAAGAAGTTCTTTTGCTTCGGCCTCCATTGCTTGGCTAAAGATGCGAGTATCCATAATTATTAATTCAAACGGTACCGCCACCGCCGCTTAACGATGCATAAATGTGGCAGGATTATATAAGGACAAACCAGAGAGGATACTCCATTACTATGTGTTCTACTCCTATGGGCGTCATTACCATTTCTTTATGTCTCCATCTCTCTCTTTTAACTGACGAGATAACTGCTAGCGGTTGCAAAAATCAAACAATATATAATATTGTCCTTTACAGGGACACATTCACTTGAATGTGCGAAGAGGATACTCTTCGAAACAATGGACAATGCGCGACTTCTCAAAACACAAAGAAAGGCGGTTTTATTCATCCGACAACCGTCAAGCACAGTCACAGTCACCAACACAATACCACGTGCGATCCTTATTCATTATTAAATGAGACATCTAACGGCTTTTTACGTCTTTCACTTACGCACCGCACTCCAAACAGGATTCCGTATTTAACATTTCAAGAGTGTCCTTGCTGGGAAGGCCCATTCCGTCATCATCGGTACCAGTTTTCTATACAACTGAGTCGTATGAGCGTGTGTGTGTGTGAATGAAGAGGTCCTTGATGATGGCGGTATGGTGGCTTGGGCGGGCGCCTATTAAATTATTGTTAGGTAAGCCAAAAGCAATCTTTATAGCTGACAACATTAACAAAAATGTGGAGGTGCGCGTGCACAATTGTGACGATGGCTAAGAGGAAAGTTTTTGTCACAGAGGTGACCAGCAACGGGCTAAAGGATACCATTCAACTTATAACAGTAGCACAGTACAGCGGAACAGACACGACACAAAGTAGTCGTTAAGCTGAATTGTTATGGCGTTTTAAGCTCCTGAACTGAAAGAAGATTATACCGGCACGAGTATTTGTTGGCCCAGAGTTGTGTCCTCATCATCGTTATCATCATTATTGTATTTTGTGCAATCAAGTGGTCTTTGTGTGCGTGTGCGACGTGTGACGTCAATCGCAGGAAATTATGAAGACCAAAATGTTTCGTGGATGACAACAGATGAGCACTCATATCGTCAACGAGTTCATAAAAGTGAATTGGCTTTAAGGATTGTGGATCTGGTTTTAGATACAAAAGAAAAATGTATTAAGCTGGAAGCTAAACATTAAAGACGGAACCCACAAAGACCGAGTAAGTCCAAAATTCTGGGCGCAGAAGTGGTGGTATCGTAAATACTCCTGCGATGTCTACGCGAGTCCTTTGTAACAGCTTATTTGTGCTTGACCTATTGTAACTTGGCCATATCTTTTTGGATATTACACAATCTGGTCCACCTGAACCCTGGCTTTATATGTCTGTCATCAATGGCCTGTGGATCGTCCTTAAAACAACTATACGTAGTGATTTGAATGCTGTATGCTTACGATGCATATATAGGTGCTTATCCTATTTCTAAGGCTGAAACCCACTAAATCGATATTCGCGTTTTTTTTTCAGACCAGCATCATTTAAAGCTCTAAGTTTCTACGAGTATGTATTTTATTAATTTTTATGCTATACATTTCAACGGGGTGGAAGATCTAAATCAGATGGAAGATGAGCTGCTCAGGATGACCTTAGTCTACAGATCCTCAGAACCTTGCTGTAGGCTTCAATCAAAATCATGGTAAGTAAATAAATGAATAAAGACTTTGAAAAATATTCCAGAACTTCGATAACTTCAAATTGGTGATGAGTCCTGCAGATTCTGCAATTTTCATGTTCCTTTAACCTAAAGACTGTAGTTCGAAGGTTTTATATGCTGGAGTATTTACATGCATATGTCTACTCTCTCCATGTGGCTAGGTAAGGTATACATCTGTAGTCAATGTGTTTGGGACTACATAGAGTTCCCGGCGATGTCGTCGTATTCTTCATTGGGTCCATGGATTCGGAAAGAGTTCAAAGTCTATTTTGTCTTTTTACTGAGGTCCTTAACTTACCTTAAGATGGCACTGTCAACAATGGGGGTTTCCACTACACGGTGAGCAAAGGAGAATTGGAGCCTGCTTTTAAGAATTAATTGTACTGTTAATGACTGTGTAGAGATTTCTCGCTGTCAAATCATTCTTTGGGCACGATTCCTCAATTATAAGGACACAACGAGAATTTAATGTAAAAAGTGCCTCACCTAGAGATGCCATCGTGAGTTTTGTTACTCGTTTTTAGCAAGAAGAGACTGTGCTAAATCACAGACAAACTGAAAGGCTTGTGTCCGGACGTTCTCGAGACAATATAAGCCGCATGCATATATCTGTTGACGAACACTTTTCGACATCAAATAGGCGGCGCTAGTTTTAGCTAAGCATCCCATGGAGGACCGACCTTGCAAGAACTTTAAGGAAGGAATTTGCATTATTATTTTCCTGAGTCCATTAGGGCCAGACACAGCCCAAGACGCTTGCAAAATCAAGTCAACGCCTCTATTTTGTGGGGAATAATAATAACAATAGCTTCGTCAATAAACAAAATCTTCATTTCCACGGTAAGAAGAACCATCGAGTAGATGCATCCATTTGCATATTTCTTTGAAAGCTCAAATTGGGATCCAGTAATGATAAATGAGGGCGAGCATTGAGCAAAAACTACTATCCCGTATACATTAGTGGTTTCAACAAGACGGTGCTGCTATCCATATAGCCATAGATACGAAGACTATTCTTTGAGAAATGTTCCTAGGCCGAAAAATCTTATCAAATGGAAGCATTGGCTGTCCAGCTCGTTCTCTGGAACAGCACCAGAATTCCCCGAATAAAATTATCAAAAGAAAATGTCTTACGAGAATAATCTCCAATCTCTTGCGGACCTTAAAAGGAACACTAACCCCCCCGTTCTGCAATTCGAGTGAAAGTGGATTGAAACCGAAATTGAAATTCACTCGGAATGGAATTCAGTGTTCTGCATTCTGAGTGATTTCGAATTTTTGGAATCCACTTCGAATCCATTTGTTTGAAACGTCAAACACAGCTGTCAAATCATTTCAAAATCATTGAAGATTTTCAGTTCCTGGTTTTTGTTTCGTGCAAGTGAATTAAACATTTAAGAAAAAACATATGCTATTAAAAAAATGGATTCAATTTTGTTTTAAATGATCGGTGAAAAGCGAATGGAGAGAGTTCGCAGGAAGACTGCGAGATAAATCTATCATTTGGATATTCCCGAAGCATTGTTAGCAGAAGTTAGCGAACTAAAGAAAAATAGTTTTTGCATTTTTAAACACAGTTTTAGGGTGAGTAAGGAAATATTTGTTGATATCTTGCAAAAAGTGGAGTCAGAGATGGTACCAACTTCAATTCCTCTCAAACTCGGAGCAACACTTCGTTTTTTTTTTTTTGGCTGAAAGATGTTATCAAAGGCCAGTTGGAAAGTATATTAATCTTCGCCTTGGTAGATCCATAGTCGGCAAAGTTCTCGGCGAGATGTAGAGCCTTGTACAACACAAGTTGTGGTCGAAGTGGACTGAACTGAAAAGTACGCAGATGAAAGAAAAATAGATTTTTGAATAATGAGGGATTCCGGGGATTAAATATTGCTTGGATAGTACAAGCATTCACCTTAGCCCATAAAAAAAATATAATGTTTTATTTTGTTAATAAAAATTATTAGCTTCTGTAAACCACTGTAAGCTCAGCGACATCTCGTTCCTTGCTGACACATAGGTGTCGCACCAGATGCTAAAAGGATACAGTCAGATTGTCTTTGAATTCACAACTTCTTTCAAACACTCTCCAAGGAACCGCCGTAGAGTAAACTCAGTATTCTTAGCTACACATGTAATAATTATTATAAACCGAATATAAAGTGCGTAATATCTGAAAAGTTGTTGTTAATATATCAGAAGTGGGATTTACCCAAACAGCGGGACGTTGGTTTATTTTCTTTTAAAGAAAGAGTTGTGAGAATGTAAGTACATTTGTATTTTATCGAGAAAAAAAACGTGTAACTAGCTACATATGAACCAACATATGGTCGCGATGCGTAGTTGCGAATAGATTTATTGATTAGTATTGTGTATACAATAATGTACATTAAATAAAAATAAAAAAAAAACGAAGGTTTGAAACGATCAAAAGTAGTAAATAAGTATTGTAGTATGTATGTACATACAAGTATACTTGAAACAAAACTAACGTTTGGAAACCTATGAAGAAACGAAATGCGTAGTATGAATCATATATCGAATGAATATTGAGATAAATTGGTATATAATTGTGTGCGTGTAAAAGAATACAAATTAAAAAACGGTTGACTTGGAGTGTTGTGCAGGGAGTTTGTAAAAATTGTAGAAGGGTTGCGTATTGCGTTTGAACGATCACTGAGAGATCTAACATATATGTATATACAAAGTTAATGATGGAAATGTTAAGAAAAAAAAAACGAAACGAAAGAAAAAAAAAAACGAAACGAAAAAAAAAAACGAAAGAGAAGAAAAACGATATTCTTAATAGTTATTTTTTGCATTGATATTAACAGATGCACACACAAGGAAGAAGAACGCGGAAGCGAAAGCTGAACCACGAAAGGGAATCGGTACAAAAAACACGAAAAGGGTCACAACCCGTTCTATCGAGTAGGAAATACATTTCATTTTTTTGTTGGATTTTGCGTACAGCACAGTTGAAGTAGTACATATAATATGTGAATATGCATTTGCAAGCAGTAGTATGTACATATGTCGGTCAACTGTGCTGTTTTGTGCGCATCTAATTAGTAGTATTGATGTCAGATTTTGTTTTGTTTTTGTTTCTGTTTGTTGTTATTATTCATTGCTAATTTTTCATAAATGAACTGTTGGGTGTAACCAAAAAAAAAAAAACCTATATGTACAATAGAACAAGATATTAGAACGATGACAGTTAAGACTTTAAACGAATATTTACGAAACCAAAATTTAAAGGATGTAGATAAAGGGGAAGAATTACGGCGAAGACTGTGAGCTCATCTTGCAAATCAAAATACAAGCATAGCTGAAATCCCAGAGGATCTTGAATTAGAAGTAGAAACAGAAGCACACGTAATTGAGCCCGAACTTGCTTGCGTTGTTCAGAGTAGTTCTACAGGGGGTCCTAGTTATATTCAAGAAATGCAAAACGAGGTAGAGACATTAAGAGCTAAGACCATACTATTTAAAAAAAGGTGTAAGGAACTTTCGCAAGGGAATATTCAGAATACTTCGCAGTTAACTCGAACAGAAAATACGCACGTATTTTGCAACCCACGCGACATAATGGAAATACTGCCATTGTTCGCTGAATGGGCTCTCTGTATTGCAGTTTATCAGTAGAATTAATTCTTTAAAAGAGATGTATGGTTGGGAAGATAAATTAGTTTTATTCGCTGTGGCCACTAAATTGAAAGGTGCAGCTCGTATATGGTATGACAGACAGAGGCAAGTGTTTAGCACTCTTGCATCATTTTTTAAAGAGTTGCAAGGAAGTTTCCCATGCATAGTCAATGAAGCTGATGGTCATACTCAACTCTTTACTCGGTTCCGATGAAGCGATGAGGATCTGGAAACGTATTTTTTCTCAATGGGTGTGTTGGGCTGCAAAGCAAATCTATCCGACTCAGCCATATGCAAATATGTATGTACATCTTATCAGGACTACGAAACACAATTGTTTTTAATCTATTTGCCGGCACTACATTTGGTTCAACAAACTCAAGGTTTTCGAAGATATGAAAAAAATCCAGGAAAATGATGCAAACCGAGGTCAAGGTGATCAGGAAAATAATAATCTGTATCTTGGTCAGCAAAGAAGCTATTTTCGTCGAAATAATTACAATTCGTATCCCTCAGAAACTGAAAATAGAGTTTGTTTTAATTGTTGTGACCGCGGGCATATTTCCATTAATTGCCCCAAACCATCTCGTCGATTAAGATGCAACGCATGCAATCGAAGTGGTCATACTAAAGCACAGTGCGAATCGACTAATGCAAAGTTAAACAAACCTTGACTATCTCATAAGACACAATCCCAGGTGAAACTACTCACCATCCCAGATGAATACCACAAAATAATTTTATTAAAAGGGAAAGAACATTTAGCCTTCGTCGATTTCGGCAGTGACTGCAGTATAATTGAAAAAACTAGTTTTAGCCAACTTCATCTTGAGTCTGTTGAAAGCCATCAACAATTGCTAGGTTTTGGTGGCGGATGCTGCCAATCATTGGAGAAGATTTTTGTTAGGGTGACTATTGATAACATTTCGGTAAACATTTATCGTTTATCTACAGGTTGTAGACGATTCACTCCTGAAAACTGCAGTCCTGATTGGAAGAGATTTCTTAGATCTTCAGTATGTACGAGTTATAAAAGAGTACAAGTCTTTAAAATTCGAATATCGGTGCGAGCCTCCTCAAAATGTAGAGAAAACCATTGATAAGGACCTAATAGTCATATCTGAAATAGATTACTGTAAAGAAACCCAACACGAATATGTGCATTGCCTGGAGACATGCTTAAACGAATATCGTGATTGTTTTGCGAAAATAATTTCAGAGTTAGGACTAAGTAAACTCTCTAAGTTTAGCATAAAATTAACATCAAATGAAAGTATGTATAGAAAGCCGTATCGGTTGGCATTTACAGAAGGTAAAAGAGTCCAAGTAATAATCGATGATTTACTAAAAAAACGACATAATTCAGGAAAGCACGTCAGAGTACTCATCGCCTTTATTAATAGTGAAGAAGAAAAATAACGAAGATAGACTTTGTGTAGAATATCGAGCGTTGAATCTGATAACAGTGACCCAACCACATCCAATGCCTAATATCGAGGAACTATTAGCAAAGCTATCGGGGCTTACATATTTCATCTGTTTAGATATAATATCTGGATACTATCAAATCCCCATAGATGAATCGTCTATGAAGTATACGGCATTTTGTACAAATAATGGATAGTACGAGTTCCGAAGAATGAGTTTTGGGCTGAAAAATGCTCCTGCAGAGTTTCAAAATACAATGAAATGCATTTTACGTGAACTAAATGACGAATCTGTAATAGCTTACTTAGATGATATAGTGATACCTTGTTGTACGATTGCGGAAGGGGAAGCTAAACTTAGACGTCTTTTACAGATTATAGCCAAAGCTGGGTTGACTTTTGAGCTAGAAAAATATAAATTCTACTATAAGGAGGTCGAGATTTTTGGACATATCATAACCAAAGAAGGTATTAAACCCTGGTGTCACATTTAGCCTGAGTTAGACAACATAACCGAAGACGAAACGGGGTCGTTTATTTCTGAGGATGGCCGACTGTAAACCACTGTAAGCTCAGCGACATCTCGTTCCTTGCTGACACATAGGTGTCGCACCAGATGCTAAAAGGATACAGTCAGATTGTCTTTGAATTCACAACTTCTTTCAAACACTCTCCAAGGAACCGCCGTAGAGTAAACTCAGTATTCTTAGCTACACATGTAATAATTATTATAAACCGAATATAAAGTGCGTAATATCTGAAAAGTTGTTGTTAATACTTCAATTTCTAATCATTTTCAGTCGCTGGAAGACCTTCACTCTTCAATCGTTGTTCTAACTCCGTCCACAAATCCTTGGCATACGCTTTGTCCCGTTTAACAAAATCTTGTTTTTCTTCCATGCAATTCAAGTGAATACTCTCTTGCCCCTAATTTTTGTATTGTACTATATTAAACAAACGAATTATTTTAATACACTAATGGAAAGTCTTATTTTTCTACTCACACTTTTCAAAATGATTCTGATCATCTAATTAATCAATTAATTCACTTTACAACGGCATGTGAATTCAATTCATGTCAAGAATCTCAAGTGAATTCAATTCACTAAAATCACAGGATTTTCGGAATGCAGAAAACGAGATTCATCTTGAGTGGAATGCAGAACACACTTTCGAACATACAATCCACATTTCATAATTTCGTTCGGAATGCAGAACACCCAATTCCAGTTTTGGTGGTTGAATTCACTAAAAGTGGAATGCAGAACAGGGGGGTAAGTCCCATATATTGCTCGAAAGCTGAGTTGGTAGAGCAGTGACTGTATCAATAGATCGCTGGTTCGTATCCGGCTCGAAGGACCAACTGTTAATCGACTATATGAACTTTAATTTTAAGCAAGAGCAAATTACCAGCTTCTTTGTAAACTTTGAGCTTTAATAATGATTGTAACAGATGATAAATAACTTATTACATTTACTTATTACATTTACTTTATTACATTTTCATATAATTAGTTTGTATATTAATTTTATTTTGTGACAAATTTTGGGGTGCGTTCATGGGTAGCGATGTGTTGGTTATATTGCCAAGTTGAACTCGAACAAGCCGTAGTGTAAGGCTTGTTCGAGTTCAACTTGGCACAAAGTTTTTTTTTAAAAAAAAGTGCTAGAAAATTTCATCAAGAGATTGAGGATTCGCGAAAACTAAAATATCCGTAACTTAAAGGATATTGACATAGCGAAATGAAATAGCAAAGATTTAGCCTCAATATTTTTTTTGATTAATTGAAATTCGTTTGCCAAATGAAAAGATATTTACATTTAAAATCCAATTAATATTTTCGGGCCATCTTTCATCACCTAGTTTTTAGAAATCTTCAAAGACTCAAAATATCGGAAATGCGGGACCAAATTTACAAAAAAACAGAAAACTTGGCCTAAATTCATTTTCGAAGATACACGTACCGAAAACAAATTGAAAATATTCTAGAACCGGAATATTTTTCTCTGGGATCCACAAGGTATAAAGGCAAAGGCTTCATGACTTTAACCTTTCTTTTGTATTCTTAAATTTAAACCCAGCCGTAAATGCCACACAAATCCCGCTTAATTGTCCCTAACTAAAAATAGCTACTATCCAACAGTCATCTCATCATCTCATGTATGAATTTCTGCCAGCGGGGTCCGTTATTTTTTGGGAAATTCCATGCAAATTAGATGCGTAATTGTGGGTCAAAATCATCATTTCAGCCCGACGGCACCGAAATTGCTTTTAAATTGGTCATAAACACAAGGACACCCTTGAGGGAGTCACCACCAAGTGTTGGTTGGTTGGCTCTCTGTTGGTGTTCTCGGCCATCAAAAAATGAGAAAAGTAATTCAAAATTGTGCTGATAAATTTTCCACCATTTATCATATTTGCTTCGTTTTTCCATTTCCTCGCCCATTTTTTCCTAGCCACAGTGATTGAATAGAAGAAGTGACAAAATGTCATTTCGTTGCCATCTCTCCTACTAGACTTGTAACTAAGTTAACTTTTAGATTGGTCCAGGAAGACATCCCTAATGGCTTTCCATTTTGTTTAAAATTTTATTTCAAAAATGGTCACACGAGACGAGAGTGTACTTCCATACAAACTGTCATGTAAGAAATTAACCTTCTCACACACACACACATTCAGACAGTAGCTATATGCAATTTGTAGGGGGAATGTTCTTTTGGAAATTAGATTCACAGAGAAGAAGACTAAGCAAACTCAATAAAAGCGATGTTCGGCACAATTTTTCGATTCTCGTGTTTTGTTATCCTTGAAGAGATTTTTGTTTATATTTTTTTTTTTTGTCATCCTTGTCAGCGTATTTCGTTATGGCAGTGCTACTGCCTGATGATTATGCTTATGCGAATTTCGTGTCGTGCATATGATGGTAATGGCCTTTCTGATACAAAATCTGTTCTTTTCAATAAAATGGGAATTTAATTTAATATCTTTCTTTTTTATGAAAATTATTGAAACGCAGTGACAACACGGGGGCAATACAGGGTGAACCATGCCCCGAACTGTAGCACCACCTAAACAAGAAAGAAAGAAGAACCATGCTTTGTTCATATTTTTAAATTGATTGCATGTTTTTTGGCGTTCTCTGCTATGTCTTGTGTCGAGCAAAGAAAGTCCATATGAAACACAATTTTCAGCTCACGAGTATGTGGACAAAATGTGGCAAAATATTGAACAAGGTATGTACCTACCTACTAACTAACTAAAGTTTATAGTTCTATGAAATGTTCCGGTTTGTTTGAGGAAAGAAGGTCGTTGAGTATGACAAAAGACAAACAAACATGGGAATATTAAAAAAAAAAAGATTCGGAATAACACCGCTAGATTCGAAAAAAATCATCATATATGTTATTTCTGTAGTATAGGTACCATTTGCGGCTCTCATATTTAACCAATCTTAATAAATGAGGTGTCAAAATAAAGAGGATTTCCTGGCGAATTGCACTTTTAATTTATAAATTTTAACAAATTAAGAAACCGATCAAAACAAATATTCTATCCAAAATGAACCTTCCAAAAGAATAAACACTTCCCGTATGATTCCCATTGGATTTCCAAGAGTTGATATATGGAAATCATATGGGAAGTTTGGATTTTGGGGATTGGATTTTGTTTTGCGAGAGTTCTCGCACGGGCACACTAGCTATCCATATTTGTGGATATTGTAAACATATCGGAAAATTGTACTTTATAGTATTTTCCATTGAGAGAACACTGCCCCGGTATTGCAGAACACTGCCCCGGTATTGCAGTGCATGCATTACAAGATTGAGTGCCACCCATGGCTTGGCCACTCAGTGGAAAAAATCAGAGTACAATGGACAGCATCTGAGTGTTCGGGATATTCGGGATAGTAATCCGGTACCGTGGCTGACTCGAATAAAGCGCAATCTAAGAGTCTAATTTCCAACCACTTTTTGGAGCACCAACGGCCAACAACTTACAAGTTGTCCATCGTTTCTGACTAACGACTTCACATGTACCCACAGAAAATAATCCAAAAGTGTTAAATCACCCGATAATAGAGGCCATTATGCGAAATCGGGCGCTCCCCGAATTTTTCCACGTCGCTCCGCCTTGTTGAAACCACAGTTCCTCCATTTACTTGGGGAACGCGAAACTCAGTATTCATGGAACTGAAGGTACAGTGGTCAATAATAACTTGCGGATTTTCGTCACTCCAAATGCAACAATTTAGCTTATTGACGAAGCCATAAGCCTCATCGCCCAATAAAATAGCGCACGGAAAGTTTCCCAAACTGAACCACAATTTTTAGAATAAATTTGCACAAGTAGCATTTACGGTCTATTCACGGTGAAATGGCACAAGTTAAGGCTGTCAGCTGTCAAATTGATTGTTGCTTATTCGAAAAGCAAAGTTTTAAAAAAAAGAACCCACTGAACAAAACAACATCACAGCTGCACCACTATATTCACGTTCCACATACATATGTAAGTATTTACTAGCACATTCCACAAGCGATCTTAAAACTGAACATTGAATTCACCCTAAGTCCAAAAGTAAGCATTTGCTTGTAAACAAAAAACTGTGACAGAGGGTTAAGAATTTAAGATTTATTAATTCGTCTTAAAAATCTGCCAGCACTGACAAAGCGATACGGAATGAGGCGATACAAGATACTAGAGTGCAGCTTACAACCATTGTGTGAATAATAATGGTAAAGTTTTCGGAAGGATAAAGTAACCAGACAGCTCTTGTTATTTCGATGTTTGAAAACTTATCTGGCATCTGGTATTTTTCAAAACCCTTATATGATATCTACCACATTGATTTCGTGTAATGTGCCAATGTCCCCTTTGAATTACAATGAAAAACCTATGCTCAATTCATTACAAGTTTGAGCACTACGTACTGCTACTCACCAAAGTTGTTTGGAATTAAATATCCTACAATTTTGGTCCGCATCAATTTTTCCCTAGGATCGATATTTTCTTTTATTTTTCATTTTCCAGGTATACAGTACAACTTCGGTGATAACCATTTTTCATGGAAAATTGAAAATAAACGAGTTATTCAATTAGCTAAAATTCACCCTCAAATTCAAGATGGCGAATGACGCAACAGGGTTGGAATCCCGAAAACCGAAATGTAGACCGCCAGTGAGCCCCCCCAACGATTTCCAAAGGAAAACTGCTGGACGGAATTTTTTCCGTGTCAAATTCTAATTCGACTGGGCTATTTAGCGTGTGTAGATTTAAAAAAAAAAATGCTTTCTAGAAGTTGACCAGGATGACTTCAGCATCTGTTTATTTAACCTTATTTGTATGAAATTTTGAAAGTATTAATAATGTGATGAGACTCTCTAATTCATCTAAAAGTTATTCATCCATCGGATGAACGTGGCCTGCAAGATTTGGAGTCTTAGTATGCAACCCTGAAATTCTATCCCAAACAAACTACATTATTCCTCAGTACGGCTTCAACTTGAATCACATTACCCAGTAGGGAAGACTACCCGTCAAACAAGGTGACCAAAGACTAGGAAATAGCACTCTTCACTGATGGCTCAACAATGGACTCGGGTACTGGAGCAGTGTTTTACTCAAATGCCTTAAATAAACGGGAATCTTTCAGACTACTGGATACATGCAGTGTCTTTTGGGCTGTAAAAAATCTGTAATAATTGTAAAAGGAAGCGACCTCCATCCGCCGGAGGAAGCCATTCCGGTGGATAGTCAGCCAACTCTAAAATCAATAGAATCAAGTACAATAAAATCAAAGGAAGTCAAAAAATGTCGCAATGCACTAAATGCCATAAGGTACCAGATGGTTAGACTATGCTGACATAGCAATCGAACTAGCTAGAGCTGGATTGGCTATGAGCAACAGTTATGCTGAAACCTCCAAAATACTGTTTAACATAATCGACTGTATTACGAAAAAAGACACCAACGCCTTATGGCTCTGAGCGTGCTTAAACAATTTTTTGTGTCGCTGGAAATAAATCATTTTAGATACCCACTGAAGTCTTGAACCGATGTCGGCAGTTTTCGAGCACAAAAAAACGATCTTCCACTGGGGTCGTCTTTTTGGCCTCTCTGAGCATTTCCTTCTGCCGATATTTTTTTAAATTCCATGCCACAATTCGTTGAGCAACATTAAATCTTTCACAGGTTTGACGGATTGTCAAATTAAGACATGACAGGCACAAAATATTTGATTTGCTCTCTTTGGTTCATTTTGGACGGCTATCACGAGCTAAATGCCACTCTCATTCATAATTACATCGACTTTTGTTGACTAATTGAACAATTTTTTCCTACACACTGAACATAAACATTGTAGCTCTCATAAATTCCAAGAACTGCTATCCGAAAGAGTAAGAAAAGGTTTGGGCAAAATTGTTCGAGCAGCACTGTACAAAGCCACACTAACTGTGCTATTTTCAGCCGAATATCCGAAGTTTAGCTTGAAGCCAAATCATAATTTTGGTTTACTTTCAAATCAAAATAAACGCGCTGTCCGCGGTGAGGACCATACTTCTATAGTATAACATTACCATATGCTGATTGATTTATATTCAAAATATCTGTAAACAAAATGATGATTTCTAATTATCTTCATTTCAAGTAGTAGCCAGCCACTATTTTCAAAGGGACATCCTTAAGTGGCAGAACCTGGTGATAGAACTATTAAGTTCACATGCCCGCTAAATTGTTTCCTGTTCCATAACATTTCAGCATTGATTTCGTTCTAAGTTTAAATTTTAATTTAAAACTTTTCATTCAAGTTCTGAAGCTAAAACAAAAATATCCCATAAATAAATATGTACCTACATGTCGTTAGCTTCAATCTTGAATATCATCCACCCTTGTCTCTCATCTTTGGCTGTCAATAATTTCATAAATAATTAATCAATGTTCTTGAAAAAGTTATCTCTCAAAAAAGGATCACATTACCTATCGCCCTAGTAGTTCAATGCGATCCGCCGTCTTCTGACTCTTGCAAAACAGGAATGAAGTTGCTCTTTTCATCGCTTGCTCCATTCTCCTTCTTATTTGTCCCCTGCTATCGTCAGAAGAAGAGCAAATCCTTGAAAGTATTAATTTTCATCGAAATTTATGGTCGTAAATAATTGCACCCCCATGCCAACCCCACCCGAAAGTGTATAATAATTTAACGAGGTGCTTCGTTAGGTTTTTTCCCTCTCCGCCGTTCGCATAAAATCGATGACGCTTTCAAATGCGATAAGTGCATGGAAATAAATTTACCATCCGCACATTAATTGGATGTGGGATTAAATTTCAGTTCACTCGGGCGTATGTGGGTGATATTTTTTTTTTTTGTTTTTCGAAAATTTCAGCTAATGGCGATCAAATTAATTTCGCAAATCCAATATTTTTTTTACAACAAACAAAAAAATCAAATGCAAGCCATTCACCAAATTGCACATTCAATGCGCAGCAAAATTTGGTTGCTGTTTGATAAACAATAATTTATTATCAAAGGAGAATTCAAATGAAATACATCGATGACAGTTGTAGCGTTTAATACTTGCCTTTTTGGTGGGAATTGAAAATCAATTGAGGTGGGGAGAGAAAACCAATATTATTAAATCGTCGAGTGGGGAATACAGCAGCGGCTGAAGGACGAATTGCTGTTGTCCATTTCGCGCTTGTAGTGTCAAGTGATGGTTTAAGCTTCAAGTATTGATTCGAAGGCTTAGTTTTGAAAAAAATCTAACTACTGTTAAGCAGAGTTATAACTACCAGCTAGGTCAACAGATCCCAATGCCCTATAAAAACAAAAGAAACTGTTAACCAATTTGAATAATTGTCTGCTTGCTTTGGAGGCCTAAGTAAGTATCGAGATCAGATCTACTGTAATGAACTTTAAAACGTAGGTTGGGATCGGCTAGTTTGGGAATGATATGTGTGTATGAACAATCATTTCCACTTGGATACCGAAAGGTCTATTGTGAATCCTTTCATAGTTAAGAACTTGATTTTCTTTTGTATTAACCCGTACACCAATGTGGGCTCTTGGTGGTTTTTAGAAGATCCGATATTTTTGATTTTTCCAGCCCTGTAATATTTTTCAAGAGTCTGTGGCCTAGGGTGCAGAGGAGTGCGTCGTTCTTGTAGGGTGGGGCAGTAGCATCGAAGATGTTGGATTGATTCACTCTCCTCCTCGTCTTCGCAGCTTCTATAAATATCGTTGGACCTAATTTGACGTTGGTTATTCCGATTATTAGATATGTATGATATGTATGTGCATACAGTGTATTTATCTACATATGTATATCATTGAATTTGTCCTCTCAAGATCTAGTTTCTGACATAAAGAGCAAGGTGTGACGCCGTCGCTTCTTGCAAGCTGCAGAGCTTATAATTTGTGGCAGTATAGAGCTCTCCTCTTCACTGTTACTCGTGACCTATTCCATTCTAGCTAATTTGTCTGCTTTCTCGTTCCCTTCTATATTGCTATATCCGGATACCCAGCATAGTCTAACTTTGTAGCGGTTTGACTCCTTATTTGACATATTTGATTCTAGCAACTTCAGAGCCGGTTGGCCATCCACCAGAATAACTATCTATGACGAAGGGCGGTCGCTATCTTTTATACCCTTTCAATCACATGTAATTCTGCCTGTGGACCCCATGGCATGTGTGCGGCAGTCTGAACGAAACTAGTTTGTTCATTGTCTTCGGGTAAAAATCTGCTCCAGTACCGAAACCCAATCGTGAGCCATCAGTGAAGAATTTCTATTTTATGTGCTTTGAAATAGGAATGTCAAAAGGTGACAGAATTATGGTGCCTATTTTGCGGTTATAGATTGATCAGTGGGTAAATTTACATATACATAGATACTGCAAGTCTCCTTCTTGCATTTATGTATAAATATCCCTGCAGAATTGATTATACTCTAACTCATGGGTGGCCAAGCCGAGGCCCGCGGGCCGCCGGGAGTTATGTTCTGGCCCGCGGAGCTAAGTTAAATGAATCTAAATGTTAACTTTATTGTACATATCACCAAAAGAACATTACATCATGAGTCATTTGTATCATATATTTTTAAATTATAGCTAAGAGAAATTTTGAAATATCTCGTATTCTTGGAAAAATAAATTGACTTGAGCTATTTTAAAATATTCTGCATTTTTGAAAAATTCATCGATTTCAACTAATACAAATATCCCGCTTTTTGACACTCAAGGTAACTTAGTTTTTTGTCCGACGCTAGGTGTGGATAAAATCGGTGTCTTCGGAAAGCTCGCAACGTTATCGGGCTCATACTCATAACTACTTTCAGTCCAGCTTGTCAAAGTTCCGTGTTATTTTGTAGTTTTGTGCTATTATCGCCACTACGTCTGGAGAGATTTTGCGATCGTCCGACGTTTAAAAAACATATTTTGGAAGTGTTTGGAAGAGTTCTATAAAAAAAATTTCCTGCGTTTTACAAACATGCTCTTTTTCGCTGTTTGGAAACACTTATGCATGTGAACAGATTTTTAAATGCATGAAGTACATCAAATCACAAGTGAGAACACGAATTACTGATGTTCATTTGGAAAAGTGTTTGCGTATAGCGACAACATCAGTCGAGATCAATTTTGATGCATTTAGTTCTGCTCTGTCCCAATTTTAAATATTTTGAAATTTTTTGATTCTCAATTGTTGAGGGTGAATTTTTGTTTATTGAATAACTCATTTATTTTCAATTTTACACGAAAATGCTGATTGCCAAAGTTGTTTGGAATTAAGTTTCCTACAAATTTGGTCTTAATCGATTTTTCCCTACGAGCGATATTTTTCGATTTAGACCCGAAAAGAAGTGTTACTACAACTTCGGTAATAACCATTTTTCGTGTAAAATTGAAAATAAACGAGTTCTTCAATAAACAAAAATTCACCCCCACCTCTTTTTGGGTCTTAATCGAAAAATATCTCTCCTAGGGAAAAATTGAAAAAAAATTTCCGTGTCAGCCTCTCTTTTGATCTAATTCGACTGGGCTATTAGTACATTAAACCAGGCAAACGTTTGACCACTATCTCATCTATTGGGAAACGACGATGTGCTCGAACATGTAGCACGCTTGCTTGGTTACTTTAATTAACAAAAAATAAACTTGGTACTTGGCCCGGCAGAAAATATTTTTCCTGAAAAGGTTGGCCACCCCTGCTCTAACTCATAGTTTTGACAGATGCGACTGTATTTTTATAGCCATGGAGAAGTAGAAGCATTTTTCCCATTCAAAAAATATTCGTACCGATTATTATCATAGCTACGATTTTATTACTCAGTTAAAGTGTCATGCATTGCGAATCAAATAAACGAGAAGAATGACAGAAATAAAATAGAAATCAAATCGTTTAAAAAGAAAATTACGATTTAGAAATTGAATAATAAAATAAAGAACGTTGTACAGAAACATATTTATTCTTATAATTTCATTAAAATTTAAATAAATTAAAAAAAAATCAAACACACAATATACATATACATGTGTAGCTGTTAAATCCATGAAATTATTTAGCACACTGAATAACAAAATGCAATAAAGTCGAATTCTTTATTCGTTTAATCCACACCTAATGAATAAAATATTTAATTTTAAATTTCAACTTTTATAATTTTATCTGAAACGATTATTAGAGCATTGATATTTTACTCGATTATTTGTGAATAAATTAGATAAACGTAAAATGATAAACTTCGTACACATACTTGTTGAAAAAAGTTGAAAGGAGCATAAATATGCAAACGATTAAAATAGCTTAAAACTTTTCGATTGAGTTCAGTATGATAATTGTTAAGCTTTCACAAAAAAGAATGAATTTTTGGATTCATCGGTGAACAGAGAAATGACATTAAAATCGATTCTGTTGATATTTGTTTTTCTTTTTAGTTTTTAGTTTGAATTTATAATAAAATGATAAACAATTATTAATTATTATATGTCTAAGAAGGTTTAATTTACAGTTATCTACCGGCTGACAACTAATAAAGTGTAACAGAAGATCACCTGGCAGTACTGTCTCGAGATTGATACGTCAACTTAACTGCAGGAGCACAATAGAAAGTCGCTGCAGCAGATGAAGTCGCTGTAGTACAAACTGTGAAAAAAGTTGCTTTTTATAATAACTACTCTTCCATTTTCGTTTCTTTTTTTGTTTTGAACTGTCAAAAAGTAGCGCAACACGTCCGAAAGTAGAAGATGACCCAATTTATGCCACAGCTACTTTCCATGCTACAGCTGCAACTTCGCGATGTATGTGCGCTGAACGGTTAACGTGTATTTCAACTCTGACAGCGCTGCATACTACAGCTGCAGCTTCACCATTGTGTTCCACAGAAGGATATGATGTACAGTTGGCAGAAGGAATTTGCTCACTGGATAATGAACACGTTTGCTTCAATAAATAGAGCCTATAAACTGCATGTTTAATTTACTTACTTAGTTGGCGCTACAGCTCGAGGTGAACCTGGGCCTGCTTCTCGCAACCATTTGTGTGTGCGTGCTATATTTTTGCACGAATGGAAGGGACCTACAGTTTTTTGCCGACTCCGAACTGCGAGTTGAGAAGCTCAATCGTGACAAATGATACTCTTTGATGCTTGTCAGACATTCGAAAGAGGTGGGCACTGTGAAAAACTTTTAGGTGTTTGCGGCGGGATTCGAACCCAAGACCGCTGGCTCAGTAGTCCGACGCACTAACCACTTGCGCTACGGTGCCCACATGTTTAATTTCATTTATGCAAATAACATTTTAATTTTAACGATCTTTTTCTTTCTTTATTAAAAACCTTCTTCAATAATACGTTTTCTGTACCGAAGAACATATTGCAGCCTAGATCTCAAATTAGGATTCCAATTACTCCCGATTCATCTAAAATAAAGTAAATGTTACGAAGTAGGGTAATTTCGAGCATTATGGTGCAGGTAGGATTATGGCGCACCTTGTAAATACCACATTTCCGATTTGCTTATAGAAAATCAAACGATGAGATAACTTGAGTCTTCTTTGATGGAGTGCCATGTCAAGTTTTAAACCTGTTGCGATTTTTTTTACAAGTGAAAAAAATAATTAACAAAAAAATACCCCACTTTTGTCATCTGTGCATAATGTTGGCTCTTTTTCATTTGCGTGTGGCTCCATAAGTATAAAACGCACGGGGTAAGTGTACACACTAAACACTAAAGTGAAGTGAATCATATTGGTTTTCCTTTGTTGGCATTGATTAGTAACAGTAAGAAAAAATCTTGCGTTTTTTTTTAGTTTTGTGCAAATGTGTCTTTTTTGTAATATGGCGCACTTGCCGTAGGGGCATTATGGCGCTCTCTCGCCCAAGGAGTTAGCATTTAAAATATGTAAAAAAAATGTATAGAACGGTGACAACAGGAAGCTTGTTTAAGGTGCTCCCACATGCCTAGGAGTAGAAAACGAGCAGAAAATTGTGGCTCACGTAAGAAAACTACATACGAGCAGTTCCATATGGGCTTTGAACAGGCAGACAAATAGAGGCCAAGTCACAATATTAATAAGGCGCAAGTGGTCCCACGACTTATGTACTTCATTCCAAAATACTTGTGATAGCTGTGGAAAATCAAACCGCGAGTACAGCATCACGCCATATTGCCCAAGAGGATGCGCCATATTGCCCTATGCATAGCACAGTGAACCATCTCAATTATTCCATTTGCTCAGTTCAAGAGTGCTATATATCTCACTCATTTCCATTTGGGTCTTGCAGAACCAATTAGAGTCTAATGCCTTAAGGTTAGCCGCGCGAATTTTCCAAAAGTCGATACCTTTAATGCTGAGACCAGATTTTTTTAAAAGCTTTGGGATTATTCTATAAGCAATATAGAAGTTGATCGAGAGGGTCTTGTGAGACGTAGAAGAAATCCCTTAAGTATGCCTTTGGCTTGAGTGCAAGTTGTTTTGCCTTTTCTTCGGTTATAACCAAAAAAGCAGAAGAGCCGTCAGAATGAAGCATTCGCGGCTGTAATTATTCCATGGGGCTTTACAAAAGCCGGTTTCAGCTTACCTTGTGATTTAGATGACGAGAGACCTTCTTATTCCAGCTCCATTACTTTTTCGATGCTGTTTATATAAAAGTCCAAAGGGAAGTTAACAATTGCTTGAAAATGGTTTTAGAAATGTGGTAATCGCTTTGACTGGAATAGTTTTGTAGTCTTCTTCCTTTTATATGTATAACATCGTAGAATTTGGACATATGTATTTCATGGCAGTCTCCAATCTAAAAAGCTTTTGTTTCATACAGGTTTGTTGTTTCTTTAGAATATCCTACTTATCGTAGGTTTATTTTATTTTATGCATCTCAGCTTAGATAAGCGGTTCATTGTCCTTTTTTCAAAGTGTCATTTCCGTCAAAAAAAAACCGTGCGAAACTTCCTTTTTGAAATAACTCGCATTCCAAAACAAGATGGAGGTTACAACGATAAATTTGGACAACCAAAGTGACTTTACGCTTCAATTGAATATTTTCAGATAACTTTAATATGAACCAATATGCGCAACGAGCTGGTCTTAAGGCTTTGGTCCTTGAATTCTGTCAGTTAGTGTCAGTTCGACGGATTCCGCTTTTTTACACAGCATTAGGTCTGTTTGGTGTGTTTTTGTGATCAAAATGGGACATCTGTCAAATTAGTAGTAAATAATTTGAGAGTGGGGGAAAATTCTCTCTTCTTTTTTAACTATTGAATATTTTCACGAAAAAATTATTTTTTTTTATTTTTCGAACAAATTGTGGTTGACATTTCACAAATTGTCCGATGGCTATTTGATAGATGTCACTGGATCAAAATGTAGCACGATCTCGTAAGAGTGGAGATTTTTTGCCACTCTCATTTGGCTCTCTGTACTCTTGATTTTTGACAGGTTCAGTAATTTTACGTAAAATTAGGTCTGTTTGGTCTTTTTTGCGTAAGGGATTGATATGTGATATCTGTCAAATAGTAAAATCCTCTCAATGAGAGAGATATCCTCTCAAAGAGAAAAAACCTGAAAAAAAGACACCAAACGCTTTTGAAACAAAACCTGTCAATTTGTTTTTGTTTACATGAAGATTATGACATTTCTTAAGCTGTCAGATGGCTTGGTTTGCCAGAGTTGAACAGTCCACCACAGGAAAGGGTCTTGCAGATAAAACCTCGCAAAGAGAGAGCCAAATGAGAGTAAAAAAAAATTGAGAGTCATGAAACTGTCATGATTCTATGAAAGTGTACATAGTACCAAAAACTAGCGACCAAACAGACCTATTTAAGCTGCAATGACACGTAAAACTTTGACAGTTCTTGCTCCAAATGAATAGAAAAAAAAACTAAAAACAAAGTGAGCTGTGACAAAATCCTTTTTGTAAAATTAATGAATTTTGTTGCTCCTTTTTTTTGATAGTTTCAAATATTTCATGCCAACCTCTATCCCTAAAGTCTTAGAGAGCAAACGCAATCGCAGATATGTATAAATGACCTTTGTCTAATAGACTCTGAGAGACGTGTTTTCCTCTATCGACAGGTCAATCTCGCAAACTTTGTAATCAAATAAAAATACGTCACCTTAATACAACCCACTTAACCGATTCGTTTCTTAAACGGATTCCACTTAAGATGAGATTCAAGTTAACGTTAATGTGACTCATAAAAACCGCTCCTCCGGCTGGTTCCCTATCCAAATGCTTGCACATGCGTTTTATTATGCCATTTCCCTTCGACCATATGTCCTCGTATATCCTTGTTTCCTTATCCTTCTGCGTATTTGTGCTTTCAAACTTGCATTTATAACGGTATAAAAAAAAAAGGAGCGACGACGATGTATTTCACTTTATCGCCTGATTTTAACGAGAGTGCTCATGAATTCCCCAATCCCCATTAGCTACGCGTTGTGCTAGGGGCAGCGGTACCCAGTCGTCCTCCATATCCTTGATAACGGATAAATGCACATGAATGTCGCATATTTATGAGTTAAGCAATGATGTTACTTACCACTCGTCCCATGGTTGAGATGCCGATAGCCGGGAGCGTAGCGCGCGATCTAAAATTGAAATACACGTTAACGTCGACGTCGTCGTCGGGGACTTTGGTCATTTTGGCCATAAAATATTAATGCCTTCTGTTTGCTTGTATAGAATAAAGAGTAAAAATATAAGTAAAGTGGTACTGCAGCTGGTGGTTATCATGGGTGTACTTCGGTGGACCATCGTTATTTTTAAATTCAAAATTATTGCCAACATCATCACAACAGGAATCGGTTTTTTTTTTTGTTGTTGTTAGTTCGAATGGAATAAGGTATCTGCATGTTGCAAGTCCTGAAATCATTTTGAATATTTCAGTTTGCAGGGAAATTCATACATAACCATGATGGTGGCAATCAATTTTAACTCTCAAAATCTGAGGAAGAGTCGTTGAAATTTGGTAGTATAACGCGGCAGCTAGAACAGGGTTATTCAAATTGCGCTTTGGGATGCTATAAAAAACATGGCCACGTAGGGGGATTTTGCAACATTGGCTCTTTCGAGGTAGTTTTCGATGACTTTTCGGGACGTTTCTGGTCATAACTTTATGAATGTTAGCTTGTTGGTGCCTCAAAGTTTGGGAATAGTCTATATACTAGATATGCTCTTTAGCATAATCACACAAAGAATAATGTTAAGGGGGACATTGTAAAATATTTCCGTGATCACTTGCCGCCTGTGTTATGTGACACGTAGCCCCGTCTTATTGGAACCACATTTTGCTCACATTAATATCTTCAATCGCTACGAGGCATATTTCTGCCAAAAATATATCTTGACAAGAAACAGGTTTTTTTCTTGTTTTCCTTCGCTGGGCAAATCATGCCAAGACATTTCAATCTACAAGCTGACTTCGAGAAAGAAACAAGCGATGTATAGCTCTCGTTTTGCACGACAAGTTTATTGACGCTCCCTTCCACTTGCATGTGCCATCTGATTCGTAGTCTTTCTCTACTGCGTCATCCCTCAGGAATGCTTTTGAAGATTTTCCGGACCGGATAGTTGGTGTTTATCCGGTCTATATGACCCAATCACTCCACTCTACTGTACGGGCTACAGGTCGTTGTTGTATCTCCTCTACCACTCACTGGCTTAACAGACGGAGTTGAAAATTATAACTCAAAACAGACAAGAGCAACCTCAACCGGTTCTCAAAAAGTCCATACCTCTACGCCGTAGAGCCAGACTGAGATGATTAGGGCCACTTAGGTTACATGAGAATATTTTACAGATGAATTGGTGCATGCTCCTTACCAAGTCATCGCCAGCTGCTTTAAACAGCTGGACAGCCATCACCAATAGCCCCGTTGGACCTAAGTTTAGGTATGGCTGGCTATCTTCACTACTTCTAGGCTGAACGGATAGAATTGTTGTTCTACATCTTCCAGGTCAAATGGTTCATTCTGACCAACAATGAAGTTCCAAAAAATTAAATAAAATTAAAAATTTGCGCAAATTTTTGCATTTTGGCTTCTCTGGATTTTGTCTTCTCGGGATTTTGGATTTTCAGGATTTTGGATTTTTGCATTTAGGCATTTTGGAATTTCTGATTTTTGGATTTTCGTCGGTTTGGCTTTTCACGAATTTGGATTTTCAGCATTTTGGATTTTCGAGATTTTAGCTTTTCAGGAATTTGGATTTTCGGGATTTTGGATTTTCGGGACTTTGGCTTTTCGGGATTTTGGATTTTCGGAGTTTTGGATTTTCGGGATTTTGGCTTTTCGGGAGTTCCGATTTTCGGGATTTTGGCCTTTCGGGGTGGGGTCTTGGATTGATTTTCGGCATTTTGGATATTCAGGGTTTTGGCTTTTCGGGGTTTCGGCTTTTCAAGATTTTGGCCCTTCGGGATTTTGGGTTTTCGAGATTTTGGATTTTCGGTTTTTTGGATTTTCGGGGTTTGGCCTTTCAGGATTTTCGGGATTTTGGATTTTCGGGATTTTAGATTTTTGGCTGTTCAGGATTTTGTATTTTTGGGATTTTCGTAATTTGGCTTTTCAGGATTTTGGATTTTCGGGGTTTTGGCTTTTCGGGATTTTGGATTTTGGCCCTTCGGGATTTTGGGTTTTCGGGATTTTGGATTTTCGGAATTTTAGATTTCCATTTTTTTGGATTTTCGGGATTTTGGCCTTTTAGGATTTTGAATTTTCTGGATTTTGGCTTTTCGAAACTTTGGATTTTCGGGATCTTGGATTTTCGGGAGTGTGACCCCAACCCGGTTCCAATACCTGAAGTAACTTGGATAGCTACAAATGTATATGATCTATCTCGGTTTTCATACCTACACGCGTAGAACTTCTCACTTGGCTTAGCTTATCTAGTTTTCTAGAGTTGAAAACTAGGTTTGTGTGTTACGTAAGGTATCCAAAGATTCCATTTCGTCCTTATTTACAGTGTTACTACAGAGAGCTTTTAAAATCGAAGACACCCTATTCCCTCCCAATGGCCCCCTTTGATTTCCCATTTGTGATGTCCTTGTTCCATTTGTTTATCTTTGCAATTCCCAAGTAGGAACACAAAACTTCATATCTTTCGATAAAACTATGATCCGCTCTATTATTCTCTTTTCCCAATCCACCAGCTAACTCGTTTCGAAGAAAGTTCGCCGGTCTTCTTTTTTCAGAATCGCTACGCTCCAAGAACTCACACTTCTCCTTTGGAATTGGCGGCGGCGGTAGTGTTTGTTAATGCTAAGTTTGCCCTTAATAGAAATTTTCTCGCACACCACGACGCGATGCTGGCGCTCATTTGATTTGCGTCACTGGATGATTATTTTCAGATTCTGAAATCCCATTAAAAATTATTCCATGCTCATCGCATAGTGACGGTGGTGATGGCAGCATCGTCCTTTTGGTATCGGCAAAACTTTTCATTAGTTTTATCTTCGTATTGTCTTATAGCACACTCTGGGAAGCGGGGGCCGTAGGAGGACGTATCTATGGATTTTGAGGTTACTCGTATCTTGGAGATGGATAATTCCCCCAACCTACCCACCCACCATTTATTCTGTAATTCCTTCGAAGTGGAAAGATAGTAATCGAGGATATTGTTGCGGCTTCAGTGAACAATTGAACGAGTAGTTTGGTGAGAAAAAGTTGTCTGCACCCCGACAGAGGTTAGTTTTGAACTCTGATCGGTTGCTCATTGTAAAGTAACAACTAGTTATTGTTTCGGAATCTTTCAATTGGGGATTGTGGTAGAGGGATTAAGGTCCTGACGTGCCGGTGCGGTGCCTTGATAGTTGTATACCGGGTAGTCAAGGTTTTCTACTACTGGATGTCGATAGTGGGTGACTATGGGTGATTGGGGTTTAAGTATCTGTGTGTTCCAAATCAAAATGGGTAGAAGGGGAACAGGTGAGCTTCTTACAAAGATGCCTCAGCATTTGAACTTATGTAAGTCAGTTCATCCTGCAGATTTGTGTCAACTGTGGAAAAAAGAAGTGAAGGGTAAATACAACTTGAAGAGATTCAAAGCTTGGATCAGCATTGACAAAAATAAACTCCGCATCCTGACTGCGCTTCTTACGGGGCATTGTAAACTCAGGGCCTGAGGGGACATCTCAGGAAGCTAGACCTATCAGATGAAGACGATGAGGTGATATGAGCCATGGAATTCTCACCTAGGCTAGGTGTGAGCGAATATCTCTCTAACCAGTTCCAATAGAAATAATGGCGAGCGGGATGTACCTTCATCTGGGACCTGTAGGGGGTACTAAAAGGGGAAAGGAGAATGTATTTTGACGAGTTCGTCAGTATCTCTTTGGCCCAAGGGGCGGGAGTACTGAATGGTTGGAAAGTAACCCAAGGAAATGTATAAAGCCCGGTTTCAGCATTTTAACCCAATCAAGGCGAAACTGAGACAAGTCCCCTCCTTGTATTTGTTGAGAAAGAATATTTTTACTATTTTCAGAAAACCGTTTTTAAAAGATTTTACATTTTCTTCTTAAATTCATCCTTTAAGGGACCTTCAAGGAGATCATATTAGAGATCAATATTTTTGGCGATATTCCATATAGTCTTTGGCAGTCAGTCCTCAATGAAGAAAGATGAATAACTTGTCCATTTTGAAAAACCTCCAATACTTTAGTAACTACAGAAATCTCTGTTTGAAGTCCACCAATTCTGACCGCATTTCAATAAGGATACCACTTGAAAGTTCTTTAAAATGCTATATAACTCCAAGCTGAAATGGTAACAAGAAAAAGGACTCACAACGTAATATTCTATAAATCTGTGGCAATAAGTTAGAGTCGCTTATGTCGACATAAGCCAAAATCGAGTTTTTTGGTCCAAAATGTTGTACATTTTACTATCTTTTTTTTTGGTCTGGTTGTCATGCATCTAAGCTAACAAATAACCGTTATATCGCAGAACACAAAATAGCTTAAGTCTCTTTGGACAAAAACTGATTTTTTTAAAACAACTTATGTTAGGTCTACATATTGTTTTCCTTAGTCAGCAGTTGAATACAATTCGATTTGTTAAGACAACTTAAGTTATCACAAAACCTATTATAAAGCTTATTGCATTAGTGTCATCCTAGGTGCTTATGTCGACATAAGCTTTTTTTTATAGTTGGTATTTAATTGTTCGCCTCCTTATATCGACTTAAGTTACTTTAAAAAAAATCATATTGGTCAAAAATCAATTTCGCGAAGTAGCTTAAGTAACATAAGCTATTTTTCAAATCCTGCAGTCGTTACTTGAGCTATATTTCTCATATAAGATATATTTTATTGAAGTAAGTTGAGCTGCTAAAATAGATTTTTAGCGGCTTTGTTGATACTTTTTAATAAAAAAACCCAAAGCCAATAAAAATAGACGTACACATTATTTATTTGCGCTAAATTTTATTTATCTTGCTTTGATACTTTAAAAAAAAAAATGTTTGCTGTACTGAAAAATTACCAAAATAGACATAAGCTACTTTAACTTATTGCCACAGAAATGTCGTCATCCTTAGTCCCAAATTCTGTTTACCGGCTTCCAGCAGTACTGACAGGATGTGCATACTAGAGATGTGCTAAAGAGTGATTTTCAATAGCAGTGATTTGATCACTCTTAAAATCACAGTTTAGGGAAAATCATGTTTGCTCTCTGTGGTTCTTATGTCGATTTCGATTGGGCAAAAAAGCACTTTTTTATCTCGAGCTATTTTTATCGCTCTGGTACAATTTTCATTTTCCAACCGACCAAAAAAGCACTTTTTTCGCTCTAGATCAAATTTCGTGAATCTCGGATTCTACTCGAGATTCACATCTACTTGCACTAACACAAAACATTTTATACGAAATTAAAACGCAGCACAGCAAAATGTTATCAATCAACACAAATGTTATCAGAAAAAATTAGAAAATATAAAGAAAATGCATTTAAAATTGTGTTTATTATTTTTCTTTTTTTATTATTTCCATTTACAAACAATATGTCAAATGACACACTAATACTATTGCAGAAAAACAGATCAATCTCGTTTGTTTACATCCAGCAGGAAAAATCTGAAATCTGAGAGCAAAATCTGAAAAGCCCAATCGAAAACGACATTAGCTTTCGGGTATTGCTAAGGCTAACTGCTCACTGCTTTCATTTGCAATTGTTAGCTGGAACACTTGGTAAGCTAAGAGTTCGGGCTGAATTGCTGGCAGATATTTCACAGCAGGATCTCATTGTAACCGTTGGGTGTCTTACAATCAAATATCGCTTTAAATTGCTTATGGATGTTTAATATGTCTTTAAGGTCATTAAAATGTAATCAAATATCACTCGTTTTTTTCCTATCCGTTTTCACTTTCAAACCACTTAAGAAATAAAAAAAATAACAATAGATCATCCACTCACGAACTCCCACAATCTACTCACACTGACTGCTATGCGAACATGTTATTTTACGTATTACATTTCCTTGAATCATTGCTCTTTTCTACTCATATGCTATTTGAAAAGCAGAGCAACTTCCAATAGCAATCACATTCAGAAGAGCAATCACATACAGAAGAGCAATCACATTCAGAATAGCAATCACCTACAGAAGAGCAATCATCTATAGAAGAGCAATCACACACAGAACAGTGAAAGATACCTACATATTATCGATACCAGAAACAGTAGCACAAACGATGTTTCATTGGTATAGAGAAAGAGCGAGCACTTTTGCCTTAATCATACACATACTGGATTCTTCCATTTCTTGAAAGGGGTAAATGAGAAAACAACAAAAAAAAAACAAGTAAAAAATACACTCATCGTCATCAGTGTATACTCTGACCTGCGTTTTGAAGATTTCGTGGTATACATACGCACTATGCGCCTTTATTGTAAGGATAGTGTGTGAGTGTGGTCGAGTTGGGATTTAGTGCTACCTACTCTTTATTTGATATGTGATTGTGCACAACGAATGAAATGAAGCACTGTATAATTAAAAGAGCAAAATAGCAGTCACTTTGATTGCTATCACTGCTCTTTTAAAATAACAGCGTGATCAATAGCAGCTATAGCAATCTCAGTCTCACCTCTAGTGCATACATAAGTAGAAATGATTTAATGGGTGGCAACGACTGTCTGCCTCATAACTAACTCCTTCTGACTCGTTTCCTCTGCGTAGCTAAAAATATCGAAACTAATGCAATTTTCAATTCAAAAACAAATATAAAAAAGTTATAAAAAATAGAAAACACTAACGGTTATAAAATCAATTTCACGAATATTATCACACCTTTAGCAGTTAAATTGATCCTTGCCTGGGAAGATAATGACCTCAATTCTAAGAACAGCCATGAGTTGCTCCATAAAACGCAGTGTGTCATCAAATTTGATGGGAAAAATGTGCAAGCGGGAGCAAGAGAAAACACAAACACAGTACGAAGGATTCAGGATTTTCCCACCAAAAAAAAAGGATGATGAAATTCTGCACAATTTCTCCTTCAAAAGGATAACGAAGAGAAACTCAACCTTATGGAGGATATAAATTTGATTTAGTACAAGCTGTTCGTCATACCGAAACAAGGATCAAAAGGCCACACAACCAAAGGAATCGATTATGAAAAAAGAAGTAAAGCTACGCATAGTTTGTGCAACCGGTGGATAAAGGACACCGCAAGTTGGGAAATATGAGGACCTGAGGATATAATGAAGTGGTGAAGCGTAGCTATTTTATGGTATTTTTGCGTTGTACCACCTAAAGTGCACGTTTTTACCCCCATCTAGCGGGTGATACTTTGCTCCTCCTTCTGTCAGATCATTTCTAGTGACATGACATTTGCGTAAATATTTTGACCTACATTTTTCCCCACCCAAAGACCGGAGCAACCTATAAAAAGTCTTAGAAAAGTGACCTGTCATTCCGAGTCCCTTGGCAGTGAAGAAGAACCTCATTAAAAATTCCACTCTTGTGAGACCACTGCCCCTGAAAAGGTTCACAGCCTTATCGTTAACGGTATTCAACAAATATTTCTGCTTTCAACATTAATCATGTTTATCTGTTTTCAATTTTAATAATAAATTTACATATATACGAGGACATTTTGCCACAACCACCGCAAACTAAATTCATATTCACACACACTACCACAATCCCAGCTAACCCAACCTAACCTACACCTACTTCCATTAATCATCATAATCATGGCATTCCCTCGGAACCACCAGGAGCCGAGAAGCAGAAGTCCTTTGTCTCCACTTAAACCTCCAAACACATGTCTTTGTTTATTAGGACGAAACTCCTTTTCCGTGCGGGTATTCCGTATTCGCATATCCATTCGCCACCCAACGTTCGACCTCCATCCGACCAGGATACCAGGATATATGTACACAAGGATGATGATGGAATTATTTATGAAGACTCCAAGGTTCATAGCCTGTGACAGAATATTAACCGTCAGACAGAGACAAAGACAGATAAGTGAAATTCATTTGAATTCCTGAAATTGTTTCCGCTTCACTCGATCCCTCTGTGTGCGTGTGTGTGCGTGTGTGTGTGTATGTATTACCCCACCACCACTAAACGCGTCGTGTTGTTTACTTGGAGAGCACAGTGTCAGGTGGACAGGTGTCAAAAAGTTTAAAATATTACATTCGCACACTATTTGGGGGGCGGGGGGTTGGAAAACACTTAGTAAAAGACTCGTCCTTGTACTCGTTATACAGGAGTCGCGCCACACAATTCGCTTAACATAATTTGACAATTGCAGGATTAAGTAATTAGAAAGTGAGACTATCTGTGTACGAGTGTGTGTGTGTGTGTGTGTGGAGGAGTACCTTTCAACTCCAATGAGCGTTCGTCTCATTAAGTCAAAATGTTAACCACGCTCGTTTCATCGGCACCGTTAGGTATTTAGTCGCAAGTCTCAACCAAAACCACATGAAGATGGGGCTGCTGTCACATTAGACGAAAGTTTATTAAATAACCGTTATCTTGAAGGTTGATTATAACCGTTAGTATATAATCGCAATTAATCCCCTAAAATGTCTTGGAGAGCGGGGTTTAACCGTTACGTGCGTTTCCTTTGAAATCGAAATTTTCAAATCCGAGGCGGATGTACGAGTACACGGTATGTTAATTGATTTGAAGTGGATTACATCACCTCTCAAGGTGAGAATATTATAGTAGACACGAGTACTTAAGATTGTATCCTCTGGCAATCCTTTCTCAAATGCAAGTGTAGTTGGACCTTACATTGAGGTGTTAACATATTATGATGGTCTGTGGAGATGTCATATAAGATGAAGGCAACATCCTGTTCAACACATACTTTCTAGAACGACTTTGAAGACAATTCCTATAAGGAGAAGGCCAACGATTCAGTTACTGTCAATCCACTTTCGACGACACTTCCACTTCATGTCGGTCTTCGGATTTAACTTCGGCTCGCGTTTGCTGTCTTCTACTTCTAGTCACGAGTCATGATCATTTATAGAGCAGGATATACAAGGAATCACCTGGATAATTAAGGACCTACCTAAAAAGCCAAGTTGACAGCTGACGTAGACGATGGTAGACAGCTGCTACTTTATTTTTGTCAAGAAGCTGGGTTCGGGACCCTTAAATGGCAGGATGGGCTTGAGTGCTCTACTGATAGGATAGGTTAGATAAGGAAGGGTATGTGATTGTTCGAGCAATCATTTCCACTCGGAGACCCGAAGACCCATTTAGAATCCCCTCATAGTTTGGGAGTAACTTACCAACTCGTAAACCAGCTTATGGTCTTGGTCAATCTTCGAAGATATCGGATCGAATCATAATAGTTGTTTAGAACCGGCGATGATATTGGGTCCAAAATCTAAGCCATCAATCAAATAGGAAACTAATTTTTAACAGCCAAACATTATGGGTGGATGAAGCTGACAATGGTACCGGTTCTGAAATTTATTCAAGAGAACTGGAGATAAATGCGTCTTTAAGACTTACGGACGACGATAGTGTCTTGCAGGCAGAGGTTCTGACGGTACAGAGAGCGGCGGAGCTGTTAGTGACGAAGCTGATATTAGACAATGATATTTCCATCTACATCGACAGCCAGGCCGCGCTCAGAGCACTAGAATCGTATATCGTTAAGTCGGCAATTGCAAAAGGTTGTCGTTCTGCGCTCAAACCCCTAAGCAGGCATAACCAAATTAAACTATGTTGGGTACCTACCAGACAGACTACCAGGACACTCTGGTGCAGAAATAAATGAATTCGCTGATGAGCTGGCAAGAAAATATGGTTCCAGGAGATAGCGATGGGCCCACTGTGGTGCCTCGTATGTTGTGATGGCTCAGCCTTATAAACTCGCCCAACCTAACCTTACCTATGGGCAGCGTTGCCGTTTGGGACGCTTTTTCAGCGATGGGACCCGGGACCCCATTTTTCAATAAAACTCCGATTCTGGACCCCTTTTTTGGACCCTTTTTGAAATTTGCTCGCGGCAACCCTGCCTATGGGTAGATGAAAACTTTTTGCGACTTTGAAAAATTACCAAAAGTATGATTTGAAACCTTTTCGGCCAGCTGTTTGGATATCCCAATAATATTGTTGGACTTTCCCCATAATAGTACACACAGGAACTGGCACAGATATAATGTAAGACTTTAGGTCCACCTGAAACCCTCTTTGTGGCGTCCAGTCTCTTCAACATCAAAACTTATATATGTCTATTCCCTTGTCAACAAGCAACTTGGGACATGTCTGTAGTTTATACCTATATACATATGTACATATATGTCAGTTTTTAACCTGTAATTTTAGAAGCATAGATCTCAAAACTTTATTAATCAAAATATGAAGCATTGTGATCAATCAATACACGTTTGCCAACGAGAGAGAAGTTTACATATTACTTCGGCACAAAATTTTGGAGGTCTGGAGGCTATGAATTCGTTGAAGGCAGATTTGGCGTCATTTTGGTGTCTGAAGCATTTCTCTCGCAGGCGGTTGTCAAGATGCTTGAATAAGTGGTAGTCAGTAGGCGAAAGGTCCACCGAGTATGGTGAATGGGACAAAGTTGCGTAGAGCCTAGCTCGTTCAGCTTCTGTAAGTTCAGTTGTCCAACGTGTGGTTGGGCGTTGTCGACGAGAAGGCGAACACAGGCGTTGAAGCTTCTCGTGCATTTCGACGATTTGTTGACAATATTTCTCAGCCATGATGGTTTCGTTGGATCAAACCAGCTGCAGACCAACAAACAGTCATCCTGAAACATCCAGGCAAATCTGGGAAAAGGAAAGGCCAGAAAGTCTACATTAATTGATTCCCACCATAGCCTTATCAGTTCAAAAAACTTTATAGAGTTGGGCTTGGTCAGTGGACCTTAGCCCACTTGGAATGCGCTCCAAAAGTCGGATTAATTGGAAAAGCTTGTAGATTATAGCTAACCTAAGGTGTTACTACAGTCCGGGGTAGACCTGGGTCTAGACTATAGCAAGATCTTTAAAAAAAAAAGGCAGATCACTGCACTGTTTACCAAATTTTACTATTTTTAGACAAATGCACCTATCGAGCCTAAATCAATGTATTCAAAATTAAAAAAAGACAAAAGACAGCAACGACGTATAGCTGCAACGCTTACACAGCAAGATTGCATTATAGGACCGCTTTTATTTCCAAGTCACCTTTTTAATGGTCAGGCCTTTCTCTGGCAGAAGAATAAGGACTCCTGGGAGTTACTTCTTTGATGAGCTGGAGGACTTACGTAAATTTTGACCTGAGAAACCTTCTGAAACTCAGATCTTTATCTGACTGGTTCTTGATCAGCGGTATCCTTACAAGTTCTAAGGTTAATATGGGCACAATGGACATGGATATGTTTGGTCTTAGTCGGAGTACCCATCTACCTACCCACATACCTAACGATGCACGAAGTGCCTTCAATCTCCAACGTCTTTTTGACTAAACTTCCAGGTGCATGCGATGTTACTCAAAATTGATGAAGTTCTTCCAAAGATGTCTCAGTTCACATGTTTTACTTTTTCAACCTGACCTGCTACAGCAAACTTAATCCAAAGTTAGACCAGTTATAGTGTAACGAATTCCTCATTAGCATCCCTCACATCACTCGTAAATGCAGATTGCCAAACTTTTCAGCCACCAGTTTATCTTAATTCCATCCCCCACCGCCCCCCTTTGGAGTACCACAAATATTTTCTTGGGATTCCAGAATTTTGCAAAACAGCAAAGTAATCGAACTTTTACTTCTGTTAGCTGGGTAGAATCTTAATTAAATTTCAATGAGTTCAGTACACTCATTACTATGTCAACCGGTTCATTGGTGAGTCGGAGTACAGAGGGAACGCATACATATGCACAAGTAGAGCTATATACCAGAAAGGGTAGCAAGGAGACAATCATACCTAGAACTCTGTTGCCTAAGACTGAGAGAGAGATGTTGCGATGCATTAAAAGTTCACTCCGTGTTGACAGAATGTCAAGACAAAGTAGGTACTAGGTGATGCAACTTCGTACATTGGTGCTGCACATTAAAGTTAACCACAAACTTGTCCTGGCTATGGGGATGAGTCTACTTGTATATTACTAGGGACAACAGAGGGAAATGAAGAAAGTTTAAGTGGAACTTCTTAGGGGGTGCAAAGTTTTTGTTTAGATAAGACATGATCTATGCGGCTAGCAATTAGGAGTAACTAGATGCAATTTTAGGTGGAATTGTTGATCGGAATATTTGAAGACATGGAATGAGACTCAAAAAACATTCGCCACTGTAGCTTCCAGACCCATCTTAGCAGAATTCAAAAAAGTCTTGATAACCATTTGAGTAATCTTCTTGTAGCCTCAGGAATTCTTGTAGCTCTGCAGCTGATTTGTAAGTATTTTTAAAATGTCTACTCCTTCGATACCATCGTTTCTCTGTATGCCAGCTGACAAAAGTTTATTTTGAAGAATCTTTTACCGTCAGTACCTGTTCAAGTACTTGATTATCTAGTCATCTCAAGATCGTAACCAAAAACCATACTAATAGTCCGGGTCGGACTGAAAAGTGCAGGAGAATGTCAGCCGTGTACGCAAATAGTCGCATTGCTCAAATGACAAATTGCCAACGCCACCTATGGGAAGTTTTTGTGACTACACCAAACTATATAATTACATTTAAATTTAATATCTTTATATATAAAAATCACGTGTCACTGTGTACGTACACGCTAATCTCCGAAACCGCCTAAGCGATTTCGATGAAATTTGGTGATTCCAACTTAAAAGATAAAATAGTTCTGGACCCGATAGGTGGCGCTGGAGTCAAGTTATTATTAAGGAATTCTATATTCTATATCGACCAAAATGACTCATATTCAGACAAAAGAGAATTTTACAAAATCTGGACCCGATAGGTGGCGTTGTAGTCAAGTTATTAATAATTTTTAAATTTGTGTTGAAAAAATTACTGATATTCACAATATCTGCTGGTTTAGTGCCGATGGAAAATTTTACAATCTTCGGACCTGATATATGGCACTGAAGTCAAGTTATTAACAAATTACAAGCTCCAAAACCACCTATTGAGCTTCGTAATTTAAAGCCTCCCTTCAAACGACTTCAACTTCCGATTCCAGAACGGCATACATTATCCATTTGTGGCCTGGACTTTGAAAATACATGTTTCTTCTGTGGTCAATTATACGTTGCATCTATTCATATTGGCAAAAGACGCATTGACACAAAATATTGTTCACCAAATCGCACTACAATAAATTTCAATTCATTACCATAATTTAAAACAATAATATTGCTTGGACTTAAGAATAATTAACTGTTTTTTACCTGATTTATAACATTAACTTTACATCCATAAAATAACTGAGACACACTGTATATCATTAATATCAATCAATATTATTTATTGTATTACATTGAATTTAAAGTTTAGTAATTGAAAATAATTTTTGTTTTTTTTTTCTGTGTTTTTTGAAAAATTGTGTTTTTGTGTTTTTATTTTTCAAATTCAAATTTTCTTACATACAGGAAAGAGTAGGAGAACGTCTGCCCCCGGGACAACCAGTTGTTTATATAAAAATTAGCTATACACGGGGAAAACTACAATTTCTATTTATGTATATCTGCACCCTAGCGCCAGCTATCGGGTCGAAATTTGTCCAAAGACTTTCTTTTTATTAAAATATTATATGGTGTGAATTTGATTCGATCCATAAATTACAATTTTGAAAAAGTGACCCCAACGCCACCTAGGGGGTTCTTACATAATCAAAAACCATCCGGAGCACCACACGAACATATGGTGTGAATATAAGGTGGATAGCTTCAGTGGTTCAGCCGTGATAGTCGGACATACCATACGTACCAACGTTTTTATATATTAAGATATGTAGATAGATATCACTATGAGTAGAAAGTTCTTACTTGTCGCATTTTCGTATTTTTTTTCCAATTAGAAGAGTGTAATAATTTCCTTATTAGTTAGCATCGATATTATTAGCACACTGTATGGGGCTTTCATGGTCTTAAGTGATGTAGCATTTCTGCTAAGTGGATTTAAAGTATAAAGACAAAAAAAAGTATTCCAGAAGATTGTGACCCATTTGGCGTCTAAGTTGTTATTAAAACCAAACGATATTCTTTACTCTGAAACTTACATATACATATAATAAATCCAGCTTTAATCATTCCAATATTGGAAACGCTTAGCTTCGAAAAGTGATGGATTAGAGTATGTCATTTTTGCGAAGAATCACACAAAAAAAATGTAATCATTACCTTACTACTTACCTCTATGACAGTGTTCGTATACATCATGTATTCTTCTTACTTCCTCTTTATTCCTGTTATGATTACAGATTATATCAAATAAATTAAGAAATTAAGAAATATATACAGTTCTTCATTTCATGTAATCATTACCAAACGTTACTTTGTAACGCCGGCATAGTAAGTCTATCGGAGAATATTCAATGATTATTGATACCGAGAATGCAAAAATCCAATCGAAATCAGAATCTTTTCTAATTTATGAAAATTTTACTTTCAAATACGCTTACGGTTGTAATAAGCCGTTCATCAAACCGCACTTAACAAGACAATTGCAAAATTTCCATTTAATTTACATTTTTCCATTTTTCTTCCTTTCAATGTACTTCAAGAATGATAATGAAGAAAGAAAGAATGAAAGATGCTCAAACCGTAGCGATAACCATCAACGTATCCTTTCAGAATTAAGCCGAGAAAAACCGAGAAAAAAACATCGCCATCCTTTATCAGCAATAAGCTGTTTACTCAGACGAGAGCCGTATCATTGCACTCAACGGACCGGCAACGGACCACCCTACTTGTATACATCCTGCGAAAGACAGAACAAAACAATGCAGTGCCACCATCTGCACTACCAACAGTCAACTTGATAACAATAAAATTATGGTCCTGCTACTGGATGACATCCTGTTTTTCTTTTCTGTTTTTACAATCCAATCCCGGCAATAGGCGCACTGCAAGTGGGTTGGGGGAAGAAATCGATAGGATGCACAGAAGACAGAAAACAACAAAGTTTTATTGCTCGAGTAGTGATTTACTGCGCGCCACTATCCAAGAGGTGCATTGTCGCAATCGCATTCGTCCTGCAAAACAAATTTAACAATTGGTGCCGCATTCCGAAAGACACAGCGCGAAAAGCGAACGGCAAACGAAGCAAATTGAGTCAACAGGAGCGAAGGATCTACAGTACCCAGACCCACCTACCAAGTGGCGTATCTTCATTTGTCGTCGTCGTCGTCGGTGGAATGCAAATGAATTGTTTGGATGAACAAAAACAATTCAACCGATGCAATTCGATGCGATGCGATGCTCGCCGTTGAACAATAAACATTTTCACTTGACACACTCGATGGAAGTGTACGTGGGTGGTTGGGTGTAAAGTTGAAACTTGCAACCACCACCCCCCAAGTGCATAGATAGTTCGTGCGCCACCTCAAGCGAGTCAAATCAATCAGAGGGGGGGGCGGCACGGCCTAGCGGTAGCTGGAGGGCGCATGGCATGAAAATGGAATTAAGGATATGGGAGCGTGCACGGCAGCAAAATGCTCCTTTAAAGTGAAACTAAGCAGATCACAACAAGCTTTGGTGTTTGTTTGTTTACCGGAAAACAATCACTTTGGCTGATGAAATTGTCATCATCTGATGATTCTCACGACTGGAAGGTCCTTGCTCTACTACGGGCTGTGAATAGAATATCCACTGTATGAGGTCAAGTGGGTTGGAGGCGATGCCGCGCCAATGGGGTGGAATTGTTTGGTTTCTATTAATCGAGTGGTTTGAGAACATTTTATTTCGGATGCAAAAATGGGGGGAAGAGGCCCGGGATAAGATGTTTCTGAGTGTTGAATAGGTTCGATCCGTCTTTAGAAGTAAAGACTTGGAACTCAATTGATTAAACTTACGGCTAACATCAAATATCACGTGGGTAACTGTGGACTGACAGGTGAGTTTAGATTTAGTAAACTTTGAATTTTGCTGTTTAAAGGTTTGTCTCTGGCAATAGTCTCTTTACGGATCGGGAGCTTGATAATGAGCAAGAGTTTTTTTTAACTGATCTCTAGTCTTTTAACCCTTTAACCACTGAAATGGAAATACTAGTATGATTTTAGGCTAGAAAACACGAATGTGAAGCCCGCAACGTAGTCTCTTGAAGCACATGTGGGTTTTTTGCTGTCCAATAATGCATACTTTGCTAATCGACAAAGATCATAGAAAAAGTTTAGGGTGACGTTTGTATTAAAACACAAAGTTGTAATGAAAATCTCTTTACATTTACATATGTACTACCAAAAGCATAAACATCCCTACCAAACGCAATTTTCCTCCGATTTGGTTGAAATCTGTACCAGATCGTTTTCCAACATTTTAGTAACGGTACCTTATTAACTATCAGAGGACAGGTTTATTGTGCTAAACCGTTTATTTTGAAGGTTACGATTATATGTAAATTACTAAAGTTTTCTGAATATGCTACCCCGCAAACCATCCCAAAAAGGCTTAAGCCACTAGGACCGTCTACAGAAAAACACCAAATAGCGATCTTCGCCGATGTATCCAAGATGGACTGCGGTATCGGATCGGATAGCCTTGCACCTCCCCCCCTTCACCTCGCAGACTGCTCTAGTGTCTCCCAGGCGGAAGTACTAGCTATCAAAGAATCATGCAAAGAACTTAGTCTCAGCCCAACAACCTTGAAGGAGGTAGCATCCAATCGATTAAAAATCACTCTCCTCTGAGTTTTCGGCCACATGGAGAGAAATGAAAGAGCCCATGAGTAGGCCAGTCATGGTTCAGCCCTTGTTGACTCCCTCGCGGTGGTAGTACACCCTCTCTTCTCATCCAGGGTTAAATCTTTCAACAGCTGCTAGTTGAAGATAGGTGGAGAAACCTCAGTAACTGTGCCATATCCAGGAAGATATGGGCGGTTTATAACCCAAATAGATCAGACCACGTGATCCACAGATCGAGACCTGGGATGGGATCGCTAGAATTGTAGCAATCGGAACAGGTTACTGGGCACTCGGCACTCACGTTTCAAGGCTAGGCATCCTTTTTACCCCCATTGCCGCAGTTGCAAGAATGCAAATGTGGAAGAAAGCCGTTTCCATTTCCTGTCTGAATGCCCGGCACTAGATATAGCCAGACAGCGCAAACTATGCAACTTGTCCTATTTCTGCCATAAAATTCTGTAATATTATTGAGTATCTCAACACAGGTTATTTTGAGCTGTGGCATCAAAAAGGCGCACTAGCTCTAATTGTGTATGGTGAGACCTGTCGTACAGTCACCCTACTTACCTACTTGCTGCTGTATTGCCAGTCTGTTTCGCCTTGGAGTTTTCAAGCAGAGATTTTGAGATGTAGTCTTGTTTGATGTACTCTTTCTCTATCCCTCTCTGAGGATTCTTCTGATGATTCTTTGGAACGAAGTTGAAATATAGATTAGGAACTACCCCCCACTGGCCATTGTAGGATACAAGTTAATTGCTGTTGACATGCATGCGACCGATATACACGTGGTTTCTTGTTTTTTTCTGATACCCCAAGGATTAATGATGAAAGCCCCGGGGGAGATAGATTCCGCCGAACTTCCTGAACCTTTTAATTTAAAGTTCTGACAATCCAAGGATATATTATGTGCCTTACTCAACCGTACTGTCACCTCTAATTGGCCATCTACAATTCCCCAACACCACTTCATCCATCCTCATTGAAAGACTATTGCTCTCCCAGGACAACATGAATGGGAAAAAATCCTTAAAGTTCGTTGGCATTTCTTCAACAAAATTAAGGACAAACGATCTAAATTAAGAAATATTTCATTTAAGGTCTGTGTTGCTTTTTTTGCATTCCCTCTCTTCGTCTTCTTCGCCTATCCAAATGACAGGAACAACAACAAAACAAGTGAGTTTCAGCAAACATTTTTGGGTAAAGTAGACAAACTTATAAGCCACAAATTCACCTCACACAATGAAAGCTGAATGGGTGGGTGGTGGGTGGTGGCTGTGGGCTGTCGGGTATGTTGTCTGAAGGATTTCAGGGATAAAGCTAAAAGTTATGAGTTAAGTTTTCCTTTTCAGATTTTTGTTGTTGTTGTTTTTTTTTTTTTTTTTTTTTTTTGCCAAACTGGAAACTGGCAATTCTGTGTGATGGTCGTGTGTTGGTGGTTTCAGTGGTTCCATACATATACATACATCCCCTTGGGATAAGTAAAAGGAATTAGAAAGTTTTTCTAGATATTTTCTTGTGTTTTTTTTTTTTCTGTTCAGCCTAAGACCCAAAAAAGGCAGAAAAAATAACTTCGGATATTGGGCTTATTTTAGACAAAAATGGAAATGTTTAGTTATTCGATTATTGAAAGCCGTACATGTGTTTGAGGGGTAATGGGCGGGCGGGCCGGTCGGTACAAGGAAGTGTTTAACAGTTGAGTGAATGTTGGTATATGAATATTAAAATATAAATATGTATTTGGTTAGGAATTTTCTACATTTCGCCATTGGCCAATCGCCAAAGAAAGGAAATAATTAAATTTTAAGAATTTATTTTAAAAAAATATGAAAAGATGAAAGAAAGATTTTATATAGGAAAATTTAGAGGGAAAATATATATCAGAAATTGTACTTAGAAATAAGAGTTATGAGTTCCTTAAAAGGTCAAAGGAACCGACAAATGTGCCTTCAGTAAATTTGGACGTAAATCTGTGGCCACAAGCCATAACCACTAAAGTCGACTTTAGACGAAATTGAGATTTTTATGCCATTAGATCCAATGTACTCGAATCTATATTGCTTTTTATCTTTAAAAATGTGACCACAATTTCAAAAAAACATAACAGCTAAAGTCATTTAGATTAAGGAAAAACAACCAAACTCAACAAAAAAAACGATATTTACTGTCTAAAGTTGACTTAAGATATTTTTTTTAAGATCTACAATAGGGAATAAAGACTTAACTTGACTTTAGCTGTTTTTCCACATTAAATTTATACAATTATTACATTTTTTCGTGGAGGAAAAATAGCTAAACTTGAGTTTAGCTGTTTTTCCGTGTTAATATTTTTAGTTTTGTTAATTTTTTTTGAAGGAAGAATAAGTAAAAAGACTTTCCTATCTGCAGTTTAGCGGTTATTCCAAAATTAAATTGTGATTCTTTAAAATGGAAAAACAACTAAACTCCAGATAGGATTTTTTTATGATGAAAAACCTTAAAGGCATAACGACTAAAGTATTATTTTTGTTAATAAAAACGTTTACAGTTATTTTTTTAAAAAAAAATAATTTTCAGCTAAGAAAGAGTAAAATTATCTTTATTTTACTTTTTTTTTCAACGCGATCGGAGTTTCCAATCGCCCAATAGAGTCAGTTGTAATTTTACGTGTTTGTCAAAAACTTTAAACTGCTCTCCTGAAAAATGAGTAAAACAGACTTTAGCGGTTTTTCCTTGTGACCACAGAAATATTGCTCATGTGACTGTTTCTACCTAATTTAGAGCTTAAAATTCGAATGAAAATGAACATAAGATCTTCATCGACGTCGGATCTTAGAGAATAGCTTACACCTATCCATAGCAGCCTGTAATGCTAACAACCCAGTACCCAATAAAGCATCCTCGATCAGGAGAACCTAGTCGAGAGAATCAGTTGAATGTGAATATGAAAACCTAGGCATGACTTGGACAAGAACTTCAAATCCTTTATCGAAAAAGACACTTTTTCAACGTAAATTGAACTACTTAAAAACTAATCCCTGAGTTCATAAGATTTGCTCTATGACCTACTACCAGATTGACATTTTTTTTTTATACATATACACTCCTCGCCACTTGAATAGAACACCCTGTACACTCTCTTTGCAAATTGCTCATAACTCGAAAGCGGTATGATAAAAAAAAACGGTATTTTTGCACGTTCTCTTTTTGAAACTCCTCTTTTTTTCTCTGTGATCAATTCCAAGTTCTGGAAAAAAGCGGTTATATTTTTTCCACCTTATGTTAGCAGACGTTGGAGTTTAGGCAACATTTTGCGCCACTTGAATAGAACATGCATTTAGTTACATCATCGTTATCTTTGGCACGTGGAGTCCTTTTTTTCGTTGATCGAACTTTTTTGTTAATTTCAACTATTTAAATTAAGAAAAACATGAAATGGGTCGAGGAAAACCCTTAAACGAGGAGGAAAAAGGATAAAACAAGGCTTGCAAGGACGTTGGCCTATCCATTGCTAAAATAGCTAGAAAGTCGAGGTGAACCGACACGTTATATCCGTACTTTTAAGTACTGAGTCTTAATATGGAACAAATTAAAGGCCGCTTACTTACTTACTAATGCGGAAAGGCGTCTTATATTAAGAAGAGCTCACGACTCTTTGGCAAAAATCAGGGGAAAATGCGGTGTCAAGGCAAGTGTAACAACTATGCGTCATGTTATTCCGAATGCCGTGCACATAAAAAGACTTAAAATCACGAAGAAGCTACCCCTTAACGCGGTTCGAAAAGCGCAACGCCTCAATTTTGGTCGCACTCATGTGACTGGCATCGCGTGGTCTTCTCAGACGAAAAAAAAAATCAACACACTATTAAAAAAAATTGTTTTTATCTAAAATACTCCAATTACCATAAATAGAAGTAATGTTCGTGTTAAAAGGAATCAGAATTCTCTAAAATGCTTTTTTCGTTGCAGTGTCCCTTTCAAGTGGCGCAAAATTGGAACCCTGCACTTTGCCGGTTTTTGGTTAGTAATTTTTTGTTAATACTTAAAGCTTTAGCAATAAATTACAAAAATGAAATCAACTTTAATGTAAACAAAAATTAAGTCTTTAGCATGCTTGGTTTGGGAGTTGGGTTGGTTGGGTTTTCACTTGTACCAGGAGGATGCGCGGCCAGTATGGACTGTGTGTGAACTGGCAGTCTATCCAGCCAAATTGCCTCTAAAGCATCATCGGTCATGGTAACTCCTGCTAAGTCTCTTAAACGACGAAGAAACTGGGATGGCTTTCTACCGCCTAATTGTTCTCGATCCAACATTTGCCTGATCTGTTGATCTCTAAATGGGGCCAGACGAGAAATGAGTTCTTCTTTTAATCGAATATAAACATTACCTGGTGCGGGATTGATGATGACGTCTTGGACTTCTGTAGCAGTTGTTTGGTCGAGATGCGCAATACTGATGTTAAATTTTCGTGCATCAGATCGCAAATTAACGAGAGTGAATTGCGCTTCAAGTTGCGCAAACCATAGTTTTGTTGAATATCTATAACGCTCACGCATATGCAATTTGGCAGCACAGAGATGCATTTCATACTCTTCTATTTTCTTGTCTTTTTTCTTTCTCTTTCTTTCTTCCCTTCCGGAAACATCTCTTTAATAATTGTCACTTTCCAACAAGATGAAATAAACACGTGAATTAAAAAGGTGCGTTTTATACTTTATTTCAGAAAAAGATATTTCAACAGGTTATGGGCCCAGTACCCGTGAAATAAAGTATAAACACAAGAAATAAAGTAAAGATAGTATAATTTGACAATTTATAAAGTTAATACAGAAAAATTTTTTTTTGTTCTTAAAATGGCGGAGGCAAAGCAGAGTTTTGCCAAGTTAAATAATGGTAATTACGCAAATTGGAAATTTAAGATGGAATTGTTGCTTCGAAAGCAAAACCTGTGGAAGAAGGTTATTCTCAAGGAGCGACCAGCAGCTATTATAGAACAAGGCATCGTGAAAAATCAAGATGTATTAGAAATCTGGGACGAGAGTGACGATGAAGCACGAGGTACTATTGGTTTGTTGGTAGAGGATGACCAACTTCCCCATATTCGTTCCATAAAAACAGCAAAAGAAACTTGGGATGCACTAAGGACATATCATGAAAAGAACACCCTCACAAATAAAGTTTACCTGATGCGATCAATTTGTTCTCTTAAGCTTGAAGAAGGTGGCGACGCTAAAACACATATCAATTGCATGCAGGATTTATTCACCAAGCTGCGAGATATCGGAGAAGAGACCTTGACCGACAATTGGAGCTCTGCAATGTTGTTAAGCAGTTTACCTGAAAGTTATAGCACTTTGATTACCGCTTTAGAGTCGCGTAAAGAGGAAGAAATAACCTTTGCTTTGGTACAACAGCGTGTTATTGCGGAATACGAGCGGCGTTCTCATGCGGTCGGCATTTCTAATGATGCTGTTTTGTCAATTGTTAACAAGAATAGCATTTGTTTCTTCTGTAAAAAGTCAGGTCACTTTAAAAAGAATTGTTCTAAGTATAAAGAGTGGAAAGCCAAGCATCATAACAATATGTGCAGAAAAGACAAAAGGGATGCGCATAAAATCAATACAGTTGGAGAACAAGTTACTTCCAAAAATATGTCAACCATCCGTAGTAATGATTTTTTATTTTCAATAGGCAAAAGACACCATTCTCGCTGGATAATTGACTCTGGGGCAACTCGTCATGTTGTTAACAACAAAGATTTCTTCGGCTTTATTGATGAGTCGTACAAGAGTTCCGTCGAGCTGGCAAACGGACAATCAGTTTCTGTTGAGGGCATCGGTAAAGGAATATTAAATTTCTTGAATGACAGTGGTTGCGTACATAAAGCAAATATTTCTGAAGCCCTATATGCACCGAATTTAGTTGGGAACATGATATCCGTCAGGCGACTAGTTAAAGATGATTTTCAAGTACATTTTAGCGGCGAGAATTGCAAAATCATATACAAAGGGAAATAAGTTGGAGTTGCTGATATTGTTGATGACATGTACATACTTCGGCAACCATTTTCAGTATACACAGTGCAGGAACACAACGATAGATGTATTCATCAATGGCACAGAAAGATGGGTCATCGAGATCCAAATGCAATCCGCCAAATGCACGCAGAAGATCTGGTACAAGATTTGAAGCTTATCGACTGTGGAATAAAAGAGACGTGTGAAACCTGCATGAAAGGAAAAATGACGAGAATTCCTTTTCCGAAGCAATGTACAAGGGAATCATCTGCTCTATTGGAATTAATTCACACCGATGTATGCGGTCCGATGCAAACCAGGACGCCAGGTGCTCACAAATCCGAGGTTTATGAAACTTTAAAGCAGTTTATCGAGTTTTGTAAAAACAGATTCGGCATTAAGCCAAAAACGATACGCTCAGATCGTGGAGGCGAGTATACTGGGAAAGGTACTAGCGATTTTCTCAAGAATGAAGGAATAGAAGTTCAACTCACCGCAGCATATAGTCCACAGCAGAATGGAAAAGCAGAACGGAAGAACCGAACGCTGATGGAGATGGCTCGCTGCATGCTTCTTGATGCAAATTTGACAAATACCTTCTGGGGAGAAGCAGTGGCTACAGCAAACTATATCCAAAATCGTATTGTAACCAGGGCGACAAGCACAACACCTTATGAAAAATGGTACGGTCAAAAACCAACTGCAGAAGAATTACATATATTCGGATCGAAATGTTTTGTTCACGTTCCAGCAGAGAAAAGAAGAAAATTAGACAGCACCGCGATTGAAATGATATTTTTGGGATACGATGAAAAATCCAAAGCATATCGCTGCTACGATTCAAACACAAAACGAGTTGTCATCAGTCGAGACGTCAGGTTTAGTGATTTTAAAAGAAATATCGACAGTGAGGTGACAATCAAAGTGGATTCTTCTGAGAACAAAGATCATAAGCATGAACATTCATTGTCAGCTGAGTATAAGGAAGAAGAGCTTCAGGAGGAGATCATCAAGAATAAAGAATGCGAAGAAGATCCTACCAACCCAGCGAAAGTCATAGAGCCAACAAGAACATCACAGCGAACCAATAAGGGAGTGCCACCAAGACGTTTGATTGAAGAAATATTTGTTACACGAGAGAACACCGAACCGAAAAACTATGAGGAAGCTATTTCGTGTGATGAAAGGGAACACTGGCTAAGTGCTATGCAGGATGAAATCGAATCATTACGAAAAAACAAGACATGGGACTTAGTCAACTTACCTGAACGAAAAACGGCAATTGGAAGCAAATGGGTCTTCAAAGTGAAAACCAATGCGGATGGTGGGATTCAACGATACAAAGCTAGGTTAGTGGCGCAGGGATTTTTACAAAAATATGGTACGGATTATGATGAAGTCTTCGCACCAGTTGTTCTTCAAACCACTTTCAGGGCTTTGTTGTCAGTCGCAGCCGGACGTAAGCTTATAGTTCATCATTTTGATGCAAAAACTGCATTCTTGAACGCACAGTTAAAGGAGACCATCTACATGAAGCAGCCTCCAGGATACGTCAGCGGAGATGAGAATAAGGTATGTTTGCTCAATAAAAGTATATACGGTTTGAAACAAGCGGCTAAATCGTGGAATATGGCACTTCATGATGTACTTACAAAGGCCGGTTTTGTACAAAGTTTTAATGATCCATGTTTATATTCTGAGAAATTCAACAACACTTTCTGTTACGTTATCATTTATGTCGATGACATCGTAGTTGCTTGTCCCACATTGGATATAATAAAGAAAATTGAACGAATGCTTTCATCACATTTCGAGATCAAAGATCTGGGACCAATCAAAAACTACTTAGGGATTGAAGTGACACAAGACGAGAACGGTAACTATGAATTGTGTCAAGAGGCGTACATCATAAAGACCATTTCTGATTTCGGACTTAAGGATGCAAAACCAGCAAAGACCCCGATGGAAGTCAATTATAGTCGAACAATGTCTTCTGATAATTTGGATAATAATATAAAGTACAGGCAGCTAATTGGATGTTTACTGTATCTGTCAGTGAATACAAGACCTGATATCTCTGCTAGCGTAAGTATTTTGGCTCAAAAGGTTTCAGCGCCAACAAACGAGGATTGGGTTCAACTAAAACGAGTCGCTAAATACTTAAAGGGAACGTGCAAAATGAAGCTGAAGTTGAGCAACATACAGCAGCAGCAGTTATCATTAATCGGTTATGCAGATGCAACTTGGGCAGATGACAAAATCGAGAGGAAATCAAACAGTGGCCGAATATTTTTTTTCAATGGAGGAACAATCAGTTGGTCCTGTCGTAAGCAGAATTTAGTAGCGTCTTCGTCCTGCGAAGCGGAGTTCATCTCATTGAGCGATGCAGCAAAAGAGGCTAAGTGGTTGCGGCAGTTGCTGGGCGATTTCCACATAACAATTGATGAACCAACAATGATTTTTGAGGATAATCAAAGCTGTTTGAAGCTGGTGAGTGACGACAAGTTTTCGTATAAGACTAAGCACATGGACATTAAATACAAAATGGTGAAGGATCTGTTCAAGAAGGGTATTATTCAATGCGAATATTGTTCCACTGAAGAAATGGTTGCAGATATACTCACGAAACCCTTATCAGCGATAAAGCATCATAACCTTCGAAAAAGATGCAACATTGATGAGTGATCGAGGAGGAGTGTTGAATATCTATAACGCTCACGCATATGCAATTTGGCAGCACAGAGATGCATTTCATACTCTTCTATTTTCTTGTCTTTTTTCTTTCTCTTTCTTTCTTCCCTTCCGGAAACATCTCTTTAATAATTGTCACTTTCCAACAAGATGAAATAAACACGTGAATTAAAAAGGTGCGTTTTATACTTTATTTCAGAAAAAGATATTTCAACAAGTTTCACGTTTTCACGCCAAAATGGTGGTGGTCGCACTTGAGCGTGATTTGCTTCGACTTCCGAACCCCTTACTGTCTGCGCCTGCCGGGAAACTTCTTCTTGTAGGCGATTCAACTGTCCCAGCTGTTATCTTGCGGTTAGTTGATTGGAGCACACGTTCCACTATTTGAGACAGCTTGGTCTTTGTCTTCGGGCATTTTGGTGCTGCTTGTGACAGTTAATACGAGTAAAATTTACACCAACTTGCGTCGGGGTCACCAATTTAGGAGCGTGAATTACGTTCCTTTTCTTATTTTGTCGTATTAGGTATTAACAAACCACTTCTAAATTTTAATTTTTACAATAAAACTATTTCTTTATTTCTTTCGTAATTTAATTTTTTTACAAATGTAAGCTTTGGTTAGCCAAACTAAAGTTAGATGTGAAGTGGTCCACCAGTTAGTACAGACTGCCTTCTGCATTGCCAAAACAACTCCATCCTCATTCTCGGTGAAAGCTTTTCCCAAGCCAAGCCGATGCAGCAGGTAAGTAGAAAATTGTCAACAAACAACTGGCTAGCTGTTGTTACATCTCCAATTTTGTTTTCAAGTCGAGCTTGGGTGGCTGGTAATTCTCCTACTTGTTGCTAAGCTGATGATGTATGTTATTTGTTTACAATCGGAGTTCTCTCAATTAAGCTTAGGAACGATGTCAGTGTGGAGTTTGGTTATCATGTAACTCTTCCCCCCCAAGAGCGAACTTAGAGAATGAATATTACTTAAGTTCGTGAAGAGGATGTCGTAGTGAGGTGTTGAGTTGATGGATTGTTGAATCATCATTTGGTTGGTGAAATTGGCTTCCTGTGTTTTGATGTTTATCTTTGTATTGGTTTTTGGATGGGATACAAGTTAACACACACGAACATCAAGCATCCAACACAACATAACCGGACACCGGACACCTCCGTACTTCCCTTCCTTTCCCATATATTCACCCCAAGCTCATTCACCCATTCACCTTGATGCAATTCACTGTCAGCACTTCCCAGCCGTTCACCCATTCACCTTGATCAAATTCACTGTCAGCACTTTCCAGCCATTCAACCATTCACCTTGATCAAATTCACTGTCAGCACTTTCCACTTTACCCCATGCACTAACCATTTCCCTTACTTAGCATAAGAAATACATTGTTAGAATTAAGTAAATAAGAATAATAAAGGACAGACGGTCATAGACTGCGCAACCGAAAAGTCATTTTTTCATAAAAAAACTCAAAACAATCAGTCGTAGACTGAAGAATCAGTACTAAAATAACTGGCGCCCAACTTAATAAGAACCTGAACAAGCAACTCAATAAGGATTATTTAGGACCTCACCAATCAACAAAGAAGGAGACTCAACCCAAAAGGATTAACCAACGAAAAAAAAACAGCAATAAGAATGAAATTTTTGTGAGTAACCAAAAAAAAGTGAAAATTAGTGATTATTTATTATTTGAAATATTGTAAGAGTTAAAATAGAAAGTGTAAATAGTAAATAATAGTGTAAAGGTATTCCAAAATGAGCATTACAAAAGAACAGATTATTGAACTTGTTCGTGCTACCGTCGAGCTATCACAGAAACAGTTCGCGGAAAAAATAAATGATTTGACATCAGCAATCGGTCAATTACAACCGCCTAGTGTTGAAACTTATGTGCCTGTATCTATTCGAAGCGGTGTTCTAAATCGTGGTGGTGGTCTCGATTTAATAAATCATTACCCGAATTTAAAGGCGACTCCGCCTCATATCCTTCCTGGCGTACAGCAGCACATTTTGCCATGGGCTATTATCACGAAGGCTCTGAAAATTATTATATTGCAATGGGAATTCTAAGAAATAAAATAACAGATTCTGCAAACGCAACCTTATCCGCTTTTAATACTGTGTTAAATTTTAATGCGATTATTGCTCGATTAGATCAAGTGTATTCGGACAAAAGGCCATTACATGTTCTCGAAAACGAACTTAGTATTTTGCGTCAGGGTAACTTATCCATTAGTGAGTACTACGATGCAGTCGATAAAAATTTGACACTTATAATAAATAAAAATATTATGACACATAGTGGTAACAACGAGGTTACCGTCGCTCTCAACGAGCGTGCTAGAGAGAATGCTTTACGTATTTTCATTTCCGGTCTGCGAAAACCCTTATGCGATATATTATTTTCTGCTCGCCCACTAGACCTACCCACAGCTCTTGCGACGGCACAAGAGCTGGAAACAAACCATAAACGATACGAATTCGCACGTACGTTTGCAGCAGGCAGCTCAACAAAAATTAACGGATCACAGTTTCGAACAGATTCTGATCCACGTACTCGCAATCACCCACAGTATAGTCGTGTCCAAAAAAATGAACCAGTTCCTATGGAAGTAGATAATCGTACTTCCTATTTTAGAAAGCGAACTCCCGCACAAAATAATTTTCCAAAACAGCATTCTAGCAGAAACTTTACATATGTAGACCAACAACAAACCACGATGGCTAAACGCCCACGCGATGGAACACATTCTAGCCAATCGCCTATTCAAAAATTACAAAAAATTAACGCAATGCCAATAGAAAATTCCGAAATAAGAAGCGAATTATGTTGGGATAATTCTTACGAAGTTCAGTCGGATAATCAAATTTATGATGAGATCAATTTTTTAGGGTAAAATCACTCTTGCCATTTATTACTAAAACTGCAATAAATGGACAAGAGATACGAATTTTAATCGACACAGGAACTTCCAAGAATTATATTAAAAAACATAATTTTCTTAAAGCAGTATGTTCAGTAGAAAGCCCCTTTCATGTTAGGTCCCTCAACGGAAGTAACTTGATCACAGAAAAATGCAAAATGAATATCTTAAAAAATACTTCAACCTTCTTTTTACTCCCTTCGTTGAGTACTTTCGACGGTATCATAGGATATGATTTCCTTAAGCAAATAGAGGCAAAAATCGATACCAAAAATGAAATTTTATTTTATAAACATGGCGAGGAAAAACTACACCATCTCATTTGTCAACAGGTTAACTTAATTATTACAGACCAAAAATCTGTCCCTGATTATCTGCAAACACAATTTAAACAGTTAATCCAAGAAAATGCCTCTGCATTTTCAAAGCCAGACAGGGCATTACCTTATAATACGCATATTAAAGCCACCATACGCACAGCAACTGACGAACCTATCTATACTAGGAGTTACCCATACCCTATTTCAGCAACCGAGTTCATAAACACCGAAATAATGTCACTGCTGCGTGATGGTATCATTCGAACATCATGTTCACCATATAATTCCCCAATTCACGTAGTTAATAAGAAAGGTTTAGACGAAAACGGCAAACCTAAATTACGAATGGTCATCGACTTCAGAAAAATAAATGAGAATACCATAGCCGACAGGTACCCCATCCCGGATACATCGGTCATACTAGCAAATTTGGGTAAATCTAAATACTTTACAACCCTGGACTTAAAATCCGGGTTTCATCAAATTCTTTTAGCCGAAAAAGATCGACAAAAGACAGCTTTCAGCGTGAATAATGGCAAATATGAATTTTGTCGCTTGCCATTTGGCCTTAAAAATGCTCCCAGCATTTTCCAAAGAGCTATTGACGATATTTTAAGAGAAGATATCGGTAAAATCTGTCATGTTTATATCGATGATATAATCATATACTCCCCAGACGAGCAAACACATATTACACACATAGACAGAATATTGAAAAAACTGGAACAAGCCGGAATGCGTGTTTCCACGGAAAAATCAAAATTTTTTAAAACCGAAGTAGAATTTTTAGGTTTCCTAGTTTCACAAAAAGGTATCAAAACCTGCCCCGACAAAGTTCAGGACATTTTAAACTATAAAACACCAGAGACACTTCGAGCATTACGCTCATTCCTGGGATTATCAGGATACTATCGTAGGTTTATAAAAGACTATGCGAGAATAGCTAAACCTTTAACGAAATTCTTACGCGGAGAAAATGGTCATGTAGGAACTAATCATTCAAAAAATATAAAGATAACATTTGACACAGAGGCCTTACAAGCATTTGAAAAACTTAAGAAAATCTTAGCTTCAGAAGACGTTTTACTACAATATCCGGATTATGGGAAGCCCTTTGAGCTAACTACAGATGCCTCTTCGTCTGCTTTAGGAGCGGTCCTCTCTCAGAATGGCAAACCAATTACCATGATTTCACGAACGCTTTCCAAAACGGAAGAAAATTACGCCACCAATGAGCGCGAACTTTTGGCAATAGTATGGGCATTACAGAATCTCAGACATTACCTATATGGTACAAAAGGCATACACATCTACACAGATCACCAGCCACTTACATTCGTAATTTCAGACAAAAATCCAAATTCAAAGATCAAAAGATGGCGTGCGTTTATTGAGGAATTCTCGCCTAAAATCCATTACAAACCTGGGAAAGAAAATAAAGTTGCAGATGCACTTTCCAGACAATTCATTCATAACTTTTCTAAATCAAACACAGAAACGGAAACAGTACATAGCGAAATTTCACTAACCAGAACAATTCAAACAATAAAGTTCCCCGTTAACCAATTTAGAAACCAACTAGTAATATCCAGATGTAGCCATGACCATAAGAGTACAAAAATTTTATTTCAGAAATGTATCCGACATACAATAAACTTTAGTACTACTGCTGTATTAATGCAATATCTGCAAGAATGCGTTAATCCTAATGTGGTTAATGCTGTTCGATGTGATCTTCCAACTCTGGCCCAGATTCAAAATGCTCTAATATTAAATTTTCCAACCGTGAAATTTGTTCACACTGAAAAACTGGTAATTGACCTTTTAAACAAAGACGACCAATTAGAGACAGTTACAATGGAACATAATCGTGCACATCGATCCCTTCAGGAAAACTTTCAGCAAATTCTCAATGACTACTATTTCCCCGATATCAAGAAAATGCTCAGAACTATTATTATGAATTGTAAAATATGCTTGGAAAACAAATACCAAAGAAAACCTCCTAAGCCCGAGATAGGCGCAACACCGTTGCCTAGTTTTCCGGGAGAAATCCTACATATCGATATCTTTATTACAGATAAGCAGCATTTCTAAACATGCATTGATAAATTCTCCAAATTCGTAATAGTAGTCCCTATAGCCTCACGTTCCTCCATTGACATAAAAGAAGCATTACTTCAAATCTTAGGAAAATTCAAAAGTCCAAAAATAATAGTTTCCGATAACGAAAAAGCATTTTCATCAAGTATTATTACAACGCTCCTCAGAGATCACTTTTCTATTGAACAATTTTTCGTCCCGACACTCCATAGTGAGAGTAATGGCCAAATTGAACGATTCCATTCAACGCTTTTGGAAATTTCACGTTGTATCAAAGCGCAACAACAAATAAGTGATACAGTAGATCTGGTGCTTTTAGCAACTCATAAATATAATAATACAATCCACTCTATTACGAACGCAAAACCAACCGATATACTGCATGATTATCAAACAGAAAAGCTAGAGTTCATAAGGAAAAAACTAGCCACTGCTCAAGAAAAAACACTTGGCCGAATAAACAAAAATACATCCAATAAAATCTACCATCCCGGCGAAATAGTTTTCGTCCGTAGAAATAGACGCTTAGGAAACAAATTTGAAAAAATCTTTATTGAAAAAGTAATAGAAAAAGATTTAGGCACCACCGTTTTAATAGACGGCAAGAAGATTCATAAGAGTAACCTCCGTTAATACTATATTTTCAGTTTGTCACTCATCATCCTTCGGATATCGATAGCCGAAATTCACAATTACTCAAATGCACACTTCATAGCGGTAACGAAAGGAAAAACAGTCACCTTCAACGAATTCTCATATCTTGTCCATGTCACAAACCTCTCTGAATATAGGAACATTGCTTACGAAAGCAAACACGTTCACATTATGGCCCTGCAGAAAGGAAACGACATCCTAAATCAACAGTCTGAAGAAATATTGCACATCATTAGTACACTTGAAGTCCCAAGAAGATTCGCAAGGTCTATAGACTTTATTGGAAGTACACTAAAATTTATAGCCGGAACACCTGACCACAACGATTTTGAACTCCTTTTAACGAAACAAAATACACTTATTGAAAACAATAATAGGCAAACAAAAATAAATTCTCAAATACAAGACAAAATTAATGAAATAACAAATCAAATCAACGCAATAATTTCACAACATAGTGATATAAGTAAATCATCCGAATCAGAATTATTACTTTTGGAATACCTATCTGTAAGAAATAATCTTGTAATTAACCATTTAAATAATATAGCGCTTTCAATTGTGTTAGGAAAAAATAACATAATTAACCCATTAATCTTAGATAATATAGAAATAAGTCACTTAATTGATTCTCAAAATCTTCCGATAAGTATAAGTAACTTACTTTCCGCTGCTAAAATTAAAATACTTCAAAATTCAGATGTCATCCACTATGTATTGAAAATTCCTAAAATTGAAAACTTTTGTGATTTTATTGAAATTTATCCGGTAGTCCGTAATAAAACTATTCTTAAGCTAGATAGAAGTCAGGCTGCAAGATGTAAAGATTACATACTACCCGTAAAAGAATGCATTTATACGCCAGATGTCTACATTTGCCAACCTACAACTTCAGAATGCGTCACACAGTTGCTCAATAACAATACGGCTCTATGCACCTCCCAAAACGCATACCACGTACCCCTCGTACAACAGATTGAGGACGGAGTTATAATCCTCAACGATGTACCAAAAACAACAGTCATCGACCAGGTTCAGTTAGAAGTCCAGGGAACATATCTATTAACATTTTCGGATTCAATAAGGGTTAACGACACCCTATACCGGGTAAAGAAAATAGCTGCCTATGTCATACCGCATCCACCGAAGACTCTTTCTATAACGCACCTTGAGCATGAAGAAAAACTATCGCTTCCATATTTGCACCATATTCATATCGACAACACAAACCACATCAAAACACTTAGAGAAGAAATATCGACTCAAAAACTTCTCTGGTGGACCACTATTTCGTCAGTGGCAATAATTGCTTGCACAATAATATTAATTCTCCTTATACGCAACAGGCAAAATACAGTCACCTCAAACCAAATTGACTCAATAATTACGCAAGTCAAATGTCGAAACGAGGACGTCTCGATCTTATCAGGGGGAGGAGTTAACACACACGAACATCAAGCATCCAACACAACATAACCGGACACCGGACACCTCCGTACTTCCCTTCCTTTCCCATATATTCACCCCAAGCTCATTTACCCATTCACCTTGATGCAATTCACTGTCAGCACTTCCCAGCCGTTCACCCATTCACCTTGATCAAATTCACTGTCAGCACTTTCCAGCCATTCAACCATTCACCTTGATCAAATTCACTGTCAGCACTTTCCACTTTACCCCATGCACTAACCATTTCCCTTACTTAGCATAAGAAATACATTGTTAGAATTAAGTAAATAAGAATAATAAAGGACAGACGGTCATAGACTGCGCAACCGAAAAGTCATTTTTTCATAAAAAAAACTCAAAACAATCAGTCGTAGACTGAAGAATCAGTACTAAAATAACTTACATAGGTGGGATTGGGAACAGTAGGGGAATTGTAGGTGGAATAGTAAAGCAATCTATAAAAGAAACCTTTTTGCTCGTATATTTTAAAAAAAAATTCCAATTAATCATTATTAAACTATTGATTATTCTTTTGAACAGAAAACTATAATTAGGTGGGCAAAAATTTCAATTTCAAATAAATAGTCTATTGGCTCTTACTATTAATACATATGATTTGTAGAATGAAACAAAATCAAATCAATTCAAAAACTCATATTTATTTAGCAAATTTTCTTTTCTTTTTTATTTTTTGTTTGTGAACTTTTCTTTTATTAGTGTCAACTGTTATTTTAAAATTCTTAACAACCTTATGTTGATTAAATCTAGGGGCCAGTTTATTTCGCCGGTCATCAGATTCATATATAGTCTGGTCTGGTGTAAAGTCAGGTGGGTCTTTGCGATTCCGATTTCGTTTGTCTATTATGTTGCGTTTGTGTCGCTTACTTCTATCATAAACTATTTTAATTAGATTTTCATAATTTTTGATATGCTGAACTAAATAATCTTGTTCTGTTTTGTGGTTTTCTTTAATGGATAATAGATTTGGTGTATCTATATGGCCTTTAAGTAGTTCAAATGGGGTCAATTTAGTTGTGGAATGAATGCAGTTGTTATACGTTAAGACTGCTTCATCCACGACTTCTCCAATAGGTTTCTTAGTATCTTGACTTTTTATTATTCTTATTATTTCAGTTAGTGTGGAGTGAAATCGTTCAACTATAGAATTCCCGTTTGAGCTTTTTGCGCAAATGGTATGAATTTTTATATTATAGGTGTTTAGGAAATCTTTGAAAATTGTGGAAACAAATTCACTACCGTTATCGAAAATTATCAATTTGGGTATGCCATGGTGAGAAAAGTAATGCTTGAAAGACTTAATGATACTTATACTGTTTCTCGCGGGAAGTAAATACGCACTCGCAAACTTACTGAACTTATCCACAATAGTTAAAAAATTCTCTTTCTGAACCGAATATACATCAATGTGGAGTATATCTAAAGGTCTAAAAGGTGTTTCAGAAAATTCAAATTTAAGACTTTCTCTGTTTCTATTATATTTATACCTATGGCAGGTTTCGCAATTATTTATGATACGTGCGATAAAGTTCTTCATATTTGGAAAATAATATGTCCTTTTAAGATGTTCCAAGCTTTCATTAATTCCCCTATGGTTTGAACTATTATGATAATCTCTTACCAGCTTTTCCTGCTCATCGATTGTCGTAATATCTTTTAATAACGTAGTACATCTTACTACTTTTAAGAGTTTATTAGCATTAAAATATCTTGAATAAACACTCTGTACCTTTTTGAATATACTATCGTCAGTAAGTATAGCAGTTACTCTCTTCGTATTTAAATAATCCTTTAAAATAGAAATTATTACAGACTCCTGATCAATTCTTTCATGTTCTATTGTGTATCTTTTTTTCCTTTTAAATAAAATGTTAAATTTAGGACTGATTTTCTTTTGACTTCTATTCAATCTAAGAATGATCTGATTTGAAAATTCATTTAAAGGACGCTCGGATATTGGAATACCGTCATTAATATTCTCATTTGCAGAGTGAATAGTTGAAAAGTTGTCCTGATCATCTAAATTGTTTTGAATAGAAAGTAAATCCAAATCCCCGATGTCACTGTTATTTACTTCGTTTGCATATATTTCCACTCTGGATAGTGCATCAGCATTTAAATTTTGATTTCCCCTTTTATATATTACGGAGTAGTCAAACTCTTCTAACTGAAGCCGCCACCGGATTAATTTGGAATTCGGCTCTTTCAAAGAAAAAAGCCACGTTAGAGGTTTGTGGTCCGTAATTATGTGAAATCTTCGTCCAAAAAGATAGGGGCGGAAATATTTAGTGGCCCACACGACCGCCAATAGTTCTTTTTCGATCGTACTGTAGCTCTCTTCAGTTTTGGATAATGTACGACTTGCAAAACAAATCGGTTTATCCGAGCCTATTGAACCTTGGGATAATACTGCACCTAATGCTACATTACTAGCATCGGTAGTAACGTTAAAGGGTTTAGTAAAATCCGGGTACTGAAGTATTGGATCATTACACAGAAGAGCCTTGCAGGTTTCAAAGCAGTTAATATAATTTTCATCCAAAATAATTTTGTGGTTCTTACGAAGGCATTGAGTCATTGGCTTCGTTAAATGAGCAAAATCTCGAATAAATTTTCGGTAATATCCGAGTAGCCCAAGGAATGATTTTATTTGTTTTACTGTTTTTGGTATGGGGAAATTCTTTATGGCACTTATTTTTTCTGGGTTTGGTTTCACCCCATCAGCTGAGACAATGTGCCCAAGGAAAGAAACTTCCTTTTGAAGGAACACTGACTTTTGTAATTGAATTTTTAAGTTAGCATCTTTCAGTCTTTCAAAAACAGCACTTAAACTTTCCATGTGTTCTTGGAGAGATGTTGAATAGACGATAATATCATCCATATATACAAGACACACTCTACCTTGAAGGTCACGCAAGACATTGTCCATGACTCTCTGAAAGGTAGACGGCGCATTCTTCAGACCGAAAGGCATACGAACAAACTCGTAATGCCCGTTATCGACCGAGAATGCTGTCTTTGGAATATCCTCATTCATTATCTCAATCTGGTGAAAACCAGAAGCGAGATCAAGGGTAGAAAAGTAAATGCATCTACCTAGTTTGTCCAAAATTTCGCTGATGTTAGGCAGTGGATATCTATCCTCAATAGTTTTGTCATTGAGTTTGCGGTAGTCGATAACTAACCGCCATTTATCATTACCTTCCAAGTCCTTTTTTTTGGGAACTATCCATATAGGGAAGGACCAAGGGGAAAAACTAGGACGAATAATGCCCTGGTTAAGCATTTCTGAAATTTGCCTTTGGACTTCTTCCTTGTGGATATATGGATAGCGGTAAGACTTTGAATATACTGGGATATCATCTTTTGTTTTAATTTGATGTTTAATTTGGTTCGAAAAAGTTAAGTTTTGGCCATCCTGAAAGAAGATATCCTCAAACCTTTTGCACAACTTATATATGATTTTTTTCTCTTCCGTATTCAGGTGATCCGTTATTAAAAGATCAGAAATGTTTGCATTTTGTAAAGTTTGACGATTGTTTATGGAAAGGTTATGTATTTCTATATACTCATCTGATGTAATTGATCGTGCTTTTATTGGTTGTTCTATTAAAAACGTCTGAGGTAAATCGGAAGTATTGATAACTTCAACGATCGAATACCAATTAATGGCTTTATATATCCCCTCAGGAATGGTTAAACTTTCATTTATAGCAGTTGGTTTCAAGTGAATACTACCTGATTCTACATCGATCGGAAGACAGCAAACTAACTTACTAAGTCCTGGAACTGTATAAACCTTTGATATTAAATTAGGTTTAAAGTTCAAAGAAATTTTTAAATTTCCGGTTTCTAAAATTGAATTTCTAAGGTCTATTCTCATTGCAAGTTGTTGCATCATATCAGTTCCAATCAAACCGTCAAAATACTTGTGGAAATTAAATAATAAAAATGTTAAGGTCTCATTTGTTTGAAATTCCAATAATCCATTTATCCTTATCTGTTTATTCACAAATTTGGTGTCAAAAATAGTTTTTATTGCAATAGGTTTGATGAATTCTATAGGTATGTTTTCATTTTGAACTATCCTCGGGTTAATAAAGGATTTATTGCTACCCGTATCAATAAGGAATTTAAGCTTTTTATTATTTAGGCTCGAAATGATTATATAGGGAAGTAGACATGTATTGTGATTATTTAAATCTAAATATCCTATTGGTTGTCCGAGGCTTGTACATGAAAATTTGCATCATCAATACCCCTATGTTGGTTCGAAGTACTCGTAGAAGGTAAGTCATCGTTTTGAGCGTAAACTAAAGATGGTATACTTTCTATATTATGAACTTGATTTGCTCTATTAGATGAGTAACTTCTATTTGTGTTTCCACTGTATGTATCCATCGGTTCTGGACGTGGATTCCTATTTATGGGAGTAGCGTAATTTTGTCCGAAAGTACTGTACTGCCTGTAATTATTTTGGTTTGGATTGCTATTCATTGGATTATTACGGTTTTGTCCTGAACTATTGTACTGCCTGGATACATTTTGATTCAAACTTTGTCTGAAACTATTGCTTTCTCCATTATTATTGTACCCTAAATTATTGTTATACTGGCGTCTACTATGTGTATTTGAGGCATTTTGGGTGAAAATTTGTTGATTCTGAAAATCTCGTCTTAAATTTTGATTTGAGTTGTTGTAAATGGGTCTGTTTTGGGTTCTTCTAGGTTGCGTAATATGTGGTTGGTATTGGGTGTTATAAAAGTGAGTATGGTTTTGCTCTTCTAAGCAAAAATTAAATGCATCTGTTAACTTTGTAGGTCGCATAGCTCTTACTGTTGACCCTAGAGGCTCCCTTAGACCTGACAAAAAGTTGTTAAGACACATTTCTTGATATAAAGTTCTTTTAGCTTCAATGACCGTTAAATTTTGTTCATGCATTTTGACATGATTAATCATCGCGGAAAAAATTTCAGTAATTTTGGAATAAAATGTTTCTACTGTACTCTGATTTTGTCTAAGTTGATGCAAATCCCTGATAAGTGTGGTTTCATTCCGCTTATCGGAATAATGAATGATTAAATTGCTTTTAATTTCCTCCCATTCTATTGCTGTACCATACATATTTAAAGCTTCATTAGCTCGACCTATTATTTTATTCCTAATCGCCCTTATTATAATTTTTTTATAGTTCACATTCTGATTAAGTTGTGGCATTAAGCTCAATATCTCTTCGACATTGCTAATAAAATCGAAAAGAAGACGCGGATTACCATCAAATGTTGGAACATCTTTAATTGCATCGGGAATCCGAAGCGAATTAAAAACGTCCATTGCAACAGCAGCATTAGAATTCATTTTGCTGGAATTTTCTTTTACGTCAGACGCGGTAAAATCCTTATCTACAGGTGAATACTTAGCACTTAACACTTTTTTATTCAACACAATTGGTCTTTTTCTCCAACTCGGAGCAAAGAGCGAACTTATATTAGATTTTTTTACTTGGGACTTGCGAAGGAAAGGAGGCATAGGAAACCGATACAAGATAATAATCAAATTTGGACTCACTTTGCCAATACGTATGCTCTGCGTGGTTCTCCTCAGGTGCTGAAGGGTTGATATCCACCACTCCGATAAACAGTCGAAGTGTGCACGTTCTTTGTTCCAACTATCGTTTGTAGCTACTGTACAAATTCACTATAGATGCTGGATTCAGAGTCCCAGTCGACTGCGCCAATTACGTTCCTTTTCTTATTTTGTCGTATTAGGTATTAACAAACCACTTCTAAATTTTAATTTTTACAATAAAACTATTTCTTTATTTCTTTCGTAATTTAATTTTTTTACAAATGTAAGCTTTGGTTAGCCAAACTAAAGTTAGATGTGAAGTGGTCCACCAGTTAGTACAGACTGCCTTCTGCATTGCCAAAACAACTCCATCCTCATTCTCGGTGAAAGCTTTTCCCAAGCCAAGCCGATGCAGCAGGTAAGTAGAAAATTGTCAACAAACAACTGGCTAGCTGTTGTTACATCTCCAATTTTGTTTTCAAGTCGAGCTTGGGTGGCTGGTAATTCTCCTACTTGTTGCTAAGCTGATGATGTATGTTATTTGTTTACAATCGGAGTTCTCTCAATTAAGCTTAGGAACGATGTCAGTGTGGAGTTTGGTTATCATGTAACTCGTGCCAATAAATTAAATTCCAAATTCTAAATTCAATATGTTTGATTTCGATAAGTATTTTAATTACAAAAAGTTGAAAATGAATAATTATTTTGACAAGCGCGTGTCGACGGTTCAGAAGTAGATGACAAGCCTAAGAACAAAATACATCCTAAGAAATAAAGATGATCGGCTCGTCGCAGACGTATAGGTGTCGCACTCTTGCGGTCGATCTGTGATGCAGCGTATTATTTATTTGAATAATTTATTTGAATATTTGGCGGGCGGTGTTTGTTGTCTCCTACAGGAGCAATGGGCGATCGAAAACAGACCTAAGGGGTGTCCTATTCAAGTTGCGAGGAGTGTATATATATACATATGTAGTTTTAAAAATAAGTTAAGTTGTTATAGGAATTTTATCCGGGCACTGCCTTTTGGGTAAACACGCCAAGAGGCTCGGATTCAAAGACACGGATAGTTGCAGATACTGATAATGATCTAGGTGTAGCAGAGGATATCGCACATATTCTGTGTGAGTGTCAGGGCATAGCACGTAGTCGCAGGAATATTTTAGGCTTCTTTAGTAACCTAGAGGAAGTAGGCCGAATTAACCACAGGCGCGTTTTCAAATTTTGCAGGGTAGTAAAATGCTTTGAGGAAATTGTGGCGGTTTAGGTCTAGGCCATCCTTGGATGGTTTCTTAGGGGATCGCGATGGGCCCACTTTGGTGCCTGGTGTTTTGGGATCAACCCCACTTAACCTAACCTAACCTTACCTTTAAAAATAAGTTAACTTCGTAAAAGTAAAACTTAAAATTACTCATCAATTGTGCATTTTCTGTATATATGCGAAACCACAGCATATTCGTACAGTGAGTTCCACCCCTTCTTTCCATTCAAGTTACCGATTGCTTCAACGTTCATCCTCATTTAGAACAAGTTTCCCAAAGGAACAAATTGCTATAAAGTGAAACATGTCTTCCACGTCCACGTGAGTAAGTAAGTAACTAACCCTTAGCTTAAAGATTGTATTAATTTTTTCTATTGAGCTGTTTCTTAGAAAATACGTTCTATCGTGAAGGTGATCAAACATTTTGCTGTAAACTCGGAGGACTGAGCTTCGTAAGAGTACTTTTTTACAATATGCGGGCTGTTTTCTCAAGTAGAATGTCGAATTGGATCCTTAACGTAGTCGGTTGGTCATTTAGTGTTAGGAACAAACTTAGGCAGCAGTCGTTCCCACAAGAGCTGCAAAAACAGCTTTCCTGAGAATTAGCCTAGTGCTGCCATCTTTCAGTACCGCACAGTCACAGCAGCATAGCAATAGTTATATCTCCATCCCCCGCTAATGGCCACATTCGATATCAAAGGAACAACAACCGTTTTAAATCTACCATAAAAAGAAAAATCAAACGACCACTCATCAGCGTTATCACAGAAAACTGCTTAACAACATGGCTAAATAAATCGTCTTCTCAAATGATTTTTGTAGAAGCTATAGAAGTCTAGAGACGTAGCCAAAATTAAGGTCATAGAACGTCTTTAATGTCACTGTGTAGATCTTCAAGAATGATAACTAGCATATGTAGGCCTCAGGTGCTTTGGTAGCCTGGACGACTTGGCTACCACTATTGAATTTAGGCAAAGGTCCGACTGATTTAGTTGGTGTACGAGTGCTGCTATTTTATATTTGTAAGATGAAATCCCTTACGTTTGACCAGCGATCTAGCATACAAAGACGTTGGAAGCCTATCTCGCTTTATACAGAGCCACAAAAGGTTTTCAGGAGTAGGCTACCTTAGAAAGACCAAAATTGATTAAAAAAAAAGTGAGGAACAGACCAAACCGAATCTGCGGATTTCCTAAGAAAATAAAAGCTTGTGCCCTGAATCCATACTTTCCCCGTATAGACTCTCTTCGTCATAGACGAAGGTCCTGCACAAGATTACTGCATGATCTGCTGTCTTGCTAGAGCTACCGCACTCAAAAATTACCGTTTTATGACTTTCGAGCTCTTATCATTAAGAGTTCTGCCAGATAATCTCGGCAGTCCAGTTATATAACGTTGGAAATAATCTGCTGAACTGTATGAAATTTCTCCGTAACTCTCCGTAACTCCACGTAGCTCCACGCTCCAATGAATCTATTTTAGGGGCTTTTCAAGTAAACTGCTAGTCTAGGACTCGGCAAAGAGCTGATGCTACCTTATCTCAAAGAACCACTATACTAAAAAAGATTCTTGAGTAGTAATGAGCTCAGAGAATTTTAATAATCTTTCCACACTGAAAACTAAGCAAACATCTACCAACACTAAACATTAATAATGGCGGAACCTGCAGATTCTATAAGAATGACGAAAAAGATTATTTAAGAGACAAGGAAGAGCTATCAGTACTGAACCCGGTCTGACAAACTGTGTCATATCCAGAAAACAAATGAGCGTCTATAAAGAACTCGCAGAGACATCGCAAGAGTAGTGGCAGTTAGCACGGAGCACTTGCCAATAGGGGATCATCAGGCCAAACTAGTGATCCCTCACAGCAATTTCTACCGAAGCTGCAATTATTACACTGGAAAAGAGTCGCTTATTAATTTTCTGTGCAAATGTCCGGCTCTAGCGAGAGTCTGGCAACGCATTCAGGGCAAACCTATCTTCGATAACTGTAAGGAGATATCCGAGAAAAGGATTGAAGGACTGATGCTCTTCTTAAACTCCAGAGGGTGGATAGAAATATCTCAAACTACCTCCGAATAAACGGGACACCTGAGGTTGTGGATTGTGGTATCAAACCAGGGCGCATCCATTTGCGCTATTTTGGATTTCTTTCCATCGAAACCACCACTTCTACCTACTGAAATCGTAGCTAATACTTAGATTTTTCAAAGGCAGCGGAACACTTTGCTAATCTCCAGTGAAGTCAATATAGTCTTCATAGGAGACTCTTTGGTACTAATCTTTCATACTTTATACTTCTGGCATCGGCATCACTGTTACCACCCACTTAACTGAAAACTTAGACTTCCTTCCAAATGAAAGCGCCCCGACGTTCATTTAAATTACAAAAAAAAAATATTTCCCCATCATCATCGATGATGAGGATGACTGACGACCGCGACCAGATCAAATGTCAAATGAAATATTTCGATACCTAATGTAAACACGCGAAAGGACATTTTTCAAATCACAATTCAAAACTCCAATTTCGTCTGCCACGAGTGGGTCAAACTGATGACCAGAACTGAATGCAGAAAAAAAAAAACACACAGATTCGACACAATTCCGAGGCAAAATAAAAAATGAAAATGGAAACAAATAATGAAAATGAGTGGATAACATCATGGATGGAAAAATCCCAGTAGAGTTCATTATTTGTGCGCGCCCCAGACTATTAAACACCGAAGGACATACTGTGCCACTGTTCCAATTTTTTCTTCTGACTTTTTTAAACATTATTTTGACCTCTTTTCTCGCAGCAATGTGCCATCATCATCGGCGTCGTCGTCGTTGTCCTTGTCGAAATAACGAAACGTGAAAACGTGAGAACCAATTCCATTCATTTGAGAATTTTTTCATTAAAAAAAAAAAAAACGTCCATTTCGCGGAACCGTAATTTGCTGCCGCGTGAAACCAATTACACTGAAGAATATCTTTTTGACTAGGTTTTGCATATTCCTTGGAACATCTACATAAATTTAGGCGGAGCTAGTGATGATGTGCCGGTTCCGTTCTGTCTGCTGGTCTAATGGGTTTCTTTTTTTGTGCTACAGGAAGGTCATAGAGAGATGCGTCCTGTGGAACGTGTTGTTTGGAGGCGAAGCTTATTTTGGAATGGGTATATCCTGGAATTAGGTTTTTATTTAACGATGCGTTGGAGGTCATGAAGGAGTCGTAAAAGTGTAAAAAAAATATATTTTTTTAAGTCAGTTGAATTAGTAGTCAATTTGTTCATTTCAGCAGATCATCAACGCCATCTAGTTGTGAGATGTGGATTTAAAATTCTTCAGAAATCTTAAGTTTTCACTCTGATATGTCTAACGACTCATTGGAGGTGGATACGTTCTGAATTCTGAATATAAAAAAATTAAGTTTAAAAAACTAAAACCCGACTGTGGGGAAAACTAACTAAAAAGTACGAAACAAGGTGCAACAAAACGATGATTTTCAGAGTATAGCCGTGGTCGCATGCCCCTTTGCCAATGAATGAGTAATTATATAAATACGTTATTGTAACTGCATGCACCCTGTTTCGTACTTTTTAGTTAGTTTTCCCCATAGTCGGGTTTTAGTTTTTTAAACTTAATTTTTTATTTCCAACTTTTTAGTTGCACAAAAAATGTAGTGTATATAAATAACCAATGTCGTGTTCCACTTGTTAAACCCTTTCATTTGATACCCATATTAAGGATGAAGTGAAGATAACGGAAGTCCGGTATCTTGGGCAAGTCCGCCATATTGAATTTAGAATGACGTCATATCGTATTGTATTCTACTTGATAAGCCCTTTCACTTGATACCACTATCAAGGCGGTAGTAAAGAAAAAGAAAAAAAGAAAAAAGAGGTAATCCGCCATCTTCCTTGGTGCGGCCGCCATATTGAATTTTCCTGTGACGCCACAAAGCCTAGGACACTTTCCGGATCAAGAAGAATCTAAGAACACCTCATTTGTTGAAATTAGTTCCATAGTTCAGGTTGTCCGAGGTGACATCCTTGCATACATACAAACAAACAAACCCAGCCTGTGAAGAACATAATCCTTCCTCTCCGTAGTCGGGTAAAAAGGAGAACAAGGTAGTCCCCGCTTGCCCATTGAAGGTGAACTTGACCGGATTTTTTGTGTACTCCAAGTCAAATCGGTAATTAAAAAAAATTATGCGACTGTATCCAACAGTCCCGAGCTATGTGTAAACATCACGCGGATGGGGTGTAGAGCTCCACTTTATTGGAAAGAAAGTAAATTAAAACTAGTCTATGCTCGATAAAATGTAAGCCAATCGCATATGTATTTATATACTCATCGAATCCACTCCATTCGCAGTAGTCGACGCCAGGAAATGAACCTGGGAGTACTGGGACCCCTAAACTTAGTTGTACGAGTATACTGCGCCAAAAGTAGAACACCCGACGCGGTACACACTCAACCGCCGCGCTTATAAAAACGTTTCATCCAAGCTCTTACATAAATAATATCAGCGTGTAGGTACATATGTACTCTGTTTTGTCATCTCATCACGAATAAGAAATATAGAAAAAAAAAACCGCCTATCTATTTTCTATATATGTATGTAATTAAATCGCTAGCGCATGAGCTTGTGATTCCTCCTGAGAGTTTATTTCTGCACCGATTTCAATGATTCTAACACTGAATGAAGGCTTCATCAGTATAAATAATTTTGAAAAAAAGCATATGAATAAAGTTATTATGGAAAGACATTATTTCAGCGTAACTACATTCATAAATGAGGTGTCTAAAGAAAATAATGTCTTGGAGCAATGACGAAATGCGCTCTGATTTTATAAATACATATAAACAATTTGTTTACACTTAATCTTAATACTTATCAGGATCTCTATCACTAAAAGTAGCTCTTATTTTGTGGAACTAGGTGCCACTAGGACAATAGAGGCCAGTTGGTAGCCATTTTATTCGTAAATAGGTTGTAGGTTTTCCACATGCGAGATTGTTAATAATATTTATAAACTAAAAATCACTGCAAAATCCTCTTTTTTTTGACACCTCATTTGTTAAGATTGGTTAAGTGCGTGAGCCCCAAAGGGTGATAATGATTGCAGAACATTGAAATGCAAAGCATTATGATCATGTTAGAGCGCGCACATATACTCACACACACACTATTGCAACGATACCCACTGCTGCCCGACTGCTGGCAGTGGTCACCACTGAAAGAAAATGCTTTGAATAATTGTTTTGAACATTGCGCAGCTTCAGGACAACGCAGGAGGATGTTTTATATCTCAAATGAATCAGGGACAAATTTACTAATTTGACCTATTTTTTTGTTTTTCAATCCGATAAGCCATTATTGAGTTACGGCTGTGTAACTATAATTTGCCCTCCCAATATGCAGTATTTTCACTATTTTCTGAAAACCATGCCATTTTCCAGGCTAAAAAGCAATATATAAAAGTTGACCAGGAACATAAGCAATTACTTTGTCCATATTTCATTGCGCTGCTATGAAATTTTAGTTCCAAATTTCGTAACCGTTCGGAATTCCGTCCCCGAAATCGCGGAATTTCTCCTCAAAATCGTGGAATTACTCCACTAGAAATTTTGCTAACGCGCGCTTAGATGTTTACAGATCAAAACCTATTTCTAGTCAACTTTTTGACCAAACTATGACTTTATCTAGAAGAAGTTTAGCCTCCGTATACCGTAATTAACTAATTAAGTCAATGACCAATGACAATGACAGACCCTAAGCCAAGTCTATCATTCTTCATTGTTCCAGTTGCCTAGACTAAACCGTCTTGGGTCGATGATCGTTTGATCTTTAAAGCGCGTTAATTCGGCAAAGGTGGCTGTAATTTGATAACCCTGGTAACTAGAGTGATATCGATGGATTTTATGCATTCTGGACTACATTCACATCTTCAAACAGGCAATAGAGTTCTTTATTCCTAGCTTGATAGTCGTCGAGCATTGAGTTCCAAAAAGCTGATAAATGCATAGTATTTACGTTCTTCGAGTTAAGAGCTGTTAACGAAAACCGAGGCTTCTTCGGCTAATCTTCACCAGGACCTCATTCTTAGAGTTTATGTAAGACCTACTTTAAAATTGTGACTTATGACAATGATAAACTGAGATCTAACTAATGCGGTGTTTGACAGATTGACAACGAGCTACCACTTCCTCGACGTTCTTCTGTCATTTAAGGCTAAAGAAGGTTTGAAATGTTTCTATCGAACATAAGAAAGGAAAAATTTGATAGTATCGAGCTAACTTTGATGGTAGTCAAATATTTATATTTGCCACTTCTTACAGCGCTAACTTGGTCCTACTTTGGGTATAAAGACTTGATTCGACATGAGCAATAGAAAATCTGATATTATCGTCGATCCTGATCGTTGTTAAAAATAAATGTTATACTTCTGACACATTTAGATGTACTCAAAAATGGAACATTAATGGAATCAGTTCGGTATCTATCTGTATGTCTGTCTGTCTGTCGGTTCGTCTGTCACAGGCATTTTTCTCAGAGACTTTATGATGTAGACTATTGAAATTTGAGCAGTTGTAGCAATTAGTGGCCCAAACACAGACCAGAACTTAAAAAAAAAACTGAATTTCGGGGTCTAGTTTTGGGGGTCAAATTAAAAAAAAAATCACTTTGAGGTCGTCGTGTGGGGTGTCAAATGAAAGCTTGTTAAAGTAGGAATTCAAAAATGTATGAGCAATTTTTGTTGGTTTTACTTTTTTCTAACATTTTTTTTTAAAAAAAGCCTTAACAAAGTGATGTCCCCCTACCTTATCTCCAAAAATATCGCTCAGAAAAATCTGAATAAAATCACAAACATTGAGAATAAAGTCTAGATTGAACAAAAATTATCAGTACTGTATTACGTTGGACAGTTTTTTTTTTTTTTTATTAATTTTTTTGTAATTTCACCTTTCCAACTGTTTACATATCCTGAAGTGACGTAACCCTATAACTATCATATAAAAGCGAAGACGTGATGGGAAATTTGTATGCACACACGACTCATAACTCGAAAAGCTTTCGAGATGTCTTGGTGATAAAAATTATCACAATCACTTAAAACGCTATAAAAATCCACAGCTTTACTTTGCCAGTGGTTCTGCCACCACCACCCGTCCAGCAACATCAACAAAGTGTTAATTTAATAGCAGTTAATCTCCCCTCAACCCCCTTCAATATATTCAAAATTCTAATCCCGATTAAGATTCACATCACAGAATTCATTCAATGACTATGATTAGAAGCAAACATCATTTCTGTACAAAATATAAAATCACTCACTACAAGCGCACGCACTCAAACACACACAAACTTAAGAGTATACCAAAATAAAGGTCCTTCACTTGTATTGAGTTATCCGTTCCTCAACGATGCGTCGGTCGTCGGTCCTATGTATCATTGGAACCAATGTTCATCATGGAAATTTCACATAAACCAAAGGCGAACCCCTAATCAAATATTCATTCCATAACAGGGATTCATAGTTAACCCGTTTTCACTTGATGTCATCCCTTGGTGGGCTGGTGGCAAAAAGGACGAAAGCAAGTAGAGTATTATCATGTTTATGTGTCAGCCTCATCTCGTACGTCCTTAACTGTTTCTGCGTCTAATTAAAGTTATTAAATTTCATTGGACAACAAAGGATGAAGATTTATGTGTGTGTATGTAGCCATCCGCCCGAAAAAGTATCCACTCAATATTCAATTTCGGGCAATAACTTCATTTCATTCTCGAATTGGTATCCTTTCACCAGTACCTATTCACCTTACACATATGTATGCTGTAACCTTTAATCCCTGGAGATGGGAGATGATACAACGAAGCAGCACAATTTTAATTGGCTCAAATGAATCCTTTTGGCTGAAACTACATACTTATACCTTGGTTTAGGAAAAACTTCGTATTAATGTGGAAAATACTAAAAAAGGATAACGAATGTTCAAAACCCTTTTGTTGGGGCTCACTTTTCGGTGTTATTGTAATTATCCACACGGACACACTCACACACAAACAATAGTAGTTAATATCCCACATTGAAATCCTTTCTTTCGGTCGAGTGAGTATTTATACTCGTATGTGAATATTTCGCATGTAACTGACCCATAACAAATTTCCTATTTAATGCAGAAGGATTCTATCTCCGGCTCATCCTTTTCCACAAGAGCAAAAAAGGGTTTTTTTTCCACTGCAAGGATTTACTCGTATATACAAACAAATGGAAAAAGGAATCAACAAAATAATATTCTGGTTAAAACAAACGTGGTGTGGTTGATCGCACATTTCAACTGAAAATGAATGAAGGATAATGAAAAAAAAGGAATAAAAAAAATAAAAATCATAAAATATCCCAACAGGAATTACTGCAACCACTGGTGTGTGAGAGAATAGGGATTCGGTGGTTATTTAGGAAGGTAATTGAGAAAACTGTAAATAGACTGGTGTATTTTTTTATGATTTTCCTTTGAAACAATACGAAGTCCTTGATGGGTAGTTGAAGGTTTTTTTTTTCTGGGATTGAATGGCTTAAAAATGGTTGAAAGTTGTGTAATTTCTCTTGAGATTAAAACAATAATACGGGGACATCAAGTTCGAGGGAGACTAGTGCTCTTGGTCCATGCTGCGGACAAGCGGTTTCGGAGAATCAATTTCAACCATCACCTGATAGGGTGGTATTTCATTTCAATAAAATATAAATATCCTTTATTAACAGGAGCGGGAATTTCTAGAATTTTCATCTAATTCACATGTCATCAAGATAATGTGGCAGATGGTAAAGCAAATCCGGCTCGAAGGACCAAATATCGGTAGGTAAGGAAAACTGTCCCAACTCTGGGGATTTTAAATTTTTTCTCTTGAAATTTTGGGGGATAGTTAATACATGAGGTTTCTACATCTAAACTCACCAGAAGCTGCATGAAAATAAAGGGTTTTTAGTACGACCCTCGCTATGGGTTGGTTTGAAGGAAGCGATCCAACAAATCAAATTTGAATGACTCTACTACAGAAGTAACGCTGTGTTTTTGCAACGAATTGATACACCTTGTTTCTTAAGTCGTAAGTCTTTACTTGTTTATTGGCATTGGTGTAAGACTTAGCGTAGCCCCGAAAAAATGGCGTTGAATCGCATCATTTTGGCAGCATATTGCTATCACATATTCTGGAAAATAATGTGGAATGGAAACCTGTCCTTTGTGACCACCTGTCCTTTGTGTCCACTGTGTCCATATCATCTCATTTAGGCTTAATATCTCATCGCTGATGGTCTACCAGCAGAGCTTTTCAAACATGGTGGTGATGCTTTGGTAGGGTGCATGCACCAAGTCATTAACCAAGTATGAGTAAAGGAAGCCATGCCCGATGACTGGAATATCAGCTCTATACTCTATCCCCATCTTCAAGAATGGCGATCCTATGTCTTGTAAGAACTACCGAGGCATATCCCCGCTTAATGTCGCATGTAAGATCCTATCCAACGTACTGTGTGAATGTCTGAAATCTTTCTGCAGCACACTAATCGGCACGTACCAGTGTGGCAAGATCCAGGCAGATCCTGGAAAAGACCAACGAATTTCAAGTCGAGACTCACCATCTCTTCATCGACTTCAAAGCCGCATATGATAGCATTCATCGTCTTGAGCTCTACAAGACGATGGCCGATTTCGGGATCCCGGCTAAACTGATCCAGCTATGCCGCGTGACGCTAGAAAACACGCGGTGCAACGTGAAATTTGCAAACAGTTCCTCCCAACTATTCCAAACATGCACCAGATTTCGACAAGGAGATGCGCTGTCATGTGACTTCTTCAATCTTGTGATGGAACAGATAGTGCGCAGGGCAGGTGTGAACACGGAAGGCACTATCTTTCACAAATCTGTCCAGCTACTGGGATATGCGGACGACATCGACATCATCGGTCGCCCCCAGCGCGCCGTTTCAGAGGCTTTTGCGGCAATTGAAGAGCAGGCGAAACGAGTTGGCCTTGAAGTGAATGAGGACAAAACCAAGTACATGTTGTCAACAAACAAAGAAACATCTGTCCACCGCCTAGGACAAAACGTCACTGTTGGCAGCAGTAACTTCGAAGTGCTTAAGGAGTTTACCTACCTCGGAGTAAACATCAACTCCACGAATGACACCTTAGTGGAGATTCGACGAAGACTTAACCTAGCAAACCATTGCTACTTCGGTTTGGCAAAACAAATGGGTTCAAAACTCCTTACTCGGAAGACGAAATGCATGCTCTTCAAAACATTGATCCTGCCAGTCCTGCTGTATGGAGCCGGGTGTTGGACGATAAGCAGGAAGGCAGAGCAAATTTTGAACACTTTCGGAAGAAAAATTCTTCGTCAGATATTCGGTCCCGTATGCGAGGAGGGCGAGTGGAGGCGAAGATATAACCGCGAACTCTATAAGCTGTACCAAGATGTGGATGTAGTCTGAAAAGCCACAGCACGTCGACTACACCGGCTCGGCTATATCGAGCGAATGGACAACAATGCTCCAGCAAAAAGGATCTACGACTCACAGCCCCCAGGTTCGAGACGACAAGGAAGGCCGAATCTCCGGTTTAAGGACCAAGCTACAACGGATGCCAGTGCGCTTGGTCTAGACAACTGGAAGCAGCGTGCCGGGATCCGGGAGAGTGGAAGGCTGCCGTGTCTCAGGCAGAAACTTTTCACGGGTCGGGAGCCCGTTAAGTAAGTAAAAGTCCTCGCTCCTCGAAAATAATGGCCCGATAACGCTACCTGACAAATATTCAAACTAATGAGTGTTTTTCTTTGATGCAAAGGCAGACTCCTGGAACTATTTTGGATAAGCATCTTCCAAGATCCGACAGTTTTTGCTACTCTACAAAGCCAACTATCTTACTCAGTTGGCGCTACAGCTCGAGGTGAGCCTGGGCCTGCCTCTCGCAACCGTTTGCGTGTGCGTCTTATATTTTTGCACGAATGGAGGGGACCTTCAGTATTTTGCCGACTCCGAACGGTGAGGTAAGAAGCTTAATCGTGACAAATAATACTCTTTGATTGCTTGTCAGACATTCGAAAGAGGTGGCGCCGTGAATAAATACTTTAGGTGTAAGACCCAGTCTGGGATTGAACCCGGGCAGCATTGCGTGGTAGTCCAACGCACTAACCACCACGGGCACGGCGACCACAAAGCTATTCAGTCAAAAATGCACATCTGGATCTGTTACTTAGAGGCTAGTTACTGTACGTAAGCAGCAGTCTTATTGCCGTAGTTCTTGTGTCAAAAGAATCTTTCTCGGCAGGATGATGGATTTTCTTTTGCAATTTCGACTGACTGAAGCCTGTAAGTCTCCTTGGCTAAAAGGTAAGTAGCTAGTTTTGATTCAGTTGAGTCTAAGACCTTTAAAAATACACTTTGGACTTAAAAATTGGATAAATCCCTTCAATATTCATGTCACGGTTCCACTGCAATAATCCGCTTTGTGGAATGACACTGAATTCCGCCGTGGTGGCGACAAGACCTCAAAGTGTAGAAATGAGTTGCTTGTCCTGACAGAAGGTCCTCCTTTTACAATCGATCCCCCCCATTCAAAGGGCACATCTGAAAATGTTGCAGAGCAGTGCCCAAAAAGAGCTACGCGAAAGCAAATCCTTGTCTCTGTTCGGCACTCAACGACCAGACCACTCAACGTAAAATCATTTCGCACGCACTTCGATGCTAACATACATTGGAAACAAAGAACAACTCATATTGAATGACATTCGATTTCGTCCATTATCCTTTCTCTGATTCATAGCTCCACTGATGATGGTCACTGGACAGTCGTTTTCAAATGATACATGCGTCTATGAACAGATGTGCCTCCACACATTCGTCTACTACTGATACTCGTAGATAGAAAATGGCCAACGCATATTGGTGGCATTTCAGGACTCATCGAATACGTTTCGATGACTATGTCGACCACAAATTAATGCCAAAAACACATGAGTGGCATCGACTGTTCTGTTTTTATTTGGAATCCTCACTGAGAAGTCACAGCTCAAACGAGTCCTGCATACGAATACGTGTTTACGTATGTGTGTACAAAAACCACTACTAATATGTATCCTGTGGATAGTTATTCACCTTTGTGCCACAGATATATGGAGTACGGATCCCGGGGAGTGGCGCTACCAGCAGTTGAAATCGTGTGCAACCATAAGTCGAAGGATGGTGGGCGTTGTGTGCTCAGGACCCCATGGTGAGAATATTAGATTCCACCGGCTTACCCGTGAAATTAGCCAGCAAATTGAGTCATATTACGTGGGCTAGGTGCGATAATCGCTATGATTTGGATGGTAATGTGCAGATGGATACGCGTATGGAGGTAATTTAGGATACGCAACAAATAGCAGACGCGAAGGCAGGTTGTGATGAATGCATATATGCGATAAAAGATGAAAGGAGAATTAGGATATGGATGGAATTAGGGAATTCGTGAAAACAGTTGGTAGGCATTTGGGTGCATTTAGTGGTTGACTCCTACAGATCCAGATGAAAATACATTCTGCAATGCAAACAGTAGACAATTCGTGATGTACATTGAAATTGCAGGGCCCTCATCGTAGAACTCTAACCTGTGCAACTCGTATGTTATGATAAATTTGGTATTCCGTAAACCGAACTTGAAGCAGAGCTTAAAAGCCGCTTGCCCCGAATGAAAGAGTATTGACTGGTTAACAATCAGAGCGATGCCCACGGAGCTTACTTACAGACAATGGGGCTAACCAAAAATTTCTTTTGACTCCAGTTTTAAAAGAAAAGAACGAAGGAGCACAAATGTATGTACTTTCCTTTATGCGATATGGCAAAATAAAAGGACAAATGTGACTAAAAAATGTTCTTGGTTTTAGAGATAATACAGGACAAGAAATCCAAGTTTACTAAAGGACCTAAAAGTTTGAAGATTTATAAAAAAGGTAGCATACTACACATTTTTTCTGGCTCAACCGCCGCGGTTATAAAATCTTTTCATTTGTAGGTATGTACTCTGCTCTTTCGTGTTAAATACTCTACAACTGATCAAGTATTCTTACTACCGAATCTTGCACAGACATACCTACAGCGCAAGAAAAAACTATTCACTTGTTGACTTCAAAGCTGCGTTTGACTCAATTGATCGGGAAAATCTTTTTTACAAGCTCTCGAACTTAGGAATATCACGATATCTGTTTGGGATGGTGTTACGCTCTCAGATGAATTTAGTTCGTCGATGGGCCTTAAACAAGGATGCGTACTGAGCGCACTTCTCTTCGCTATCTTCATTGATAACATCGTAGAGTACCTTGCGGGAGGTGTAAATGTTGCAGGTGTTGCTGTTCCGGCATTACTATACGCTGATGACATAGTACTACTGGCAGACACCCCAAATCAGCTGCAAGAAATGATTGACAAGTTGGAGAGATATTGCGATACTTGGAACCTCTCCGTTAATACAGATAAGTCTAAAATTATGATTTTTCGAAAAGGGGTCGGAAGATGCGCCGCCAACGAAAAATGGTATTTCAAAGGACAGGAAGTGAATGTAGTAAGGGAGTTCAAATACCTAGGTGTAACCATTACAAGTAACATTAGCTTTGAAAAGCATCTCAAGTCTAAGCTGTCCGAAGCCAAGTCTGCCATTTGTGCATCTTGGAAAAGCTGTATGTCAAACAGATGTATTGGCCACTCAGAAAAATACAAGCTGTTTAAAGCGGTCTCGCAGTCCATAATGCTGTATGCTGCCCAAGTTTGAGGGTTATAAGCAACGCGAGGAATTAGAAAAACTGCTTCGTTCCTTTTTAAAACGTATCTTCAAACTGCAATCTACAACGCCAAACTATATGCTAAACATTGAGACTGGATTGCCAAACATGTTTTTAGATGCCCTCAAGTTGCATTTTGACTATATTCTCTAGATTCTTCAAATGGATTCTTCAAGACTCGTTAACAGATTTGCAAAATTCCTGATAGCAAACAAATTAAATTTCGTAAATGAATGGATGCTACTCTCAGAGTCCCATGGAGTCCCATTAAGGCTAGATGTGGATAATATTGCCGAAGTAAGGACACAGCTGTATGAACTGCTATCGTCCATAGACGAAAAATCACGTAAAGAGTACATTACCTTGGCAAAGTCTTCACAACATAGGCGATACTATACCAAACTAAATTTCAATTTAGGTGTAGAAAACTACTTTCATGCGAAATATTCCTCCGACATGATTTCAACCATTTTCCGTACGAGAGGAGAAATATTGCGCTTAAATTATGTGCCCCATAGACCAGATCTACCACTTTATTATGAATTGTGCAATCTACGGGAAAGAGAAGACATTTTTCATCTGCTGGGTCGGTGTCCGATCTTACGCGAAATCAGGAGAGATGTATTTCAAACAAACTTTTTAGGCGAAGAAGAAACATTAGGTGTTTTAAATGGAGCCAGAGGCTGGAGTGCCCTTTTTGAATATGTCCAACGTTCAATGACGTATAGAAAGAACATTTTTTAAATCATAATCACTTCTCTTTTTTTTTAACTTGATTGCAATAACTGTAAACTCATGTCATTTCAAACTTAAATTCAATTTATTTATTTTTCTTTGTAACCTTCGAATTTGTTGAATTTGTTAAATTGTATCTCAATGTACTATATTCTGTTTTTTGTTTCATCTTACTTAATGTCAATCTGACCGACGGTTTTTAAACCAGGTCATTATAAACTGGATTGTAATGCAATGTAAAATTGAATTGTATAAATAAAGTCTAGATTACTACTATTAATTACTACTACTACTCTGCTCTGTCATCTCATTACGAATAAGAAAAATAGAAGAGAAAAAAAATAACAACAAAACAAAACAAACCGCTTCATCTATCCTTACTACATATAATAAAAATGGAACTTTTTTTCGACTGCAAAGACTTTGTTCCCATTTGTCTTGAAAACTACTGCACGAAATTGATTCCTGTTTTCACATTTGCAGTGCAAAATGTCAGGAATAAAATTTAGGATATTTTTTGTATCGTTATCTGCTATCCAGAAGCGGAGATCTAAGCTGATATCTAAGCAGAGAGTATTTTTACGAATACCTTCTACCTTCTAGCTTTAGAATGCCTTGGCCGGTTGAAATGAAATTTCTTTCATTATAAAGTTCAATTTCGTACAAATATTTTAAGATACAATTCATCTTCGTACGTTACACAGAAGTTGAACAATAAGCATTAAATTAAAATAAACAATCAATTAAAAATGACATAATTCAAAAAAAGCTTAGATCGTTGGATTTTACCAATGACCAGTGGCGATAATTTCATGTGTGTTTTTTTTTTTTTCTTCTATTTTTTATTTTGAACTGGCGAGGTAATGAGGATATCTATACTGTTTGAACGCACATCACGCAGAAACTAATGGACGGATTTTTATGAAACTTGACATAGCGATTACTTATGTTCTTGGCCAACATTTGTTATACTTTTTCTCCCCGAAAATGATATGGTTTTTACAAAATATTAAAAAAAAAACTGCATAAATTATAATTATTCAGCTCTAGCTCAATAGTAGCTTATCGGATTGAAACACAAAAAAATAGGTGGATTTAGTCAATTCTTCGTTGATTTATTCTGCGTTTTCCTGGAGATGAGCTATGCTCAAAATAGTTCATGAAATGTTCGCCAACAATTTTCCATCAGTGGAGACCGCAGCCAACAGCCGTACAGCTGTGGGTGACGTCAATGCGCGCTCAATAAATATATGTTTGTATATGTATGTAAATATATGTATATTAACCTTAAGTAGTAATAAGAGTAATAGTAACGTATGTAAGTAGGTAGTGGGGTGCTGACAACACCCCATCATGATTTCACTTTATTACGCTTATCTTTCCTCTGGTAAGTGATTCTATGGCGGAATCGTCATTATGATATCGTTCTGGGGTAGAACAATGTTAAAAGAATCAACTTTAAGACCCCTTTCTAGAGTTTTTAGTCATCCTTTCCAAAATAGTGCTTTCCATTTAATTTTTGAAACATTTTTTTCTTTTAACAAATTCGCCATCATCCGTATGAATTAAGTCCGACTGTTCACTTGAATCTTCACTTTTATAGTGTCAATAACAGTTGAATGCATTCCTAATCTTTTTTAAATGACATTTTCAAATTACCTATACAAATTCAACCAGTAAAAAAAATTACACAACTGGGTAGGTGGGGTGTTGACAGCATCCTTGCAGCTTGAAGACTCTGTCACGGCTTACTTGTGCAAACAAACTTTTTTTAAACCATCTGAATCTGTATAATAGAAAACAACAGGAAGGTACTGTACCGACAACGGGTATTGTCAGTCGCAAAGTATAATATTTTTGAAAAATAAGGGTCAGCACCCCACCTACCCAGTTAAGGGTTAAAAGTAATGTTTGTGTGTTCCTCTTTTATCTGTTCGCGCATCGTTCATCCGATTGCGGTAAAACTTGGGGAATGTGTAAAAAAAAAACATTGTTTTTGTGCGCACGCCGCGCCGGGGAAGATTCCTTCTACATTGGGGGAAGATTTCTACTTCATTGCAATCCCATTTTTTTAAATCATTAAGCATTAATCATGATCTCGAATCTGCACTCGGTGGAGATAATACAGGCAAATCCCTCTATGTCGAATTTCCATGGGCGATCAAAATAAGTGCAAGTTAGAGGGATTTTTGAGAAAATTGGGCTAGAACGATTAATCCTTTTTTTGAAAACCCATTTATTCATAGTGAATTTTAACAGAAAACAGAAAGAAGAAACGGCGAAGCAAGACGAGTACGGGTCAACTAGTTGCGAATAAATCTCTCCAAAAATATTGAGTATTCGATTCCAATCCGGAGCGTCAGCGCAACACAATGCAACTTACCCTTAGGTGGTACCCACAAGTGGAAAAGGACCTTAAACAGCTTGGAGTGCGCTACTACAGGCAGTTGGACAGGGCTAACTGGAATGGGTTGTTGGTTTAGGCCCGGGTCCACTCCGGACTGTAGCGCCACCTAAGTAAGTAAGTAAGTAAGGCAACTTGAGACCTGCCAGGTGGCCCTTGGAAGACAGCATTTGCGAATAATCTTTCCGCAAAATATGCCATTTCAAAGAGTGCTTTCGTGACCAGCTGCAGGAAATAAGCCCCCATGGAAATAACCCCCCAAATGGATAACGAAATAACCCCCCAAAATTTGTATGGAGGTGGGGATTTTTTTCATATGAAATAACCCCCCCAAGATTGGGGACTTATGTCATGGGTTTTTGGGGACTTATTTCACACTTCAAATTGGGGGGTTATTCCTTGTTGAAATAAGTCCCCAAATTCAGCAATGAAATAAGTCCTCTAAATCGGGGACTTATTTCACTCTTCTATTTTCATGCAAAACTCAATTTTCATTGATGCAGTGACAGTGACTTTAATTGTTGTTATTGATATGAAGAGTAGAAAAATTCAATCTCCATTGGAAATAGTTGAGGATTTTCAACGAGAATCTATTTAGAATAATTTTGAAAGGACCAAAGATGAGGAGCATTTTACAGCCTTTTTAAAAGGATGTATTGAAGCATATGAACGATCATCTGCGTTCTGCATTTTCGGGTCAGTTCGCGTGATGAATTTCATCGAAAAAAAACTATTAAGGTTGTGCCGCAGGGATGTTTCCGGCAGCTTTAAGTAGTGTATGTGGAAAATGTTGGCAAGGAAAGTAACAAAAAAAACGTAATATATAGATTTTTGGGAATTGAAAGAGAATTAATAAATAATTACAAGACTACAATTAGCATTATTTTAAATCAGATATAAAAAAATAACGAGAAAAGGGGGACTTATTTCATATCCATTTGGGGACTTATTTCATACCTTTTCGGGGACCTTGGATTTGGGGGATAATTTCACAGTAAAATTATTCCCCAATTTTGGGGGGTTATTTAGTTGTCCGTTTGGGTGGTTATTTCCTGCAGCCTTCGTAGCCTGCATCCAATGGTGTAGGTTCATTAAGAGCATTCGTGGAGTAAGTTAATGTTTTACGTGATGTATAACCGATCTGTTTGTTTTAGTTTTCAACACTAACTTAAAGCATGTCCTGCCAGAAAGTTTATTTCCTTATTCACTCTGCTTGATTAAACTCAATAACTTGTTCCCGAAGTTATAAACTACCATCTCAAGATAAAGGTGTTGAAAAAGGTTACACTTCCTCCTCCAGACCACCTTGCTATCACTTCTACTTGACTGAGATCCTTTCTTTTCATTTTCTATTTCAAATCATGAATTCCCCATCGCACATGTCCAAATTAGCAGCCATCCATTGCGTTTCGTTCTCTTTTTTTGTAAATTCAAATCATCATCATCTTAAAACTTTAATTTCCTCTTTTGTGCATTTAAAATCCGATTCCAAGTATACGTACAGCAATTCAACTTAAAGTTTTCAACATTCTCTTCCTTCTGCCTTTCGTCCTGTCGCCAGGGGGGGAGGCATTTTAAAATTCCTATCACATTTGCATTTGACAAGAAGTTTCGTTAGGAATGTAAATTTCCGGCCGCTCCCTTAAATAAATTTTGACGCACAGCATACAGTACGTACCTTGGCGTCATTTTGGGGTGAACTATGTGTACTTATTACTCTACCTCATGCCATTCACTTGCGAAGAAGACAAATGGACTTAATAAAACACCGAAACCCCATCAAACAAAACACTCACACACACACAGACACACAACGAAGAAAAGAAAGAAAACACAAACACTTTGGCATGTGCCTGTGGCAGTTTAAGAGTCGCAAAGTGGTGGAAAACTTTGACGTCCTTAGCGTAGCTACTTACTAAAGAAAAAGAACAATGAATTGCGTTGCTTAGACAACTATCCTGATTTTTATTTTTTAGTCCTTGAAAATCCAATAAAAAACACGTTTTTTTTATATAGAATTTCGAATTTACATTTTTTAACGGCACTCTTCATAAACAACACGTACGTCAACAGCAACACCCTTCCTTAATTGCTTAGTCCTGCATGCGTGTTGTTTGAAGAGGGGACAGAACCTCCTTTTATACCCTTTGCTTGCTGTGATCCTGGGAAAACTAAAAACTTTAAAATTCTATAAAGTTTCGTTAAATTCTCTCTGTGAGCATCGTTGGGTTTAGTTTTACCGTTTTGTTGTTGTTTAGACGGCGACTTTGGATGATAGCAATGTGGGTGTGTGGTGGGTGATAAAGTTTCATCCTTTTTTCAGTCAAAAAGGAAATGGGAGTTTCTTGGTTTTTTTTTTCTTAGGGGCCAGAACGGTTTTCACACTGCATGACCACACTTTGGGTGTACTGCAGTTATTTTTTTCTGCTCTTGACATTTGCGAGCAGTGCAGTACGTGTCTGGTTTTCTATGTTGTGGTTGATCCTTGTTGGCCGGAAGGATTTAGCATTAGTGCAGTCATAGTGAATGCATGGAAATTTACAAAACAAAGTATCTCCTCATGGATGTCACTGGAGTTCACTCGGGGTGATGTTTCTTCCTTTCGCTAGGAATTTCCGAATGTGGTGAAGAATTTCAATACGTGCACATGTTTTTTGTTGGTACACCTTGACTGCATTTCTTCTGTTGGCGTACATATGTCAGGGAGTCAAGAATTTTGAAGGCAAATAAACCTCAAGCACCTTTGCAGTATTCAACATTCAATTCGAGATCCTTTAAATAAAGAATTGCTTGAGGCAGAGAAAAATGGATTACGCTACAGCAATTCAAATTTACTCAGAATGTGCGAAAGGAAAGTGGTAGATATGCACACGAGGTAATGAGATTAGGATGGGAAAATGGAGTAAATGCAAATGACTTATAGATTCACGAATTCACGATAACGTTTCTAGCTTTTTTTAAAATAGTGGTATTGTAAGTTATGTCAAGTTATTTCAGTGAAGCGGCCTGCCCCATTCAGGTTAAACTAGAGGCGATCTTTTTAAAAATGTTAACCTTATCAATACAGCATCCATATCATGCTGGTAAGAAGAAAAACAAATAAATAGCTATAGCATCTGTCAACGTAGCTTATCATCCCGTTAATGGACCTTCTAAATGGCATACGCGAATACTTAGGACGTCTACCGCTTTAAATGCTTAATAGTGTGCTCTTGCGAGAACTCTCGCAAGAGAAAATCCAACCCCCAAAATCCAAAATCTATAAAGTGAAACTACAATTCGCCACTACTCCAGGAAATTCTCTTTCTTTTGATACCTCATATTTTAAGATTGGTTAAGTGTAAGAGCCGCAAGTGGTACCTATACTACAGAAATAGTATAAATGTACATATATATGATGATGGTTAAAATTCCGAACTCCATTTTACTTTACCAAACGCAGCTTGCCGAAAAACTAGCAATTTAAGTCTATCCTGTGGCAAACAAAGCGTTTTCCATACCTTATTTTGCAGAGTTATCAAACTGTCAAAAAATATGCTGTCATTCGGTGACAGCTGCTAACTAAAAAGTATTCGATTAACAAAAATGGTATTGCCAAGTAAACTGAAAATATTACTGCTGTAGCTAAAAGGGTCACGGAGACAGAGGAACCAGACTTGTAATGAATTAAAGATGGATCCAAAAATATTCAAGGAACATTTTCTTTTGACCTCAATTCAGGACAGCTATTTCTTTAAATTATTAACGTCATTGCCTACATATAATAAATCTACCCAAAGTCAGTACCATTATCTCAAATTATCAAACCAACTCGAAAACAGAAAAGAAAAGTCACCTGATTCGTCACAAATTTACCGGAATATAGGGCGCGGAACTGTGGAAAGAGAGTAACATTAACTGGGGCGTAGCAACAGATTAGGCCCGAGAAGTCTAGAACCCAAACGAGTAAACTGGGCATATGACAGACAGTCAGCTATCACATTTTTGAATAATTAATATTCTAGGTATAGAACAAATAGACACCAATACTCCAGCCCGCAGAGTATTCGATTCCAACCCAGATGGTCAGTGTAATAGAGGAGGACCTCACCTACGGTGACGCGCACAAGTGGAAGAGGAGCTCAACCAAGTTGGAGTGCTAACTTGAGGTTGAGGCTTCGGTTCATTTTGGACTGTAGCGCAACCTAAAAAGAGAAGTACGTGAGTAAAATCTTCAAGCGCTGCTAACATCTAAGAGAAGAGAAGCTTCTTTAAATTTAAATACAGAAATCAGCAGTTTTTTAATATCTGTGGTAATCAATGCCCAACAACTAAAGGGATTTTCATTGTGTTTCAAATGCCCTCCGTGGCTTCGTTAACAGAACTCGATCGGAGAGGTCCAGTTTTGTATAATTCTGTTGCATAAGTCGGGCTGGATTTTACCAATAATGGTTTTAAACGTAGCCAGAGGAAAAAAATCCTAAGGGCAATTGCACGATATTGACGGCTATTCTGTATTGCCTCTTCTGGAAATAACGTGTTCTGGGAACATTTCTTACGAAATTTCTAATGTAAAGCCCGATTTATGGCACGTTGCTCCGTCCTGTTGGAACAACATGGCGTCCAGTTTCATGCCATCGAATTGAGGCCCACAAACAAAAAGTAATTTATCATGGCCCGATACCATTCGGCCACCCAATTCCACTTTTGGTGGTTGAATTCGATAAAAGTGGAATGCAGAACAGGGGGGTATGACAAACAAACGTCAAATCATTACAGCGTTGCCACTTGAACCGTCAGAGCAATAAGCTGTCAAAGTTCGGAAAAACTATTTAGAAAACTACGCTCTACAAGCTTAAATACGAATCCTTTCCCACTGTCACTTATTTCACCCCCAATACTCCGAAATCTTAAGGATAGTAGGTGTATGGTTTATCAATTCGTGAGCATCTCTCTCACCTTTTTGAAGAAAAGATCTGTCACATGAATGCACAACGGTATTGCGTAGATTACCAAATTTTTTTATAAAGATAAATTCTGAAATTTTTCATTTCAAAAGACCGCGTTCTGACCTCAATTTCCTTTGACGTCACTCACCATAGACAAACAAACAAAAAAAAAAAAACATCTGGACACCATTTTGTCGTCCATACGTCGAATTTTATTTCCACTTCATTAGAAATTCTCTGGCACAAGTTAAATAAAAAAGAAAAATATATAAAACATACGAGTATCACCCATTCGAAAAGAAAAAAGAAAATTTCCTTTGCTTCATTTCACATTCATTCAATTTAGGTTCAAAGCAAATGGACAAAACTTACACAGCAACACACACATGCTCAATCCTAACATCGTCGAAAGAAGGCGTTCAGAAAAATAAAAATACTAAAAACACCGGACTTGGGTGTGAGGTTCACCCCCATGCCCACCCATTAGTACAAAGGAGAATATAAATTTCAAAACACAATCATTATCCTTAAATAAATCTACAAAATCGAAACTCATAAATAAAGACGAAGTCCTGTGAGTTGGTTCTATACACACCATAGATTGTATCTTTTGTTGGATGCATTATCCTCATCCCACAGGATATTCGCCAGCTCCTGGATGTAGGCAAGTATACAATGAATGAGGACGACGAAGACGATATGTTGAGGCGATAAAGTCGACAGAGACTTGGATTTCCGTAAAGGATGTGTCACTGGAAGAGGAGCATCTACTAACTGAATACAATTGCAATACAAAAACAGTGGGTGACGCAAGTTGCCTGACAGATGGAGCGGAATTGTGATTTATCAGCAACCGTAAAAGATGGCGGGTTGTCTTTATAGGATTCGCCCTGTGAACGGTGAAAAAGCTTTGCTATTGCACTAGAAAATGAAATCCAGCATTGTCAGACATCGGAAAAATCATCCACTGTCTATGGATATGTGGTAGCGGTGGCCGTGGTGGTTAGTGCGTTGGGCTACTACGCAAACTGCTTTGGTTCAATCCCAGGCCGGGTCTAACACCTAAAAAAAAAAAATTTCACGGTTGCCACCTCTTTCGAATGTCTAACAAACATCAAAGAGTATCATTTGTCACGATTGAGCTTCTCAACTCGCCGTTTGGAGTCGGCAAAAAATTGTACGTCCCTTCCATTCGTGCAAAAATATAACACGCACGCACAAATGGTTGCGAGAAGCAGGCCCTGGTTCACCGCGAGCTTTAGCGCCACCTAAATAAAGAAAGAAGTCTATGGATATTCAAGCAGACTCATGGATATTCAAGCAGACTCAAGGTAAAGTTTTATAAATTCAATGAATGATAAAGCAACCTGTCTTCAAATCATTCTGATATCGGAGGTCTTATAAAGCTGGGTACTGGTGCGTTCCATACAATGTAGTCATTTATTAGCGTGATGCGACTGAAATGTATGCTCAAATTAATTGAACAGAGTTTGTCTAAGCCAAAAGGTTGCTTAACAGTCTTATTTTTGAAGAGGACACCTTGTCCAAAAATGTGTGTAGCCTCTAATCGGCATTTTTGAATGAAGAAGGCAAGGTTGCTGTGAATTTTAGGGAGGATGAAAAATGAGATACCGATGCGCATCTTTGTAGATCGTAACGGGAGGGAAAAATCGTGTTTGGTAAAGCATTCCACATTCGTGTTGAGCGGTTAAAGAAGGAATCTCTAAATTTTACTGTACGTCCAAAGTTGGGCTTAAGGGTAAACTGATGGGCATTCATTGCGAGACGTGTGTTGCGAGAAAATTGTTGAAGGGGAGAAATGTAACTAGCTATTTCGCTGGAGCACTGTTTCTGGAAGAAGCGATAAAACAGGGAAAGACAAGAAACATTACGACGTTGTTCGAGGGAGTGAATTTGGGGGACTCAGTGATGTTTCTATCCCATATACGTTTTATCGCTCATTTTTGTATTCTATCGATCAGGTGCAGTAATGTTTTTGGCGCACCCGACCAGATATGAGCATTGTACTCGAGCTTGGGGCGAATATGCACCTTATAAATTGTAGCTAGATCAAAATGGATAAAGAATTTCTTATATCGTTGAAAGAAACCTAGGCATTCCGCGGCATTTTTGGCGACTTCGAATATGTGGTCATTCCAACGTAGGTTGGTATTAATACACATACCACACACAACCACAATGCAAGAACTGAAAGACTAAGACAGCTTCCCTCCTTATATTCTATCTAATTCTACCTTATATCTGGTCATTTACGTCTTGCTCATTTTCATTCGGTGTACTGTTTTTATTTATTGCTTAGCATTTTATAGAAAAAAAGTTTGACTAACTATTTGCCACCAAGCAATTTACATAGATCTATTCACGCAGTTTTCTAACTAAAATGTTAGAACTGTCAGATTTCATACAGTAAAAGAGGAATCTGTCAAATATTTTACATTCCCTTTCAGACACGAAAATCAACCGAATAAGCTAAAAATCTGAAAATTTTAAAATTGAAGCAACTGTTCATGAAAACGATTTTTTTTAGAAAATGTACCAAAATGTACCAAAATGTACCAACCAGGTGATTTCCCATATAAGGGGCATCGTCTCTGAAAGGGTTAATAGAGGAATCTGTCAACAAGAACTAATGGCCACGTAAGCTTTGACGTTAACGTTAGCGTATAGAGAAAATGTCTAAAATAGTACAACAAATACAACCAACTAAGAGTCAGCTGGTAAATTAGCGGACTGACAGCCGTTTGACCGATTTAATGTTTCAATCTGTGGTCATCTCTATATATAAAACAGTTCACTGACTGACTGACAGACAACGCACAGATCAACCCGCTGGACCTAAGGAGCTGAAATTTGGGCAGGACATTCCTATAGTGACACAGACATCCGCTAAGAGAGGATTTTTTGAAATTCCATCTCTAAGTGAGTGAATTTGGAAGAATCCTTTTTCCATACATATAGAACTGTGTAAATAACGGACAATGCACAGACCAAACCACTGGACCTAGAGGGCTGAAATTTGGACAGTACATTCGTATAAAGACATAGACGTCCGATAAGGGAGGATTTTTTAAAATTCCATCTCTAAGTGGGTGAATTCGGAAAAATCCTTAATCCTTACATTCCCTACAAATAAAACAATATGACTAATGGACAACGCACAGACAAAACCGCTAGACCTAAAAGGCTGAAATTTGGACAGGACATTCCTATAATGACATAGACATCCACAAAGGGAGGATTTTTCGAAATTCCATCTCTAAGTGGGTGAATTTGGAAAAATCTTTAATCCTTACATTCTTACATATGAAACAGTGTGACTTATGGACAACGCACAGACCAAACTGCTTAACCTAAAAGGCTGAAATTTGAAAAAGATATTCCCATAGTGACGTAGTCATCCTCTAAGAGAGGATTTTTCGAAATTCCATCTCTAAGTGGGTGAATTCGAAAAAAATCCGTAATTATATAGATCTCTATATATAAAACAGTTAACTGACTGACTGATAGACAACGCCCAGTCCAAACTGCTGGACCTAAAGGGCTGAAATTTGGACAGGACATTCCAATAGTGACACAGACATTCGCTGAGAGAGGATTTTTTGAAATTCCATCTCTAAGTGGGTGAATTCAGAAAAATAATATTCCCTAATATATATATTCAAATTTCTGTCATTAAAACAGCCCTAACTGATCAATAGCTTATTGGATTTAAAACTTAAGAAAACAGTTTTTAGCAAATTGTTTTAGGATTCATTTAAGGTATAAATCATCCTTCTGCGTTATCCTGGAGCTAAGCTATGCTCAAAACAGCCCTAAACAATTCAAAAACAATTGAACACAATTCATGAAATCATCGCCAGCAATTTCCCATCAGTGAAACCGATGCCAACAGCCATGCAGCAGTGGGTGACGTCATAGACATAGTGTGTGTATGTGGCGCATTTGAAATTTGAATAGTGTGAAATGTTTTGTGCCCGGCCTACTACGATGAATATGATTGTAAAAGCAAATTTTAAAAAATTGCACGGGCAATGCCGGGCGGGTAACAGCTATCTATCTATCTTTCTATGCATAGACAGCCAACGAATGAGACTTATAACAAGTGTAAAGGGGCATGTGGGAAGGGGAAAAGGGAATATACCCTGGGCCATGGCTGTGTGATTTTCATAGTAGGTACCGGTAGGTACCTACTGCGGCAGGTGTTGAAACTTTCATGAATGGGAATTTTGCTACCGCGTATTCGTATATACATTAACATTATACATATATGTATAATGCGAAGGCACAACAGAGTGACCAGTTGAGAACCTGAAAAATATTCAATTTTTCTGAGAAATGGAATATTTATATTCCAATTGCATTTAAATATATTCCAATTTTATATTCCAATTATCGAAGTGTTATCATATCATTCCTTAATATCAATCATATCAATAGCCGTATTTTATTATGTTTGTATGCGTCACAACAACAATACGAGATCTTACTATTTATCAAGATAAATTTTTGTGATCTAAAAAATAGTTCGGCTATTTCTCACTAGGAGTGAATCCTTCTCTAGGAGTGTATCTTTCGCTCGTATATAAATATCGATAATTGCCAGATTAGAATAAGAAATAATTATTGACAATCCAAATATTATTATGTTCGAATAAATTAATATTCTGCTCATAATGGTATATTAGCGATGTAATAGTGAAACTATAGCTACAAAATATTATTCTCATTTGGTATCTGTTAGTCAAAGGTAACAATAGGCGTTTTTTTTTTAAGCCTATATAGTTGTTTAGCCTATATAGTTGTTTCAACAACATGTTTTCCATATATAATACAACAAAACCTTGGACTGGATAGTTATCGAGGCTAAGGTTTTGTTGAATTATGCATAGAAAGCTTTTTTTATTCTATATAGGCTAAAAAAAACACGCCTAATATCCTCCATAAAAAATAAAACAAGCGCATTAAACTTTTATTTTTAAGAAAAAGTAACTTAGCTTGTACAATCACCACAACACAGAACTTAACATTTTCGTTGATCTGGACTGTTTTATTTTCATTGCGTGATCCATATAGATCATGAGTGATAATAAAACATGGCTATTATAACTATAAGTAACACAATGATGAATGATGATGAGGGATGAAAATTTAACTAAAAAAACATATTTCTCTCTTTTTAACTTACAGTATGATTTCTGACAGGCAGACCGAACATTTTTTTGTGTATGGTCGGGAATTAATTTGGCGATGGCAGTTAATTTTTGTATTGAATAAGTAAAGCCAAATTTAGTGAAATGTATGAGTATGTATTCTGTTATGATTCTATTAAATAGTAGTGAATAATTTAATGCATAAATATCAGATTTTTGTGGTGTTAAAATATGCTTAATATTCCATTTGAATATAAAAATATTCCACTTTTATATGTGATTATTTTTCTCAAAAAAAATATTCCACTCGAGCTGAAATATATTCCAATGTGGAATATTATATTCCACTCTGGTCACTCTGGGCACAACGAAGGGGCGGGAAAAGTAGATAAATTGGTTGGATTTTCTGTATTTGCGAACAAATAATTTCTTCGACAGCCTTTTATAAAAGTGTGTGATTTTTTTGATACCATTCGTTAACAGTGGAAGAGGGGCGAAGCAAGGCGAGCACGGGTCAGCTAGTATGTACATATTTACATATGTACATATTTTGAGCCGAGATATCGAACTATTGAAATTCGGAAATCAGTTGTAGCAATTAGTGGCCCTAAAACAGACCTTAACTTAAAAAGTTGAAGTTCGACTTTGGCGGACTAGTTTTGGGGGATTAAATGGGAAGTTTAAAATAACAAATTTTGATGTAATCGTGTGGGATGTCAAATGAAAGCTCGTTAAAATACGAATTCAATAATGTATGAAATAATTTTTTTGGGCAACTTTTTTTCTTAACTCGCGTTCAAAAAAACGTTAAGAAATTGCTTTATGTCCAAAAATATCTCTCGGAAAAATCTGGATAAAGTCAGAAATATTGAGAATAAAGTATAGATTAAACCAAAACTATCACGACTACATTACGTTCTACAGGTTTTTTTTATTATTTTTTTTTGTAATTTCACCTTCCCAACTATTTACATATCCTAAAGTGACGTAACCATAACCCAATCATATAAAAGTTAATACATGAAGGGAAATTTGTATGTGCGAGAGTAAAAATTGAATGATTGATCCTAGGAATATGACACAAAAATTCGCTTCCGAAATACGTATAGCCCCATTGAGCTTAGACCAATAATTTAAATCAACATAAAAGGAATCTTGATGGTTTCCTATACTTATAATATACCTAGGTTCATTGGGAAAATTTTAATTTGGGTACAGCCACAGAAAGAGAGACAAGTTCCAAAATTCCACGCATTTTATAGCCTTAATTTCTTGTATTAGGTATTTATTTGTTGTTTTGTGTTGATGTATAATTATTCTACTGAACAGATGAGAAAGGGCATCAGATGGGTACTTTTATCAAGTTGCTTACATTTGTGTCCATACATCCATCAACATCATCTATCGTATAAAATACACTGACGTCCGTGTGTACACGCATAACTTGGGAATGGATTGTTCGATTATCATTATTTTGGGCTTAAAGGATTCGTATCGGCCCAAGAAAGGACACTGTGGAGGGAAATTTCCAGGAAAATGGTAAAAATCAGAAAAATCGATTTTCCCTATATTTTGTGTGGGGAATTTTTTTTTTTCATTTTCTTCGTAATATTATAGTTCAAATGGTTGCAAAAGTGAGTGCACGGGCGAAGCCGGGCGGCTCAGCAAAACACTTCAACCCCTTTTTAACTACCTTAAACACAACACATTCGGGTTATTTTTATTTTGTTGGAAAGGTTGCGAAGAGGGGTAGTGCAGTGTGTAATTTTTTTTCCCAATATATTATGTCCAAGCTAGCTAAAAACTAATAAATATTAATACGTACGTACGGCGATACTAGTACTCATAAATCTGATACAATTGTACTGATAGTACGGAACGCTGATTGCGCAAGTACGATTTGCAATGGAACGGATTTTTTACGTCAGGAAACAGATACTCTTATTGAAAAGATTTCAATATATGGTTCAAAATACAAATGATAATATTGTTTGAATTGAAACCAAACCTTTGACACTTTGTCAAAGCGTTCTAAAATTGACTTTCAGCACACACTGTTATCTCCACATAAACAAACAGGAAACTGAATTAAAATTCATTCCATTCATCTTCTGCACTGTGACATTTTCACACTCGGTTCCCCGTTGTTAATGCAAATTTTAACCTACCCACCCACTCCGCCACTATCCTTTTTGGGCAAAAGCATTTGAGCATCGTGTTTGCATCTTTATGTGCATTTCTAGGTACATCCACCTTTTGCCGTGTCACAAAATACGATCGAAAAAAAACAAACAAACCAAACGTGAGAAGAAAAGTTATTGGCTCCCATTTGAACTACCGAAATGATAATCCTTAAAAGGATATTTGTGTGTGCGTATACTAGACGAGGTGCACTTTCAATTCAACGACCCAACGAACGAATCAAAAGTTCTACACTAATGGATTTTAGGTTCTGTTTGCACTTCCGTGGAATGCTTACATCGGTAAATCGAGGTCCTGCACTCTGCCTGGACATTTGACCAGTTTTAGAATTTTTTTTATCGTCCTTTCCATCCATTTTTGTCGCTCGTTAGAATTCACTTTAGCGATGGCTTCACACTAGAAAAAAAAAATCTCTCGCTACCATTAAAGGAGAATTGACGCGATTTGACATCGGAATTTGGCAGAGATTGTTCGTGTAATATCCTTTTTCACCTCTCGCACTTGTTTATCCCGAAACAAAAACCCGGAAATTCAATTTAAAAACTCGACTGTCACTACCAACTCTGACCTCGTCTCTCAATAGTCACATTCCCCCCAAGGGATATACGAATTTAGCTTTTAACAAAATTTGTCAAGCACTCTTGTATATGTATACTTCGTCCTTTCACCTTAATACAGAGCAGGTGTGTTTGTCATACAAATACTCGTACACCTTCAAAACTGATGAATATAAACAATGCAAACAAGGGAAAACGCACACGGCGCACTGTGCTGTCGCTTATCTGAAAGGACTTCGCCTGTGATCTTTGTCAAGGAAGGCAGGAAGAAAACACCAACAATAGTGGCAGACATTTTGGGACTGTCAGAGTGCTACGGAAAATTCCAATAAAGAAGAGAGCAACCATTTCCAAATAAACTCGACGAAAACATCTCTCAAGTCAAATAAAAATCCTTAGGGGAATAACCTTCTCGTATATATGGAGCAGTGGAGCAATATTTTGTTGGTGCCACGTGGTCCTGCCCCCAAAACTGTCAGGTGAAATAATGTGCGTAGGTACTTGTACATTTGTTGCACAAGCACATTTGGTACGTAATTTAATTTGGCATTTTCGCCAAATTGACGTTTTCAATTATTCCCCGTGACAATGAATAAAAAATTCAAAATAAATGGAAGCGAACATTAGCTACCCACATTTCACATACCTACCACAAGGAACTTCTGTGAGTTCTGCGCTTTAAAATTGAAAAGCTGAGATGTCCTTTGTTATGGAAGGCTTTTTGTTTTGTGCCGTGTTTTAGCTGTGGCAGGTGGAGCTGTCATGTTTTGCAGCTGTCAAAGTAATCCAAATAATGCGCGAAATAGTAGCAACTCTTTACAATTATGTACTTCCGTGCTGGTCTAGGTTTCAGGAAAGTGTCTTTACTTCCAGGAATGTAGGATTTAATGGAGACATTTCAACGTCAATGTTGAATAACGAACTTACACTCTGACAGCTACAACAATCGGAAACATTGGTGCTGTTTAAAAAGGAAAGAATTTCGCAACCATTTGTCGTAAAGATTAAGTTTCGACAACGAAGATTTCTATTTCCACTATTTTCGAAAAACGCTTCGAAAATGATGTAGGCACTGATCTTCTTCCTTTGGGACTAATGTTCACACACCATCAATACGTTGCAAAACATATTGACAATCCTTGCTGCTTCTCCATTAAGATTACCTTTCAAGTACTGGATGCGTTCGATGTCGTGATCTAATCGTTCCAATATTGCCCAAAATGTTGTCCACTCTTCATACCTTCCGCTGAATATTGATACGCTTATGGTTGGAAGCTTAATTTCCCTCTGCGTTGGAGCTTGTGGAACTACCGTCTCCGGTTGCTGTTGTCGTTTTTCTACCTCCTTGATATCTATGCATCTTGATACATCTGCTCCACCTCGATGAACTCATTGTTGTGCACGCACTCCTGTTCGTAATCAGCTTTCCAAAGATGACATTAGATTCAACTTTGTCCAGCATTCCTTTAATTGACCCAACTTGAGTCCGAGGTAAATTGTAGTTTGCCTCAGATCCAAGCTGTCAATTACGCGGATGAAGTTGTTCTTGATAAGGTTCATCTTCGGGGGAGGGGCTTAAAGATTTTGTCCCAAAGCGTTGCCGAAATCATCATCAACTTCATTACTTTCTTCTAAAGCACAAAGTGTCCTCAAAGTGATGAGGTGTTCATTTTTAAACTGGATGAACTGATACATATCGCATTGATATGGTAATGTAAAAATGTAACATTTGTCCCCACGTCTTTCCCATAAGGACAAACATCGTAACCAAATCACCGTCCCAAAAAATTCAACAAATTTCACAAACCAACTAAGATCCCTCGCTTCTTTGGTGACAGAATTCTTCATTTAATTAAAAAAAAAATAATCAAAATATTTCCCATTCGTTCATTTTCCTTCCACTTGATGGAGTTCTACACAATTACCCACAAGGACCAAAGAAAAAAAGGAAAAACAATGAGAAAATGTTAATTGCAATCCACTTTTTCTTCTCTCGCCAAGGATTGTATCGTTGGATCCTGGCTCCTGACTTCTGATTCCTGGATCCCTTTCAGCATTGATTACAGTTGTTACATTTTTTTGCGTTCACCCAAATTCGTACACATATTTTCAGCTAACAACGAGAAAGGAAAAAAAAACCGTCGAAATTTTTGATTACATCCGGCGCAGGGGTACTCTCTGTCTCTACCCCTTACTAGCCGCTTTTTTACTTCAAAAAAAAGTAAATCTAAAAAAGAGAACTGCCGCAAATAAATGAAACCGGCTCTTTTGAGGCTATTTAAACAAAGGACATCCGTCCTCAACTGCGAATATACTATATGTAAACAAATCATACGTACCGGCTGACCTTTTTTTGCCTTTGTATTTTTCGGGAGTTATTTCCGCCGCCGATTCTGGTTCGTTTAACGTCCAAGTCCTTTTGGTCACTATAATCACTCATGATGGTTTGTCCATGGACTCCTCTGCAGGATATACGACGAATTTGGGTCACATTTTCATACACGGCGCGCAATGGAATGCTATCCGACTCAATGAATGTTGGCATGGCTTGTAAGCAGCTTTTCTCGTCCTGAGCTAGGCAGCCTCTCTGTTGACATATGTTGATTATAATCTGTCAAAAAATGGAAAAAAAAAAGAAGAAGAACATTGTTTGGTTTAATAACCGAAAATGGACGATTGAGTGTACCATTTTATACCATTCTTATCTTTCAGCTCTGAAAGTCTTCGTCGGAGTCTGAGTCCTGGGATGGCAAGTCAAATAAATTTATTTTCAAGAGAAAAACTTTCGAAACGACTTTTAACTTCGGTATCGAGGTGGAACCAAAAAGAGTTTGATGCACGTATCTTGAATTTGCATCAGGTGCTCAAGGAGTGTAAAAAACACACAGAAAGCCAACAAAAATGTTGAAAACTTTGCTGTTTAAGGATTCAAGTGGAAGAGGTGCCTGCCTGGGGTTAGGTTGTACGTCAGATATGCCTTCGACATCAATATTGTTGGCTGGCTACCTACATAGTAGCGGTTGGGTTGGTAGTACTATCTCTGGTAAACAAGTTTTTGTTTGGAAGTGCATTTTATTTATTTTTTAAAAAAAACATTCAAGAGTTATTAGTTCAAGTTTTATGATTGCTCTCGGAGGAATGTAGCTCGTTATCTTGGAATCACTCGTTAAATAATTTCGATAAATAAACGATGCACTTGAAATGGTTTGAGTTGGAGCTTAAGAGGTTTGGAGTGATTTGGTTGCGGGTTTTTTTTTAGAGCCCTATTAACTTGTTAAAAGGGCATTCTATCACTAACAGGAAGAAGTGTAACGTTTTATCCGCTGAGTGATACTAACGCCTAATTTCAAATACTTGATTGTTTCTTGTTAGTGGGGTTTTAGACAAGGAGGGTGCAACATCAGTCAGGTAGTGTTTAAAATAAAAACCACAGGAGTTCCAACGCGATGTTCTTAAAAAATATCTAGGAGACGAGCTGTCTAAGCTTGATATCGCTGCGCAAATCATTCGAAAACTGCAGTTTGAAGATATAATATCATATACACTGTTCTGTAAGTCAGCTAAACTTTACTGAGATCTTTTTTAGGTTTGTCAAAAAAGATCAAAGACCTGTCAGACGATGTGCTAGTTAAGTATTGATTGATGATGCTTCCGTTTACATATGACGTGCCATTTAAGGTCAAATAAGGGAATAATCTGCGATGGTTTTATACAGATGCCATAATAACAACTAGTATCGCCTATGGTCGAAATTCGACCAATTGTGCGAGAGAAACGCACCTGGTTTGTTACCTGGCTTAGACACAAGATGTTAGAAAAAAATGACACACTGCACTGCCCCTCTTCAAAACATTTCCAACGAAACAAAAATCAAACAAATATGTTGAGTAAGGCAGATAAAAAGGGGTTGAACTGTTTTGCCTTCGCCTATTTATATAATCTTATTAAGTGTGACGCTCTTAGCTGTCAATCTTACGGTCAGACAAACACAAAAACGAATGCACACAATGAAGTAAAACTTCGTATTCCAGTTCATTAACATCCTGTGCCTATTATAGGCCGATTTTTAAAATAATTTATTCGCAATATTATTTAAATTAATGCAAAAATAAAAACACTCTAACAAATGCCACTTTCTTGCGAAATGTCATTTATTCAAACTAAAGGGTGATTTTTTAGCTGGTTTGGTTTTGGCAACACTGGTTTTGACAGCTGACGTGTGTTTAGTACCTTGTGTCACTGTCAAACAGCTTCAGTTTGGTTTGCAATTTAACCATGGATCGTCTTACAAATGAACAACGCTTGCAAATTATTGAATTTTACTATCAAAATTCGTGCTCGGTTCGAAATGTTCATCGCGCGCTGCTTCCATTTTATGATCGGCATTCTCGACCTTCTGAGCAGTCTATTCGGAAGATTGTGACCAAATTTCGCACCAAATTTACTTTGTTGGACATTAAACCACCAACACGTTTACGTACTGTGCGTAGTGAAGAAAATATTGCGGCCGTATCAGCTAGTGTGACAGAAGACCGCGAAATGTCGATTCGGCGCCGTTCCCAGCAGTTAGGCCTTTGTTACAGCACTACGTGGAAAATTTTGCGGAAGGATTTGGGCGTAAATCCTTTTAAGATACAGCTGGTGCAAGAACTAAAGCCAGCCGACCTACCACAACGCCGAATTTTTGGTGAATGGGCTCTTGGAAAGCTGGCCGAGGATCCGCTTTTTTATCGAAAAATTGTGTTCAGCGATGAGGCTCATTTTTGGTTGAATGGGTACGTAAATAAGCAAAATTGCCGCATTTGGAGTGAAGATCAGCCAGAAGCATTGCAACAGCTACCAATGCATCCCGAAAAAGCCACTGTTTGGTGCGGTTTATGGGCCGGCGGCATTATTGGGCCATATTTCTTCAAAGATGATGCGAATCGCAGCGTTACTGTCAATGGTGAACGCTACCGAGCGATGATAACAAACTTTTTTTTGCCCGAAATGGAAGTTCTTGACTTGCATGATATGTGGTTTCAACAAGACGGTGCCACATGCCACACAGCACGCGAAACAATGGCGCAATTGCGAGGCGAGTTTGGTGAACAGTTAATTTCACGTTTCGGGCCGGTCAATTGGCCGCCTAGATCGTGCGATTTGACACCATTAGATTATTTTTTGTGGGGGTATGTCAAGGCTAATGTCTATAGGGACAAGCCCGCTTCGATTGACGCACTGGAAGCCAACATCCATGCATTCATTCGTGAGATACCGGCCGATATGTGTGAAAGAGTATGCCAAAATTGGACTCAGCGGATGGGCTACCTGAGACGCAGCCGCGGTCAACATTTGCATGAAATTATCTTTAAACATTAAATTGCAAGGTTCAAACTATCGATTCAAATAAATATTTCATTCATTTTTTCGAATTTTTTGTGTTTTTTTTTTAAAAAAAAGTTCTCAACCTCTTAAAAAATCACCCTTTACAAATACTTAGAATCTACACTTGTGGATTGTATATATTGATAGACTGCAAACCTTGGGGTGCGTTCGCACTGTCTTTGATTCTTCGAACAAAATGACAATGTATGTATTGTAAGTAACACTATAGTTTTTAGACACAGGCGAAGCCGGGCGGGACAGCTAGTGATATATAAATCGTAATGTCACGCTTTTACCTGTCAAACATTGACCCAGATAAACTCCAAAACTGATACACAAAATGAAGTAAAACTTGTACAGCTGTTACTTAAAATCCTGTGCGGTGTATAGACTGATTTAAATTCAAATTACATTAAATTAATACATAATTTTATTCAAATTAATTCAGAAATAAAAACATTCTAACCGAATGTCACTTATTCAAAGTACAAATACAATCCACACTTATTTTGTGGATTGTATTTGTTGGTAGTTTACAAAAAAAACCTTTGGGTGCGATCGCAAGAATTTTTCGTGATGTCTTTGATAGATTATTATTATTATGATCTGCAATCATCATGATTTATATATTGTTCTGATATCAATACAATTAATGTACATAAGTCTTTTTAATGCACGGTCGAAGCCAAGCAGGCAGCTAGTATTTGAATAAAAGCCTGACTCCACCTTTGTTTGAATTTTGCAAGTTTTTCATTTTTACTGGATTAAATTGCCACACAATGTCCGGGTGTGGCTTCGGATTCGACTGATAAATTGACTTCTGGTCAGACTCTATTAATTATTTTCGATTTAGTATCAACATTGCAAAGGCAAGAGACTTCAACTTGTCAAACTCTAAAGTTAAATAAAAGAGAGGAGTTTAACTAAAAGTCAGTTAGTTTGTCACGAGAGTGTTTTGCAAACTAATTAAAATCTAGACATTTTGTCAAAGACACTAGGTCTGTTCACGTACCTGTCGAACGCGCAGCGCAAAACTACGAATATCAGTCAAATCCTGTTCCCGTTCGAAGATTTTTCGTAGTTTTCGACAGAAGAGAGCGCAAACAAGAGTGTAAGAAATTTCCCCTTGCTGCCGATTTTAGCCCAAGAAATTTCTGTGGGCAGCTTTATGAAACTGCCAAATCTGTCAAACGTCATACATTTTTCGTTTTTTGTTGTTAATGCGTTTTGCACACTTTTCCCTCTCTCTGACAGATTTTTACCCTCACTCCTTGAAATTTGAGAATCTATAAATTTTAGTGCAGAAAGTACGGGAACAGACCTATTATGTATTAGGTCATTCAAAGTCTCTCAAATTTTGAAGAGTGAGGGTGAAATTCTCTCAGAGAGAGGCAAAAAGTGTTGAATAAAACCCCTTATTCCCAGAATAAAAATCGTTGCGAGAAAAAAAATCGTTGCGAAACAAAAATCGTTGCTGTGGTGTGAGATTTTTTTTTTTTATAATCTACACACGCTAAAGGGGATATGAATACCCTTTTAATGTTTACACACAGCGCGAACACATGAAGGACAAGAACGAGAGACAGACAGATCGACGTAGTGGTAGGAAACTCAGATGATAGGTTTCAATTTCAACTAACTCTATGGGTGGTGTCCAGGATAACTGGAGAGTTGTGTATTATTTTTGTACTTGCTTATGATTCACAGTAGTTCTTTCCAGATGTTTCTTATTATATTTTCTCGCATCGATTTTAGTTCTGGGAATAAGGGGCTTAACGAAATACAAACTTCTCCCCTTTTTAAATACCAAACATAAGAAAAGTATTTACATATTACGTACGATTACATGCGATATTTGACAGATTTCACCAATCTGTCCAAAGAAATTTCTTGGGCTGAGATTAGAAAATCTCTTGCTCTCTCGGTGAGGACTCTCTTTTATGAAAAATTATGAAATTTCTCCGAACAGGAACAGAATTACTTAGTTGGCGCTACAGCTCGTGCTGAACCTGGGCCTGCTTCTGGCAACCATTTGTGTGTGCGAATAGAAGGGACCTACAGTTTTTTGCCGACTCCGAACGGCGAGTTGAGAAGCTCAATCGTGACAAATGATACTCTTTGATGCTTGTCAGACATTCGAAAGAGGTGGGCACTGTGAAAAACTTTTAGGTGTTTGCGGCGGGATTCGAACCCAAGACCGCTGGCTCAGTAGTCCGACGCACTAACCACTTGCGCTACGATGCCCACACAGGAACAGGAACAGAATTTCTTAAGAACTCAATGTTTTGGGGGAGACGTGTGTTCACGTTGACATCATTTGATAGATTGACATTTCGTGAAGACTGTCAAATTCCTGCATCGGTGAATCTCAAGAGAACAGCAATATGGAGGACTTAACAACTGGCACAGGAAATATAAAATCAGTGACAGCATAGAACAAATTGTAGACTGGCTAATTGTTGGTAAAATTTGACAGCAAACGAGAATCTGACATTTGCTGTTAATGTTTCAAACAGTACTTGCAATAAAGCATATTGTTCTTATGTCGGATATTTAATATTTGGTCAAATGACTTAATCTCACCTCTCTAAAGATTTTATTCCAAACTTTCCTTCCTAAGGTGTTTAGTCTCCAAAAACTTTCGCACTCTGATGTCAAATAGAACGCAGTTTATTTTCTAATTTCCATGAATTCGTCTCACTTCGACGAGAACGAGTCCTTAAAGCATCAAGTGAGACCCGTTCAATTTTATAAAAAAAAAAACAACCCGCCAAGCATGAAACAACTTCTAAATTGGAAAAAAAACGGAAGCAAGTACGAGGATATGTAATTTCGCATTTAAATTGTGATTTACACACAAAACAAATTACATACTCCCGTTTTCGCATAACATATTCATCAGGGCGCACTTATTTTAACTGCTCCGCTCCTCCCCGTCGCGTCACGTCGGCCAGCCATCAAAAAGTCAACAATTTATATCTAATGTCACAGGGCATATATGAAAATCGAATTTCCTTATTCATCAGCACTCTTGTTGATGTTGTTGTTGTTATTGTCCTTGCTGATGTAAATTGTGTACGCACACATACGAGTACGAGTTCGAGTACATCCACATCCACTCGTATAGCCACCCAACAAAAGGAGCTTTTCAACCAAATTTTATGCATTTACGCTGGAAGGTCCTTGGAATGGAAAAAAGTTTTATTGAATCTTCCCCAAACTATGAAAATAAGGGACCAAAAGTTCAAAATGGCGGGCGTAGCTAAGTTCATTGTGTTGCTATCGGATACACGGGTTCACCTACCTTTAACTTCTGCGAGAAACAAATTGAAAAGTTTTTATTTCTTTTAAATGTTTTTTTTTTTTATTTTTTGACATTTTCTGTTACAAATTAAATCACCCATTTAGCTAGTTCTTTGCACTGAAACAGTAGGGAAAGTGGGGAGAGGTGAAAAGATAAGCAAAGCAACTTGAAGAAGGTCATTACTTGTTAACAGTACATCAAGTTCGTAATTGCGTCTAATGAATGAGGTTTTATGTGGGGATTTTCTTCGAAAAGGTTCCACGCTTTTTGTGGAAGACATATCTCTAATTGCGTCTCATACAGGGTGGCACGTTTAGCTGTCGAGAAATTGGAAAAATAATAATATGTCTAAAAACGGTACGTTTTGATTTATTCGTCTAAATCAGCCTTTCTCAAAGTGGGTAAAGATTTGCTAAATATTAATTATGTTGCTAAATATAATTTAAAATGTAAGATTGAACTCAGAAACAAGATAAGGCTTATACAAAGTACAGTATGTCAAAGAATATCCCGGACTGGCTGTAAAAAATATAATTAAAACACGATTTCTGTCTACTTTTCGGTGTTTTTATTCTAAATATTCTCCCGATGCAATAGACTTGTTACGGCAATTCAATAGTGATTTAAATGCCTGCTCTAGCTCATTTGAAAGATTGGCATCCAGTCCCCGTGTCGAAGCTGCTTGAATGGTCGGAATGTCGTCAAAAAGGAGTCCTTTCAACTTCAATATAACTTTCGGGAACAAAGAGAAGTCGCACGGTGCCAAATCAAATCAAAAATTTACGAACAATGAGTGCTTTTTTGTATCAGAAAATGTGATGATGATCATTTTCTTGATTTTTCAACGAACCTTTCGTGTTTCCTCCAGCGTCGCTCTGCCGCCCAAAAAACGTTTGTGCCACTTGAAAACAACTGTTCTACTCAAACAATCATCACACACTTGTTGCATCAATCGGAATGTTTCTGAAATGTCAACCAAATGCCATTAAATTTTGACAGGTAGTAGAGAAGATTCAAGCTTTAAAACGTATTTTCGAACAGATGGCGCTCTTCGTTGCCGAGATATGGTTCGTGTCCGGGATATTATTTGAGACTCTGGGTCGAATTAATAGTCGAGTTCCACTTACGAATCCCTCCGATATCTCCGAGCGATCCGTAAGTGGAACACGATTCCTCAACTGAGGAAAGGGAGATTTTTTTTCATTTGCTGAGACTATATTTTTTTGGATTCGTTTCCTCACTCTTTCTGTTGAAACCGAGCATGTGGTTATATTGGACATTTTATGAAAGGAATCTATAGCTCTAAATGCTGTGGAGTGAGAAAATTGTCATGTTTTTCGTTTGCGCATATTTAATTCAAGTAAATGAATCTAAAAAACGAAGTTATTGAAGAAGAATACTTATTTTGACAGATACATTTCTCCTCTGCGGAGAATGTTGTTCCACTTAATAGAAAAATCTCTGCTGAGGCAGCAGTGGAAAATCTCTGGGGGATTCGTAAGTGGAACTCGACTAATAAAACCTGACTTTGCTTAAATATGAAGCAATTGCTCAGATTTTGACCATTTGTTCAGATTCGTATGAGAGAACTAACTTGAGCATTTGATTTGTTCGAAAATGGCGTTTGCTCACCTCAGATTCGTATGAATCCAAGCATTTGCCAGGAGAATTCCAAGTCTGCACTATTTAGCTGACTTAGAGCTCCTTTTTTTTATCCATAAACCGACTGACTTGCCGTGCCTTTTTGTTAAAAACATAACTAAAAGGCAGCAAAATGGATAAAATTCCCTTGCGATGCTAATAAAATGGTATACAATAAAACCTGTGGTAAAGGCAAACGGTTTTTTTTTTGCTTCATAGTCCTCGTGAATTTTGTTCAATTTGTCGACAAATAATTTTGGAAATACTATAAATACTCATTTTTAAAATAAATTAAATAAAACTGTTTCTAAACCAAATATTTTGCTCACTTCGAGTTTTCGAACTTGCTCAAGTAAACTTACTTTTATTCATACCGATTTCGAGCAAATGCTAAATGCTTCTACATTGCCAGATATTTTACTTGAAGTAACTGCTTGTTTTTCTTAATACGACCCACTGTGTATATGACACGCTTTAATTAAGCTTAAGTTATTTAAGTAATGATTCCGATTGTGATTTTTAAAATGTGGTAAATTTAAAAATGTAATGGGGTCCTAGAAAATAATTGATTCTAAAAATGGGTAGTAGACGAAATAAGTTTGAGAACCTATGCTCTTAATCATTCATATAAAGATTCCAACAGAGTCTAGACTCTAGATGGTCACTACTTCCCAGACTAAGAAAACATCTTGCAATTACTGTATTTGGCCTCTTCACGGAACACTTAGTGGCTTCGCAGGAAGTCAAGATCGACTGACCATTCTTTCTTATAACTCCATATGAGAGTTAATTCAGTATGTGGCTTAGTGTTGCCAGTTCGTGGGGAATTTCCCTTTTCGTGGGGGATTTCTGTCCAAAATTTGATGAAAAGGGTAAAGGGGAATTTACTCCCTACTGGAACGAAATGTGGGGAAAATAAAAATATAATGTCAATAACTATTAATTGAGTAACAAAGTAATAACAAAAGAGAGCATATAATTTTTGGCGCTGAAAGGATGCGAATTTTTTGAAAATTTATTGTGGGGAATCCCACAAGACTGACACCAAGCATAAGCTCCAGACTTAATGGATAAGATTTCGAGCCAACCTTATTAGCGGTCTCATTGATTCCAGTGTGTCCCGGAACCCATATAAGACAGGCATAGTTTATGTACTTACGAGTACATTGAAGGACAATTTTTTGAGTATTTAATATGACCTTTCGAGCTGTCACTACAATCGCCAAGGCTTCTACCAAACCATTTCTTATGCATATTGTCTTATTCAGCTAGCAAAGTGGCAACTCCAAGTATTGCAAGGACTGTCGTAAATTTACCCAGTGTATATGACTAGGTATTTGGTTACATTGTCCAAGTACCATTAAGCTCCAGTTCCACTCTTAATACCTTCTAGCCATCTGTATAGAACACATGAGTGTATGATCTGAGAAGGTACTTTGAAGTCGGTATTAAGAAATTGCCTCTATAATGGTGAAAACTTCGTCAAAACCTACCCAAGTGATTGAGGCGCAGATTATTGTTCATGGGGGTCTCGTATAAATCATAGTTCTGTGGTCAGATCTTCTAAGCATTACAAACCATCTAACGAGATAGGGAAATGTATAATCTGTGTCACCAAATAGAAAGAAGATAGCGTCGAAGGTTTTTCAAGAGTCTTAACAAATTCTTTGTAGAAAGACAAAAAAAAGTGCCGTTTCTGCCAAAATTTACGATGACCCAAAAAGAAGATGACATTTCCTTAGTTCCAAATGTAATGGATATGGAACTTGGTAATCTTAGCTTATCTAGGATGCAACTGGTGATCATTTAAATTGAACTATTGATAGCTAATAAAAATTCATCGTCTTGGCTATGAAAACCTTCCGGTTGTTGGCTGATTTAGGGGTTAATTTAGAAATGGTTCCATTGGAGTTTTCCTAAATCTATCGCATTTTGACATAATCCCTACAATTGGAAGCTTTGGAAGTTTGTGTAGCTTTAAGGTTTCGCAGACGATAACCATAACCAAGAAACCATTATACATCATCCATTCACAGCCAGAAAATAGGTGAAAAGATGTTGGTTTTGACAAACATCGACAAACAAGGATATCTTCAGCGCCTTCTAGGTCTAGGTGAAAGGACCACTATCGATGACTTGGCTATACAGCCTGCAATAGCACCTATCTATCTAATATCCCTATCTAATATAAAAAAAAAAATAATGAAATGAAATAATTCACGAAGCTGCGGCTATTTATGGGGAACAGTTCAAACAATTGATCAGCGGACAGACAGAAAAACTCCAAGACCTTCGCCATGATAGTGGTTGATAGCACAGTACTATTTCCAACTTAGTTCTTTGAAAAGTGACAGATATTATGAAATGAAAAGCAGAATGTCCAAAATCGTATAGTGAATTCAGGAAGTTCCTCCATCTTTGTATCCTGTGGGCACCGCATACATAATTCTCACTTAGAGGGAGAAAGATATAGACAGAAAATATGACAGCTGGATAGCAACTCCTACAGTCCATATACGAGTAGTACCATCTTTGGTATAACTTTGGAAACATTGTTAGTGGTTTGAAACCCAGATAAGTTTTTTTGCGGTTGTATCCCAAACTAAACGACGGGAATGGCGAACAAGTTCTTCGTTTGGTTATAAATCATTGAATTTTCATCCCTAAAATTACAAAAAAAAAACAAGGATTTGTGAGGCAAAAGGTTATGAGGAAGATTTAAAGACTTAATTGAAACAGAAATTGTGAAGTTTTAAGAAAAATGTCTTCACCTGAGTATAAAAACCTGTCTCGCAATGAGCAGCCAACGAATCACCCTATTCTGGAGCTTCGTTCATTTTGTTATTTTCTAAAACGTTATCCTTACGAGCAATCGAATAACAAATTCGCTAATTAAATTCTCAATGTACCGCAATCGAAAAAAATAAAAGAGCACAGCTAAAAAAAAAATTAATTTATTCACAAATTGCTAAAGGATACCTACCTTCAAAAATATCAATTCTTAAAAATCTCTGCATATTCTCCTTCGTCCTTTAACTTTGCTCGTTTTTCTCTGTCTTGTTTTTTTTTTTTTCATCAAATTACATACGAATATATGTATACATACATATGTATGTATGGCTCTGTATTTGTGAACAACGTTAAGTACAAAAATCAACTTGAATTGAATGCGGGAGTAGAAGAAATCTTTTTCACCTTCTTTTGATTCTTCTGAAAGATGCCAATTTCCATGGAAAACATCCTTGCGACTCCATAAAGACGGCACAGACTAAGAGTTCAGTGATAACAGGACGATATGGTAACGGCAATGGAGGGAAAAGGTGAAATACGAGGAATTATGGAGGAAAATAAAAAAAAAAACGAGAACACTTTGGCAAAGCGATCCTCTTGCATTGGCACACAATTCACAATCTTTATTTAATATTCTCGTCCTTCCAAAGGAGGGCATTGTGCCCTCTTGGGATTGGGTTGGCAGGCAGTATATGTATACCTGCAGAAAAAGTGATGTATTTTCTGAGAGATAATCGTTTTGTGTTAACGAAGAAATCTATTCAACGAGTAGCGAATGTCCTTAGGGGGAGCAGCGGAGACATAATTAAAAATCGTTTAGCAGACAGGATTGTACCTAGTTTTGTTTAATTTATCAACGAGTACATTCTTAGAAAAACGTAGTTTAAGAAACTATCATAACTAATTGGGTACAGGATACAAGGACATTTGACCAGAGCAAAGGAGCAACTGACCGTCGTTTCGCTGACTTTCGACAGGAACTTTTGCCAACAAAATTTGTTGATAAACAACGAAGTTGCGTCCAAGAATTATGCATATCTTCCCGTTCACATTATGATAACAAATGTAGATGGGTCTTTCAAAACATTGCACATGCTTCGTTTTCGAAAAGAAATGGCCCCAAACCAGTACCAAACCGTCACCCGTTGTGGATGAGAATATTGTTCTACAATCGTTTTTGAGTATCCAAGGACCAAAATTATCTAGTTATACGAGTACAAATTCACCTTGTCTTGAATATGGGGTAGGACCTCGTTGCCTCAATCGCCTTCATTCTCAGTACCCAATCAACGAATGTTCGGCGTAGGACATCATCTATTCGCTTCTATTCTTGCGTAATAGGCAGGAGCGAACTATTGAACGTATGATCCCCTACTTTACAAACTATGATATCCAAATAGCTGCGGACTGTATTCTTAACAAGAGATGGAAAAAATCGACCGATTGGAAAAAAATCGTCCTTCCACAGAAATAGTTGAAACTCTAAATGCATACTTCTACTTTCTTCTTTCTGCGCGTTCTAAGAGTGACTCTATGAAGTTTCCTTCAAGCGTTGCACGTTGTTTGGCTGAGGCAAAACAAATCGAATATCATGCAGTAAGTATCTAGATAGAATGTTTAGTGGAGGGCAGTGTGCAGTGACTGTAAACATAAAAGAGAGAGCGTTAAAGACAAGTTACACTATGGAAGGCGATCAACCTCAACTAAAGAGGAAAACTTCGAGGAAAGTTGTGATCTAGGAACGGGATACTACAGATTGAAGGCAAAGGGAAATACATATCTGATAACGAATTTCATTTGAATTAACTTGAAGCTTTAAAGTTGTATTCCAAGACTGGATTGAGTTGAATAGAAACACAATCGACTAAAAATGTTCCGCGTGTGTTGGAGGCTTAAAACCAAATCAGAGGCTTTTGGTGACCAGATTCGTGGTAACAGGTGAAACCTGGGCTTAGCACTGTACCATTGATTTGAGACCAAACAAAAGTCGGAGGAGTGGAGAGAGTCTGTGTCAGAAGAATAGAAGAAAGGTAAACATATGGTCGATAAGCTTGTCCACAATAAACTCCAATAAGAACCGCGGGTCTTTGTGGCATATGCATGCGAGAGGAAAATATATCCAGATTAACCTTCGTATCAATGCGAGGGTACCCGGGTATCCTTTTGATTATTGAACCATATTTTGTGTACCTTATTAAAATTGAATTCTGCTTCGATTGGCATGCTCCATCAAAAATAAATAAAGGGTGATTTTTTAAGAGGTTGAGAACTTTTTTTAAAAAAAAAACACAAAAAATTCGAAAAAATGAATGAAATATTTATTTGAATCGATAGTTTGAACCTTGCAATTTAATGTTTAAAGATAATTTCATGCAAATGTTGACCGCGGCTGCGTCTCAGGTAGCCCATCCGCTGAGTCCAATTTTGGCATACTCTTTCACACATATCGGCCGGTATCTCACGAATGAATGCATGGATGTTGGCTTCCAGTGCGTCAATCGAAGCGGGCTTGTCCCTATAGACATTAGCCTTGACATACCCCCACAAAAAATAATCTAATGGTGTCAAATCGCACGATCTAGGCGGCCAATTGACCGGCCCGAAACGTGAAATTAACTGTTCACCAAACTCGCCTCGCAATTGCGCCATTGTTTCGCGTGCTGTGTGGCATGTGGCACCGTCTTGTTGAAACCACATATCATGCAAGTCAAGAACTTCCATTTCGGGCAAAAAAAAGTGCTGTAACAAAGGCCTAACTGCTGGGAACGGCGCCGAATCGACATTTCGCGGTCTTCTGTCACACTAGCTGATACGGCCGCAATATTTTCTTCACTACGCACAGTACGTAAACGTGTTGGTGGTTTAATGTCCAACAAAGTAAATTTGGTGCGATATTTGGTCACAATCTTCCGAATAGACTGCTCAGAAGGTCGAGAATGCCGATCATAAAATGGAAGCAGCGCGCGATGAACATTTCGAACCGAGCACGAATTTTGATAGTAAAATTCAATAATTTGCAAGCGTTGTTCATTTGTAAGACGATCCATGGTTAAATTGCAAACCAAACTGAAGCTGTTTGACGGTGACACAAGGTACTAAACACACGTCAGCTGTCAAAACCAGTGTTGCCAAAACCAAACCAGCTAAAAAATCACCCTTTATAAACAATTTATTTTATAAAATTTATTTCTCAACGTTAGTACGGAGTTATATGCACAGTACACCCAGGTACCCCTATGTATGTATATTCCACCGGCGAAAAGTCGAGCTCGTTGGTGAGGGAAACGGAGAGCGCGGAAGAACTAGAATAAAGAAGATGAAAACACATACAAATACAAATTTTCATATTTGAGGTCTGGAAAAAAATACGAATACAATAATAAATGGTTCATATATATGTACATATGTATATTTTCCTCCCAGTAGAATTCATCCCGTACGTAGAGGCCCATTATACTGATTCGTATATATTTTTCGCGTTTGGACATGTTTCAACGTAGACATTTGTGTTACGGTATTTCAAAGAGCTTCTATCCTCTGAAAGGCGAAATATACACCGGAAAACCAGTTAATGGCCCACGTGAAATGCAAGTGGGGGAAAAGGTAGTTGGTTCGTCAATACGAAGAATCCAGCCGCAATACTACAATGGACAACTTTTTTACTTCCTTGGATCCCGCCGATTATCTTCTAAGCAAAAACCTAATGTTGGTTGGAACCTTACGTGCTAATAAAGCGTGCATCCCAAAAGAAATGCTGAAAAGTAGATAACGTACAGTCCAGTCGTCTCTATTTGCGTTCCTGGGAAACAAAACCATCGTCTCCTACGTCCCTAAAAAAGATAAGGCCATCATACTTTTATCCACAATGCACCACGACAATGCTATTTTGGATGATAAGCATAAGCCAGACATCATAAAACACTACAATAGCTCGAATGGTGGTGTTGATGTTATGGACAAAATGGTATGTCATTTTACAACAAAACAGGCTACTAAACGATTGCCAATTGCCATGTTTTATAACATGCTCGACATTTGTGCATTGGCGGCCTACGTTCTTCATATTCAACATAATAAGGACGTTGCAATTAGAAACGATAGCCTACGCAAATTCCTGCAAGATCTGGGAAAGCAGCTGTGTATGCCAAGTATTCAGGAAAGATCTGAAAATCTTCTTATATGCCGCAACTTTAACACGAAAAATGGCATTGACGCTATGCTTGGCGAGAAGATACGTCCGCGCACACCTGCATCATCAGCACCGATTACACCACGGGGACCCGATGGACGGCTCAAAATTCAAGGATAATGTCATGTTTGTTTGGAGCAACGTAAATTTAGTATTTAGTATATTTTAGTATTTTTATTTAAATTTAACAACCATTTACAAAAAGATTACAATTAAGTATCTATAAAGTTGTAGATGTGAATTGAATGGAATAGAGATTTAATTTAGTTTAGATTGAATTACAGTAGGTAAAAATCCAGACGAAAAACAAGAAAATGCTGCAACTTTTGCGAAAAGCCAATCTGCGACCAGCATAACACTACTACAAACAAATGTCAGTTTTGTTTAAACAATGCATAAATATGTTGAAATAAACAGCAATTTTCTAAATAAAGACTCTGAATTAAGTTGAACTTACTCTAGATAATGTTTCTTTCCCTTTATTTGCAGAACTCTTCATATTTTTGCTTCAGCCCATAGAAAATACAAAGGGGTACCCGAGTACCCGTCGCGCTGACTAAACGTGTATAAATTTCGCATTGACACGAAGGTTAATGTCGATAAAAAATTGCGTCACATTATTGCTGAAATCCGTAGTTTCATTTACTGTCGAATCCTTCCTATTCGTTTTGCCTGACCCCACTTTTATCTGTTCCCAAACTCAGGCAAAGATTTTCAATGAAGAGCTGAGAGTCTAAGAGAAACATTTCTATAACTGGAGTAATGGCTTTAAGGATGGTTGGGTCTACCATAGTCTTCGGTCAGGCCCAAGTCTTTCATTGACGATTGAATTTCTATAGCAGGGTGCTCCCAGATGCGAGTAATGCACGCCATTCTGCAACAAATACGCGGCATTTTAGCAGAAAGGACTGCTTCTCATTTTCAAACTACATTAATTATGCCTTTGTTCTTCATTGCTTGGATCAGACTCCTCCATCCTTCTCGCTGAAGCCTCATGCTATCGAACGGCATTCCGTTTTTGATAGCATAATGGAAAAGTTTCCAGGATATAAAGGGTCTTCCAATAGGGACTTCCGAACTCTGACAGTTGATAGCGGCCGTATTGTTGAAGCTACATCTGTCAAATTGGCTGTCTGCTTGGCCAAACCACCATAAATGGATATAGTGTTCAAAAACACGTGCAAATAATAAAATCTGGAGCAGTTGGAAATGGACCCAAATTTTGATCGATAAATCATCTTCAGCGATGAGGCCCATTTCTGGATGAATGGGTACGTCAACAAACAAAATTTCCAAATTTTAGACGATACCCATCTACATGAGATCCAAAAAAGTCCAGTGCATCCCGAAAAAGTCACTGTTTGGTGTGAATTTCGGGCTGGCGGCCTCATCGGTCCATAGTTCTTTGAGAACGACGTTGGTCAGGCCATCACCGTCAAGGGCGAGCACTATAGGTCGATGATTACCAACTTCTTTTGGCCTGAATTGAATCATATGGACACCAACGACATGTGGTTTCAACAGGACGGTGCTATGTGCCACACAGCCCACGCCACATTGGAAAATCTGCACGAGCGATTAGAAGGCATGGTCATCTCACGTGGAGGTGATATGGACTGGCCACCGAGATCATGTGATTTGACCCCGTTAAACTTTTTCTTGTGGGGTTTTCTGAAGTCGCAGGTCTATGGAAATAAACCACAAACTACAGCGGCCCTCAAAGCCAACATAACCCACGCCATCGGTCAAGTTAAGCCTAATTTATGCCCCAGAGTCATGGAAAATTGGACATTTCGGATGCGCGTTACCCGGAGAAGCCGCGGCAGACATTTGAATACATACTGGCATCGATATGCCCATCAAACGCATAGTAAATGTCGATGATATCTCACACACACTTTGCTTTAATTCAATTTAAAGATAGGAAACGCTTAATGAAAGACGCTTTAGATGCTAAAATAAAGCGGTATCGCGCACTCTGGACCTTAGATAGATCTATTGTACTCCAAATGGGGACATGCTCGAGTGAATGAAATGTATCCACCAGTCCGGTTGCTTTTAGAAATGTTAGTCCTGTAATGGAGCCTTATCACTATCTCTGAAGTAACCCTCTAAATAGGTCCTACCTTGAGGGAACAGTGTCTCACAGTTCACAATCAAATAATCTAGAGGCTCGTCCTCATAGTTACAGAATCCAAAGGTTCCTCAAGATCTAATTCTTTGATGTGTTTCTTTAGCTTACAGTGTCTAAGTCTAAAGCGATCCTTGCCCAGGGCCAGGCCTATGTAAAGTTTGGATCCTTTTTGTTTTTAGATCCCGAATAGAAGGGGAATACCTACTCGAAAAGACTATGGACGGATATCACGTTTTTGTAAATCTCTAAACCGTAAGAAACCATCCCATCTCTGTCATAACTTATTGAGTCCCATTTCAAGTAAATAAAAACCAGGAAACCCGATTTGAAGCACTTGAGTGCCTCCATCGACTTAGCGTCGATTGTTTTCGCGTAAGATACTTCTATTTATGTCAGCAACAGGTGGGAAGCTTCATAAAGAAGTGCAAACAAAGGAAACCAGTTCCTCTCAGAGAAGAACAACATTTACTCCACACCGATCATGAATTCCACAATTGTAACGGCGAACCGCAATTTATCGTATCAATCAGCAAGGAAGTCACGTCTGATTCAGAATACAATTAGCCAAAGATTTATTACCTCGAGTCGCTTACCTCAGAAAACAATCAAAAGAAACTAAAGCAATCGCAAGAACTTTAAAGAGCCTCCAACCACCTCCCATCTAGATCCAAGATCGTGACCGCGAAATGCTAATACGACAATCAAACCTGTCGTGTCCGCGTGTGTGAACAAAAACAAAAAGAACCTCCAATCCAACCATTAACCTTGATATTGAGTCGACTTCGACATCGGCATGCAAATTCCTATCCCATACCCCCGGTCGGTGGTTAGAAAGGCACACAGTCCTCGACATGGCAAAGCCAAACTCATGGTAACACACATTTGCTTTATGAGCACTGCGCTGCCTTGTCCTTGTGTGAAGGCTCTGGTTGGTAGTATTCGTAGTCGATTTTAAGACCGTTTCCCTCTTCTTATGGTGCACCACTCGGGTGTTCCCTTCTTTTCCCAGACCGCAAGTCAACCGGATTGAGTCAAAAATCCCCATGTGTGCGCAGTGATTTAGACACGTACACACGTACACACACACACATAGACCGCCCCTATGTCGCAACTGCTGTCGCTGCCATGTTGGAAGTCCTTTTAAATACTTTATTAGGAATGGGCTCAGTGCGAATGCCCCAACTAATTTGCCCGTACGTCAAGTGTGGATCTTTTCCGTGCACGAAGCAGGGCGGTTAGTTCCCAACATTCCCCACACACAGAGCCTGTGTATCGCTTCCAACCGAATATCAAGATAGGAAATTGCCAAGGCAGTTGTTACAGTTGTGTGCACCGCCAGCAGACATTTGGGGGGAACCCCCTAAGTTGGTTAATATTTCATTGACATTGTATACTCGTAGTTGCTGGAGACTAAGCTACCAGCAGCGGTGGGTTGCAACTTGCTATGCAGCAGGCCGACAGGCAACAAATGCCTGTTGTCACATGTCCTTTAGCTTCAAATTTGTTTACACCATTTTAAATATTCTCTCTCGGGGTCAGCCGTTTGGATGGCCTATTTTATTTTATTTTTTCGTTTTTGCCTCTTGTCACTTGAACCATGGAGCAACATGTGGGTGTATTCCCAGGCCAATTAGGGTTGCATTGCATGTTAGCGGAGCATGTTTCTCCCCTAATAATTGCATGGAAGTAACTGAGCTCGTATTCTAATTTGAACTTTGAAATATGAAATTGTTTTTTATTCTCTCCTGCCAAAGGGTTGCTTGCACTAATTATAATTATGCATGACATGGTGAGCAGAGGAGAAGTTTCCTCAGGGGACACTAAATAACGACGAATTTAATTTACAGAAATAAGAAAGGAAACCCATCCCGGCACACAAACTATCAATCCAGACAACGACGATATCCACAGGGATCTCGGAATTCCGACAATCGAAGCTGAAACTAGAAGCTTTGCGCGAAAACATAGAAACCGACTAATCGGACATGTTAATAATACAGTCCTACTTATTTTGGATGAGAGCAATTTATTGCGCCGACTACAAAGAACAAAACCTTTCGACTTGGCGAGATAAGGATTAACCGCGTCTAAATTGCGGAACATGCGGGATCTTTCATTGGAAAGTAACCTGCCAAACGTTTATATTTCGTGATAGAAAAATTGCTTGATAAGTAGTATAACTTAGTTGCAGTATCTAACAAATTTATATCGAAGGGTGGTGTTTTTGGTCAGTAAGAATCTGACACTACTATGAGCACGCGCTTGCTATTCTCATAGTGTCTATGGAAGATTTTCACCTACCCTCGGAAAAAAAAAAAAAAAAAAAAAAAAAAAAAAACCTATCGGGTCCTGATTTTATTATATAATTTTCTCTTTTGGCACGAACCAACATACATTTTTTTTGCTCCGTAAATATGGAAGTTAGTAATGACTTGATCCCAGCGCCATCTAGCGGGATAAAATATACTTCAAGACCTATTCTCATACCTACCAAATATACACACAAAATTTCATAAAAATCGGTCGAGCCGTTCCGGAGGAGTGCGACCACAAACACCGTGATACGAGATTTTTATATTATTAAACTTATGACAGCTTATAAATCTGTCAACCCAAAGTGCTACCCTATCACACTTGCGCTACTAAATAGTAAAGATACGATTTTATTCACGTAATAAAATATTCACAATTTTTGATTTTCAAATAAGCTTTCGCCATATTTAAATCCCCAAACGATTGCTAATAGCTGAACGCCAAAATTCTATTTCACATATGGCCACGAAATATCCAATCTATCCACCATGATTGCATCATTTTGTAGAACACGTGCTTTGGGATGCTTTGATATAATGCAACGGCTACCGGGGGAATGTGATACGCAAACCAAAATGTTGTTATATCAGGATATCCGGTTGATTAGTACGCATTGCCATTACCGTTGCTTGTATTTGCAAATGGCGCTCCTGTAATAGTAATTATTTCCCGCATTCCAACCCGATAGATGGTGCGCATTAATAAATCAATGGAAATGGTCTACTCTCGTCCCGGCATGCGGACACTGGACATGGGATGTTCATCTCGTCCTGTCGTATTCAGCAAAAAAAAAAAATATTATAACCTGCCATTTTGCTTCCTCCGTCATTTAATAGCATGCAAATTTCAACACATTACGTGAGATACAGGAGCACCACCACAGGCGGGGTCCGTCGGGGGGACGTGGACGTGGAACCGATGATGAGTGATTTGGACAGTTAAATGTTTCCTCTGATTGACATTTTGCCGGTCGATGGTGGATGGAATGGGGACAACCGATGAATGAATTTAAATTGGCAACAGATGCACCTCAACTCTTGGGAAATCCATAATAATCCAGCTTTTATGGTATCGATGAGGGTTGGTGACTGCATATTCATGAGAATGTGGTTATTTACAAGCTTCTGGTTGCAGGCGGTGAAGGAGTGGCATTGGGCGTATGAAGGGCTTAACCGAATTTGGGGTTAATTTCTTTTTTGGCTCCAAATATGTTATGCATAATGAAAATTTCTGCAAATTTTTGAGTTGAGCTATTTATGGCGTTGTGAATTAGTTTGTCTCTAATAACAACGTGATGGAGTGGGAGGAGTTACTCTAGAGAACAATCAATTCCGTAAATTTGTAGTTCTTTCATATTTCTTAGGTCCCTGCTATTGCAATTGAAAAATGTGAAGAGCTTCCGATAGGAAAACCCGCCCCAAATCTAAGAAACAGTCCCTCATGAACACGTTTTTCTATTATTATCGCCGATCGAATTCACCTATTTGATAGTCTGACGGTTCCAAGTGGCGCCATCTCAAATTTATGATACGGAATCTTATGTCAATATGCGTCATGTGACCGCAGAACCACTTAGTTTGTACTAAAGTCTTACGAATTCTTACTTACTTACTTACCTAGGTGGCGCTACAGTCCGGGGTGAACCAAGGCCTCAACCAACAACCTCTTCCGGCTAGCCCGGTCCTTAGCTAACCGCATCCAGTTGCACACTTCAAGTTGGTTGAGGTCTTGTTCTACTTGTGCGCACCACTTTAGGCGAGGTCATCCTCTGCTGCGCTGACCCTCCGGGTAAGAGTCGAATGTTCTCCGAGCCGGAGCGTTGATGTCCATACGCTCTACATGTCTTAGCCATCTTAGACGCCCAATGTGCAGTTTTTTGACCAGGTTGATGTCGCTGTACAGCTCGTGGTTGAATCTTCTCCTCCAGAACCCGTCAACGCAAATGGGACCGAATATCTTATGGAGGATTTTCCTCTCGAAGCGACCAAGGATATCTTCATCCGCCTTCGATAAAGTCCATGCTTCAGCTCCATATACCAAGACTGGGAGGATAAGGGTCTTATATAGAGTCTCTTTAGTCAATCGGGAAAGGATTTTACTACTCAATTGCCTTCTTAGCCCAAAGAAACAGCGGTTGGCAAGAGTAATCCGTCGTTTGATTTCCGACGAGATGTAATTTTTTGATGTTATGGCAGAGCCGAGGTAGACAAAGTCCTTTGCTACCTCGAAGTTGTAGCTGTCTATTGTGACGTTCTGTCCAATTCGTCGATGTTGGGTGTCCCCTTTCTATACTCACGAACGCACCGGTGACAGCTCGCTGTGTTCTACCAATGATGTCAATATCGTCGGCGTATTCAAGTAGTTGAACGGACTTTTGAAAAATCGTTCCTTATGTGTTGGCTGGTGAGTTTCGAACAATTCTTTCAAGTATGATGTTGAAGAAGTTGCATGACAGCGCGTCCTTTTTTGACATCGAAGGTCTCGGCGCGATAATTACCGACCTTGATGGAGCAGCGAGCTTTCTCCATCGTCATCAAGCTATCAAAGCTATACATGACTCTATACAATTCATCCCTCCAGATGCTGTCATAGGCGGATTTGGACTTCTTGGGTTTTTACCAGGATCTTCCTAAGTGTGAAAATTTGGTCTATGATGGACTTTCCTGGGCTGAAACCGCACTGATAGGGGTCAATCATGTTGTTGACGAAATCATCTAGATTGAACGATTCATTCTGCCTGCCAGCGGAGTATTGGTCTTCATCGCTATTATACAGTCTGCAGAAGTAAAAAAATAAAATAAATGTTTGGCTTCAGCAGTCCTAGGTAGAACCAAGCCTAACTTCCCGCAACCATTTCTGTGTACGCGTTATATTTTTGCATGAATGGAAGGGACCTACAGTTTTCTGCCGTCTCCGAACGGCGAGTTGGGAAGCTTTTACATGACAGATGATACTCTTGAATGCTTGTCAGGCATTTGAAAGAGGTGGGCACTGTGAAAAACTTTTAGGCGTTTGCGGCGGGATTCGAACCCAAGACCGCAGGCTCAGTAGTCCGACGCACTAACCACTTGCGTTACGGTGCCCACAGATGTAGTTTTTCTATATTCTCAGCACCGACTGTGGTTTTACAACAAGGCTTCCTTCGTTATCTCTACATGTTACCGTACGGGACTTATTTTGGTGACATGTGCTTTTTACCTACTGGTAAAACTTATAACTTATAAAAAGTAATATACTTGGCGGTGGAAAAATCGTCAAATTCAAATTGAACACCCAAAGAGGATGTCCCTTAAACCTTTGATGGACCGACTCAGAATGAGTAATTTTCAATCTGTCACAGGATTTTAAACAAAACCTAATCAAATGATAAGATAACTGGCTAACCACTGAAACACTCCGAAAAGGACATGTTCAGATTCATCATGGCAAAGCTCCAACATCGAAAATATCACAATGCAACCAATTTGTCCCAAATGAGAAGAGATCATAGTCCAACACCTCTCCCTTAAGTCCAATTCAATGTACATAGGTCAAAACACTGAGTACCTCCTCCCTACATTGCATTGTGTCAAACCTACCGAGAACCAAGACAAAAGGATTTAATGCGTAATTCGCAAAAATCCATAAATCATTCTCACTTCGCAGCCTCAGTTGCAGTTAACATTGCACAACATCGCATGCTCTCTAATTGATGCACCCATACATACAAAACTGTGTAAATCCGCCTTACATATGTGCATTCAAATGCTTGAACAAAGGATTACACAGGGTAATGATCTGCTTATCGCTTGCTCGTATCTTACCAGTTGCTCGTCCTTGGAAGGCATCATCATCAGCACATCACACGAAATACACATGCTGCACGTGCACTTCGCTGCTTATCCTTATGAAATTAATTTACAAAAGAGTTGCCAGTTGGGTGGCCTTAGTTCGGTTTATTTGAGCGGCATAGGGTGTGGGAGTGGGTGGTAAACATAATTAGCATTGTTAATTGGATGAAACCAAAACTTAATGAGCCTTTGACTTGAATTCTATTCAAAGGGCTTTGGCATGGGAGATGGAGAGTGAGTCGACCCATTCAACAGGCCCAGCCGGGGTGGAATATAAGTTTACACGGAAGCTTATGATGAAATTAGTAGTTTCTTACATCTGAACGGTGTGCATACCTCTACAATCGCATGAAAGGACTTTGTTTTATTAATCGACACTTAAAACTACAATCGATTAGCGTTTATAGGACATGAGAGTGAACTGAAACCGTAGTATTCCAATACGCCAAAATTGACATTTCTGAAAACCGTTTTGATCCTATAGTTTCTGAGATATCCTGTGACATTTTTGTTCTTGTTGACTTGTTTCCTTACGAATTCACTTTGGAGATAGTTTTCCAATAGAGATTTATCGCTTCCTGATATTTTTTTTTCTACTTCCAGGTTTTAAAATACTCAGTCTATCTAGTTCATAACTTCACATAAAAAAAGTGAAATTATTTCCCACTTGAAGTGAAGCTATTTCCCATGTGGAGCTATTGCCCCTGAAGTAATATCAATTTCTGTTTAAGACCTTGATGCCAAACTTTATCGAAGGCTTGTGCTACATCGAAGAAAACTGCTGAATAAACTTTTTTGGTTTCCAGTGCCTTCCCTATTATACAGGGTGGCCCAAAAGTCGTTTTCCTACCTATATCTAACTTTTAAACGAAAAGAAAAAAAACTTATGAAATACATTACAAATAAAAGTTTATTTCATGGACAATTTTTACATTTTGACGTATGGAAAATCATATCGGTTAAGTGGTTACCATTAGAATGCATGCACTCTTGGGTTCTGTTGATGACACTTTCCATGACATATTGAAGTGTTGCCGGCGTAATTTGAGCGATTTTTGTGCGAATATTGAGTTTTAGCTCCTGCATAGTCTGTGGTTTGTTAATGTTAACCTTTTTCTTCAGGTAACCCCATAAAAAGAAGTCCGAAGCCGGCAGATCAGGTGATCGCGGCGACCATTCAAATTCACCATTTTTTTTTTAGATAATGCGATTTGAGTACTCCAGACGTTTTTCTGGGTCAGTTAAGCTGTTGGACCAACTGGATCTTGTAAGTGTATAGGTGCAGATGTTGAACGTCGCCGTGTCGATGTTTCAGGATCGGTTGCAACACTTTCCCCAATGACCTGGATGTTTTCTATCGATCGTCCAAAATGAGGCCTGCCCGAGCGCCTCACATCTTCAACGTTCCCCTATTGCTCAAATTTGGACACCAAGTGTGTGCTGTTGGAACATTTCTAATGCCAAATAATTGCCGGTAGGCACGTTGAGTACAAATTATTGACTGGCTATTTTCAAAAAATAATTTAACAATTTTTGTTCGCTGTTCGAGTACTCCATCTTAAATCTCCCAAGCCTTATTGTTTTTTTATTGTTTGTTTATTGGATGATAAGTATCGCTGTACATGATTTAACGATTTAACGATTTTTATTGAACAAAATATATATACAATTGTCTTAATTTAAACTTACAGCTATAAGATACATTGGTAATACAAATTTGTTGGCACACTGGGGGCCTAACCTTATACATTGACTTAAAATAAAAAATATAATTGTATATTATACATGTAAACTTAAAATTAAAAGTCGGTTGACTTAGATATCCTCGGGGTGTTCCGTCCCGGTTGTTAGTGGCGAGTTTGGTGTGGGTTGTGAGGGGGGTTGGCGTTTAGCCACGGCGGTGGGCTGACCCTGTGTCAGCGTAGAATACAACTGCTTCCTCGTTGTCGATTGGGGTGATGTCTTCATCCAGGGTGTCCAGGGCGCTGAGGTACCACGGCTGGGGTAGTCGCTGTTGGGTTGTCATCCTTCTTATTAGCTGGTTCGGGTGGCTGGCTGCGCTTCCTACTAACTTCTTAGCCAAAAGTAGTAGGTACTTGTCGATTGGTATTATCTTTGCTTCTGAGTACAGATGGTCATTCCTGCAGTATTTTTGACGCTGTCGGTCGAAGAATAGTCCGGTGCAGATCCTCAGTATCTTCCTTTCAAAAACTTGGAGTTGTCTCATGGCTGTCTTCGAGATGGAGAACCAGGCGGGAAAGCTGTATCCGATGACTGGTCTCAGGAGTTGCTTGTACATCAAGGTCTTGGTTTGTTGGCTAAGTCCGGTTCTTTTCTTCATCAGTGGGTGGAGACGATGGAAGGCCCAGTTGGCTTTCTTTAGGACGTTCCTTGCGTGAGGGTTGAACCTTAACAGCTCGTGAAAGTGGATCCCCAGATACTTCACGCTCCGTTTGGTTGTCAGTGTTGATCCATCTGGGAGTTTCAGGGTAATGCTTCTGCACTTCGCTGCTCGTCGGCTGCGTCCTGAGGTGGTCGTTGGTCTCCTGAAGCAGATAAGTTCCGATTTTGAGGCATTGACTCTGATTCCCCACTTTCGGTAGTACTCAATAAGTTTGTGGATGTGGGCTTCAACTTTCCGGACAGCTATCAATGGTGACATCGACGTGGCATAAGTGATGGAGTCATCGGCGTAGAGCAGGTTCTCGCAGCTGTTTGGGATGGGCTGGTCGGACGTCAATATGCTGTACAGGAACGGTCCGAGTTTAGAGCCTTGGGCAACTCCGGCTCTGATGTTCTTCACTGATGATGTGCATTTCTCCAGTTGTACAAAGAATTTCCTGGAAGAAAGAAAAGAAAAAATTATTTGGATTAGTGCTAAGGGAAAGCCTAGTAAATGAAGTTTATGGATGAGTCCTTCAATCCATACACTGTCGAATGCTTTCTCGACATCCAGAAGGCATCCGACGGTGACACGATCGCTGTACATGAAGAGTAAAACACTTATAAATAGTACAGGTAGCAAGTAAAATTAGATATTATAAACAATACAAAGATTTCAAGACACTTACATAGTAACAAAGAAACTGTATAAATTAATTAAGAAATAAATAAAAATAATAAATTAATTAAGAAGATGCAATAATTAATGTGTGAACACCAAGTATGTAGACAAAAAGAAAAAAAAAATAGAAGTGTGAGTAATTTCAGTTAAGCTGCAAAATGAGAGAAACAAGCTGAAGAAAATCGTCTGTATTCGAATAAAGATCTCGCCTGATGAGGCAGATGGTTCCAGGGATTATGTCTGAAACAAACAAAAAATAACTCAAAAATATCTATAAATAAAAGAGTTATTAGTATTTTACATAGGAAAGAGACTTTTGGTCCGCCGCCGTGTAATTACTTGCAATTCTATAACCAAAATTGGTGGGGGGGTACAAGTTGCCGTTCCTCCATTATCGATTGTAGTCCCTCTGGGAAAATTTCAAAAACCTGGTATGACATTTGATAGCATGTGTCTAAACTAACCTAAATATGAAATTTTAACAAAATCGTTGGAGCCGTTTTCAAGAAAATCCGCTTTTTTTTAAAATCGGTCCCAAATGAAGTATAGGTACCTTAATTTTTGAGGCTAGAATGAAAATTCCAAATTGGTCTTGTGGTAGAGTCCCACAGACCCCAGATATGAAGTTTCAAGCAAATCCCCCAGCCGTTTAGGTTCCAGTCCGAGATACAGCCGTGTTTACAGAATGAGCGTTACTGCTTTATTATATAGTATGAAATATGATGTTAAAAAAAAAAAAAAATAAATATACGGCGTCAGCAGTCCTATACAGAATCATGCCTAGCTTCTTGCAACCATTTGTGTGTGCGTGTTATTTTTTTCACGAAATGGAAGGGACCTACAGTTTTTTTTCCGACTCCGAACGGCGAGTTGAGAAGTTTCTCATGACAAATGATACTCTTTGATTGCTTGTCAGACATTCGAAAGAGGTGGTACCGTGAAAAAAAACTTAGGTGTTTTGCTGGAATTGAACCCAGGCAGCATTGTATATGGAACTAATAGTAATATCATCAAGCAGTATTTTTTAACTGGCTGTCTTCTCACCAGGTGGCGCCTTTTTTGCTAAAAACCAAACGAAATTATCTCTCAGAGAAAAAGGGAAAGAATAATGAAAACATAAAGAACACAGAAAAATAGAGAATGTGAGAAATCGTGTTCTTGTTCGTGTTCGTGTGAAGGTACATATGCATGTATGTGTCATTCATGCTTTGATGCTATATGGACAGCTGTGATATATATACGATTTTCTTATTTCATTCTATATTGGGGTAGGTCGGTAGTTTTTTTTTTGGAAATCTACTTTACATTTACATTTCGCTTTCAGCATGAGGAACTTGCAACGTTGTAACATTTGAATTTTTCGTATTTCGCTATGGGCATAAGGGATTTGCAACGTTGCAATATTTCATTTGTCGATGTGGATGAGTAGGTGCAGGTGTAGATAAAAAAGTCGTTTGTTATTTACGCTTTGTAGGTACCTAAGTAAGTTTCGATTAAAATACATACATTTAAGTACATTTTGTCTTTTGAATGCACCTACCTACTGCACAAATTTTACTTCAAAAGATTCTTTATATATGTACATATGTACATACTTATATGTACCTATATAAGCACATATTTTTTCCACATCACCCAGTGGATTAAAATACTAGATGCGTTTCTTTTATCGGGTTTCCCCGGTAGGCCTGTTCCTCCCACTTTCTATTGCATAAAAAATTAATAAAAAAAATAATTTTATATTTACATATGTATTATATTTGTGGTCACAAGCAAAAAACAACCCAAGTCGACTTACATATGTATGTACCTATGTATGTCAAAATTGAAAAAATGCAAATATGCATATGGAAAAAGAGCATAAGTAAAGATTTTCTATACATCTTTTGACACAATGAATGTATGGTTCTCAGTTCCCAGTCGCCAAAGACATGAAATCTAAAACTAATTCTAGAAGTCCTACTGGGGAGTCGCAACTACTCTTCTCAACTCGATTACATCAGATGTAAAACAGGCATTACATTTACCATTGCATGTCATAGGATGGAAGCCATCGCTTCCACTCTGCAATAGGTACCCAGAAGTTGTTTCAGAAGTAAGTACTTCTTACACATTACCGAGCCAGAAATATAGCATTTCCGCACTTAAAATCTTAAATGGAATGATTGCCATTGGTAAACAAATAAACGCAATTCTAAGCGCGGCAAGCAGGAGACAGTCATTAACATTTTAATGAGATCATTTTACAGAAAAGTATACCTACTTGTTGACTTCTTCCTTGTCGCAATACCTCACATTCGTACGGTGATGCCCTATTCTTTTCTTAAGTAAAGATCAATTCCATCCTGCATCACTCTTCACTAGTTAGGTAATGTCTTTCATTTTATTAGCTTTAGGTGCGATGAAGTATTGCATATTGCATTAAGGAAGAAATTGTTTTATAATTGAAACATTTCAGTGCTCTCCTGTAAAATTGTAGAAAACAACTTTTGATGTTTTTACTTGTTGCCACCCTCTTCGAAGATTGCCTACCTTGTCGTGGTGAAGAGGCTTATGTAGTAAGTTGATTCCTTAAAGCTATGATGGCAAGTGCGACGCTCTCCTACAGTTGAGTGTCCCGAGCTGTTGTAGTGTAGGAAGAGACGACTACAACTAAGAGGTAATCACTAGAGGAAAAACTAGTTTAAAAATCACAAAAAACATGGATAAAGGCGGAAAACAAAAGACGGAAAAACGGGTGGGGATATACACCCAAAAGTCGGTAGAAGCCACGGCTACCGGCGATGGCTTGGCATTGGAAAGTGTCAAGTCGCCAGTGGATCCTATTAAAGAAGCGGTAGTCGCTGAAAACCCCATGATTCCTGACTCTGTGCTTGAACCGTTGGATGTAGCTGAGGTCTCAGTTAAACTGGGAACTCCCTCGGCTTGTTCTAGCGGGGAAAGCGAAGTCCAAAAGGTGGGGACTCCTGAAAGGAAGGGTTCGGGTACGGTCAACGTATCCTTGAGCTCTTCCAAACTGAAAGTTCCACCGGGGGATCATGGGAAAAGAGGAACGACGGAGAAGAGGGCGAATAAAAAAGCCCGAAAGTCGGTAGTTACCACGGCTACCGGTGTTGGCTTGGCATTGGATAATGCCAGGTCGCCAGTGGAGCTCAATAAGGCAGCGGTAGTCGCTGCTGTGAGTTTTAAATCGAAGCTCGAACCACTAGAGGCTGGACGCTCATCACTGAGATGTTCCTTGGCCTATTCTAGTGGGGACAGCAAAAAAACACAGGTTCTGTCATCGAACATGGAGGGTTCGGCTACCAAATCGGCAGCATTGAGCTCATCAGACCCGGTGACTGAACTTGTAACTGCCGCCACGCCTAGCAGTGGAAATGGAAGTGATGGTCACATGCTGAAGCGACCACGGGCTACCCTGTCTAGCACGCAGAGTGACTCATCCATCCAGACACCCACCATAGGTCAAAGCGGCGTTAGGAGGCAACTCAAAAAGTTGTCGCTTAACGAAGCTCGGGTACTACCACCTTCCTCTTCTTCAGACTCAGAGGCTTCCGAGTCCGATACACATTGTGCAGAAGGAAACGTTGAGGTCAAAGGGGCAAAAGAGAAGAGAAAACGGAAGAAGGGGGCATGGCGCAAAAAGAAGCGAGCGAGAGACCATCTTGCTAACAAGGAGGCCAAAGAAGCGGAGCTAACGCTCGGCACAGAGGCTACCAAGTTGGCGGACTCGGTCCCTAAGAGCTCAAGTCTTGCAGCTCCTAAAGAACCTTCGGCTTCTACTGGATCAGTCTCGGCTGAGAAGGAAGTTGCTGCGGGAAGGGGTGGTAAGCCATCGGAGACTACATCTCATGTAGTAAAAGGTGGCAAGAGAACCGGAACCAGTCAAACTGGCGAAAGAACTCACCCCCCGAAAAAACGATTCGTCGACTCGGCATTGCTAGGACTGCGGTTGTCAGTGGTTTTTGCGAATGACCACATGCGAAAATTCACTGCAGAACACATCAGCAGTCTTGACAAGGCCTTGAATGACGCAATCTTAAGTCGGGTAAAGGAAGGCGGATGTCCTATATTTGAGCGCATCGTCAAAAGTGGTGGAGGATTTATTCTCTGCTGCGCTGATGAAGCCACAAATCAATGGATCAAAGCTGAATTTGCTCGCATCTTCCCGAAATTAGAGGAGCAGGACCTCAAAGTCTTGCACCCATCTGAGATTAGGGGCTACATTAAGATGAAGGTCTTCGTCCCGGATGCAAGTCTGGATCAAGGAACCTTCATCGCGCTCCTTAAGGGCCAAAACCCGGGTCTGCTTACCGAAAGGTGGAAAGTTTACCATTCTAGTGCAAACAAAGATGGTAAGCTCTACACCATTGGTATACATGAGGACTCAGTGGAGGCTCTTGAGAGGCGTAACCTCCAGCCGTACTTCTTGGCCAACAGGCTTACTTGTAAGCTCGAAAAAAGCGCTAGGAAAAAAGCTGGGACCTCTAATGATGTTTAGCACCATGGCTAACACATCTCTAGAGGTCATTCAGATTAACTTGCAGCACTCCAAGGCGGCTTCACATCTATTGTGTAGGCGTCTTGGTAAAATGCAGACAGGCGTATGCCTCATACAAGAACCTTATGTGTACAAGGGGACGGTAAGGGGCATCGCTGAAGCACCAGGTGCGACTTTCGTCAAACCAGGAACACTGAAACCTCGTACGTGCGTCTTTGTTGCTAAAGGCTATGATGCAAGTCTACTGCCTGAACACAGTTCCCAAGACTGTACTGCGATCAAGATTAGCTATAAAAGAGGTGGCAACAGCACAGAAGTCCTTATGGCTTCGGTGTACTTGCCCTACGACTCCATCTCGCCACCCCCCTCGGCAGAGATGATGAGGCTTGTTGAATATGCTCGGCAAGCTAACAAACGGTTGATAATCGGTATGGATGCAAATGCACATAACTGCGTTTGGGGAAGTACTGGTACAAACGTGAGAGGAATAACTCTCTTAAACTACTTCGCAGCCTCCCATCTTGAGATACTTAATCTAGGGACCGATCCTACCTTCGTCACTCGACAAAGAAGGCAAGTTATCGATCTTACCGTTGCCTCGGCAAATGCGGTGGACATGGTTACTCGATGGAGAGTTCTCAAAGAAGAATCGGCTTCTGATCATAGATACGTGGCCTTCAATTTGGCTGCGGATCAACCGGTCAAAGCCACCACCAGAAATGTGCGCCGCACGAACTGGGACGCCTATGCCTCAGCGCTGCAGGATCAATTGGGGCAGACTCCAATGCGAATCCACGACAGCGTTGCACTTGACATAGCGGTTGATACCCTACAGAGCGGTATTATAACAGCATTCCACGAATCCTGTCCTAAAAAAGAGGTCGGCGGTGCAAAACCAACTCGTTGGTGGAACACGAAGCTAGCCACGATCAGGAAGAAAGTGCGGAAGCTGTTTAATCGAGCCATGAAAACTGGCAGCACGGTTGATTGGAACTCTCATGCCGACGCGCAGAGAGAATACAAACGACAAGTCAAAAGGGCCAAGCTCACATCTTGGCGAAATTTCTGTGGGGAGCTAAAGGATGTAAGTGCCATTTCGCGACTGCAAAGAGTTCTCTCTGCGGACCCAAATGCCAAACTTGACACCTTACGCTATCCCGATGGTCGTTTCACTACCTCAAAAGAGGAAACCCTACAATTGTTAATGGGGACTCACTTTCCTGGATGCGGCGATGCTGACGAGGAGAGTCATAATCCATACAAAAGCAGGCCCACTAGTGATCAATGGAGGTCAGCGGTGAGCACTATAACGAGAGAAAAGGTAAGAACCATCATTCTATCCTTCTCACCTTACAAATCGCCCGGACCAGATGGTATTTATCCAATACTCCTTCAAAGGGGAATCGATACAATACTACTGTTTCTCACTAGGATCTACCGAGCAAGTATTGCTCTAGGCTATGTCCCTCTATCTTGGAGGAGGGCCAAGGCTGTCTTCATCCCCAAGCCGGGTAAGCCAGCCTATGATCTTCCAAAAAGTTTCAGGACTATCAGCCTTTCTTCCTTCCTTCTGAAGGGCCTTGAAAAATTGATTGACGTGCAGCTTAAGATAGGAACGCTAAGTGTAGCGCCAATCCATGATAGCCAGCATGCCTATCAAAGAGGCAAGTCGATGGAGACAGCGCTGGTGGAGCTGACAGGAAGGGTGCAACGCGCTCTCGACCGGAAGCACTATAGCCTCGCTGTATTCCTCGATATTGAGGGAGCTTTCGATAATCCCACCTTTGAAATGATTGAATCTGCACTAAGATCAAAAGGAATTGACCCGACACTCATCGGTTGGATCCTAGCGATGCTTAAGAGCAGATCAACAACAGCTTCATTAGGTAGTTACTCCAAGATAGTGCAAGCTGTAAAAGGCTTTGCGCAAGGTGGAGTCCTGTCGACCACATTGTGGAACCTCTTAGTTGACTCCTTACTGAGAAGACTTAACGAGGGAGGATATCCAACAATTGGATTCGCTGATGATGAATGCATCATCGTCAGTGGTAGCAACTTACCAGCACTCTGTGAGCGGATGCAATCCGCTCTTAGCATTGTTGGAGCATGGTGCCATGAGCAGTCACTATCGGTCAATCCCACCAAGACCGAGATGATGCTGTTCACAAACAAAAGGAAGTTGCCTCCTATAAGATGGCCTACGTTCCTGGGCACCCAGCTTAAACCTTCTAGTACGGTGAAATACTTGGGTATCCTGTTGGACCCAAAACTAACCTTCCTAGACCACTTGGTTGCAAGAACAACTAAGGCCACCAACATACTCTGGCAATGCCGTAGAATGTTCAATAGATCATGGGGGCTTAGCCCAAAAATGGTCTACTGGATTTATACGAGTATAGTCAGGCCATATGTCGTATATGGCTCGATAGCTTGGTGGTACAAAGCGAAGCCTCTCAAACGTTGCCTTGAAAAACTTCAGCACCTAGCGTGCATTAGTATTACCGGGGCCATGAGAGGGACACCCACCGCCGCCATTGAGATCCTTCTTGCCTTGCCTCCACTGCATATCTTCATTGAAAACGAAGCTAGAAAAGCAGTATACCGCATAGGTGTGCTTCTTGGAAGGCGAGTTACCTTCAGTGAAGGTAGTAGAGGTAGCAGGGTGGGGGAGCTTCTCGATTTAGTACCAGGAGCCTTGGGGGGAGCTCTGGACACCATAAGCTCCAAATACAATTTCGGGCGAAGGTTCCAATGTCTCCTTCCAGATCGCTCTGAATGGAACAGCGGAGGTTGGTCTGGTTTCCCATCAGGTAGTATAGTCTTCTATACGGACGGGTCCTTAATGGATGAGCTCTCCGGAGCAGGTGTCTACTCAGAAGAATGCCACGTTGAGCAATCTATTCCACTGGGTAGATTTACAACTGTCTTTCAGGCAGAGGTGTATGCTATCGCTACTACAGCGCACATTGCACTTAACAAGAGGTGGAAATCCAAGTCCATCTACATCTGCTCTGATAGTCAAGCAGCTATCAAAGCCTGTTCAGCAGCGTTGATCAACTCAAAAATTGTTGAGGAAGCTGTCAACAAACTGAATCAGCTTGGGCGATGTAATAAGATCACACTGGTCTGGGTCCCGGGACATTCTGACATCCCGGGAAACGATAAAGCTGATGCTCTGGCTAGAGCTGGATCAGCGACCCCTTTTATCGGTCCTCAGCCTGTTATTGGCTGCAGTTCAGCTTATGCTAAAAACGAGCTTCTTGAACTGCTGCGACTACAGCATTACAACCATTGGCATGAACTTAGGTCATGCAGACAGGCCAAAATGTTAGTAGACGCGCCCAGGGCAAACAGAACTAAGTTTCTGTTACACCTTCGTAGAAATGACCTCAAAATCCTCACAGGACTGGTCACTGGGTTCACTCCCTTAAACGAGCATCTGAACAAAATTGGAATCAGAAGCTCGGGCCTCTGCGAGATGTGCCTGGAAGAAGATGAGACGGCTGAGCACTTCATTAGCGAGTGTCCGGCCTTTGCTCGAATCAGAAAGGCCACTCTAGGCAACTACGTCCTACGGGACGTTGATCTACTGGAGCTCAATCTTGCCCTATTGCTTCGCTTTGCGAAAGCGACGGGCAGATTTAGATCGACATATAGCTCAGCAACAAATCGCTAATTCAGCGAATGGGGTGGTACTTCACCAAAGTACAATGGGCCTACAGGTCTACGTGCTTGTTGTCTCTAAGGAGACAACCCCCTTCCAAATACAATACAATACTTGTTGCCACAAATTTTTATACTTGCATACATATATTTACGCAAGCCACTTTTTACACTGTACATACATCTATACATCCATACATATTAATTTCTCATATCACTCTAAAATAAAGCTGTCCTCATTCCTCACTGCCGCAGATTCCAAAATCATAATTTGTTTCTTTTCAATCTGCGACTAAAACTCAGAGAAAAGCAATACTACATATATTTATAGGTATATACGAGTATGTGTGCATGTGTGAGTTTTCGTCTCTATGGAAACCGAGATTTACCGATTTACTTCGATTCTTCTTTGGTTATTTTATTCTTACTCTCACTTGGAGAGGAATTTAAGTGGTTGTTGTCAATGATAGAAAACAGAAAATCATCGGCTGTCTTCTCGTCTGAGGCGCTAGTATCGAATTCCTCAAGTGATACTACTATGTCTTTTATATACAATGGTAGTAGTCTAATGCACTTCATTCTCATTTTTAATGCATTTTTTATTGGTAAATTCAAGTATTTCTTACATGCTAGACAAAAAGTGCTTAAAACTAGCTTAACTAACTTAATTAACTTACGTAGTCCAACGCACTAACCACCACGGCCACGTCGACCACATATATATGTATATCTCCTGTTATCAGATCATAACCCGGGGTTTTTTTTTTTTTTTTGTTTGCATTTTTTTATTTAATTCGCTGACGTGTTGAATGACGTTGCTACCTGGTAGGGACCATGCTGGCTAGGTAAAAGATTTTGATTTGAAAAAACTAAAGCTAGAAATTGTTTTCTCTTTATCTTTTCAAGCCACAAATAAAAATTAAATAAAAAAAAATCCCTACTCACAAACATAACACCCAGCGATAGTGTTATAAATGAAATTGACATCGTCAGGACCAGTGTACTTCGCACATCAATCCACGTAACGTAGTTAACACCACCTTCACCACCACACCCAACAGCAAATATGAAATATACATGTTTGTATGTACCTATACCTACTACTCGCGATTTATTTCACTTAACATCACCTGGATTGGAACATGATTCCTCCGGCTGACATTTTTAATTTAATATTTATTTCATTTTGTATTTTAATTTTTATTTTATTTTTTTTTATTAATATTTGAGAAGTTTCAACTCGCTGTTGCACGTTGGTTGTACAAAGATACACCGGATCGACAGCGAAATAAAAATGCAAGCACGATGTTAATGGGAACAAAAAAAAATTAAATAAAAAACTTCAAAGCAATAAATTTAAACTTCAGATGTCCAAAGTATTTTTGAACATTTTTTTTTATTGATTTTGATCGCTTTTATTTTATCGCCATAAAACTGTTATTGATTCCGGTTTTTAAAAAGAAAAAAAAAACTCTTCGAATTTATTTACATAATGTGTAGTACAAAAAACGAGTTCGTTCTTAAATTGATTTTTATTCAATATTTGTACGACAGACAGACTAACCATTACCAGTTCGTTGTTGTTATTGGCCATTGGGGCGGCGCGCGGATTAATATTTTCATGATGCCATAAGGCTTTTTTTGTATTTTAATTTATCAAATTAAATTCCGATTCATTGATTAGAGTGCATGCATAAGCATACGGTGCCGTGCGGAGTATTAATGTGTTTAAATTCTTTTATTATATACATATAATTAAATTAACATTTTTTTTGGTTAAGCTTTGAAAGCAATGCCAATAAGGTAGTCAATTGTTTGTCAATACTGTGTAATTGCAAAGCTTTATTTTAAAATTTAGTAGGAAATATAAAATGACAGCCGGCGACGGTGCGATGGGGTGGAAGTACCCCCTTTTAGTGATTTACCATCGATAATTTGTTAGCACGACGGAAATAAATATTCAAATTGGCCGTTTTTATATTTGATACAATCAATTAAATTAAAATTAAATAATCAATTGGGAAACACATGTCTACAGATATGTACGTCAGAGAGATGAGTCGATTCTACACAGTTGTTGATTTTGGGAATTTCGATAACTTGTTTTAATTCGGAAATCGGAAACTTTTCAGGTGGGGGCTTTTTTTAATCCGTTCCGTTCGTGTTCTCAAGCGAATGAAATTTTTGTGTTGAGTACCTATTTTTGTTGAAACAGGTCATAGAGATGGTTATATTCTTCTGCTTTTCAACATTTTCGATAGACGCCTTCACTTTGAAACATGTTTTGTATCTTCACTATGACGCTGCGTAGGATGGTGTATGCTATCGCAAGCACAGTGCACATTGCACTTAACAAGAGATGGAAAGGCAAGTCCATCTACATCTGCACTGATAGCCAAACAGCCTGTTTAAAGCCTGTTCAGCAGCGTTGATCAACTCCAAAATTGTTGAGGAAATTGTCAATAATCTGAACCAGCTTGGGCGATGTAATAGGATCACACTGGTCAAGGTCCCGGGACATTCTAATATCCCGGGAAACGATAAAGCCGATGCTCTAGCTAGAGCTGGATGAGCGGCCGCTTTTATAGGCCATCAGCCTGTTATTGGCTGCAATTCAGCCTATGCTATAAACAAGCGCCTTGAGCTGCTGCGACTACAATACTACCACCATTAGCACAAGCTTAGTTTCTGTTACACCTTAGCAGAAATGACCTCAAAATCATCACAGGACTGGTCACTGGGTTCACTCCGTTAAACGAGCACCTGAACAAAATCGGGCCTTTGCGAGATGTGCCTGGAAGAAGAAGAGACAGCTGAGCACTTCATTAGCGAGTGTCCGGCCTTTGATCGGATCAGAAAGGCCGCTCTAGGCAACTACGTCCTACGGGACGTTGATCTACTGGAGCTCAATCTTGCCCTATTGTTTTGTTTTGCGAAAGTGACGGGCAGATTAAGATCGATGTATAGCTCAGCAACAAATCGCTAACCCCAACGAATGGGGTGGCATTCTACCAAAGTACAATGGACATACAGGTCTACGTGCTTGTTGTCTCAATGGGATAACCCCCTTCTAAATATAATACAAAACAATACAATAATGTATCTTCGGGGAAAAGAGAGTGGAAACAACTTATCCACTCATCTGTAGAATAAGCTTCCAATGATAAGACAAGCCAAGCCACCATGCTTTAAACTGGCAAAAGATCCAAACTGTTTTAGTTTGATCCAAAACAGGCTTAAACTGTGGAAGAAGAAGGTTGGGGGATGAAACGCGATGCTACCGGTACTGGATTCATTGGGTCTATCTTGATCGATATAGCTGTTATATTGCGAAGATCAACCAACATCTTTCCAGCGGAAGTGTACTCTATTATAAAGAGGCTTGGTTGGGACTGTCTCAACCGCCTTAAATTTCTAAGAGAAAAGAATATAGACACTTGTTGCATTTGTCCAGAAATTTGCTCAAGATAGTTTTGAAGCTAATGAATGCACAGGCAGTCTGGTAAGAAGAGGCACTTGCCGGTCGATTCACATACGCGTAAAAAATATTAAAGTCATGTTCAAAACTAAAGTAAATCCAAGACTATATTGGGTATCTGGTTCCTCTGGAATAGAAGGAACGAGTTTGCCGATGAGTTGATAAGGAAAGTGGGAGCTGCCACTACCCAAGATGGTGAAAGTTGTTCCACCGCTAATCAGTATTGAATCAAATGTAAAAGATAGTTTCACGAGAAGGGCGGACCATTGATGGTTTAACAGAGTTGGACATATGGTTTCTAAGGCAATTTGGCCGGCACTGAACCATAAAAGGACTTGTGAAATCCTTCGACTTAGCGGGGCACAAATTTGAATACCTATAGTAATATTATCCAAGTATTGCATCCTCGGCAAACACGCCAAGAGGCTCGGGCTCATAGGCACGAATATTTACCGATACTGTAATGATATACATAGGCGTACCCGAAGATATCGCCTATGTTCTGTGTGAATCTCAGCGCATAACATGCTGTCGAAGGAACATTTTAGGCACTTAAAAGTTATCTAATAAGGCACTAACCATTCAGATACATTGTTTTATGTGCATCTGGAGACCATTCCTATTGAATCCGTGCTGAAGATGAAAAGTCGAAGGAGCACAGTGTCTGTAAATGTCCTGCTATGTCAAAAATTAGAGAGATCCATCTACAAGGAGCCCCAATGCGGTCGGAGGTAGTACACAATTTACAACTTAGAAAAAATACTGAGGCTTATAAGGTACTATTGCAGTATCTATGGACGGGTCCAAGACTTAGGTTTACTTTTCAAGGGAGAGAAAGGCTGGATACAACTACAATAAGTAAGTAAGTTAGTAAATAGATTCTAGGTAGTCTTCATTTCGGTGTTGTTGACTATTAAATTATGGAATTTGATCTGTCTCTAAAACTAAGCAATGAAAGATATGTCAAGATGTCCAGAGATGTCAACAAACAAAATTCGAGTTCATTTACATATACGCGTGTCAATGTATCCTGCTGTCTCGTTACTCTGACCTAATAACCGCAAATTGACCATGATCAATTGATCACTACTCTGTTCCGGTAGTAATTACAAATTAAATAACCAAAGTCACAACCGATGTCATTAATTAAATTCAAGTGAATGACCCAGTCGTTTTACTTTCAATAAACAAGAACAAAATAAAACACGCCAATAAATCGGACAATATACGCCTGTCACGGTAGAGTTTCAGATACTTTTTTTTTATGGTAGATACAAATTGAATACAATTCATGAATCATACTTCGATCAACATCAAATCAATCACACGAACGGACAGAGACTGCTTCCTATGGTAATCATCCCGTCACGTTGAGATAATGAATTCCAAAAAAAAAGAGATCCAAAACCAAAACCAAACGTAAACAATGAATTTTTTTGGGCGAGTTGTTTTTTTTCTTACCAGTTTTCCGTCACATCAACCACTCATGCGCAACATGTTGACAAACCAAACGAATCCATTGTCTGTCTCTACACATACACTGTCCAAGCTCCTAGATACTTTTGAATAATTTTGCAAACCAAAAGCACTCTTAAGTTCGATCGGCAACGCTAAACGCCACAGTCGTCGCCGGGTCTTCAAAGCGTTGAGAGCGTGGTTTAACAGTGCAGTTGGTGTTTTGCTAAAAAAAAAAAAAGAAAAAGATACTTTCAGTGGAATACGATGGCTTACCTGCGTCAAGCCTTAGTTCTGATAGCACTGTGTGTTGTTTTAAGTGCTGCCCTAAAGTTGGAGGAGAAATTCGCTTGGAAACAATTACCCTTCGATTGGCCAACGGCCGATGCCGAACAAGAGGCGATAAAAACCGGTCGCTATGTTCCGCAAAACAATCTACCGCTGGGCGTTGAGAAATGGCAAAATAAATTGTTTGTCACAGTGCCAAGGTGAGTTGTAGATACCAGTGCCGAGATTACAATCGATGGTATAACTGAGGTTATACTGTGGCGAGTACATGTAACCTTTTAGTGGTTTTTAGTTGATTATTTGTTAACCTAAATTAGGCACAGATACTTTGTTTTTCAAGAAGTGAGTGGTTTCAATAAACAATTATTTTCGAATGTCTTATCAATAATTATTTATAAACAGTTCTATCGGCCGTTTGTATACATGTACGGCTACCTGTAGAGATACTTTTTTTCGAGAGTATCTAGAACAAGTTTCTATTGTTTTTTTCTATTTATTTGGCATTTAAGATCTATTAAGCGTTAAATTCAACAGAAAGTTAGCATCGACCGGTTATTTCAGTCACGCTTAAATGGGTGACCTAATGGTAGCTAAGACTCGAACTCGGGGTACATAATTAAGTCTAAAGACTGAATGGAAATTCGATTCGGATTTGGCCTGAATAGAGTGCTGTTTAATGGACTGGAAAGTTTATATGTTATTTTATTTCCTTTTGGCAGGTGGTTGCTTCGTTTTTTTGATTGTCAGTCAAACATGTCGTTAAAATTCTATTTTATCACCGCTAAAATGGATTTGAATTCCTTTTTATTTAAGACTCATGCGATGGAAATCATTTTTTAAGTTACTGGTTACTCATTTGATTGGAATCTCGCCAGGTGCCTTTAACTGAATCAAAAGCTACGGAGAGACTTAAATTTTAAGCCTGTAATATGAAAAGAGATGATTTGTTAGTTGACACTGTATTTAATTCGTATGCATTCATTTAATTCCAGGATTTCCATCTGATTGTATTTAGAATGAAGTCAGTAATATAGCGGTGGTAATAAGCACCATTGTTGCATACCACTTTAGGCTTGAAAGTCGTTAATTAGCTAAACTATTTTGAAAGGTATTACACGACCTGGCACCATCGTGTGTTGGGAATGGCTTTCAAATATATTATTATTTAGCTTTAGAATCATTTGTTGCCAGAAACATATCTTTTTCTTCAGGGAGATAGTTTGAAAAGAAATAAAAGTCGGCTTCCAGTTCAAGTGGCAGCAGGCTACTGAGCTTAAGCCTCCCGAATAACGGCAACTTGTCTTCTTTTATAATCTACACACGCTAAAGGGGATATAAATATCCTTATAATGTTTACACACAGCGCGAGCACATGAAAGACAAGAACGAGAGACAGACAGATCGACGTTGTGATAGGAAACTCAGGTTTCAACTAACTCTATTGGTGGTGCCCAGGATAACTGAAGAGTTGTGTATGTGTATTATTGAAAGTTAGGTACAGTCATATGTATTTATTTATGTATTTATTTTCATCAAATGAGAACATCTACTGTTGCTTAGGATTCACAGAAGTTTTTTCCAGATGTTTCCTATTATTAGTTTGTGCGATCAATTCTTCAGCCATACCATCATTCTACTGGCAGTGTTATGCCTTCGCAGTAGGTTTTTGATATTAGCTTCTGAAACTCATCAACTTATTTTTATTTCGTGAGAAATAAATGTTTCGGCGATTTGAACCGTGAACCTTCAGCGTGACAAGCGACGAAGACTACCACTACGCCACGGTCTTATTATATTCTGGAAAATATAAAAAAAATTCAAAATGAATATTTATTCAGTCCCGCTGGCATTCCCCAGTGTTCGAAGGTCCCCATTTACGGTATGTTTCCCTATGCTGAACAAGCATTTAGGACGTAACAGCCCTTTTCCTGGCAAGTTTGGTTCCGCACCTAAACACTCCTGTACTAGTTCCATACACAGTTCATGAACAAGCCATATACCATTTAATAATTCCTAGATGCTAGACTCATCGTTTCAGTCATTATTGAGTTTGATGTGGATATTTTTTGTACAATTCAATTTCCCAATGCTATTGTCACTTTTGAAGGCCAAAGTTTGAAGCTTGTTAGTTCTTATGGCTAATGCATTTGCCTTTCCCTATTCCTTCTTTAGCCATTCTTAGAAACGTCTTATGTACGGGTTCTTCCAACACAAGGTGCAGTGGAGTAATTTCCAATAGCGTTTGGACAGGTTCTCACTGCACTTGTTATGCATTTAAATGCCAATCTCTGTACTTTATGCAATGTTTTTCTTAGACTGGTTCTTTATGATATTACTCCATAGTTGATCATAGGTCTCACCATGGATTTATTTGTACTTCCCTCGAGCAATTAGCACAATGTTATCAGCATCAGCTTAACAGTCTATGCCGAGGTTGGTTGATTTTCTCAGGAGTTCATCAACAACGATACTCCACAGCAGTGGAGATAGACCTCCACCCCGCGTACAGCCGCTGGTAGAATTTATTTTGATAGTATGAATCGTCGTGCGAATTTCCGCAGTAGCTCGCACACCCATCATATTACAGTGCGCCTTTTCTCTTTAGGGTGCGTTGAACACCTTCATCTGAAGTCTTACCAAAGGCTCTTGCCATGTCAAGGAAAGTTCAGAGTACCGTCTCCTTAGTGCCTAAATTACTTTGGATTTGGACGATGTTACTTAGTTGAGCAGTCTTTGTGGATTTGATCACTTTTTACTCTTTCGGGTGCTGACAGTGATGTAAAGGGGATCTGCAAAGTACCACCTTCCATATTAGTTGCCGACAATCTTCTCTTTGGTCTTCAGAAGAACAGATTTGAGGCTAATTGGACTTAGATTGCACCCGGTTCCTTTTTGCAATTTTTGGTATAAAAACCACCTTCACCCTTCTCCACTGACTTGGTACATAGACCAAGGCAAGGCTAGTTATAGTTATTTTACCCAGTAATGATGAGTCCCTTTTTCCCTCCGAGAATAATCTATCCACACCGGGTGACTTGAAAGGTTGAAAAGAATTGATTGCCCACTTGTCGATGATACTCGTGGCTTCCAGTCAACTCTCTGTGGTCTTAGATTGTAGATGAGCCCCTCACAGTTTCTACTCAAACTAAGCTTTGTATCATGGAGTATCTTTGGGTAAGAGTGACTCCATATTGGACAATTTCGCTTATTTAGATTGCCGTATAAAATCGAAATGGGCCTCGTCAAACATAAAACTGAAATTAAACATGTTGTTGTCTCTTACCACCATTTAAATAATCTCCTGCCAAATCCTAAGCGAATTGGCAAGTCTGGTGGAATCAATTAGCTTCTACTTTGAATTTTTTAGGAAGCAGCTATAGCAGCAATCGTATCCTGTCTCCCAACAGAAGGATCTCGGTGATAAAACCTTACTGTGACTGTTCCAAGCTCAGCAAAAGTATTAACTACCCTCAGCACAGTACATCTGCTCGAACGAATGCTGGCAAACGTCCATCTAAACTCTCTTTGGGCTTAAATCCCAGACTCCAAAGCATGATAGCAGCACACTATCGAAATCCTATTGCGTCATCGTAATTGTCCATTTTTTGTTAAGTATAAATTAAGTATAAATGATTACGATTTGTTTTGGTAGCACGTTTTATCAGCCATACTGTATCTTCCTAAAAATGTGCACAAATAATTTGTTTGTAATGTAAAATTGAAGTAAATTTCCATTTCATTGTATCCTTGTAAAGGTTTTATGGCTTTAATGGCTTCTGTGACAGTTTCCAGTTCCCAGGTCTTCTCAAGAGGCACCTTTGTTCTGAAACCCAGCAGTTACTGATTTAGTTGTTTCCACACCAAAATTGCTACAACAAATGGTGGGTGCTAACAGTGAGAGACACCAGTTTTATTTAAAACTAAAAACACGATCTGTTAAAAGCTTGTTCCAGTTTTACAATTACTTCAAATGATTTGTAACGCAACTAAAAGTCTGTCTAAAATAAAAAGAAAACTCCACATGCCCCATAAACGATAATAAAAGCAAGAAACTTTCCCAAACAACCATTACGCCCCAGAAGAGTCTTTAAAACTTCCATATTTCATCATAAATGCACGTAATACTAAATCCAGGATAGCGAAGATGACTCCAACTCCCAAGCCAGTGATTTCGTACTAATTTCAAATTGTCTCCTGCTCCTCCTTCCTCCCGCCGCTGCTGTTCGATTCTTAGAATTCGCAACCTAAACACTTTATTCTGACATCTAGCTAGAGATACCTACATCATCAAAAAAAAAAAAGTTGCAGCCAGTGAAAGTCCTCGAAAACTTAATAAACAACAGACCCAACGAATAGAAAAGGACGAAGGGAAAAAGTTTTGAGAAAGCGCGGATTTCCTTTACTTTTAACTGCAGGATATGGAGTTTTGTTTTTTTTTTTTCTTAGACAGAAGGACGAAGGACGCAGAAGTATGTGTAAACTTCGCAGGGCATTGTTGGCGGGTTTATAAAGTATCATTAGAAGTTGTCCTGGCCGGCGGTGGTTGGTAGGTGTATAGACCATAAAATAAAAATTTGTTACATTTTTGTGTTAAAGAAAGCCACGAAAAAAGGCGAAGAAAAGGGGGAGAGGGAGAATGTTGTAAAACTTACAAAATTCGGATGTCGATTGAGGGCGAGTAGCGAGGTTTTGGGTAGCCCAAAAGTTGGTCTTTCTGGGTTTCTTTATCCCTTTTCTGTTTGGTACTTGCATTCCACCGGTTAAAGGATGCAATGTTCTAAATAATTCTTGCAAACAAGGACTGGAATGCAATAGGGATACAGTTGGAGGTACATGATACTAGTACTCCTTCGAGCTGGGAAAGTTTGTTGACCCCACTGAAGTAGCAGTGTTTTTTCCAAACAAGATTTTCAAGGGGCTGAAGGTAACTGTTCCTTGCAAGGTGGATGAACCTCTTAACTATTTGGTAAGTTTAGCTTTCGGCAGTTAGGACATACTCCGTAGATACTTCCTTTCTGTCAATATCCTTGTATTTGGGATTGCCTTCAATTATTCTGTTCTCCAATTTCTGTAAAAGCCTCTTAATTATTTCACAGCTAGGTCATATAAATACTGTTTTCCCTTGTTGGTGTGATGCAGAAGGTAAGCTACTAGCTACTCACTAATTTCCATTTCCGTGATGAATAATGGTTTGTGATGGGAAGGATGTGGACTGCTGTGACTGATTGTGTCGATCGAGGAAACGATTTGGTTATTTATCAGACTTTTCCATGTCACCGATTCATATTTCTAAGGTGGTGGTATCAGTGGTGATTCTACTTCATGTCACAGTCACAAAATCTTCACTCTAGCAGAATGCAATAAGCAGAACTGCCAGCAGATTGAGAACCCTCGCCAATGATTTCTGTCGCAGATGCATGGATGAGGAAGAGGTGGAATCCCCCTACCCCCAGCACTCTCCTTCTTAAAAAAAGATTCTGGGAGAATATTTCTGCACAGAATTTTAAGATATTTTCTCAACGGATATCAATAAAATATGGAAATTTTAACAACCTTCAAAAGGGTTCCAACACCATTGATAAGAATGTAGTCACAATGGATCTACTTTGGTCTAAGTAAATCCTACCGAGTACGGTGGATAGCCACCTCACCTAACCTTGCCTATGTCATAGCCTCACTCTTGCTGGGCAACCTTAGAGGAAGTGTTCCAAGTCTTCTGTCATCTCTCCATAGTTGCAACAGATTGTCGGAACAAGTTGAAAGACTCTATGCTTTCGACTGGAACTTGTGAATTATCTCTAGCTTAGATACAGCTTCTTTCCATTCCCATTGATTCCGGACTTCTTGTTTACTAAACCAGCTTAGCTTCAGCTTCATAATCGAGGTTTGATCTAAACAGATCGTTCGTCGATTTTCGGAGTCTTTTGATTGGTTTGGGATCAAAGTCCCAAAAACCCAAATTCCTGAAATTCCAAAATACCGAAGACCCAAATCCCGAAAACACAAATTCCCGAAAATCCAAAATCGAGAAAATCCTAAGTCCGGAAACCAAAATCCCGAAAAATTATATAAAATGCAAGATTTGCGCAAAATTTTTGAGATTTTACATTTTCGAGATTTTGAATTTTCAGGATTTTGGATTTTCAGGATTTCGGATTTTCGGGCTTTTGGGCTTTCGGGATTTTGGTTTTCGGGATTCTGTGCTACTCCCCTTTTCCTTCCTTTTGGACTTGGTCACTTCGCTCAAAGCCTACTTTCAGGTCCCCTAGACGACTTTTTTATTACATTTTTCCGTCTTGTTGAAAACCTATTATATTTCTTTAGCTTGGAGAAATGTAAACCAGTGGCTTTCCCTACACGCTGGCATGTGACGATATCAGAGGTTTAGTAAATCGTAGTGTCGAAGATTTCATAAAATTGGGAATTTCAACTACTTCGGCCATTAGCCCCATCATGTGAAAATGGTCAAAGTCGATGACGGTGTTTTGTAATAAAATCTTTTGATGCTTTCATCGGTGAGTTGTAGGATTCTTCCCAACATTCATTCATTCGTAAGCAGAAGCTTATTTGATTGGGTTGTTGGTCATTCTGAACAAAAAAGCTTATGTCGAAATTGTGCACTCAGTTTTATTCAAAAATCAGCCTGAAATTTTGGATAAGTTTGTCAAATGGATATGCAGTGAAAGAAAGTCGAATCAGAAACTTGTTAAACTGGTTTTCCATCGATTACCACAGTGAATAAAATGGCATTGGTCTCTTATGCGTCTTTGGTTATTTCAAGAAAGTACCTACCCCAGCATGCTCCAGCTATTCGGCCATTTAATTGACTCCTGTTGCTCTACTTTGATGCAATTGTCTGCCATCTTGGACTAAGTTACTCCACTAAACTACACCCACAAGTTGTGATAGGATTCATAGTCCACGATTGAAAATGACGATGGTCTAAAAACGCTTGTACACCTTGCACCCATAGAACTCTCCATAAGAAACATCAAACATGGCAGCCAAAGGAGCTCTCAGATTCAGAGATAACAGCCATTGTCTCGACTCATTCCATGCACAGATTATTAGAAATCCCAGCTAGACTCTACCGGAAATTGTAAGGTCTCCGTTCTAGATAGAGAGGTCCGGAACCCATCTCTACAGATGACTCGTTACCAGAGAAAGAAATGAAAGCACGGGTTTTCTCGGAATATACCAGTCCTACCAGCTAGCCGATCATTGCAGCGTATTCCAATCAGAGATTTAGCCGAAAGAAAGCAGAGCAAATTGTTCTAGCAAAAGGACTTACCCGCAACAGAGATAACCATTTGCGTGGATAGCCAAGGCACACTTGAAGCACTGGATTCCAACCTCGTGAATTCAAAATGCGTAAAGAACTGCCTCACGGCACTTAGAGTAATGCCCGGACATGTGGAAGAATATGGGAACGAGTTGAATAGACCGCGGTATCACCAATTTAGCCAATGGCCAATGACGTTACACTAGCGCTTGTAGCATTACTCTCAACTTGTGGCCCGTATTCGACCAGAAGAGATCAATATCCCTACTTTCACAATAATGAAATGAAATCCAAGTATGTACTCGTCGGTGTTATAACCGGATACTGCACAGTGAGAAACATCATGGCTAGAGGATATGGTATCCTCACAGACGCCTTTTGTAGAAACAGCATGGATGGATAAGGATGAAATATAATCCGTAGCACACCTTCTATGGCACTGCTCGGTTCTCCAAGAATGGCGTCTAACTTGTATGGGCGCACATGGCTTAGATACCGCTTGCTAAGTTTCATCTCAATTCCAAGACACAAGTCATTGAATTTGAACCGTAGATTGAATGGCATTCCAGTAGCCCAAATGAACGATTTGGAATGCTTCTACACTTATTGTCAATACGCTTATAGTTTGGGCTAGACCCGACGGGCAAGTAATCAATATTTTTGCGCTTTCCTAGACTACGTTTGAATACACTGTGATTCACCATGAATACGTACGGAAAACATCCTTGAATAACTGATTACTTGCCCCTCGGGTAGACCTGACCTCAACCAGCAAGTTTAAGGCTTTCCAATGCTTATTTGCCTTTAGTTTCGAACGCCAGATTGTTTGGCGTTCTTTTTTAATTGTGCCACCTCTTCCTCCAGTGTATCTTCGATGCTTGCTTATTATTTAAGGATGCCAGGATAACTCTTCACCAACATTTGCGATGATAGTAAAAAGGTAGGACACTCTACGAAGCTCTCTCTCAGTAACAACTCGTTTCTATGGGGAGCTCATAAGAGTCCCTATACTGAATCACTTCTAAAAATGAGTCCATTACTCCTCGGAGTAGGAAGTAAGTACGATTAAAAAACCCCTCAAGCACTTGGTGTGAAAAAAAATTGTGTCGTTCGAACAGCTTTTACCTATATGACGGGATATAATATACACATGTATGTTCGAAAGTCATCGAAAGCAATGCTGCTTTGCATCCTGAAGTGGCCTTTCACTTGTTCCAGTGGTTTTTTTTTTTGTTCATTACCCACTCGTTTCGTGTCGACTCCATGACAGTATGCAAAATGTATGCTCATATCACTTTTGCAAGATTTCATAATCAGCCACCGGCTACTGGGCTACTGGCTACCTCCTACTGACCCACTGACTCTAAATCATTCGAGTGGTAGGCAATTAATAGCCAATTACAATGACCAGACCAGACCACACCGTGCACGATGCGCACACATTTTCTAATTACCAGTTAGAGGCACCTACTCCTCCTGCATTTCCATTCAAAGTAGCCGCACGCTTGGATAGACATCTGTGCCAATAATTGTGACATGCATTTGGTGAGTATATGTGTGCTTGCCAGAAACTAATCGGTTTTCATTTTTGAATTCATTCGAATTTATATTTGAATCATGTTTGAGTAGCTATAGGAAATGACGCAATTTTTTTTTTTGTGGTTTTGGGGGACGAGAACAATTCACAAGGCACTGATGGATTCGAAATCGTTTGTGGGTCCATTAAAACTTTCCAATTGAGATTTTTCCTTGGGCAAACTTTTTACATGAAGACGGAAGCGACGCCAAACTGGAAAAACAAAAGAATCTAGAAATTGATTCGTACCGCGATGCAATTTGCTAAACTTTAACTTTTTCTCTCTTTTACTTACCTTCTTTGTTGCAATTATTTTTGAAAAGAAAATCGAAAAGAAAAATTACACTAATTTGTTGCGGGGAAAATCACAGTGCTAGTAGGTATATCCTTCCCTTGGGTTTTTGAATCGAATTACAAAAAAAAAAAAAAAAACTTTTATAGATGAACGGCCGCAGTTTTCCATTTTTCCAATAATTGCAATGATTAGAAGAAATGAATGAAAATAATAGTTGTGGAGTTTACAGGGTTTACAGGGTGTTCCATAAAGTCTTTCAGCTGATACCTTCTTCGAACTGTAGCCTTTCAACTGAAAGTATAAAATAGTTGGAACTGGTGTCGAAAAAATTACGTGGAATGACAATACTCGTACGTCTTTCTTAGTTTTGGATTGAGCAAATACAGTGAAACCTCCCTTAGGCGGACATTGATAACATTTCTGTCCGTTCAAGGGATGGATACAATTTTTTTTAAATAAATTGCCTTTATTCACAAAACATAAAAAAAACACTGCAACTTTATTTGAAAGGATTTACAAAACAAAAAATGAAAACAAAACAGAACAAAGTTTGACTCCTGCCGCAGCTGCATGGATGAGGAGGAAGAAGAATCCTGCTATCACTCCTGTCCAGCTGCCCGGCACTCTTCTCCTAAAGAAATGAAGATTCTGGTATGCATTAGTTTATACATATTATACAGGGAGTAGTTTTACTACCCAAATGATATTTACCACCACGCGCCGGCCAGCCGCCTACAGCCATAATGTACCGTAATGTACTAAATGTTATGTTTTGACTTTTCGTTTGCACCTGTTGCGAGTTGCGAATGTGAGCAAGTATGTTTCCTTTAAATTCAAATCAAAATAAAAACAAAAATTTGGTGTGAAGCTAGGGAGAATTTTTTTATTTTTGTCCATCTAATGGAATTAAATTAAATTATGTCCGATCCTGGGAGTGTCCGGTTAAGGGAACATAAAATGTATGCAATCTGAATCATGAAAGATTGGTTAAGAAAATTTGCCCGTAATCGGCTTAATGTAACTTTTTCCCATTGAACCCCCAGCCACATCTCATCGTGTCGGTAGCTATTAGACTTCATTTTCATTTAGTTCCTTGAACAGAAAAAGTTTCCGGCCTTACAGGGCCAATCCAAGATATAAACGAGCCAGCAACGACTCCATCAATCCCAACGCCCATTTATAGTGCAGTGACCCTCCAGCTAGCAAAGCTAAACTGTTTGCTGCACATTTCGCAGCTAGCTTTCTCGGATTGCACTTTGCACCCATCTGTAGTTGAGAGCGCTGAATCTCACATGGTCCAGATTGTATCTCTCCCATCGTTCTGAAAAGTTATTCTTCAACGCTGGGAAAACCACTGCACAAGCTTTTCCATCCATCCTGTCCTAATTTAGACTGCGGTCAAGCCCAACTGAAGCATTGAACGTGCTCCTACACATTCCTCCTCCTGACGCACACATCAAGTAATTGGTACCTATCGTGAAGTGCTATAAGACTCCGAGAATCAGGGTACTGGTCCTCGAAGCATAATGGTCATAGTAAGGCTCTCGATACTTTACCGCGAGATCTTTCCCTGACCACCACTTACTACACCTCTAAGCTCGACGTCAACAAATCCATCCAAGTCTTATTCCCGACCAGATTGGAATGGAAAAACAACTTATCACATCAGAATATCAAATAATGATCATCGCTGAGGGATCCAAGATGGATTGCGGTGTCGCTCAGCAAAGAAGCATGTAATGAACTTGTGAATATAGTAAATCCGCCATTAAAATCCTTCACTCAACTACCACTTCCTTTATATTGGTAAAGCAGTGTAAGATAGAAATGAAACTGACCCGTGAATGCAACTCTCCTCTGGGTTCCCGGCTACAGGAACATACGAGTGAAATTAAAGAGCCGATGAGCTGGCCAGTCCTTGCTGACTCCCCTGCGGTGGTAGTGCACCCTCCCTTAGGACTTATCAAGGATAGAATCTTCCAACACTTTTTAGTCAAAGCCAACTCTATGTGGAGGAGTCTCAATAGCTGTGCCATATACACAGAGACATGACCTGCTTACAGCAAAAATAGATCACACGCCCGAGAGCTGAGACCACCAGAAACTGGGCAATCGGCACTCGAGCTTCAAGGCTAGGTATTCCTTTTAATCCCCACTACCGCAGATAGGTAGTTTTCGTATCGTCTGGCCAACACTAGCTAAAGATTCTATCGATCTGCCACAAGTCTCCGCATGTTTCTTCTTAATTATGGAGGTCTCCCAGCCATCTTCGTGCGTAAAAGATGCATAGCTAAAGGGCTTTACTGATGTAAGTTATAACCACCTAAGCCACATTGAGCTTATTTAAGGTTCAGCTTGTACTCTAACAATCGATCTTGTTGTAGTTATAGGGCCTCAGTGTGGTCAATGACTCTTGGGACACCCAGAGGAGATCAGAAGCTAAGGAGAAGTCAATCCTAGAAATATCCTCTCCCATTTCATTCAGACGTGCAGCCAAGATCGGCAATGCATGAACTGAGTTAAACTGAGAACGGACGTCATCCAAACTGAGCTATTCCGTCGGTCAATAGCCTTCCTTAATAATTTTGAAGCTTTTAACCCTTTGAGATGGAGAATGGCCAGAGTCTTATCAGTCTTTTGGAGGCGGATCTTATCATCTTATAATTTTTCAATATTTGAGCATTCATATCTCCTGATTGCGGCATCAAAAGTTTTCTAGAATGACAACTTACGATCTCGTGAACTTTCTTCCAGAGGAATGAATTTTAAGCCTTTTTCCCTAAATCATCAAGGCCCAGCCAAAACCCAATAGTTGACAAAGTATGACAGCTAAAAGTAATCAAAGGATTGCGCTACGAGTTTGAGCAATAGCCTTATTGGAAAAGGGTCTGTACATAGCTAGTTACCGTAAGCCTTCAAGGCACGTAAAACCGCATGATTACTTAAGCCTATGAAAATTGATGACCATGTTTCCTTTCATTTTAGATGGCGGTATGGTGTAGCAGCTTCCCTCAACTACATCGACTTGAGCACCGACGAGAAGTCACCAAAACTACGTCCGTACCCCAGCTGGGAAGCTAATGAGCTGCCCATAGACATTGCTCCAACTGATGATGCCAAGAACACAGGTAGGTGTACACTCACCAAACGATCGTAGGGAATGCTCATGTTTACTTCTTATTGATTTCCCTTCAGGTGGACGTTTGGCTGCTGATAAAGCTGAGGAAATCGGCGATGGTCTCAAGGACAACGCCACCATTATCTCGACATTCCGTGTCCAAGTTGATGTGTGCGATCGTCTCTGGGTCCTCGACACGGGTCTCTCCGATATTCTTGGTAATCCCAAGCAAATCGCACCCAATGCCATCATCGTCTTTGACCTGAAAACAGATCGCCTCCTACGTCGTTTCTCTCTCCCCAAGGATCAAGTCAAAGAGGATAGCTTCTTTGCCAATATCGTAAGGACGAACACAAGATTTTCCATATGACACAAATGATAATAATCGATCCTCTTTCCAGGTTATTGACACCACCGCTGATGATTGTGACAACGCCTTCGCCTATGTCCCAGACTTGGGCGCCTATGGTGTCATTGTTTACACTCTCAAGGACGATCGCTCATGGCGTGTCAAACACAACTTCTTCCACTTTGACCCGTTGAACGGTGACTTCAATGTCGGTGGCGTGAATTTCCAATGGACCGATGGTGTCTTCGGGCTAGCGGTGGGAAATGTCAAAGAAGACTCTACACGGGATGTCTACTTCCATGCGTTGGCCAGTACCAAGGAGTTCGTGGTGCCCAATAGTGTGCTGCAAAACGAGACACGCGCCCTGAGCAACGAAGCGTACTTTGACTATAAATTGGTCGGTGATCGTGGTGCCAATGGCCAATCCACTGCAGAAGTCTTTGACAAGGACACTGAAGTGATTTTCTATACTCAAGTGAACAAGGACGCCATCGCCTGCTGGAACACAAAGAAACCACTGACAACCGATACTCAGGGATTGGTGGACTCCGACTCAGATGCACTGATCTTCCCGAATGATTTGAAACTCGATGCCGATGGTAATCTCTGGGTGCTGTCCGATCGTATGCCCACTTTCCTGTTCAAGGAACTGAACGAGGATGACGTGAACTATCGCGTGCTGACGGGAAAGAATACGGATCTCATTAAGGGAACACCGTGCGAGTGAATTAGGTTTAAGTTTTGAGTTTTTTACGAATCTTTTTTTTAAAGTTTTAAGCGTGTGAATAAAATTCTCGTTTTTTTTTAAATTTTCGAATTTATTACAAAATTTGATTTTTTTTTATTGAACATGAGCGAAGCAGTTGTTGTGAGACGGAGGCTTGTGTAATTTATTAGTTGAGGTGCTGGACAAGCGCTGACTCTTTAGTCCCGAGAAGCCATATTAAAGGCCTTGAAAACGATGTTTTTGGGTCTGAAGCCTATGCTGTGAAGGTCTGTGCTCTAAAGGTCTAAAGGTCTAAAGGTTTGTCTTTAAAGCTTAGGTCTTCGTTTCCGAAACAGCTGTCAGCTGTTGAAACCTAATCAGTTCAGCTCATGCTTCACACCGCAGGTGCAGTCTTCGTTATCAACTCGAATTTAAGGCCAAGAATCGGAAGGAGGTGGTTTTTGTGTTTGAAAAGAAAATGCATCATGCGCCATCAGGAGGCTGAGGCCGAACAGTCAGTCGAACGCTAATCGACCAGGAACTCTCCATTAGAGGTGGAGAACTATCGATTGCACTATCGATTATAATCGATAGTTTTCACTATTCAAAACAATCGATACTTTTTGACCACTATCGATTGTTTTCGATAGCCATTTAAATAGAGAATTTCAAAATTTTCTGTAACTGGTCGATACCTAGCGAAGGGAGTTTATTTAAAATTTCATAGAGGAACCCGATCATTAGCCAACTGTCAAAATGGTTTTAACTTAAAAAGGGAATTCCCCATTTTATGAGACGGCAACTCAGAAAGAGAAAAGCTTACCTTATATAGTGCATTTAACTTTTTTTATGTAACCTTTAAGAGGAAAAACTATCGATATATATCGATAATTATCGATAGTCAAAAGCCAACTATAGAGAACTATCGATGGCACTGACTATCTATATGTCTCCACCTCTAGACCGATTCCACCCCGGGACCGCTCTTCGCATTACTTCATGGTGGTCGCCACTTTTTTTCATTTTACGGACTGTCTCAATAAACGAAGATATCTTGTATCAATTATTGAGATAATTTTCCTGAGCTCATTTTCTGAAGAAAAATTGCCTATCTCCGACACTAGTCTGTCTCTCTCTATTGTCCATCTGCTAAAGGTGAAAAAGCTGTGTGAAGGCATCATCATCTGGAGAATTGCCGTATTGTCAAGCTGCGCGTTCTGTTTTTCTCATCTTGTGGAGATAGTTTTTGAAGTAACCGTAACCCGTAAGGAACTGGGTGATGTAAAAATTGACTGCTCCATGTTTTCGTTCCGTCCATTCCGCGACGTCGCTGATCAGTCTCGCGGTCCACCTTCCTCTTGTTTCGGTACTCCTCCTGCTCCGTGATTTCTTTCGCGTCTGCAGCTGCCGTTTCCGTTCCCATTTCCGTCTTCTTCTTGTGAACGTACTTCCTTTCTGCCGCTAGTAGGTCTATTTTGGTCTACAACTACAAGACCAACTTGTTCCGAGACTATGCGATATGAGCTTGCGATTCTGTACTACGTCTCTGTACTACAGTTTCCTGTAGATCTACGGGTTAAGTACATCATCCCATATCTCGCGGCAATACAGGAGAATGACATGAGTGATCGACATGAGGAGTCGTCGCTTACTCTAGGTTGGGCCGCCAACGTTTGCCATCAGTCTGCTTAGTGACGTGGTAACCTTCGTGGGTCGCTCGGATGCGAATTTTATCTGCCGCAAGTATAAAAGCTTGCAGTCTAGAGTTATACCAAGATACTTCACTGCGCCCTTGCTCGTAGTTACTTCTGGGCCTACTTGGAACTCTACGTGTTTGGGGATATGTTTCCTGGTCAAGAGGACTATCTCAGTTTTCTCCGTCTCAAGGCTAAGTCCATGGTCCATGGTCTTCCATCTTCTCCCTGCGCGTCTTCTGTGTCTTTTGCCGTTATCACGGCGCCGTAGTATTTGCTGGAATTCAAACCTACAAATTATCATCGAAATAACCAAAAGCTTCTATACTTTAGTATATCGATACTGTGAAGCCTATTCCTAGGCTTCCTATCTTTTTGTCGTGCTCCATTTAGTTCTTCACTTATTGCGCAATGTACAAAAAGGCTGTGGTCCTCCAAGTCACGTCGCCGCCCATTTGTTTGGAAACTTTTCTTTCAAATTTACTCTTTCATTGAAGAGTGCGTCTTTAAGTCTTTAGGTACAAACCAGTCTAATACTTTTGGTCTACTTGTAAAAAGCGGGCTTACTCAGGACATCCATTTTCAAACGGATTGAAACGAAATCCTTAGAAGCCACTCGAGTTTTCTACAGTTGGACAGAGCTGAAGACATTTGTTTCGCTTCTGTAATAATAGAACCCTTCAATCTATGTCTATAAGTGCCTAAGAAGCTTCTTTTTAGACAATTCTGTATCGAAATTTACCTGTGGTTACCAATTAATTGTTCTCTTCACTTGAATTTTAACCTCATTTATGGACGGTAGGCGTTCGATGACAGAATTTATGCCATTGCAACGGAAGATGCCTTAAAACGAAAATCGAATACAAGACATAATCGAGGAATCATTTTCCAATTCGAAGGAGAAAACAGTTATCTATAAAAATTCAGCGAATCCAACTTCGAATTTTCAAATAACTAACCACAGCTAGTGGATGTCTATGCTGTGTCGAAATGAGTTTATTCTAAACAAATGGTTCGTGTATAAATATTTCCCGTGAGTGTCCACGATATATCTATCCTATAAAACCACCACCAGAAGTTTCATTGAACATACTCCCTCTTCCTGATTGTATGAGCACTTCCTGACAGTTTTCCTAGTAAAATAGTTGATTTTATTCTCTAAATTGCCATGGAAAACGTTTCCATTACTCGCCTTCTTCGTTTAATTAAATTTTAGAGCCATGTAAAACAGGTGATCCATTTATCGATAACTTCGTATACAAACCACATCACTGTTGAAATGGAATGCGTTCCACCAATTTACCATCCACACCATTCTTGTTGACATTTCATTTCCCGGATGACAGAACTTAAATTTAGCTATTTGTTTTGGTTTTATCGCGAGCATTTATTAAACACAGAAAGAATGTTAAACTGAAATAAAGAGTAAAACTTCTTAATTTATAAATAAAATGTCATCCTACTCATTCCAAGGAAGAACCCGCCTGTGGACCCCTCGCGATGAAGAAGAAAATCGCATTATCTTCTCCGCAACGCGGCAGGTAAGCTGACAAAACATTTTCAAATATCACAGATTCCTATTCAAATGAATGTCCATCACCACAGGAAACAGGTATTACAATGCCAGATGAGTTTAAGCCGGTCTACTTGGAAAACGAAGAATACGAAGTGGAGAAATGGAGCGCCAAGCAATTGATAAAACTACTCCGTCTATACGGATCGCATACTTGTCTCTGGGATAACAAGGATCCATTCAATAAGAATCGTAAGATGCGCAAAGCTGCCATGATTGACATCACCGCTGCCATGGGTGATGATGTGACCATGGAACTGGTTAGTCAGAAGATAAATGTCATTCGATCAACGTATCGGTATGAGAAGCGTCGCATTAAGCAAAGAATTAAGAAGGGTGTTGGCGCCAGAACGAAGTTAAAGTGGTTTGCTTTAGCTGATTCGTTTTTGAGAAATGTGCCGAGGGCGGATAAGTTCAAGAAACTAGATGTAAGTGGGTGTTCATTTCCAGTTGTATGTTCTTACATGTGTTTTGTAGGCATCTCCTGATTCTGATTCCGATTTGGAGGACACGGTTGTCTTTACAATTGACCCAGAGATTCTGATTCCCCTCGAGGAGGACAATTCGGGGAATCAAAATTGCATTTCTATCGGCGATGCAATTCCATCTCACATGGAAAACGATCGTGATGTTGTTGAAATCAACGAGCAGATGGACGAGATCCATCAAATACTGAAAGAGGACTTTGGGAACGCTCATGAGCCGTGGAAATGGAAGCCAAAGCAATCGATTAGGTTTCTGAAGATCTACAAGGAGCACGAATGCTTGTGGGATAACAACCGTTTGACTTACAAAGATCGCAATAAGAGGGAAAATGCGATCAAAGCGATCGCCCGTGAAGTCGGCGGTGGGATAACAGAGAAGCAAGTGTTAAGAAAAATTAACGCCTTCAGATCAGCTTATCGGTTGGAGAGGAGAAAACTCGCGGAAGCCTATTGTAAAGGAGTAAAAGAATCAAGTCGACTGAAGTGGTACCCGCTGGCAGATAGCTTCCTTAGACCCTTTTGTCACTTGAAACTGCGGAAAAAGGTGAGTTAACCACATCTGCTTAGAGAAAAATACTAATTACCTAGACTCTTTGACAGTCGAAAATTATGTTATGCAACAACGAACCACCACAATGCGAGTTCCTCGATGAAGATAGCAACGTCGATCCAAATTCAGACAACGACGACATGAACGACACTCATAGCTACGACTCGGACGATGAACCAATTGCCAATTTGAAGCTCGAACCAATAACAGAGATAAAGAGCGAATCCAATAACGACGAGCAGAAACCCTCAGATCCTTTACTGAAATTTCCAATAATCCGCATAAAACCAATCAAACGCCCTTGGATGCAAGCGGAATCGATTCAATTCGTTGATCTATTCCGAGTTCATGGCTGCCTGTGGGACGAGACACACCCATATTACAAAAAACTCTCAGAGTGCACCGCTGCCATTGAAAAAATCGCCCACGAAATGGACATGTCCGAGGTGAGAATTCGTAAAAAGATGAAAATTCTCATCAAAACCTATCGGACAGAACGGAGGAAACTAGATGAGGCCCGCGACAAAGGCGTTACCTACGAAACCGAGTTGATTTGGTTTCACCAGGCTGATGAGTTTTTAAATCGAAAAGTGGAAATGCCGCCTATGAGCTTTGTCGATCCCGATCTGATGTCACCAGCTCCGTCGCTGTTTTCGGATCCCAATGAGAATAAGAAAATCAAAACGGAAGCGCCAGACTCTCCAAGAGACTTCTCCTGTGATCAGGATCATTTTTCTGATGGCGTGGATTCGCCAGCAGTTGTTGAACCAACACCAAAACGTTCACCACCAGCATTGGACAAAATCCTAGAAAACACCACTCCACCTGATAAAAAACCAGACTCGGATGTCTGGACACATCCGTTTATGAATCAAATCAAAACGGAAGCACCCCCCGATGTGGATGAGGAATTTCCCAAGCCCGTGTCCGATGAACCGCCCACAAAACTCGTCTGGAACGGTTTGGAAGACGACCTGCTCGAGGGTAAATGGAGCCTAAAACATTCGGTGAAGTTTCTGCGCCTCTACGGGGCGCATCGTTGTTTATGGGATCTGAACGACCCAGACTATCGTAGCCGAGAGCTACGCAATGCTGCCATGGAGGATATAGCCGCCGCCATGGGTCACGGACTTGACGTGGAATATGTCTCGAAGAAGATCAAGATTTTTCGCATCACATACATGCAACACCGCAAGCGGATGATGGAAGCTTTGAAAACCGGACAGGAGCCAGAAATTCAGCTGAGATGGTTCCCGTTAGCGGATAGTTTCCTACGACCACACATTGGACTGCGTTCGATAAAACCGGACGAACCAGAAATGCCACAATTCGATTTTCAGTATGTCTACGCGAATTTGAATCTGATTGATCCGGCGCTGCTGAACGACTTCGAAGGTAAGGGGACACAGAACTCGATACAGCTTGGCGGTGGAAGTGGTGCAGCAGCTAAGGGGATTAATGTTGCGGAACAGTCAAGCTCGGAGGAGGAAGACGAAGATACTTTTGATGATGGCTTCTTTAAGGAGGAGATATGTGAGTAGGCTCTAAGCAGAAGAATAAAGGGAAACACTCTTACGTGTGAATTTTGTTTGTTTTATCCAAGGATTGGTTTCTTTCCTGTCGCAGTTTATTTTCCATTTCCTCTGTCATCATTCAAATCGCATCTACAACTCACCCGACAAACTAGCATCCAAGTACGGAATTAAAATCCATTAGCAAACGCAGCATACATATGTACTTACAGTTAACCAAGAGGAACACCGAGTGCTGAATATGGCCAACGACTTTAATTACACCCCACTTGGGAGCCGGTTAAATTACGCACCTCTCTTTCCGTTGCAATTGGATGTGTGTACGAAGAGTGAATGCGGTCAATTGAACTTGGACTTGGAAACATCCGAACGCTCGGGGACAGGTGAGTGGTTGGTTGGCGCGCATTCTTCCGCATGTGAAACCAAATATGTCGCGTTTTTCTACACTCACAAACTGCACCACTGCAGTGGAGAAACACCGGTGCTTGGTTTTTTTTTCTCTAATTGATGTTTTCTTGGCAATTGGAAGCAACAGCAGCACATGTGGAATCAACATGGAAGAACAACTTTGGTTTCACTCGAGAAGAGCGATCTAATTACAAACACACTATTTTTGCGGTCGATTTGCACTCGTATCTGCTCAGGCGGGGATGTTGAAATGCCATTAGGGGGCGCCTAGGAGTGTGGTTTTCCGTATCTGTTAATGAATTCCAAAAAATGCTAATAAAGAGTTATTTTCGATTTGTACGATGGATGGAGGAGGAAATATCTTTTTGGATGGGATGCTCTGTTTGAATGTGTGATGTAATTAGAGAAAGTCGATGGGGATGGACACCTTTGTTTCGATTGTTTTGTGCAGCTAGATGAAGTAACACCGTTGATGGTGGTAACGCTAGGTTTGGGTAGTTGAATAGTTGAAGTGCCAAGGGCATTGATTCGGTGTTTGATTTGGACGATTATTTGTTGCCGTCAGTTGGACAATCGTGCTGGGAATGCAAATAAAAATGACGAAGCTGTTTTTATGCTTCTTTACTTCTTTCGCTGAAAAAGTCATTGGACTGAGTTAAGGTGCGAGATTTAGTTTATACTCTATGAATTCTTTGGCTGCTTAGGAGGAGATTCAGAAGCTCGATGCATATGTGTCTCTTTAGAGCTGGACAGGCAGTTATAAAGTTAGATGTTGCCAAATTCGCATTCATAACGTGCTCCGAGATGATGTCAGTCAACTCCACAACTCGTGGCCCATAGAATGCATTTGTCCATTTGTCTTACATGACACTGAAAATGTCACTGACTCGTCTTCCACGTTACATGCCATTGCCAAGACAAAACGATACCTCAACTGTAATCAATCAATGTTCTCCCAAGACACAACTAACCACACAACTGAAGCTAGAGCTTCCTCTATGCCACTATGGCGCGCATCAAAGTAACTGAAGCAAATAATTAATTCGTACTCGTACTTGTATGTATCTCTTCCCGCAACCAGTACGAGTACCTCTCACACCGCTACTTCCTTTCAAAACTCATCTTCGTGGTCTGAATTAGGTACACTTTGCTGTTGTTGTTGTGGGAAACAATATTATGCTAACTCTTTGAGTAAAAACTTGTTTCTCGTCTCAGAAGACAGGGCACTTGAAGCGTGTCAAATGCTCAATGGATTCAAAAGACTTCCCCTGCTACTGCCACTGGCTACCACAAACCTCGCCAACCATCCCGCAACGAAGCAGAATCATGTGTTCATGCGCAGATACCTTTTTTTGTTGTATTCAGTTGCTTTCTAGAAGTGCAAGAAGAACTATTATCTTCGTCAGAGTTTCGAGCTGAGTGTAATCTCTTGTTGGCTGGCTACGGATGACAAATGGTATGCAACAGTTAACAACAAAAAAAACATGAACATAAAAACATAAGGTATATAGAATACAGATGCAGTGAAGTGAACGGGCCACCATCTCAACTCTCAGCTGCCAGGTAAGCAAATAATAAAGAAAAGGTGCGAAGCAAATGTTGCACCTTTTGTCTTGACCAACAGCACAGCCGTTTTTCACTCTCATGTTCCATCTACATACGAGTATCGAATGCCAAAGAGGACGAAAATGATGAACGGTAAGGTAAGGTATTTCAACTTTTTAGTCAGACGCGCAGCCGCATTTTTTTTGATGAGAAAGATACGAGTATACTCGTAGATACGCTTCAAGACAAACCACAGTCCACAGATACTGTCAGACAGTAGTTACCATTAGTTCTCTTCACCTAATACTTGTTAAGTTTGTTTTGTTGTTGTTGTTGTTGTTGTGTAGTCAAAGCCAATAGAGATATCGGTGTAGTTTATGGGGAAGTGCTGCCAATTGGTGGAATAAGATAAGGTACATTTGAAACAAGGTGTGCACCTCGGCTTTGACACCGCGGATAAGCTAAGATTAAACTCGATTGGATAGATGGATGAATCATTTTAAACATCTTACTTGCTTACTTAGGTGGCGCTGCGGTCCGGGGTGGACCAAGGGCTCAACCAACAACCTCTTCCAGTTAGCCCGGTCCTTAGCTAACCACCTCCAATTCCACACTTCAAGTTGGTTGAGGTCTTGCTCTACTTGTGCGCGCCACCTTTGGCGAGGTCATTCTCTGATGCGCTGAACCTCCGGGTTTGAATCGAATATTCTCCAAGCCGGAGCATTGATGTATACGCTCTACATGTCCTAGCCATCTAAAACGCCCGATGTGCAGTTTTTTGACCAGGTTGATATTGCTGTACAGCTCGTACAGTTCGTGGTTGAATCTTCTTCTCCAGAACCCGTCAATGCAAACGGGACCTAATATCTTACCGAGGATTTTTCTCTCCAAGCGACCAAGGATATCTTCATCCGCTTTCGATAAAGTCCATGCTTCAGCTCCATATAGCATGACTGGGATGATAAGGGTCTCATATAAGAGTTTCCTTAGTCGATCGGGAAAGGACTTTACTACTCAATTGCCTTCTTAGCCCAAAGAAACAGCGATTGGCAAGAGTAATCCTTCGTTTGATTTCCGACGAGATGTCATTTTTTGATGTTATGGCAGAGTCGAGGTAGACAAAGTCCTTTACTACCTCGAAGTTGTAGCTGTCTATTGTGACGTTCTGTCCAATTCGTCGATGTTGGTTGTCCCTTTTTGTTGACAGCATATACTTAGTTTTGCCCTCGTTTACAGCTAAACCCATTTTAGCCGCTTCTATTTCCATACTCGCAAACGCATCGGTGTCAGCTCGTTGTGTTCTACCAATGATAACAATATCGTCGGCGTATGCAAGCAGTTGAACGGACTTTTGAAAGATCGTTCCTTGTGTGTTGGCTTGTGAGTTTCGAAAAATCCTTTCAAGTATGATGTTGAAGAAGTCGCATGACAGCGCGTTCTTTTTTGACATCGAAGGTCTCGGTGAGGTCATTGCCGACCTTGATGGAGCAACAAGCTTTCTCCATCGTCATCCTGCACAGACGGATGTGTTTGGCAGCGATGTAAAAACTAGACATGGCTCTATACAGTTCATCCCTCCATATGCTGTCATAGGCGGCCTTGAAATCGATGAACAGGTGGTGGATATCGATTTGGATTTCTTGGGGTTTTTCCAGGATCTGCCTAAGTGTGAAAATTTAGTCTATGGTGGACTTTCCTGGCCTGAAACCGCACTGATAGGGACAGGTTGTTGACGCAAGGCTTCAGGCTTTCACACAATATGGCAGATAGGATCTTGTAGGCGATGTTGAGGACTCTGACGACTCTGTAATTGGAGCAGTTGAGGGGGTCTCCTTTCCTGTGGATCGGGCAAACGATGCTGAGATACCATTCATCAGGCATACTTTCATCTGACCAAATCTTAGAGATGAGTTGGTATATGCTCACTACCAAGTCATCTCCAGCTGCTTTAAATAGCTCTGCGAGTAGACCGTCAGGTCCAGCAGTCTAGTTGGGCTTAAGCTTGGACATTGCTATCAGCACTTCGTTTTGATCAGGTGGATGGGAATTTTGGCTATCATGATCTAAATTGAATGGTTCATTTTGCCTGAAAGCGGGGTGTTGGTCTTAATCGCCATTATACGGTCTGCAGAAGTAGTCTTTCCATACTGTGTTTCTACTAAAATGTAGAGTAGAAACTACCAGATAGAGAATCTTATTTAAATCTCTAGTCTCTCGAAGAAAAACCAGTAGGACCCTACAGTTGCGAGAAGCTTAGGTAAGCAGCAGTCACCACGACAGTTCCGAAACGGACAAAGGCAAAACAACCATTCAGAAAATTTTCCGCAGTATCGTTGCCTTCTCCACAGGAGTGGCAGAGACGATTCTAATTGAGTTTTTGCATGCTGAGTTCCTTAGTAAAGTCAGGAGGCTGAACTCAAAAAAGCGGCAAAAAAAAGCACCAATAGTTACTTACTGAACGGGCTCCCGACCCGTGAAGAATCTCTGCCTGAGACACGGCAGCCTCCCACTCTCTTCGATCCCGGGCACGCTGCTTCACGTTGTCTAGACCAAGTGCTCTGACATCCGCGATAGCTTCATCCTTAAAACAGAGGTTCGGTCTTCATTGTCGTCTCGAACCTGGGGGCTGTGATTCGAAGATCTTTGCTGGAGCATTGTTGTCCATTCGCTCGATGTGGCCGAGCCAGTGTAGTCGACGTGTTTTGGCTTTTGGACTACATCCATATATCTTGGTACAACCCATAGAGCTCGCTTTTGTATCTTCTCCTCCATTCCCCTACCCGCATACGGGGCCGAATATCCGACGAAGAATTTTTCTCTCGAAAGTATTCAAAATCTGCTCTGATTTCCTGCTTATCGTTCAACACTCGGCTCCATAAAGAAGGACTGGCTGGATCAATGTTTTGTAGAGCATGCATTTCGTCTTCCGAAAAGAAGTAGCAGCGGTTTCCTAGGGTAAGTCATCGTCAAATCTCCACTGAGGTGTCATTAGTGGAGTTGATATTTTCTCCGAAGTAGGTTAACTCCTTAACCATTTCACATCACACATCACATCAAGGTCAACTTGTTTCGCCTGTTCTTCAATTGCCGTAAAAGCCTCTAACACGGCGCGCTGGGAGCCAGCTTAAGAAATCCAAAGTGTGTCAGAAAGCGGAGAAGAAGCTTGGCAGAATTCGCCATCGAATTTTAAATGTAATTTCTCCAAATTCAGTTGATCAGCTTATTACAAACACAATCATCTTAGCTTAAACCGTTAGACAGACAAGTGCGTGGCATCGTTTGACACAAATAAACATTTTACATTTCTTGTCATATAAATACATATCAACACTAAATACGAAAGTGGCAACACTTTTCCCACTACCAATCGATCTCCCAAGTCACAACTAGATACCAGACTCTGTTGTCGGTTCGGTACTCGGTTTACCCGACCTTTATGTGTGTATTGCAGAGAGTCATTCGAGTCGTATACAAAACTTGTATCTTTTCATTGAATTGGTGATGGTGAAACGTTTTTTTTTTTGTTTTTAATTTTCTTTCAAGCTGGGGTTAGCTACACCGCGATCGCTACACAGGTAAACAGTTTGAATTGAGCGGTTTTCACATGCGCAAGTTGAACAACACACGGCAGACACACTCGCGCTCATGTGTGCTTGAAAAAAAAAATTAATTTAATTTTTTTGTATCTTATTCTTGCCTTACATCTAAGTGTTGAAGTTCGACTTAAAACAAAAGTATCTTCGCGGGCGGTGTGTCGCAAGATAAAAATTATAAATATTCAATCTCCCAAGTGCTAATTGTATCTGTAGATACGAAAATCAAGTGTGAATGGGCTTTGGGCCATCAGCCCCCCCCCCCCCCCCCCCCGCTCGTCATTGATGAGAGAGTGAAAGATCATAATATCTATAAAAAAAAAAATTGCATTCTATGTAATTCAGATAAAAGTGCTTACTTAAGGAAATGTGTGCTTTGTTAAAAGAAGAATCTCAAATTAAGTGCTTAAATAAAAATCAATTAGTGCTGTAATTAAAAAAAAAGAAATAAATAAATAAATAAATAAAACTTGCCAAATAAATATTGCTAAATTGAATTGGATACCATCAACCAGTAGCCGAGCAGAAAATTGGATTAAATTAATTAAACAATCTTTTTTCTTCGTATTTTTTCTTAGTTTTCTTATAAGAAAAGGTGAGTGGCTTGCAATAATAATTATATCTTTTTTTTTTTCTTGGAAGATATAGTGATAGGTTTCGTTGATTCACTCGGGTTTCGTGTGCCTCACTTGATGTATCTGCTACCTGGTTTTGCACGATTTACGTATAGTATATGAGTATCTCTTACTTTGCTACATTATGAGGCTACAATTGCGTGTATTGTCTGACTAAATGCTATTTCCTTTCATCGGTTTTGGTTGTGAGTAGTTGCGGTGCGCGGTTGAATTGTTAAATGCACGAGAAGTTGGTCAGATACTTTTATTCATTTTCGTATCTTGTTAGACATTTTTTGATGTAGTTTTTTTTTTTTATTATTTTAAAATTGTCGCGTGTTGAACGGATAGTGAGGTTTGAGTAAAGAAAGTTGTGGAAGGTTTTTGGTAATCACAGGGAGTTACATGCATCAATTTCTATACCTTTTCCCAACGTACTCAAATTAGTAGGGCGTGTCAGTAGAAAAGATCTGCAATCAGAAAGACAAATGGCTTCTTGGATATCATTGCATCACGTTTAGATTCCAAAAATAAAAAAAACCAATGCGTGGTAGATAAAATTTGAGGAAAAGTGGGCGTGGCAGTCACAGTTTATTAGTCAGATTGACAGATTGTTATGAATCATCTTCATCACTGAAAGCTGCATGTGAAAAGGCTGCTGAAAATTACCAAAAAATCTACATAAAGGGTCTTTCATTAGTGACTTGACAACTTCAAACTTTTAATGTGAGCGCACCCTTAAACCGATTACCGAACTGTCAATGTCAAAATATTCAGTAAAATAAACATTTTCATCAGGGTGAAGTATACGAATGAACAGCGTTTACAAATAATTAAAATTTAATACCGAAATTCCGAGTCGGTGGTCGCAACTTTAAGAGCGTTAGCGCCAATTTTCAGCCGTAGTTCTCGTCCCAGTAGACAAGCAATTCATAGCCTAGTGAAAAATTTGAGTCAGAATATTCGCTGCTTGATGTTGCCGTGCCAGTGAGACTTCGTTTTGCCCGAAGTGTGGAGAATATTGCTGCCGTAGAGTAGATGCGTCCGTCGCAAGAGAGCCAAATTAGTCAATTTCACGGCGTTCTCAAGAATTTGGGCCTCACCCAGGCGGCATTATGGAAAATTTTGCGGGATCTACACCCTTACAGGATCAAGCTGACTCAAGAACTAAAGCCAATTGATCATATGAAGCGACGTAAGTTCTCGAATTGCGCTCTGGACATGATGGAAGAAAATGACAATGGATATTTTTGGTTAAACGTCTTCGTCAATAAGCAAAATACCCGTTACTGGGCAGGTAAGAACCCTCATGTGCTTCATGAAACAGCACTTCATCCACAAAAAGTCGCCGTTTGGTGCGGTTTTCATGCCGGTGGCGTCATTGAGCCGTTTTTTTTTTTCGTCAATGAAAATTACCGTCACGTTACGGTAAATGGTTTTCACTACAGATACATGTTGGAACGTTATTTCTTTGAGCAATTGCATGAATTAGACATCAGTGATATGTGGTTCCAACAAGACGGTGCCACAAGTCACACAGCGGGTGCAACAATCGAGTTATTGAGTTCGGTGCACGTGTTATCTCGAGAAACGGACTCGTCTATTGGCCACCGAGATCATGTGATTTAACGCCTCTAGACTTTTTTTATGGGGCTACATTAAATCATTGGTCTATGCCAACAAGCCGGCGACGTTAGAGGAGCTCAGAGCCAATATTGAACGAGAAACAGCGGACGTATCGGTCAAAATGTGCGCCTAAAATAAGAGTCCGTTCACATTTTCTTTGTATCCGATTATGCAGGTGTACCTGAAGGCATGGGTATCTCTCAAGAATTACTTCAGAAATAGAGATCATCTCATATCTATCAAACGCCAAACTTTATGAATGGAAAGTGGAAGGTAGGAGGTACTCACTTCCACGAAGACCATCTTTATACATACACGAGTTGCTGTACAGTGTCATTAAGAAACACTTAGACTTACTTTTTTGGTCGTTTTAAACTGACAATGCGATGGGTTACTAATTGAAAAATTACCGTTGTACATTTAAACTCTAGGGAAAGAAGTCTGTCTTGCCAGTGCTGCGTACGTATGCACATATATCCGACTTGTTAAGTTCAGGGAAGAAGGTTCGTCACTCTTTAAGTTGTCGAAGATTGTTTTTAGGTCTCCGTACCTCAGAATGATAAGACTGTAGATGTCGGCAATAACCTTGCTGGCTTCAGGAGCGGAAATAAAACGCGGCTTTCCTTCTTAACATCTACAATAAAAATTATATTGGTCTCTCTTCAATTCTTCTTACAATTGTATGTACACTAAGAAAGTTATATAACTATGTACAGTATTAATTCAAAATTGGTACAGTATGAAATATGTATGTGAAATGTAAGGGTAAATAATGAGATTAACACATTATGAATAATATAAGAAAATAAGGTAAAATATGTTTTACAAAGTGAATGAAGTTCCTACAATACTCCCCCGCTAGTTAGTATGCCATACTAACGAAACCTTGATGGAATGAAAATTCTTCGACCCGACCGAGTTGTCCTTTGGTCTTGAATAGGTAATGTAGTTTCAGTTTCCTTCGCTGTTTTACTTGTTGTCGAATCCTTAGAAGCATTTACTATGTGTTCGGAAGCGTCATCAACAGTGAGAAATGCTGCTTTCAATCTGTCAACAGAAACGTTTTTAACATTGTTTTTAATTCTTACCGAAAAATATTTCGAATGCTTCTTCACTATTGGATAAGGTCCCTCATACGGTTGTTGAAGAGGACTGCGGACGCTGTCAGTTCTTACAAAAACGTGTGTGCATTTATCCAACGTCTTCTGCACGAAAAATTTTGAAGTACCATGGAATGTGGTATTAGTTGGTCTCATCGCTGACATTGCCTTTCGCAACTCTTTTACGAAATCCTCTGATGTTATGTTGTTTGGTGACTCGACGAAATACTCTCCTGGCAAACGAATTGTTTCTCCATATAAAAGCTCTGCTGGAGTGGCATCTAAGTCCTTTTTGAACGACGACCTCAAACCGAGCAGTACTAATGGTAGCACCTTGTACCAATCCGTTGTTTGGTGGCACATAATTGCTGCTTTGAGAGAACGATGCCATCTTTCGATAATCCCATTGGATTGCGGGTGGTAGGCTGTTGTCCTATACTGCTTAATTCCCAAAGTCCTGTTCAGTTCGGAAAAAAGTGTTGACTGGAACTGCCGTCCTAAATCAGTTGTGACTTGGAGTGGTACGCCATACCGACTAATCCAACCGTGAAGAAAGTGTTGCGCTACAGTCTCTGCTTTCATGTCTTCCATTGCAAAAGCCTCCGGCCAACGTGTATATCGGTCCATGATGGTAAGAAGATATCTGTATCCACAAGATGTAGGTAATGGACCAACTATGTCCATGTTTATATGAGCGAATCGTTGAGATGTCAAAGTGTAAGGAACAAGCGGTGCTTTGTTGTGACGGCTGACCTTGGAGTGTTGACACTGTAAGCATCTTCTTACAAATTTTGCACAATCTGCTTTCATCTTGGGCCAAACAAATCGTGCTTGAAGAAGTTTGAGCGTCGCTTTACTACCGGGGTGAGAAAGATTATGAAGCTTCATGAGAACGATCTCTCTACTGGGCGAGGGAACATACGGACGAACTTTTGGTGTCGATGTGTCGCAGTACAGTTGTAAATTTGATTCTGGAAAAGCCAAAAGTTTTAATTGCAATGAAATGGACGTATTACCTTGTTTAAGTAAAGTTTTTAGCTCGTTGTCTTCTTTTTGTTCCTTCGCCATCGCATGAAAGTCAACAGGTGTTGATGTATCGATGGCATTTATCCTTGAAAGACAATCGGCTACTTGATTCTCTGACCCCGGAATGTGCAAAATTGTCGTTGAAAATTGGCTGACAAAATCCAAATGTCGCAACTGCCTTGGGGATGCCTTGTCGGATTTTTGCTGAAACGCGTACGTCAGTGGTTTGTGGTCCGTAAATATAGAGAACGATCTTCCTTCCAAAAGGTACCGAAAATGTTTCACACCCAGGTACACGGCAAGTAGCTCCCGATCGTACGTGCTATATTTCATTTGCGTATCGGTTAGCTTTCGCGAGTAAAATCCGAGTGGCTGAGAAACGCCGCCAATAACTTGGTTCACTACAGCTCCCACTGCAACGTCTGAAGCATCGGCGAATAGATAAAGGGTGGCATTTGGCACCGGATGAGCGAGAAGTGAAGCAGATGCAAGATCAGATTTGCACTTTTCGAAGGCATCGATGGTTTCTGATGTCCAGAGTATTGGGGTGTTGTCGTTTTTTCTATTTCCATTTATAAGTAAGTGCAATGGGGCTTGATTTATTACAGCACGTGGGATGAATTTCCTATAAAAGTTAATCATTGCCAGGAACTTTTTTAATTCTTTGGCAACAGATGGTCTTTTATACTCGATGATATGCTGAACCTTTTCTGGCAAGGGTTTGATGCCATGTTGGTCGACTGAATGTCCCAGGAATCGTACTTCTGATTTACCGAAAAAACATTTAGAAGTATTAATCTTAAGGTTGTACTTACGGAGTCTTAAAAACACTTCTTGGAGATGCTTCTGGTGTTCTTCGTGACTAGTAGATGCAATAACGATGTCATCAATGTATGAAAACACAAAGTCCAGTCCTCTCAATGCCTCGTGCATGTACCTCTGCATTGTTTGTGCCGCGTTTCTCAGGCCAAACGTCATGTACCTAAACTCGAAAAGGCCAAACGGCGTTGTGATGGCCGTTTTAGGTACGTCTTCTGGCTGAACTGGTATTTGATGAAACGCGCGCTGCAAATCAATGGTGGAGAATATCGTTTTTCCATGTAACATGTTAACGAAGTCACTAATGTACGGGATAGGATATCTGTCTGGCTGCGTTACGGCGTTCAAAGCACGGTAATCGCCACACGGTCTCCACTCACCACTAGATTTCTTTACCATATGGAGAGGGCTGGCCCAGTTGCTTTTTGACGGTTGGCATATTCCTTGCTCCATGAGATATGCAAATTCGGCTTTTGCAGCGGCTAGCTTTTCCGGGGACAGTCGTCGGGGTTTTGCAAAAACAGCTGGTCCGGATGTGATGATGCAATGAGTGGTATGGGACGTCACTGGATTACCTGTGCCGTTCAGCGATGTTAAGTCCTTGAACGTTTCAAGGAGGCCTGCGAATGGGCATTTAATGTTGAAAGCTTTAATTTTGTAATTACCTGGTGATGGAATGCCCGTAGCTGATAAGGTTGTGCTCTTGTCTATGAGACAATTCCGTTTCATATCGACCAACAGGCCGTAATGCTGCAAAAAATCAGCTCCGATGATAGGCACGGCGACGTCAGCTATCAAGAATGTCCACCTGAACCGTCTCCGCAGACCCAAATTTACTTCACTATGTTGGCTTCCGTACGTTCTTATTTTGGAGCCGTTGGCGGCGAACAAGGCAATATTGGAACTCTGCGATTTTTGTCGAATAGTTGGTGGGAGCACAGAAACGTCTGCGCCGGTATCAATTAGGTATTTTTTCTTTGTTGTCACATCCGATACGTATAAACGGTTTATACGTTTGACAACTGCTGTCATCTGTGATGACAACAGCCTATCTAGTTTTTTGGACCGGTTGAATTGGCGTAACTGCAAGGTGGTTTGCAGCGAATTGCGTCATCTTTGAATTTGTAGTGGAACCAGCAAATTCCGTTACGATTTTTTGTGGTATGTGGTCTACTAGATGATGAGCATGGGGTCGAGTCTCGATGGCGTGACGGTGTTCGGCGACGGCTGCGAAAGTGCGAATTCTCCAATCTGTCAAATCGACGAGAAAGTGCTTCGATTTTTTTTTTCAATGCCTGCTCCGAATGAAACGATGTTTCCCGCTGTTCTATTTTGGATATTGCGTTACCGTGTGATGTTGTTTCCATGATGGTATCTGCTACTTGTACGAGTTTTTTTACGTCGTCACTCTTGAACGCCGCTAAAATGGCTTGGACCTCTGATGGGAGGCGCTGTAGCCAGATGTTCTTTAGGAAATCTTCTCCGATGGAATTTCCAGCGAGGCCTTTCAGCTCGTTGAACAAATATGAAGGTTTTTTGTCGCCTAAGTCGACTTCGGACAACAGTTTTCTCATCTTCTTATGTTCTGAGTCTGAAAAACAATCAATTAATGCCTTTTTTAAGTTTTCATACTTCTCGGAAGGTGGTGGTTGTAAGACAGCATCTCTGACTTGTGATAAGACTTTGCCGTCCATGGATCCTACGACCGTATTAAATTTGGAAAAATCGGATGTAATGCGGCACGTTGCAAACTGCGCCTCGATTTGCGCGAACCAAATCTCCGGCATTTCTGTCCAAAAGGGTGAAATTTTTACGGAGACACGCATAACCTCGTTATCGCCGCTGCCATGTGGTTCGTTCGTTGCTCTACGGAAACCAGAGGTACTTGCAGGTGGATCTCCGGTAGGTTGATTAGGTGTCTTGGTTTCCTCAGTCATCTCTGTTGCGAATAAAACTTTTTATTTTGTTTAAAAGAAAACTTGTTGTAGGGTTCGACAGTCAGGGGTCACCAATTGTAGATGTCGGCAATAACCTTGCTGGCTTCAGGAGCGGAAATAAAACGCGGCTTTCCTTCTTAACATCTACAATAAAAATTATATTGGTCTCTCTTCAATTCTTCTTACAATTGTATGTACACTAAGAAAGTTATATAACTATGTACAGTATTAATTCAAAATTGGTACAGTATGAAATATGTATGTGAAATGTAAGGGTAAATAATGAGATTAACACATTATGAATAATATAAGAAAATAAGGTAAAATATGTTTTTTTTTAAACACTATCAGATCTGTGTCATGGTGTGCTTAATACAAGCAACAGCCATAAGCAGAAATTCGCCAGGGCAAAATATGCATCAACAGGCTCATCATTTAGTGCTGGTGTTAGTGGTTAGGCTACGCTACATTTCAACACTACCACTAGCAATAAATAAACAAATATAAGAACAAATATACATAATTAGAGTTTATGTTCGAGGAACTACATTACGCAAGACATTTTTAAGTGTAATTTTGTTAAGATTAAAGTCAAGAATGTTTACATTTAAGTTATAGATTTTACTCATGCGGCTAATAGGCTCATGCATCCCGTAATTTGTTCTGTGATGAGGAACATGCAGTAACTCTATACTACGCAGGTGATGCGATCCCCCACGAAAGTTTAATCCCAAACAGGATAATAAGTCAGGTGCATCAATCAGACCTGAGATCAGCTGATGCATAAAAATTATATCATTATTGACCCTTCTTTGAGCCAAGGGCTGCATTTGCAACAGTTTTATCCGATGCAAATATGGGGGGAGGTTAAAAGGATCGTCCCAGGGAAGACCCTTCAATGCGAATCGAATGAAGCGTCGCTGGACAGCTTCAATACGAGTATTGAGATTTTTCTGATAAGGTGTCCATACTTGCGAAGCATATTCGAGGTGAGGACGGACAAGACTGTTAAATAGTGAGAGGGTGACATAAGGATTTTTAAATTCTTTACACCATCTTTTAACGAAACCTAACATTGAATTTGATTTATTCACAATGTGGTTTATATGCTCTTTAAAATCAAGTTCAGGGCTAAAGTAAACACCCAGGTCCTTAAAACTATAAACCCGACTGAGAGAGTGATTCGATATCAAGTAGTTGAATATAGTCGGTACCAGTTTCCTAGAGAAAGTCATGGACTGACACTTGAGTGGGTTAAGGACTAAACCATTTTTAGAGCACCAGGTACTGAAACTATCAATATCTGATTGCAGAAGTCTACAATCATTTATGGTTGTAATTGCTCTACTGATCTTCATATCGTCGGCAAATATTAGAATGTTGCTATGTTTTATGATTGATGGAACATCATTGATAGCAAGAATAAATAAAAGTGGACCTAGGTGGCTCCCTTGAGGGACGCCGGATCCTGCTAAGAAGGAGTCTGAAAGACAACCTCTAAATTTAACCTGATATGACCTCTGCTTGAGGTAAGAGCCAACCCACGAAATAAATATTGGGGGAAAACCTAACGCCTCGAGTTTGTAGATAATAATATCATGAGAAAGCTGATCGAAAGCTTTGGAGAAGTCAGTGTACACACAGTCCACCTCATGACCACTTTCTAAGGCATTGGAACAGTTATGGGAGAATGTTAATAGGTTTGTGACAGTAGACCTGTTTCTAACGAATCCATGTTGTTCTGTACAAATAACACCCCGACAAAGAAAAGTAAGGCTTTCACACACAACTTGCTCAAATAATTTTGGTATGCATGACATCTTTGAAATCGGTCTGTAGTTCGTAATAATATTTCTATCGCCTTTCTTAAAGACGGGCGTAATAAACGATTGCTTCCAGAAGCTAGGGAAATGGCCAGTTGATATGGAGATCTCAAAAAGAGACTTCAACGGCAGAGCAAGGACATCACTGCATTTTTTCAGGACTATTGGAGGTACGCCGTCAGGACCTGAAGAGTAATCATCTTTCAGAAATGAAATAAATTTCGAAATAGTCTGCAAGTCTAAGGCAATGTTGGTAAAGCCAACTTGAGGAACATCTTTGAGATGCTCAAAGTAATCATCATCAATACTAAGCGGCACATCGTTAAAAGATTTACGAAAATTATCCGCGAAAGAGTTGCAAATATCAACAGGGTCATTAAAAACGCTGTTATTATAAGAAAACTCTGCTGGATATCCGTCAGACCTTTTCTTGGAATTAACCAAGCTCCAAAATTGTTTCGGGTTATTCCTAAGTGAGGTTTCCATTGTGCTTATATAGTCATTGTATAAGCTGCTTGAAAGCAGTTTGAATTCATCGAAAAATGCAATGTAAATATTAAAGTCCTTTGGGCTGAGACTTTTAATATAATTTTTCCATGCTCTATTTCTTTTATTTCGTAGAGTTTTCAGATCCTTAGTGTACCAAGGATGGTTTGATATTGCATTTTTCGATAATTTTGTTGGTATACAACTACTTATACAGTCATTTAGGATACTATAAAAGCATTTTACTGCATCCTCAATATTAGGTGAAATATTAATGTTTTGTAAATTGGAGCACCTTATTCTTTCAGACAGTTGCTGATAATTAGCTCGTCGAAAGTCAAAGATATACGAGCCATCATTGGGGTCACTATTATCATATATATGACAGCTCAAGTCAAAAAATACATCCAAGGGTGGATGATGTCTATCTATGTTAGTTATGCTTGAACAAGATTCTTGAACAACAGTACTAACAGGGTCAGAGGAAAATACCAAATCGAGAGTTCGATTATTGTAGTTTTTAATACAGCTGATTTGCTGTAAGTCAAAAGACGTAATTGAGTCAAGTTTAATAAGCTCCTGCTGAGCGGAATTAAACGATGCTGTGAGATAGGATCCATCCTCCGATGGAACCCAGATCGTTTGTGGCAAGTTGAAGTCGCCGAGCAATAAAATGTTATTTTCCGAGCAGGATAAGTCATGAATGTGTTCTAAGATAAGCGACAGCTCAGAATACAATGATGTATCACTATTAGGAGGAATGTATGAATTAATGATAAAGACAGTTTTGTCCTCAATACAAATTTTAATACAAATAGTTTCTGTGTTCAAAGGGAAAGGAACACTGAGTAAGCTGGAACTGAGGTGAGAACGAACTGCAATAAGCACCCCACCACCCAATCCCGTACAACTATCCATATAACGATCTTTTCTATAAACTAGGAACTCGGAGTTGAAGAGTTCCGTGTCCAAAATATTGGCGTTTAACCAAGTCTCTGTAAAAACAAAAATGTCATGTGGAAAAGCCTGAGAGTTGGCAAAAATATCGGTAGTTTTACTTCGTAACCCTCTTACATTTTGGTAGTAGAGGGACAATCGAGAGAGTTTTTTGAATTTAGAACCTGCGATGTGCTGGTATGTCTTTTAGATGCTCGATTGGTGAATTCTTTTACGAGAGTATTGGGGGGCCAAATGTCATTTTTGCATAGTGAGTCAAAGATCGAAACAGGGGTAACTATTTTAAAAGATGAAACGAAACTATCCGGCTTACTTATTTTAGTGCACTTTATAGACACTCTATTGGAAATCAAACTTTTCGACAATAGATGATTTACTATATCATCCACAGAAGTTTCGGGCTTAAGCCTAGAAATAAAGACAGATTTGGGTCTAGGGATTGCCTCAATGCCACTCGGGTCAGTTGGATTTGTAGTAATGACATTATTTAATTGGTAATCAACTTCATTCGTAATGACATCGGATTTTGGTGTGGTATTTAGATTTGTAGCCGTTAAATTCATTCGTTTCGCTAGATGAACCGAATTTTTTGATGTTCGTTTTCTTTTACCCAACACAGGGGCCGAGTTCAACTGGATTTTGTCACTTGAAATAACAAAAGTCGTTCCAGTATCAGTTCCAGGTATTGGAGCAACAGAAATATCACATTCAACGTCAGTAGATGTGCTGGCATTGTTAGCAACTAAATTATTTACTTGTGTTTCTGACGTTGCAGAGACTAGCATAAGGTCGGTGTTAGTTGACGCATCTACTGAGTAAATCTGCTCTGAATATGTATTTAAGTTGGTCACTGTGGACTTGAAGCTATTCATCAATGCTTCGAACCCTTTGGACAACTTAAGAATGTCGGATTTAAAGCACGACATCTTAAAGGCTAATTGTGATACAGAGTGAATGAAGTTCCTACAAGACCTTATAACCCTTACATGATCACTTTGTTGCCCGTCAAGACCCTTTTCATCAGGAATGGCAAGAGGTATTGATTATTATTATCAAGTACTTATGTAGGTTGAGGCCATGGTCCACCCCGGACTGTAGCGCCACCTAAGTAAGTAAGTAAGTAAGTACTTACAAGTATGAAGGTCAACAGCTCCATAGTCCTCTACAAAATTCAAGCATCGTTGATACTGACTTACTCGTGAGAACCTAGGTATTTCCGCTTAACCTAAAATTTTGAAATTAGGCACGAAGGAAGGTCTTATAAAGTAAGTAAAGGAAACAGTTTTAAGCTCACTAATTTTTAATTCTATGTGAAACTAGGCTCCCCTGTCATGTTTTAATTTTCGAATAACATTGATGCTTTTGAATCTTTTATTATGCTACAAACTAAATGCGATAATCAGAGAACTCAAAGCTGTATAATCGGGCCTACAAGTTGTAAATACTTTTTGCTCACGCGAATAAAATCAAATACCTGGGGGACTCAGTTTGTTGAGCTAATCGTCGATTTTTAAGATTCAGCAATTTATCAAAAAGTCGAGGCAAGTCGAATCTTGAAGTTCCACCGTAGTATAATTTTTTTTTTCAAACATCTGATCAAGGAATTGCGAAGGACAATGCGATCTAAAAGATCTTTTGTAACCCATAGTCAGTCAGAAGAAATGAAAAGGGGCTCAGCTCAATTCATTTGATAAAATTGAGTGTCCTGGAATCTTAAGAATTTCCCCAGCGATTAAAACTCCGAGTCATGCATTCACATAGAATGTGTTCTGCAGTTTCATTGCCTTCCATGCAAAATTCATATTCAGTATTTTAATATACTTATATATGTATATAAACTTTTGTAGGTGATACCAAAGAAGGCATAGAGATCCAACCAATCTTCTGATACCATCCCCTTTAAAGTGTAGGGATTCGTTAGATTTACTAGGGCATAGTTTACTGGCTCTTTTAGCATTGCGAAACGTTTGGCTGTTTTCCCAATAGGATACTCACACTTGTGCTCAGGTACCCACAAAAGCTTGACTGTATTCTTTATGAGAAAGGTGTCGGAAAGTATTAAAGTAGTGCACGACTGATTTGGAGTCAATGAGGTTTTAGGCTTGACTCTATGAGTACATCCTTAATCAAGAATGAAACCTGAATAGAATTAAGTTTCGCCTGCAAAATGTTGGGACCTTTTCCCATTTTTATACATACATAGATATTCTGGTATTTGGTCTAAATGTACCAGCACCCATCCCGATGTCCATCTTTGATCCATCTAATCCATCTCTGGCTTGCAGTAGGCAATGCAGTAGCCACTGAAACACGTCTCTACTGCCTGGTATCTGTCAGTCGAGTGCTCCTAGTTATTTATTGAAGCATCAATTGTTCAAGCTCAAATTATAAAATAGTGTTGCCAGATACTACAGGCAGGTAGTTCCCTAGTTTCCTAGTTTTCGAAGCAAAACCTTGAGGTTCCATCGGATTTTAGGCCAGGCTCGAATTATTCTCTGAGCTGACAGAAGTTTATTTGGATATCAACATTAGAAATTATGTCATATGCTAAACAAAACACTTTAAACTACAATAAATGAAATGTTATTGCGACCTTCGTTGCGCGGGTAAAGCAATATTTACCAAAAACTCATTAGCAAACCACCGCATGCCTTTCGAATAAATCAATGGCGCTTCTAATTGATGGTCAATCGTCAAACCGTCTGCCTGTCATATAAAAACATCGATTTCACTCGGACTCTGACGTTTTGAGGTTAATATTTTGTCTTTTCACTGTGTTAATCCCTTTCTTAACTCAACAGGCAAGTCTATCCAATCCACCATTCACCCTATTTCCAGCTATTTATGTGGTTCTACCGCAAAAGAGAAATCTTTCAATTCTCCGTTCTTAAATATTGAAATTTCTAGAAAAAGAATCAAAAAAACACTGTCGCCTCTCCATCTTCTATTTTCTCTAAAAAATAAAAGTCGTCATTTATTGTCTTGTTTAATGCATTTAAATTAGCTTTACTGTTTAATTATACTTTTTTTTTTGTTTGCACGTTTAAAATAAATAAACTTCCATTCCATCGGTTGGCATTGTAAAAAAAAATCAAATTTAATCATAAAAATTTGACTCAACAAAGACCGCTACTGTCGTGTCATTTCGGTAGATAAGCGATTGGCACCGTGCGGCGCGGTGCACACTAATGATGTGAAATAGTTTGAGTGTTTTATGATGGACAAATTGTGTGTTCGCATTTTGGCCTCTAAGTACGCGGAACAATGAGAAAAGTGAATTTTCTTTCAATTCAAGTGTACGTGTGTATCTTGGATAAAATACCTTTCGGTTGGTTAAAAGAAAAACAAAAAAAAAACAATCAAACCCAAAACAATGGCAATACCCTTAAATGACTTTCACTCGGTTTGAGGGGAAATTTTTTATTTGCATCAACTCAGCCATGATGGTTTTAGTGTTTTAAATTTGTATGGCTATAACCTTAGCCTATAATGACAGTCTTGTTAGTGAGTCTAATGCAAGGTACTTGGCGATGGTAAAAGCTGTGTAATTCATGGTTAAGTTGGTATCAAATTAAATCCTAATTATGCTTCGGTGGTTAAGTATATTTTGTTGTTGCTTGTGGGCATCGGATTAGTGTAATTTAAAAGAAATTGGGGTTAGGTCAGAGGAGTGACTATGGAAGACAATCATTCTTAATTTATCCCTTAGCCTGGCCTCGAGCGTAGAGGTTCTTCTTTAATGTGTATAAGACATCATTAAGAAACTTTCCTACCACCTGAATATTCATTAGAAAAAAGTAAATGGAGGAAACAATTTTGGTGGATAGTCAGTCCTCCATTAAAGCCTTTCACTCAACCACCACTTCCTCTCAATTGTCAGAACAGTGCAAAAAAATAACTGATCCGTGCAAGTAATCGGTTTAAAATCACTCGTCGACCATGAGTCGACCATGTAATCGAAGAAAGAGACCAACTCTGTGGCTCACACGAACCGACTGCGTCAAATCTCGTTCTTTATGGCCGACAATTTATCTTAATAGGACAAAGACGATGTTACATCTGGATAAATCCTCCATACGCTTAATCACCGGAATAATCACAGGACACTGTGCCATAAGTCACATGACAAGCAAATGGCTATCTAAGTCCAATGTTATTTGTAAAAGCTGCGGAGATGAGGAAGAAAGCGAATCGATCTAACATTTATTCTGCTACTGCCCCACCCTCCAAGAACGACGCCTCTGTACTTTAGGTCATAGATTCTTGGAAGACGACGTTATCAACAGATCGTGTACAGGTCACTGGGCAATCGGCACTCATGCCTCAATGATAGGTAACTGCCGCAGTTGCCAGAATGTAAATGTGGAGTCAAGCCTTTTCCATTTCCTGTGTGAACTCCCGGCGCTAGCTAGAGGCAAACAGCGCACACTAGGCAACTTCTTCCTTAAGCATGTTTCACGAAATTCCTGCCATAACATTTTGTAACATTATAGTAAGGCTCTCAACTACACAGGATGGATTTGATCAGTCTACACACACCATGGAAATTAGATTATTGTAAGCATCAAAAAGGCGCACTAGCGTTAATTTTATAAGGCGAGACCTGTCATACAACCAACCTACCTATCTCCTGGTAGTTCGTGCATTTTCGTGTTATCCTCAGCAAATACTCTAAAATTGTTACTTTCATAAGTAACTCTTTAAACTATCCACCTCCTAAACATCCCAAGCGGTCACATGTCGTCGCCCCGTCGCGTCCTTTTCCACCAGAAAAATCGATGAAACCTCTCAAGAAGACCCCAAAAGCCAAATCTGGCATCTTTTGATTCCAGGTTACTGAATTCTTTGCTTTTGTTTAAAGGGATTCTGACCGCGACGCAAAAGATCTATTGTACCAAAAAGTCAGTTTAGGGAACCAGAAGAGGCTAAATTCTTTTGATGACGTTGAGGATCACACTGGTAGAGAGTAAACGAAGTTCCATGGGAGTTAGGATTTCACTGTGGAAATGTTGTCTCCGGAGGGCACAAAGTGCCATGCAGTCACATAGAATACTCGTTTGTTCCGCAGTTTCGTCGTCCTCCTTGCAAAGACGACATTCAGTTTCCTGAATAAGACCTATTTTGTTTAGGTGATATCGAAGATGGCAATTCCCTGTTAGAAATCCCACTAATCTCTTGATACAATTTTTTCTACTGATGAGTATGTTTTTTATGGATTTATTTTGGAAGGGCTTAATGGCTCTTTTAGCCTGACGAAGACGAATTTTCCCAATAGGAGATACACACAGGTTTGCTTAGTTTAGTCGCTTTTACAGGCCAACATGAAAAAAATATAACAACGTGATCGCAAATGTGACTAGAGATGGTACTTCGTCACACACTCTGTCATTTGTAAAAAAAAAAAGTAAGTGCAAAATTTGAAGGCTAACACATTCGAAAAGAGCAATCCAAGTAAATGACATTGAGAGCAGAATAATGTAAACAATCGTGGACACGGAAGAAGAACCAGTTCAGGTGGATATACATGATCCAATCCCCACAGACTAGGCTCTAACTTCATGACCCGCACACGACTTTAATGCTTAATGGAGGTCTGACTTTGCTTTTCTCCACTGCATTTTTTAAGCCCGTTTCAACCTATTTTCTAAAATTATTTGACAGCAAATTCCAGCCATATTTGAAAATGTTCGCTGTCATACTAGGACAGTTCCCGTACTTGTCCAAAACTGCGAAAAACTACGAAAATCAGTCAAATCCTGTTCCCCTTACGATGATTTTCCGTATTTTTTCGTAGAAGAGAGAACTAACAAGAGAGTAAGAAATTTCCCCATGCTGCGAATTTTAGCCCAAGAAGTTTCTTTGGGCAGCTTTGTGCAAACTGTCAAATCTGTCAAATGTCACAAATTTTCATTTTTTTTTTTTGTTGTTCAATGCGTTTTTGTACTTTTGCACACTTTTACATCTCTCTGACAGATTTATACAGACAGAAATTTGAGAATCTGTGAGTTTTGGTGCACTAAGTACGGGAACAGACCTATACTTTGACAGATTCTGTTCCGTTCAATATTTTACCATAAGCTGCTATCTATTTTTCAAACTGAAGCCAAAATGGCTTCCCTTGTGACTAGCTACTCTATTTCAATGACATTTTATTTGATTGGCCAGTTGAACGCACCCATTGTCAGATTGAAACACGTTTTAAGTTTAACCCTTTGTTGACCGACGGTACTTATAAGTACCAGCATGTTTAACTTCAGATGAAATCCCTATAGGAACATATTTAGACACTGACTAAACAAGACTTTTAAGAATCATATAACCTCAATGAAATTTGTTTCTTATGTATTTTTAACCCTATTTTAGCCACAGATATAACGGTTTTTCTGACAGCATATTAGACTTTGAAGAAATTAATTTCAGTCGATTTCGGTACTAACAAACTAAATTGGTGTTTTTACACAGTTTCGATCCTGAATTTTATTAAATGCAAAAATATCATAGTTAAATAAAAAAAACTTAAAAAAAAAATTTAATTTTTATAACTTTAGTTATAGCCTAACGGTACTTTGGAGACTGACTTTCACATTTCATGCCTATGAGTCATTGAAAAATCCAAAATTGAATTTTCCATCTTAAAATATCCTCAACTAAAAAATTCTTCAAAAAAAATGGAGATTATAACTTTTTTTAATAACTTGGTCAATAAAGGGTTAAGGACCACATCATTCTTTGAGTTCTTATACCTATAAATTGCAGAAATGACTTGTTTTGCTCATTTATAAATTTTAGCGCTACCCATAGCAATTTTTCAAATTCTTAAAGTATTGCACACAAACCGATCTTCATTGGATAAACCACCATTTTGTGATTGCAAATCGTTTGCTTTAGGCATCGAATTTCCTCGACGTTTGCAAGAAAGATCTTAGCTGGGCAATTTATGCACAGAGTCTTAGAACTCAATCCGTATAAAATACAGTGGATTCAGCTCAAGAAATTGAACCATAAATAGCGCCGGCTAGGGTCCGATTGGACCCGGAAGTAGTTCGAAATTTAATCCGATTTCAGTGAAGAATTGCATTCCGATTAATATGGAAAGAAAACCACCGCATTTGAGTGCTGAAGGCCAGAAGGAACAAAGGCTAATTTTGCTGAGGCTCACGTGAACTACTAACTGTAGCGCCATCTGTCGTACTTTTAAAAAAAAAATCTGTAAATAGGCAGGGTCTCTCATACCAAACTATGTAGTGTAGGATATCGTTTAAAAGGTCTTGTTGAGCTGATTTAAAATACGAGTGTATAGATTAAATCATGTGGCGTGGTTTCCTTTTTTTTCTCTTCAAATAATTCCCCCCAATGAACTAAGTAACTAGGAAATTTGCGAAATTTGATTGGTAACACCTCATTACGAATTACAAAATACTTGTACATCCATGTCAAATAACTTACAACACCGTACTACTACTGATGTAAGTTATATAAGTGCACATTTCCTCCTTTCAATAACCGTAAACCATTTATATGGCTTCCACAGGCATCCCTTTACTTGATTGTAAAATATTGTGTTCAATGCAAATTTACAAATGTTTGCCACCGAACCACATTTAAGTTCCGTATCCGTATCGGCGTGTAAGTAATAAAAAGGGAAAGGTGATTTTGGTTAACAGGCCAATGAAAGCTATCTGTGAATGTTTTCAGATATACGAGACAATAAAAATGTTCAATCTTTCCTACCCACGCCCATTCGCGACCTAGGTCAATGCACCAGGCATTTCAGTGCCCGTCCTAAACCTTCAATTTCCAATAAAGTGTTTAATATGTCGTTGTTCTCTAGTGTATCTCAGATACATTTCGAAGAAGACCATCATCAACCATCGAACTACCAACGCAATCCAAGTTCAACGACAGACCTCAGCTTGATCTTAATCTTTACTCTTTCCCGTCTCTTTCGAGATTTTACGATATTTAAGCATTTAAATTTCGACTGTTTTCAGAGATCAGGAAAAAAAAAACATGAGAAGCTATCTTTCCGGTTTTTTTCTGGCTTTTCCTTTAGGCAGGTTAATTCTAGAGAATTTGTAAAGTAAACAGTCGAAACTCGAAACCCCTTTTCAAAGGTACATTGACTGTGATTTTAGTTCTCATTTGTTAATGACTTGCTTTACATTGTACCTACTCAGGTTTAATGTTCATTTAATTTCAGTTCCAAGAGTTAAGATACTTTATATAATTTTGTACAATGTATCTATGTAGGTGTATGTGGACCTAGAAGAATGTATTTTTGTAACTAAAACTGACGGAAAAATGGTACGGCGAATGGGCGTTGGGAAAATGGAGATCAGGGTTATCGTCTTCATATAAAGAAGAACGTAGGTACCGTCGAGCCTATATACATATGTACACACGTAAGTAGCAATCGATATGTCATACATTTTAGAGTGTTAACTTGAAATCGAAAGTCAAGCAAGAAATACAAGAAATTTTATATTAAATTTGGTAAACAACTTCCGTAGGTATACATTCTATCTATCTAAATATCTACGGGGGCGGATCGCAAGTGTTGTCGCCCAAGGCCATAAGAAGCATAATACAGTGGACTCTCGGTAACTTGAACAATCCAATAACTTGAACAAGCTATTTTTCCCCTATAGGTATTCTATAACTTGAACGGACAGTTGTTAAGACTCGATACCTTGAATTTTTCCATTAAGTACACTATAAATTGAACAATTAACTCTTACACCAACCTGAACATTAGAAAACACTCTCGCGTCAACAACTTTTGCTATTTCACACGAACATATGTAGCTGCAATTTACTAACAGAACTATGTTGTTCACAAGAATAGTTATTTTTGCCTACAGAATGAACGGTAATAGGGACAAAATAATATCTAAGTGGTTCATATTTTGTACAACCATCGCGAATTAGAAAAAAAAAAAACTGTGGTTCAAATTTTGAACCAGCTGCGCTGTAAGAGTTAACTTGAAGAAATTTTATGTGACAAGCAAAAACGTTCTAAATTTGTAATTTGCTACAAATATTAACGGTTTTAATAAAGAGGTTTTCCATAGCATTTCTTTTGTATGTATCTGAGCTGAAAGTTCTAAATCCGTGATTTTTTACTGTGCCAAGTTAATGCGCGTTGGAAACAAAACGTCTCATCTTGTTGATGTCGTTATTGTACAAAATATTGTTACCAATAAAGAATCAGTTTAACTGTTCGACAATGCCATCGAATTTGCCAGCTAAAACGAAAGGCCATTCTTGGAACTGACAGTTCTCCAGAGTCTTCGAGAACTTGTTTCACAAAACGTATATATAGCGCAAAGCCAAACAAATTCAAAAAACAAATCTTTTTTTAAACTTGTTTTAAAAATAAATATGTGGCTTATTATTTATTAATAAAAACAACATTTAACTGAATATGTTTAAAAAAAAAGAAGGGCTTTTTGTTTTGATCCAGTAACTTGAACAATCCAGTAACTTGAACGGCCCTGGTTTCGTACGTGTTCAAGTTAACGAGAGTCCACTGTAGTTCTCTTGTGATGGAATCTCCTGGACATTTACTTTATAGTTTTTACTTTGATGTGATACTTTTCTTAGGTTTCAATTGGTACGTATGTATAAAGATTTAAATTGTTCGCCGTAATTCGCGGCCTGTTTGGCCTTTAGTCGCGCGCCTTTGGTCGCGCGCCCTGAGTATAATGAAAAATGTACACACGGCGACTTTTTGGTCGCGGGCGCTCGTGTGTACAGTTCTATTAGTTTTCTATATACTCATGGCGCGCGACCAAATGGGAGCGCGGAAAAAGACGCTCATGTGGCAAAGGCCTAAATCAGTCCTTGGACTATGTTATGTACGTTGTTTAGAATCTCTAAGTTCGGTATTACACGATGATTCAATTTGAGTCACATTTCTTGGTTGTTCTCTTTTATTCCCAAGAGGCTTGTGCAATTTCACTCTTTTTCCTTTACTTTAGGTGGCGGGGTGAACATGGGCCTACTTCTCGCAACCATTTGTGTGTGCGTCTTATATTTTTGCACGAATGGAAAGGACCTACAGTTTTTTACCGACTCCGAACGGCGAGTTGAGAAGCTCATTGACAAATGATACTCTTTGTCAGGCATTCGAAAGAGGTGGCAACGCGAAAAAAAATGTAAGGTGTTTGATGGGATTGAACCCGAGCAGCATCGCGTAGTAGTCCAACGCACTGACCACTACACCACAGTGCCGACTTATACTGTATACTTACTTGTGTTTTCTATCAAAATTACTTCTTGTGCCCATTTTGGGACACACTTTACGTGATCTTGTAACTTGATTTCACTGAATCCTGTTCAGCGAAAAGCGCTGAAATGGATTTAATGGAACTCAGTTCTGTTTTCTAACCAAATCCTTAAAAGTTTATTTTTAGACCCCAGAAGAGCGGTTCTCAATCTCAACTACATAACTTGGCTTTTCAAAGATTTATAGAAGGCTATAATTACTTACTTTACTCTCATCAGTACCTACATCTCCCCTAAATCCCTTTATTTCTCCCCACTGCTTCGAATTAAAAAAACTCACAAGGACACAAGACTGTCCGAAAATATCCTGGATATTAAAAAATAAGAAAAGTGAAGCACACTTCTAGCGAGGCATGCTTGCTTAGGTAGTGTGCGTAAAAGATTTTACCCAGCCTTTGAACAAACCTAACGACATGTTCCAGTTACGTTTTTTTTAGCTGCTTAAATTCCATGCAAATTTTAAAGATTACAAAAAAAAAAAAACTCTGAAAGACGTCCATGTTTCAATTCAGAGAAATACATAAATAAAACCATCTCTAGAACATTGCAACAAAGCAATACGTCGTAACTCGTAACCACAGAAACCTCAATACGTTACGTACACGTACACACCACATCAAAGCAAAAAAAAAAGAAATGAAATATAGAACCTTCATGGTTATCAACATTTTCTTGGAAAATATACCGACAGAAGGAGAGGTCAACAATAAATTCAATATGAATGACATTCCCCCGAGCCGCCGAGTACCTCCACTCCATTTCGTTTTCAATTTATTTTCGTATCTGTATCTGTATCGCAACACGCGCCCATGTGAAAATATACCTCAACACCAAGGTTACCTGTCTCCGGCTGAATTGCATTATGTTCTTAGCTGTCCTTCGATTTGGACCCTCGTCTCTGATTGATTGCATTGCAGGTGTGCTATTGTGATGCGTGTACAAAAGAATTCCAAAGCAATTTACCAAAACAGGTAAGTAACTGTTGTACAGACATAATCCGGAAGAGGATTGACTATGTATTATCTTAGGGAAGACCGATTTGTCATCGACTATAGTTGACCTCCAATAAGAACTTAATAAGACTGGCTTTTGCCTTTCCAACGTTCCGTTCCGTGGTGATCTAATTCTTTTCCCATTCCCATAGGATCGACTGACTTTTGACAGAAAAGTTCTCATGCGGTCTAAAATATGACATATCACTTCATTTTTTTTGAAAATCACGTCACGGTGTATTAATTCTTTCGAAATGACATTAAACTAACGGTGTGAGTAGTCTTGGGTTGGGGAGGGTGGACAATTGTTTCCAAAAATGGTTCTGTTTTGTAGGACAGTTTCTCTTACAGCTTGGCCTATAAGTCTTCTGAAACTTACTGAAGTGAAACGGAGGGTGCTGTCAGCTCAGTTCGGAAGACAAACACACCCATGTACCGACATTTTCATAAATTTTACAGTGAGGAAGGTTATGACGGTATGGAAGACAATTGGCAATTTCATTTAAATTTTGTTTGCTTTTTTGGCTACGTGCTTTGTCCTATTATGGGTTTCAAAGTTCTTTCTTACTTCAGACTCAAGTACGTACTCTAGATGTGCTATTTCCTAAATTAATCGGTATCAAGGCTTTAAGTCAACCACAGTCCATCTTTAGAAGTTTCGGTACATAAAGCAAAGTATCTACATATAGTGGACGTCCAGTATAACGAATGTCGATATACCGAATTTTTGATATAATGAACGCTTATTAAAATTACACCAGTGCGCCCATGCAAGAACTCTCGCAAAAGACAATACAACTTTTAAAACCCAAATTTTCATCCATCTGTCAACTCATGGAAATCCCATGGAAATCATACGGGAAGTGTTTATTCTTTTGGGAGTTCATTTTGGGTAGAATATTTCTTATGATCAGTTTTTTAATTTGTTAAAATCTATAAAGTGAAAGTATAATTCGTCACTGCTCCAGGAAATTCTCTTTCTTTTGACACTTCATTTATTAAAATTGGTTAAGCATGAGAGCCGCAAATGGTACCTAAAAAAGTATACTACAGAAATAATATATGCATATGAATATGATGATTGGCATCTCTAAATTGCGAACGTTCATACAAACTTGGTATCCGATATAACGAACATACCTATTTATAATCGCGTAGGTATTTATCTGCAAACCATGTACCAAAATGTTTCGGTTCTGGATAACGACGCGACGCTCCAAGTTACTCAACCGCAGAATAGATTGTTTAAAGGACGAGAAATTGTGTAATTGGGGTAAGGCTTATGCCACCCAACGTTACACTGTTAGTCCAGCTGAGAACGTTCTCCGTGTTGAACTGCAATAGTTTGCCAAATGGAATGGTCCCGACATCACTGGTATGAAGAGAGAGTTTTAACTCTTTGATGTAATTGTCCACGTAAATGTGCGAGAAATGTTTTGATAAGAGTCTCTGGAGATTTTCATGAAGACTATGAAATTCCACTTTGATTCTTTTCTTTCTTCTTTCTTTACGTGGCGCTCGCAACCATGTGTGTGTGCGTGTTATAATATTTTTCCATGAATGTAAGGGACCTACAGTTTTTTGCCGACTTCGAGTGGCGAGTTGAGAAGCTCCCCATGACGAATGATACTCTTTGAATGCTTGTCAGAAATTTTTTTTTTTTTTTTTTTTTTATTATATAATCTACATACGCTAAAGGGGATATGAATGCCCTTATAATGTTTACACACAGCGCGAGCACATGAAGGACGAGAACGAGAGACAGACGGATCGACGTAGTGGTAGGAAACTCAGATGATAGGTTTCAATTTCAACTAACTCTATGGGTGGTGTCCAGGATAACTGGAGAGTTCTGTATTATTTTTGTACTTGCTTATGATTCACAGGAGTTTTTTCCAGATGTTTCTTATTATAGTTTGTGCGATCAATTTCTTCAGCCATATCCAACATTCTACTGCCAGTGTTATGCCTTCGCAGTAGGTTTCGATATTAACTTCTGAAACTGATCAACTTATTTTTACTTCGTGATAAATAAATGCTTCGAAGACATCTGGATTCGAACCGTGAACCTTCCGCATGACAAGCGACGACGACTACCACTACGCCACGGCCACCCACATTCGAAAGAGGTGGCACCGTGAAAACACTTTTGGGTGTTTGCTGGGATTGTACCCGGAGCGGCATATATAGTAGTCCAAAGCACTAACCACTATGCCACGGTGCTCACTTGATTCACTTTGATTATTGCGAGAAAATGAGAAAAGCTGGTAAATTGTGTTTTTCCAGAAGTTATCAACTCTGTTTTTATACCATAAATTAGTTTCAGGATTGACTTTGTTCCCTTATCTTACTTTCGGACCATTCATTCTTTGCAGACCTACAAACTAAGAAGCTGTAAACTGATTTTAAAAAAATTACTTAGGTTTTTCTAATTACACTCGTTTAAAAGTTGGATGGTTTCCTGCATAGTTAATGACTGTTTACCAATGAAAATAAGCCTTTTCGGTCTGAATGTTGGGCATGCACTTATGAAATGACTTATAATTCTTATGATTCTTTCGATTTCAGGTTGCAGAGCATACAGAATTGATAGAAGCTTCCATTGAAAGGGTTACCATTTAAGGAAAGCCCCTTCGGGTAGGGGATAGAATATACCCGAGGTAGGCATGCCTGTCGTAAGAGGCGACTAAAATCCAATCTCCGTATACCGAGTGTATAGTGTATACAAAAATGCAATGGACAAAACAAAAAGATTAATTACCCCAGGTGGCAGTCCAGCTTTACTGAAAAATCCACCCTCTTCGGAGGTCGGCTCTACGGATTCTGGGGAGAGCCATTTATTGCAATCCAATGACCCTTTCACAAGAAGTGCAAGGGTATCTCGATCTCCTCCATCAAGATCGCGTAACTCCGCGAAAAAAAGTCCGCCGGGAGCGCCGCAGCGCGAAAATCAGGACTTAGTGAAATATAAAAGCTTTGAGGAAGAAAATAAAGTACTCCGAATAAAGCTTAACGAAATGGATCTACTCTATCAAGATCTTAAGAAAGAGATAGATCTATTAAAAGAAGAGAATAAGGTTCTAAAGAACACACACTCGCAGAAAGAGCGCGAATGTGCTCCAGCACTATTAGATAGTCGGGAGTACCACACCGATGAAGAAGAGCTAGCACGCGAAACGAATCGGGTCCCTAAGAAAAGACCTACTAAAAAACGGAGAGCCGGTTCTTCGCCCGAAGTCGTGCCCTTAAACGAAGAAAAGCGTAAAGAACTGCAAGAAAATCAACGTAAAACGCAATTTCGTTTACCGCCACCAATAAACATCGTCGGGATAACGGAATATAATAAGTTGCATAGCCTCCTTAAAGGAACGATAACATCGAAATTTAACGTCACATCTTTGAGGAATAATGTGTGGAAGATTAACGTCGATGACCATGACGACTATCGCGCACTGTCCCAGAAACTTAATATCGATAAGATTCAGTGGTATACTTTCGAAATCAAGTCAGAAAGGCCACATCGTGTTGTAGCAAGGGGACTTCACCCCTCGTGCACAAAAGAAGAGATTATGAGCGACCTTCAAGACAAGGGCTTTAAAATTCTTGATGCCGTTAATATCATCAAGAAGGAGAAGCAACAATCCGAAATAGATAAGGACATCTTGGTAAGGCGTGGACTTCCGCTTTTTATGCTAACATTCGATAAAGCTAATAGTATCGACGATATTTATCGAATAAAAACCATATTGAATATCGTGGTCAAAATCGAGCCCATGCGTAGAAATTTAAAAATAATTCCGCAGTGCAAACGTTGCCAAGGATTCAATCATACGCAAACGTATTGTAAAAAAGAACCACGGTGTGTGAAATGCGCCGGAAATCACCTCTCCCAAGACTGCCGAGTAAACAAGCAAGCCTCTGCAATCTGTGCTAATTGTAAGGGAAAGCACCCGGCAAATTATAGAGGCTGTGAAGTAGCCAATGAGTTGCAAAAACGAAGAGATACACTCCATAAGCCTCAAAATAAAATAATAAAACCGCTAACTAAGGCAAATGGTAAGATCGGTCAGGAGAACGTAAACAAACAAAAACCACCGGGTTCAGAGCGGAAGAAGGTGGTGATAACAGAAAAGCCCTCGACTTCTGGTCTTAAAATAAACGGTAATAAAAAGCCATTAGAAAAGACATCGGGTAATAGCCCTCGGACAGCAGGAGTGCAGACCTACGCCCAGGCTGCAGCATCCGAAAAATCAAAAAACCTCGAAATCCCAACGGACCCTGCTTCTCAAGTTTTCTCAATTATTCTCGCGAAACTTGAAGAGCAAAGCAAAATAAATAAAATGATTCTCGATAGGTTGGTTAAGCTCGAGAGTTATTCACGGAAAACGCGTACTTCATCTAGAATATGAATGAAAAAAGAATGTTAAAAATATGTACTTGGAATGCAAACGGACTTTTGCAAAAACTTGACGAATTGGAAATATTCATGCGAGAAAAAAATATTGACATTTGCTTGATTTCTGAAACTCACGTGAAAAAGGAATCGCATTTAAAAATAAAAGGCTATACTGATTACCACGCTTGTCACCCTTCGGGCAAAGCGAGAGGCGGATCTTCCTTGTTTATTAAAGACTGCATTGAACAATGCGAAGACCTAAAGATAGAGCTTGAAACTCTGCAACTGTGCACAATTCGAGTTAAAAATAGTCAGCGTACTATTAAAATCTCATCTATCTACTGTCCACCGCGTTCCGCGCTTGAAAAAAGTGATTTTACTAACTTATTTAAATCGCTGAAACCTAATTTCATTATTGGCGGCGATTTTAACGCGAAACATACGTTCTGGGGCTCTAGATACATCTCGCAAAAAGGTAGGATGCTCTATGGGGCAGGTATGGAGTACAGTTGTGATTTTCATTCGACGGGCAAACCGACTTACTGGCCAGCTGATACTTTGAAAATACCTGACCTGATCGATTTCTTCGTGGTGAAAGGAATATCTAACAACCACATAAAAGTTGAAGAAAGCTTTGATCTGTCGTCTGATCATTCCCCAGTTATTTTGACATTGAGCGAAAAACTATTATTTAACCGAGAGCCAGCGAAATTAACCGGCAGAACAACTAACTGGGAAGGCTTTAGGAACGAAATCGAAGTAAATGTTGAACTGAGCGTACCGCTTACGACACCCTATGAACTTGAAGTTGAAGTCGATCGTTTCGTTGAGATAGTACAGCTCGCCTCTTGGAATAATACGCATAATCCAAGAAAAACGCCAGACAAATACGGTCTACAATATCCTGCTGAAATAAAGGAATTAATTAGGGAAAAAAGAAAAGCGCGTAAAAGATGGCAGCAGAGTCGTGCTCCACAGCATAAAGCATATCTGAATCGTCTCTGCAATTTGTTAGCATTAAGGATTTTAAAAATCGTGCGATGGGCTCTTACCTTGAGAGTTTAACAGCGAAAAAAGAGTCCAATTATTCCCTTTGGAAAGCTGTAAAAGGCACGAAAAGGCTCAAAATCCCTGCGCCGCCACTTAAAATAAATCAAAATGAATGGGCAAGGGAAGATAAAGAAAAAGCGGATATTTTTGCCGCCCATTTGGAAGAAACCTTTAAACCGAACGTTGGTCAAGTGGTTCATGACAACATCAACATCACAAGGATGGTAGTTCCACCATCTGACGATTTAACGCGCAGATCTGCGACGCTTAGAGAACTCGCACGTGAGATCGCGAAACTAAAACCTAAGAAAGCTCCTGGTTATGATTTGATTACCGGAGAAATTCTCAAAGCCTTACCTAGAAAAGCATTAATTAAGCTTCTCCATATTATAAATGCTGCACTCAGATTAAAACACGTACCGAGCCAATGGAAAGTTGCGGAAGTCATAATGGTTTTAAAACCAGGAAAACCGTCATATGAAGTAAAATCATACAGACCAATATCGCTTCTTCCAGTCATATCCAAAATTTTCGAGAGGATATTACTAAGGCGTCTCCAACCGGTTATAGAAGCAAATAATCTAATACCTGACCACCAGTTTGGGTTCAGAAGTAAGCATTCGACGATTGACCAGGTGCATAGAATTACTAACGTAATCGAAAAAGCACTAGAAGAAAAAAAGATATGCTCAACCGTATTTCTTGACGTCTCGCAAGCCTTTGATAAGGTGTGGCACGAGGGCTTGAAATGCAAACTACGACAAGTACTTCCCGCAAACCTATACGAGATTTTGAACTCATATCTCGGGAATAGACTCTTCCGTGTTAGAAATGGAAACGAATACTCCGAGCTCAAAGAAATTTTGGCCGGCGTACCGCAAGGAAGCGTTCTGGGGCCGCTTCTCTATCTGTTATATACTCGTGATATACCGAAAGAAGATGGCACTATCCTTGCTACGTTTGCCGACGACACCGCTATCCTAGCGGTAGGTAAAACAATCGAGGAAACGACTGCCAAACTGCAAAACGCATTAAATAAAGTAAATGAATGGACGAAGGACTGGCGGATCGCCCTTAACGGAACTAAATCTGTTCACGTGAATTTCACTTATAGGAAAATTAATGACTTGCCCATTTTTATAAATTTGGCCCGAATACCCTTTGCAAATGAAGCCAAATACCTGGGAATGACACTCGACGCAAGGTTGAAGTGGAATTCGCACGTGAAAATGAAACGTAAAGAACTAGATATCAAATATAGAGAAATGTACTGGTTGATCGGAAAACATTCCCACCTCAGTACCGAGAACAAACTGCTTTTATACAAGCAAGTGCTAAAGCCGGTGTGGACCTACGGTATACAACTTTGGGGTTGTACCAAGAAAACAAATGCCAAATATTTTACAGACCTTTCAAAATAAAGTGCTAAGAGAAATTGTCCAAGCACCGTGGTATGCTAGAAACGACGATATCCACAGGGATCTCGGAATTCCGACAATCGAAGCTGAAACTAGAAGCATCGCGCGAAAACATAGAAACCGACTAATCGGACATGTTAATAATACAGTCCTACTTATTTTGGATGAGAGCAATTTATTGCGCCGACTACAAAGAACAAAACCTTTCGACTTGGCGAGATAAGGATTAACCGCGTCTAAATTGTGGAACATGCAGGATCTTTCATTGGAAAGTAACCTGCCAAACGTTTATATTTCGTGATAGAAAAATTGCTTGATAAGTAGTATAACTTAGTTGCAGTATCTAACAAATTTATATCGAAGGGTGGTGTTTTTGGTCAGTAAGAATCTGACACTACTAAAAAAAAAAAAAAAAAATTTAAGGAAAGGAGCTCACACTTTGTTTTGAAAATCAATGATATTTCAACATAACTAAAGAGTCATGGAAGTAGTCTAAATCGAAAAATATCGATCTTAGGGAAAATTGATAAGGATCAAAATTGAAATGGAAATTTAATTCCAACCAACTTTGGTAATGACCATTTTTCGTGTAAAATTGAAATCAAAAGAGTTATTCAATAAACAAAAATGCACCCTCAAATTAAAGATGGCGGATGACGCAACAGGGTTGGAATGCCAAAAACCGAAATGTAGACTGCCAGTGAGCCCCCAACGATTTCCGAACGAAAATTGCTGCGCGGAATTTTTTCCGTGTCAGCCACTCTTTGGATCTAATTCGACTGGGCTATTTCTACGGTTTAGATTAAAGTTAAGTTGTCTTTATAGCAGCCTGCTTTCAGACTCCCGAGCCTTTAAGATGAACGAATCCCGAATAGAGTCTTCATTTTTCTGAATAATGCGGTTAAATTTGTCTTTCAAATTACGAAGGTTGTTCATATCAATATGTAGCGTTTAGCCACACGTGTTACCAATAGTTTGCCATCTTTCATACCACCAGTCCTTATTCCTCAACTCATACAATAGCAGTTTTTTGAAAGTCTGGATTCTTCATAATGGCTGTTTATCTTGATTATGAAGTCGGCTTGTGACTTGAGTGTGTTCGTCAGGAGTTTCGATAGTCCGGTTCCCAAGTATATAGCGTAACTAGGCGTATTTTGGAGTAGATTTAAGAGTTTTTGATGTTTAAACATCTTAATTTTCGTTGTGGGCAAATTTTTCGCCATCGTCCGTCACGCGTAACAAAACTTAGTACTAGTGCTTTTTACCCATATGGTAATACGGAACCGTTCGCTCTAACTCAAAAATGTCTGTCAGGATAAAAACATCAAGCACCGTTCTTCCTAGAAACTTGAAATTCGGAACACTTATACATTACGGTGGCCCACATACATGGACAGCATATTACTCAAAAATATTGTGAAACAACTATACAGGGTTAAATGTAATCTCAAAAAAAAATCTGAAAAAAATATCATGTGTAACATGACATGAAGGGGCTCGAAACAAAGATTCCAAAAATGTTTTTCTTAATTTTTTCTGTTAGAAACTTTGGAAGTTATTGCCAAAAATGCGTGAAAAATATCAGACCAAAAAGCCTCCTACAGTTTTCTCGGAAACTACTGAAGTCAAAAATATGAAAAAATCATAGTTTGTAGATAATTAACTATAATTTTAAAGATAACTTAGCGAATCTCGTAAGTTGCATAGGTTTTGAGAAATTCACGTCGAAAAATTCAATTTCTCAACAGATTAACTCGTAAACCACTGGACCAATTTTGAAGAAATTACCACTATTCGATTAACAATAATTTTGGGAAAATTAAAGGCTATCCAAAACTTTGCTGCCATATAAAAAAATAAATAAAAATACGGATTTTGCCAGGAAACGAACCTGAGACCCCTGAACTCAGTAGTAGTACAGCGCAAAAAAGGTTAATGGACGCGCTACACACTTAGCCGCGTTCTTAATGTTTATCCAATTTCTCATAGTGAATAATATTTTTTTATTTTTTTTTTTTAAAGGGGTACTGACCCGCCAGTTGCGGAGGGCACCGCAACCTAAAAGATCTATTGTACCACATTATATAATAATATTACTTATTACAATTTAGAGGTGGGTCGTTTTCGTTTTTTGTGTTTACGGAACGAAACAGTTATTTAAACAAAATATAACTACATAGTTTTAAAACTACGGAACCCTTTGAGCTCGAGTCTGACTCGCACTTGGCCGTTTTTTTTTTTTTTTTTAATAAAGTTCCTATGGAATTTTTCGATTTCTTCGTACACATAAGCCCCCCAAACTTGAGAAGCATAGCAAGGAGTTGATTTTACAATTGAATTAAATACCTTATACATATGTACATTGCAGAGAAAATTATTCTTTTGTTTGAGAACACATTTTTCCATGAAAAGTTAAGCAAACCAATAGCATTTTTGGTTAGGTGTTTGTTGAAATCCAACGCTGTATTCAGTTTGACTGCCAAATAATTTAACCTCTTTAGCTGTTTTCAGAAGATGACCATCGTATTTCTTACATTCTGACATTGTGAGCACTTGGAGATCGCGCAAAGATCATCATTTTTGACTTTACTGTATTAATTGACAGCCTCCACCTCTTGCAGTAACATGATAAGCGATTGACCAGCATAGGTATGTTCCGGTGATTCGGAATAAAAGTGTGAATTTGAACTGTATGCTAAAGCAGTAAGTTTTTTAGCTAATGCGTTAATATGGGTGGCACAGGTTAATGTTGATATGTCCGACATAGTCACGTGAATGTGGTTTCAAGAAAATTAAACTTAAAATCTCAACGTGTCTTTAATGTTCTAAAAAAAATACACAAAACATCTTCCGATATAAAGAACATTCTCGTTTTAGCGAACAACCTCAAACATTACATCATTCGATATATTGCACGTCCACTGTACTTCTACTTAGCATACATATATGTATGTACAAGTACTCTATCAGTCGCCCGTTAAGGATTCCAGATGAAAACTCTACTCATTGCTGGAGTGAAGTGTTTTTTTTTTCTTTATTAATAGTGAACGAATCAAAGAGATCACTCTATTCCCCATCTTCTATAGTTTCTTTTAGTTGGTATCGAATTTTTTGCTGTAGGGGCTCTGAGCATGCTTCTGAAACTCGTTCATAAGAAAATATTGAAGTTCATTAAACTAAACTTCAAATACTGCTTAAGAATGCATTATGGATGCTTCCTTCGTTTTCTGACCTGTCAGAAAAGTACCGAGATTGGGATACTTCAAAAGAAAAAGTTTTTTTTAGATTTCTAGTTTTAAAAGGTGTGTTTGTCTTTTCAAGTCCCAACACCTTGTGTACAAATTTCGGATTCTTCTCCAGTCACCGCATCTTATTTTCCCTTCAACGATATTAGCATGAAATCATCTAACTTACTTAAGATGCACTCCCATTCAAGTCGCAAACCACTAAACCCTGACCGGTTTCCGTCTTTTCTCACCAATTAACCTAAAACCTTAAAGCTCAGTTGATACTTGTTTCACCGTATCGACACCGAACAACATGACAATCAGAGAATGTTTCAATTCAGTTTAAAAATCACTTTCGTCCCACAATAGCAGCATCGCATCAAATCCCATTATGAACCCACCCACGTAACGTTTGACTCTCACATCGGAACACAGATTACAGCACTACCACGAAATAAAATGAATAAAAGAAAATCTCCATCCAAATGTCAAAACACCCCGTCATCTTAAGCGTGCGACTGTGAAACCTAAGCTGCCGATCACGGACTCCACTCCACACCCACGATCAATCTCGATCAATTGGCAAAGCCACCCGCTGCTCCTTCCTATCACGAGAATCCGATTACGATTGTTTGGCTTTTAATTCATTCTATCTATCTGCAAACGTTAACATCACGTATTAGAACGGATTATGATTTCGCATTCGATTCCGCCGAGAACGGATTAATTCGAATTACGTTGTTAATTAGTCTGCAAGTTTCCATTTACATAGACTTCAAACGTATACGACTTTGGCAGTGATCTACGCGACGCGTCGTGATCTGCTGATGTTTACGTCTACGTAATACGTAACGATCTGTCAGGTCCGCCCACTGAGTATGTTTTGTCTCAGACTCTTCCGGGATGGCCTCATGCTCTTCGTGATCCAAACGGATATGGAGATGGACTTATAAGGCAGGCGGACTATGGCTTCATTAAATTGAATTGTCTGCTCCAAGTATGCAGTTATGGCGGGTAATTTTCAACAACAGGGTCATGCTTTGAATGTTTCGGTCATAAAGTTTTATTGCATCTAGAGATGGTAGATGGCGGTATATGTACGTGTAAACTTTATGACGATTTCATAAGAGCGCGGAATAAATTTATTGGCAATTTATTTGATTTACATTCGAAGATGGGGGTTCTGTGATTTGGATGCGCATAAGAAGCGGTGATTTTAAGTAACGCTTTGCTTGTTTTAAATTGTATGACATAACATCACCGTTTGGTCTTTGGACACCTGATGCGTTGAATATCGTAATGCTGCGTTATGACTCAGAGACAGAGATTCAAAGAGTTTAGGGTTCAATATGTCTTTGTTGTGCTTCCAGCTGCTGCTGTTAATCTATCGACTTAAATCTTTATATCCCCAAATAAAACTCATTTGGACTTCTGTGGATAGTCACTAGAGCCAATAAGAACAAAGACCTAAGACGAACCATTGTAAACGGTATTATTTACTCTTGAGACATATCTTTGGAAACATTTTCTCGGGACATGGGATAAGCCTTTCCACCTTTCTCTTCCTGCCAAATAGTATCCAGCGAAACAACTCTACAACTAACCCAGAGACAGAATCGTCGGGTCACATTTTTTTACTTAAAGGCTACGCTAGCAATAAGACCGTATGTGGCCCCAGAGACTATAAAGCCAGTTCAGTCGTGAAGTCCGAAGCCACTGAACCAGTCAGTTGTTGGATGATATTTAATTGAAACTTTGATAGATGGATGCGTGCCCCTTTGTGGCCTTCCAAGCCATGAACTCTTCTAGCATTGATTTAAATCGCCTCTCTGAGGATTATCAGTGAGCCATGCGGCGAAGACTTATCATTGCTTTATCCGTTTGTTATCAATTCGAAGAAGACTTTCGAAAGCCTTTCGGTTAAGGTTAGGTTGAGGGGGGTTTAAGAGGCTAAGCCATTTGAAAACACTAGGCACCAGAGTAGACCTATCGCAATCCCATAAGAATTCCTCCAAGGATGGAACCTTAACGGCCACAATTTCCTCAAAACATTTTATTACTGTGGAAACGAGTCTATATTTGATTTGGCCTACCTCAAGTAGGAGCCTAAAATGCGTGCTCTGTCCTGACATTTACACAGAATATGTGCGATATCCTCTGCTACACCTACATTTATATCATTGCAAATATTTTGCAAATATCCGTGCCTATGAGTCCGAGCCTCTTGGCGTGTTTTCCCAGGGGGCAATGCCCAGATAATATTCCTATAGCTATTCTCATTTGTGCTCTGCCAAGTCTAAGGATTTTACTATTCCTTTTACGATCCAATGACGGCCGAAGTACCTTAGAAACCCTATGTCCAACTATGTTAAACTATCTATGGTCCGCCCTTCTAGTGAAACTTTCTTTTACGCCTATCTCTACCTGTCCTATCTCTAGAAGTGAACTTATAAGGGCTGAACTCAGTCTTGCCAATTCGTCGATTAGCTCGCCTGCTCGTCTTTGGACGAATAGAGGAGAACACAACGGGCTTGACTCACGGCCTACGTGAAAAGGTTCTTTCTCACCTAACCAACTTGAATGGTTGGTTTCTGAGGGTCATAGTGACAGAAATGTTTCCGCCAAGATAGTATGTATTTAGGATTGAGACGTTAAAGGCGCGATAAGATCGTAAGTCTCTGCTTAGCATCCTGACTCGGGCTCAAAAAAGTTTTCTAAAAGTACGAATGTTTGGCAAGCCTTCTTAGGAATGATTAAGCCAATCCATTTGTCCGCCAAAAATAGATTAGGTAGTAGTGGCTGCCGATAATTCGGGTACCAGCACACTTATTTGCAGATGTCCATTTTGTGATACCAAAGGTCTTTGGGGATATGTATCTCCGCTGCTCATGAAATCCATTTGGAGCTTTGTTAATATAAAGCGAGATAAACTTCTTACATCCCAAGATTCTTAAAGCAGTATTCGTCTTCTACGGAAGGGATGAAATGAATAGCACTTTCTTCCTCGTCTGTACAACTTCTGTGGAAGTCGTTCGAAAGGATGCCAAGACTAGTTGCATGTCTGGCACCAATAACCTTGCCCATTTCAGGGAAAGAACATAGTTTGAGCATTTCAAACTGGGCCAGATCTGCCTAGTGGTAAGGCATTAAGATCTCCCTTACCATCTAACATTGGTTCTATTGACTATGTCAAGTAACACAAATAATAAAAAGGAAAAATAGTTTCAAGAAGCCGGGCGCAAGGTCTCTAGCTTAGCTTACGCAAAAATTTGTTTTCTTTTCTCTTTATTGAAGTGGAAATAAGAAGTTTATCCTGGAAAGCTATTGCCTTAGAATTGTTAGAAACGGAAAGATATCTAGTTGTGACATCACTATGGACCAATACTGGTCTACGTGAGGCTCAACCGCCAACCCCCAACCTAACCTAGCCTAACCTATGGATTGGGAGTTGAGTTACTTACTTGACTTTTGCTGGCACTATAGTTAGGTATGAATTTGAACATCAACCAGCAAGCCCCTCCAGTCAGCCGTCTCCAGTTCCGAACAACAAGCTATGGTTTAAGGTCGGATGTCGTCCCCTTCAAAGTCGCCCCTCTGAGTTATATTCGAAAATTCATAGGGTGGGGTGTGAGCCCTGTTGCCCATCTAAGCTAACCCCCTAATACGTTCGATCACCCACATAAATGTCGCTTAAAGATACGCCTCTTTCAAGTACAGTCGAACCCGCTTATTTGAAACCCGATTAATTGAAAAACCCGCTTGTATGCAAAATGCATTCTATTCCCGTATACCTATTCACAAATTTCATACAAACTACTCCGCTTTGTTGAAACCCGCTTAAGTGCAAAACTCGGATAGCTGAAATAAAAATTCTTAGACAATTATATCTTTTCATAGAAAAGGCTCCATTTATGGAAAAATTGAAATGTGTCACAAAAAAAGAAAAAAAGTAATGAGGCAGGCTTTGAATGGATTTACAAACTCATTTTGTCGTTTTTTATGTGTACCTTCATCACTAAAGTTTAACTCTCATAGTGTTTGTTAGTACAAAATTTTAGGATTACCTAAATGAAATATTTTTCTGTTGTCCGAAGCTCGTTTAAATGAAATTGTTTTCAGTTATTCGAAGTCCGCTTAAATGAAAAACCCGGTTAATTGAAATAAAAACCAAAATGTTTACTCATTTCATTTAAGCGGATGCGACTAGAATAGGACCAAAAAATAGACTATGAAACTTCAAGGGCGCTTTCATTTGCTTCTTGGCAACCTTCTGTGTCGTAAACCTAACAATCAATGTTGGTTGTTAGGGATTTTTATACTTTTGGTGGTACATATATGTATGTATGTACCAGCGCGTCCCGAAAGGGTTAACCGGACCTCGGATAACTGAAAAAAAAAATTCAGTTAAGCAAACATCGTATACATACGAAAACAAAACAAATTTTATAAAATCAATCTTAAACAGCTGAAAAACGTGTTGTTCCACTTAAGCGGGTTTCACTGTAACTGCATTTGATCTCCATGCTTATATCCCAGGTAGGTAAAATCCCACATTTCGAAAAACAGGCCTTGAACGAAATTCTCAAGTCTATCTCTGTATATGTAGTATAGTTAATTTCAAATTTATTTATTTATTTATTTGTCACCAAAGATTACACTTTCATAGACAGAAGCAGAAAACAAAAATACAAAAATTTATAAATATACATGTATATGAAAAATAAAGTTAAAAACAGGGCAAACAATTATGACTGAAGACCATCAAGTAATATTCTTTTTATTGATGAAATCGATAGGTTAAAGTCAATTAAATGGACATTTACATTATACGAAATCATCAATCCATTAATTGAGGAAGAACGACCGTAGTTTGTACGAGAGTGTGCTACTCTAAAGAATCTAGAGCTTCGAAGATTGAGTGAAGGAACGTTTAAGTTGAGAAGGTCAAGAATTTCTGTAGACTCAATCTCACCTCGATCTAAAGGAATCAGAAATAAGAATATCTTTTAAATTTAATAAAGAAAAAATGTTGAAAGAAGGATGATACAAATCTTCCGGAACGAGAGGAGTAAGATCCCTGGATACAAACGTTTCGTCACTGTTATTAGTGAAGATGAGGTCCAAAGTACGATCCATGTTGTTTTTAACATTATTCACCTGGAGTTGACCAAGTGAATGGAGCGTATCCACGATCTCAGCTCCAAGTGTAGACAAAGATATATCTGGATTGAGATACGTACAATCAGCATCCCACGATGTCCAGTTAATGTTGGGTTGATTAAAATCACCAAGGATGTATATTATGCCCCTATTCCGTAAGACAATTTTTGTTAAGTTGAGTTGAAATTTGGTTGAAATTTGAAATTCGGTATTACTGAACACAACTCTGAGAAAAAGAGTTGCCTGTCAACATAAAACCAAGATGGCGAATCCTCTCTAGAGTTGTGTGGGAATTCTTCTGGTATTATGGTAGACAACTCAGTTATGTTTTGGTTGCTAGAGCTGTCAAAAACTAACAACTGGGTTTAAGCAGTTGTTTGAGAGTAAATGTTGAGATACGAAAGGTGGAAAATGAACAAAAAGACGTATATCGGACAAATGAAATAATGCAATATTATTAATAACGTCATTAAAAAAAATGTGTGCAGATTAAAAGCATATAGTCCACATCAGTTGGAGAAAATAGTTTTACATCTTCAGCACTCGGAAGTGGTAGTGGTATTGCAATTGCAGTCGAGCGTCCATGCAATTTTAACAAATCTTCGGTTTCGATTTGAACGGAGCAAAATGCTTCTGTGTTCAGTACAAAAACACTTGTAAATATTTAAAAATAACATAAGTAATTTACACATTGCAAATGCATATTCTTTACTTAGCATTTTTTCTAGTTGGAATTGGAATATGTCACGGATAGATTTTCATATGCGCACAAAAAGGTTGTTTTATGTAATATGAAAAATTCGTTGAGTTGCGCGAAAGTGGAGTTGAATGACAGCCAACTCGAATAAATTGAGTTGTGTTATGGAATAGGGGCATTAAATCCGTGGAAGATAAAATACTCACAATGAAGCGAATTGCATCTAAATACCTAGTTACGACATCTGATCGGGCACTAGGTGGAATGTAAACACAAACAATGTACAGCTTGGCGGAAGATGTAAGATTAAAATAGCTGCAGCAAATTTCAATGTCTTCATAATCGTTGAGCTCAAGAACATTCGCCATATAATCATTTTTAATGGCTATAAGCACACCACCAAAGCGTTTGAAAATACTATTAGCCACTGAACGATCACAGCGGTTTACATCAAAGTTGGAAGGAAAAATGACGGTATCACTGAAACTCTCATCTAATCCAGTCTCCGTAAGCACAATAATATCATAAGAACAGGTATACACACTCATCAAGAATTTAGTGCACTTGGTTCTTAGTCCCCTTACGTTTTGGTAGAAGAGGGCAACTTCTTTAAGTTTTTTGAAGAAGAAGATCTTGAAGTAGGCCTGTTAGTAAACATCTTAACCAGTATGTCATTCGGCCAGAAATCCGGATTTAAAAGTATTTCACCCATTGATGGTGGAACAAGTAATTTAAAAGAAGCAGAGATGCGACCAGGTAAATTATCTGCTGTTAGGCTTAAACATCTGATGCTATTCGTATCAATACCCTTCTTCGCTATATAGTTAATAAATAGCAGAGGGTTTAGTGCCATACTCCAAGCGAGATAAAAATACTGCAAACGGAGGAGGCACAGTCCTTAGAGCGCAATTATTGGTTGAATCATTGGTTGATTCATTGGTGGGACTTGCAATGCCTGTGAGTATATTGGCATCAGAATTAGCGTTGTCAATCCCATTGATCGGATGTAAATGTAATGTCAAATTTCAAAAACCAGTTCAAAATGAAGGAGGTATTCCCAAAATCCTTCTTTTTCAGTTTCAAGTTGATCCACTTCGATTTATTATGCCAAATTTAGATTCATTCTTCAACATATCCTCGAAGCAATTAATCTACCTCCCCATCTGGTATTTTCTCAGCCTAGTAATTTAAAACACCTATTTAAATGCTTACCCCCATATTCAGCTCATTTAAATAGGTTTCTCCAGAGTTAATTGCTAAATCCACACGCAACGAAATTGTGGACCATTAATCTTTTCCAATAAGCAACCCAATACACAATTGGATGGGATAACAAAATGGTTCCCTTTAAACTTGGCCATCAATTTTGTTTCATTTCTCCCCATGAGTACCCAGAGCGGGAACACTCTTCCCAATCCAATGCCATTTCAAGTTTGTCACGAAATTAAATTTTTTTTTCAAAATTTTGTGACACACAAAACGCTTGTTTGTTGAACTTTTGATGTGTTTTTTTTTATTCTGTTCGCCTGGCAATACGTAGTTTTTTTTTTACACCTTCTGGTTGTGGTTCTGGTGGGCGAATTAAAAATAGAAATTCCATTCTTTGTTTGGATTTGAATTTTTGGATTGTTTTGAGTTGAAAACAAAACACGTCAACATTTGTGGAATTTCACACAGTTTACTCGTACTCGTACTCGTATGTAAGAAACTTAAAAACAATAAAATTTATGCGCGATTGTGTTCATTCATAAATGCATTTCGAGCGTTTTTCTTAAATTTTTGAAATACTTTCTTCAATTATTTTTCTGTGGCTCTGTTTGTGGTAAACAAATTGTGATGTCATCACAGAATTGCATCTGTTTATTGAATCAGAATGTGAGTGAAGATTTATGTTTATCTGAGCGTTTTTGGACAGCAGATTCGAAAATTGTTGTTTTTAGAAGATTTATAGCACACAATCAGTGAAGAATGCGTATGCATATGTATTTTAAAGTAAAATAGTTTGAAGGTCTTTATCACGTATCGCGGATGAAAAATCTGTGGAAATCTAGTATTCATTTGGCGGATACACACTTCAATTCAGCTGGCAGTAAAACCTTCAAACTGAAGGCCCCTTTAAAGATAGTGGCTTCCATTGGTGCTATCTCCCTGATAGAATTCCTTTGCTTTCTCCAGAGCAATAAAGAGCGCTTGGTGGCTTAAAGTGGCAATCGAAGAAATAGAAAAAGATTAATCTTTGGTTAGGTTTTGGTGCTGTGGAGACTACTTTACCAGTTTTTGAATAGCATTCCATTTCAGCAGTGGAAGTGCTCTAAAATTATTCCGATTCCAAAAAAATCAAACCCCATAGAACTTAGACCAGTTGCCAGTTCTCCCGATATTCCGGGAGTCTTCAGTTTTTTTTTAGTAATCTCCCGGTCTCCAGTTACTTTTATATATCTCCCGATTTATTCGATTCCTTATATTTTCACACTCATTTTTAATTATTCGATTAAAAAAAACTGAAAAATCAATTTTTTGTAAAAGTGCAAGCACCTCCTAATGAAATTGAATGAGTGATTTGGTTTCTCATGCTGTAGAATCACTTTATCGTGCCTCTGCTTTTATTGTGGCCGATTTTCGCGCAGTGCTCGGCTCAATCGCATCAATTGAAGTCGATACCGTTCCCCAGTGATGGTTTTGTTGGGTTTCAACAGTTCATAATAAATAGCAGCGACCTGGTCGCACCAAATACACTGCACAATCTTCGCAGCGTGAATCTTCGGCCGAGCCGACGACCGACGTAGAAGCATGCCGGTCAGTCCCAATGACTTTCTTTTCTTTGGGTTGCTGTAATGAATCCATTTTTCATCACCCGTCACAATGCGATGAAGAAAACCCTTCCTTTTTTGCCGCTGGAGCAGTTGTTCACAGGCGAAAAAACGACGCTCAACGTCCCTTGGCTTCAAATCACAAGGAACCCAAGTTCCTTGTTTTTGAATCATTCCCAATGCTTGGAAATGGCTTGGCGAGAAACTCCTATCGCTGAACCAAGCTATTCCTGCGTTTGGCACGGATCCTCATCGAGCAATGCCTCCAATTCAGCGTCTTTGAAGGATTTTGACCTTCCTTCACGCGGACGGGCATCAACATCGAAATCAACATCTTTGAAGCGACGGAACCAATCACGGTACGTTGTTTCACTTAGAGCAGTATCTCTGTAAACTTTTTGGAGCTCTCGATGCGCTTCAGCCGCCGTTTTCTTCGATTGAAAGAAGAAAAACAACACTTCCCACACGATTATTTGGCACAAAATCAGACATTTTCACACAACCAAAAGTATAGGACGCCAAAACAAAATCACTAATGTGTAAAACAGTTTGTTTACCGTATGTCTAAGCTCGATTCTTGACGTTTTGGATATGTCAAAATCGATCAGCACTTACTGCTGGAGCCATCTATTGACAGAACGAAGTTGAAGAAATATTATTCCAAAGCCAAAAAGCTGAAGAATATTATATTAATATGTAATAATAATATTTTAACACGACAAATATTTTTGTTCTTAACTTTTATTTTTTCGTAATTCTTAGGAACTGCTTTTAAATATACGCTTATTTTTGTTTGTTTGTTATTGTTGTTGAAATAAAACTAACATTTTTTTAGCACTATAAAATAATGGAGTTTTTCTTACGAAATAATATTCTCCCGATTATTTTACTAATCTCCCGATTTTTTGCTGAAACCTCCCGATATACTGAGGAAAATAACTGGTAACCCTACCCATACCCATAAGTATTCTATCAAAAGTTTTCAAAAGGATCTTGTCAGAACAGATTCAAGAAGACTTGTAAAGGCGTTATAAGCTCTCTAGATGGCATTCTAGGCTTCGAAAAAAGCACAGCTGTGAAGCAGCCTGCATTGGACTTAGATCTAAATTTTTCAAAGGCAATATTGATTCGATTAATCACTCAATTTAAAAAAAAAAAACAAGCTTCAAAATGTCTTTTAGTTCCCTAGTTGTGCCCACTGATTTTTCACTATCTGTGTGACCGCTTACCGACAGTTCAGACGGATCAGGAAAGCTCTAGCTAGTCAATATATTGCTAACGTATGTAGGTGTTTCGCAATGATCAGTACTAGGACCACTTTTCTTTTCTATCTTTATTAATGACCTGACTGATATTCTCGAGTACTGTCATGTTCACCTTTACGCTGGTGATGTGACTGTTTACCTGTCTAGAAAACCAGGTTTGATTGCAGATTGTGTGGCAAGAGAAAATGGATGAACTTAATCGTTGGGTGTCGTATGCTTAAGAAGTGGAATCCTCTTATTTGAAATCTATCCTCATGTTGTTAATGGTGTCAATATTCCATACGTGGAGCACGTAAAATATCTTTGATTTATAATTAACAAAAAAAAAGTTTTGTGATGCCACATCAGATACGATTAGAAAAATCTACAGCAGCGGGCTACGAAGTTTGAGATCCGCCTCGCATTATGCTCCTTCCGAAGATGAAAATGCACACCTAAAAAAAAAAAGCTTAGTGCTGCCGTTTTTGTCTTATTGTACAAAAACATGGTCTTTAACGACTCTATTCGATAAATATACAACATTCCGAGACATGTGAGCGTTTGGACGAATATTATGGTTTTAGAACTATCTTAAGGCTCCATGGAGTAATTCATAATAAATGTCCTGATATTGAATATATTAATGAATAATGATGTACAATCTCCAAGAGGGTTTAAGCTTATTTTAAAGCTTCACGAAGACAGTTGGCGATTGATCTATCTTCGTTAATACCATTAGTTTGTGGAGTTTTCTTCCATATTCAGTTCGGTGCCACCATGCGTCGGCCGAGTTTTCAACTTCGTCGATCTTTTTTTCGCCAATTTTGAGCTAAGCATTAAGGTATAAAAAGTTTATGGCTTTTGTTTTGCCGTATTTACTTCCCAACTTACCTCGGTTTCCAGGTTGTCAGCCATTTGCTGGAGGATCCTGTATGAAAGCAGACAGATATCAGTAAAAGCTCAAATCCTAAATAAAAACCTATAGATAGCATGGGTACAGAAAACTTCAGAAAACCATTTTCAGGTCCTTTTTAGAGAAATTAAATATCATTTTGGACACGATCTACACTACAGTCATCTACGTGAGTCTCTTTTTCGAGACGTTTGACTGATCCAACTAAATCAGACTTTCGGTCCACAGCAGTCTCTTTGATTTTTCAAATAGCAAGTGTTAAATAAAAGTAAGGAAAGAACTTGTTAGACTAGTTGGGATGTGTGGATGCTAAGGTCCAATATGGTACCCACTCCATTTCATTGTTGACATGAAAAATGTTTTCCTTAAATGTCTCCAATTGGTCGCTGCAAGCGTTGACGAAAGTTCTAACGCAGCATTACTAGAGGATGTGTAAGGACGTTAAATTGAACGTTTTTGGAGGGTCAGTTTCAATCGATTTCAACCAAGTGCCAGTGTTACAAACGTTTGGCTGATTAAAAAAAGTAAAAGTGTTCACCTTTTGAGGCTATCCACGAGTCAAGCCATTTTTAGATGTATTCATATGAGCGGAGCTGCTGATCAGCCATACCATGTGCCATCGAACGGAACAAGTAATAATCGAACGCCGCAATATCTGGGAATTATGGCGGGTGGGGTAGGACTTCTAATTTCAGCGTTTCCAGGTAGGTTTTAACGGGTTTGGCAACGTGAGGTCGAGCGTTGTTATGCTGTAGAATCACTTGTTCGTGCCTCTGCTCATATTGTGACCATTTTTCGCTTGGAAATGACTTGGCGGGTACCTCCTAATGCTGAAGTAAGCTATTCTTGCATTTGTCACGGATCCTCATCGAGCAATGCCTCCAATTCAGCGTCTTCGAAGGATTTTGGCCTTCCTTCACGCGGACGGTCGTTAGCATTGAAATCAAAGTCTTTGAAGCGACGGAACCAATCACGGTTTTACTTAGAGTAGTATCTCCGTGCGCTTCAGACGCCGCGCCGTTTTCTTCGAATGAAAGAAGAAAATCAACACTTCCCGCAAATGACACAACCAAAAGTGTATGACGCCAAAACGAAATGACTAATGTGTCAAAACGGTTTGTCTAACATATGTCTAAGCTGGGTTCATAACGTTTTGGATATATCAAAATCGTCCAGCACTTAGTGCTGGAGGCATCTATTGACAAACAGCGGGAACTTAGTTGCGCACCTTATATAAAAAAGTATCAATTTGTTGTGACTTAGGTCATTCGTTCATTTGTTAGGCTTTCAGGGTGTCTCTAAAGCTCGATCGTTTTCAAACTACAAATTGGAGTTTTTTTTACATTTAATTTACTTTAAGTGGCGATACAGTTTGGGGTGAACCAAGGCATACTTCTCGCAACACATTGTGTATGCGTGCCTTTCAATCAAAGCCTCTTTATTTAATCCTAGTGGAATAGGTGCTTTTCCCATCTTCTCCTATCTTTTAGTTTGTGTGTTCACTGAGACCAAAGTAGAGTCTTACTACAGGCATTTCCATGGGTACTTTGGTACCAAGAGGTCTAGACACACACATGCATCTTGGATTGATATTTTTGCCATTTAAGTAAAAGATCTGGCAACGATCTCCGGCTGTTAAAAGAACTCCAGGGTGTTCCATTCATACGATTACTTAACAACGAAACTCCCATGTGAAACAACACACAAAAAAGCAAGAATGGGGTCAAAATCATGTTCCGAATCTCTGGATACCCCATTGATATGGCAAACTGTGTAAACAAACATACACAAATCACTTTTAGTTATACACACATTTACAGATACTTTTTTTCTTACAATGGAGTTGCGTTCCTATCTTTTGCAATAAAAACTTCCACGAAATGAAGAAACAGAAAAAAAAAACAACGGAAAAAAAATTCTTGACCCCAATCGATGCCCATTCGTACAGATGACGACCAAACCAACAAATCTCCATCCAGCCACACGTTCAATTTGCATGCGCTAGATGTTGGTTTTTATTCCGGAGATAAAGTATCTCTCCGATACTTACTCGTTCCCAGTATGTCTGTTTAACAACCTTCTTCTGTTCATTTTTATCTTTTTGTTTTACCACGTCTCGTATCAGTTGTATTTTGTATCTATCCATCCATGGAGATGGAATTAAATGGCAAAAAAAAAATAACTCACCTTTAGATGAAAAAGAAATAACCCGTTATAGAGCGCGAATAAAGATACAACAATAAAAAAAATAGCGAAAGGTGAAGAATTCTTTGACATATCTGACGCGAAAATCGCGAGTGGCATTTGGAATTGTGATGAACTCCAATTTTGCGGTTCACCGCAGCTAAGAGTCTTTCGGCTGATTTACATCAACAGCAGCGAGGGGAATTAATGAACCTTTACCGAATTTGACCAAATCTTGGAAGAGAGAGGTTTTTCTGTTTGCTATCATTCGCTGAATCGTGTCTGTGAAATTTAATTAATTGCTTCTCATCTTATTTCAGACACATAGTGGTGTGGTCTACAAAAGACGGAAGCAAATTGTGTGAAATCGCAATTAAAGACAGTCGATTGAGTCGTTCTAATTTTTACAGAAAGTTATTCCTGCTGCTTTCTCCTCAATAAGCCTTAGGAGCGTCTATAAAACATTCAAACTCAATTATTTGCAAGCCTTGTAGTTTTTTGGAGGGGCTTAAATGTGTTGCATATGCTTAGAGCTAAGCTAACATATTGTTTCGTACATTTTAAGGGACAATTTAACAACAGAATGATATGCGAACCGTCAACATAGCACTACTAAATTGCATCATCAGAGATAATTTTTGTTGATAGTTGCTGTCGTTGAGGTTCCACAATTTGGTCCCTTTATTTCTGAGTCCATAAGGAATACGAACAGGTCCACATTTCTATACTTTCCTTGAGTTTAAAATGAATTGGGAAGAAGAAGATGGTAAAAAAAAGTAATAGAAAAAAGAATCGCAGAGAAGACAGAACCCTGTGGGACCCCATTATGCAATTAAAATGCAGCTTGAATTGGTTGATGGCATAGAAAGCTAAGAATCCGTTTTGAGAAGAAAGTGTTAATACTCAGAGCCTAAGTAATATGAGCTTAAAATTAATTGCGAAGAAGATGGTAGAAAACGTTATAGAGAAAGAATCGCAGAGAGGACAGAATCTTTGAAATGATTTACGAAAAAATGCTAAGAATCAATTTCGAGATGAATATGTTAATATTAAGAAACTATCAACTTCCACTCTCTAACCTCAAGGCCAAAATTGAACAAAAAACATTATCTGAAGCTAATAGCAGGTGGAAATCACTAACCACCTGTAAAGCTGTGGCCAGAATACGATCAAGCAAAAACCAGAAAACTTCTACAAAAAGATTGTAACAACAACATGCTAAGATAACACACAAACAAATTACGCCTTAACAATATAATAACACATGCAGGGGATGCGATCACGAAGAGGCTCACGAGGACACGGCCCATTTCCTCTGTAACTGCTCAAACCTCTGCCAACTTAGAATCAGCACCCTGGACAAATTTTTCGTCAAACATAACGACGAACTATCAGACCAATCACCATCAGGTCTGCTTAAGTTCGCCAGGACGTCCAAATGGTTGGAACCAGGACACTGATACCACAATAGTTCACATGAACCTAAGTGTGATGAGAATACGACCATTCTCGTCAGCCCGTATACCTAACCTAACGTAAGGACATATCAAATGATTTTTTATTTATCCTGAAATGAATCCCCGACCCCGACCCTTAATCTGGATTGAAAAGTTGACTGAAGCATTCATGGTAGAACGATTGAAACAAAGCCTTGAAGGAACGAAATGGACTGAAACAGACAAAGACAATTGATATGAAAGAGATGAAACCATTTAAGTGATTCAGTTGAATGGTTCATTCACTATAATGCCGCACGTTCACTTTGAGTGTTTTGATTCAATTTTACAATATTGATCCGTGTTTGATTATTGATGATTGAGCACCGTAGTGTAGCGGTAAGTGCGTTGGACTACTACGCAATGTTGCCCGGGTTCAATCCCAGCAAAGCACCTAAAAAGTTTTTTCACTGTGCCACCACTGTCGAATGTCTGACAACCATTAAAGAATATCATTTCTCACGATGAGCTTCTCAACTTACTGTTTGGGGTCGGAAAAAAAATGTATGTCCCTTCCAGTCGTGTAAAATTATAACACACCCACACAAATGGTTGCGAGATGCAGGCCCTGGTTCACCCCGAACTGTAGCGCCACCTAAAAAAGAAGAAAAAAAAGAAAGAAGCTTGATTACTGCAATTCAGTCATTGGTTCAGTCATTGCCAAAAGATATGGAATAAATGTCATAATCGTAAAGCCCAGCAATTCGGATCCAAAAAGTTCCAAAATGCTGTTCCAAATAAGTCGCACGGTTTTTATGGCACGCCATTGCAGACAACCACGAGGTGCTTTTCTTTCTTCTTACAACGGATTTGGTTACGAATCATTTCCGCTGATCCTGTACATACCCGTAACAGCAGAGACCCACTACCATAAGTAGCTTAACCGGTTTCTAACCACTCCATCAGTCCGGTCAAGATTAATTAACCGAAATGCCTGCACATGCGAACTGTGCCGGCATATGTCGTTGGTTGCAGATACTCATACTTGGACCATCCGCAATAAACAAGTTCAACGTTCCACAAAATTGCTTCCTTGTACCGCGGCTGTGTGCATTTAACCATATGTTTGTGTGTTTTAAGACTCAGTCACAATGGTTTTTTTTTTTTTTTGGTAAATTTTTTTTATTTAACTAAAGTTGAACTGGAAACCTTATTTCACATTAGAAAGGAATATGAAACAATAATAAAAACCTGACTCAGGGAAAACTACCACACCACGTAACCTACTGGTACTGGTACTGGCTTCGACCAGTGGAACCGTTTGCGTAATTGTAATTCTGCAGAGCAATATTTTTGACTCCACTTTGAGTTTTTCTTTTTAGTGCTATTTTTTTTCCTTTTGTTGTTTTATTATTATTACTTTTTTTTTTGCAACTATAATGAGCGTTAGACGCCGCCCATTTTATTATTCAGGTAGCTGATTGCATAAACCTCAAATTAAATGCAAAATAGATTAATTCACCTGAAGCCGTGATGACATCAAGAGGAGGTAGTCGCCGTTGCCGTCGCCTCGTCGTGATCACCTGAAAAAGCAGATGTCGGTCAATTGTTAGATTAAGTTAGCTTTGCCCATATCTAGAACAGGAAAAACTACTTCTGGTTGACTTTGCAGTTAACGATGGGGTGTGGCAAGAATTTTATTAAAATCGACAGAATACTGCGCCAATCGGTGCATCTAAAAAACAATACATTCAGTTCAGTTTAAAAACTGGTTACGAGGTGTGCCTGTAAAGACGTTTTGATAACGTTTTTTGTAATTTGAGTTAACATTTTCTAAGTGGACGTTGTTCGTAGAACTACCAAGGATTCATTACTATCATTTTAGTGTGAAATTAAAAAATTACTCTAGGTTAGGTTAGGTTAGGAGGGTAGTTTGCAGTGAATGCAATCTAACCCAGTGGTCCATTGTGAATACCCTATATAGAAACATGCATTTAAAAAAACCAATTCGATCTTCTAGTACGTCTCTGTAGGTCTGTAAGCGGTATCTTAGCCAGGTCATTTAGGCAGTCGAAGATCCGTGCGCCGTTCTTGGAGAGCCGGATTCTATTTCGTCCTCATCCATATAGCTTCTACAGAAGTCGGATGCCGTATCTTCTGGCCATATGTTTGCTATTATACAGTGTCCGGTAATAACACCGACGGGCACCTGGATTTGGCTTCTTCTCATAGAAAGTAGGGATAATGTTCTCTCTGATTGACTACGGGCCATAAGTTGTGCGGGTTATGGCACAATCGCTAGCGTTGCGCTATCGGTCCTCTGCTAAATTAGGCTAAATTAGTGGTGATGCGATCTATTAGATTTTGAGCTATGATGAAAGCCGGCAAGATCTGTCTGTCAGCTAATGTTATATCCATATCAGAGCCTTTTCTGGCCAGTCAGTCCGCTATTTCATTCGCTTCTATTACCGCATGTCCGGGTACCAAACAGAGTAGCACTGTGTGGTGATTTGTCTTTCTAAGTGTTGTGAGGCGCTCCTTTAGGCATTTTAAATTCACGGAAGTGGAGCACAGTGCTTTAAGTGTAGCTTGGCTGTCCATGCAAATGGCGATTTCTGTTGCGTGTAATTTCCTTGCTAAGACAATTTGTGCTGCTTTTTTAATAGCATACATCTCTGATTGGAAGACGCTGCAATAGTCAGCTGTAAAGATATGCCAATTTTGACAGGCACAACTTTCAGTTAAGAAATTCTTTTTAATTTTCCAGAATATTCCATGAAACTGACAGCTGGAACAATCAAATATATCCAACGATCAGTTTCAAAATCTGGACATGGCTTTAGATTCGAAAAATCGAAGTAAAAATCGTCATAAAAGTTCCGATATCAATCACCCCACAGTTCTGAGGCTCCTAGATGAACTACCAATTTTGGGATACCGATATATTGTACTAGATTTCAGTCAAATAGTTCCTTAAATATCCTTATGCTGGGATAGTGGCGTTAAAATTCCCAAGCTTCTCTTTTATAAACCCTTAAACTTAGGAATATCCTTGCAGGTCAAGCTTTGTACGCGACCGATACAATGACTGTGAGATTGTGGAACTCTTTCAGATAAGTTTAGTTCGTCAATGGGAGCACTTATCTTCGCTATATTCATTGCCGACATCGTACAGTATCTTGGTGCGAGCGGTGTAAAGAAGTTTAAATACCTAGATGTATCCCTTTATCATCATCATCTTCATCATGCATGCAGCCTGTTTTGTCCAAGCGACCATACCACGCTGAAAACATCGGTTCTCGGTTCACCGAAATCAAGCTGCGTTGGGCGCGATTAGTACTTACATAGATGGGGAGCGCTTGGGAACGCCGCGTGTTCTTGGCATTTAGGAGTAGGAGTAAGAGTACCGATAATAATGGACTCATGTGGTAACACAATGGGCCTACTCCAATCAATTATAGGAATAGCCACCTAACCTAACTTAACCCATTAAAGGCTGCCCATAGATCGGCTCGTACGATTTTGATGAAATTTGGAAATATGTGCCCTGGAGATCATAGAAGTTTATATATAAAGAAAAAAAAATTACCCGCGCACAAACCTGAGATATGACGTGGGTATTTAAATACCCGACAGGCATTGGTGTGATATTTTCACTTTTACTTTAAAAAAAAAAACCGAAAGACATCTTGGGCTGCTGTGTTGACGCGCTAGTGAGATCACGTGCCTTTTTTCGCCAATTCTTCGTCATTCTATTTACATTTCATCAGGCACGCTTTGCTAGAATAAGTTCTTCAGCTAATCTGAAGGAATCCGGTAGAAAATGTGTATGCAAGAATGCAATAGAAAATAAAATTTTCACAGTGCCCACCTCTTCCGAATGGAGTGGTGGTTCTCAAGTGTGAAAAGTTCAAATATCTGTAAGCGTAGGGTGGATGAAGTGGCAAGAAAACTCTGCCGTCTTCTGTGACCGAAAAATGTTTCTTAAGCTGAAAGGAAGGCTCTACACCGCAGTTGTGCGTCCGGCGCTCACATACGGTTCACAATGGTGGACAATGTACAAAAAGTATGAGTGCAAATTGACAGCAGCTGAGATGAAGATGCTCCGCATGACAGCAGGAGTAACAAAGCTTGATCGAATAAGTAGTTGCAACATCCGAGGAAGCCTTCACGTCAAGGAACCCATCTCGAAGAAACTGGAGCACGACCGGCTCAGTTGGTATTGTCATGTTCAAAGGAGGGATCCTACAAACCCCGTCAAAAAGGCTATGGCAATCAACGTTTCCTTACAATCGCGTAAAAGAGGCAGGCCTAAAAACTCCTGGATCACACAAATGCAGAAACACCAGCATTTGATTGGCCTCAATGATGAAGTGATTCAAAATCGGGAGGCCTGCAGATATTTTTTGAGGTCGAACCGGCGAACCCCACAGGCGGACCGGGTTGTGATCGCTATAACTCTGATCATAACCTCGTCATTGAAATGGAGAGAAGAAGAAGATTATATTAACTTTGTTAATTGAAACAGATCATTCGTCTCTATGTAGATCGTCACGAAGACAAAAATAAAAACAAGTTATAGCGTTCGTCTAACGAGTTTTATCTTTGTCACATATTCAAATATCAAATAACAGTCCACTTCAATTTAAATAATTTAGCTCCGAATTTCAGCACCAATTCGAGAAATGGTCCTTCGAGCCGGATGTATTGGCAACATAGCTTTCAGATAAAGAAAGACAAACGCCCTTACATCGACACAGAAAGCTGGATTATCTTGTATGTACAGTCGACTCTCCCTAAGTCGAATTTTCACGAGATACCAAGATTTGTTCGAGTTAGAGAGAGTTTTGCAAAAATTCGAGTAATAGAGAGAAACATTTATTTTTGTTTTAAAACGTTTGTTTAATAAACAAAAGGTTAATGTACCTACAAAAAAGTTAACAAAAAAATATAACTTAAGTAATTTAAATTTTTTTTTTTAATTGATCTATCTAGCTACAAACATGCACATTAAGACTGCATCAGCTCTGTTGAACTGCCTAGAATCAACTGTTTTTGAAATTCAAGCTGGAATCTTACTAAAACAAGTTCTTTTTATATACATACGCAGATAGATCCATTGAAAAACCTGTTTTCAATGCAACCAACAACACAAAGAAAACCAAAAATATGAATAGGAAGAAACACGACGAGCTGACGATAATCTCACATGCGTTGCTACATATATGTATTTAGGGTATTGAAGTCTGTAGGTACTTGATGGTTAGTAATTATATACTCAAATACGAATTCCGAACGGGTAGTTTATTTTTATTTTGTTTTATGCTGAACAAAATTCGACTTAAGGGGTGAAAAAAGATGCCAATAATCGAGAGAATGTATTCGAGTTCCAGAGAATTTCGACTTAGAGGGAGTTCGAAGGGAATGATAAAATATGGCGAAAAAACTCGAGTTAGAGAGAAATTCGACTTAGAGGGATTTCGACTTAGGGAGAGTCCACTGTAGGCATTTAGTTTTAAATTTATTTCCCGGACCCTCTTAATAACCGCCCTTCACAACCATTTTTTAATTCAACTTGGGAGAAATATTGAACACTCTGATCTAATATCTCCCACTTCTTCTATTTGTAGTGTTATAATGAATTTAGATATTCTAGCGTCTTTCCCTTCATTGTACAGCTGTCTGAAATGCTTCGCTTAGGTTCACTGAAATAGATCATGAGCTTTGAATTGCTCCCATCTGTCGGTCAAAACTGTCTATCCTAGAGGCATTAGATGGAAATGGTGTTTTAAGCGTTGGTCCTATAGCAAATGAAGCCCATCCAGGTCACATTTCTTATTTCCTTCCACTGATAATTTCTAAAGAAAAAAAGTAGGTACTTAAGTGACTTTCATAAAGTCAAGAGAAAGAAAACCTGTCCGTCTCCCATTAAGCTACCCATAAAAGTCAAACTATGTGTGAAACTTAATATCTCTCAGCATTGTTACTAATTTTAACCAAAGTTTTACGTTTATCTAGTAAAACATATAACCACATACCGCCGCGCCGGCCGTCTTATAAAATTTCACTTTAATTCCCAGTCCCATAAAAAAAAAGTTGTAACAATTAATTTTTCCGCACAAAATTTCTCATCGTATTTTTCGCTCTTGCTTTTATTTTATGAGCTCATGCATGAGTAATTCAAAATTTCAACTAAGCTACATATGTAGAAATTATTTGTACAGATTGTGTGCCCCTTTTCACCCCAAACAAAAGTAAAGAAAAAATAATGCGAATCAAAATCTGCGTCGGAATCTGTCCATGTCCAACATCAAGTGTGTAATCTGTGACTCAATGTACATTACTTTCTCTTGTCGCCACTATACAGCTTCTTATTTGCAATTTCAAAACTGTGTGCATCAATCATAGAGACAGAAAATCTTCAATTAAATTTACAAAAAAAAAAAAACAACTACATGCGGAGTTCAACAAATTTTGAAGTGCAAATGAATTCGTCGCGTATCTTTTCTACAAAAAAAACAAATAGAAAAAACCTACCTACATAAACATAAAAATAATATTCTTTTATTTGTGGAAAAACAATAATTTTTTGAAAATGTATCTACCCCATTGATGCATGACTCTGATAGATGCACGTAAAGGTTGTTTACAGTCGGGCCATGTGATAGTATTCTACGAACACCAACAACTAGCGGATCGCATTTATTGTGAATTTATCGAGAATTCACTTCCATTCAATTGTTTTTTTTTTGTAGCTTGAATTTTAATTAGTTACTTCGATCGTATACATGCCGCCTGGGTAATTGTTGTCTGTGGAATGTGTTGGATTGCATGTGCAGTTCAAAAAGATACACGTAAACATACACAGATACGGCGGAAAATAGCGCGCATATTGGGTGGGCAAAATGGAGGAGAAATAGTTTTTCTTTTTTTTTTCTATTAAAAAAAAAAACCGTAAAGGTGTTTGAACCTATTTATTGAAGCGAGGTATATTATACCTTTCGCATGGGAAAATTCTTTTGTGAATTGAAGTAGATTACAACAGCAGCTTCGGGCTCTTGGCGTATGTGGGAGAATCGTTATTGTGTGGAACACCTGTTTACATACGAGATGAATACAACAAATAAGTGGTTACAGTTCACAGGTGGGATTGCCTCATTAACAGCGAATACCTACGGATAGATACATATTGACACCTACATATGAGTCCGAATTGATAGCGATGGATAATAATAATTGTACTCTTTGTTGGTTAAGTATCGAGCAGTCAAAAAGGCCTGACAATTGAAAGGATTTCTTTTTTCATTATAAGGGTGTTTTCTTTTTTTTTTTTGAAAACACGTGTCGACTTTGAGTTTTGAAGGTTTTAGAACTCGTTTAGGGGGTCCGCTGTTACACCTCTTCACTATGTAAGTAGCTCAATGCATTTAACCCTCTAATGCCTACAACCGCCTCTAGGCGGGGTAAAGCTTACAAGTATTTACATATAACGGTATTATCTCTTGTCCAATCTGATAAGCTTTACATAAAGTTTAAATATTGTTCTATGCATAGCTGTTTATATCATAGCTGTAGTGCGTTTGGTTTGAAAACCCGAAAATGGATGAACCGAACATTTTTCACCGGTTGGATGTGGCAATGGTCAACGCCTACATTCTTTTTCATAGGTTGCACAAGGGAGTCAAAGTTGAGCTGCCAAAATTCCGATCAGAAGTTGCTGAATCATTATGCTTGATTTCGAACGAAACAAAAAAACCATGAGGTCGCCCAACTTCATCCCCAGTAACACCGATTCGCAAGCCAAAAAAGTCTTATCTTCCAACTCCAGAGGTTCGATATGACAACGTGGGACATTGGTGCGTATTTCACGGCCGCAAGGGCAAAAAGTTGTGTAAAAACCCGGGATGTAAGTCAGAAACACAGGCATTTTGCACCAAGTTGAATCTGTGCAATTCAACCACAAAGTCCACAAAGCTACAGCGCCATATTAGCCTAAGAACATACATCGAACCATCTGGATTGCAACATAGAAAAATGGGAACTTAAGGTATTATAGAAATCATCCAAAACCATCAGATTAAAGAGATAATCGATGATTTTATATACTTTGAGGACTATTTTTAAATGAAGGATAGTTCTTTAATCGTACTCTTATCATTCTATATATATCCAGAAGACTATAATCTGTGAAAACACTCCCCCTCCTCCTCTATATATGTTACATCTCATGGACTGCGTTATATCAAGCTTTTTATGACATTCCTGATAAACCAAAAGATTGCTTTGATTCAGCTTTATATAAGAGTTCTAAAGTAAGTAAGTCCTAAATATCATGAACTTCAATAGGGAAGGTTAGGTTAGGTAGCAGTGGCTGCCGGTAACAAGTACCAGGGATATATAATATACCCCACTACTCAAGAGAACCATTTGGAGCTTTGTACAAAGCGAAGAAGGCTTCCTACATACGTCTTTTTGTGTTAGATCAGTTAGATATTCTCCTAGGTGTAGTTATCTACTACGAAAAAGAGCTGGGTATGAGCAGAGGAGATGTGTTGGACTTTCCTCCTCCTCCTCCTCATCCATACAGCTTCTGCAAAAGTCATTCGAGAGGACGCCAAGTCTAAATGTGTGTTTGCCTGTAAGTCAGTGACCTGTGATGACACCGATAATCGTATACTAATATGTAGTCTTTTTTGTGACAGAAGGTATCTAGAGAGCTTTAGATCTAACCTAGGTCAGATTTGTTTCGTAGCAAGGTAGGTAGTACCTTCCCATCTAGCTGCAATAGGGAAACGCAACCAAAAGAAATCTGAGGATCCCATTGGGCTTCATTTTTTAGCCAATATTATTTTCTCTTGATCATAAGTGACGTAGTTTCCCTTTTTTTAAAGGAATGATCCTGCCTCAAAACTAATCTGCGACCTAAAAGATCTATTGTATCGTAGGATCCTATTGGTCCAGGAAACAAACCATCTTCCTGATAAAGGGTAGTATGTCTTTGATTGACACATTTTTTAGTTCGTATGGTCTGAGAAAGTCTTTATGGAAGGTAAGCCGTCTGACCATGTAAAGGGCCGAGCATTTCCAAAGTATGTGCTCGACCGTGTCGACCTCCTATGAACAGAGTCGACAATCGGTCTCGCTAGACAGGCTTAGGTGGTGTCGTAATTGGCTAAGACCGCAGAAGAAGCTTGTTAGATGTCTCATATCCTTCTAATTCAGAAGTTTCCTGTGATAGGCTTAGTTAGCCCTGGGACCTGGGACATTACCCCAACAATGGAATCGAAGATCATGTCCTCATTTGTTAGTTAAGGCTGTAATTATTGCCCAGTTTATGTCACCAAAGGGTTCCGGGCCTGAGAATTTTGCAATTAAACCGGAACGGACGAGCCCATCTGCAATCTCATTTCCTTCAGTGCCTCTGTAGCCAGGCATCCACCAAAGTTTGACGAAACCTATCCATTGGGAATGCCAGATAAACGATGGATGCAACTGTCAGCTTTGTTTTCATATTTGTGAAGTAAACTGATGCAGAACGGACGCTATACTCCTCAAGATCAGGGAATACTCGTGACTATTTTTTTACGGAATATGGTAATTCGTCAGTGATTTTGTGCGCAACGTGAATTTCGGCGCAGACCGTCCTTCGCGAACTGGTCAAAAACGATGGCGTTTAGCCTCGAAGAGACTTCAACTACACGTGACAAAAGAGGCGCCGAAAGGTCTCGCAGTGCTCGTTCCGACGAGAATATCGTCGCTGTGGCTGATGATGATGGATAGGCCGTCCACGTCGACCAGATGACATGCCACGCAATTAGCCGAGTTTTTGCTGCCGCAAATTCGCGAATTGGAACTGGAGAACATGTGGTTCTAACAAGACAATATACATTTGAAGATTTGAAGACTGCGTTGGTCGGCAAGATCACCTGACCGCTCCAGATTTCTTTCTTTGGGGTTTTTTTTTTAAATCACGGGTTTATCAGAACGACCCACAGACTCAGGAAGCTCTCAAAGAGAATCGCCCGATATTCTTACCAAAACGATTGAAAATGCGCTAAAAAGTGTCCAAATGGCCATAAACAATGGCGGGGTCCACTTGACCGATATCTCCTTCTTCCTACTTTCGCTTAAAACCGTAACAAATCGACGACTTAGTATTAAATTTTGCGAGTTTTTTTTTTTGTCGATTATTGAATCATATATTTTTTAATTATTATACGTTAAATGCATTGTGTCAATATACTAATCCATCTATTTCACGCTTACATCACAACATACACTCAACAAAATCCACACACATAAGAAATCTATCTCCTACTGTGACATCTGACAGTTGATTGTTTTTTTTTCCGGATTCCGATTCGCTCGTGACTCTTAAGTTAGTGAATTTATTAAACAATAAAAAAACAAAATGCAAAATCATTTTTATTTACGTATCTAATGAGGAGAAAGTTCTCTCTGTTAATCTGACAAATACTTTGATCTCTATCGCAATTTAATTTCAACTGAAAAGACACAAATAAAAAAAATAATATAAATATTTTCAAATTCCTTTTGCGGCTCCAAATTCGTTGTCAAGTCGTTTTGTTTATAATAATATGCAATTCAAATACGGTCACTCAGTATTATCCGCTGATTGTTTATGGTAAGCAATTTGCAGTCAATTTCAGATACAAACAAATCGATTTTTTTTATTCAATAAATATTGCGGTCAATAATAACAAAAAAAAAAACACTTTAAAGGGGAAAGTAACCGCGCTTTTCAATATGTTAACCAATTAAATGAAGACTGAGTTTGAATGGATACTTAAGTATCTATACGTATAATCGCGACCCAGAAACGTGTGTGTGTCAAATTTGATGGAGAAAGAAATTATTCTGATCTGTCAAAGACGCTTGTGTTTGACAGTTCATCGAACTTAAAACAATGACAGCTTGACGACGATGATGGTTGTCTTCTCTGTACCACATTTTGCAACGATCACGGAACCGGACTTTTTTCTTTTTTAATCAATTCAGTTTAAAAAAAAAAAAACTACAAAAATAGTTTGTACGAGGTGAGTCAAATGAAATTGTTGCTTTGCAGTGAGGTGATCAGTGATCACTCATTACATCACCTGTTGATCGGTGTTTAGTTGCAAGCTATTGCCGCGCGCCGGCCGTATCGTGACTAGATATATATATGTAAATCGAATTTTTATGGTAATTACAACCATAACCATAGACATACTTATTTTTAAAATTATAGTTTATTGACTATTTTTAAAGTTTAGGGCGATTGTGAAGTGTGGAAATTTAAATTTAATAATTTATGGTTAGTTACCATTTTTGGAAAATTTCTACATTTAACAGTGATAATCCGTTGAGTTATTTCTCAAGGTTTTGAAGAAATTAAGTTAAGTTTTAGGGCTTCTTCAAACTTTTCAAAGGTCGAACAGTCGCGGAATTTGAACGAGAGGTTTACTTTGAAATTGACTTAGCCCGAAATGAAAACTAAACGCGAAATATTTTAAAAGAGGGCATAAAAGGCCTCCGCACTCAACGAATTTGTAGAGTCTTCTATACCAATAGAGATCCATGCTGCTGGCTTTATCAACGAGGAGGTTACACTAAGATATAGCAAACTTAGTGAAAGATACGCTGGCTTGTGGGTTGATTTATAAAGTATTTCCGGGAGGTAGAAAATGGTCATCAGGTACGCAATGTCACCTCATAGAAGAGATCAGCATTGCCATTAAAAATAAACGTAAATAGGTTTAATCCCGATATTCAGATCTGATAGGATCATCAGACTCAGGTTCGGGTGCGGATCAGCGAAGGAATGCATCTACAAAAAGCTGATGCCTTGTTAGGGCTGTGAAAGTAGTATGTTTAGCCACCCTTAGAGACCAAAAGATCCACGAAAATACCTATAAATTGCATATCCAAATCCAGCATAGTACCATACTCCTATGACAGCATTCACGACCTTGTGATCAATAAAGAAGATAAATTAACAGTAACGGCGGGCGTAGAGCTGCACAACGCAAGCAGCTTCCCAAACTATTCAAAATATGAATCTAAGTGATGTGATGAGGATGTGATTTTTTGGGGTTGCGGTCACAATTCCGAAAATCGATAGTCCCGAAAATCCAAAATCCCGAGAATCCAAAATCCAAAATTTTGGGTTTTTGGGGATTGTAGATTTTCGGGATTTTGGATTTTCGGGATTTCGGATTTTCGGGAATCTATCCGACTCCCGATTTTTTTTATGTGTTAACATCTAAGCGCGCACTACACGAAATTTCCAGTGGAGTAATTCCGGGATTTTGCCATACGATGACGAAAACCGTTGCGATGAGTATATGCGAACATAGGTTGGTTATAATTTACTTTCTTTCCAATGAAGTGGAGCTACACACCCCATCCGAGTGATGTTTACACATAGCTCGGGACTGTTGGATACAGTCGCATCATTTGTTTTCTATCTTCTGCTTTACTGTATTTCGTATACAAAGAGAAAAGATATGAGCTAATTAACACGCACTGGTTTGAGACTCTGCTACATGGGTGGCGTCCAAACTTAGTAAGACAACAATTGTTCCAAATTTATTCACTCGTTGTAATTTGTAGTATTTTGTCGTTCGTATGCAGAACGAGAAAGCACTTAATCTCTCAATTTTCTGCAGTTGCTGGGATACATGGACAATATTACCATTAGCGGATGTCCTTAGCCAGTATTTGCAAATGCTTTTGCAGCTATTGAAGTACAGGATGGAGAGAATTGAACTTCTAGTATTGAATGCGTGCTATCGCCAACCAAAGAATTGTATAACCATTACCTTGAACAATCGCAAATTGGTGTGAACTCATCTAATGACCATTTGATAACATTTGAGTCTTAGAAGGCATCTGGTGTTGTACACCACAGGCGGGATTAGATATGATTCTTCACTACGTTCCCCTCGACATGTTCATCAAAGACGCAGCAACAGATGGAGTCTCAGACTAAGAGAGTCCGATTTGCTAAGACAAACCACGTGTGGACATGCGGCGATACTAGGAGAAATACAACTAAATGTATGCAACCCTGAAATACTGTCCCAGATATCAGACTACAATACGATTTCAACTTGAATGTACATATTAATCCTAATTCCCAGTAGGGTAGACTGGCTGTCAAACAAGATGATCATCAGAAACCAGGAAATGGCAATCTTCACTGACGGTTCAAAAATAGAATCAGGACACACTAAAGAAACGGGAATCTTTCAGACTACCAGATGCATGCACTGTCTTCTTGTCGGAACTACTGACGATTAAAAAGCCTGCGATAGTCATAAAAGGACCTCCCTCCGAGGAAGATAGCCATTCTGATGGATAGTCAGCCAGCTCTAAAATCAATAGAATCAAACACAATAAAATCAAAGGCACTAAATGCCACAACGTTATACTGTGCTGGGTACCCGGACAAAGCAATTTTGCAGGGAATGAGATTGCAGATGAACTAGCCAGATTTGGATTGGCTATGAGCAACAGTGATGCTGACACCTACATACTGCCACCGAAACTTTACTTGGCTGAAACTTGATCTTAATAGGCAAAAGACGATCTTACATCTGGATAAATCTTCTATACTCTTAATCACAGGACACTGTGCCGTAGGTCGTATGACAAGCAAATGGCTACCTAAGTCCAACAATATCTGTAAAAGCTCTGAAGAAGAAGAGGAAAGTGAATCGATCCAACATCCACTCTGCTACTGCGCGCCCTCCAAAAATAACGCCTCCGTACTTTGGGCCATAGATTCTTGATAGAGACAGCAGAACTGGGAAATTCCAAGATGTCGGATCTTCTAAGTTCTAAGATTCACCAAGAGCACAATTTGACTTACGAGTTGGTAAGAAGAGGATTTACTCCCCAACTATGAGTGGATTTAAAATGGATTTTCGGGTCTCCAAGTGGAAATAATTACACAACCTTTCTAACCTAATTAAACCTAACCTAGGCATCTCATCGTGTTGTCCTTCAACAGAAAAACTAGTGTTCAGCCGTTTTTATGCATAAGGAGCCATAGAAGATTCCATGTCAATTTATTTGGTTAAACTGTTCTCTTGTGTAAGTGAACATGCTCATAAGATATCTCAAGTGTAGATCCAAGTATTAAGCAAGTAGCCACACTCGTCATCTTTAATCTAAATCAGCAATTTTAGCAAAGTCTGAGTGTTTCCGCTAGGGGTTTTTGTTTGTTGTTGTTATAAATTTGCGCGATTTTATTTGGAAAAGCAAAATGCTACTGCTACTTCCACTGAAATCGGAATCGTAATTCCACGAATTGATCGTGACAAACGCTGCAGTCGTCTCTCGTCTCCTCACCAACCGAAACTACTCAATCATCTTGATTTCGAAATAAACTGACCATGCATACATATGTATGTGTATGGTGATCATATAGAAAGGCACCGCACTTAATCACAAGTTGAAAAGCAAAACATAAAAACCAACATCTGACCCACATTCCAGAGATGTCTGCTCACGAGATGGTGGGCACAACATCCAGTGATCTTCTCATAAGACAAAAAAAAAAGCATTCCAAAAAGCTCATTAGACACAAACGTACCCACGGAGTCGAGCTAAAACCATGCGCATTCGCTTAAGTAAAATTGTGTAGCAACATGTTGCAGAATATTTATTGCATTGCAACATAACGCCTTAGAGGACCCCAGTGCAGTTGCCAGGCGCAGTTATTTATGTGTGCTGTGCATATGTAGCTGTCATTTGGACACCAAACATCCAGACGCAATAAATTTTACGCAATTTAATTCGCACTCTCACAGCCTACTTAGGTTGCCCGTCAGCGCATTTGAAGTTGAGCAAACCCACCCACACACGTGCGGATTTTTGCATATCTGCGACCTGAATACCATAAATATGTCAACACGGATCAGAGGAGGCCCTTCTTGCCAGAAGACTGGCACTCATTGTTTATTCGAAGCGAGGCTCCTGTGAGCATGAAGGCGTGGTACTTGTAGTTTGTGAACTCGCCATACAAGAATTTTACTCCGGTTGCAATTTGTATCTATGAGGTACTATAATAAACCGTACGACCGGTCGGATTAAAATCTCAGTCCAGTAGAAGCTTGCGCAGTCAGAGAAAGATAGGCAAAGAGGGATAGGGGGGGAGAAGGAAACTCTCTGAGAACAAGGTCAATTGGATTCGAATACAGTACGAGGCGAGTACGAGTATCTGCGCTTGCGCATACCCACTTAAGATAAATTCTATACGCGCATACGGTACGAGTCCGAGGGGCTTTCAATGAAAACCTGATACCACTGATTATGATCGCTCGTAATTACATGCCGCGGAGTTGCAGTTAATTTCAGTTGTTAGCGCTAGATACTCATACTGTGATGACGGAGCGATTGCAACTGCAGATAAGCGGTCATTTCATCTCCGCTTTTGTAGGTTAATTCTGTGCCTAGAGTTGGAAAAGAGATACATTTTTTTTTTATTGTGATTTAAGATTTTGTAGTTTTTAATTATAAATCACAATAATGCGCACTAATGATCGAAAGGGGGCGCATTAGATACTTTCTTGTAGGAAATTAGTTTTTTTGTTAGGTTGGGTGGGTTCTGATACGCCTCGAGAGTAATTAAACCTTTCAACTGGTTGCTTACATCTGTTGAAGAGAATCGTTGATTTACTGGTAAAGTAATTAGAAACTGTAAAGGTAAAGTGAGGTGAAGGGCCCAAAGAAAGCGACCTAAGTGGAAAGTATTTTTTACTTTGATATGGGTTGAGCTTAAAAAATGACAGAATTAAAAGGGAAAGTTGTAAGACTTCTTATCGATGGGATCAGCGCTAATGGTAGGTGTAGTAATTTCCAAAGTGGAAAAGGTTTAAAAAGTGTTCTCACCCCTTTAAGAAAGGCAATTTGTCTGACAGCGAAATGGTCTTGTGAAAAGTGCTTATGGTTTTCAAATGAGGGTCTAGTTCGTAATGGGTGGGACAACTTTTTTTGAACTCGAACCAGAATCTTGGGAATCTAATGGAATTCAGAGTGGAAGGCAATTAAAATCTCCGATTGGTGATTGGATTGTATCTTTTCGAATAGTGGGCATCTTATAAGTGTCGACATTTGTTCTTATTTGTTAAAAATGTGTAAACATTTCTTTTAAATGTTGCTTATGTGAATTTTCTTTTGTTTTTCAGGTGAGTCGAAGGAACTGATCCGTAATTGATAGTAGAAGACTGCAATTATCTACAAAATACAATATTTATACTCGTAAGTATCTTATTAAATGATTTTCTAAAAGCAGCTCATTTCGTAGGTTCTTTAAAACTTCCACGCAGTTTGAAAGGACCTAAGAACCCATAAAAATAACACACTATTTCAGAAAGAAGGACATTCTGACTGCAACTATAAGCGCCATTGTTGAGCTTATCGGCGGTTGTCTTGCAAGCAAACTTGAAAATCTCCGGCCGCATTAGTTCGAAGCATTTTATCACGATCTTTAAGCACTTTTGTAGACTTTATTGACTCTTCTCCGCAAGTTCGATATTTTTGACCACACAGTATAACAGAATTTCACATAAATAGTATAAGGCTTTGGTCTGTTCGAGCAGATTGCTGGTCTAGTTGGTGCCGGACTATTGAGATATCTTCGATGAATTTAACGTTACTTTAACAATTCCAATAAATTGCTTTACCACATCTTTTCTGAGTTCTTGACATAAGCCATCGTTAAAACAAGAACAAATATCGGAGACTTATTTCAGTACAGCAGCTTTATGCAAAATTTTTGCATACATACTTATGTACATAACTGTCAGAGTGAACGTGGAGAGTGATTTTTGTATCAAAGCTTATCATTTTGTCTTAGCTCATGATGGGAATAGTATCAAATCTGACGGATTTAACCTTATTTTAGACTTGGAAAAACATATTATAAAGATCTAAGGGTGGTCAACGAATTAGTCACAATTCTGTTCTAATACTTATTTCGTAGGTAAGAAGGTACATAGTTTTAATTTATAAAAACTTAAGTTAGATATCCGTGTCTTTTTCTCCCACGAGCTACCACATTTTGCCCCTCTTGGCATCGTATGATTTCTTGTCATGCTATTAATCCAAGGCTTGCAGTTAGTTCAGTTCATTTGACGTTTGTTTGCGGTGCATTCAGCGTTGTTTCAACGTGATTCTATTGTGTCTACTGATCCTTTAAAGACGATCTAACTCATAGCTCACTCGAGGAAATAATTGAAAGTCAGGACATTAGATACTCACTCTTTTTTATAAGACAGTACCCAACGGTATTTTAGCCTATTTAGTGCCACTTTGGTAATTTTTTATTTTTTTTTTTTGCACTTTTAAGTTTTTGGTAAATTGGTAAATTGGTAATTTTTATTTCGTTTGGGTAGCTTTTTTTTTTTTTAAAAAAGGCGTACCAGGTACCCGTATTTGAATGTGTAAACATATAGGCACAGAGAACATTAACGTTGGTATGCTATGGCAATTACTCTGTGTGAAGGAGAAATGAACAAAGAGAATCATATACAGAGAACACACTAATACTAAGTTCGGTTACGCGTGACGGTGAGAAACTCGTGAGGCCCATACCGACAGCTAAGATGTTTACACATCAAAAGTACCAAATACATATACGAATCGAAAATTGTCAGTCAATAATGGATTGGATTTCATAAGTTTGAATTATGCCGACCTAAGTTATTGAGTACGAAGTACAAGCGATGATTTAATGTATTTGAATGAACGTATTGTATCTCCACAGTACATGTTTCAAACATAACTCAATGCTCTAATTTAATGTTCTTCTTTTGACAGATGTCAAAATTGTATTTGTATTTTATTGTTTTGCTTACAATTATGCGTCTATACCTATGCTCATGTAAAAATGGATTGGTTATGATTTTAATTATACACGCTCTTTAGTTCTTTTTATTTAACTTCCTCTTTTAATAAAAAATAAAACAAAAAAGCAGCTTTTTAGACTTACCAAAGCGCTAAACGGTTTAATCGTGAGAAAATCAAGTGGCGCGTAGTATAGCTGGAGACGGAGGGATTAAATTTTGTAAATCAAACTTTTAAATGTTTAGTTTCTTTGAAGACTAAATATTTGGAATTTTTTTCATTTTAATATTAAACCTATAACCCCAAGATACATAAGTCTCAATTAATATGTAACTGGCAAATGGCCTTGTACCTTGTAACCTTATACTTTCTGTTGGTAAGGCATCTTTTCCAATATAACGTTTATTGCTTTGTTGGTTTTGGCCAGTTACTTTTCTATAGATTCTCCTCAGTGCTGGAAGGGTGTTTTCCATACAATTCCCATACCAAACAGAGAAAAATCCCCATTTTTGGTCAACTTTTCGCATGAGTTAAAAAAGATTTATTGCTATTTTTATATGTTTTACTTGACAAACTCAAAAAAAAAAAAAAACACGAGATCATATTACAGTTTAAAAAAAAAGGTTTTCGGTTTGTTCTATTTATAAGAAACGAGCTGGATTGGAAAACATCAATTTTTTATTGTTATTTTGAAAATGGAAAAAATCCCACGAAAACAGCAAGTTTTTCCTTTTTCTCTTTTGAGGTCAGAATTCCCACGAAATGGAAGTTTTCCCACGATCCCCCAGCACTATGAGTCCGCATTCAAATTATGCTCGTAAAATGAACGCCCAGATACTTGACTACCTCAGTGCTGTCGTAATTGTATTCCAAATTCCGCCACCGCCTTTTTTTTGAAAATCGTCTTACGTTCGACTTCTCCAGATTCACTATAAGTCCTCATAATCTGCAGTTCTGAGACAATCCTTTGAAGAGTCTTGGAAAAGTATGCGAGCATGACTATGCCATCGGCAAAAGTAACGAATTTATAGGCAAGTTTGCGTACTCCTCTCCATGCCTACCGGCAGGAATTCGATCAGGCCTTCTAAGAAAAGAGCGAATAATAGTAGGATCAGTGTACACTCTTGCCTCTTTTCTGAATTATTCTGGAATCACTCCCAAATTTTCCATGCCATTCCAGTTGCAAATTTGTATGCAAATTTTGAATAATTCGTCCTAAATTATGCGACAGTCTCAGGACAAACAATATAAAAATTAAGTCTTTGCGGTCCACATGTATCAAAGTTTGCTCTTAATTCGACAAAAAAGGCATAGAGCTGTTTTCCCTTCAAAAGAAATACTATGTAAACCAAAGATATGACCTATTTGACGAATATCCAAAACTAAATCGTGCTTGAAATTAATCCATCTCGTTAATTTATTTTGCCATATTGCCATAAATATTACATACGATGCACTTAAGAATGAGATCCTAAATAGTTTTCTGGATTCATTATGCAGTCTTTTTTGTATATAGGAGGCTTCCCAGAGACTTCACTTCCGAGTGTCGATTACTTGATGACAATACGCAAGCAAGTCCATCGAAGAGCTCGTTCGTTCTATACTTGTAAAACTCCACTGGTATTGCATCAGATACTTGATTTATTGAGAGATTCAGCTAAATCTTTGCACAGTTATTTCATCTATCTCAAGGTTAGGAAACGTGTTCTAGCTTTGCAGTTTCAGTGGCATAGGATATGCTCAGCTATTTCTTCGTCTTTGCTGCACATTCGGCAAGAATTGTGGTGAGCTATTCCCATGGCAACATGTACATTAAAAAAAAAAACTTAAACAAGCTGTCGCCATTTTTTCAATCTATAATTCGTCTAAAAAAATGCTTCGACTATAAATAAATTTAAAAAAACATTTAAAAACATCTTGTAGTGATATCTTACTACTAATGAACAAGTGATTATCAGTTAATTGCTGCAGATTAATGGGTTCATTCGTCTTGCTTGCGTGTCTAAGTTTTTTTTTTTTTTTCTACACACTCACATCTTCCATTTTGGCCTTCCTTTAAGATGTTTATTGTCTTTCTAAGCTCATTTCCTGTCTTTTGACATTTAAGGTTACCGTTTGTTTCTTTTTATAGGTGAGAAACATTTTTATTACTATCTTAAATGAATCCTATCTTCTTTGCATAATCTTAATGAATGCAAAAACTCAAGAAGAAGAAAATAAAACTAAGTGTGTCCTTAATTATTCTCCATTTAAAAAAACAGCAGTTCCCCTTTGGCAATTAATTGCAAAACAAAGAAATTAGATGAAAATTACCAACCTGAGGCGCGGCTGGCTTCCTTTCTCTTAAAACACAAACACACCGACGCGACGACGGACAATCTCTGTGATCTTTTCCCTGCGCTGCAAATGAATTCAACAGGAAAGCGGTAATTAGATACGCACGTTCAGTTATGCATTTTCTTAATTCTAGTGTGGAAAAGATTGCATGTGTATTGCCTCTGTCAAGCGCCGAGATTACATCACCATCATCATCATCATAGAAGCGTCGACGTTTTGGCCAACTTCTTGGTTGGCCATTGCCCTCAATTTCCTTTGCGAAACAATCACATGGAACACTGTATTACTACATTAAAATCCACACTGAAGTATATTGCATATTATACACTGTTAGGAATGCACATGCATACATTTCGAGACTAAATTCTGGTTTCAATAAAACCACAGCGGATACATTCCTTGACATTCAAATGAATCTCGTTTTATAGCTCAGCTCTCGGGTTCTGTATGTGACCCAAATTTCAGCGATACTTTGTTGAATAAATCATATTGAAAAGAGCAGTTGTTGCTATCGACACATACAGATGTACACAATTAAGAAAGAGAAAGAGAGATGGAGAGCGAGAAACGAATTAAGTCCACTATCGAGGGCAAGCATTGACAGGGATTAATTTATGGATACGTACTGTCGTTAGCCGAAATGACTCAGCAGTGAAAATATTTGCAGCTGTAAATAATTCAAACCAGCTAAGCAGTCAAAATATTTCAAGCAATGCCGCAGCGTAGGTGTATGGGGAGCAAGAAGGGCGGTAGCAAGATTAAACGTAGATTTGAGGTTTAAGATACTCGTCGTTTGCAGAACACAAAGTGTTCAAATCAAATCAATTTATTGGCAATCGTTTAATAGATACATTTCGCTTGTATCCGATGACCGATCTGGCAACGATGAAATATTGCTGAATGCAGCGCAGACAGATGTCAAACAGCGTAGTGGCGATAACTTTGAATGTACTTGCCTACTTAGGTGGCGCTACAGTCCGGGGTGGGCCAAGGCCTCAACCAACAGCCCCTTCCAGTTAACCCGGTCCTTAGCTAACTGCCTCCAGTTGCACAATTCAAATTGGTTGAGGTCTTGTTCTACTTGTGCGCGACTCTCGGGGTCAACATCGAAAATTCTCCGAGCCTATCTGAAACGCCCAATGTGTAGTTTTTTGACTAGGTCGATGTGGCTGTACTGCTGGTATAATTCGTGGTCGAATCTTCTCCTCCAAAAGGAGGATATTTCTCTCGAAGCGGCCGAGGATATCATTATCCGCTTTCGATAGATAGAGTACATGCTTCAGCTCCATATAGCATGACTGGAATGATCAGGGTCTTATATAGAGTCTCCTTTGTCGATCGGGAAAGAGCCTTACTACTCGATTACCTTCTTAGCCCAAAGAAACAGCGATTGGCAAGAGATCGTTTGATTTCCGACGAGATGTCATTTTGTGATGTTATGGCAGAGCCGAGGTAGACCAAGTCCTTTACTACCTCAAAGTTGTATATAAGCCCCTCTAGATGTATACAAATGCGTTGATTGTAGTTTAAAGTTCTATAAGGGTTGGCACGCACATTTGTGATTAAATCTAGTCGTTGGGATAATTGAAAGGCACCAATCTTCTAACCATATCTTTACGGTATTAGCATTTGTCTTTCGTTCTAAGAGGTAATGCTACAAAAAAATATTCTCCCATTATGAACGCAGCCAAATCCTGGGCCTCCAGCAACAAGTCTTCATTGATCGTTTTTTTGTTTTTAGTTAATGTGGCGAGCACACTATATTAAACCACTTAGGCCATTTTAGAATCATTTTAAGGTTTTAATGCACTTCAGTGATAAAGATAAGTAGCTTAGATTATTCAGCATTCAACACATCAGTCATCTTATCCTATAGAAAAGCAGGACAATCGTATATAAAGGGTCCTGCATAGTTTACACCTTCCAGATCATATTGCCATAGAAAGGAACTAGCCTTCACAGCTCACTAGCGGAAAATGTTCACGTTCCTTTAGGGCAATCACACTTTTTAAAACTATGCGGTATCAGGTGGACCAGTTTGACAAGTTGCATCATATTCAAAAGCAAAAGTTCTACAAAGAACTCGCATAGATATAGCTAGAGTAGTGGCAATAAGTACAGGATACTGGACAATATAGGGAACTATCCGTCCAACTAGGGATCCCTTGTAACAATTTCTGCCCCAGCTGCAAGGACGAAAATGAGAATGAATTTCTTTCTCACTTTCTGTGCAGATATCCGGCTGTAACCAGGCAGAGCATACTAAGCAAACCCTTTTTTGACGACCTAAACGACATATCCACGAAAAACATTGGTAAACAGATCCTTTTCTTAGACCTCACAGGATGGATATGTGTATGTATGTATACACGTAATTATATAAAATCTAATTCCGAGCTAACAGGTCACTTAAGTTGTGGTACCAACACGGGAAGCTACCGTAGCGCTAATTTACTTGGGTTTCTTTACCGAAGCTACTACTCCAATCTATCTATGACAACTACCAAACATCTTCTCAACAGAAGTCACAAAGATACTTAAATCTGATACAACTGAAGTATTTTCTGCTAAGAGCAAAGCGGTGATGATTTGGTAGTGAGAATGTATCAGAGCATCTGCGTTATAAGGTTAAATGAATTACCCATTTAATCTGCCCTGATAACCGAAGATTCAAGTGTTCTTGCCGATCAAAAAATAGCCAAATTAGAACCTTAATGAGTACTGCGCTAAAGGCATGCAAAAAATTGCATCTACAAAGCCCGCAATAAAACAAATCGGGGACATAGAACCCCCAGAAGATACTCAACTTTAAATGTCTTACAAGAGTTTCTGCAAGATACTTAATTTTAAAGGTTTAACATGTCTCTGGGTAAATGAAAATGGCCATTACAATAGCCCTTCCCCTGGCCGCAGTACAAATAAAACCTGGAATATAATTTTTTATCGTTGCTATTGTTTTCATATAATATTACCTACACATTGCCCGCACCGGTATCCGAGTGGCTGTATCGATAGCTTACCACGCAGAGGTTCTGGGCTCGATTCCTCCTCAGGGCTCGGTGGACCGTGTTCGGCAGAAAAACGGACCAGAACTGAGACTAAGTGCTCCAACGAGCAATATAGTTACCGAAATACAGAAATGTACAAAAATCCTTTTCATAGCAGCTGTCAATAAACTGATTGGCACAAGTAAGTCAAATTTTATATTCGAAATACGACCACATTTCGATGTCTTGCTAGATCTAATCACAGATCATACTCGAAGAAGTCCATATCCAGCTGTGGAGCATAAGGTACATAACATCACAGATAATTTCGATATTAAAACATATTTTATAATCTCTAAACATCATTCTAGATCCCATCATTGCCAGTTTTCCTATCTCCTATCACTCCAGCGCACAGTGGGATGAAACACGCGATTTACTGGACATGGCATTTTCACCCAGTTATTTTTACTGAAAAATTTCACTGTGGGCCATATTCTATGTATTTTTTCATGCTAAATCGAATGGTAAATCTGGTTTGACTATAGGAGTGATGCGAAAGAAGCTAGAGCCCATAGAATAACCATCTTCGGTTTTATTTAGTTTTACGTGAAATAATATTTCATTTGATAGGTACAGTAAAATCTCTCAATAGTGCACACCCTGTTTAACGGACATCTCGCATTAACGAAAATCTTTTTGGGGAATCAATTTCTAATTTCCCATACAAAATGCGTTCTTATAAACAGAAAACTCCCGTCCGTGGCGTCCTCTTTAGAAAGATTTCACTGTATTTAGATAATAAAATTTGTTTTTGTTGATGAATTTCGAAAAAAAAATTACATCCAAAAATAAATGCGTTAATACGCATTGAAAAAAGGAAAGAAAAATTGTCTATTTAGGAACTGAAGACACTCAAGGAATGAAATTAGTAGATAAATTAAGGTATCTTTAATCAATTTCCATAATTCTTTCGGTTTCTTCTTTTTCGAAATTAAGTACTGTGACCAGCGTTGCCGCTGGTAAAATTTAAAAAGTGTCCAAAAAGGTGTCCTGGATTAAAAAAAGAGTCCACATGCATAATTCGAATAAGATAATTGTATTTATCAAAGAAAAGAAATGCTTCTTTAAAATTTATGAAAAATACTATTTTAACTACATACGAGGGAATAAGTCCCTGAAAATTAAAACAGATGGCGTTGCCACCTCAAATCCAACGAATTTTTGCCTCGTTTCGTAACCGTGGACTAAATGTGGCTTCTTCACAACACACCAGAGACCAAGGAACAATTCAAACCGTGGACTTCTCCAGGCGAATCGAAGTCGAAGATGGCCAAGGTGGGTCTGTCGGGCAACAAGGACATCGATTACCTTGAAAATGGTAAAGCACAAAAACGACCGCATTTGGCGCGTAAAAAAGTTCTCTTTCACCAGGATAACGCACCGGCGCGGCGCACAGGTCCACAGTCGCAATGGAAAAATTCCATGAATTAGGCTACGAATTGCTACCTCATACAGCATATTCTCCAGATTAAGCTCCCTGCGACTATTTCCTGTTTCTAAACTTAAAAAAATCGCTCTCCTAAAAGGAGACTTCTCGTATATTGAGAAATAAAATGTTAATATTTTAGCCGAAAATATTGTTCCTTATTTCAATTTTCAGGGACGAGGGTGGGTCACCTCGTACATATAGTACACATGTACATATTAAAAAAAAAAGCATTAAAAGTTCATAAAAAAACATTTGTATGCTTTTATCTGTCATTTTCTGTTGACATGTACATGTCATGTCTTCTATGATTTAATGGTAGTATCCAGTGGTTGTAAATTATTGTAATCCATTAAAAATATTTAAATAACGCGGAAGTACAAAAGTAATTTGATGGTTTTTATTGAAATATTAGAAAAGCGTCCAAAAGTGTCCACGATTTTCAAAGAGCGTCCATTTTAGCTAATTATCAAAAAATAGTGTCCAGGTGTCCCGTTTGCTAAAAAGCGTCCAAATGGACACCTTAGCGTCCCAACGGCAACGCTGACTGTGACTTGGACAGATTAAGAGATGTGGCTAGGGCAAGTGTATTATCACTTGAGAACCAAATCACGTCAGATTTTTCACCCGCTTCACACATTTTTTTCAATTCCTCTGAATCGTCTGAATGATCCAGCAATTCACTCAAATTCAATTAAGCGGCAACAGGTAATACATACCTCCACCGAATAGTTTGCCCTCAACTTTTCAGCCTTGCGAATTTTTTGCCTCTCAGACAGTTTACTGAACCGCTGTGAAGTGAAGAAATCCATCGGAATACTGAAAAGCTCAATTGGGCCAACCTTTTTTTTTAAGGAAAAAGTATTTTCTATAACCACAACTCTTTTTAAATGAGCACAAAGTGATTTAAGCTTCTTTTCCGCAGCAGTAAAATGTTTACAAAATTAGATCGCTAGGATTTTTTAATACATTCAAAAACTCACGGTTTGTCACGACCGAGAACAAAATAAATTGAAACGATAAATGCAATATTTAACAATATACAGACACCAAACACTGCATTTGGTTGCACTTTTACGCTGAGAGCCACTCGTTCAAACATGAATTGCGGGCGTAGTCGGACTTAGTCGGATACAATTTTTTCGTATATTTCTGACTGAACACCTATAAAGTCGGTTTTTCGGAGCAACTCGGAATTTTTTTGTACGAGTTGAATTTCTCGAAAATAGTGTCGAAAAAGACGTTGTTTCTAAGAAGAATAACATGCACTGGCTACTAAAGAACATAGAATGTGTCAATTTTCTGACATTTAAAAAAAAAGACTCAAAAATTCTCCCCTACTTGACTATGTTGCGCAACCCAAGTCACCATGAATTTTCCTTTAAATGGCAGATTTTTAAGCTTGTTTTTGACCTTATTAATTGAAACAATTTGTAGAATTTAGATGCGTAAAGTCAAAAACCATGCAATGTAAAAATTATTTTCATTTTTCCGCTGCAACTTCCCCATTACGGGTATTGCCACGACAAAGTAATTTTTTGCAATGTGCCACCTAAACGATAACAACTCACCTATGTGTCGTGAACACAAGTAAACATGTTCCGCTTGTTATCTCTGCGGTTTCTAGCGTGTTTTTTGTGTTTTTCTTTCCATTCGTCATTTATAAATTTCTTCATTTAAAATACTTTACCTATGTGTGCATTAAAAAAAAATTGCAAAAAAAATTTAATATGACAAGGTAAAAGCTATAACAGTGGAGCTGCCAACTGTCATTACAGATGATCTTTATCCATCAATCTTTCAATGTAAATTTGCACAAAACATAAATCGTTTTGTGAAATTCATTTTTAACCCCCTATGGCATTGTAATCCAAAAAAAAAAAACCACCACCACCACCACCGATAAGGCATTCAAAACAACCTGTTATCATTTCTGTTTTAAATTTTTCATTCGAAAATGCACGAAACACCGATAGGACTGTTGCTGATTTTTATTTTTTTTTTGCCCCAAGTTGGTGGGGAGCTGCAAACAACTGTTATCGATGGAGACCTATTCGTTTTCATTACGCCCTCAAAATAAAATTTCAACTTTTTCAGTAGTATCTCACTAAATGCGAGTGCGCGATCGTGCTGGGAAAAAAACGATGTTTTTTCGATATTTCTTCTTTTGTTTGTGAATCGATTATATCCACCAAAACGAACTCGAACTCACTCCAAAAGAACATTTAATTGCTAAATGGAATAAAAAAAACGGAAAAAAATAAACTCCTGTCCTAAAAAACAAAAACAACTCCGCGGAAAACATTCATTTTGTTGACGTTTCACAGGTGCGTTCTTTTTTTTTCACTCAAAATATCTGTTTTCTTGCTTTGTTCGTTTGTTTGTAGATTGCGCGCGCACAGCATCGCGTATCTTTAGCCTCGATCTTACGGTAGAGAGAGAAAAAAAAACAACGGTTTGTTTTTATTTTGAATGCTAAAATTAAAATCTTGTACAACAAGTGAACCAATTCAAATTTCGCTAGCATCGTTGTGTTTCTTTATCTGCCCGTCTGCCAGGAATCATATGGTTGATTATAGCGGAAATTAGTTCTTAAAAAAAACTAACGGCCGGCGGCGTGGGATGACGCACCTTACTAAATGGGTGGGCCGTGTGATTTTTAATTTTAATTTCTATACAACTAAATAGGCATAGAAATTGGGAATAAATTCTAGCGAGTGAAAGAAATTCGCAGATAGATTAAGATTCATTTAATTAGAATTTTTAGTAACAAAGAGCTACCGCTTAGTGGAGTCGTGGACGGAATACATGGCACGACGTAGAACAGTCAAACACACCGGGAAAGGCAAAGTGATTTTTTATTACCTTTTTTTTATGAGTTTTTAATTTGTTTTGCCGCCTGCACTTGTGAATTTCGCAATGTTTAGTGATTGGAGTGAGTGAAAAAGTGAGTCAGAAAAAGAGTGTCTTTGATTGTCAAATGGAAGGCCACAAGGTAGATCAATCAGTTGGGTACTTGTTGGCAGTAGCGAGATCTGTTTGTGTATGTGCTCTAAGCGGAGTGTGGACTTACGCGTCAATGACAAAGAGCTGCTACTGCAACAAAAACAAAAAAAACACTCAAATCTAAATTAATTCGTAAACCTGATAAGGCAGCAACGCACAGCAAGTACTTCCAATATTATTCTGGTTGAATTATTAGCAGTAGATAAATAAAAAGAATTTGCAAAGGCAACAATATAATTGAATCATGACTTGTTTTAAGTTTTTTTTTTTTTTCCAATGAGGTTGCCAGTTTTTAATCCACACGTTGATACATACTTTCTTTGTAATGCAAAAGTTAGGGTGAGTTTCGTAATTGTAAAAATGTTACTGTAAATTTGCTTCATGCAGTTTTTCTATATATGAAGTCACCCTTAGTAACATGACATAACTCATCCACTTTGTGTGGAACAGTTGTTGGTTGAAACAGATTTTCTAGCCAAGAGCTTGGAAGACACGCTTTGATATAGCTTTTTACAGAAATACATAAGTAATGTAAGCATAAATGGACATACATTCTGAATTTTGCATAAAAAGTAAGTGATTTTGTGAACCAATCAAATTACAAGATGTCGTTTAAAAGTTTTGACATAAATATTCGAAATTTTCAATGCACCAACCTTGAAATGAGTTCATCTATGGATTATTTTTTGGAGTTGCAATCGAAGAAAATGACATTTTAATCATAGTTGAAGCTTAGACTACAAGTTTTGACCAAAGAATTAGATATACTCTAGAACCGCTTTATGCTATGTTTGCACTCTGGCAACACACCACCACCGGCTTAAACCCGACTTATCGCGAAATTCGAAGATCGGTATCATTGAATCCGTTCGAAGGGAATCGTCCACTTGTCGGTAATGTGAACAACTTTTCACTTGATCATTGAAAACGAACGGATCGAATCTCTCCATATAAAGTTTGACGTTTCAGATCCGCGAGGAAATCGTCGCAGATCTGGTGCTTTTGCTGTGGGATTGGCTAGCATTTTTTTTTACTGCCAAGAACTTTTAACGTTGAGAGTGCAGAAACAAACAAATGGATTCAAAAATAAACGACATAACATCCACCATTAAATCGATCTTATTTTCGGCCAAAACTAAACGGGACAGAATGCAATGCAATGCAATGCAAACGGGACAGAATTCCAATTTTCTCTGGTGTTGTCACAAATCGGGAAGGATAAGTGTGTATAAATGTTCAAGTCTGGACTCGACGCGTATCGTCAAAAGTCACCATATGTAAAGGGAATCAAGTTGTATAACTCCGCTTTTAGAGATCAGCCCCAAAAGTAGTTTCAAGGTGGAGGATCTAGAATAGGCGGCAGAAGTTCAAACGACTGGTATTGGCACAGAGTTGACCAGGTCACTGCCAAAAACTTTGAACATTGAGAGTGCAGAAACAAACAAATGATGAACTAACTTAAGGCATACGTAGAATACACAGATCTTTACACAAAACATGCGACCAAAACAATGAAATTTTAATGGAATTTTATTGGTTTTATTGGCTGTGTCAAGTTTAAATGATAGCTTGTAAGGGGCATACCTAGATTGCCCAGAAATTTGTTTCATTCAAATTGTAAATCCGAAATTTGAATTTGAAAGGCTTCCACCCAGCCTCGATTCCTATCTTCTATTATGCTTAGTTCCCTTACGTGACTAAATTGTTTTCTTATACATATTTCACATTTTACCTCACCTTTGGTTGACCTAAATCTGCTGCGCATGAATACTGAAGATGGTTAAATCGTTTGCCACTAGGCCTACGCCTAGGTGCTAATTGTCTTGTTTATGGTAACCACTAACCTCTAACTAACCACTTAATATTCTAAGTTACTGTCAAATGATTGTTTACATAAAAATTTATAGCTGCTGCCAAATGAACTTGTAAAATTGTTGTTTATTTTACTTACTTACTTAGTTGGCGCTACAGCTCGAGGTGGACCTGGGCCTGCTTCTCGCAACCATTTGTGTGTGCGTGTTATGTTTTTGTACGAATGGAAGGGACCTACAGTTTTTTGCCGACTCCGAACGGCGAGTTGAGAAGCTCTATCGTGACGAATGATACTCTTTGATGCTTGTCAGACATTCGCAAGAGGTGGCACCGTGAAAAAACTCTTTAAGGTGTTAGACCCGGCCAGGAGTTGAACCCGGGCAGCATTGCGTAGTAGTCCAACGCACTTACCACCACGGCCACGGCGTTGTTTATTTAAGAATTGTTCATTAATGAAATATGGAGGCCAAAAAACACCTATTTAAGCCAAATTACATGAACCTTTTCGCACTTTTAGCCTCAATCAATCATTTCCATGAATTTCCTAAAGCTTTTCGCTATAAATTCATTTTCAGTCCAAAGTAGAATGGCTCGACAGTGATCTCATCAAGAGGTTAATATCTATTTACTGATAAACACATTCAAAAAAAACCATACGCATATCTTTGCTTTAAACTTAAAAAAAAGCCAAAGCTTACCATGTGCCCAATTGACGTAGAATTGATCATCGAACATGTGTAGTTCAAGATTCTCCACAGATTACAAATGATAACAAGAATGTTTCTTTCAATCAAAGATATTTTTCCTTTTGGTCTTCATTCGTAGATGGCGCCACAATCCGTGGTGTAGATAGATTTCAATAAAAAAGATTGTTAAGCAACTTATTCCCCGGGTACCTCGACTGAACTTAAAAAAAAACTTACTTACTGTGCTCCCTTTTCCCTCGTGATGTACATAAGGCAAGGTATTCTTAAACTCCGTCATTCTACCGAACGGAAATTCTCTTGGGAGTAGGACAGAAATGTCTATTTTCGCTACACGTTTGACCGTTGAAATGTAAGACCTATAGGACAGAGTTTCTCTCACTTGTCTCTCTCTCGTGCTTGTCATTCGTGTGCTTGCGCTGTGTGTAAACATTACAAGGGTATTCATAAATCATAACCCCTTTAGCGTGTGCAAGTAATAATAATAATAAAAAATACGCATAATTTTGTACTCCTGCGGTATTACAAATGCCCAGAAACAGGAAGAAACGCTGGAAGAAGCCCAAGATAACTAACTGATAAATGACATGATAAACTTCTTCACAGGGTCCTGCTTTTGACCAATATAAGCACCGATTCTATGTTTGATCTCTGTATATCTATAATGTTCAGAACTTAGCGTGGAATAAAGCTAAAGAAAGTTTTTTACACACCTTATAACTGCTCTAAAAAAATCACCATGAATCGTCATATAAAGCCTTCACAAATGTCTTAATACTCAACCTAGTGGCGAGAAGGAACCTTTTAGAATACATCTACGGGTTAGGCCTTAATTTAGTGCCCTTGGCACCATAGAGCTCATTACTTTCATTCACTACTTTTTTTTGACACGGCCATACGTAACGTTGCGTCACAGGGTGTAACTAAATAACACAGAAAGAAATAAGTAGGTACGTTAACCCTTAAAGGCGCCATATATGTACATATATACGAATCGCCTCAAAAAATCCAGATTTAAATTAAATTTTTAAACTTTTAAATCTCAGCAGGCACCAATTCACCTATTTAAAATACTTCTCTTCATGTGTGTAAAGATTCAACATTCTTATGTCATGTTTTTTTTTTTTGTAATAAGAGGGATTGCAAAATTATTTTTCGTGTTGTAGCTGACGATGAAACTTTGCGAAGTTTAAAAATGTTTTAAAAATATATGAATAGTTGGAAACAGCTTAATAAAATATATTTGTGTAAGTTTGAAACACTTTGTTTTATAATTAGTGAACAAAATAATATTTATTTCAATGCTGCGTACTATTTCCGAAAATTCAGGCGATTCATATATGAATCAGTGCACATTCGCAGATACAATTCCATCCAAAATATTAAACAACCATAAATATTAACCAATTTTATTTATGTTCCATGACCTGCCATAATATCCCATTACAGCAAACATATGGGTAGCGTTGACTGCTTTGATAGCTTCGAAGGACGGTACAGGATCACAACGAAGTCCAAAAAGTTGTATTTTAGAGTTTTCCATCATCTGATAGACCTAACAACTATAAACTCGTAGTTGTTTTATGAACGATATAGCGAGAATAATTGACCCAGCCGGGGAAGTTAAGGTGATTTCCGGTTTAAGCTAGCAGCTGTCATGTGTGCATATGCGTATCCGAATGAGTTGTTGGTCAAAAGAGGGAGGCCATCTAGTTCATTTAGCAGCCCATCAGTTTCATCCCTACATATGTAGATTAAGTTAGGTAGCAGTGGCTGTCGGTTATAAAAATACTGGCGCACTAAGGCCTAGAGAACCCATTGTGATATCAAGGATCTTGGGGATGTATATCCCCGCTACTTTTGAGAACCATTTGGAACTTTGTATAAACCGAGATAACCTTCCAAAGTCTTCTTGTGCTAGTCCACCGAGATTGTTGAGGAAGCATTCTCCTAGGTGTAGTTTTCTATTACGGGAAAGAGCTGGACATGAACAGAGAGAGATGTGTTGGGCTCTTTTCCTCTTCCTTTTCTCTGCAACTTGTTGCCTTGTTGCATGCTTGCATATAAGTCAGTGTCCTGTGATGACACCAATGGTCGTGTAGAAGTGAACAGACTTATCTGTTATGGCTCCGAGGTCATCCCGTAAAGGCCTCTATTGTTCCTCCCCCTGATCTCTTGTCGATGTTTCAATTCTGTTATTTTGTAGAATTTATGCTATCTATAATGTGTGTGCTTTTCATGGCCGAAAATAAATGTCATTTGCATAAGCAAATTGACTTACAGCAAATCAGCTGTATTAAAAACTACAATAATCGAACTCTCGATTTGGTCTTTTCATCTGACGCTGTTAATACTGTTGTTCAAGAATCTTGTTCCAGCATAACTAACATAGATAGACATCATCCACCCTTGGATGTATTTTTTGACTTGAGCTGTCATATATATGATAATAGTGACCCTAATGACGAATTGTATATCTTTGACCTTCGACGGGCTAATTATCAGCAACTGTCTGAAAGAATAAGGTGCTCCAATTTACAAAACATTAATGTTTCACCTAATGTTGAGGATGCAGTAAAATGCTTTTATAGTATCCTAAATGACTGTATAAGTAGTTTTATACCAACAAAATTATCGAAAAATGCAATCTCGAACCACCCTTGGTACACTAAAGACCTTAAAACTTTAAGAAATAAAAGAAATAGAGCATGGAAAAATTATATCAAAAGCCTCAACCCAAATGACTTTAATATTTATATTGCATTTTTCGATGAATTCAAGGTGCTTTCTAGCAGCTTATACAATGGCTATATAAGCACAATGGCAACCTCACTTAGGAATAACCCGAAACAATTCTGGAGCTTAGTTAATTCCAAGAAAAAGTCTGACGGATATCCAGCAGAGTTTTCTTATAATAACAGTGTTATTAATAATCCTTTCGATATTTGCAACGCTTTCCACTTTCGCAAATCTTTTAACGATGTACCGCTAAGTATTGATGATGCATACTTTGAGTATCTCAAAGATGTTCCTCAAGTTGGCTTTACCAACATTGCCTTAGATTTGGAGACTATCTCCAAATTTATTTCATTTCTTAAAGATGATTACTCTTCAGGTCCTGACGGCATTCCTCCAATTGTCCTGAAAAAAATGCAGCGATGTCTAGCTTTGCCGTTGAAGTTTCTTTTTGAAATCTCCATATCAACTGGACAATTCCCTAGCTTCTGGAAACAATCGTTTATTACGCCCGTCTTTAAGAAAGGCGATTGAAATATTGTCACAAACTACAGACCAATTTCTAAGCTGTCATGCATACCGAAATTATTTGAACAAGTGGTGTGTGATAGTCTTACTTTTCTTTGTCGAGGTGTTATCTGTAAAGAACAACATGGATTCGTTAGAAACAGATCTACTGTCACAAACCTGTTAACATTTTCTCATAACTGTTCCAATGCCTTAGAAAATGGTCATGAAGTGGACTGTGTCTACACCGATTTCTCCAAAGCTTTTGATCAGCTTTCTCATGACTTAATTATTTACAAACTGGAGGCGTTAGGTTTCCCCCCCCCCATTATTTGTTTCGTGGGTTGGCTCTTACCTCAACCAGAGGTCATATCAAGTTAAATTTAGAGGTTTTCTTTCAGACTCCTTTTTAGCAGGATCCGGTGTCCCTCAAGGGAGTCACCTAGGTCCACTTTTTTTTATTCTTGTGAAATGACTGCAGACTTCTGCAATCAGATATTGATAACTTCAGTACTTGGTGCTGCAAAAATGGTTTAGTCCTTAACCCACTCAAATGTCAGTGCATGACATTCTCTAGGAAACGGGTACCGACTATATTCAACTACTTGATATCGAATCACTCTCTCAGTCGGGTTTATAGTTGGTGTTTATTTTAGCCCTGAGCTTGATTTTAAAGAGCATATAAACCACATTGTGAATAAATCAAATTCAATGTTAGGTTTCGTTAAAAGATGGTGTAAAGAATTTAAAAATCCATATGTCACCCTCTCACTATTTAACAGTCTTGTCCGCCCTCACCTTGAATATGCTTCGCAAGTATGGACACCTTATCAGAAAAATCTCAATACTCGTATTGAAGCCGTCCAGCGACGCTTCATTCGATTCGCATTGAAAGGTCTTCCCTGGGACGATCCTTTTAATCTCCCCCCATATTTGCATCGAATAAAACTGTTGCAAATGCAGCCTTTGGCTCAAAGAAGGGTCAATAATGATATAATTTTTATGCATCAACTGATCTCAGGTCTGATTGATGCACCTGACTTATTATTCTGTTTAGGATTAAACTTTCGTGGGGGATCGCATTACCTGCGTAGTATAGAGTTACTGCATGTTCCTCATCACAGAACAAATTACGGGATGTATGAGCCTATTAACCGCATGAGTAAAATCTATAACTTAAATATAAACTTTCTTGACTTAAATCTTAACAAGATTACACTAAAAAATGTATTGCGTAATTTAATTCCTCGCACATAAATACTAATAATGTATATGTATTTTTCTTATTTTGTGTTTGTTTATTGCTTGTGGTAGTGTTGTCAAGTAGCGTAGCCTAACCACTAACACCAGCACTAAATGATGAGCCTGTTGATGCATATTTTGGTCCGGCAAATCTCTGCTTGTGGTTGTTGCTTGTATTAAGCACACCACGACACAGATCTGATAGTGTAAATTTATAAGCCGTTTCGCTGAAAAACGTTAAGAACGTAGCCTGTAAGCTAACTTTTCAGTTGAGATTTTAACACATCTTAATGCACACTGATGCATATATGTATGTATGCATCGACTTAATTTTTTATATTCTACCCCTTTCCTGCAAGTTTATAAAGAAAATAATGTATAGTTCAATTTCGGAGTGTTCAATAAGTTCATATGATTTTTTTTCATGAGAAACTAATCATTTGTGCATTTAAGGGTTAAACAACGAAGTACGCTCCTAATAAACAAGTTGGCAATTGTTTTTTTTAGGCAAAATCTCAAACAGCCAAGTGCCAATTACGTTATCATACGTCAAATCGAAAACGCTTTACGTCAACAGATTGCATTGACAGATAAACCATAAATGTCAGTCTATGTGTCAATTTGTGCAAAATGCTGTGTCACATTCAACAAACTACTGACAACTTTAATTTGCTAATTTGCACCTCTTTTTTATTGTGTTTTTGAATAAACAGAAATAAAAAACTAGATCGCGGGTGTTATCTACTAAATGCATTACGTATGCACTTGTGTACATATTTATAGAAAACCCACGCAACCAAACATTCATTATCAACTTTTTTTTTAAATTCTCTTGATTAGCAAACAAATATACACGTACAACCAGCCACCACCATAAAAGATTAGGCATACGAGTACATTTCTGCAGTAAGGCTACGATAAAACACGATTATAATTAATTTATTTTTATACAAACTTTATGAAAATGTTTCTGTACCTGTGAAGGTCGTTTTAGAAGCTCACAGAAGTTTTAGTTATTCGCGGAGGCTTGTTGGACAGACAAAGTCACTTTATACGAGTATGTCAATGGAAATCAATCTTTTTTTTTCAAGTGGTTAATCGTGTTAAAATATTCAAATTTGTCTAACAAGCGGTAGAAAATTAAAGTGCGTCCTTAAAAAAAAAAATCAACCAAAAAAAATTAACAAACAAATGAAATTCAAGACTTTCTCCCGCAAGTGCTGAAAGTGTTGATTTGCGAAAATTGTTGACCCAAACCCAGACACAAAAGTTTAATTTTCTTTTTTTTTTTGTCACTTGAGAATTGAGATAGTAAAACCTTAAGGGGCTAATTTAAAAGTGAAGAGTGTAATTCATGCTAATGAACTTCGAGATACGAGTATCTATAGTTAAGGTACAAGTAGTTAGCTTGCCGTGTGTTAATGAAAAAGTGCATTCGTTTGCTAACAATTGGCGATAATTTTTTTAACAAGTGCGAGAAAAGGTCTCTCTTGTTGGAAAGACGATTTCTCCTATTTTTGTATTTTTTGATTCATATTTTCTGTACAGCAAACTGGCAAGTTAAATTATATGGTATGATGAGGAATTAGTGATGGGAACTATCGAACGAATACGACTATCGATAGTTAGTAACTGAATGATTTCAACTATCGAATAGTTTTATTCGTTCATTCATTCATTCATTGCGCACACTTTGCACTTGATTTGCTCGACTTGCTACTATATTTTTTTCACACGTCAGCTTCCAGAACACCGCCCCCATAATTTCAGGTAGGAGCTCCAATGTGGATTTTTTTCAAGAGGTTTCACCAGGAGGTATAATCCTCTATATACATATGTCTATTCATGAAGTAAAACATAAATTCAATACAAAAATTCATAAATGCAACGAATTCTTAGTTACCTAAAAGCAAAAAAACAAAATGCAAATTCTTTTGAACGGTAAACAACAACCCGTTCAATGATACTGAACCTTATTCAAACAGAAACAAAAACAATCGAATACTAATCCGGGCCCCCATCGCCGGAGTCAGGTATGAACAGTATGCATGCACACAAGTCAACCGATAGTCCAAAGTCCAAACGAGTGAATAAATCATTCATTCAAACAAAAACAAAAACAATCGAATACTAATCCGGGCCCCCTTTGCCGGAGTCAGGTATGAAAAGTATGCATGCACACAAGTCAACCGATAGTCCAAAGTCCAAACGAGTGAATAAATCATTCATTAAAACTAGACTACTTGTTTCCATAATAGAGAAACATTCGACTTATTTTTTCATTTGAACGATTTTTTTATTCAAATAGTTTTTTTATTCGATTGTTTTGCTTTGAATGAATGATTTCTGAAAAATAGTAATGAATGATTTTTCGATAGCTATCGAATAAATGAATATTTTGCAACTATCGAATAAGTCGATTGTTTTTATTCGATAGTTCCCAACATTAATGAGGATCCTTAGAGGATCGTGGGTGCCCATGGAAGTTGTCGTCGCTTGTCACGCTGAAGGTTCACGGTTCAAATCCAGATGTCGCCGAAACATTTATTTCTCACGAAACAAAAATAAGTTGATCAGTTTCAGAAGCTAATATCAAAACCAACTGTGAAGGCATAACACTGGCCGTAGGATGGTGTGGCCGAAGAAATTGATCGCTCAAATCAATAACATGAAACATCTGGAAAAAACTTCTGTGAATCATAAGCAATGGCATAACTTTCAATAATACACAACTCTCCAGTTATCCTGGACACCACCCATAGAGTTAGTTGAAACCTAACATCTGAGTTTCCTTTCACTACGTCGATCTGCCTGTCTCTCGTTCTTGTCCTACATGTGCTCGCGCTGTGTGTATACATTATAAGGGTATTCATATCCCCTTTAGCGTGTATAGATTATAAAAAAAAAGTCCAGAGTATCTAAATGAGTGTCCAAGACTAGGGCATCAATTTCCTCTATCTCCTCTATAACTGCGAAGACTTATGTATGTACTTTAGACCACCTTAGGTTAGGTTAGGTTAGGTGGCTATGCACCGCACTCGGTAGGATTCACTAAGGCCAAACTACGTCCATTGTGATGCGACATGAACATACTCTTATCGGAACCATTTTGAGAATTGGATAAATTTCCATATTTTATTGATATCCGTTGAGGAAATATCTTTTAGGTCTATAAAGAAGTATTCTTCCAGAATCTTTTTTTCTTAAGGAAAAGAGTGTTGGGTAGCTGCATGGGAGGTGATAGGGGGATTCCTCCCCCTCTTCATCCATGCAGCTATGACAGAAGTTGGCGAGGATTCCCAACCTGCTGGCGTGTCTGCCTATTGTACAATGACCTATCTATATGCTAACTACAATGCCGATATGTGACCTACTAATTTTTAGTAGGCTGTAAATTTTACGTCAATCGCTGAGGCCAAGTCTGCTTGGCGTTAGTACGCACGTATCAAGGTTACGCCATCTTTCGTTAGCCTGTTGCAGTACCAATGCCTTTTTCAACCATTTGTGTGTGCAATAGACTTATACGGCTTTTACCAAACATGACATAAAATTTGCAATCAAATGGTGTACTTTTCTCATTTTGACCAAATTACTTATTCTACCGCGCAACTTAAAATTTTCGTGACATTTGATTTGTGGCGACATCAAGTGCAAGGTAGGATGACATTTTCTTTTAATCCAAGTCACTTAAGTTAAAGGACTGACCTAAACAGTTTTATCTCTGTTCCATGTGTTGACACCGATGATACTTACACTATACGTCAGGAACACAGTCCTCGGTGTAAACTAGGCCAATAAAACATTAATTCAAAACCAAAATGTTTTACTAATTTGTTTTCAATCGATAAATCGAAATTGTTTCTTTTTTGCTCGGTGGTTTCAAATTTTTATCTTTTTCGCCGGAAATCGAAAACCCACCGAAAATAATTTTTTTTCCTGAAAACAATATTCAGTGCACCTACTTTCAGAGGGTGTTGCCAATCCTATATTTTTTGTAATTTTATGTTAAGTGAATTTATAACATTAAAGATCATAGATTTTCTTTAAAAAATCATCGACGAAGCTAACAAAAAGTCCAATTAAGTCGAATTGTTAGTATACGTGTCCAGGGGCAAGAGAATAAAATTTATTTTACACCCAAATAGGAGCGTCCTTAAAACCCTCACTGCAATGATCACATGATACACTCCCTTCAACAAGTATCTAAACAAAATTGGTATCAAAGCTACTTTGAAGATGGCGAGACAGCTAGACATTTCAGATAAGAAAGCCCGCTCTAAATAACTTCATCCTTCGGGATTTAGTTCTCCATTCTGCCCTATTTTTTTTTTTTTTTCCTAAAAAAAGTTCTAACCCGCACTGCGACCTAAAACATCTTTTGTACCGCAATGTCAGTTAAGGGGACTAGAAGAGATTCAATTCTTTTGATGAAATTAAGGATCGCACTAGTAGAGATTTTAAGAATTTTCCCCGGAATTATGATTTCTCTAACTTGGCCTATTGCTACGTTTTGCGCTAGTGATGTGCAGCAACTAATTGTCATTGGTGGTTACTTTCTATAGTTTTTGTCCAAGTAGAATAGTGCCAGACTGGGATTAAATTGGCAGCATTTTTTCGATGGGCCTTTGAAATTAAGAACAAGAACTTCGTTTTCTTAAGTTTTGACTTTTATTTTCCCCCTCAAGCTTCGGTTTAGCAATATGAACTTGTTAAGCTGAAGAATAAGAAACGACTGTCCAAGTTCATCTTCAGAATCATTACATGGAGTACCATCGTGATAAGCAGCATCATTAAAAATCATTACAATAAATAAATAGTTCTGGTCCCTATAAACAGCCTTCTGGGACTCCATATCGCACGTAAAATTCGATGCCGATATCTAATGCGGTGTCTTCATTTTCGATTTGATTTACGCTCCTCCTCGCTCATTCATGCTCATTTGTCAGACAAGCTAGCATGCCAATCGTGTGTCGTATGATTGCCCGATCTGTTCAAAGTTTGTTTTGAAATCAATATTTTTGGTTGGATTTAAGGCGGGTACACACCATCGAAAAAGAGTGTCAGGATAGCACGCAAAACTAATAATGTGTACATACGAAATTTGGGATCACACTCACAAATGATACTCACAAAAATATTTGCTACTGTGTGGCCATCTTTGTTTTTGCTCGATTGTGTGTATACAAATTTCCTCAAAGCAAACACTGGTAAAGAGGGTAAATAAACAACAACAACAAATATGATTTGAGTGTCATACAAAACCACTCGCTTCATCGCGCAAAAATGATATCAGTTTTGAGTGACACTCTTGTTTGAGGGTGTGTATTCATTTTAACGGTGTTTTACGAGCGTGTATGGATCAATTCGTTAATATCTGTCATCACTTCGTGAGAGAAAGCTCAGAAATATCATTTCCAAAAGCCGTTTTGTAAGAATGTCAGGGGATCTTCTGGCAACCCTGATTTTAATGCGATTCAATCGGTGCCAATGGATCAATTCTGTTCATACTAGCAGCCTCTTTATTGGGTAGTCCTGCTACTAACCGATTTAGGTTCAATGTAGGTAGTAGGTTTAATGATAAAAGGTTAGTGGTTTGCTATTATAGTCGTTCATAGAGTGAACTTGCATAGTCTCTATGGAAAGTAAAATTATTATCTTTCGCCAAGGTCACTAGACTGCGCCCTATTTTCTCATAGTCATCAACTTTCCTTTGTTCTAGGCCGAGCCCCTGTTTAATAACTCAAACCCCGGTGGCAGTGCCAATACAAATTAACTCAATAAACGACATAGTAATTGATACTAGTTTACGAGTATCAACGGCTGACTCATCAAAGCACCCATACCGCTCGCGCCTTTACTCGTATTTCATTAGCTACGCGGTATTAATTCACGATTTATTATGTCTACAAGTGTCTGCTGTTTTTTTTTTTTCTTAGAATTAACACTTCAAGTTCAGTGGCATATGAATGATTAGTAAAGTTCAACTTTCAGTTGAAAGTTTTCTTTTCCCATGGCAATGGCCCAACCGACGACGTCAATCAGTAAACTCCAAAGAGTGCGCACTCAACAACAACATCGCGCATCTGTATATCATCTCCTTCAAGTATCTAAAACAAAAATAAAAAGAAAATCAGATAAATATACATTATACTATAGTCTCCAAGAAGATATCCATATCCATATCCATATCCATACACCATACACGCGATCGTGATCGCGATTCCAATCCAAACAGAACCGATGATGAGTATCCCTCTGACGACGATGGCGACGGTCTCCACCGCGCCACTCATTCCAAGTGTGTGTGTCTGTGCCAAAACAACCCCAAGGGGGAGATACTCTCGTACTAGTACTCGTACGTGTAAGTCGGTCGGTCGCCCCAAACAACGTCGACTGAAATTAAGAAAATGATCACCACTATAAAAAAAAAAAAAAATTGCCAGATACTTTGTCTAACTTCGACCCGATCGACGGTCGGATGGGCTTCTGACTCTCTCTGTTCGCTTTTAATGGATTAAAAATAAAAGTCTTAATTAATTAGCTATCGGTTTTCTATTAAAAAAAAAAATACAAAAAGTGACGCAAATACATTAACTTTAAAAATAAAAATTAATTATTTAAATTTTTAGTGAAAATAACCGATTAACCGTTTTTTTTTTTTATCTTTCTCTTTCTGGTTTACAGCGTTGCCTTATCGGTGTGTGCCTTTGCCTTGAACTTGACCATACGGAAAGAAACAGAAAAAACCAAAACATAAATAAAAAAAAAACAAAGTGTTGTGATTTTGTATCTCATTTTTGTATTATACGTTATAAACAAATCGAACGTCATTTTTGACATATGAATGCTAATCGTGGTGAGCGGTTAAATTTAAATCGAAAAAAGAAAGTTGCCAGTGTTAAATGTCATTCCTGGTGGAGGAACAATTTCGAAACATGGAACACTTGGACTTGGCCGGAGTTACAACAACACCGTTTTCCACCTGGCAGATGCCAGCATTTGAGCCAACATATGAGCCACCAGCGTTTGAGCAACAAGGTGAGTTGTCAACTACTGTCACTTTTATTTATTTTATTTTATTTTTAAGATCTCGATGTGATGTGATGATCATGATCACCCACGAGGTGGAAAATCCTCTTTGATGTATTTTTGTATATACATAAACTACTGTGAATCATAATTGCGTGGTTAGGCTTATTCACGCTTATAGCAGAAAGCAATTGAAAATTGTTTTCTAATGATGGCGAGATAAACAAATCGATTTTGTGAAATATTTTAACAACTCACAATCGGGGTTATACAATTTATATTGTTTAGATAATTAAGATAAGATTTTATACTGCAGTTCTGCGCCAGACGGCGACATTTGGAAATTACGCAATTAACTTTGAAGTGACTAAAGGAAATGTCACAACTGCTGAATTTATTTATTACTAGCAGGAACCCGGTGCGCTTCGCTCCACCTATCTTTTCAAAATTTGCCCGCACACATAGTTATTCGTCTATCTGTCTGTCTGTTTGTCTGTTTGTCTGTTTGTCTGTCTGTCTGTCCGTTTATCTATCTATCTGCCTGTCTGTCTATCTATCAATTTATTTGTCTGTCTGTCCGTGTGTCTGTCTGTCTGTCTGTATGTCTGTCTGTATGTCTGTCTGTCTATCTGTCTGTCTGTCTATCTGTCTGTCTATCTGTCTGTCTCTCTGTCTGTCTGCCTGTCTGTCTGTCTGTCGGTCTGTCTATCTATTTGTTTATCTGTCTGTATGTCTGTCTGTCTATCTGTCTGTCTCTCTGTCTGCCTGTCTATCCGTCTATCTGCCTGTTTGTCTGTCTATCTATCTATCTGTCTGTCTATCTGTATGTCTGTCTATATTAAATGACTAAAATGATTCACATTCACATTTCACCTAAAATTACGAAATTTCGTATGACAGGTACCAAAACCACCGGTTGTTGCGTAACCGAACTGATTCTATAGGTTTGTCCAAAACAGCCGAAAAAAGTCGAATCCTGTTCCCGTATGAAGATTTTTCATAGGTTTGGACAGAAGAGAGTCTAGTTTTGCATAGTTTTCGGCTGTTTTCAACAGTACGGGAACAGACCTTATGTTGTATTCTATATTAAGTAAAACGTACTCTGAAAATTTTACCAAAATCGGTTGTGTAGTTTCCGAGTCTATAAAAGACAAACATACATACATACATAAATTCATTTTTATGTTTATAGATCTAAAACTTGACTCCAGCGCTACCTATCGGGTCCAGATTTTATTATACAGTTTTTTTTCAATGGGCACTGAACCAACATACATATATTGTGAATATGAGCATTTTTGGTCCATAAATAGAGAAGTTGTTAATAACGTGAGTCCAGCGTCACCTAACGGCATGAAATATACTTTCCGACCTATTCTTATACCTACCAAATATACACAAACAATTTCATAAAAATTGGTCGAGCCGTTTCGGAGGAGTGCGACCACAAACACCATGACACGATATTTTTGAACTGTTTTTTGTATCGATCGATAGCAAAGACATTTGGCAATCTTCACAAAAGATTTGTTCCCAACACATTCCAAGTTATAATCTTTCTATGCGAAATATTTAAACGACCATCAAAAGATGTAAACAAAATTTGGCAGCATTGGTTATAGTTTAGCCACGCATTCACTTCTGTCTTAGTCTACCTTTAATTCCGAACATTTTTCTTCATACTTTTCTTAGTAATTCTTAAGTCTTTTTCAAATAAAAAATGTATAATTTGGCAGCACTGTTTTATCACATCTTGTCCTAAGATACCCTAAACTATCTTATATAAGCTGTACGCTTACTGGTTATGATCCTTGCAATTATGATGTTCAAATAAGTAAAAGCTGAGTAAGTCCAAACTTCAAGAATAGAAGAAGAAAAACTAGGAAAAGTCAGGCTCATAGTTCTAAGAAAACCTTCCCTGGAGTTAATTTCAAACCCCCCCTCTCTCTCTCTCTCTTATAGATGCCATCTACTTATCTTCATCGCGGCAAATGCTCGAACCAATTATGGAAGAAACATCCGAAGACGAGGAGAGCACCCACAACAGTTGGTTGGAGAACAACAGCGCCTGGAGTTCAGAGTCCGAAACTGGTTCCGTAATTCGAATCGAATTAAATGGTGGTAAGCTTGTTAACTGAACAACTTGAAAATTGAACCCTTCACTAACAAGTATTCTCTCCCTTTACAGAACCCGATTCAATTTCGGAGCGTGACTTCGCTTGTCCAGCAAAACGTGCACGACGTGACGAATTCATCATTGGCGGTCTGCTTACATGTCAGCCCCTGCATGACGATAGCAGCCACCTACGAAAGTATCAACGAAACGATCTATTGAGCACCGCAATAGATAAAATAAATGCAAACGAATCGAACTCGCTGACGTCTGGTCTCAATGGTGGATCAACGGGACAACGAAGGCGGTTCGATGAATTCTACACGGACATGGACAGTCTGTCGTGTAATTCGCTGAGTCGATCCTCGTCTCTGATACAATTCGAGAGCCTTGAGAGGCAAATGCTTAACGAACAGAGTCTGTGCTCATCGCTGGGGAACTCATCGCCGTCGCTGTTGAGTTTCGAAGGCGGATGTATAGATGGCGGCACCGGTAGTGGTTCGAACTCCAATCGAGGCTCGACAGGATGCCTGAAACGTTATGAAAGTTCAGATAGCCGCCTTCATCAGACGTATTTCGATCTGGACAAGATCGATTTTGGGGTTAACCTGCACTTCACATCGACGGCGGCTAGTAAAAGTGACTCAGAATCGTCCAGTGACAATAGTGTGGCCTCGCATAAGGTGCTAAGCGCAACGGGTGCTGCCCACGCTAGGGGATTCTTTAAAGGCGGCAAAAGCTCCGCTGAAAATTTAAGCGAGGACAGCGGCTACTGTGAACACATTTACTCGGTGATGAGAGCAAAATCCAAAAGTATACCGAATTTTGAAAAATTCTGCGAAGAAGACGAATTCTACGATCACCCAGTAGTGGCAGCGACGAATAGCAACGAGCTCCGCAAATCACATTCCAAAATTCAAGCAGCGCCACTAGAAGATGCTCCAAAAATAGACCACCACCAGATCGTGAACAGCAACGGGTTGCCGGCAACGGCGGTCGAGGATGATGACGACGAGGAGGAAGAAACCGATGGCGACTGTTGGTATAATGGCGATAAAAATAGCCGACGGTCACCGTCCTCTTCATCGCCCATTTCTTCCGACGAATCTTCGGCTACGTCCACGAACACGTCGACATCGCTGTCTTGCGCATCTGCCTCGTCGTTCACATGGCGGCCGACAGCGGTGGATACGAGTACATTGGCTGCTTCCTCAAATAAAGAGAGCGATATAGTAGAACCACCACCAGCACCACTACATCGATCGCCGAACCGATCATCTAGTTTGCCAGACATTCGTGGCGAGGAAACAACATTCGCGCTATCGCCAGCTGTCGGTCATCATCAGCCAGAGCAGTGCCAGCGCCAAAATCGTAGTTTCTATCATCAACGTGCGGAGTCAATAGCATTCCAATCCAATAACACGGAGCGTGTTGCAAGCGTACCCACCGATCTCGATCGGATAGAAGATCACCATCATCACCAGCAGTATTCACATCAGGCGAACAGCAGCAACAGCAGCCATCATCATCGTCAGCGTCGATCGTCGGCGCAACGTCGCCAGCCGCCGCTGCGGCATACGCTGAGTGCATCGAGTTCATCTGATCTTGATGAAGATCGATCGGAACAATCGTCGGTTGTTGTGCGCAGTAATAGCTGGAAACGAAATCGTAGCTCCTCGTCCACGGAGCGATTGGAATCGTCGTCTCAAAGTGCTCGGTCGTTACATTCGATCGGTTCTGGTTCGGGCATCGGTTATATGAATGCCAGCTACAGTAATCTGACTCTACTCGATTATTCGGAACGGCCGCGATCTAATCGGAACAGTCTGTTGTTGGTCACCGAGGAGGTAGTTTCCGGCAATTCGAAACGCAATTCACGCGAAATGGCTGATTTGGTCGATGATTTAGAAAAAACTGAAATCAGAAAGGAGGAGCCCGCTGAGGAGGAGGTCGAGGAGGTGCACCATGTCCAGTTGACGATTCGCAAACCGCCACGGAGAAACAACTCCAAATGTAAGTCCAACAAAACCTTCGATCAAGATCCAACCTCTCTGAAGACCAGCTACGCACAGAGCTTAGAGAAGTGCAATTTTGATCCCAAGGAACTGTCCAACGCCGATCTGGCGAGGCTTCCCCCCAAGCGTCGCTTCAATTCGAATTCATCATCCAAAAAGCGAGTGGGTATAGTCTCATCGACGCCCAATCTAAATGCCTTCAGCCATGAGGACACCGATGATGATATGTGCGTCTCGTCAGCACACACATCCATGCACCAGCTACCGATCAGTGAAAAGCGATTGGGCATTCTACTACCGTCAGGTTCACGAGCATCCTTCGGCAAGGGCGTCAGCTTCTGTCCCGTAGTCGCCAAATACAGCTGGCAAGAACAGAGTTCCGAAGAGTGTAACGATACTCTTGTGCCTGAATCAACAGCGACTGCCACCACTGTAATCGACAACGAAGAGAGTCCATCTAAAGAGAACGATCGCAAAGAGAATGCAACTGAAAATGAAGAGAACACCGACAACAACGAAGACGAAGAGAATAACATCGAAAAAACATCGCAAAAGGAAGAGAATGCCATTAAAGAGAAAATCACGATCACAATAAGTTCTGTCATCGCGGCAGCAGCAACAAATCCACCACCATCACCGACACATAACAGTACCATAGCGACTGTCGTCGAGCGTGGTAGTGATTCTTATAAACTTCCATCGGCCGCTAGCAACAATGTTGCCGCCAACTCTTGTGTTGCTGTTGTAAATAAATCGCCGCGATCAATTGCAAGTGCACCCAATAAACTCATATCGAAGTTCAATAATAATCATCCCCGTCCAGCGACGCCGGTTCCAAAAATCTTAGTCTACCCCTGTGCTTCGTCAAGTGACAGTGCGAATAGTCCAACGAAAATGTCAAACTACGCGGTTAAGTGCTCCGCGGCTAGTGGCGATTCGCATTCGCTCAACAATAACAATGAACTGATGAAGTCCAAATTTAAGGCGGACGAGAAGCATCCCCAACACAAGGGCTTCTTGTCACGCTTCGCAAACGGTTTTCGCTTCTCCCTGCGTCGCAATAAAAAGAAACAACAACAGCATAAGGAGCTGAAAGAAGCAGCACAAGCAAAGCAGCAACAACTGCCACCTATCGCCCCGTCTTCAAGGAAACCGGCTCCAAATTCACCCGATTTCATTTACATCCCCCTGAAGGGACCAATACCGGCGAAGTCGGCGTCCGTAGTTAATGGCACGACACCCTGTAACAATGGAAAACAATCACCGTCGCCTTCCATCAGTAGTAACCACGTGTTGAATGCAAAACAACAAACGGCGGCACCCTTCCAGAAGCCACCCCGCGTAGTAGGGGTATGCGAGAAGCGGGCCCAAAGCGCAAGGCAACATGCGCTCCAAAACGATGGTCCACAATCGATCGATGAGGAATTCCTCGACAGCGAACGTAGTTACTATGATTTCAAGAATCAGTTGAACGGTGTTATAAACGGCAACGGTTGTAACACGGCAAATACCGGTCCAGCTATGAATAACAGCAGTCTACAGTACACAAATAAAAATCCAGCTTCAGATACAATGTATCACTTTAAGCCGCAACAGCAAAAACAACAACAACAACAACAACATGTGAATCATTGTAAAATCGGCCTGATTGAGACGAATCTGGATACGCACGAGACAAAGATTTCGGGAAAGACCCGAAGTCTGATGGAACTGGGGCCGCAAGTGAAATATAATTTCACCTCGAAACGTCATACGTCGGGCTACGAGGACGACGACGACGACGACGACAATGAGGACGATGATGATGATGTGAATGGGTCCGGCTGCGATGGGGATGATAGTGGGGTGGTTGGTGTTAAAAAATCGGGAGTGATAAGTGGTATCGGTGGTGGGCAAGCAGCAGCAGCCAGCAGGAGACCACACAAGAGTATGGAATTTTTATTGGATAAGGAGAATCAGAAAAATGTTTTGGTGAGTTGAATAAAAAAAAACTAACTTCTTTTTTTTCGTTGGGGAGGTGGGGAAGTCTACGTCGTCTTTGGGGGTAGAAGTTTCTTCTTTTTTTTTTTGGGAAAAGTTTTGGAATAAACCTTCTTTGCTGGATATCTGCAGATGTAGACGAAGTTTATGGTAATTTTAAAAATTCATGCAGAAAACGTAGGTTTTGAGTTAGAAACACAATCGCTGGTAGTTAGTTGTTCGCAATTTAATTATTATTTTTTGGGGCGGTTTCAAAGGCTCTATTAGATTTCTTGAGTTTGATTTTTTTAGTTAAATCAGGAAAATTGGTATCCAGGTTTTTCGGTTTGGGAAAATATTATTCGCTTTGAGTGTTAGAATGAAATAAAATTCAGTGACAGTTCATTGGATCTGGTATTTTTTTATTTTTGATTACAAGAAGAGAATGATTTTGAAAAGTCGCACTTAAAGGTTTGGTGCCGAGAACTTCCTTCATAAATATTTTTCTTAAGAGGCTCTCAAAATTGTTTAACACGTTGACTCCCAACTACGAGTATACTCGTAGTGAGGCGCCTGGTTCAGTACGCCACCTACGAGTATACTCGTACTTGGTAGATGATTTTTCATTTGTAATTTTTTCTGTAGCCTACAGAGCTAGACTCTCTAATTTTTTTGTGGCAATGGAAATAACCCCAATTTTTCATAGAAAAACAGAGTTGGCGTACGGCGTACCACTAGTAAAACTGTCGTGGCAGTCAACGTGTTAAATGAGTCGAGAGTCGAAATAGACCTTATTTTTGGATCCTTTTTCGTCCCTGTTTCCATTTCAATCACCTTGATTTATATTTTTAGCATAAGTATTTAGGATATTTAGTCACTTAAATATGTACAGTGAAATCACACATTAGCGGACACCCTCTTAAGCGAACAACTCGCAGTAACGGACACCTTTTTGCGGAGCCAATTTCTAATTTCTGATACAATATGCGTTCTTATAAACGGACAGCTCTCATTAGTGGACATAAAACTCCGGTCCCGTGGCTGTCCACTTAAGGGAGATTTCACTGTAGTTGTAGCTGTATGCTACTGTTTCGAACAAGTCTTCACTCTAGCTCCAGGTTATCGTTCATCAAGTTACTATTAATTTCTTGGATGGCGCTGGAATCTATAAGTTATTCTTGTCTCTGTATGGTTCATATTAATTCTAAGGTGCGCGGTAGAAGGAGTACAAGTCAAAAATTACAATTTTTCAGGAGAGGGAAAAACTTAATGAATCTTTCAATTTTTTTTTTTTTTTTTTAGCAACAAAGCTGCTTTGACCACTGCTTGTTTTAACCATTTGTGTGTACAATAGACTTATACCGCTTTTACCAAATATGACATATAAAATTTGCAATCAAATGTAGGTACTTATCTCATTTTGACCAAATATTGACTTATACTCCATCTACCGCGCACCTTAGAATTGAAATTGCATGTTAGCTCCGTCCTTTATCTAAGACTGGAAAATAGTTTAAAACCTCATAATCTCCAAAGCTGATGTACACCGGATAGTACTTCTAAGTGACTGGTCTTCCAAACGTTTGGAATGACACTATTTATAGAATTTCAGAATGTCCAGAAGATTTTGTAGTTCTCTAAAAAATTTCCCTGCACATTGTTTGTCTTGATGCAACCCAGTCTCTACATTACGCCATCGCTGAGTTTACAACTTTCAGTTAGTGCAAAATAATTAGCAGTTGGCCAATTGAGATGCTAATTATTCGTCTCTAATGAAAGGTGGTACATATTTACATCATCTTAAGTATATAACGTTATAGGTTATAGACACAAATTCTTAGAAAGAAATTCGATAAAAAAAACTAAGAATATTTTTTCCTGCCATTTTTGAAGTAAAACTTCTTACTCGACTTCGGAAGGTTGCGTTAAACGGTCGCGTTAAATGGTCGCGTTATGGTTGCATTTAACATTTCACCACAGTGAATTTACATAGGCACCGCATGCAGAGTAAACAAAATGACCACGTTTTAAATGACAAATATTAATCGCAACCGAATAATTGCTGCATCGATCCAATAGATTGCTTTCAAACCATTTTAAGTTATATAGTCGTGCTGTGACTTCGGTATACACAGCTTTTTTCGTATTTTCTTTTTCTGCAACTCGTCTCCTCCGATTCGATCACCAAAATTAAGCAGCATCGAGCGGTTAGTGCTTAGTCGAGTAAGAAGCTTCATTAGTTGTGTTCCCCTCTAACTAAAGAAGCTTCTTACTCGACTTCGGTTGGTTGCGTGGTATGTATGGATATCACTGGTATGGGGAATAGGTAACAAAGTAGAAATAGCGAAAATTGATTGAGTGGAGAGTACTATTAGGCGTGCGAGTAGTATTCCCACAGATCAGAGTTGTAATATTTTGCATTATTTTGTTTTATTTTGTTTTATTTTGGAGTATTGTGCATTTTTTGAGTTAACTTTATTTTATTTGGTACAAAATGTAAGTAAATGTAGGTAAATTGAGTAAAATAAAGCAAAATAAGGCAAAATTATAATGCACAAAATGCAAATGAATGCAAAGAATGCAAATGCATTTATAAATTATTGCATTCAATTAAATGGTACCTAGAAAAAAAAGAATGCAATCTTTTGAATGCTTAAGAATGGTGATTGCATTCTTGTTATTAAAGTCTCGAAAAGCAGTCGATGAATGCAATCACAAAATTGAATTCATTCGATCATTTTTAAAGAATGCATTCCAAAATTAATTTGGACACCCACCGAATGAATTAGGTACATAATATGTATTTATATATTAGTAGGATATAGTTGGTTGAATGGAAATCAGACACTTTTTCCTTAAGGAATTCATATTGTCAACAAGTGGTTCCGGGCAAAATGGACACCCGAACATACATATTATATTCGAGAGTGGGGTTAAAAAGACACCCGAACAATTTGATTCCCTTCAAAAGCTTAGACAATTTCTGATGGAAAATACATAAATATTATATGTCATATGGTATGACCCCATTTCTTAAGTTTTTTCAAGGATTTTTTGAGGAGAAAAAATGGAGAATATTCTTTGAATATCCAATAAATTCGAAAATTGTATGAATGTCTCTTCCTTTTGTCACAAATTCATTTTCCTTTGTCCACGATTATATTTATGTAGCTAAGAAGTTTCACTTCGGTCGCGCGTAGTTCTACACGTACCATTTTTTTATTAGATATTTATCAATATTTAAGCAATACAGAAAAAAAATAAAAGAAAAAAAGTTGAAAATTGAAAAAAATTGCAGCCTGGTAAAGTGAGGTGGTGAAAAATAAGGGTGCGTCCTTCTTGACATGATCCAGAGTTCAGACCCTTCTGGTGATCAGAAAAAAGAAAAGAAAAAAAGGTTCTTAATCAGTAAGAATGTCGCTACCGTCTCGTCTGAACTACGGAAATGAAAAACAAAATTTTTTCACAAAATGGCGGCTGTCTGAATAAAAGTGATTTTTGCCCTTTTTCAAGGTTTTGAATTTTTTAAAAATAGTAAAAAACAACATTTTTGAATACCCCCTTAAAAGACTCGAGCGCACATAATCATACAGTCGTACATCTTTCAAAGAATATCTATACTAGTTTTCCAAGTATACTTCCGTTGAGCTTTAAATCCATTTTATTTATTCAAACCGAAGTCGCAACAGTTTCCAAAGGGCAATCTTTATCTTTTGTTAAGTCGCCGATGTAGCTCCTAGGTGAACTACTTCGTAACCCTCCAACAACCAAGTGACCAAACCATGCATCTTATCGAATGCCATTCACGTCTCAATTCTCGCTATTTAAAAACATCTCTGTAGAATAATACTGACCTCAAACATAACCTTGCAATCCCTTCAAATATTGAAGAAGGCAAAGGACACAAGAGCAAAAATTCAAACTTAAATTTTACTCAAAAACGTCCATCTTATAAAGTCCAAATTGTGTCCTAATCTAATTAAAAATAACAGAATTCCATAAGGTTTCGCTAAGTCTATTTACAGATTGGCTTAGGGGCATTCCTTTAGAAGTCGAGGGACTTAATCTCTGTTGGAATGTTATGATGATGGTTTTTTTTTATAGCCAGAGGCATCCAAAAACTTGTGGGAACTTCTTTTGTACGCAGATTTCGCTCTTAATGTTTAATTTTTAATTAGAAAACCGTGGAAACTCTTTCATGAGAAGCCACGTTTTTCCAAAATGAACATTCGAACTCAGCAAACCCAAGTTGTAGGTACTGAGGGTTCCATCAATCACTTCGTTACCTAGATTTACCTCTTTAATGCTACAATATAATTATCGCAATGGATATTCCATAAAATCCATTGCATCGTTCCGTCACTGTATTTAACTGACAGTTTAATAGTATTTAAAAGTCTTCTTACGCCATAAGCAACGGATAATGGTGATGCAACGGATAAATTACTATGTCACTCTACTTTTTTATCCGATGGAATCCATTGACATGTGGTTTGGATTTGTTTATGGTTTTTCTGTTCGACTGTGCAAAAGGGGCTGTCATCTTACACGACTTTCCGTAAAATGCTTCTACGTCAATGGATCCATCGACACGACGGATGCGATGGATTCTCTGAGATCATCTGAAGTATTGCGTAGCTCTTAAAGTGCATTTCAACGTATTTGATCCTACAATGAATGTAAGGTACTTCATGAGAGGACTTGACTTACCAAATTTCAGATTCTTAACTCTGAGGCTAAATGGCCTAAACGGCTAAGTTTAAGTCAGACATGACATTTTTTTAAGGCTATTAATCTTAAGGGGCCAACCCATAGAATCCGTCGACTTCGTTCCGTGGTACGTTGATGCTGAAGTTATTGGCGTATTGCCGGATAGAGCAATCCCATAGAATCGGTCACATATCTACGTAGAAAATGTCAACGATTCATTTCATTCTCCTATGCTTCCACCAATGAAAATGCATACTCTCAAAATGTGAATGCGTGAACTTCAATATGTGAATGAACTTAAATTCTTTAATATGTGTACTGACAACGGATCGAAGGAAGCAAAAAGTAGAAAGTAAACCTACTTTATCCGTCGAACTTCATGCATCCGTTGGCTATGGGCCATCTGCCATAAATATGTGTGTATTCTATCGAGCTGTCACTTAAAAATGAAGGAGCAACGGATTGACGGATTCTATGGGCCGGGGCCTTTAGGTCTGTTTGGTGTGTCGCTAGTTTTCGCAATACTATGTAAACTTTCATAGAATCATGGCAGTTTCATGGCTCTCAATTTTTTTTTTACTCTCATTTGGCTGTTTGCGACGAATTATCTGCAAGACCTTTTCATCGGGGTGGACTGTTAAACTCTGTAAAACGAAGCCATCTGACAGTTTGAGAAATGGCATAATCTTCATTGTAGTGGAAAACAAAAACAAATTGACAGGTTTTGTTTCAAAAGCGTTTGGTGTCTTTTGTTCAAGTTTTTTTCTCTTTGAGATGATATTGAGAGGATTTTACTATTTGACATATATCACCAAACAGACCTCTTTTTAAAGCATTCACCGTTTATATATTCAAATAACCGCCGACGCTGACATTTTAAGTCTTTCGCCATTTAGCAAAGGACAGATGTTCTGTTTCTTTAAACATTTTTGATTGCGTTCTCAGTCCTCATTCATTTCAAGATCAACTCGTTTTGCAAGTTCCTTCTCGCATATCCGCCACCATTATTTAAAAAGCACTTAAAACGGTGGCAAGTTTCTTCAACTAATCACTCTCAACACAACACATTTTTTTATTAGATATTTATCAATATTTAAGCAATACAGAAAAAAAATAAAAGAAAAAAAGTTGAAAATTGAAAAAAATTGCAGCCTGGTAAAGTGAGGTGGTGAAAAATAAGGGTGCGTCCTTCTTGACATGATCCAGAGTTCAGACCCTTCTGGTGATCAGAAAAAAGAAAAGAAAAAAAGGTTCTTAATCAGTAAGAATGTCGCTACCGTCTCGTCTGAACTACGGAAATGAAAAACAAAATGGCGGCTGTCTGAAAAAAAGTGATTTTTGCCCTTTTTTCAAGGTTTTGAATTTTTTAAAAATAGTAAAAAACAACATTTTTGAATACCCCCTTAAAAGACTCGAGCGCACATAATCATACAGTCGTACATCTTTCAAAGAATATCTATACTAGTTTTCCAAGTATACTTCCGTTGACCTTTAAATCCATTTTATTTATTCAAACCGAAGTCGCAACAGTTTCCAAAGGGCAATCTTTATCTTTTGTTAAGTCGCCGATGTAGCTCCTAGGTGAACTACTTCGTAACCCTCCAACAACCAAGTGACCAAACCATGCATCTTATCGAATGCCATTCACGTCTCAATTCTCGCTATTTAAAAACATCTCTGTAGAATAATACTGACCTCAAACATAACCGTGCAATCCCTTCAAATATTGAAGAAGGCAAAGGACACAAGAGCAAAAATTCAAACTTAAATTTTACTCAAAAACGTCCATCTTATAAAGTCCAAATTGTGTCCTAATCTAATTAAAAATAACAGAATTCCATAAGGTTTCGCTAAGTCTATTTACAGATTGGCTTAGGGGCATTCCTTTAGAAGTCGAGGGACTTAATCTCTGTTGGAATGTTATGATGATGGTTTTTTTTTATAGCCACAGGCATCCAAAAACTTGTGGGAACTTCTTTTGTACGCAGATTTCGCTCTTAATGTGTAATTTTTAATTAGAAAACCGTGGAAACTCTTTCATGAGAAGCCACGTTTTTCCAAAATGAACATTCGAACTCAGCAAACCCAAGTTGTAGGTACTGAGGGTTCCATCAATCACTTCGTTACCTAGATTTACCTCTTTAACGCTACAATATAATTATCGCAATGGATATTCCATAAAATCCATTGCATCGTTCCGTCACTGTATTTAACTGACAGTTTAATAGTATTTAAAAGTCTTCTTACGCCATAAGCAACGGATAATGGTGATGCAACGGATAAATTACTATGTCACTCTACTTTTTTATCCGATGGAATCCATTGACATGTGGTTTGGATTTGTTTATGGTTTTTCTGTTCGACTGTGCAAAAGGGGCTGTCATCTTACACGACTTTCCGTAAAATGCTTCTACGTCAATGGATCCATCGACACGACGGATGCGATGGATTCTCTGAGATCATCTGAAGTATTGCGTAGCTCTTAAAGTGCATTTCAACGTATTTGATCCTACAATGAATGTAAGGTACTTCATGAGAGGACTTGACTTACCAAATTTCAGATTCTTAACTCTGAGGCTAAATGGCCTAAACGGCTAAGTTTAAGTCAGACATGACATTTTTTTAAGGCTATTAATCTTAAGGGGCCAACCCATAGAATCCGTCGACTTCGTTCCGTGGTACGTTGATGCTGAAGTTATTGGCGTATTGCCGGATAGAGCAGTCCCATAGAATCGGTCACATATCTACGTAGAAAATGTCAACGATTCATTTCATTCTCCTATGCTTCCACCAATGAAAATGCATACTCTCAAAATGTGAATGCGTGAACTTCAATATGTGAATGAACTTAAATTCTTTAATATGTGTACTGACAACGGATCGAAGGAAGCAAAAAGTAGAAAGTAAACCTACTTTATCCGTCGAACTTCATGCATCCGTTGGCTATGGGCCATCTGCCATAAATATGTGTGTATTCTATCGAGCTGTCACTTAAAAATGAAGGAGCAACGGATTGACGGATTCTATGGGCCGGGGCCTTTAGGTCTGTTTGGTGTGTCGCTAGTTTTCGCAATACTATGTAAACTTTCATAGAATCATGGCAGTTTCATGGCTCTCAATTTTTTTTTTACTCTCATTTGGCTGTTTGCGACGAATTATCTGCAAGACCTTTTCATCGGGGTGGACTGTTAAACTCTGTAAAACGAAGCCATCTGACAGTTTGAGAAATGGCATAATCTTCATTGTAGTGGAAAACAAAAACAAATTGACAGGTTTTGTTTCAAAAGCGTTTGGTGTCTTTTGTTCAAGTTTTTTTCTCTTTGAGATGATATTGAGAGGATTTTACTATTTGACATATATCACCAAACAGACCTCTTTTTAAAGCATTCACCGTTTATATATTCAAATAACCGCCGACGCTGACATTTTAAGTCTTTCGCCATTTAGCAAAGGACAGATGTTCTGTTTCTTTAAACATTTTTGATTGCGTTCTCAGTCCTCATTCATTTCAAGATCAACTCGTTTTGCAAGTTCCTTCTCGCATATCCGCCACCATTATTTAAAAAGCACTTAAAACGGTGGCAAGTTTCTTCAACTAATCACTCTCAACACAACACATTACCATGAGTTTTAATTTAGTTCTATAAAATCTCCCAACGCAACGGTTTAAATTGTGTACCAACACAAATTAACTCCTCACTTTTAACGGTAATGTTTTGGTCAAAAGCACTCACAGTGCAATCCACAAAAAAAAAACACCACATACATACAAACCGTAGAATACAAATTTATCATTTTGCAACTTTTCCATCAAAAAAAAACTTTTGGCCAACGGCACACATGAGAAAGTTCTAAAAAAAACAGTTATATGCGCATATGTACATGTGTTTGATATTTGCGGAGTCGTTGTGACCCATTTTGTTCACTTGTACGCTGAGACAATAGTTGGGGAACAGTAGATATACCCATTCCCAGAAAAAAAAGACAATCGTTCAAACTTGTATGCATTCGTTAAATTTATGACGTTTCCTTTTATTCAAACGAGACACCAAAAAAGAAAAGCAAAAACAGGAAAATCATAAAAAGAGCAAAATGCCTTTCAATTAAAATCCAAAAAAAAAGTGCAAAAAGATGAGCCCACCGCGATAACAATCATTAACTTTTTGGAAACCAAAAAAAATAGAATCATTAAAAAATTATATTCGCACTGGTTTTGTTTGTTGCCGTGTGAATAGATCAAATTTAATTGTGTATTCATTTTTTGTTTGTTTCGGATTTTGTATAGAAAATTTAATATCTAATAATAAAAAAGGATAAAGTAGATACTATTCCACGGTTGGATTCATTTAATGATTTTTAAATGAACGAGTAACACACTTTTTTAAATTTAATTTTGTTTTCTAAGTTCTGTTTGGTTTTCCCCAAATTTCTATCATTTTGACAGTTCCACTAAATTATTCGAATCAGTTCTTTGTTTAAAAAACTTTATGAAAAACAATAGGTCTGTTTGGTGTGTCGATAGTTTTCGCAATACTATGTAAACTTTCATAGAATCATGACAGTTGCATGGCTCTCAATTTTTGACCAAGACCTTTTCCTCGGGGTGGACTGTTGAACTCTGTCAAACCAAGCCATCTGACAGTTTGAGAAATGTCAAAATCTTCGTTGTAGTGAAAAAAAAAAAAACAAATCGACAGGTTTTGTTTCAAAAGCGTTTGGTGTCTTTTGTTCAAGTTTTTTCTCTTTGAGAGGATTTCACTATTTGACAGATATCAATCACTTACGCGAAAAAGACACACCAAACAGACCTAATGAATACAAATATACCTCAGATAGTTATTCGTGTCCACTTAGGCATAATTGCATGATTTTGGGTTTCTGTTCCGATTAAAATTCAAGTGATTTCTTTTGACAGTTTAGTTTTTAGTAGTCACCGGGGTGGAAATGGGTGTGTTTGATGTGTGCACGAATTTCATATTCAACTCGTTTCAATGTCAATTCATAAAGCTATTTTCGGTGCGAGAACACGAATATTTAGAATACTAAATCATTCTATTTTGTGAATATCAAAAAGTGACAGGTTCATTGTTGAACAGTATTTCTGAAGTCAAGGTGAAACTTCATTAAAAATACATGGAAACTTCGCCGGACTAATGGGAGTGGCTTTTATTTCCTATTTATTGTTCTTTTTTTTTGGTGTCACGTCCAAATTGACTTATCAATCTGTAACTATTTTAATCTTTGATATTACAAAATGACATTTAGATAGTAATTTAAATGAAATGACAATGATTATAAGTCCAGGGAAATTATTTACTTTATTTCGTAGTAGATTTCAGAAAATCTGCGTGATTTTCATTGCAGCAATATGTTAAGCAGTCATTAGTATTGAATTTAGATTTTAATTGTATACGTGGCCAATTTGTTTGTAAAGCGCGACTTAAATAGATCAATATAACGAATTATATACCCAATGCACAAACTTTCGTTAAATCGAAAACTTCGTTAAATCGAGCGTCGTTCTATGTAACTAATAATCCCACCAATGTATTTATTATAAGAATGAAATGATATCAATTCACATTGACAACCTAACGAGTGTAGTGATAAATGCATAAAAATGAAACTACATATTTTGTTTCTAACCAGAAATTGTAAAGCATTCGTCAAACCGAGCCGACATTTTATGTATCATTCGTATTATAGAGCCATCAATAGGCGTGTTTTTTTTCTAATCTACATAAAATAGGCTTAAATAAAAATGGGAAAAAACCGCTCATCAGTGACTTGACACCACTATGAGAAATTGATAATTGACATTTGCTAGCTTAACATCTGCTGTCAAATTCATTAAATTCGCAAATATAAAAGCAATCTTTGAGCACACATTTTTTTTAAAGAAATAATAGGTCTGTTTGGTGTGTTTTTTGTGATCAAAATGGGACATCTGTCAAATAGTAATAATTTGAAAAGTGGGGGGAAAATCATCTCTTCTTCTTTTTTAACTATTAAATACTTTCACGAAAAACGAATTTCTTTTATTTTTCTAACAAATAGTGGTTGACATTTCACAAATTGTCAGATGGCTGCTTGATAGATGTCCCTTGGTGACTCCATGGATGAAGGTGTAGCACGATTTCACAAAAGGGGACATTTTTTGAGACTCTCATTAAATGTTTTGACATCGCATTTGGCTCTCTCTTCTCTTGTTTTTTGACAGATTCAGTAATTTCACAAAATTACCGCACGCCAAACAGACCTAATAATATGATGGACTAATCATTAGTTTTAGCTTCCATTTTGATAATTTTTTACATTTTCTCTTTGGAATCCATGTTTTCGTCGCCCCAATTGTTTACAAATGTCATATTTGACATTTCGATAACATTTTCGATGACAATGTACAAAAATAGTTTGGTAGCACATTTTTCTATGCACACTAAGGATCTAAGACTCGATAGACATCCAGATTTCGTTATTCTTTGTAAGCTTAGTTGTTAGTGTATTTAATATGGAAACATTTTTCTAAGCCTATATAGGTATATACAAAGATTACAAAAAAAAAGCCTAATAAATCAAATCTAATTTGTTGTATTGGAAATTCATTGAATCGGGTGTTTGTTAAACTAATCGTTCACTGTACATAATGTGGAAAATTAAAACAGTGCTTTATCCATTTTCGTAAAACAAAGACAAACTTTATTATAATGAAATCACTGCATTACAGAGCGGTCTGATCATTATCTAACCAAATACAAATTACGTATCTGAACTTAACCCGTTTCATGCCAAATGGCATACATTTTTTTACTGTTTTCAATCGTTTACTTTTCAGTGAGTCAATCAACCGAAGCTTTCTAAGAGACATGTTCTATCGTAATTTTTTCTGCCCTCTCCGAAACCGGGGACAAAATTGTTCTATCTGTCGCCATTTTTGAAATATGGCAGCTGAAAGTAGACAAAATGTGAAATTTTAATTTTTTTTTTCCAAATAATCGTAAATTTGAACATATGAGGCTAATACTTAGTATCTGGTAACATAACCGATTTTTCTAAAAGATAGGACCGATAAAGTAAGTAACTTCAATAATGACAGATTTCAGATATAAGGTGGCGGCCATAAATGACGATTTTTACAAAGTCAACCAATTTGGACCAAATTTGGTATAAAGGGATTTCTGGGGTCGCTGATCACGAATCTGAAGTCAGATTTGCAAAATCCAAAATGGCGGATCCAATATATCTGATATGAGTCATGAAACGGGTTAAAAAGAACCACGATATGTATTTAGTTTGACAACTCAAGAAATTGATTTGCTCTGCATTTTCTTTTCAAGCCTCAAAGTAATCTGCACCGTCGCGGTCTCACCTATTTGTATATATGTATGTACTTTGTCGGCAAATTTATGTCACAAAGTAAACACACAAAAGACTAGAAACATGACATCCACTAAAAAAAACATAAACAAACCAAAGCTAAAGAAAATCGCAAAACAAAAACACTGTCACATAAAAACGGGGGCGTTTCTTCCCTGCCTGAGTATATCCAAAATTAGAATCTACAATTATTTATCTCGACATATTTTTGATAAACAAAAGAGAAAAAAAATTCACAGCAACCACGCATAATTAAAAATAAATATAAAACTATGTTGGTACCTACATTATAAACAAAATTAAAAGCCTGCGTTTTATTTTAACTTTTAATGTTTATTAACCTTATCTTATCGGCAAACAATTTTACAGACTCTTAAAAATATACCTAAACATATGATCATGGGTACGATACTATGGTCACATATTTATTTTCATTCACCGAAGCAGGTGTCAAAACATAGAAAAATAACAGGTTTCGCAGTTTCATTCGATTATCAGGGGAAGAAGAAAGAGAAATTTGCGTGTCTTCTCTTCATAGTTGGACATTTGCCACTACCCGCTCTCTCTTTCTTTCGTGTTTTTTTTTTTGACCGATCCATTCTACGTCCATTTTCCCCTTTTTCTTCGTTGCAATAATGCACATGTGCTTGTGTAAAATGCACTTTTTATAGACGCATATGTTTACTGTCAAAGAAATGTCAAAACATAGAAAATGTTTAAGCGAACAACTGATTATGCAGCAACTCTCTTAAAAAAGATGATTATGCCATTTTTCGTATCTTCCTGACTGAGTAATCAGTCAAAGGAATTTTGTCAATTATGATTTACTGCCCTTGTGTGGCGCGGTGGCGATCGTTAGCAATAAAAAAAAATTATCAAATACTTGCACACCGCCTATCAGTGTTTAGATAAAAGAAGAAAAACATTTGTTTACTTTTTAAGTATTTTTTTATGTAAACATGACCAAAAAAAATAACAAGCTTTCTGATATTACAAAAGCCATTGTCAACTCTAATCACGTCACACCCGGGAGCAGGGGGCGAAGCAGCAGATAATCACGATGACATCAATTTTTATTGAAATTTTCATGGAAATTTTTTTATATATTCTTTTTTTTTGCGTCCATTACATACAATGCCCCCACAATGAGTCTCACGTTCTCCGGTTTGGATTTCTCACAGACAGGCGCACAGGCGGGCGCAGCGTCAAATGGAAATCTTATAAATAGAAAAATTAAAAGCAATTTTCAAATAAAATTCGCGCAACCCACAGCTTAAGATAAGCTGTCTACAGGCGGAGGATGGAGATTTTCGTTTCTGTTTTGCTATGCAACTAGAATTCGCTACTTTGCTTACGACCCAAATAAAAGAGTAAATGATCACAATGTGAAAGGAAAAATTAAGTCGGGGTAAATAACCTTTGGGAGTTTTTAGGCCCACTATACTTGTATGTGCATAGTCTATCGATAGTTGAGTATATCTTCCGATCGTGTCGATACCCGTTGAGTGACTAATCAAGCAACTATCTGTCAATTGTAGATAACCATCTGTCAACAGAAGGTTATAGGAGTGGGCACTTTGCTTTTAGACGGTTCAGTTGTAAATCAGTCAACGACTCAGGAAATGTAACAAAAATTCGGTTGCACAATGGAGTTGGAAAGATCGATAAAAAAGGTGATCCAATCAACGGATTTTATTTTTTAATCAATCGAAAGTGTTTATTTTATTATTTATGACAAAAAATATTCATTAAATGTGCATCTCTGGAGCTTCTATAGCAACCGATCGTTTTTAGGTAATTTTCGATGACTTTTTTGATAATTTCTGGCGGTATCTGGGCTATAACTTGGCGGATGTCGGTTTTAAGTTGCTCCAACGTTTCAGGTTTACTGGCGTGGACACGAATTTTAGTGTAACCCAACAAAAGTAAATCCAACGGTGTTAAATCCAATGATCTTGGCTGACAGTTGCCGTCACCATACCCAACCAAATGACTTCCACAATAATATCGATTTTGTCTCAGAAATACACGGTTATAATGTGCCATTGACTGTTACAGTCTGACTCTCATCATCTGCATAGAAGGGAGGCGCACCAAACAGTCACTTTTGGGGCAGGTAATGGTGTCTCGTGAACCACCTGAGGATTTTCCTTGCGCCATATGTGGCAATTGTGCCTTTTGAGTAGGAAATGTGCCTCGACAGAGAACAAGATATTCTTTACGCAAAATTAGCGTCAGCTTCCTGATACTATGCGTTAAGTCTTCACTGGGACTCGGTTCTTGTGTTAAGGGGACCCGTAGGTCAATTTTCTCCCGCTACCCGAAATTCGCTCTGCGCGCCCTGTTTTTGTATTTCCTCCCGAATGACTTGTGGAATTTTTGGAATATTTTCATACGTACTTTTCATTTAAACTTGAACAATCCTTGAAAATTTCAATTATCAACCAACACTATGTCAAAAGTTATCGGCCCCTGAATTTGGAGTTCAAATACCACTTTTTTGCAATAACGGTACACTTTTCTTAGAAACCACTGAACGAATTCATTGTTTTCTATCATCATATATATTATTTCTGTAGTCTAGGTACCATTTGCGGCTCTCAGACTTGACCAATCTTAACAAATGAGTTATCAAAAGAAAGAGAATTTCCTGGAGCAGTGGCGAATTGTACATTCACTTTATAAATTCTAACAAATGAAAAAGCAATTCTACCCGAAATTAACTCTCAAAAGAATAAACACTTCCCGTATGATTTCCATCCATGAGGAAAAGTTTGGATTTTTGGGGTTGGATTTTCTTTTGCGAGAGTTCTCGCATGGACACACTAGTTGTTATTGCATTGTTATGTATTTAGAAAAAATCCTGGCGAAATCGGTCAAGCGGTGCGGAAGAAAAGTGTACGGGTATGTCAAAAAGTGTGATTTTACAGTAGAGCGAAATTTTCAAAAAGAAGCGCAAAAAACACGATTCCGGGCCTCAGTTGCGATGTTTGCGAATTACTATTGACATTTTACTGATTTTACTCATCCCTAATAACCGCGTCATGAAGGTGAAACTACCTTTTTTGGATACTTACCTAGCGGTCTATTCTATTCTTCCTCCTAAGGGACCTATGACGCTTGATACTCAACGAGTATAGTCAGGTTCAAATTAATTTTAGTACATTTCTATTGCTCGGATTTGAAAAATGATCGTTAATAGATGTAGTTTCGAAAGACAAAAAAACCCTCCGACTCCACAGACTCCATAACAGAATTTTATACGCATCTATGTAGATGCAAGACCTGGGTCAAAATGTACTCAAGAGAGTCATAAGACAAGTCAAAAAGCTGCGACAATTCTGGGTCTTCGGGCACACTTTCACTTCCAGCAGCCATTGAGTGGTGGTTAAGCGATCCATTTTACAAATGTGTTGTTGCAAACTAACATTGGACATTCTGAAGACATGTACAGTGAAACCCGCTTAAGTGAAAAGATTTACAAATCCCCGTGTATAGTTATATACAAATTACCTCGCTAAACTGAAAAACCCGGATAACTGCAAAAAAAATTCTTCAAACTTTCTATTTTTCAATGGAAAACAACTCGTTTAACTGAAAAATTTCAAATCGAAGAGAACAAAAAATTTGTAAACCCGCGTTAAACTGTTTCATTTTATTTTCACCTCCACGCTCCACCACTGTCGACGTCGTCCACTTCTCAACGTGACAATTAGCAAACTTTTACAAAACGTTTTTCAGCTGTTTAAGATCGATTTTATAAAATTTGTTTTTTTATACATACGAGGTTTGATTAACTGAAATTTGTTTCAATTATTTCAGATCTGCTTAACTGATATTTTTTTTTCAGTTATCCGAGGTCCGGTTAACTGAAAAACCCGCTTAAGCGAACATTTTTTTTTTAGATTTTTTTGTCGTTTCGCTTAAGCGGGTTTTACTGCCGACAGAGCTCGACAATTCTTTGAAACGAAGCCTCACTTTTGTTCGCTCTGTTGGCTATCCTGAAACCCTAACTTTTCATACTACACCGACAGAGGACTTAAGCGACAAACCAAAACCGTTGCTGAATTAAAAAAAAAAAAGAATTTAGAATCCATTTTACTCCACGGTCCGCGCGCCGACATATTTTTTTTTTTATCGAAAATCTACCAATTTCCCGGTGCGGTTATTAAAATATTTGTATTTTTAACGAAGATTAAAACTGGTGAATTTATTTCAAGAAATTTTAATTATCCTCTTCTCCTTTCAATTATGAATTTTTAATTTTTTTTTCTCTATCCAACAACCGTTATACAAACACGCTCAAGGAGAAACAACAAAACAACGATCGATGAAAACCCTGCCTTGAGTGGATTTCGCCGTGGGTGTACTAATACGTCGAGATGCACCACAACTAAACAAACACACCCTTAAATGAAAATACACGTTCACATAACCAAGGTGGGTGCTGTTAGAGTTATTCCACCCACTGTCGTGTACCATGCAAAGCAACGTAAACACTGTAGTTAACGCCACTGCCATTTTTTGTGTTGCATTTGTTCGCTCGGATAGAGCGACAGGCGGCTGGCGATAGTCGACTTAGTTTGTCTGTGACACTGTGTCATTCGACGTTATGTCTATTATTAAATTCCCTTCCTACTCCAGGCTACATGTCATCCTTTGAAAACGTTGATGATGGTTGGTAAACATAAGAAGACATTTTCCCTCTCTTTCCCTCACTCTCTATTGAATGACAATGCGAAAATAATTCCACTGACACCACACGAGTGACAAATTTCATTGTTGTTCTGGTACAAATCCACCCCCAGTCGGTGAGTGGAAGATGGAGTACGTCAACAAACATGAATAGTGCACGGCTTATGGTTCGGAAAAGGAAGGCGAACATACCTACGCTCTGATGTTTGCGAATCGAAGCGCGGCGATGATTTCAATTGACAGGAAGACATTAAAGAGTGGAACTTGTCTTCATGGACTGAAAACCTAACAAACTGTCAAGCGCCACCACCGGCGGCATCAGCGCAGCGCCAGCGGTGGGAAAATGCTGGCGTAAATAATGAACCAACATACAGAAAGTGTGTTCTTTCTTTTTAAATGAACTCGTGGAAAGATGGAGATGTTCGTAGAGTCAAGTAGAGCATATCGAATGGAGGAGGAAACGGATTTAACGATTTCAATAAAATTACTTTTGAAGTGATGCGTTATTGTTGGTAGATTTGATCTGACAACCACTTTCACTGTTTCACCATTTTCCATTTCATTGTTCAATTTTTGCGGTGGATGTGCTTCACTGTATATAGAGTGGCTTGGAAGGGTGCAAGTGATATTATTAAGGGCGAATAGCTTCTGACGTCTTCAACGTCTTCAGCGTTAATATAGGCAGATCGTTTCTAGCTTGAAAAGCATGTTGGTCTTATGCTTGTAGATGGCCAATGTGTCCATGTTGTTTTTTAAAACTTTGAAAAAAAAACAACTAGAAATCATTATCAAATGCCGAAAATCGTAACAAAACTGTCATCACTTAGTTTAGGCCACAACCTAAACGGTTATCTGGGACTTCAACCACTACACCAGATCTTATTGCCTCTCTCTTGCTCTATAGTTTATACATTCTTTTTGAATTGAACACAGAATAGCAAAAATTCTCCTTTGAGTGTTCAACTTTTTATTAGATGAAGAATGTGACCATTTTCTGTCTCTTTTGTTTCTGTACGGTTGACCTTTATTTGATCGCAAACCAATCATTGTTCTTGATGTACCACTTTATGCCATTCAGTGGAACTTGCACCACTAAATCCTCAAGTTACATACGAGGAATTCGACTATTTTTCTTATATATAAACATCTCGTGTCACGCTCACGGTGTTTGTGGTCGCACTCCTCCGAAACGGCTCGACCGATTTTTATGAATTTTTTTGTGTATATTTAATAGGTATGGGAATAGGTCATAAGGTATATTTCATCCCGTTAGGTGGCGCCAGAGTCAAGTTATTAACAACTTTTATATTTATGAACCAAAAATGCTCATATTTACAATAAACACATAGGCTGTTGGTATGTTTGTCTTTTATAGACCCGAAAACTACCCAACCGATTTTGGTAAAATTTTCAGAATACGTTTTTCTTAATATAGAATACAACATTGCGGTTTCTCAACAACCGGTGGTTTTAGTACATGTCATAATAATTTCGTAATTTCAGAATATGTGAATCATTTTGGTCAATAAATATACAGACAGACAGACAGATAGACAGACAGATAGACATACAGACAGACAGACATACAGATAGGCAGACATACAGACAGACAGACAGACAGACAGACAGACAGACAGACAGACATACTTAGTGGATGTTATTAACGGATCCAAATAATTACTAATGTAACATTGTTACCCCATAAAACTCTATTATAATGTCATTCTAAATGTAGCCAGTGTTACTAGGTCAATGAAAAAATGTTAACGTCAGGCATCCTTTGCCTTACGGTAATAAAAACCCTCCATATGCATTACCCAAGTCCTACTGCCACTTAAAATAGAGTTCCAGTGACATCCTTTAAATTCTATTAATAGATTTTATGTCACTTATTTAATTGACCTAAAAAGGACGAACTGCAATTCGACTCCTCCATTCGGTTATCGCGTTCTCAAGAATTAAAATACTTTTTTTTAGATCACCATTGCCATTTTGCTCTCCTTTTCATTAGGTCATAAAAGGTTTATCAAGGACGACAGTCACACTTAATAAAACAACGACAAAATGGAAATACTCATTAAACACATTAGCATGACCCGTCAAAGTGATAACCGAAAAATCGCATAACAAAAAAAAAAAATGGAAACATTAAACAGGATTAATATCTTTAGGCTGAGGATAAGCAGACATAAATATATGAGTGGGTATGTGCCTATGGCAGTTGAGGTGAGGTGGTGTTTTGATATAAAATATGACATTTCGAATTTTATTGATTTAAAGTCCTTAAATTATGGGTTCATTGCTCGTGTCTATCTAATCGTATACCTATGTATGTATCCGCTTTGAGGAAAAATTATGTTTTTAGGCCCATATATCTGGAAATGTCCCGTAGTGCTCACGAAATCTACAGAAAATACTCCTGAAATCAGAGAAAGTATGGAACTTCAAACCTTCAAGAAGAAATACGAAAGATTTATCAGGAGCCCCAGAGCATCTCTATAGTAAGGAAGTGGCTATCACAAAGGACTTACCGCTGGTTGCTGTGCAGATTAGACTATAGAAAGTCGTAACGTTCCTAATTCCTATGGAAACGGACATCAATTCGTAGCTACGCAATTTAATAGCTTCGCAGACAGGGACAGCACTATTTTTTGACTCGCCAATCATCAATACGAGACCCAATGCCATTACATACCGCGAACAACTGAATTAGATTGCGGGAAACATAAAACACGCCACTGCTAAATTAAAAAAGGTGCGTGAGACTCTCGCGCTTAAGAAGTGAAACTAGCTTTAAATCCAATAAGCCATTGTTGAGTTAGAGCTGTGTAATGACAGAACATTTGATTTTCTGCCACTTCGATCTCAAATTCTCAGCTCCTATAAGTTGGCACCGTAGCGCAAGTGGTTAGTGCGTCGGACTACTAAGCCAGCGGTCTTGGGTTCGAATCCCGCCGCAAACACCTAAAAAGTTTTTCACAGTGCCCACCTCTTCCGAATGTCTGACAAGCATTCAAGAGTATCATTTGTCATGTAAAGCTTCCCAACTCACCGTTCGGAGACGGCAGAAAACTGTAGGTCCCTTCCATTCGTGCAAAAATATAACGCGCACACACAAATGGTTGCGGGAAGTTAGGCTTGGTTCTACCTAGGACTGCTGAAGCCAAATATTATTATTATTATAAGTAATGGAGTAGTCTGAGTACACCCATAAATTCCGCCAGGAAATGCAGACCATAATAGTGAAAACCGCATCTAAATCCGTTTAGTGGTTCTCGAGATTAGCCAAATTTTGGAGACTTCCTTTCATACTATGTATTGATTTTACTCTGCCAGTTGAAATTAGAGAAGGGGAAGCGTTTCACTTTTCGTCTGGTTCAGGCAAATTTGCCCTACCGCGGCTTAAAAAGTTTCACTTCAATAAGTCAATGAAGTTGCACCAAAATACGCAATCACGGATTAACATTCTAAAAACAGCAAATGAGAGACGTGAGATCTTTATTAAACAGCGATTCGGCTGCAACTGAATAGCAAATGTGCACGCACATCCCCATACACATCACACCGATCGAAACACCGACACCAAAAATCCAATTTAGTAACACCGCGTCTGACACCGAAAAATCGGTGCGCACACCAGCCCATACACGGAAAAATGTCCACATAAGTGTTGCGTCTATGCGCCGCTTTAGTTTCCTACATCATTCAACCGCTCAAGCTCGGTGTAAGATTTTCAGTCGTTTCTTACCGCAGACCTCCCTTCGCCAACAAAACCGATTTTCTGCAGGCAAAAATCATCTCGTGTCCGGTTGCATGGTGGGGTTGAAAATAAGAATTTTATTTTCTTGGCTTGTTTTGTTGTTGTTTTCTTCGCTTGTGTATTTTTTTAGAATTTATTTTACTGCCTGTTTAAGTTAGAGAAGGGGAAGTGTTTCACATTTTCGTCTGATTCAGGCAAATTTGCTCTACCGCGGCTGAAAAAGGTTGACTTCAAAAAGTTTGGGTGTAAAAGCCGAACCCTGTGGTACAGCACTCTTAGCATTAGCTAAGAAAAGGACGAAGGCGTTTGCACCTCATAACTTATAACTCAATTCATGTCCTGCCTTCCGCCTTTATGCCATTCGCGGTTCACTGTTATGTTTCTCCATTCAACTTCGAAGGTAAAACAGTGATTCAATTGAGTTAGATACCAGAAAGCCCTTTCCCGTGAGTAATAGTTTAGATGGGGGAGATGCCCTACAATCCTAACCAAATTACGCTTTCATCCTTGAACTACGCTCCTCTGATGCGCCTTGTTACAATGCAAGTATCTATGCATGTACATTCTCACCACAGCATGGGACGCATTGTGGTTTTCTCTTCCGTGGGCTGGTATAAAGCAACCACGTACAACCCTCATCCAGAAGGTACTTCAACTTTCCCGTTTGGCGATGATTCCAAGGCGGAAATATGAAAAAAAAAATAAATAAAAATTACATTCGCGACAAAGAGGCCAGAGCCGGGAAATACTATTTTTATGCAAAAAAATACAAAAAGTATCTCCCCATCCCAAATTAGGCAGCGAGAACATTTCTGTGGCGGCTTCATCGTCGTCCGCGTCGTCGTCGGTTGTCTCCAATTGACGCATGGATCGAATTACAAGAACCCTCCGCGAAAACAACAAAGTTCGAAAGTATCTACCGTGACGAGTCGCGCCGGTTATACCCCAAAATAGGTGTTCGCCATTTCGCATTCGCTGTGCGCTGGTATATGTTCCCGTACGTGTGCGATGTATCTAAACATCCGTTGGATAAAAATTACTGCGCGCCGCTCCTAAAATTTGCCGAAACAAAGTATAGGTACGAGTATGTGCTCGCACTTTAAATGATGTCGAGTAAAGCGTTGTACGGTTGTTTAACGCGTGGGATTAAGTCCCGTTTATTAAGTCGCAATCGCAATCGACGCTTTTATTGAGATAAACAACACGAGTTACACATCGCTCCTAGGTACGAGTATTTTTTTGTAATAAATAATCAAACTCGTGCCAAGTTTGAGGATCTTCTCTTCCCCACAGGACATTTGGAAAAGGAAGCAGTGATGGATGTTTTTTTTTTCTCTCTCTCTGTGCTCTTCCGCCATAATTACGGATATCTCCGGTTATTTATCCTACTTACCATTTACAGAAAGTAAAGTATCTGTGAGTTTGTAAAATTTGGAAACTTTTCCGATACAGGAAAGGAACTGCTTTCCTTACTTCTTTCTGCTTACTGCTTTCCTTCAAGAGTCGATGTGACGTGGAATACAAACAGAACACGTTGTTAGGATTAGGATGTAAATTGAGTGCCAAGATGTTTTCCCAAATGCATCTGTAGTACATGTCTGCAGTTTGTTTGGAAAACGAAATAAATGATAACGAGAATATACCGTGCCAAGTTTTTCAAAGTCAACGCTCTTTTAGAGTTGTCGCCCTTTTCCGAAGGTTTTCCAATACACTTTGGCGTTTATCTCAATACTTTTGGCAAATTTTACTGTCTGTTGTCTGTCACCGTGGTAGGAATAGACTGGCTGCTTCATTTTCCAAAAAACAAATCTCATGAAGCCCGTTGAAAACCGCTTCGACTATAAAAATCCAATTGACAGCTTCAGTTAAGCAAGCTGTATACAAATTGCATGACTTAGGTGTATTAAATGTCAAACGAGACTCCACTGTGGTAAGAGTGGTTTGCAAACAGTTTTGTCTCACACATAAGACAAGTTTAATCTAAAAAGATATTCGGACGCATTGAGAGCTCCCAGCTGTTTAAAGTAAGTAAGAGCACTTCATTCTTACAATTTAAGTTGAAGCTTAGGTTAGGTTAGGTAGAGAGCCTGAATCAACCCAAAACACCAAGCACCAGCGTGGTCCCATCGCGATCCCCTAGACTCCATCCAAGGATAGCACCTAAGCCGCCACAATTCCCTCAAGGCATTTTATTACCCTGAAAATTTTTAGAACAACTCTAGGGTTGATTCGGCCTACCTCCTCCAGGTTACTAGAGAAGTAGGAGCCTAAAATGTTCCTGCGACTGCGTGCTATACGCTGACATTCACGCAGAATATGTGCGATATCCTCTGATACACCTATATCATTGTATCTGCAAATATCCGTGCCTATGAGTCCAAGCCTCTTGGCGTGTTTGTCCAGAAGGCAATGCCCGGATATAATATTTCTATAGCTATTCTAATTTGTGCCCTACTAAGTCTAAGGATTTCACTGGTCTTTTTACGGTCCGACGCCGGCCAAAGTGCCTTGGAAACCCTCCTATGTCGTACAATGTTAGACCATCTGTGGTCAGCCCTGCTAGTAAACAGATCCTTTACATTTAATTTGATATAGCAAAATGGTGGAGCAACTCCCACCGCCACCGTAGAGGTAGCTCCCCCTTTTCTTGCCAACTCATCGGCAAACTCGTTGCGTTCTATCCTGGAGTGACCAGGCACCCAACATAGTCTTACCCGCTTCTGTGTGTATAATGCCCTGAGCATTGTGCGACAGCTCCTGACTAGTGCCGATTTAATAGTGCACAATGCTAGCGCCTTGAGCACAGCCGTCGATGTAAATATCCAATATCCTTACCGGATATTCGTTTCATGTTCAGAAGCTCTGCAGCTCTAAATATGGCCAGAACTTCTGCGTGAAAAACGCAGGTATCCGGGAGTCCTAAGGACACCCTTAGATTTGGTTCCACACAGTAGAGACCAGACTCCGTGCCGCTTGCAGTCTTAGACCCGTTCGTGAAGACTGCATTGTCTATGTGCCGCGTTACTGTGTTGTTTATCCACTTTTCACGCACAGGGTACAGTGTTCTATACGGTGTGTTAAACTCAAGTGTGAAGAGGGTATCATCCGTTCTTATTGTATTATCCATTTTCATTTCTGTAAGAATAGTACAGTGTCCTTTGCCGTTATTCTTGAAAAGACCTAGGTTGGCGAGTCTTAAAGTATATACTGTTGAAGTTGAAGCTTAGTTTCTACAAACGACTTTATATTTGGGATATGACAGCATGGAAGCCTGAATTAAAGTCACTGGGGACTCCAACCTCCAAGAAACATTTCCGGGTCCAGCCACCATTATAAAATATCCAGATACAATGGAATCAAATATTCATCTAGCACCACTTATTTCCAGTTTAAGGTTCCAATTAACACCCGAATCCACTCAAAAAGTTCATCAGCAAATCAACTCTTTTCATTGCCAAGCTGAAGTGTCTACACAAATTCAATCACCGTTTAAATAAACCACTCAAAGTAGATGTCCAAACAGAGACTGATTTTTCGCAAACATAAGCAACCTTGGTTCTGTGACTGTGCCACAAGTAAAGAACCAAAAACAAAGAGAAACTGCAAACATGTGCAAGACTCCAATGCCAACCAAAAGTCTCGAATTTCCAATTCAATTCAATTGAAAAATACGATAAAAAAAATTGTTCTCAAAGGTCAGCCATTCAAAAGTATACAAATAAAAATCCAAATTTAAATCCGCTGAGATCAACGAAATGAAGCAATAAAAACTCTCTGGACAACGCGGATTTGTGTCGCACCGAAACCCAACCCAAAGCAACACCCCAATTATTACTGTTATGCTAAACAGTGGAGGAAGGAGTGAGTCAGCCACCACCGGATGGCGTATCGTGCTGGAAAGATATTTATGATTCCGGGGATTCGCATTCTACAATCCAAGTGAATCTTCAAAATCAGAGCAGTTCTAAAATAAACACACACACACACCCAAAGAATAACTCCCTACTCTGGGTTTTTAACTCTCCTCAAGTGGGTGGCAGTGTTCCGTTCTCTTTTTTTTTTGCGAGGGACGGAGCTACTTTTAGTGCGTGTTGTTCTGTGAAACGGCTTCTTTCGCGTTATCTTTGCGTCGAATATCATCTCAAGTCTCAGCTTGAGGAGATGTTAAGAGTTTAGTACCTAATGTGTTTTTGTTTTACAGAATTATAACGCAGAAATGAATCCCGATTTGATTAGGAAGATATTTTCACTTGCTTTGATGAGTATTGGAGTGTTTTCCATTCTGGAATGATCCTTTGAATGGTTTACTTCATATCCGTCTGACAGGATAAATACGAGTACTTAATAGCAGAAGATAGAGAAATCCCATTAAATCTCTTTTACAGTTTAAACACGAGGTTATTCCAAGAAGCTTTGCTAATTTTAGATTTTAATTTGCTCATCTCATGGAATCGGTAGGTTTCCTTCTATCTCAAGATTTTATTGAATGCCTATAGTAAAGCTCTTTTCGACCAGTGATGCGTTCTGAAATCATAAAAAAAAATATTGCTTCAAATTCTAAAGAAATCTTTGTTTGCTATCTGTAAAAATACAAAAATAGCAACAAATGTTGACAGATGGGGTGTTAGGATGTTCCTCTGCCACTGTCATAGGTTAGGTTAGGTTTAGTGTCTGTCCCCATATTTGTTAGGATTTACTTAGCCCAAAGTAGGTCCATTGTGTTGCCACATGAACCGACTCTCATCGATACTCATTGGAACCATTTTGCGAGTTGTATTGCCTAACCGTTGTATTGCCACTGTCCTAACTTTTGCCAACTGAGAAATAGAACTCTGAGCAAATTCGGAAATAACGGATGGATTACCATCGGACCTACTTGCATTTGCCAAAGCGGGCACCTGCATGTTTGGAACCAAGAAACTAATGTCACGGGAGGGAACACATTATGGGTATCACAATGGGTCCATATGGACTTAGGTGTGATGAGGAAATAAAGAGCTTGGCTAAAACCGTTGAAGTTACAAAAGATCGTCATCTGGCGGAAGATGTGGAAAACATTTCCAAATGTCAGAAGTTCAAGTGATCAGTTTGTTACAGGACGTCTCTTTAAAGTTGATTTCTAAACGATACCCCGATTCTGAGCAGCTTCAAAATCTATTCTGTGTTTCTCTCTTTTAAGGGGTTACATGGGTTTGACGGCCTCAAAAAAATCGAATATTCAAATCGAAATATTGCCCCAAATATTCAAGTCGATCAGAATAATAGTTTTGGAGATAGAGCCTTGGGAAGTTGCGCGCTCAGTGCCAGTTGGGCTCAGTTTTATTGTCACTCCAAACTTAAAACGCGTTTTTCTCGAAACTGTAATCTCAAAGTCGGTTGTCAAGATTTCTCGAAAACTACTGAACCGATCTTGATGAAATTTTACAGACGTCTTCGAGGTATTATTGACGCGGACTTGGACGAAGGATTTTTTTTTTTTAATGCAACTATTTTTAAAAAAAGAAATGTAGAGCAAATTTTACCGAATTTTTTTAATTTTTTGTTAAAATGTCTGCCAAAAACTCAATTTTCACTTTTTTGTTTTTTCCTTCGTCCAAGTTCTAGTTTAAGGTATTAACTAAAACACTTTTTTTTTTGGCTTCAGTTGATCCTATCATAAGTTCTGCTGTCAACGCGCAAGCACTTTTTTTTCCGAGGGGTCACCGAAAATGACGGCGCAATGGCAGAGTTTTAAATATTTTTCTACAAAAATTTCAGAAACTCTTTTTCAAATGTGTATGTTTAAGGCAATACAAAGTTTGAATGAAATATTTCATTTTTTATATAAAAAAAAATTGTTAAAAATAAGCTGTTTTTTACCCGAGGAAACCCATGTAACGATATGACCCCTTAAAAGTGAACTGCCTGCCAATATACGAAAATATTGCCAATATACGAAAATATTGCCAATCCACAGTATCAACTGTCTGCAGCATCCGAAACCAAAACTCTCTAGAAAATCTTGAAATCGGAAAAACTATTTTTGAAGCAGATTGGTACTTCGAAAAAACCTTCAAAAGTGTATTCTTTAGCTTCACCTTTATTTACAGTTGTCAAAGTGTAGCGATTTTATTGTCAGGCAGATGTAAGTCTGTCAATCGGGATTTTGGCTTTTCGGGATTTTGAATTTTCTGGATTTTGGATTTTCGGAATTCTGAATTTTCGGGATTTTGGGTTTTCGGGATTTAGGTTTTCGGGATTGTGACCGCAACCCGAAACCAAAACTGTGGTCTCTAGAAAATCTTGATATCGGAAAAACTATTTTTGAAGCAGATAGGTACTTCGAAAAAACCTACAAAAGTGTATTCTTTAGCTCCACCTTTATTTACAGTTGTCAGAGTGTAGCGTTTTTATTGTCAGGCAGATGTTAGTCTGTCAATCGGTCAAAATTGGCCCCAAAATCATGTGCGTTTCTGCTGTAAGTCGTTTTCGAAAATTACCAAATATCAACTGGGTCAGAAAGTACAAATTTTTCGACGCTCTTCACTTTCTCTACGAAACCAAAGGCCGCTTCAGATTTCTGTGATCCACCGTCCTTGTTATGTATCACAGCATGCTTTCTTTTGCATTCTCTTTAAGTAATTAATCTTTGTTCTTTTCAATGTCTGTTCTGATCACAAGACCCCTTTAAACTTGAAATTTGCCACACCCCCTCTTCGTCTAGAAATTTTATCATGAATAATTGAAAAAAAAAAAAAAACCTAACGAAACCTAAACCACAATGCACTCTATTCTCCATCTACATACGAGTATCTATGATAAATTATTTATTCAACACCCATTTCCTTGTTGGTGTTCCAAGTCTAGCTGTTCTCTTCCTCCTCTATATGCATGCATTACATATATATACGTACATATGCACACATTCGTATTAGCACTCAAAACAAATGAATTCCAATTAAAAAATAAAAACAAAATTCCCCCTCTACCAGTTGCTCGGAGCAACGACGAGGGTGTTGCATCAATGCCTCGTCACTGTTTCAGTGTTTTACTGTATTTACTCAAAGTACCGGAATGTTGCGTGTCAAGTGACCGTTATTATTGAAAAAAAAAAAAAAAAACAGCACCCATTCTATATCTGTCTAAGTCGCCCGAGACCCCTTCGTATTCGTATGGTATCCGCCATAATGGATTTATGAATGCATCCTGTGTGCGAGTAGCTTAAAGTCGTGTCTCCTCGCATAATGGGGAACAGTACTGTTGTACGTGCTTAAGCCACCCCAGACCCCACTCGTTGCTTGTCTCTGGACTCAAATTGACCGACAAAAATTCATAAAATGCGGGACCGTCTCCCCCCGTCTGTCGTATCTCTAACGGCTACTTAACTAAATGTTTGGATTGGATTCATAATTTTTCATCGTTAATTGAATTCGCTTAGGAAAAAGGCGAGATGGGTATGGCGACGAGAAGATTAATGACAGCTAAGTTGGGTCATAACACCCAATGGCAATTGTTTTCGGTCGAGTTTTTTTGTTCTTGTTTTTTTTTTTTCGTCCCAAATTAGGTCCCCCAGGCTATGGGTGTGAAAAACTCGGATAGAGTGAAACATTTTCAATTAAATTAGCTCTGTTGTAAAAAAAAAAAAGGATATCTACCCCGGTAAAACGGGATAATTTAATTATTTTTATTTGAATTTTAGGGCTAAAACAAACGGACAGCTTAAGGCTCTGGGTGAGAGTACGAGTATTTTTTGAAAAAAGCTGTCTGAAACGTAGAAAACTAATTTTGATCTTTTAATTGGGTTAAACCAAGTCGAATGGATGTTAATGGAACAACATTTAAAATAGGCGCCTACGCATGGGTTACATGGGGTTTTTGGGGCTAATTTGATTTTAAGTGGCGCTCTTTCAAAATCTTGGAAACGAAATGCTAATAAAAAGGATTTTTTGGGCTTTTATCCAGTTCACTTACTTATGCCTCCATAAGTCTTGTTGGAGAGATTTGTGTCAAAACAGGCAACGGGATTGGATTCTTTTTTGGTCCATTTTGGTCTTAATCTTGGTGTAGACTAAAATTTACCATAATGACAGCCAACAATTGACAGCAATTTTTATTAGCTCTGTCAACTTCCAAATGTAGATATTCTTTGGAAGTACACAGTAGGTTTAAGCTGATTCTGTGGAAGCTCCTGTACGAATCGTTCGTTGAACAGCTAATCATTTTAGACAAGAGTAAGCTCTCACCTATCACACTGCTGATGCTACTGAAGGGATACAGTATACGTAACATTTCTAACATGTTTTGAAAACAAAAGACTTCCAAATTATAAATGTTCATACTTATGGGCCCTGGAACTCCTACAGAAATTGTAAGAAAAGAAATCTACACCGATAGGTGGGTAGGTAGAAGTGGTGGTTTCGATGGAAGAAACCCAAATAGCGCGTAGAGGGCGCCGTTTTGATACCACAACCTCAGGCTCTCTCGTTCCCTTCAATGGCGCTATGTTCTGGAACCCAGAGATGTTATGTTTGGGTGTTGTGTCATTTGTGAAGTTGTGACAGACTTCGAGGATCGCTAGTAGCTCCACCTGGAAGACGCTAGCGAAATTTGAAAGACCTAGACCGACACTGTTTTTATCTATTGAAAAATTCTTCGGGATGACACCTTCTATCTATCCTAGATCATTTTGATGAGTTTAAAAAACTTCTACCAAGACCTTGCTATCCATCTGATTAGATCCTTTGTGTAGATCTACTGAAAGAAGTTCTACTGTGCTTGACTTTTTTGTAACATTTACATCATATATGCGTTGAAGCTCAAAATAATTCTAGGAATCACCCTAAGTCGATGTGCAATCCCATCTCTGGTATACTTGTTTCGTTGTCTTTGCAAAGTTAACAGAAATCGACTGTAAATGGTATCTTTTTCTTCAGGTTTTGTCAAAGGAAAGAATCCTTAGCCATCTTTATCTAGCTCTATTGGTAAAGTCTTACACGAGAAGTCGTCTTTGACCCGAGAAGAGCTATTAAGCCCATTTGACATATTCGTACCTGAATTAGTTAATAGATTTTCGTTTTCTTAATCGTTTTGTGAACCTTTTGAAAATTAAATATAACATCTTTAAGCCAGCAGAAATAAATACAGGACCTACGAACTACATGACTCCGCTCCTAAATTTCAATATAAAATATTGGACTAATATTCCCTTGATGGTATAGGAGCGGGTATCTTTTCAGACCAGCTCAGCCTGAACTTGTCCTTGAGATTTCCAGATCACTGTAGTCTCTTCCAAGCGAAGAAACATGATCACGCTGTATTGGGTTCCTGGTTACAGTGATATACCAGGTAAGGAAGAGGAATCCCCCTATCACCTCCTATGTAGCTGCCCAGCACCCTCCTCCTTAAGAAAAAATCTGGAAATTTATCCAATTCTCAAAACGGTTCCAAGACTACCGAAAGGAATCGGCTCATTTGGCAATGCAATCGACCTTCTTTAGTCTAAGTGAATCCTACCCAACCTAACCTGGCTTAAGGCGAGCAGAACCGAAGACTTTTTGTTAATCACCTAAATGGCGTGACTCGAGACCGCTTTTATCTGCTCTTACTGGGTTACACTAGCATCGGACAAGGTTCTAGTTAAGTTTTACAAAGGGCATTTCTTGAAACCAATTTTGATGACCCAAGTTCTAACTGCCAAGGACATCAAGGGATGGTGCAGTATACCCTGGTTGTATAGGTTGGATTTACTTTTTATTTGTGGTTTCCAAACCTTTTAGATCTCCACTTAGACCAAAAAATACGTTCTAAGTCTGTTTGTGATGTGATCTCTTCAGATAACCCTAAGCTGGGCACTTATTATTACTTCTTTCAGTCTTGTTTAAGCCAAATCTTGATAGAAATGATCGCCACTTTTGTCAACAAATGCCCGAGCAAGAAAGACCTGACAAACTGTACTTTTTCCCTTTTTTTGGAACTATGATGGTACATGCCTTGAACTAGATTGGAATACTTCATCGCTCCATGTAGCTTTTTCCAATGCAAGTCATAACTCCGCACAGCACTGGACCTGTATTTTCTCATCTGCTTTTTTATGTCTTAATTTTATAGTTTCTGAAAGGTTATAAACTTTAAAACAGATTCCCGCATTCATTCATAAACTTGTCAACGTATCTTGCCACTCAAGTCTAAAAGTCGAGACGACTTTTAAAGAACTCCCTCTAAATCCACTAGACCATATTTTATTTACCAACAAGTGCTGGCTATAAAAATTCCCATCTAGCAGCAGTAAAACCCCCATAAAACATCTAAAATCGTTTTAATTCCGTCCGTCATTATTCTCTCAACTCTGACATTCATAATTGACATAACCTTTCTGACATTTACGAATAGCTACCGCCCCCCTCTACGACTGTGTTTCCAACGCGCATAACGGGACAATAAATATTGTCTTCCTGTTTTGTTGTATAGAGGTATACGGTGTATACCCGTGATACAACATGGCCCGTTTCCTTCCACATTGTTTGGAAATTCACCTTTTCCGCTATAGCTACGGAAACAGCTACAGCGACGACTACGACTACCCCAAGCATTCACAATCAGTGTGCCATAATAATTGGCCCTAATTACGAGACAAATGCTCTTCATGAAGGAGGCGGCTGGTGTTACAACCATCGTCGCCGCCACCGACTCATTCAACCCTTACGGGTCGTGAGTGCTTGCTTACACTTCTGAATTTTGCATCGTAAAATTGGAACAGCAGCAGTGTGGTGGGCTATTGATTTATTTTTTTTTCGAAATCGAAATTCGATTGGACTCAATTGCCTGACAGAACGCAAGTACCAACCGTTTGTGGAGAGGTTAGAAGTGAAGATAAAGGTCTCTGGTAATTAAAGTGGTAATGATAATGGCTTAGAGCTGTGGAAGCACTTCGGTTTGACACAGATTCACCATGGGCTGACTTTGGATTGAAGGTTATAACACAATAGTGCCGGTATTCTCTGTGTGTGGGCGAAGGGTTTGGGAAGAAGCCCTATCCAGTTCGGGGTGAGTGGCGGTGATGACACCTATGCAATTTGGTATTTGTTTTTGAACTGAAAATAATTTTAATGGGATTCTCTTTGTTGTCATATCCACTAAGGTGTTGTCTGTGTGTTTGAGTTGGCTTCTAGTGAAGCAATTTAGTGGAAGCAATTTATAATTTAAGTTTGTTTAGGATGACAGATGACGTGTGTATAGGTGCGCCTTGGGTGGATGAGTTGATGTCATGAACTTTACCTATTGACGAGTTTCGGCAAGAATTGTCTCAGAGTTGTCAGGTACTTAGGCAGATGGAACATATTCTGCATTTCCTTTACAACTTAATTCAAAGAAGTCATATCAATTGCTCGTAGAGGACAGAGCGAGTTGCCTTTCTTGCACTGGCAATAGCTACCTGTTTTGGGTTTTCGGGAGATAACCAAAGAACTCCTGGCTATGTTCTGGGCGAAGGTTTGAATTCCTATTTTATTCTGGAGTGGACCTGTTAACAACAAACTCCAAATTAGGCAATTCATCATCAAATGGGTTCAAAATCAATTATAAGAGTAGCATCTATCTTCTACGTGAGACCAAGGCTTTCTTTATAACTTATTAACCCTTTTATGACTCTTAAAACAGCTCAAGCATAAAAGACTGAACTAATTGAATCTTAATTCCGAAAAATGAAAACCGTGATAACGACAATTTTCAGAGCAGGAATGTCAAGCCCTTAATGAGATTTGGATCTCATATGAAGACGGTAGAATGTTTTGCAGATTTAGACTGACTCAAGGAATGCTTCCCGATGCCTTAAAAATAGATTGTGATACCATAAAGTCTTTCAATCCTATAAAGGACCACAGAAAACTTAGGTTTATGTTGCTTCATATAAGATAACAGGTTTTGGAGGTTAAAGAATGCGTTTAGTCTATGATTCTGATGAATCTGGGGTACGGTAGAGATGTCCGCTAGCACTGCGACCAGGGTCGGTCTATTGTGTCCCCTTTTTTGTCTAAGAATCATACAAAATCTTTAGAAATTTGATAACCCCTTTGACTGGAGTGCCTTGGAGTCTTCTTCCGTTGGTATGTGTTTGCCTAGGGTCTTGGCTCTTCTTTTTGTTAGAGAAGGGCTGAGAATCTGCAGGTGTTTGTGTTGCTGATATTCATTGTGTAGAGGTGGCTGTTGCAGATTGAATGTCCCGTCAGTCCTGCGCAAAGAATTTTTAAATTTCCTCTGTATAGTCTTAGGATTTCATTTGTTCTTTTGTTGTTGTGATTTTTTTGAGTGCTTGCCCTCTCTATTAAGTTGGTTTGTTGTCCATTCTGCGATTACTATGTTGGTGTCTTCTCTTGCGAAGCTATGGTGAGGGCCCGGTCCAATAAATGGACTGTTGGCTAATTTTTTTGCCAAGATATCAGTTTTTTCGTTGCCTTCATGCCCTCGTATCCATATGAGTTTAACTATGTTTTTCTTCGCCAGCAGGTTTAGGTTTGAGTGGCTTTTGATTTGTTGTTGTGGCTTCTTAGTGCCTTTAGTACAGCTTGGCTGTCAGACATTATGTTTATCTTTGTTTTACTCTTGTCTAAGTCCTCTTCGCTCTACCACATGGTTGACTATCTGTAAGATATGAATGCCCGGCAATACAATGGATTAGTATTTGCTTTGAGCGTTCCATTAGAAGTGGTTCCTTATGTCGATATGTCTATACAAAGCCTAGAAAATGTACGAAGTCTTATCGCTCGTCTTTTCTACGGTAGGCTACGTAAAAAGACACAGCTGTCTTGTTAGAATTGTGGTGGAATACCCTGTGAACCTAGCAGTATTAACTGTCACTATTTTGTTTTTAAATCAAAGCAGCAGATGGTTACCCTACCTACGGGTATTGCATTCCGATCTACGGCGATTTGTCATGTATACCATGAAAATCCAGTGAGAGCTTAAAAGAGGGACAGATTTATGAAAGCTATTGCAACCAGAATGAGGAGCAAACCTATCCTATCTTCCCTGTACTGACAATTTGTATGGAACAGAGTATAGGTTGGTCTACAGATTGATTCCAATACCAAATTAAATCTTTAGAAATGTTTTTTTTTTAATAGAAAGTAAATAGGGATGATTTGTGACTTGATCCAAAAGCATTTGTTCCTGAATTTTGACATATTCATTTCAACTTTGTTTTTCTCTTTCTTTTCAGGTATGTATACAAAAAGTGTCAATATCTACCTTCATATGCATTTCATCAATACGTAAGTCATTTGGTCTTCTTAATAAGAAAAACTGTGATGAGCTATTAAGAGCTTACATTTTAGACATCGAACATCCACCCAACCATCACCAATGGATTTAAAAAGTTTAAATGGGTTTATCTTTTTCGGTATTCTGGCCATAATTGGATTTCCTTCATTATCTTGGATATCCGGATTAAATTCACTTTTTAATTGTCAGTTGTTTATTATAAAATATTTCGATGCTCTTTCAAGTCCGCCGAAGACTTCCTGAAGCTTAGAGGTAACATATGTAGCTGAAGGTAATATTTGGCTGGCAACACCAATTCGCAGTACATATTCAAGGGTGTTCTTTATTTAGAAAACATCTAATTAAGGATTAGAAAGACATATAGGCCAATCAGTTCTGTAAGTTGGACACACCAAGCCATTTATAAATTAAGGGCCGAAAAACACGTTCTCAATGGAACTAGATCTATTCACCAACGATGACCTGTCAAATAAGTGGCACCGTGGCGTTGTGGTAAGAGCGTTGGACCACCACTAATGCTGTCCGGGTTCAATCCTCTCTTCAGAATGTCTAACAAGCATTAACGCATTTGTCACGATGAGCTTCTCAATTCGTCGTTCGGAGCCTGCAGGTCCCTTCGATTCGTACTAAATTATAATACGCCCACACAAATAGTTGCGAGAAGCAGGTGCTGGATCAGCCCGAACTGTAGTGCCACCTGTCGAGTAGCATTTTACAGCTCAGCATTGTCAAACAGTATCGGTATCGGTAGTTGATGCCTGTACGGCGCGCGTTGGTGCTTGTGTTTAGTGACGTACACTCAGAAAAAAATCCTATAATATCAATGATTTTTCCTATTACTTTAATAGTTTTTTACTATTAAAATTGGTCAATGGGATTCGTACTTTAAAATTAATACTTTCAAAACTATTATATCAATACTGTACTCGTCCTATTATTTCAATGCGATTGTCATTTTAAATTTATGGTATGTCCTATAAATCTTTAATAGTATACAGTATTAATTTAAATATACGTCCTATTAATTTAAAGTGATAAAGAACATTAAGAAGTAATGGGAAAAACTATTAAAATAATGTGAAAATCCTATTAACAACCACTGTTATTTAAATGGATCGTCCTATTATTTTAAACGTATTACACTATTATTTATCAATAGTACATCTTATTAAATTAATGTGGCTATTCCGATTGATATCCCATATTTTTTATTTTACTGGCTGAAAATGAGCTACAAAAAATACATTCAAATAAAACAACTCATTTATTGATTTATTTTTTTCTCTTTATTTCTTTTATGTGATATTTTATAACATATTATAAGATCTTAATAAATATATATAACATAATTTATATAATATTAAAAATAAAAAAAATAAGAATTAATATTACAAAACTTTTAATATTTTTTTACTCTGAACACCCTTTCTCCATTACTCAGAAGATACAAGTGAATTGGCGGTCCGTCAAATTCGAGAACTGAGTGCAATGACAATGAATTGGTGCTTTTACCTACAACGTATGCCTGGAAATGCTCACGAAAGTAGTTAACATTCCATTGTCTACATATGAAGTAAATATCAGACTTACATACAAGTATAATTTGTTCGATTTCATAAAGCAAAATGAGATTCATATCAGATTTAATAGGAAAACTGTTTACTTCAATAGTATATCCACATGAAATCAATAGTATATCTTATTGAAAACAAGACAAAACGTGTTATAATAGTATTATACTATTAAACCAATGTGATCAACTTAATATGATGGTACTATTAATAATTTACTACTTCGGGTTATTAAAATAATAGGACCATCTTATTGATTTAATAAGAGAAATAATATCAAATCTATAGTATATCTGTTTGGATTAATTCTGTATACTTTTAAAATAATAATAATGTCTATACTATTAAATCAATAATACGCACAACTATTGATTTAATTAGAAAACTATTAAATATATAGGAAAACACTATTAATAACCGTACTATTAAATCAATAACTGTCCTATTAAAATATTAATAGGACATTTTTTTCTGAGTGTATAATGTTCAACTAGCGGTACGACAATACTGCGTCGATATTAGCGACATTACGTTTCTTTATGCATTATGAGAACAAATACGTAACGTAACAACTCATACTCTCTCGAAAATGTTCAATTGGTTTAACAGGTCACGGTTGTTGTTTAATTGCTTTATTTGTTCGAGCGATGGTTCGGGTAAGTTTGGATAGAAAGCATAACAGACGTAAGGGGCATGATACCTTTACGTTTACCCGGGACGTCCCTGATCTTAGACATAATTTCGATTGTCCTGCCGGGACAGCTTTTGTCCCGAGTTGCGAAAAAATATTAAACACAAATAATTTGAGACTATATGAAATCATTTTATTTTTTAATGAATTTAATTTTATCTCGTATTCTATTAGAGTAAAAGTAAATGTGTATACGACAGTGTCCTGTTATAAGACCAATAATCGCAGTCTTTTTAAGGGACAGAAGGCATATAGAGCGGTTTACATCCTGCCTCTTTGGTAGCAAGGCAGGTAGTTCTACCTTTCCATCTAGCATTGGTTTTGTTGACTGTGTCAAGTTTGAGTGATAGCTTTTAAGTAGCGAGGAGCATACCTTTATTCCTCTTATCGGGAAGAATAGGTATTGTTGTTCCTAGTTTAGCGAGCTCGTCGGCCTTGCAATTCGCTAAGATGTCTCTGTGCCCCAGCACAAAACGAATGTGAATATTAAACTTACTAGCTATCTCTATAAGAGGTGAACGGCAGTTGGAGGTGGTCTTAGAAATAGATAAGACTGATTCAATCCGCCTGGCAATCCGAGAAGATTCTAATATCGTTAGTGGATATTACATTCCTCTTGATCCAGGACAGTGCTTCCGAAATCGCCATAATCTCAGCTTAAAACAGGCTACAGTGATCAGGGAGGCGAAAGGAGAGATGGTGTTGATCTTAGGTCTCCACTAATACATACACGCTAATCTTTTCACTTTCTCCAGGTGGTCGCGATGTTATAGCTTTGTCTAAGGCGGTCCACTTAACAAATACGCCATTCATCAGTATCGGTCTGACAACAGACACCTAGAGCCAATGGGTTATGCGGGGTTGAAGTCCCCATTTGCTGTCAATAGCTTTCTTCTTGAGTAGAGGGCTATGGTAGCTTTCTTCACTTTTCCCTGGATATTAAGCTACCAGCTAAGTTTTTTTTGTCCAGGATGACACCTATGTACTTTGCTTTTTCGGGGGAGACTAGTTTGGTACCGTATATAGAATATCTGATAAATTTTAGACTTCCTAGTGAAAAGAAACAGTTCCATTTCTGAGGGTTAACCCCCAATCCACATTTTTCGGTCCATTTCGGGAGCTGGTTTGATAAAAAATAAATAAAAATACAACAATATATAATTTTGATATCTTATATTTTGAGTTTTTATTTTGTCCCGGGAGAAATTTTAAAATGCCGGGTTTTTCCATATTTTTGCCATTTGTCCCGTCGAGCTGCGAGAAAAATCTGGCAGCCCTAGTATCATTACGTATGTCATTCGTAAAATCTAAAGTAGAACCCAGTATTGTATTGCTGTTTCGTTGAATCGTAAGGCGAGTTCACTCACTCATTCTGACATTCGGCAATCAGCAACGAGATTCATTTCGAATTTCATTAGGAATGCAAAACATTATAAAAGTCAGAAACAGACTCACAACAATTTGACAGGTGGCAATGCTGTCAGAAGTAATTAACAGAACTTTCTGATTTTGACAGCATTTCGTTCAATAAATGCCACTTGCGTTCAACGAAGTGAATTATGATTGACACTTAAAACGGACATCAATTTAATGAACTGACAGTAAAACTGGCTACGAATGTTTATAGAATTTATTTGTTTTAAACTTTTTTTCTTTTTTTTCATAAATATTTTGATAGTTCCCATCAATCTGGATTTAGAAACTATAAACGAATTTCCTCAAAACTATTTTATCCAATTTACTGCTTATCCATTGAAGTTCTTTAAATATAAGATAAAAGAAAAAACCTCTATAGATACTCTGTATTCATAAAACCGTCCATCAACTGTCATTAAAATGAAATTACGCTCCTCTGTCTGCTTCCTTTCATTTTCATGGACTAGAAGAGTGTCTCTTCCACTCGCACTCTTATGCGCGGCAGCGGTGCTAAACTCGCAGTGTAGTTGTATGTATTATCGCCAGGGGATGAGCGTATCTTTATCCTTCATTCATTCACAACAACAATAAAGAGGATAAAATAGCATAAAAGCGCCTGGACAAAGTTTATATGCACATTAAAGCATCAAAGCAGATTTAAAGGATGTTTAACATGGTTAGGCACGTCCTCATGCATTACATAACGTTGGCTGTTAGCGACGACGATGACTCTGATTTGGTTTTGATGGACTGCGATGATCAAAGGAGGATAATGTGGGGATGGGGAAATTGCATTTAAAGCTCAAAGGCAAGGACATTGATTGTGGTTATGAAGTCCCTCGTGCATTTAAGTCTGATATCCGTCGAAAACCCGAGTCTCTGGAATTCCCCTAAAGCAAAACTATTGCCAAAAAGGAAACGCCCTATCAGCAACCTCATATCCTAGATTTGGAAAAAAAAAAAACCTCAACAACAACACTACACCGTCACATTAAAGGGTGCCTATGATATATTTCCGCATCTCTGGCAATTTGCCATATTCATTGTTTACTTGGCCAAGTGAAAGCTACTCCAAAGACGTAAAAAAATAAAATAAAAATGGTGGCAAGTGGCACAGAAGTGTTATTCTCCTTGTTCCACATACCTGCTCCTGTCATATAATCGTACTCAAGATTGTAGGCAAAAATCCGTTCCCCCCTCTTGACTCTCCCCGGTGATGTCTTGTCTCCTCTTCGTGCATTGCTTCCGTTCTCGGTTTCTTTTATATTTTCCCATCATCACCCTAGAAATTAGCGCGCGCACACACACACAGACAGACAATATCCCGGAAGGATAATGTACAAGGAATTGGTACTGGTACTGCAAATAGAGAGTAGAATAATGTATTTCATTGTGTTCCTGGAATTTATCCATTTTCTACAGAATGACTGGTAGCTGGCGCATTCCTAGTGCAGACAAAGTGGCAGCTCTTTTGGTACTCTGTGTGCATTCGAAGGAAATACGAGTAGATTCCCTTTACCACACACAAAGCAAATTACATTTAGTTCCGGTTGGATGGACGTGCATCAGCTCGGAGGGGATTTACAAATCATCACCGGGAAACAAAGTACGCGCTACTGGAAGATGGAAGTAGGTTTAGTGGGTATTCGTGGTCTTATTCCTTAGTTTTCAAACCATGGCTGTCTATCGTGGTTTAATATTCTGCCGATGTTTCTGGTCTTGTGGGAGTCTTAAGGAAAAGAATTTCAGACACCTTTGGTTTCCTGATGGTCTTATGTAGGGATTTGCGTGGAGCTGACAGATTGCAAAAATACACAAAATAATAATGCGCTGCGGTTCTGTACACAAAAAAGGAAATTTCCTCAAGAATCTGAACAGGGACATCCTTAAAAACATTAACGATATCCATTGTCTCCACAGAATACATCTGTCTGCAAATTTGATCTTATGATATGTGACGAGTGTTGAGACGCAAATTAGAAAGTAAACAGTTATTTTTTTATATATTTATTATTGAACGGTGAGATGCACCGCGACCTTAAGTCTTAGACGAAAGAACATCCCTCTCGTCATGATTCCTATTGAAATCGGTAAGAGAGAGCTTCGCTCACATCTAGCCCGGATGAGAATTCCACAGGTCACAGCACTTCATCCAGACCAATTTCCCTAAGAACTCGCAGTAGGAGATTGGGTGCTCTGAGTGGTAGATCCTCTGCCGTAATTTGATATTTACTTGAATCTTTTCCGGGTTAATGCCCACATTCCATCAGTAAGTGTTCTGGAGTTTCAGTGGACTCATTGCAAAATTGGCATGAGTCTTCATCTGATAGACCTAGCTTCCTGAGATGTCCCTTGAGCTTATAGTCCCCCGTAACGAACACAGTCAGGATGCGGAGTTTATTTTTGTCAACGCTGATGCAAGCTTTGAATCTCTTCAAAAGGTTCCTTCGCCTATCCTAGACCCTAAGATTTTATCCAGGACTAAGTCCCGTTTGTAATAGAAGCTCCTCTTTTATGGTGTATTCGCCTATGTCGCAGAAGGGTTCAGGGCACACAAAGGGTGTGACAGCCCTTTCCTGGAAAGTTTTTCCGTCATTTTCATTTCATTCCTTCACCAGTTCTTGAACCATCCGTGTACCATTTAATGGAATGGGGATCATGTAGATTCCAGACTCGTTGTTGCAGTCTTTCGAGCGAAAAGTTACTCTCATCTCCGGAAGCGTATTCTTCTTTATTGGGCTGGAACAACTTTAGCAGTATTGTTAGGAAACTGCCTCTTAAACAATTAAACATGCCAAGAGACTCAGACTCACAAATACCGACGTTTCCAGATATAGCAGTGAATGTCAGGGTATAGCACGTTGTCGTAGGAAATTTTAAGGCGGATACTTCTTTAGAAATCCGGCAAAGTAAAGCAAAATCAATTCCAAATACCTCGTTAAATGGTACAGCGAAATAAAGTCCTTTTGAGGAAAATGTTGCGGTTTAGGTGCCGTCCTGGGTTGGATTTTTCGGGGATCGCGATAGGCTCACTATGGCGTCTGTTGTTTTGTGATGGCTTGGCCTTATAACCCCTCTCAACCTAACTTTACCTTCCTGGGGGTAGTCAAACTTTCCGAGTTCCATAGATTTTACAGAGTCTTTGGTAGGAGTAACTTCCGCGAGCCTCATTTAAAATCTCTGAATTCATAGTTTCGACGAAATTTAGATCATTTGTTCTATTTGTTCTTTTTTTTGTAAGAAAGGTGGAAAGCATTGAAAGCCTGTCTTTGGGATTTTTGTCCACTAAAACCACCTCCTGCTTCTGGCCACTAGTCCCCACGGTCCCACTGTAAGTATTTCGCCATGGGGAGACGTTAGCCGTAGCTTTTTCTCATCCTCACACGTCTTTGTCGATCTCTTCTTTTGCTGATCCTTATGCTGTTCCTTGGCTTTAAAATAAGAGTTTGTAGAAGCAATGTTGGCACAAATCTGTCATTCATTATCTTCATCTTGGGTCTAAAAAGTCCAAATAAACTTACATTTTGGATATTTTTCTGTTCCTCTGATGCTGTTATATAAACGCTTAAGGACCCCAGTCTTACAACAGTCGTATAGACGGATTGCGTTCCTCATAAATAATTTCTTATTCTCAAGCTCAAAATTGTTAATGTTCGCAACAATATCTGCGGTTTTCATTCCACCATATTATGCATTGCATGTAGGGTTACCAGACGTCCCCCTTTAGGGCGGATAGTCCCACTTTTTCATAGCAAAATGCTGGTTGTCCCCCCTATACAAACCTCTGTCCCCCTTATTCAGTAAAATTCTAAAAGAGAAAACATTCAATTTAAAACTGTTAAAATATTTTCATTAAACATTTTATTAAAAGGTTCTCTGTAAACACATCAATTTGAAGTTCAAAATCCCTTCAACGCTGAACGCATCCACTCAATGAACTACATATCACTTCACGCGCAAAAGTTTTCCTTCATCTGGCAGTTTATGATTTGTGCTGCTATCTGTCCTTTGTCAGTTTTTGTTTACAAATTATTTACTAATTATTTACGTTTGCGTTTAGTAGTACTTAAAATGTCTGAAAAAGCGTATAAAAAAAGGAAGTGTGCATATAATCAGTGCCGGGAAAAGTGTTTTTGTGATTGTTCTTTATAATAAAAAACTCGAATGAAACTATTTTACTTCACTTTTATTACGCTGGTACTATATTTTTCAAATACATATTTTGTCTCGCGCTGTCCCCCTTTTCGTCATTTTCAATCTGGTAACCCTAATTGCATCTACTAATTTTTTTCTCACCCATAAATAAATCGAAATTCATGAGTCCCTAGAATGCCGAAAATCCCCAGTATTTCCAAAACTATTCCCAAGGTTTGTTATAAAAAAAACAAACCGCGGAACTGTCTTTCATTACTCCAGTCCAAAGTGCATGGAATGTTCTTAATGGAAGACCGCGTACAGTCTCAAATTATTTAAAGGCACTCGCCAACTTCCCGACAGTATACTGGAACAACCACCAAATCACTGTTCAACATCCGCTACATCCTTATGTTTAAAAGGAATGGCTCCAGCACTGACCCCTGTGGCTATCCATTTTGAGACGTTTTTTTCTCATTGTTAGAACTTGGGTGGAAAACCAGTACCACCTACCAACCATTTTAGTAAAACAAAATTAAACTAGGTACGAGTGGTAACCGTCACTTTACGTTAAAGAGCTTTTTAACTGAAATGGAATCCTTTCATGATTCCTTGTCTGTCGAATCGCTATTACCGGAGGGAAATTCTAAAAATGCCCATTTTTCAAAGTTCCATTATCAATGCCTTACGATAAAGATAATCCGCGGTTAATGAGCGAGACATTTTGCTGAAGTGGTTTGAAACCTTGCTGCATCAGCATGGGTGGCGGCCTCAACTAAATTAAGAGAATTGTTTCAATTTTGGACTTTCGGTTATGCTTCTTCGTATTTCACATTTGTACGCCTAGGAAATTGTATCTTGATCCCATTGAAGTTAATCACCAACTAAAGTACTTCGGAAAACTTTCCAAGCTGGAAATTGCTCTCATCTCTTTAGTTTTCTTACAAAGCACGTGGTTTAAGTAGAATAAAGTACAATATAACGGAGCTATCTAAATCTATCTGTTACCAATTTCATTGAAAGCGAAAATAAAAGTTTGTTCAACTTTTCGTATTTCTGAATCCAGCTACACCATCGTTTTCTTCATAACTTCCAATCTAAAGTAAACCATATAAACTAATTGCTTAACCTAACTTTACCCCTGTTGTAGTAGTAATAACAATAAATTGGAAAAAAAAACTACGCGTCCTTTATTCAGGGCTCTTCATGTCCACATTCAACTCCCCAATCGCACCATGTCGACCACGAAAGCGCCTTATCAAATCGGAAAATGGCAACCAAACCCAACGAGCAACCGCATTTTCTGTATCAGATAACACTCCCTGTGAAGAAAACGTCCCACCACTATTGCCTGTTGGCAATGGCAATGGCAATAGCAATAGCAATCCTTTATCCTTGTATAGCTGCTACTCCTCCTCTTTTTATGCTTTCATCAAATGGATTTGAGTTCTCTTTGGGTTATGTCGCGTGTTTTTTTTTTCGTCTACTAGTATCGGTACCTAGTTGCAAATCCTTTATCCAGGAGTGGTATTTCGATCCTTTGTAATGACAGATTTTTTTTCCACGAATGCAGCAGCAGATACTTATATGTGGTGCCCAGGGAAGCCATTTAAATTGATTTTGTTGTTGATTTTCTATTAATCAGGATTACAGCTTGGATTTTGCATTTATTCGGACTTTAATCCTTAAGAAATTCGATCCTTTTTAATTCATTAAATTATTTATTTGCTTAAACTTTAAAGGGTGCTAAAGTCCCGTCAAAAAAAAAACCAAATTCAATTTGGATTCCCATTCTCCAGATGTCTGCCATTTTCCCGGTTATCACCATCTGAAGATATTTCCTTTCGCATTGGCATTTGTGTGTTTTTTTAACTGTGTGTGTGTGTGTGTCTCTTACACTCTAACACATTGCGGCACCCTTGTTTGGAAATATTTGCTCTCGTATAGTTTATGGAATTGTGTAATATTCTATTGAACCCCGAAATCATGCGACCGGAAATCGGAAGTCATCTTTCACTAGACAGGTGATTACTTTGCACATGTGTGCGCTCGTTTCAAGCGATGGCAAACGTTTCGTGTTTCTCATCCAATATTGCATTTTGTCAGTTTTGAAAACATATTGAAACGCATCAATGCGTCTTTTGAGTCTAGGTACCTACCTGCCACCTGTTTGGGTGAACAGAAAATGGAAGCAAGGGAATCATGTGGAAGGGGAAAAGAAAAATTTAAATGCCATTTGAGTCTGTCTGCTCGTTCCGGTATCACATGGAAACTGTTGTTTTTATTGTGACGCAATTTTGGAAAAAAAAAAACAACTGTAATAGGCTTTAGCTACGCTGATAAGAAATACAGTACCCCGCCAAAAAAAAATATGAACTGGATTATGAAAAATTATGAAATGGTACAAAATAATGAACTACAGCCAGTATCGTACGAGTACTTAATACGGGTTTTTTGACTCATTTGCAAAGTCTACAATCTCCTCCAACCAACGACACCTTTATGCAGGACAAAACAACTGCATCAAAAATGTTAAAAAAATATTGTTTTGATGTGGAAATTATATAAGTTAAGTCAACTTTAAAATTGTAGCATTTCAACCGAGTTCATTATTTATTGCGGGTACAGTTGTTCATGCGGACCGTCTTAATTTTGCTTCTGAAAGTAAGACATAAAAAAAACATTGTAGTGACGGGTAAAAATATAAGAAACCTACCTAACTGAGATACACAAACCTAAACAAAAGTACTGTTTTGTATCCTCCTAAGTTGAAAAAAGCGACCCAAAATCGGGTTGGGTACGATTTATCGATTTTAAAAATACCGATTGCAAAAAATCGATCAACAAAATACCAACAAAAAAAATGTCGGTTAAGAAAAATGTCGACTGATTAAAATATCCACGGAAAATATGTCGATTTTTTAAAATGTCGATTTCAAAATGTCGACTATGGTTTAGTGAATGATGTTAAGAGGTGCGCCATAGTCCACATTGAAATGAAAAACAAACCTCTAGGCTAACTGTTTAACCCTGTGTACAATACTCTCTGTTGGTATTGTTGTTGGTTAACCATTATATTCTTATATAGTGTTAATAATCATCACTATACATATATATGTATGTAGATAATACAAATTTTTGACATGGATTTTTTTTTAATTCATTCAATGCTGCAACTCTTAACAGTACCTATACCTAAATTGATTCAAACAGTTAATTTTCATTTTAAATAGGAACATACTTTATTTCATTCAAATGTATTTAAGGAAGAAATACAGTGAGTTTCATGCCATTTTTCGTTAAAGAAAAAAATTAACTGAATCAACGTACATACATAGGTAAGGTACATAATGAAAATTTGTCGACTATTTGACAGACATTCGCCGAATCAAGTCGACATTTTAGGAGTCAAGATTTTAAGCTTTCGATATTTTTAAAAGTCGATGAAATCTTTGTCGAGATTTTAGCGAATGGCAAAATCGACATTATTGATAGTCGACATTAGTTTTGTCAGCAATCCGTACGTCTCCCCCCAAAATCAGAACGAAATGAAAGTCTTAGCCGCCAGCTGAATTTAGTTGAATTTGATACTAGAAGAAAGTCAACATTTTTCTACTGCAGCTCTAGTCGCACTTCACTGACATTCAAATGTCACTTATTTCAGATAACCCTTTTTGTATACGCAATGTTTAATTTTTAACCTAGACTCGACCTATTTGTACTGCACAGGGTTGTCCTTATAGTATAAATGTATACAAATGTGTATGTACATATGTTCCAGTGAGCACCGTAGTGTAGTGGTAGATGCGTTGGACTGCTACGCAATGCTGCCCGGGTTCAATCCAAACCCGGGTCCAACACCTAAGAAGTTTTTTTCACGGCTCTACCTCGTTCGAATGTCATACAAGCAATCAAAGAGTGTCAAGGGTTGCGAGAAGCAGGCCCATGTTCACCCCGAGTTGTGGCGCCAGCTAAAGTTATATCTTTCTTCACACTTATAGGTATTCGCCGCTACGATTCCTCGTGGCAATGTTAGCATCTGTTTCATCATGTATGTAGGTTTCCATACAGTACTGTTCAAATATCTCCATTCTTCTGCCAGCCATTGCCGGACATTGACACAGTATAATATGAGCATGTGCATGGTGTTAAATTCCACCATTTTAGCGGCCAATTTTAATGACAATGACTCGGCCAGGAAACCTTTCTCGCAAAAGAGCAATGCGCCACTTGACACGTATCGCCGTCTTGTTGGACATATTTAAACATCGCCTAGATCTATACCTTCAAATTCCTGTTAAAAAAAATGCATTGATCATGGTTTGGTAGCGTAATCCCATTCACGGTAACAGCCACATCCGCTTCATTTTCGAACAAATAAGGCCCAGTGATGCCTCCTGATCAAAAAACGCAACAAACAGTCCGAATTCGGCCCTTTTCCTTATTTTAGAAGGTGGAAATGTTTTTTCGGTGGATTTCTTTTTGTGAATTTTAAGAATTTTAATGCGCCGTTGAAGCATGTATCGTTCTAATTTAATTCGACTGCGTAGTTTTTACTTGCCATCTGTCAAAAAATTACAGCAGACTTTTTGACAGGTCGTAGAATAGCGAACTATTCAAAATGAGACCTTTTCACCATCCTTAGTTCGGGTTGGGATAAAGCAACGCTAACATCTTTCATTGCTTAGGGTTAAGAAAGATTTTATATAAAATCTAGATGAAGATGGAAGGGGATAACCTTTTACAGTTGAGTAGATATTTCTTAAACGGATCAATTTTCCCCTTCTCCGTGTGGCGTGTTTCATTTCCCTTTCATCAGAAATGTCGACAATCTCAGTCGACCTAATTGAATGCCTGTCGCCATCCATCATTTTTGATGTCAAATACTATAAACATAAACCCAATTTAAGAATTCACATCACCATTAAACCTCGTGATGAATCTCAATCGGATCATTGTGAATGTGTACGAGACTATGTTTATTTTGTGTTTGTTCCCTAACCCAACAACAACAGCGCTAGTAAATTGCCTTAGAAGAAAAAAAGAAAAGTAAACCATTGCTCCGCTCCTTCTCATCATTCCCAGATGTTTGGAATTTGACTTCTAGCCCACATCTGGCGCTGGAATTCTTCATTCTTGTGGCGGCATCATGCCACCGATACCCATACCGTCATATGCTGCTTCTGGTGGAGATGTTGTGTACGGGTACGGGTGTCTTCCATCTTTATTGCTCTTTGGGGCGTCTTCCAGACCCAGTCGCAGTTGTTATGCTGGCTTCCTTTATGAGTATGTAATGATCCACTTCTTTTAGTTTTCAGATAGTTTTCTACATCGTTATGGGGGGGATCCCCCATTCCTTTGCTACACCAAATGGGTGCTAAAGGTTATTCGATAGTTATGTCCATTATACCATATAATCTGATTTAGACTTTTTATGGACGCTTGGATGATGTAAATTTGGCAACATTTATGGGAAAATGGAATTCGCATTCGATCACGTTGAGAGTGCTCATTAATTGAAAGACAAAGCCAATTGTCGTCAGAAGTAAGTTGCTGGAGACACAGTGACACTGGAGATTGGATGAGGCTATAAATAGACCGGTGGTGGTCTGTGTTGTCGTCATACTCGCATTAGGATTCCCTATTGTGGTGTGATGGCTGGCGTATCCTATAAATAGTGTCTCTGTGCTTCATGCTCATGAGTCATTTACAGAGGCAACAATGAGCCATCACAGTTTGTTTTCATTTTTCAATTAAAGTATTTTTAATGAAATCGAGATGAGAAATAGATGCGTAGACCTTTGTTTTGTATTTTCGTTCATTTTCTTTTATCTGATAAATGGGAAATTTCTATAACATATTTCGTGGTGAAATAGAAGTTCGTGACGTCCATTTAGCTAGTTTTGAAGATGACGTACCGAGAGATGAGTAGTAGTACCTAGCCACAATGGTGCCTATGTGCTCAAGAGGGTGCAGGGAAATAACTTCACGGGCAATAACTTCACATGGGAAATAACTTCACCTCTAGTGGGAAATAAATGCACATTTTGGATGTGAAGTTATTCCTCACTGAAGGTGGGCAATAATTTAACCAAAAATTTTGTTAAATAATTTCTCACTTATGATTTTTTCGAAAAACACAGGGGTACCGTGGAATAAAGCCGAGCAAAATAAGGCCGAATTTGGCATTATGTACCTCTATTTTTAAATGGAAATAAGGCCAAATGAAGAAAAACGTGGCATTTGGCTTTATCAACTTATAAAATTTGAGCGAATTTTTCACTATTACTCTATCTTATGCTCAAAAACTAAAGATTCCACTTCAAAATTAGATATTTAAATTTAAAATTTGTGAAGCTATTGCCCACCTTCAGTGAGAAATAACTTCACATCAAAAATGTGCATTTATTTCGCTCAAGAGATATCCGAAGCAGACTGCCATATTGGGTCCCTTTTCCTCTCTCTTCAGATTTTGTTCCCTAAGTGACCAAGCCCTGATTGAAAATCGAGCTCACCGCGTTAACGGTACTCTAGCTAATGATACATTCACTAGACCACCGAGAGGGCTTAGAATGGTGCTTTGTTGTACTTAATTTCTTTTTGAAATCATCGCACTAAGTCAAAAACGGAGGAAGATTTAAGCTGGAATATTATACCTACTTCAGAGGTGTTATACTGCTGTTCGGATCTTTTTTCTTTTAGGTTTTTAAACTTTGTAAATCACTCAAATTTGTTATTACTTGTATTCGTTTCCTCTAAGCTTTAAATATAATTTCTCAGCTGTAAGCATCCTTCGAAGACTGTTGTTCGAGTATTTCGTTGTTTGAATCATCAAGCAGGATGCTGTGTCAGTTCCTAAGCTTAGACAGCGATGTTTCCTGCCATCTGAATCTTGTGTTGTTGAATGGCATTGAAGTCTCCGATTAACATATTTTGAAATTCTGTTGATTTAAATCCTAGAAACCCTTGGGAACATGATCTTCGACTCTCTCATTGGAGAAATATCCCAGGGCTCAGACAAGCCCAACTGTTAATTAAGCCTTATGCATGGAACTTCTGAACTACAATAAAAAGGATATTAGATATCTAACAAGCTTCCTCTCCGGTCATGGCCAGTTAAGATATCACCTAAATAAGATGGGCCTATCTAACAAGATCGGTTGAAGATACAGTTTAGAGGAGGTCCAGACGGCCGAGCACATCCTTTGTGAATACCCGGCATTTTTCAGGATCAGACGGATTACCCTACATAAAGAATTCCTCTGATCTTATGATTTAAAAAATGCGCAAAGGACATACTGGCATTTGTAAGAAAGACGGTATGCCTCTTGGGCTAATAGAATCAATTAGAGCTTAGATTTCGCAGTATCAGCCTTGGGGCCGAATCTTTACTTTTAAAAAAATCCTTCTCGATCCCATGCGTTTTGTATCATCTGAACCATGATAACTAAGAACCGCAAATGCCTAGAATTCAAAGTTCATGTTGGGCCCGTCTTTTCCTCTCAAAAATGCTACTCCTATTTCTCTAGCCCTGTTTATTTCATAAACGAAATCGTTTATAATGCGAGTTTTGCTTAATTTTTAAGAAAAGCCACGCTAAGATCTTGCGAATAAGCTGGATCCTATGTCGAAGGTTTATTTTTATCGGGCATTCAACATTCCCGATCAGGACATGCTTTGCACCGTCGCTGATGTTATAATAAGTGAACACTGCATTGGCAGAAAATTCGAAGTTCATATTGGGAAGGTACCACATGGTCTAACGGCGGACCCACCCTAGACCCAAAATGTCTAGTATGGTACACCGATGGATCAAAAATGGCCTCTGGTATTGGTTCTGGGATCTTTGGGCCCAATACCAGAATGTCCGACCCTCTTTGATCATTCTCCAGTTTGTTTCAAGCTAAGGTCCACTTCATTGAGATATGCGCCTTGATTAACCTACAGAGTGGCATCAAGGGCGCTAATAGAAATGTCTTTTGAGACAGCCAAGCCGCACTCAAAGCTTTGAGCTCCTACTCTTTGGACTCAAGACTTGTAAAGTGCTGCTTCAATGCTCTCCAATCCCTAGCTACTAACAATAAGGTCAATCTTTGGTGGGTACTTGTAACTTTGAAGGCATTGAAGGAAATGAGATTGCGGATGCGATGGCTCGTTCAGGCTCTACTGCCAAATTCTGATGCCCGGAACCCTTTTGTGGCGTAACCTGGGCAACAATTTCAGCCTTAATCAACAAATGGAAACATATTCTCCAACTCTCTCATTGGAGATATGTCCCAGGGCTTTGACAAGCAAAGCAGTTAATTAAGCCTTAAACCCATCACAGGAAACTTCTGAATTACAATAAAAAGGACATTAGGTATCTGACAAAAATCCTCTCCGGTCATTGCCAGTTACGATACCACCTAAACGAGTGAGACCGACTGTCGACTCTATTTAGAAGAGATCGAGATAGCCGAGCGCGTCCTTTATGATTGCACTACACTTTTCGGGGTTAGACGTCTTACGCTACATAAAGAACTCATTAGTCCTTATGACCTAAAAAATCCGTCAACCAAGGACATACTAGGACTAGCCTTTATAAGAAAGATGGTTTGCCTCTCGGACTAATTAGAATCCTATGATATAATAGATCTTTTAGGTCGCAGTATCAATCAGCCTTGGGCAGGATCCATATAATATAGAAAAAAAATTAGGCTTCAAACCTATGAACAGATAAACGCTGGCGCTTTGAATTGTGATATCCTTTCTATATGAGTACTTCTTTTTTGACTGAATTCTTCAGGCTTTTGAGTGTATTCCTTTCATCTCAAACATCATTTTTGCAATACCTATCCATATATTTTATTTACAAACAAAAGTATCCTGGCTATGTTTATCCTTCTTTCTTTTCAGGTACGTATTGAGATATTGCTTCAGTATTTTTGCAAGTAGGTACTCGTCTTTTTCTTCTCATCTCTCAAGTAAGTGATATCACAATAAATACAAAAATCCATGCTCTCACGACCCCAAAGAATATCCCTACACTCTTCACATACTTAAGATAATGGAAAATGTCCACCAGGAGTTATGATGTCATAAATCTCCCACAAAAGTAATAATATTAATGAAAAAAAAAAAAAAAATAAGTCGCTTCAAGGACATTTTCAGACGTGTTGGTCGAAATCACAGAAACCCTCCCACAGACCTATATTCCTATGGGACATTCATAATCAATTTTGAATGTTTGATATTCTCTTCGTATTTCATCAGCTACGCGCCATGTCCTTGCTGCGAATAGTATATAATTCACGAGAGAAAAAAATAAATAAAAATCCCCCCCTCGAGAGTAAAAGGAAGAAGCAATGAATGCATAATTTTGATATCGTGTTCCATTTCGCATGGACGCGCCGATCTGGTCTTGCGGACACAGAAGGAACCACAGAATCCTTTGAGGATCCTTTGCATTTTGTGATGACACAAAAACCTAAAAAAAATCTTCCCTTTTAAACTATGGAAGAACTCCACCACACAAAGCAGCAAAAGGATTATTATGCAAATGTGTTTGCAACCGATATCGTATGCTCATAGCCTTTGTCCTGCATGCAACGACGACGGTCATTGACTTGCGCCCTCAGAATGCCACGAAAAGGGGGAAACAAATACCGTCCGGGTGGTAACTTCAAAACGATTTAGTTCCACCCCGTTTGACGGGTTATTCGTATTACTGTACATCCTTGTGTTCGTTCGCGCCCGGTCCTTTGGTGAGGGCATGGACAGTGGTTAAGTGCAGTAATCCGTTTATTTGTCTGCTGGTTCTGTTGCGCCCTTTGCACCTCACACGACTTTTTTTTTTTTTTTTGTGCCAGGACTCGACATTGATTTTATGCCTGACCAAAGGATCGTACGTCGTCATATTAAGTTTTGCATACACACAATGGCAAGGGATGTTCGTTTTCAAAGCCGGAAAGAAAAGGACACTTGTGTATTGTAATCAATTGATGTTGATGGGATGTAATGTCCCAATCCGAAGCTAAGCACTCCCCTGAGGATTCATTAGAGAATTGAATATGTGGCTGACTGGCTGAAGGATATGCGAACAAACGGCAATGAGTAGTAATTTGGTTGATTAAGGTGCAGACAGACCGGACGCTGTTATCTCAGGGATTTCCTTTTGTGTGCGGTTTCATTGTTCGGAAGGATATTGTTTTATCGTTTTAAGAAGGCTTGGCAATGACATGGGACAGCAAATAAGGAGGCGATTTGTCTTTTGGAATCAATTTGGGAAAATGTTTTTTTTTTTTTCTCTTTTTATAACTTGATAGTGCTAGTGGAACCCTAGAGATATGAGATCGTTAAATAGGAGAATCCTACCTTGGAGTGGTTGTCATGGAGTTGTAGGTAGGAGATGTTAAGGAATGAGAGTGTGCAGATGGTTCAATGCTTTTCATGTTGCCTGCTGGGTATTTGGCTAAGATTATTTGATTTTTGGACTCAAAAGTTTAGGGCAGGTTGCCACCTTATCTGTTGAACTTTATGAGAAAGCCTTGTTTCCCTTTTAATCCCAAGAGAATCGAAATGGCTTGGGACCCAATTTAATTAGGTAATGCATACTTGGCCCCATACCTGTAAAAGGCAGACTCGTCTTAGGGACACATTTTCGTCACTATCTTTATCGAAATGTTTTTTTTATTTTCTGTGGTAAACCACCCCATGACCTGGAGATACTCCATGTATGTATACCTAGAGTAACCCTTTACAGACACCTGCTACACTAAATAGAATCCAACTACGTTAGAAACTAATGCCTGAAACAGATGTGCAGAGTTTTCTGACAATTCTTCCATTGAGTTGGTTAGCACAAACAAAGCAAGCTAATGTCAGAATAAACAAAACAATGCCAAATGATAAAAATTGTACTATTTTCGTGATCTAGTACCGGCGCTGAAAAAGAGACTTGTTGTAGCGCTGCGCCGCATGCAGAATTCACATGTAATCGCTCCCATGTAAACGTGTGTATATATTCTAATTTCGCTGCATGCTAACTTCTGCATATATGTTTCAGCCATTACCCACAAAACAGAATGGCTGACGAACTGTCAAACGTGGGTTTGTTCGTGAGGTAGACTGCGTTTTTATGCAGAAAAACTCAGAATATACAAAACTCGATATTCATTTTACAACGTTTCCAATGATCCATCATTCTATTTTGACATAGAGTAGACGTCAAAGAAGAATCACTGATTCGACAGTTTTGGGATTTGATTCTTAATTCATTCATTGACGATGGCACTCCTCAAACAACTTCATTGCATTCCTATAAAAAAAAAAAATAGATAGGGACGCCATTTTAACGTAAATCAAAGTGACAGCTCATCGATGGTTATGCCAGACATGTCATTATATTCAGATATGAATGATGGCGCATGAATATACTGCGTTATGAGTACATTATATCTCCTGGAATATACCAGGTTAACGTTGGAGTATCTATTTATGTATGTTATATAATAAAACTAGGTAAGTGGCAAATTGTTTCATCATCATCATAATGGATGAACTCAAGTCTGCCTTAAGAAGTTTTTATTAGGGATGAGATAAGCTGCCAACCACGTCAACATTGCTCTTCTCTACCATTATTGGTCTGAAAAACATTGGATAGTGGATAACAAGATAGAAATTCCTTGCCCTGCAATCTACATATGCTAGGGCTATAGCTATAGGTCAAGAAACACACATCCCTTTTTTTAATCCCTTTATCACATTTTCCATAACCCCATGGCCGCAAATACCAATAAAAAAAAAACACTCAAACGAACAAAATGAGATTCCATTTCACATTCGCATCGCAGACCGCGCACCCAAATCGTGCAAATAAATAAAAATAAAACAATTTTTCTTTTACGTTTCACAAAATGGAAATGGTAAAAACAAATCGCATTCACACTCGGATTGATTTTCAATAAACGTGTGAACATTTTGTGTATCTATGAATTTCGGTCAGTCGACGGGCGTGTGTATATACATAAATACTCAATCCGTTCCGCATCCAAAGTAAACAATAAATTATCTCACACGATTGGAATTTCATTGGCGGATTTTAGCGTTTTTATTTTTTTTCTCATCTCATGCGAATGCGAATGAAATTTCAATAAATAATAAAAAAAAGAATAATTCTGTAGCGCATTCCCTCTAAGGCTGACTCATTGATTCAGTAACATTGAATTATTTGCGGAGTTATAATTTAATGCAATTTGAATGTAAACAAAACACTTCAGGGACGGGTTTTTGCAGATTTTGCTCTTTTTTGTTTAGAAAATAAGAGTGTAACAGGAGAACGAACAGAGCTACATAGAACATAACCGTTGTGTAAACGATGTGAGACACCAATGTCATAATTCTGTCCACAGTGTCGTTGGTTTTTCTATAAACTGTCTAATTATTATTGACAGCAAAAGGTCCGAACCTAGATAGGACCTTGACTCCTGCTGGCTTACCTATGTATATCCTCTTAAGCAAACGCACCCTTTCCTGCTGACAGTTAGAAATTTACAACACAGGCGGCGTTTCTTCGTCAAGTCAGTTTCGCCATATAAAATCTAATTTTTCAAGACACAAATAAGCAGAAATCATTTAAATAACAATTCGCCATTGGATAGATTGTCATTCTAATTAGTTCAATCGTGTTTTTTTGCTCAAAAATGAACGCTAAACTATAGTAGTCGAAAGCAATTGGAAGCTACTGTCAAAATTCTACGTTAAGTTCTCTTCAGTGCTGTAAATTGCTCAAGTTGCCCATAATAGGAGTATGTGAACGGAAGCGATTTCCACAGCTGTTAAAGTCAAATGTCATATTTTCGTGAGCAAAAGTGAACGAAAACTTAACGAATCGAAGCGAAAAGCTATTACGGTTGTACAATACAAGTTTGTTGCATTCGCACAGTTACGTACGCCGACGTACGCATCCATTCTACTATTATAGTTCGGCATTTACACTTGTTTAACACATTTTCTTAGCGACACACACCCAGCTTTTGTTATTTCCAGTCAAATTGTTATTTTCACTTTCCAAAACCATCGTTGCAACTGATTATGCAACTGGCATTGTCATAATCTTTCACAGAAAACTCGCACAGTTAGCGAAAATAAATTGTTTCGTCAAATTTCCACATTCAACGAAACGACTGACGTTCGCAAACTTTAAACAAAAAATAAAATAACACTGGTTGCAGTTGCTTGGTCACACGCTGAAGAATGTACTCGTAAAAGAGTAATGACGTCATTCTGTAAAGGTCAGTTTTGGTTATTTTCAAAACAAATATATCATCCTCGTGCCGGTTTCGATATAAAAACAAGTTGTTTGTTGACAAGCTTATGCGACAGCTACTTAGATCATTGTGAATATAGAAAAACGTGTTTGAAAAATATAATGACATCAGTTATGTGGTAAAATATGCGAATATTTGTACGATTTTTGAAGGTCATATTTATTATAGATGGTGGTACAAAGTAACATTTAAAGAAACGAATCTAACCTAATCTTCGTTTGCCTTTAAATGAATACATACCTATAAACACATGTGTAGGTACTTGTTGACTGCAAATTATTACCTATTCACTACATATACGTATTCCAATCCATAATTAAATAAATCCTCATTTGTATCATAAATAATTAACGATTCATATCGAAACTGACAGCAGAACGCCCATCTGATTGCTAATTCCTAATGCAAACCCTAATCATTGTGAGAGTTCACATTCAAATCACCTCACCATGGCGGGCATTGATTGTGTCATTTCTACTGTCAACTGAATAGATCTGTCAACTTGTATAATTACGAGTTACACGAGGAATCTAATCTGTTCAAGCTTATTGTGATTTTGCCATAATTTGTCATTCTCATGCGATTTTAATTTGAATTCGCATTTTTATTTCCGTGTCAATATTTTTAAAGGGAACAAAAACGTATTCAATTAAATTTTTTTTAGTTCACGAAATTTTAAAGAAAAACAATTTGAAAATAATCATAATATTATGTCGATTCGTTATCAGACGACAAAAAGCAATTCCGCTCTGACCTTCATCGATGATGGTCGTTACAAAAATTCCATTCCTCACGAGTGGTAATTACTAGAAATTTATTTTTTCTCGTAGTTCCGTGCTGATAGGTACTCGTAGATAACAATAAAAAAATATCACTTGATAGACGTATACGCGAGTATTTATAGATACGAGTAGGTTATGTTTTTCTTTCCTCATTTGGAAAACATTTTCATATCTGACTCTGACCGCATTTGGTTGTTCGATTTTTGGTTTTGGTCAGTTTGGGGATTATAATTTGTTTTGAGTTTGTTTCGGACACATAATTGAGGGGTAATTAGTTACGGTTGGGTAACATACGTAGGTCACAGTTGTCGAGTTGATTTTTTATAATGATTATGTAACGATAATCAAAATGTATACACTGAATTCGTTGCTATTGAACTTGACTTTGGAACTTTGGCAGTAGGTGTTGCAAGTCATGAGTTTCTATATTCGATACCTTCCCGCAAGAATGTATTAAGCGACATTTTCAAAATTTTACAGGAAACGATAAAAACTTCTTGCTCAGTTATTTATTTGTGTATTTAAACGAATTAGACAGATTTTGAAAGGGATTTTCAACACAAAAAACTTGAATTATTTGCAAAACCGAAAATTTTATCAGATAAGAAGTTTTCGTCGCTTAATACATTTTTGCAGTCAAGACAATGTCGCTTGATACAATGGTAAATGGCGCTTAAATCATTGAAATGGTCCCAAAAAATACAACATTAAAAATTATTTTGTCGTTTAATTCATTTTTAAATTTCGTTTTAATAACAAAGTTAAGGAAACATTCGAAAATAACCTAAACAACTGACGAGAGAAATCGCAAGTAAACAGTAGGCCATCCATTCAAATAAATTCAAAACAAAGAATATTTATGTGTGGACAAAAACTCTTATGCGACAAAAAATAGACCAACCTCTAGTTGGACCAGTGTTCTAAGCGACAATTTCGGTTAAACTAAACGCCATGCAACAAAATTTGTGTAAGAACATTTTGTTGCATACGACAACTAGCTTTACTAACATGGCGCTTAGTATAATTATTTTAGCGGATAGTACAAATTTCAGTGAGCAATATTATTCTACTGGGCAAACTTGTCGGTTACTATAATTTCATTTTCTCTCTAGCTCATTTTGTATACCCACTAGAGCAGTCAAACCCAGACCAAAACGTGCCGCTTCGCACAAAATATAAGAACAAATCAAAAAGTCATTTTCAGAAAAAATGTCGCTTAATAGGTACATTCTTGCGGGAAGGTATCGATATACAGTGGACTCTCGTTAACTTGAACACGTACAAAACCAGGGCTGTTCAAGTTATTGGATTGTTCAAGTTACTGGATCAAAATAAAAAATCGTCCTTTTTTAAACATATTCAGTTTAAAAATATGTTTATTAACAAATAATAAGGAACACATTTGTTTTTAAGACAATTTTGAAAAAAGAATTGTTATTTTAAATTGTTTGACCTTGCGCAGTACGTTTTGTAAAACAAATTCTCGAAGACTCTAGACAACTGTCAGCTCCGGGAATGTGGTTCGATGGTTTCATCGAACAGTTCAACTGATTCCTTACTAATTTTTTGTTCGATAACACGATATCAACAAGATCAGACTTTTTGATTCAAACACGCACTAAATTGACACATAAAAAACTAAAAATCACTTGGAAAATGATTTAGAGCTTTTAACTCATATACGAATGAAATTCTATGAGATTCCCCTTTTTGAAAACCATTAATATTTGTGGCAACATAAATACGTAGGTGCAAAGCGAATATTCCAATTAAAACAATTTTGGTTGTCACATAAAATTTGTTCAAGTTAAAGAGGTTTTCATTTATTAATTTGTTCAACTTATAGAGTGCTTCATGGAAAAATTCAAGGTATCGAGTCTGAAAAATTGCGCGTTTAAGTTATAGAATACCTATACGGGAAAAATAGCATGTTCAAGTTATTGGATTGTTCAAGTTATCGGATGTTCAAGTTACCGAGAGTCCACTGTATACTACTTTTGGTGACTTTTGACACTTGGTGCTGATGACATGTCACGACACGGAATTTTTTGACATTTCGTAAATGCCGGGCTAAGTAATAGTTTGCATAAAAAAAACCACTACTGCGGCTAAACGTTCTCTTAACGTATATCTGGTAGCACTGGACATAGTGACATAAATGACACTTCAGTTGTAGTATTTATTTTTCCTTGGTTAATTAAAAAGAAAATTTGTTTTTAGACACTTTTTAATTTAGCTTTTATTTTTGATTATTTACTTTTTTTCCATTGAAAACATCCTTCCCTGCCAAATTTTTTCATAAGTGACATGACGTCTTGTCATTTTTGGCATTTTCGATAAAAATCTGTCCAAACGTAATTTGGAAGCACAGGTTTTATCGCGACTTAACTTATAAAAGCTATCCAAGATAAACTAATCATATACGTTAAGTTGTTATTGGATTTTACTTTAAATGCTTTTTATAAGCCTATATACCTACATGGGTTACAAAGAAACACACTCTACAATTCAATTATAACAATGGCGCAAATTCAAAGTCAGTCCATGAATAGTGCCTAGAGCCGACTTTATTTACAGCCGGCACTAAATAACTATTACTTTTTGTTATTCATAAACATATTTTCGCCTGTGTCTAGTTAGTATCGACTTTGGAGTGTTATTGTAAAGTGATTTCAACGAACAAGGTTAGGTTAGGTTATGGGGTGGCGGCTTAGCCTCACATAGACCAGTGTTGGTCCATGGTGATACCACAACTCCTCAGAGTAATCAGTTAATTTCTGTTGGTTTGTTTAAACAAAATGAGTTAGTCTGTTGAGCAAATTTAATGAGAAGGTGAAGTTTTAGGTCTGCCACTTCTTCGAGTGAGTTGAAATAGAATTTTCCCATTAGTCTGTGGCTTCTTTTTGCCAATGCAGGACAAGCGCACAGGAGGTGCTCTAATGTTTCTACAATACCCGGTTCATTACAGTTTCTGCATATGTCCGATGAGACTAGTTTGAGCCTGCAAGCGTGATAACCTATAAGACAATGCCCTGTGATGACGCCTTGTAGTAAATTGCATTCCACTCTTGATAGCGAGAGGATGTATTTAGTTTTATGGCCACTGCAGTGCAGCCAGAATTTTTTCGTTACTCTGCAAGAGGTGGATTGATTCCATTTGTTGTCAGCTATGCTTTGTAACTTAGCATCAATCTTTGAGAAGTAGTGCTGTAGTAGTGAACTAAGTAGAACTCCCTGTTTAGCCAGTTCATCGGCTTTTTCATTGCCTATGATACCTTGATGACCAGGAACCCAATATAAGCAGACTGTGTTGCTTCTGCTGAGTTCCTGAAGTAAAGCGTAGCAGTTTAGAACTGTTTTCGATTTTATCACATTGCTTTTAAGTGCTTTGAGCGCACAAACCCAAGCGTCAAAATATTATATGAGTAATTTAACATTCGCTTAAAGTCGACCCTAACTATTTAAAGTGACGTTTGGCTCATTTTAAATTTCGACTCGGCTATAGCAATAGGAAAAAGTCTATTGACGAAGTTATGTAGGTGAATAAAATTCTTTTAATGTTGGCTTTATCTGACTGAGTTTTCGCCAATATTTTTAACAGTCAGTTGTCTGTTTTTTTAATGACGTACTTAAGTATGTTGAGAGGCATGTTCGGTTTGACAAACTGCAAGGTAAGTTGCAAATTGTTAGTTTTGAAATGTGTTAAATGGAAAAAATGTTGCTGGGCTTTTCAAAAATCTACTTTCTCATAAACTGTGTCATGAACTGAATAAAACGTTGCCACGCTTAACCTGTTATTTTCATTGCAACCGAGAACAGTTTTTAGATAGTTCTATATAGTTGACTTAAAAGTTGTGATATCTGCATCTCTTTCTTGAACCTAAATTGGTCAGGAGATTCACATTTGTGTGCTACATCCATCAAACACAATGTCTTGTTTGCGAACTTACATATAATCCCCTTTTCTGTCAACAAAAAGCCCTCCGGGACAAGGTTTTCATCACGGTCGAGTATATGTAATGTACATAGTTAGCTTTTCGCTCTTCTCCTTCCTATTCACATCGGCATCCTTGCGGACAAATAAATATTCATTAAGTCAATTAAGTACGAGTATACCCAATTGCAACTTGTCCTAGATAGACACAAGTCATGTACTACTTTCAAGTGCGCATATAAATGACAATTTGTATTTTCGGAAAAGTTTTTCAAAAGTTAAATGCGGCCAAAGTATCTTGGGAAGAATTCTCTCGCTAAAAGATGTTAAGGATGTTAAGAGTTTCTTTATTTTTTGTAACTTTCCCTCCCGAGAAATGGAAAAGAAGGACACAAAGTGATAATTTGGTTTTTTTTCCCCCTTCGTCACACTATGCCGCCATCATAAAAGGAAATTGAATTGCATTTCAAGTGGCACATACTGCATGCAGATACTTTTACGTGTGCACTACTTCTTCGTGTCGTGGTGTCTGTGTAGTATATGGCCCGCATTTAAATTCAATTTCACTCGCCTAACAATAAGTCACTTACACATTTCGTCTTTGGATAGACGGAAGCGTGACTACCGACAATTCAATTTAAGATTTTTTTCATCTTTCATTTGATTGCACTTTTGAAGATTATTGCATGCAAATTGAATGGGAAACTGACGACGATAATGAACAACTCAGGCAAGTCAAAGTAAATTAGCGATTGATGGAGAAGAGAATGGAGACGGAGAGTACTTTCAGCCGAAGTGGAATATGGTTGAGTTGCGTCTAGACTATTTCAATCATGACCCCAAAAGGCATTGGAATTTATGATTTCAATAAGGTTGGGTTTATTTGGAATGTCGAAGTGCTACAAATATTGGTGAATTTTTGACTTAAGGTTGCCGAAAAATACCTCTGTAGGCTCTTTACTAGTTCCCTATGCACAATGGTAAATGACATCCGAGATTTGAAGTATCTCAATACTGTCAATTGACCCAGCCACCTTCTTCTCGATTCAGTACCAGGAGCTGTGAGGGTGGGGGGAGCTCTGGATACCATAAGCTCCAAATATAATTTCGGTCGAAGGTTCCAATGTCTCCTTCCAGATCGTTTTGAATGGAACAGCGGAGGTTGGTCTGGTTTCCCATCAGAAAGTATAGTCTTCTATAAGGACGGGTCCTTAATGGATGAGCACTCCGGAGCAGGTATCTACTCAGAAGAATGCCACGTTGAGCAATCTATTTCACTGGGAAGATTTACAACTGTCTTCCAGGCAGAGGCTATCGCTAGCACAGCGCACATCAACATCTGCTCAATCAAGCAGCTATTAAAGCCTGTTCAGCAGCCTTGATCAACTCCAAAATTGTTGACGAAGCTGTCAATAAACTGAACCAGCTTGGGCATTTTTATAAGATAACACTGGTCTGGGTCCCGAGACATACTGATATCCCGGGAAACGATAAAGCTGATGCTCTAGCTAGAGCTGGATCAGCGGCCCCTTTTATCGGTCCTCACCCTGTTATTGGCTGCAGTTCAGCCTATGCTAAAAACAAGCTTCTTGAGCTGCTGCAACTACAACTCTACAACCCTTGGCATGAGCTTAGGTCATGCCGCCAGGCCAAAATGTTAGTAGACGCACCCAGGGCAAACAGAACTAAGTTTCTGTCACACCTTAGCAGAAATGACCTCAAAATCCTCACAGAACTGGGTTCACTCCCCTAAACGAGCAACTGAACAAAATTGAAAAAAGAAGCTCTGGCTTTTGCGAGATGTGTCGCGAGCTGGAAGAAGAGACAGCTGAGCACTTTACTAGCGAGTGTCCGGGCTTTGCTCAGATCAGAAATCCCAAGGACGTTCATCTACTGGAGCTCAATCTTGCCCTATTGCTTCGCTTTGCGAAAGCGACGGGCATATTTAGATCGATGTATAGCTCATCATCGAATCGCTAACTCAGCGAATGGACTGGTACTTCACCAAAGTACAATGGGCCTACAGGTCTACGTGCTTGTTGTCTCTATGAGATATCGCCCTTCTAAATACAATAAAAAAATAATATAGCCACCTTCCTCATCAGGTCATGGTTAAATCTTCTCTTCCTTCACCTTCATTAGTTCCTTTTCTCTTTAAAATGCTTCGGTTTAAGTGGAACGACTTCTTTACCCATTTTGCACTTCGTTCTCACTTTCAAGGTGACGACTTGTATTTCCATCCAATATTGCCTTCATTATTGGCTCTTCTTTCCCACACTGCTTCTCATCTGATTTCTTGGTTTCTTTTTGTTATTAAAACTCAATAGAATTGAAAAGATTGTCATGTTTTGTCACCGATTTCCAATCATTGAGAATCCCTGAAATAAAATCACCTCTGTCAGATCTTTTGTAAACAAGTTTCGCCCCCACCACCAGTGCTACCCAACTAACAAAGCTTCAAATCAAATAGAACCAATAAAAAAACATGGGCTCCAGTTAAACCCCTTAAAATACAAAAGAAAAACATCATTGATATCCGTTTTCGTGAAATCATCACCGCCCCATCATCATCTTCATCGTCCCGTTCCCGGACATTCTGAATGACAGAATCTGCTCCCCTCTAATCGATCACACTTCACGAATGAAGAAAACTCCGCTCTCTGAAAGAAAATTCAATTTTCAATTCAAATGCGGTGCGAATTCGGATCAGGAAAAACGAAAAATAAAAACGAAGATAAAATTGTATGCGAATGTATTGGTAGAACTTCAAATGCACTTCGATTGACAGAAGCCACCTTTCGCATAAGAAATCAGGTTACCTACACTCGACTACTGACAAATGCACACCAAAACACCTTACGGTGTATCTGGACCATCGAAGAATGTCAACCCGAATACAATTGACAGATTAAAAATACACATCGGCACAAAGAGAAGAGGAACTGCATCGGTTTCGATTTATTCGATTAAAATTGACATTCTCAGGACTTTCTGTTACCGGTCGATACACGTTATCGATAGCGTAGCTAATTACGGATTTTATTTGATTTTGGTGACTTGCCAGAAAGAGAGAGAGAGAGGTAGGTAAATGAACATTGCTTCGAACATGTAATCGAATACGATTGAATCACAATTCTAGTTTATCAGAAAGTAAGACGATTATTTTCGGATGACAATTGCATTTCTTTTTCACTGTAATCGATGGCAACGAACGGTAGAAGGTTAAATGGTGTCATTGTGATTCAGAGAAGAACTATTGAACTATTGGCCCATGAGAAATGTAGGATATATTGCGGTTTTAGACAGTTCATTGGACTGATTTACTTAAGTGGCGTAACAATTCAGGTTGACGTTTTAGTAAATTAGATTAGATTGTAAAGTGTAACATCCCTGGTTTAGTGGTTGAGTCACAGTGTTAGAGACTAAGAGTAAAGAGTCTATGAGGGAAAGGAGATGTTAAAAAAAACTCCAGATCTATGAAGTGGCATTCTTTTACGACGAATTCCGTCATGTTACTCCCAGGTCTATAGAAAAGAATCCCTAGCATCTGCAATTTCATATGAATGTATGGTCATCCTGCTTGTAGGGAACCTAGATGTCCGACACTTTAGTCGGAGCTGACATCTTCTTATGTAAATGCCTTCAATACATATATAATGGATGTATGTAAAAGTCCCAAAACCAGATGCTTAAAGGATGTTCTTTTGAAAAGTCGCTTTCTGCTTTTTTTGCTTCTGATTTTTGCTTCTGATAGCTTTGTTTGATCTCCACAGCCGTAGAGGCACCTAAAGTGTCAGTGTATGTTGGTGGCTGTCAATAAAGCCAATGCAACCCCGTTTCATCGAACACAAGGTCTGTTTGGTGTCCCGTAATTTTACGCCAAAAATCAAGAGACGAGAGAGCCAAATGAGGTGTCAAAAAATTTAATGAAAGTAGAAAAAAATGTTCCCTCTTTCAAAATCGTGCTACACCTTCATCCATGGAGTTACCGAGGGACATCTATCAAACAGCCATCTGACAATTCGTGAAATGTCAATCATATTTGTTAGAAAAATAAAAGAAAATTAGTTTTTCGTGAAAATATTCAATAGTTAAAAAAGAAGAAGGGATGATTTTCCTCCACTTTTCAAATTATTTACTATTTGACAGATGTCCCATTTTGATCACAAATAGCTTGCCTAGACAACTGTGGTGGCCGTGGCCGTGGTGGTTAGTGCGTTGGACTACTACGCATGCTGCTCGGGTTCAATTCCAGCCCGGGTCTTACACCTCAGAAAGTTTTTCACGGTTGCCAATTCTTTCGAATGTCTGACAAGTAATCAAAGAGTATCATTTGTCATGAGAAGCTTCTCAACTCGCCGTTCGGAGTCGGCAAAAAACTATAGGTCACTTACATTCGTGGGAAAAAGTAACACGCACACACAAATGGTTGCGAAAAGCTAGGCTTGGTACTGTTGACTGCTGACGCCGAATATTTTAGACAACTGTCATCCTTTGATAACTAAAATAAATCAAGTTTTGTTAACTTTCGTGTATTTTTTATTCTAGTTCTTTGTTTTATTAACCAATCTATCCGAACACAAAAAACATAAGTACAACACAATTTGGAAAAAAAAACAAATATGACAAAACAGCTCATTTAATGTTTTGACAGCCCTTTTTTCTTGAACTGAACAAATAACCAGGCCGAACCTAGTACTAAACCAGTGTCCACATCGAACACAGAGCAGCAATTTCAGTACGTTTTCAGTGTAGCATTGGCGGACAACGAACGTATCCGTGCGAATCCAGTGCGCCCTACGGCGGATATCAAACAAAGCTTATATCTCTAGCAATAGTGTTGTCATTTCTTTTTGTCAGTTTCGTCTCCTGTACGCCTATTTTTTTCTATTTATAATTTACACACGCTAAAGGGAATATGAATACCCTTATAATGTTTACACACATCGCGAGCACATGAAGAACAAGACCGAGAGACAGACAGATCGGCGTTATGATAGGAAACTCAGATATTAGGTTCCAACTAACTCGATGGGTGGTGTCCTGGATAACTGGAGAGTTTTTCTGTATTATTGAAAAATTTGCCCTTGCTTATGATTCACAGAAGTTTTTCCAGATGTTTTCTATTATTGTTTTGTGCGATCAATTTCTTCAGCCATACCATCCTACTGCCAGTATTATGCCTTCACAGTAGGTTTTGACATTAACTTCTGAAACTGATCAAGTTGTTTTTATTTCGTGAGAAATAAATGTTTCGGCGACATCTGGATTCGAACCGTGAACCTTCAGCGTGACAAGCGACGACGACTACCACTATGCCACCGGCACCCGATTGCCTATTCTTGTTGTTTTGCTCTAACCGGTTGTCCAGTAATGTAATGATCATAAAAATACGTTAGCTCCAGTTAAAAAAAGGGCGACTACACGTTACCAGTATTACCTATTCCGGAACATAGAAACACCTTCTTCTTCATAAATAGAACCAAACGTTTTTTTTTTTTTCTCGACACAGTTTTTGGCTGTTCGTAGATGTCGCTCTTATTCTGATTCAATTACAATCACATTACCTTCTACTTTCATGTTGCGGTACGTTATAATACTTTTAACGCTACCATCATAACATTGTTTTTTTAAAAGAGTGAGCCTGCCTCAAGGCTGATACTGCGTCCTAAAAAATCTATTGTATGCCGTCTGACCCTGAAAAGTACACAAAGGAAGTGCTCAGCCGTCTCGACCTCCTCTAAACAGAGTCGACAATTGGTCTCTTTAGACAGGCCTAACTTGCTTAAGTGGCATCGTCACTGGCAAAGACCGAAGAGGATTTTTGTCAGATACCTAATGTCCTTTTTATTGTAGCTTAGAAATTCTCTAGTGGGTATAAGGCTCAATTAACAGTTTGGCTTGTCTAAGCCCTGGGCCATTACTTCAATGAGGGAGTCGAATATTATGTTCCCATTCGTTAAATAAGGCTGACATTGTTGCCCAGTTTATGTCACAAAAGGGGTCCGGGACTGAGAATTGGGGAGTTGAAACGCATCCTCATTTCCTTCAATGCGTCTATGACCAGGCACCCACCAAAGATTGACTTTGTTATGAATGGCAAGGGATTGAAGAGCATTGAAGCAGCACTTTACCAATCTTGAGTCCAAAGAGTAGAACTTCAAAGCTTTGAGTGCGGCTTGGCTGTCTGGGAAGATATTTATGTCAGCGCCCTAAATGCCTTCTGTGGATTAATTAAGGTGCGGATCTCAATGACATGGACCTCAGCTTGAAACACACTGGGAGATGTTCCGTGAGACACGGAGATTCTAGCATTGACTCCAAAGATCCCTTACGAAATGATGGATCTGACTATTTTGGAATCCAACCAGTATATGATTTTTGGGTTGAGACCCCAAGTTCAACCATACAGTCGGCGACTTGCCCATTAGGCTCTAGTGAACGGTCCAACATTACATACAATTGACGCAACATCTGACGTGTAGATTCATAAATCTTCTTAAGTCACACTTAATTGCATATAGCGAACGATTTATTGTAAAATGCCCATATGTCAGTTTTTTGGAACTACTCCATACATATGTACCTACAACCAAGATGAAATAATTTGCTTATGGCGCAAGAACCCTTCCACCAAAAATACTATTAACTGCACACCATTTCCATTTCCCTACAACCAAATTTTGTCAACCACATTGAATGCTCTCAAATTACCACTTATTGCAATTTCAAATGACAAACCAGTGAGCCAGCTGCAGCGGCAACATTCTTGCACGTTCTTCAAATAAAAAATATATTCCACATTCCGATCCGATTCCAGCGCCCGAAATAGTGTCTCTTTCACTTGTCACCATCTAGAGCACACAAAGTCTAACTTAACAAGTGAAATTGAGTGCCATACACTAAATAACAGTTGATTGTGCATTCTGTCATGCTACAAACTGTTCGATGCATTCGAGCCAAACCCAACTGTCACTGTATTGCACAAATTTACAGTAAATGTCGAATAAAAGTAATGCCAACTTTCGCTTTTCAGCGTTTCTCAGTCCGCCCACTAAGTCTGGGCTAAATTAACGCCCACGTTTGGTGGGTTTCATCAGTCACATGTTTTTTTTTTTTTTGCTAATAAAAATTGCTTGCACATTCAATTGAAGTTTAAGAGTTTCTCCTACGATTACACACCCAGCACAAAGACAGATGCGGATGACTCACCACGATTATGAACCCCTCCTCGGTTAGTGTAGTATCTATTTATACTTTTTTTTTTCTTGTTTTAATCGATACAATCCCATTCCGCCTTTCATCTCGTGTGTTAATGAGTGTTTCTTGTTTCCAAAGTAATTTGTCGAAAGGGTTGTCTAAAGGGACCGCACGCCCTGTTCGTGCCGCCACATGCATTTAGTGTTCCTTACCCCGCGTTGATTCATAGCCGAACGCGCATCTTTCTGTTGATAAATGTGGAGTGTGTTGACTGAAACATGTGTTTAACACATTTTAAGTGGGTTAGTAGCTATCAACGAGGCGCTTATCAGGGATGGTCTCTTTGACATTTAATCTCATTTGACACTTTACGTCACATTCCTAATCAGGAAACCGAAATGTCATTTGTCAATACCTACACCGAATGACGTAAGTGGATTCAATGCAAAGTTGGTTGGTTGACGTTACACGACTGCTGTCACTTGTCAGACATCTGATTAATTCTCTTCCACTGATTGCGTTCATTTTGTTTTTTACGAATAAATGAAATGAATGGCTGCCCTTTCTGTGTAAATGAAAGCAGCGCGTTGTTTCAGCCTCCAGAGTTCCTTTGAAATCTTTTTATTTTATTACCCTTTTTGCTGCATTTTGAAAAAGAGACGGAACAAACAGTACGCTGCTAACATTCCATTTCTAATGGAATAAGGGGAAGTGGAGAGGTACAGAACACGAGGATTAGGAGCGATGTTGATGTGTAATTATTATCGGATGCATTGTTGATTTATAGTTTCAAATAAGAAGCAAACGCACGCTTATTTCAATGAATGATTGTTTTTGTTTTCATTTCAGGATTGGGGAACAGGAAAATACTGTTTGCAGTTTGTCCATATTTAAGTTTATATAGATTTGAGAAATGTTTTATGGCTCTTAGGGCGTGAGGACTGCAATCGATTTTTTTTTGTTCGTTTTAGGGGAATTATGGTTTTTGTTCTACATAAGGCGCGTTTTTTTTTTCAAATCTATATAGATTTCGAAAAAGCTTTCCATACAAAAATGAGACTGGATAATTATCCATGCTAAGGTTTTGTTGTATTTTACATTGATAACATGTTGCGGAAACATGTTTAGCCTATATAGGTTTGAAAAAAAACACGCCTGTATACTCTGAACCTCGGAAATGATCAATTTTATAGGGTTTTTTCCAGAATTTCGTCATTTTGCAGTTGTAAAGCGAAATGCCGTATAACGACTAATTTTTGTTTTCATACAAAATTCATTAGATTGGTTCAAAATCTTCAAAAGAACCGAAACAAAGCAATAGCAATGGGTGTATTCTTATGTTTTTGTTTTAGGTGGGGTTGAACACACCTTTTTGGGGCAGTCAAACACTCTGAATGGGTCATTGTACTCGCAAACATACTGACACTAATTCCGTTCGCGTACTCTCCTAAAACTACGAAAATCTCCGAAAACCCGTTCGCGTGCACAAACATTTCGTCGTTTTTCGTAAAAGAGAGCGCTCACGAGAGACTAGAAAATTTCCCCAGGCTTCGAATTTAACCACAAGAAATTTCTGTGGGCAGATATATGAAAACTGTCAAATCTGTCAAATCACATATATTTTTGATTTTTGGTTATTCAACGCGTTCGTTTACTTTTTCGTAGTTTTCCCTCGCACTCTTCGAAATTTAATAGAAAACACATATTTGGTGCAAAAAGTATGCAATCGGACCTACTAAGTCCAAGCGTGTTGCATTTGTGGAATAAAACCAGTCCCCGACTTTGGATCTATCGTGAAGTTTCGATTAGGTAGCAGTGGCTGCCAGTACTTCGATTATCAGCACACCTAGGTCTATAGAGTCCCATTGTGACACCAAGCATCTTGGAGATGTGTATCCCTGCTTCTCATGAAAACCATTTGGAGGAGCTTTGTATAAAGCGAGATAGGCTTCCAAAGTCTTTTTTTGCTAGGTCACTGAGATCATTGTAGAAGTATTCTCCTATGTGTAGTTTTCTACTACGGGAAAAGGTTGGGCATGAATAGAGGAGATATGCTAGGCTTGCTTCCTCTTAGTCGTCTCTGTAACTTGTACAGAGGTTATTTATACCAAGCCTAGTTCTGCTTGCCTTTAAGGCAGTGTCCTGTGATGACACCAATAATCGTACTTATGTATGTGTAGTCTTTTTAGAGACAAAAGGTAATTAGAACGGTTTAGATCCAGTATAGGCCAGATCTGGTGGCGAGACAAGTAGAACGACCTTCCCATTTAACATTGGTTTTTTTGACTGTGACAAGTTTGAGTGATAGCTTGAAGCTACTAAGGGGCATACCTACATACAATGGTGGACATAAAAATAGCACACCTTTAATTGTTTCAATATATAAATAATTGTAAAACATGTAATGAAACAAATGACTTTTCTACTAATAGTATTTATCACACTTTAAAATATCAATTTAACTAGCCAAAAAATGTGATGATTTTCTTAAAAGCAAACAAATATATGTATGTACATATTTATATACATTTGTTAAATCCTACCTGGCCACATAAATAGCACACTATGTTTCGTTACACGCCAAAGATATGAACTTTAGGTAAATACCTTTGTGGACAGAACCTAAAGCTAGTATTTTGTCGGAAAACCTTTATTTTTGAGAACAGCTGCACATCCTTTCGGAAGACTCTCCACTAAAACCTCACAATGTGTTTTTGGGATAGACCTCCCGGCAACTTGTATTTCTTCTCACAATTCTGCAGCATTTCATGGTTTGCGTTTTACTGCTTCTTTGTATTGCCCGACGTTTGTTCGTTCTAGTTCGGATCAGGAAATTGTGCTGGCCACCCTGAAACGTTTATATTTTGATCACCAAAACAACACCATACAAGGCGGGAAGTGCACCATACCAGTGGCACTTTGTCCTCAGCAGTATCATGCTGTCCGCGATAATGGGTTTATAGACGTCATTACCTACACCATCGTATTTTCCCCATCGTTTTTCCATCCTAACCGAACCTATACAACTCGGATTCATTACTCCACAGTTCATTTTTCCAACAAAAACATCGGTTTCTGTAGGTATTCCCTTGCAAAAGTTTTTCTTCCCTTGAACTTATTTTTGTCATGAGCGGGTTTCACTATACCTACTATGCACCCCCTCTATTTTCCCTGTAAACACCTGCTAATGGTTCTATCGGATACTCTAATAGAATGTTAACTCATAAGATTTCTCTCTATAGCTTAAGACTTCAAAAATGGGTTGGTTGCACTAACTCTGTAGATCAGGTTGTCCAATTTTGAAGTGATTTCCTTGGGCATTAGAGCTCTTAAAACATTTTTGACACTATCCAAACATATTCTCTGCGTCTGCGATATATTTGGCCATAGAGATAAACTGAATTTTACCAACGTAGTAATGAGCTTGGCAGCTGCTACATGAAAGGCTCACTCAGCAAAGGATCTCTTAATCTGGGTTTTGTTATCGAAATCATACTTTAGAAATCATTGAATGTTAAGAATAATCCCAAAACACTATTCAAACGCAATTGTATTTCTCTTATTTTCGTTCTGTGCAAAATACCGTGATGTGAAAGTCGTAGATACAGTGAAGCACTTTTTCTTTCAGTATCGTTCATAAGAGTTCATTTACAAAATCGATATCTTCTCGTGGAATTGGTTCATATCTTCCCCTCTTAAGATCCCGAAGGCAAATTGATTGCAACAATGATTCCCTCTCATCTCATCTATTACTCCTAAAAAGTTTTAGTTTTCTATTGTATATCTACTGGAATACAAAAATAACCCAACGTAATGTATTAACTTAAGTCTCGCCGAAGAATAAGCTACCAACAAATTTAAACCAAAACCACACATGGTAGACCACAAATTTTCGTTTAGCTGCTCATACACAAATTGCCAAATATCTTCCAACCAATTTAGAGATATCCCAACATGTAAACAAAACAATTTTCGAGTGCTAGTATCTTGGCGCAATTTTCAAGAAGCTTACATGAATTACAACACCAGTGTAAAGTGTCCTCCTCCCTTGCCGCTCACCCGCCTTGGCAACGTTACAGTCTATCGATACTTTATTAGAATTGATGCGAGTCCTTGAAAGCTTCAGTGATTCATTGGCTTTCGCTTTTTATCTTTAAACACTCGTAAACAGCAGATGCTGTAACTGTAACAACATCCTTTCACCCAAGAATAGACGAAAGCGTTTCCTTTTCAATCACTTGACGATGTGCAAAGTATCTGCCGCCGCCCACGTCTCGCCCAAGTTAAGAGCGATAATTTACAAAATTATGGATTTCCAAAAAAAAAAAATGTAAACATTTCGAAAACAACAAATTTTGGGAGTGTTGGCGTTTGTGGTTAACCAGAGCGAAATTTGTTGGATTATTTGTTGCAACATCAGCAACAGAAAAACTCTTAATCTACGTCAATTGTTTAAATGAAATTAATTATCGCATTCGATGGATTATTAAAGAGTACACGTGGGTGGTGTTCTGGAGTACAGAAAAAGATAGATAATTGAAAATGAACAACAACGAGTGAAATAAACACAACACGATGGAGCAATGTTTATTTGCGTTGATTGGAGAAAGAGAACAGCGTTCCAATGACGCGTGGTGAGGCTTGATACTATATAATGTAACTCCATTCAATTGATTCATTCGCAAGTCAATTTAATTTGGAATTCTCAAATTTGAAATGCGCATTTTATTTGTTGTTCTTTGTTAATCAACCCGCGCCACATAAAATGGTTTCAAAGTTTATTTCGGCTCTGGTTATGGTTGCTGTTTGCTGATTCGAAATAACGCACTTAATTGGGGTTTTGATTTGATTTGGAAATTTCATATTGGTTTACCAATGTCAGGGATATCAGTTTAAAACTTAAGCGGATAACGAATGACAGAGAATCTATGAACACATCTGTCAACAGATGACATTTCAGATTCTCAATTATATGATTGCAAATGGATACTTCGATTGAATTCATGGGTAGAAAGAAGCCATCTCAATTGATTGAATTGTCGTCCACTTTTATTGAGCAAATGATTTTATTATAACATAAAGATGACGTTGATATGACATTTTAAAATGTCAACACGTGCGATGGCAGATGTCATAGTGCAATCGATAATCACATCATTAACGTGAAAGTTAAACCAAGGCTGTTTGCGTATTTTTTAAAAGTCAGTTCTAAGTTCTATAATCACCAAATGATAATTAATTTATAATTGGGACGGTTTTTCATGTCAAAATCATATACTTTCAGCTCCTGAATCTGGTCGTACATAAATGACATTAAGCCCAATTCACAATGTCGCGTTGACAGATAAAGTAGAAGCAATGCAAACATATTTTTTTTATATTTTATTTTTTAGTTTAGTTTATTTAGCGGAAAGTACAAGTAAGACATAGTCTTTTATAGTACATACATGAATAACAGAAATACAAATCAATGGAATTAATATAATCTAAACAGAGTTTGAATTAATTTTAAAATTAAATATTCAAATATAAATATTAAAATAATGTGCAGAAAAAAATAAATAAATAAAAATAAAAATAAAAAGGTCGAGATGAGGGGAGTGAGGTAAGGATATTAGGGTGATGTAGTTGCTGTTAAGAGAAATGTTGAAAAATAGCAGATTCAAATTTTGTGATCCCAATTATTTGCTTTATCGAGTTAGGGAGAGAGTTCCAAAGTCTTGAGGCATGGACAAAGAAAAGGCGCGATGAGTTCAACGAGTCTGATATAGGGGTTATAAGATTGAATGTTCTGTGCGATTGCGCAAATTGGAGTTTTTCAAACAGATAAGGTGGTACTTTATTATGTATTATTTTGTGTAAAAATATGCAGCATCGAGCATTAAGGAACTGTTGCAATGTACAGCCAAGTACTTTTTTCTGATAGTTAGAAATGTGGTCATATCTCCGAAGTCCAAACACATATCTGGTTATATCATTGAATGCCACAGTTAATTTGTGCATGGATTGGGAATCAGGCTTACAATAAACGACTACAGCATAATCAATAAGGGGTACAAGCAACGATTTGACGAGTCTTAGTCTAGTTTCTACAGGAATTAAATTGGAAAACAGCCAGAGCTTACGTAGACCGCCGTAAATCCGTCCAACAGTATGATTTATATGATTACAAGCAAAAAGGGAGCGGATAAGTTTAAAACCAAGACTGGTGACTGTATCTAAATATTTAAGTTGAACATTGGACAGTTAAATTGGTGGAAAATCCTGATATTCATATTGCTTTTTGGAGATCACTATCGACTGACATTTATTAGGATTAAGTGTAAGGCCATTTTTTTCCGACCACTTACATATTTCGGACAAATCTTCATTCAACCTATGCACGAGATCTTCAATTAAGCCAACTGGTCTGGAGATGTATACTTGAACATCATCTGCATAGAGGTGTAGAGATACATTTGAACATACTTTAGGCAGGTCATTTATAAATAAGCAGAACAAAAGAGGACCTAGTATTGAGCCTTGAGGCACTCCTGCCTGCAAAGTTCTATATTCAGAGCAGCTAGCACCAACTACAACCCGTTGGCTTCGATTTATCAAATAATGTTTTAAAAGGCACACCGCTCTATTACTAAATCCAAAATATGACTTCAGTTTCAGACACATAATCGAATGATTCACAGAGTCAAAAGCCTTTGAAAAATCCAGCAAGCATAGTATTGTGAGGTAATTCTGATCAAATTTATCTCTTATATCATCAAGAACCTTCACCATAGCAGTTGAACAGCTATGCTGCTCTCGAAAACCAGATTGCACCGGAGACAATAACCTATGATGATAGAGATGGGCTTTTATCTGTTTTGCCAGGATTTTTTCTATGACTTTAGACAAACATGGAAGAATACTTATGGGACGAAAATCAGTTAACAGAGATGGTTGACATTTTTTTGGTACTGGAATAACTTTGGCCAACTTCCAGATATCTGGGAACGATGACGACATAATACAGAAATTGATCAGGTGTGTGATTGGATTTAAAATGTATGGTAGAATCATTTTAATGAATTTAATGGGTATGCCATCTTCACCAACTGCATTCGACTTTATTGCACAAATATTATCTGCCACATCAGTTGCTGAGACTACTTGAAAGTCGAAACTGATCGAGGGTTCAAGGAAAAGTTCACTATTTGGTATGAAAGTGGAGTCATTTGCGACGCTTGTAAGAAAAGCGTCATTGAGATCATTGGGATCAAACTTATTATACAATACGTCTTTCTTTCCGACTCCAATGGAGCGAAGGTTACTCCATAGTTTCTTTGAACTTTGATTTGCGCTCAGTTTAGACAAGAAGTATCTTTTTTTTGATGATCGTGTCAAGAAAGATGAATGGTTTCGAGCTCGACAGTATATTTCCCAGTTATTACTAGTTGGAATATGCTTCCATTTTGAATACAACCTCCTGCGAATCTTAATTGCATTAAGTACCTCCAAGGTAAACCATGGGCAATTCTTGTTACGTATTTGAACAGTCTTTAAAGGTCTTTAAAGGTGCTCTTAAATGTGACTTCACGCGTTATACCGTAGATATCGTAAAGTTCTGGGCAACGGCCGAGTAGAACTACTTCCTACTAGGGAGTGCGTTGTGACAACTCACAGCTGTTGTTGACATTATACTATTCGATGGCCTGTTCGATTAAAGTACAATTTTTTAACATTTAATATGTGTAAAAGAATTGAATGGCTAAATTAATTTTTTTCAACTCAAATTAATTGTGTGGGGTCTTTTTTTTAATTTACATATTCGCACAAACTTGTTTGCAAAGTTATTTCTCACATTTTGTGTTTTTTAATAAAGCAATACAATAAAAAGAAATACATTTCAAATTTTGAAAATACGATGTTGAGCATTCTATGTTGTACCGATATGTCCTTAAAAATACATAGCTTTACAATTTTGAGAGAAAAAGTGGTCCCTCGGTATAAAAATATACGATCTGTTTTTTTTTTTTTTTTGTTTTCTTTAAATAAACATTTGTGTATATCCAAATTATTAATTATCCTCTTTCTTTATTTTTCAGGTATGTACTGTCTCCTTTTTTCGTAAAAAAAAACCGTAAGTATTGCTGCAGAATATTTCTTGCGATTGCTTTGGATATGAGGAAATATTTTTCCATCAAGTGCCAAAAATGAGATCAGAAGACTGTACACCTTCAACCTCGTCGTAAAGATGAACCGTTTCTGTGACGTTTTCCATCATATTTCTTAAAACTTCTGCTATATGGTTTCCTTTGAACTTAAATAATGTCCTTAAATGTATTGTTTAAATTCGGTTAGGCTTTCATTACCTATTACAAGTTACCGCAAAGGCAAAAGGCTTGAGCTGTAATTTCGAAACTAAGAAAGTGTCGATCAATAAGGTGATATTCGTCACAAGGCACCTCGGCCATGCTGTGAACTGATACAATTTTGAAGTACTCAAAAGTGACAGTAGTAGCCCCATTAATAATGACATCTTCGAAAAAGTTAGGGTCCTACAATTTTGTGTGCAGAAACGTCGAATCATAAGCCAAGCTTGTAGATACGACAAAAGAAGCATTCAAAACAAAAGTTTCTTCTCACAAAATTCGGATGTTTTTTTTTTTATCAATTGAAGATGTGTGCTTTGACGCGATGAATGGTTTTCTGGCATAGTTATATCCAATAGTTATAAAATTAGAACAATCGCATGTTTTTAAGTATTTTCCAACTTTTTTGATGAACCTGTCTTTGTTTTAAAAAGTAGCGCTCTATGTACTCGTCCTTTAGATAATTTCTTCCGGTGGGCGTCACTCAATGACATTTCGAACTGTTATGGTTGCTAGGACCAAACAAAATATCGTTTGCGAGTCAAACTAAATATTTCGCAGTTCGGGATACAATGGAATTTCGTGCATTTTGAATGTCAGATTCAGTTGAATAAAAATATTCACTGCTAGAAATGGTGTCTTCTTAACTCCTTGTACTGGACAGATTCCTCTTTTGCCCGAAAGATGCATAACAAGTATTTTCCATTGCGCGCTGTTCTATGGTGCATGTGTAGTTAAGATAAAGCAGCTCTCTTCTCACCTTCAATTTAGTCGAGATTTTGTCTAGACTATTGAGATCGCTAAAATGGTTTCGTTCTCCGCGGTCTTATTCTGTAAGTCCTTCTGGTTGAGCTTGGTTGCGCTTTTTCTATAGAATATTTATTTATTATTTCATCAAATGAGTATACATCAACTGTTCTCTTTAGATTACTAGTACAGTTACTACTGACTAAAACCACCGGAAATGGAGCTCTAAAACTAGTTCATTCTTAAATGAACTCCTACTGAGATGAAAATCTAAAAGATAGATATACCTATAGTAGGAGAATATTTCCTCAACGATCTCAGTGACCTAGCATAAGAAGATGTTGGAAACCTATCTCGTTGTGTACAAAGCTCCAATTGGTTCTAATAAATAACGGGGATAAAAAAAATCCCCAAGGTTCTCGGCCCATATAGGCGAAGTATGCTGGTACTCGAGTTTTTGACAGCCACTGCTACCTACCTAACCTATATCTACCTATAGTTATGACGAATAGAACCATCGATCTTAATCAACAAAGCCTGTAGAGCGTTCTTCCACCTTTTAGTGTTCTCTTCAGAACATCTTACTTGCCACTCAACCTCACACATTCGTTAAGAAAGCAGTTTCGAGCTGCAACATGTACATATGTTGGTGTGTTTACCGGAAGGCGAAAAAATGTTTTTTATGGAGTATCTCAAGCGCTTCTCAACTTCCGCGTACTGCAAAATTCCCAAGACCTGAGCCGCGTAAAAAATAATCTCAAACAGCTTATATTTCACACTAGGGGCAATGTTCTTTTGTTCCTAGAATGCATATCTTTCCAGTTAGAATGGATTGCCTTTGCCTTCTTCAACTTTTCTTGCAGATGTTTACTTAACGATAGTCGTGGTGTGATGTTGATTCCAAGGTACATACCTCTACTCCTTTACTTTTGCAAATTCTGCCATTTTCCATCTCGTGCGTATCGCCCAAATCCGTTTCTGAATACCATTATTTTGGAATTGCCGTTCGTGAATGATTCACAAAGTATCGTGATTCACGCGTTTGACACAAAAAACCGATAATATATTCAGAAATTCACGTGTCCTCAACACTAGTGATGAATTATTCGACGAAAACGTACATTCCTATTCGTTTTTGACAAGATCTACTGTTAGTCATTTTATTTGTCACATTTTTCTGCTACATAGCGCTGCTAAGAGCCCGCTGACGCAAGCTATCATTTGCAAAAATTATGGCATTTTCCTTATGTAGATACAAGTTACCTTGTAAAATATTTTCCTTAAATTGAAATGGAAAGCCCACACGCACAGTTCAATTCCAGAGATAATTCAGTGATTATTCAATCGGCAATTACGCACACATCAGTAGGTACGTACGTATACGTTTTCCCTTGTTCTTTTTAAGTGGACATACGATTCTGAGCACGCGAAACGCGAAAGGGCTTTATTTAATTCTTAATTAACATTCCGTGGAATTAACAAGTTTTTTTGTTTTTTTATTTTATGTACTTTATTCTATATCCAACACCCTGATGACATCTGCCCAATTATAATTGCATTTGATCCCATAGGTCACTTGTAGTTAAATTTAATTCCATGTACGATACGAGACGGAGTGATTTTTTTTTTTTTTTTGTTTGAAGTAGTAAAACCCGTTCTGGAGATTTAATTGATTTATCAATGTACCCTTATAAAATAAAATACATACATACTCGTATATGTATTACCCCACTTTGACAAAATTGAAAACACTGCACTTAGAGAGTAAACCGCCACTTCTGTCTGTCTGTGCCTCTTAATTGCTTAGATAATCCCGATACGACCGACGACGATGCCACTGCGATGCGATAACCAATTATTGTGATGAATCCCCTTGGTGAACCGCACAAATTGAATGAACGTTGAGGGGGGGATTGGCGTTTTTTTTTTTGTAAGAGTAGTCCCTTGTTTCAATTATTGCCTCCATTCTACTCTCTCATCGTTCGCAGAGGCAAGAAGACTCACTCAAGCTCAATCCTTGTGGTTTTGTTAGCAATTTACTAGGCAAACATGAAAAAGACAAAAACAGCAGGCAAGCCTACTGTTCTGTATACATAGCTACACATGCACGCATATACTCGAATTGGGGCTTGGGGTTAATCTGCGAAGTTAAAGGGTTGTTGTTTAGTGGATTTGGCATCTCTTTCTACCTCTGTCTGGTCTGAAATTGATTAAGCGGTTGTCATCTTGTCATTGTGGAATTAAATCGTCCGCATGCTGAAGTAGACATTTTGTGGGGAACAGAACAAAAAATCGCTCACAGAATGAGGGTCAATTGGAAAAGGAAAAGTCTATTGTTTTCGTATGACAAAGTTATGAGAGTATTTCAATTAAGAGGAACAAGTGCTGACATCTTCCGGTCAATCCAAAATTTCGGAAAAAAAAACGCATTCAACGGGCGCAGGCGCTTCGTTTCGGAGTGACAGTTCAATGACAGTTCAAAAAAATTCCCCTCAACTGAGAGCGTACCGTCTTTTTCTTCGCGTAAGTTTGAACAACTCTGTCTAACCAGCCATCTGACAATTGTGAAATGTCATAATCTTCTTTGCTAGTGGAAAACAAAAATAAATTTACAGATTTTACGCACAACCTGTTTGGTTACTTTTCTTATGAATTTTCCATTGCTGAGAGGATTTCCCCCCACTTTTCAAATTATTTATTATTTGACAGCGATGTTAAGCCTTACACAGAAGAGATACCGAACTGACCTAATATTTAAAAGGTGCGTGAGCGAAGATCTAAGTGGCCAATCGCTTGCTTTGCTTTTATTTTTTGACAGCTCGTATTATCTCGTCGAACTGTCAGCTGTCACTCGTTGGGGGTGATAAAGAAATATGTATATCGGTATCCTTTTTAGACTTTTCGGAGTACGTACTAGGTACACATGCAAATGAAACTGCGTTTTAGTGTTACCTGCTACCTGAGTCCAACGATATCTGTAGAAGTTGCGGAGATGAAGGAGAAAGCGAATCGAAGCGAACATCTACTCTGCTACTGCCTCCGTACTTTAGGTCATATATTCTTGGAAGACATTACAGATCTCGGAAACTTAAAGATATCGGATATTCTAAGATTCTTCAAGAGCACAAACTAGTTAACGAGTTGGTGAGAAAGAGGATTTACTCCCAAACTATGAGGAGATTCACAATGGACCCTCGGGTCTCCGAGTGGGCATGATTGCTCGTTCAATCACACACACAATCATATTTGGCGACACACGATTTCTGTCCGATCTTCACATCGATTTTTAACAAAAAAAAGTAAATATGATTACTTGACAGCTGTCAAAGACAATGGATAATTTGACAGCTGGAAAATTGTTACCACATTTGTAGTGAAAATAGGTCTTTTTGGTGTGTCGCTATTTTTCGAAATTTCATGACAGTTTCATGGCTCTCAATTTTTTTACTCTCATTTGGCTCTCCGCTTCCGATGCATTTTCTGCTACACTTATTCCTCGGAGTGGGCTAAGCCAACTCTGTCAAACTAGCCATCTGACAGTTTGAGAAATGTCATAATCTTCATTGTTAGTGGAAAACAAAAACAAATTGACAGGTTTGACCAAGTGTTATTTCAAAAGCGTTTAGTGTCTTTTGTTCAAGTGTTTTCAATTTGAGAGGATATCTTTCTCTTTGAGAGAATTTTACTATTTGACAGGTTTAAATTCCTGGTGCATAAAAAACACACCAAACAGACATAATTAAGCAACATATTTGTGCGTTTTTAGAGCTTTTAAATTTATGGTTTAACTTTATTATTATTTGACAGCTGTCAGTGAATTATAGCTAAACTTTTGACAGTTCGAAAAAAGTTACGAATTTTGTTATAAGAACTCTCAATTCAGATGCTCTCCGTTTGACGAGAACTCTTACCGAAAACTGTCGCCCCCCTTAAGGCTGACAAAACGTCAATTGTACTGCGCTGACATCATCAGCATCACATGCGCATGCAGCAACTACGTATTTCCGGCGTATGTATTTAATTATTATTCTTTCAATAAACCCCAGTAGCGATCACTTGCATTATAATTATAGAAAAAGAAAAGCAAATATGTATATCTCACAACGTAGTCCAAATTTGCCCTCGCTCCTCCGCATCTGGACAGAGAAGTTCAGAAACAACTCGTATCCCTCTTTCAGATTATTGTTTGTTTATTTGTTTATGTACGAGTAATTCATCTTTCGTGTTTTTCTCGTTTCATTTCATTTAATCAAAGATTAAATTTCCGCCAATAATAGACAGGCATAGGCATCCAGTGCTGTGTTGTTTTGTTCTCGTTCTTCGAAGACTTCAAGATTCGGAAGATGCTCGTATATCTTGATGATTCCATTAAAGTCACGATTTTCTTCGAAGATGTAAAGCAAGCATCATCTTGTAGGATTTCCAAGGGACCATGATGATTCCTCTCTCTCTAGAAAATGGAATATATAAGTTTATTTGTCGGCGGGAAAATTCGTATGTATCTGTTAGGGGAGAAAAGTTGAAAATGAATTAAAGGCGATCCAATCAGTTTATTTCTATACGAATTTCGATTTCTTGCACAGAGAGTAAGAAGTGCGTTCTGACTTCATAATTGCTTTGCAAGACGCTTCCTTTTGGGTTCCTGGAAGAGGAATTAATTTTAATTCATTACTCTTCCGGATGGGACAATGTGATTTTATCTCTCATCTCGCATGTCAACTTAAAGTCGACTCTTGTAAATATAGCATGTTGATGCTCATTGTTTAAGCGTCTTCACATATGAAGTGGGTTTATGTTTTTTTCTTTTTTCGTATTCCGTTTGGAATTTGAATTGAATGCCTTATCTCTGTCATTTGACATGAACAGAATACAAGAATACTTTTCGTTGAAATTAATTTTTGCCAAATGGTTCAAATTCTACAAACAAGGGTTGTTTTGGATGATTCTTAAAACCCCACAGAACGAGTCTGATTTTCTGACTTTTTGACATAACTAAAGCTTAAGAAACAAACAACAGAAATCCATGGACAGGTGTTTAATGATGTACGCAGATAGACACGGAACGAAATGAATACCAGGTTTGTTTGGTGACTGGTAATTCTACGTAAAATTACTTAAAACTGCCAAAAATCAAGAGAAGAGAGAGCGAGGTGTCAACAAATTTAATGAGAGTGTCAAAAAATGTCCCCTCCTGCGAAATTGTAGGTCCGCTCGCTTAATTTTTGCACTAAATATGTATTATCTGTCAATTTTCTAAGAGTGGGGGTGAAATTCTCTCCAAGACAGAAAAATTACGAAAAAGTAAACGAACCCATTAAGCACCAAAAAATTAAGAATGTATGTGATTTGACAGTTGTCATAATTATACCGCAAAGAAATTTCTTGGACTAAAACTCGTAGCATGGGGAAATTTCTTACTCTCTCGTGAGCACTCTCTTCTACGAAAAACTACGAAATGTTTGCGTACGCGAACGAGCTGTCGTTGTTTTTCGTTATTTTTCGTGGATTTTCTTTGTTTTCAGAGGGTACGCGAAGGGACGTATGATTTTCATCTGTCAACTCATGGAAATAACATGGAAATCATACGGGAAGTGTTTATTCTCTTGGGAGTTCATTTTGGGTAGAATATTTGTTTTGATAGATTTTTTAATTTGTTAAAATTTATAAAGTGAACGTGCAATTCGTCAGTGCCCCAGGAAAATCTCTTTCTTTTGACAGCTCTTTTGTTAAGATGGGTTAAGTGTGAGAGCCGCAAATGGTACCTATACTACAGAAATAATATAATATGTATATGATGATGATTAGTTTTTCGTGAAAATATTTAGTAGTTAAAAAAGAAGAGAGGATTTTCCCCCACTTTTGAAATTATTTACTATTTGACAGATGTCCCATTTTGATCACAAAAAAGTCACCAAACAGACCTACCATTGAGGGGTGATTAATTCAACCTTTTCAAATCTGTCAAACGTTTTGACAGTTCCGGTACCTTATTTTGGAATTGAGTGTTTTAAACGGCATCCGGGTTGGACCAAGGCCTCAACCAACAACCCCTTCCAGTTAGCCCGGTCCTTAGCTAACTATACCTCCAGTTGCTCACTCGAAGTTGGTTGAGGTCTTGCTCTACTTGTGCGCTCCGCACCTTTGGCGAGGTTGTCCTGTGCTGCGCTGACCCTCCGGGTTAGAATCGAAAATTCTCCGATCCGGAGCGGAGCGTTGATGTCCATGCGCTCTACATGTGCTAGCAATCTTAAACGCCCACTGTGCAGTTTTTTGACCAGGTCGATGTCGCTGTACAGCTCGTACAGTTCGTGGTTGACTCTTCTCCTCCAAAATCCGTCAACGCAAACGGGACCGAATATCTTACGAAGGATTTTTATCTCGACATCCGCTTTCGATAAAGTCCATACTTCAGCTCAATATAGCAGGACTGGGATGAGAAGTGTCTTATATAGAGTCTCCTTAGTCGATCGAGAAAGGACTTTACTATTCAATTGCCTTCTTAGCGCAAGGAAACAGCGGTTGGCAAGAGTAATCCTTCATTTGATTTCCGACGAGATGTAATTTTTTGATATTATAGCAGAGTCGAGGTAGACAAAGTCCTTTACTATCTCGAATATGTAGCTGTCTACTGTCCGATTCGTCGATGTTGGTTGTCCCTTTTTGTTGACAGCATATACTTTGTTTTGCCGTCGTTTACAGCTAAACCCATTTTAGCCGCTTCTATTTCTATACTCGCAAACGCATCAGTGTCAGCTTGCTGTGTTCTACAAATGATGGCAATATCGTCGGCGTATGCAAGTAGTTGAACGGTCATTACGTAAATGTACATACTTATATTATTTTAATTACCCTCGGTTTTTTTGTGATAAAGGCAAGTTAATTTTGAGTACATATTTAGCTAGTAATGCATGGGAACGAACGCGAAATGTTGGCTTTAGTTATTACTGTGCCTGTGCAAATTTGTCAAGAATGTTTGCTAACGATCGTGACTCTTTTTGTTAGATTTGTGGTGAACTGACTTTCAAAAAACAAAGGCGAACTTTTACGGATCTTATTTGAAAGTGTTATCCGTAGTATTTGGGTTTTTCGGTGGCTCACCATGAGAAAGCTTGTGTGACATATCTGTTGCGTAACATGTGTGATATTTAACCGACTCAATGAAAGGATCACGTCACATGCCGTTTGCTATTCCCATGATTTGGACTGAGCCTAGTGATCATGTGTCGGCCTGCTATTTTTGTCTTACTCCAATAAAAGGTGTAAATCCAAAGGCGAACCATATAATTAAATTCCTTAATTTACCTTCAGCAATAAGACATAGTGACATCTGCATCCTTGGAGATTGACGATTTACAACCCTCCACTTCAAGCCAATTTGATGACGATGAAGGCTCTGAGTTTGAAGAAGTTTCTGTTAAGCCACATTTGTTAACTCAAGGAGACCTGAATGATTTGGTTCGCGATTTGAATTTGTCAAGAAAGCAGGCAGAACTCTTAGGGTCTAGGCCCTTGGGGCTGTAAGCTGTATGGAAACACGTTACCAGGGTAGGTGGAGCCGAAGGATGTAAGCCGACTTCTGCTGGACGATCGAGAGGGACCAACCAAAAGCTAGATATTCCAGAAAATCATAGATCAGAAGTTTCTTATGTTCGGGTGGCTGTGGCGTAGTGGTCGTTGCTTGTCACGCTAAAAGTTCCCGATTCGAATCCAGATGTCGCCGAAACATATTTCTCCCCAAATAAAAATAAGTTGATCATTTTCAGAAGTTGATGTCAAAACCTACTGCGAAGGCAGTAGGATGGTATGGCCGAAGAAATTGATCGCACAAAACAATAATAGAAAACATCTGGAAAAACTTCTGTGAATCATAAGCAAAAGGCAAAACTTTCAATAATACACCACTCTCCAGTTATCCTGGACACCACCCATCGAGTTGGTGTAAAGCTAACATCTGAGTTTCCTATCACTACACTAATCCGTCTGTCTCTCGTTCTTGTTCTTCATGCACTCGCGCTCTGTGTAAACATTATGAGGGTATTCATATCCCCTTTAGCGTGTGTAGATTATAAAAAAAAATCAATAAATAATAAATAAATAGATAAATAAAATAAAATTAGTCATGGGTGATCAACATTTTTAAAATGCTTATTTTTACTGACAACACCCTATATTAATAAAAAAAAACACCAAAAAGTTAATGTGGCACGACAAAGATTAAATTTTGTTATTCAGTATATTAGCAGCTTAGATTTGTCCATCAACTTGAAGAAACTCTGAAATGCCTTACATCCAAAGAGGGCTTACAGACACTTCGATAAGATTTTTAATGGTTTAAGTGGTTCAAGCAATCGCAGAATAGCAGAAAACCTCATTTTAAATATCGTTCTTTACACGTTTTCCAACGCCCCCCAATCAATTGAGGGAACCATTCACCTCCATTTTCAATTAAAAATGCAATTTCTAAATTTAAATATAAAACTTTATTGAATATTAAAATTAAAGCTATCCTGGGATATATGTAAGTAACTTTCTTCTAGAATACAAAGTGAACTTGAGCGTACATAAAAACTACAATTATAGCAAAGGACTTCCCCCTTCCTGATGACGGAATTAACTTTACAAAGTCAAATAGCGCAGTGCCTTGTCAATGAACCTCATCTCTGCGGTTGAGGATTTCTTGTTGGCGATATTCGGAATTGGTTTTCTAGCTTCCTTCGTTGGCAAACGTAAACTTTCACATTTCTCCTTTTCGCGCAGCAAGGACTCCAGAACTCTTTCACGTCGTTCCTGCTTCTCAATCGAATCCTGACTGCCGTCACCGCCATCGGCATACTCCCTCTTCAGGACCAATCCAATAATACGAGCTCTTGTAGTACGATACTTGGGATTCGTCATAATAAAGGACCTTGGACGTAATTGATAAACTCCACTCTCGGATTCGGTTCCACTGTCTGTTGACGGGATAACATCGATGCCATCCTTACTCCCTTCGGAGGGGGACTCACTACGGCTGGCACCGCTAAAGTAATTTTCATCGGAACTTTGCACTGGCGAGCTCTCGGCATTCGATTCGAACAATTTACAACGCAATTGTTTTGGGCAAATTGGTTTTGAATTCGAGTGGGAATCTTCTTCAGTTTCACTGCTGTCTTCAGACCTTCGATTGGCATGGACATCAGCTTTAACAATTATCTTTGAAGTATTCAATTTCTGCTGCTTTCGGCGGAGACGACGTTCCTGGCGTTCCCTCTGAATGCGAGCGATTGTCTCCAGCGAATCGACAAAGGTGCTCAAGTCTTTGCCCTCAAAGTCGGAACAGTTGATGAAATTTCGTCGCTGTATTAATTCAACGTAAATTGATTCCATTTTGAAACGTTCTGCGGTTATAAATAACTTTCAGTGTCGATTTTCGATAGATGACTGATGAGTTCGGCCATAAGTCGCTACCATTTATAGGTAAAGCAGTAATCCCGTGCCTTACCTACCTGTTTCAGTAAAATCTGTCGCGGAATTTTATCATGGAATGCGGTCGATGTGTAGGAATTCGTTTGAGTCATATCCTGGACTACCTGTGCGCTACTAATTACCTCGGGCACTATGGAAAACTCGATTCCTCGGCGCACCCGATTCTGGAAAATTTGTCATTAAAATTTTAAATTTCAGAACTTCTAGACGTTTTCGATTTTATTGCACAATAAAAAGGATTTTCAAAGGATACAGGTGTGGCACATAAAATCCGGTTCAAAATGACAAAATAAAACAGAAAAATTATTAATTTGTAATTAGTGCGACTGTCCCAGAGTGTCCCAAAATATGAAATATCTTCGCATTCAGGTAGAAAGATAAATCAAATTAAAAGAAAACAATTGAAGAGGTTCAATATTGATGCGATTGCAACATGATACGTTGGAAGGCAATCCTCTTTAATCCCTTTTTCGGGTGCAATATGCTTTCAAAGTGATACAGTTCATATTTCAGTTATTGGGCCACGTAATTCTGTGGGTTACACCTAACTTTTTAGGAACATACCTGTGTTTCTAAATACTCATTGCACTTTATTTAAATACAAGGGTTTAATGTATTTTCCCGAATTTAATTGTTTTTATTGCCCAATCGATGGCCAGATCGTTCGAGAATATTTTTAAGAATTTTCGTTTGAACAGTTTAAACGCCCGTTATAGATGATTGTAGGCATCTTTGAGTTTTTGTTCATTTTTTCCAGGCTTCTTCTTTATGCGGCAGGTTAACTTTGACTTTTAAAATGCGAATTTCGTCAATACAATAAAAATGGCTGCTACATGTAGCATTGATGTTTACTTGCTAATAATCGTCGAATTCTTTCCAAGTCTTTATTATATACATATGTCCCGTATAAGTGGAGTATAAAGTGGTAACTTGCCACTTTCTTTCTGGCGCTACAGTTCGGGGTGAACCAGGGCCTGCTTCTCGCAACCATTTGTGTGCCATTTTTTACATAAATAGAAGGGACCTACCGTTTTTGGCCAACCCCGAACGGCGAGTTGAGAAGTTCCTCATGTCAAATGACACTATTTGAATGCTTTTCAGTTATTCGAAAGAGGTGGCACCGTGAAAACACGTTTAGGTTTTTTTACTGGGATTGAACCCGAGCAGCATTGGATGGTAGTCCAGCGTACTTACCACTACACCACGGTGCTCACAACTGGCAACTCCGTCGAATAAATCTCTCACCCATCTTTGCCTCCAAAAAATTTGGCATTTCTAATCCAAAATTGCGAAAAGAAAGTTCTGAGTGTGGATTGTAATTAAGTTGATAAACAAAAACAAAATGAGTTCAGATTTGAAAAAGCTACAATCTGGGAAACTAATTGCATATTATTTCTATTTAAGTTACGACGTTTTAAAGAAAGTATAAAATTTTGTATGTACACACTTTGCCAAATAATATCCCGGACAGGAATTATATCTCAGTATTTAAATCATATCTCATTTATTTAAAGCTTGAATCTTTTTCTACTATCTGTCAAAATTTCATAACATTTGCTTGACATTTAACAATTATACAAATTATTTTCCCAGAACACTTTTTCATTTGATGTTGAAATTTTAACATGGAACAAAGAGCGGTCATTAAATTCCATGCAAAACTTGGTAAAAATACATCAGAAACATTCCGATTGATGCAACAAGTGTACCGTGATGATTGTTCGATTAGAGCAGTTGTTTTCCACTGGCATACATATTTTTTGGGCGGCAGAGAGACGCTGGAAGATGGCCAACACACAGGAAGGCCAATTTCAGTTCGGACGCCTGAACATCAACAAAGAGAATATTCGAACCATTCTTCATGAGAATATGGGCAAAACAAAGGTCTGTCCAAAATTTGTTCCACACACATTGAATAATGATCAAAAATTTATGAGAGTCTGGCATTCCAGAGACGTCATTGCAGCCTCAAGAAATGATCCAATCTTCATGAAAACAACAATAATTGTTATGGTGTTTCCAATATTATCCAGAAACCGAGCGTCAAAGTACGGAACGGAAGTCAAAAAATTCACCACAAACTAAAAAAAACTCAAAAAATTACTTCAAAAATGTAGACAATGCTCATTACATTTTTCGATAGCAAAGGAATTATCCACAAAAAATTCATTCCAACTGGCCAAACAGTTACTGTCGCGTTTTATGGCCATAATCCATAATATTCGACCCGAATATCACGATCCAGAAAGTTAATATCTATTGCACGATAATGCACCGAAGAACACAGCACTCATTCTTCGTCAATTTTTGGCTTGAAGTCAAGTGTGTGTGTGTGTTAAACTGTTAAATCCACCGTATTCACCTGATTTGGCACCGTACGACTTCTTTGTGGTCCCGGCATTGAATTGAGCTAGAGCAGGCATTTAAATCACTCGTGAGTCGCTGTAACCAAGTGTCTTGAATCGGGAGGAGAATATTTCAACAAAAAAAAAAAACACCGAAAAATAAACAGAAATCGTGTTTTAATTATGAGTTCTAGAGCCATGTATGTAGAAATGATTACCTGTGCGATTTTTTTTCTTATTGCGGTTTGAAGAAGAATACAATTAGCTATAAGATTAATTACTTTTTGTAGTTACTGACGACTCTGGGGCATGTTTACAAGTGAAATGTCATAACAAAACCGGATACCAACTGACAATTTTGTAGGTGACGTTTGACGTATAACTTCTGACAAAATCAATTTAGGTCTGATTGATAGCTTGCGAATTTGTACAAACTCGTACACATTTTCACAAAATCCCAAAACGGTCGTAATAATTTCCAAACAAGTGAGCCAAATCAAAAAGCCAAAAATAACCCCTCAATTGAGAATCTTGCGAATTGTTACGAATTCTTACACCAACTTTTTCTTTTGGTAAAACCTATCAAACCAGCCATTTGTTAGTTTCTGTCAATGAAATTACCTGTCATAATTCATTGTAAAGTGGAAATCAAAAACAGACTAACAGGTCTAACCCACAAATGTGGTTAGTCGCTAGCTTGCAAGGTTTTCCCTTACTTTTCAAATTATTTATTTTCTGAGGGATTTTACCCAATTGACCAGAAAAGAGGTATTAAAGAGACCTTTAATGTCATGTGTTGTATTAAATAATGCTGTCACTTTTCGTTGTGCATTCGATTTCTGTTCATCATCAGTTTTGCATGAAATCGCTCCAAAATTACGAGTTTACTGATGGTGCGTTTCTCTCCTTTCATAAATCATTAGTTTAGCGCTGGCACATGTATGGTTTCATGCAAACATATGTACATGCAACTGTCGAAAAAACGCAATCATAAAAATAGCTTAAAAAGAAGCCTGACACTATACGCTTTCCGTTTGGCTAAGAAAATAACGAAATGGGCAGTCAAAATGCAGTTCCTCTCTTTCGTTGAATAACTGCCTGTGAGTGCAGAAAAACCAGTCTGTCTATATGACAGACAAAGTAGAATATGCTGGTTCTAGAACGCTGATAACAGAAGGTATGGCTTTAGTCCTGAGATTTTGTATAAGCCAGCATATAAATTACACCAAAGGAGATGCCTTTGTTCATGGACAGTCCATATCCAGACTTACAGTTGCTTACATATATGTTCATATGTCAATCGATGAGGCTACAAAAACTCACTCTCATCAACGCAACCTGTTGTAACCACAGGAAGAACAAATGCCTCAAAGCACGAAAAACCTCGTAGATGGATAAAAAAAAATCCTCTTCCTATCTGGCAACACCCCACCGTTTCCTAAGCTTTTTTGAATAGCTGCATGTTGCATGTGCCTCCATGTGTCTCTAAAAAAAACGCCCTGCGCACAAGTGAAAAGCTCTCCCAGCACGATTTCTGTGGGAACAAATTTCCCAACATTCTCGAAAATACCCTTAATTCCTTATCATATCATTTCTCGTCGTCCTTTTCTTCAGTTATGAAGGATAAAAATGAAAATTCAACAGAAAAGACCAACCGCCGCGAAAAGCTTAAATTTTAAGGTCATTCCCTGAAAACGGGTAAATAATCCTTTGTCTTCCTTTTGCTAGCAAATAAAAAACCTTACATCGTTGTTTATATTCGATAAATAACGGGAAGGACCCTTCCTCGTACCGAATTCCTCTAAAGAAAATATCCTTTTTTCCCGTTGTTGGGTGTGTACGTCGTGCCAGTTGGTCTATTGCCACACGCAGTGTGTGTCTATTTCGAAGATGGCGCTATATCATCAAGTGATATGAATTATATTTAAGTTTAAATTTAATTTAATTAAATTATATTAAAATAAAAATTAATAAATAAAAAATTCGTGTGTTAAAAGTGCTAACAACCGTAGAATAGAAATCCGGCAACTTATTCTCCTACTTCCTGTGTACCCAATTTTATATTTTTCGTCCCTCTTCTCTTCCCTAATTCTTCCTGAAGGAGTGTGTGTTTCTTGTCTTTCACAAAACCATACGGGGTTACGGTAACAGTGTTCGCTTAAGTGATTTGACCTCTGTTGGATAGGAGCACGTCGCTTCCATACAAAAGGATATAACAAAAAACACAAGTTCGAAATAAAAGACTTTCACTTTGATTTTTGCCGAAAAAAAAAACAAATCACCCAATCCTTACCTCCTTTTGGTCCTTATCATCATTAGTAGCGGTTCGGTGATTTTTGTAGTATTATCCACCCACCACCCATTCCACCCACCGGAGGACTTGACAATAAGAATGATGATGGCAGTGATGAGTGTTCGAGCAAAATAACAAACGCAAAAAAAAATGCAAAAAATGTAGCATAGTAGGTCCTGTTAAGAGGATGTGTATTCTCTCTGTGTGTCTCTTTCTATCTATCTACTTGTGCCCGGTTTTTCGATTTCCCGTGTCGTCTTCTGATTTGTTTCGTTTCGTCTTTTTTGCCCCCTTTATTCGTATCGAAAAGGATATCTGATTTTATAATGTAGGTCGGTGCTGTTAGCTGTGGAAAGGATATTAAATGAAATAAAAAAAAATATACGGCTGTGTGTGGTGAATTATTAAATATCCTTTCAATATCTGTTAAGTTGTATTTAAATTAACAAAAAGCATAAAAACGAAATGAAGGGTTGTCACATGAGAAAAGACTGAAAAGGGAGTTTTGAAAAAAAAAGAAACGGATATCCTACTTGCTGTTTGCCGGTGCGCGATTGCGTTGGTGTATGTGTGTATCTCTTGCGTTGTAGTTTTATTAATACTGCCGTGTGTTAGTGTTCTTGTTTTTTAAATAATTTATTTGGTGTCTTTTTCGTGTAACCCAAAAGGAGAAGACAGCGCAAAAGTAACGAATAACTCAAATTTCTCTACAAAGCGAGTGTAAATTTTAACTCCATGCGATATGTATGGATCCAATCTGGTGAGCAATATTACAATAGATTTGTTTTTATAAAGAAATAAGTACTTTTTTATTTATTTTTTAAAAAGCGAATTTGTCGCCTCCTTGTGTTAAACACCCACCTATGTGCAGAATAAACTGTCTGATCTAAGCGTAGCCTCTCATGGAATAATAAGTGAATATGGTGGCAAGAACGAATCATTGCTATCTTATCATATCTTATATTATTATTATTTTATTATATATATAAATCAGAATGTCACGCTTTTACATGTCAATTTTCTATCCCGATAAACACAAAAACTAACACACACAATGAAGTAAAACTTCATATTCCCGTTCTTTAACATACTGTGCGGCGCTATAGGCGCAACTATTTAAATTAATTAAAAAATAAAAAACTAACGAAAGCCACTTGCTGGCGAAATGTCACTTATTCAAAATATAAGTACAATCCAGACTTCTTTTGTGGATTGTTGTATGTTGGTAGTTTGCAAACCTTGGGGTGCGATCGCACTTTAGTTTCTTCGAACTAAATGACAATGTAGGTATTATAAGTAACACTGTATTTTTTTAGACACGGGCGAAGCCGGGCAGAACAGCTAGTATTGAATATATCAGCCTCATAAGGTGTATGAAGCACGATTTTTTAACCTTACGTTAACGAAATCAAGTCTCCCGATATTTTTGACAAACCTTTGGATGTCAAATTTACCTTGAAAAACTTCTAAGTCCGTTATTTATTTGTACAATTTAAAACTATGTGCAAAGTTATGAGGGTTTTCCAGTGAACACCGTGGTGTAGTGGTAAGTACGTTCGGCTACTAGCAATACTGCACGGGTTCAATCCCAGCATACACCTAAAAGTTTTTTCACGGTGCCACATCTTTCGAATGTCTGACAAGCATTCAAAGAGTAACATATGTCACGAGGAGCTTCTCAACTCGCTGCTCGGAGTCGGCAAAAAAACTGTAGGTCCCTTCCATTCGTGCAAAAATATAACACGCACACATAAATGGTTGTGAGAAGCAGGCCCTGGTTCACTCCGAACTGTAGCGCCACCTAAAAAAAAAGATACGATGAGGTTTTCCAGCAACAGTTATGTAAGTGTCAACCATTTGATATTCTGTCATTTGACGAAAAGTACACTCAGTGCTGCCAACGCAGAAATAAAACACCCATCACACTTTTTTGTGCAAATTGTTCTTTTATGTTGACTCACATTTAGAACAAAATTGCAACCGTTCATAAGTACTAGATGTCAATCTAATGAAATTAAGAACAGCGTTTACTGTGGTTATACTCGAAGTATACAAATGCAAATAGATGACTGTGGCCACTTAGGTGAATTATGGTTCAGAAGCTTGGTACTTTATTTTATAATTTACGCGTTCAAAGCAGATGGCAACACAGCACGGGCGCTAAGGAAATGGGGAATAAGAATCAAAGAGAAACTGATGCGCATTGGTCTTAAATATCTGCAAATGGTCAGGAAAAACAGAGTATGTATATCGTATACATAGAAATGTTAACCGATTTCCTATTGACATGATCCTTAACCGGCTGCTTTATTTACTGAACCTACCACACTGTTTTAAATAAATGTTGTGGAAATCGCTGTTCAAAGTTTAGACCACAGAAATAATAGTCACCTGCGGGCTAGGAACTTGTCACTAGTACTTTTTTGTCCTTCAATGTTAACGAAATCGTCCCGGCTGCAGCATTTCAAATGACTTTTGCAGAAGCTGCAGTGACAAAGAACAGGCTTACCCGGACATGTACTATTTTTCGGGTTCGGGTTTGTCCGGGTTTTCCATTGTTCATCAATTAACATATTTGGCTCATATTCTAATATTCTATCTCTTAGGTGATTTGTGTCCCAAAATTCACACAAGATTTGATTTCTTCGCCATTTACCTATGCGCTAAATTTATGTCAGTGAAAAAAAAGACCGCGTAACAGCTGACAGGTCTATTCCCGTACCTGTCCAAAACTACGAAAATCTACGAAAATCGGTCAAATCCTGTTTTCGTACGAAGATTTTTCGTAGTTTCTCACAGAAGAGAGTACAAAATTTCCCCATGCTGCGAATTTCAGCACAAAAAATTTCTTTGGGCAGCTTTATGAAAACTGTCAAATCTATCAAATGTCATACATTTTCCATTTTTATTGTTCAATGCGTTTCTGTACTATTGCACACTTTTACCCCTCCCTACGAGATTTTAACCCCCACTCTTTGAACTTTGAGAATCTGTGAATTTCGGTGCAGAAAGTACGGGAACAGTCCTATTATTAATAAACACCGCGTTTTCATTGTTGAGCAATATTTTAAAAATAATGAAATGCGTGTCATTGTTTGGTCTGGATTTCGGGCTGGAGCCTGGAGGAGTGGAGGCATCACTGAACCATTCTTCTTTGAAAATGCGCCTGGTTGGGCAATAACAGTTATTGATGCTTGCTATCGCTTTAATCCTTTTTTTGTGCCTAAAATGCAAGACATGGATATGGATGAGATGTGGTTTCAACAAGACTGTGGTATACGAGTATGCCATATAGCCCGAGAAACAATTCAATTACCTACTGCATGAGTCATTTCCTGGTCGTGTAATTTTCCGTTTTTGTGAACAGAATTGACAGCCCAGATCAAGCGTTTGAATTTTTTTTGTTTGGTTCTGTTGAAGTCTAAGGCGTATGCCAACAAGCCCACGACCCACGAACCAAATATAAAGTGAGAATTATTAGTTGTTTAATATTTACGACATGAAGTACCGCCATAAATGTGTTTTTTTTTATAACAAATAGTACATGCGTTTTGATTCCAGTTTTGTACTCTTTTTGGATCCAATTTTGTCCGGGAAAGTCCGGGATTTTCATGCTTGTTAACTAGTTTCTTCAAAATATTTCTGGCAGCCCTAGCCCATCGTGATCCCCTCAAAATCTATCCAAGGATGGCACCTGGACCGCCCCATTTTATTACCCTGCAAAATTTTAAAACGATTGATTCGGCCTACCTCCTCCAGGTTACTAAAGAAGTGGGAGCCTAAAATGTTCCTTCGACTGCGTGCTATACCCTGACATTCACACAGAATATGTGCGATATCCTCTGTTACACCTTTATCATTACTGTATCTGCAAACATCCGTGTCTGAGTCCGAGCCTGTTGACGGACATATTGCTAACAAAATGTCAAAATTTACAAATTCCATTTTTGCGTCCATAATTGTCCTTCAACCGAATTTTTCTAATTTTTTTCTTTAAAACTAAAGTATCGACAGCATTTGAGTACATGCCTACCTAACCTTCATTGTTTGTATGTTCAAAAATGTTAAAAGTCCGAAAACAACCTTCAACTGCACTTAAAATACAAGTTACGTTCATGTCTCAATGAAAGTACATACTTATAGTGAACAAGGACAACATTTTAACACTAGACACTTGTGTTTCTACCTCTTAGCTTTAACATTTACATTAGTGTAAATCTCTAAGCTTAAATCCATAATTTACATCTCTTCCTTATGCTCCATCACTTAGTTCTTCACAAATTTAAAATGACAATAAACTTTAAACATATTAAACAACGTCTACGGCCATTGAATCCCATCAAAATGTTCAAAGTACAAAACCGCTTTTTCTCATGCCTTGACTATTCCCAACACGTCAAGAAGTTGTAAAACATCATACAAGTGATACCAAGACTAATCATAATCATAAATTATGAATTATAAAAAAAACGCTGTCTCAACCTGAACCCACCCTGCACCGCTACCGCTGCCAATGCCATCAGTGAAAGAATCCAGGTCAGAACTGTGCGCGCCATCGGAAATGACGTCAACTGGTGTCAGGCTTGGGCCTCTCTATACTCTTAACGGTTAAGTGGACAAAATAAAAAAAAATCTCAACACCTCCCCACCACCCATTAGAATGCAATAACGATGTGTTTACTTTCATACATGTACAATTGCTATGGGGGTGTACACTGTACATGTACTCGTATCTACTCCCCTTCTGTCAAAGTCCAATTCAGCGAAATGTTAGCGCGCTCGTTAGACGCACAAAAGCCGCCAAGTGAAAAAAGTTGAAGTAGAAGGTAGCAGTAGCTCAAATGAGGGTTAGAAAGAGAAAAGTGTCAAGGGGCGGTTGAAACAGATGTACCACGAGTCAAATATGGATTTAGTGAGATTTTGTAGGTTAATCAGAAAATCTAAGCTAACAACTAGATTTATGACAGTTAACGAATACTTTGACACATGTCACAGGTCACAACTTGTATACAATCATATGAGTATGTTTTTCTTTCGATTGTCAAATTTGTGGAGAATAGCCGGTGGGGTGTTGTTGAACCTTTTGAATGGAACGAACGGTAAACAAAAAAAGTAACAAAGTCGAGGTCTTTTGTTCCGTTATGTCATTTGTTTGTTCTTTTTCTTCTTCACCCTCGCAGCGGTATTCTGTTGGTTTGAATGCAAACCGTTTCGAAGGAACGGTGGAATGAATGGACTTAATTTGGTTACATGCCAAAGGGATATTAGCACGCGTCCGGGAAGTCGACATTATTTAATGAAAATATACGGCCATCAATGGAGAATGAGGCTTTAGGGGACAGGAACAGGAACAGGATCAGGAAGCACGCATACTTAAATTATTTAACTGTAACGGATTGGAGAGGAGTTGTGTGTTTTTTTTATCGAAAAGGAAGGATTCAGCAGGGAAAGTTAATTAAAAGGAATTGGGTGCGCCTTATGGAGAGGAAATTAATTTTATGGAATTATTTTATGGAACTTGGCTCAAGTTATGAATGACGGGTAAGGTGTGGTAGTCTTGAAGGATTTGACGGCTTTTGACACAGATTGCAATTTACTGGGATGGGAAGGGAATGTGTAGAAACTTAAGGTACTCGTAAATGACATTTGGAAACTTCGTCAAATGTTGCAGAGATGTAGAGTCGGCAAAATTGAAGTGTATTGTAGCTCCGAGGCACTATTCCGACAAAGAACGGATTTCTTCGAAGCCTACCCACTTCCAAGTTATAGATTAGATTGCATCACTAGACACAATGAGTCACTTTAGTTTAATACGACTAGACTATCTCCAGTAAGATGACACAATAGATCGAACTTGGAGCATTTATTCATTAATCGCAAGTCTGTGGTAGATGCGCTCGGAAAGTTATGGAAGACGCTCCTTCAAAAGTTTTCGAAATCATCGAAGTCTGGAGTTTCGACAACAAGCTGTTTAGGTAAAATAACTCCAGAAGTTGTTATTTTTTCAGAGAGCCTCATGCAGTTCCTTGATCGCTTTAACAATACTGAAATTCCTTAACTGTCATATTTTGGGTAGAAGCTGGATGAGTATCGCACCCGTAGCCTTCACTCCTACGCTAGATCACCAGACAGGCCTGAAAATGTCTTCTGACGCGAAACCAAAAGTGCTTTTTGGTTTATTCCTGGGCTTTTTAACGAAGTATTGAGAGACGGGCTTGGCATGAGAATTGACAGTTATTGGCGTTCGTTTTTTGCTACGAGATGCGAAATGAATTTTCAAAACTTTGCCTACCAGACATAAACGTATGTTCAAATCTTAGTCCAAATGATCTTGCTAAGCTTGATCTTAGTTCAGCTGCACATCCCGAGCCATATAACACCAAACAAATAATCTCAGGCGATCATGGATTATTTTGGTTTTTGGAATAACGATCATTCTAAAAAGATCACCTGTGTCACCTGTGCCACTAAAAAATTCTCTGAAGATCGGTAATTAAAATACATTGTCCTTAATAAATGAATTCCCAGTAAATTTTACAAAATCAAGAAATTTCGCAAAGCGGATCACTTCCTTTCATCATATTTTGAAGAATTCCGTAAAATGATCAGTGATCATGTAATAAATGTCATTTTTAGTTTGAATTACAAATTCCGCTTTACGTTGTCATAAAAACCTTAACGAGATTATAACACCTCACAAGAGGATACAGATGCGCAAGATCATTAGCAGGTATCCTAAAATTCACGCGAAACATGATCATAAACTCTTTAAGCTCAAGGTATGCGAATTGCACCTTTTAATAGCATTAGCGGATTAGCGCAGTTATCTCACACATGTTGAAGGATTGCCAAAAGGATCATCTACCTGTCACTCTATCACAACATTACCTATAAATAGCAAATACTCTTCGATGATCTGTTTAGTTACAAAGTAATTGTGATCTTCACCAGTACAAGATATCCAATATCTGCATTCAAAATTTTACAGAATATCAATATCCAGAGTTAACAAAAAAGTGATCGTTTTAAAAATTTAAATGCCTGTTGAAACAGCTTCTACCCTCGTGGTGAACACGAACTCATTCTGCGAGGAAGATCTTACAACATTCCTTGAATGTTCAGAGAGAATTCAAAAGTGTGAACAGCGTCAACGCCATGCGCAGCTTAAGAAAGCTATCAAGACATGTGAACAGGTTTTCGAAGCTAATGCAATTACCGATGATGATCTGTTGAAGTGCAACGAGGAGGATCCTGCGCAAATATCTTGCACCGCCAGTGTGGAAGATCTCTTGAAGTATTTCGAGGAAGATGTTGCAATGGACAGTGATCCACAACAGGATACAATGAAGTCGAAGAAGATCCTACCACCAAATGGTGAGGTTGTAGTCGAAAGATCGATCAGACCAAGTGAAATAAAGCAGAGGGAGTTAAAATCAGGTTATTTGCGACGTGACGACGAGATCAAAAGGGAGGTTATTGAGAATATCATCAACAATTACGGAGCCAAACGAAATTCAATCCTAACTAGTGATGCTATTAACAAACCAAGTGATCTTAAACCGGTAATGAAACTGCCATTAAGCGAGGTTAAACCAAGTGATCTTAAATTTATTTACATTGAACCAAGTGTGCTTAAACCAAATGGTGACGATGTTTGCGTTAAGCCAAGTGATCTTAAGGCACATGCACTGAAAACAAGTGAGCTAAAGGAACGTTTCTTGAAGAAAGATGATCTACCGGAATGCGTCGATTTTCAGACAAGTGATCCTAGTAGGAAATTTGTTAAGTTAAGTGATCTCGATCGAATCGATATGAAAGACGGTAAATTCAAGCCAATACCAAGTGATCGGAAAGAAAACCTTAAACCAAATGATCTTAGTGTTCCTCAAAGCAATGAAAATCCTGACTTAAAGTCTAACGTCAAGTCTTATGATCACAAGCCAATGCAGAATCAATTGACATTTGACATCCGTGCTAAACAAGGATATTTAGAGCCAAGTGATCTGAATCTCACTCGTCAAGAATGGGAGGATAGATATTTCCAGATAATCCAAAATGATCTTAGACCAACCGATCTCGCTGAAAATTCAAAGCAAAAACCGTTGCCGATCGTTTTTGATGATTTGAAACCAGTTGATAGCATTGCACCGCCCAAGGCCAAGCGATCGAAAATCCCCGTCAAGCTTCAAGGCCAATCCGATCAGGATCAACGTCAAAGTAAGTGGGAAAAACCGCTAAAATCTAAAACGGCTATAAAGTCAAAAGTAAAAAAAATGGCCGACATGTTTAACGGAATGATCTCTCAAGTGATAAAACGTGAACCATCGGCGGGTGCTTATGATCGCTTGGACAATGAAAATTCACCAGAGCCGGCAAAGCCACCACAGCCGAGAGTACGCACTAAGACTCCCAGTCAGCGGGAAGTCCCAATTCCAAGCCCCCGATCAAGTAGACGCCCCGCTCAACAAACTGGTTGCTTGATCCCAGAAGAAGTCTTCACCAAACTCTCTGTCAAGGATAAAGTGCTCCTGTATAACAAGTTTATGCGGGAAATGAGTCGAAGGAATCCTGATTTCTGCGAGAATTCCAATGGAAATGAAACTTTAGATGTTGGCAAAGTAGAAGCACCTGTCGCAGGTGAAGTCGTCACCATGAAGCAAGAAACTGTTAAATCCCTCGCAAAAGACTTAGAAGCAAAGATGACCTTCCCGAAGCAGACCATTTCCAAATCGGCTTTAGCTAAGCCCGTAAGAACTCCATCGAAAAAAAGACCAGCACCTCAGCCACCAGTTCAACAGAAGACGGTGGAAGAAGATCCGATCCACGTAAGCACTTTGACAGTAGTTCTAAAGCCATCGCCGGGTAAGGCTGACTCTGAAGATAAGCCTAAGCCCAGGGGCACTCCAATACTAAGGAAGAAAGTGGCGCCCTCAACAGTGGTCGTTTGTCCAACGATGAAGCGTAGCAATCATCAATTGTGCTCATCGGTTCCGATTGAAATGTTTGCTCCACCGAAAAAGATACGTCGAACTCGTCCAGAACGTAGCAATTCGAAGAAGTTTTTCCAGAGCCCGTACCTAGAGCAACTCTTCTACGATTGGATGAAGGAAAGACACGGCCTAAGTTTTGATATTCACCCAGCAGCAGCTAATCCTCATGTGGCTGTCCACAACGAGCAGGCTGCTGAGAAAACAAAAGTCGCCGATGCGAATCTTAAGAATGAAAAAAAAAAAATAGAGCAACCACAGCCGATGTTCAAGAGTGACCCATCTGAAAGCGACAGCAGTCTTCTGACCATGCCAAGTTCGAAGGTCCAAACTGATGAATCCCAGACAGATCAACCGAAAGATAAGCCCGTTGACTTTGAGTTTATCAAGCCGCTGCGCCCACCACGCAAGAAGAAGGTTAAGCGTACAACACTCACTTGGAAGAAAGACGCATCGATCGTTGAGAAGCTTCCAATATCCACCACCGACTCGGATAGTGACTATAAACAGCTAGAGATGCAATTGCAGCAGCAAAAACCGAAGAAGCCAACAAACCTGCTTCCAACCGAGCAATCTGATCAGTCAAAAGGTAAGAAACTTAATTTCAAGGGACATCCAATGGGTCCTCCGCCCGCTAATCAAAATAGTTTCGAAGTTGACGACGCCTTCTTGGACTTTATGAATTCGCCGAGAAAGATCCGAAATGCCTACACTCTGACAGCGATAACGTCTCCGTCACAGAACACGGAGAGCATTTCAAGTATGACCAGCGAAGAACCGCCTGCAAAGCCCCCACGCAAGGATAAGTCCTCTTCTCGTGCTCCGCAGCTGCCACATGAAATCGATGAGTCCAAGCTCGAAAACGATGATCAAGGCTTTGAAACTGGCTCCAACGAATACAGTCCAGTGAGGTTGGCCAAAAAACCTCCACCGATGTCTGCGACAAATACCTTAATTGAGAAGTCACCGCTCTTCATCAAGTTGAATGCTGAACTGGAACGCAGAATGTCTGAACTCAGCCAGAATCCCTCGGCCTACTCTACTCCCGTAAAAGAAAATCTGAACTCCAAGCAGAAGAAGACCACTCCTGTGAAGAAATCCTCGTGGCATACCGTCTTCAGCCCAATTCAATCGAATTCAGGCCGCCGAAAATCTTTGGCCGAAAGTGAAAGTCGTCGTAGTTCAATTCTCATGGACGTTATTCGCGAGGAACAGCATGCCCTCGAAAAGCAACAGACCACGCTAGTGGACTTCCCAGACCTCGAAGATGAGGTTTTCCAGCCATCTACCCCATCAACGGATGTGTGTGCTGATAAAACTTCCTCCTTCTGGATCTCTGTTGGCAACCTCACAATCTCCATGGGAATTTTCGAGAACTCTCGCGATCGCTTGAGCCTCCTGTACGACATCTTTACCCAGAAGAGTGCCGAATCTCGTGAGGTTCGCTTTGGAATCGACGATTTGAAGTATTCCCCCGAAGATGGTACCACAAAAGAAGACGTCACCAAGAACCTCCCAAAGAGCGATGATGTTTCCCATTACTGGTTTGCCAGCGGCGACTTAGCCGTTCCATTCCGTGGAAGCTTTATATCCGCGGAGAGCATCAACAGAACGTTTACCTTCATCCGGGATTCCAGCGCCGATGGTAGTCAACTGTCCTTCGGAGTGGATGACTTTGAATTCTCGAAAATCACCGACCATTTAAACACCACCCAGAAGTTCTCACTGGAAAGTAGTTACAGCATGCTTATCGGGTTGAGCGGTCAACAGCAGGACCGCCGCAGTAAATTCACATGGCCGAGTACCTCGCAGAACTCAACGCCTCTCAAGACCAGCGACTTTGATCCTTCAGAATTCGATTCGGATTGCTTCGAACCGAGTGAAATTGGACGCCTTTCTTTCAGCCCATATGGGAGCAACTACTTTGACATGGTGTCAATGCGCAGCGGAGAGAGAACCTCAGTGGCTTCCTTCGGATCGATGGGGAGTCCCGACATGTTCAGCTGTGAGTACGAGAACGAACCTCTGGACAAGATGTTTAACCAAAGAAAGGACAAGGTAACCGGCAGCGAAACATATCTGATTGAGAAGTCTGAAAAGACCATGCCCAAGCAGTTGCCCCCGATAGAATCGATGACAATCGACAAGATGATTGCTTCAATACACGAGCAGCAGAGGAAACTGCAAAACATCGAATGCGACATGAAGTCATATACAAATCCCACGGCACTAACCAGCAACATTCTGGATAAATACAAGGGAAGACCGTACGTCAAGAAACTGCAGAACATCGTCAAATCGATTCAAATAATCGGAAAGAGTGGCTTCAAAAACTGCACCGCCCAACAGTTGGAGAGTTTCCTGTTCTTCCTGACGCTGTACGCAGAGACATGTGTGTCAACGTGCAGCGAGCACATGCAAAAGATCATGGACAAGCTGATGGACGAGAAAGCCGTACAAGTTTGAGCCAAAGCCACCGGTGATTACTGTGAACAGATGATGAACGTAATTTATGTTGAATTGGATTTTGGAAAAAATAAAATTTACTTTTTTGATTTTAAATTAAAACGATCGGTTTTTTTTCTTTTCCACTGTAAATTTGGATACTTGCTCATAGGTTTTGGATTATTTATCCTTTTCTATCTGAGGCTTTGTTTTGATCACATGTATTAAGGAATGAATCAAAGAATCCAGCAAGAGCTCCGCTTCCGCTTTTACGAATTTGTGATTATGATAGATAGGAGATAACCTTCCAACTATGCGTGCTCAGATTTCTATTCTGCATGTGGATTAGCTTTAAGGCCGCGTCATCATCTCCTGGGATCGGTGGTGGAAGCCAGAGTCCAATGATTGGTCTTAGGGGAAGAGATGATCGAGGAATGATCTTTAATTTGGCCACCGTCCAGATCTCGCCGCATTTGTCGCTCGTTTGCATGAGAATTTCAGGGATTCCCTGGTGGCGCCGCCGAAAACTTTGACGACCTCCTATAGCCGCTCTTGACTTTTTCTTGTGCAGTTTTTCCTTCACCTTTCTTCTTGGACTTGCCTAAATCCTTTGACGGATAGGTCTCTCCCAGCAATCGAGCTTCTGTTTCAGAGTCGATATTGTGGCTTGCCTGTGATGAACTCAAGGTTACTTCGTCGGCAACGGTATCGATTTTTATCCCTCGAAGCTTCGATTCCAGGTCACTATCTGGACTTATTGGTTTGGGTAATGTGGCGTAACAAATGTCCACTGGCGACTTCTCTCCTTTCGGAGCCAAGCCCGCGCCGGCTGCCGTGGCTTCTACCGACGCGACCGACGTTTGAATTGATATCCCCACTCGAGTTGTATTAGCCAGGCTATGATCAGTGTTCTTAAGGATCTCGAAAAGCAAATATTCGACGAGATTTCCAGCGACGAGAGGCGACGGCTTCTCCAGAAATCGAAATACAAAGGTGATGTCACCAAAAGAGTTGTGGTCATACCATCGAACCCTATGGGACCTCACTTTGTAGCTCATACGTCAACGAATATCTTTCATTTTATATCTGAAGAGGGTTAAACGTCTCATTTTCATTCTAGCCTCTCTCTTTTAAAAAACGGGCTACAGCCTGTATCTAATAAGAATCTCATTTTAACACTTCATTTTTATTTCTCTCTCTTTATAGCCACCTGAAAATGAACTCCAAAAATCACATGACAATACGACACGACTCAGTGAACACCAACTGCGGGTGCAAGCATCCCTGCAGCGTTTAAACATACCCGATTGGTTCCGCCAGTACAATCACTGCTTACCAAAGTCCCCCGATGTGCTCGGTGGTAAGCCAGGCAATAATAGTAACTTCACCCGCAAACGTACATCAGATTCTGGTCGATGGACTGGTCTCAACTCAAAGACCACATCGTTGAGCTCCCTGGGATCACAGCGGTCGGATCGTAGTCCATTGCTGTTGAGTCCATCAGCGCACAGTCATCATGGGGGCCAAACAACTATTGGCAGTGCTGTCAGTTCCACAGGTGGTACCAACGTTAGCGGTGGCTTCTCTCGATGGTCTACTTCGTATCTGAATTCAACACAAACATCGCCCAGTGTCTCGACACGTGGTTCATTCTCACGTGGCGGCCCAGTGAATTCGAGTTTCATCTCATCAACAGGCAGTACGGCGGGCACGAGAAATTCCTTCAGGCAACCATATTTGGGCTGGAGAAGTCAAGAGAAACTATCACAGCCTAGAACTCCGCATGAAAGGTGAGTGAATTTACATATGTGTTTTTAAACGCTTTATAACTTTGGTACGTTAAAGGTTAGCGTCATCGTTGCTAGCGCAGAGATCACCAAAACCGGAACAGCCAGTGACACCAGAAATACAGACGTCGATTAAGGAAGTAACATCGGCCATTGTCCATTATGTTAACGATCAAACAAATCGAACAAATCAAAGGAGTCGATCGGCGAGTCCCAACTCGAGGTGAGTTTCAACTGGGAATCTTTTGAACTGAAATTATTTAATGGAGGTGGTTGATTTCTTTTGTTTTATTTTGATCGTAGAATTTGAGCACAAGAATCAAATAGATTTGTTAATTATAGGTAAGAAGTGATTCCTTGGAAGATTCTGTATGTGTTTGCTTGAGTTTGGTAACTAACAGCACGAAGGAAGTAAAATGGAAATATGTGTGCATCTGTCAATAATCCTAGAAATAAATCAGTGATTTCGTTTAACAAATATGCAATTAATCGAATGTCATTCAACAAACTAAATAGTTGAACATACTTATTGGAAGACACTCTATCGCCTAAAAGAACATCATTGTCAATGTTTGACAGACCACCAAGAACTCAATTTGTTGAAAGAAGTTGCGCAATCCAGCGTTCAGTGAATGACTTATACTTTGAATAGGTTGTGGGAAATGCGGCTCTACGCTGCTTTCAGTATGAGGCACACAGACAACCGTTTTGATACTTCAAATTTATGTATAAGCATTTTTTTTTTTTTTTTTAAATATCCTTAAAATTATTCTAAGTGCATTTTGTTGTAACCACTGCTAAGTGAAAGCATCGAAAACTTTCGTAATACATCAATGGAAACTTTATGCACTTCAATTTAGAGTAAAAAAAAAGGCAAACTTTTCATCTTCCATCGCGCCTATCTTTACTTAGGACAGGTGTAAGCAATTTAAAAACTTTTTGTTAACTTGAACAACTTTTAGCAGAGCAAAGGATGTAGGAAAATGTAGTAGTGCACTACTCACTGAAATAGCTGTGCTGTGGCATTGTCTAAACAAAATACGAGTGGTTCTTGTTAGAAACGCATGTAAAGTATTAGAAACAAAATCAAAATCAGTTTATTATATCATGGCCCACATACAACTGTAATAAAATTATTCAACTTTAATATGGAATTCTTAGGTCAATGTCACACGAGCTTCTTTTTCCACGCTCTCATTTGGTAGCGAGTTAAGGACCCTTAACCTTATACATAGTTTAAAAATATATTTCGTTTAGATAAGAAAATGTATTTCATAAAATATGAGAAAGGACACGTAGTCGTGCAGTCTTAAAATTACATTAAGCTAGACCACAGTTCCGAAATTAAGAAAATAAAAATAATATTTCAAAGGCATTTGACAGAGTTTGGCATCAAGCTCTCTTGTCAAAAATGCGTGTTTCAGGACACTCACTTTAGAGTTTTCTTAGTTTGACGCTACAGCTCGAGGTGAACCTGGGCCTGCTTCTCGCAACCATTTGTGTGTGCGTGTTATATATTTGCACGAATGGAAGGGACCTACAGTTTTTTGCCGACTCCGAACGGCGAGTTGAGAAGCTCAATCGTGACAAATGATACTCTTGATGCTTGTCAGACATTCGAAAGAGGTGGGCACTGTGAAAAACTTTTAGGTGTTTGCGGCGGGGTACGAACCCAAGACCGCTGGCTCAGTAGTCCGACGCACTAACCACTTGCGCTACGGTGCTCACTTTGGAGTTTTACTGTTGCATAACTTAGAACGTACATAACGGACAAATTCAGAAGACTTTGGACACCGTTTTACATTGGAAGCTATCTGTATTGAAATTTCTTGAGCAGAGCTTAAGATAAGACTATGAGGGGCCTTATCATATTTAATTTAAAACAGCGTGCTGTCAAAACTTGGCAGAACAACAGTTCATAAGTGTAGCTACTTTTCAAAATATTGTCTGAAAACAATTGAAGTAAAGTATTGGTTAGCAGAGATATGAACAGAAACCCGTGCTTTAGGTGTGACACAACTCTGTGCAGAGTCTTATCTGCTTTGCTCTGACACTGACAGTTAAAAAGTTAATACCAAATTAGTTCACTCGATAAAGGTTTTGATACAAAATGGGAAATGATTAAATGCTTATAAAATTTCATTAAAAAAAAGTAGTGCAACATTTATTGGATCAACAGAATGGGGAACACGTCTTCTAAAGTCACATTAGAATTATTGATGTCATTATTTTTTGTCAGTTAGTGTAATTTGTCCAGAATTCACTATACCAACTACAACCTACACAGGAACTTATTTATTTAAAATCTTAAGCCAACCTGATTTTCCACTGGGCGAAATGACATGCAAGTTGAAATTTTGGAATTTTTTCTCAACGAAGATATGGCTCTAAGCCTTATCTAGACTGTTACTTTCCCCGTGCTTAGCAAATATTGAATTTTACCTGAGATAGTTGTGAAGCTGGAAGAACTTTTATAAAATAAAATCACTGGAGTTGGGGTATGAATAAAAATTCCACTTTCTATTTTTTGAATTTGTAGAAAACGAACACTCGCCACTGAATACCTACATATATCGAATTTACAATTCTGCCTGCCAATAGACTAGATGGGCCCACTTTGGTGCCTAGTGTTTTCTGATCGCTCAGCCTCACAACCCCTCTCTACCTAGACTCAGAAAAGGATGATCGCCCTTCTGGCACTATCAGGACTGACGGGAAGAATATTCTCTCCTCGCTACAAGGTCACAGTACCAATACGAAACTCCCTTTTCTCTAATTTTATCTTCAGTTTTTCGATTAGTGTTTTAAAATACAACAGGTATCTATGGCAGCTAAGCTTTAAGGCATATTTATCCCCTACATTCCCTTTTCAAACTCAGTTCAAAAACAACATAAATGTTTACCAAAGTACTCGTAGTTCTACTTCCACTATAATTATTACCGATAACAGTCATTAATTTGGGGAAACCACTGCAGAACTGTGTCCGCTTTATGCTGCCCTAATGACCTGTAAATGTTTTTTTTTTCTTTGTTTCCAATTAAAAATCATTAATTTGGCATGTTTCCAATTTGCTGTTTAATAACATTTTCATCGTCTGCATTTTTAATAAATATATGTACATGTAAATATGTATTCAGTGATACAACTGCACTGAAAAAGATAACTAGAACGCATACCTAGGATAAGTTTTAATTCACCGTTGAGGTTGCGTCTGCTGCATCAACGACCACTATATCCTTTTCAACTTAAATTGTAGAGATAACGTTTGTCGGTAGATATGTTATGTATGCACACTTGAACTCATCGCAACTCCTCCCTCTGGCCTCATTGTCACCGCGCATTATTCTTGTTGAATCCACACAATTCGAACTCTTAACTTCTGTGCTTTTCTCTACTCAAACGATTCTCATTTAAATCCTACTCTACTGTCCTTTTTAATTAGTCCACTAACCCCTTTTCGAGTGTCATCCTTTCTACCATCCTGCATGCCTGCATCCATAAACTTTTTGTTGTTTCTTTTCTGAATTTGACACCACATCCTTTGCAATGCAACCATCTTCGCTTTAAAGCTTCTCTCTTCGCCCTATTTGTATTTAACGATCCTGAAAACCGTTTTCAAAGGAGCATCCTGCTGGAAAGTGCATCATTCTCTAGTACACACTCAATTGTGTGTTCGTTAAAATAAGAAGAGAGTAGGGGGGATGTAGGATTGTCTAAATCAAGATAGAATCACTCCCACTACCTTTACAAAACCTCACCTACATAATGTCCTATGTAAATACAATCAATACTTGCGAGCATATGGCACTGTAAAACGGTTACACATAATGTAATCTCTTCAAAAAAAAAACAAGGCTGTGGTGCATGGCAAGGATGGCATAACATTTATTCGGTTGTACTCGAAGTCGAACTCGTATATTAAAAAAAATGGAATTGACGTAAATTGCATATCATGTTCTGTTCCAAATCTGGGTTATTCTGAATCTAAAGCTTTTCCAGGACACTGGGGCGCGGTTATATGCAAGTGAATTCATTTATCTCCTTTCGTCTGTAGAAACCTCAGATAGTTTCATACCTACCGTTGCTGTGTGCAGTTGAGTTTTTAATCAAAAGAAAAATATATATTAAATAGAAATGCATAAAATAATAATTAAATTCAGTGTTTGGTTTAAAAAAGTGATTTCAAAAGTAAGGAAACGCTTTGGTATGTTGAATGCTTTCCCAAAAAAAAGGAATTTCTTTATGAAAAAATCTCTTAAGTAATGCAGAAGTTTTGAAATTATTTTTCTCTTATGTTTGCGGCGGCATGTGAACATACTCGCAAAGTAGACGGAGATTAATATTCTCTATTTCATGTTCAACGATGTTTGCGAAATGTTTTGTTGTATTCTTTTTATTTTCGAATATTTAAGTCGATATTTTTTTAGGCGATTTCGAAGGTTGTTTGGAAAATAAATTAAATTTTTTTCTGTTTTGTTCCATTCTGCTTTATTCTGAGTCATTCAGTTAAAATATTTGGATTTGTACTACCACAGTGTTTTGAAATTATATAGTTTTTGAGTACATATATAATGATGTGGTGTTTTGTTGGTAAAATACAAAGTTTTGACAGATTTGTTTTATGTGTTTTGAAAGTGACATTCGTTGTTTTAAAATCAGAATTTGTTACAAAGTTCCAAAATGACAAAACCGAAACACTTATGGGGTCAGCAGTAGTTCTGAGCTTTTGTAAGTTTTCAGTGCAGTGACAGTAGTGACATACCGAAGCACCGTGTGTTGACGGGAGGAAGTGTCTCCCCATTTTGTTTTTTTTTTATATGTTACTTATTTCTGATGACTTTAAGTGCATCATCGAATGCATTTGTAGAAAGAGAAAGAAATCTTAAAAATATTTAGTTTTGCGGTTTGAAATTTGAATCGTGTTCCACCATATTTGGCGTTTAGATAATTGAAAACCAGTGTCACGACTTTTTTTTTAATTTTTGAATGTTATTACATCACTTCAGAGTTTATTATAATAAAATCAGAGATGAAAAGAAAGTAAGTAGTTGAGATGAAGTTTTGTGCATTTTCTTTTTTTTTTTTAATTAACTGCAGTTTATTTTATTTTCTATCACCTGCATCCTGCTAAAATAGGAAGATTCAATGCTAGTTAAAGTGCACGTGAACGTAGATTAATACCAATCGGATTGGAAAGGTGTTTTTCGTTTTTTTTTTTAAACGGGTAGTAACTAAATTCGTGCAAAAATATAGCACACGCACACACAAATGGTTGCGATTACGAGAAGCAGACCCTGGTTCACTCCGAACTGTAGCGCCATCTGAGCCTCCTGAACAGAAATATGTTAAGCAATTTCGTGGCCAAAGTATACAAACACTTATAACAAATAATCCTGTGCATTCTTCCGTTAATCTAAATAATCTAAAAGCCTTTGAAAAAAAAAACGTCTGTCAAGTAAGAAGCACTTTTACTCTTCCAAATTGGTCGGTAAACACTTAAACAGGAGTGGTTTTTTACCATTTGTGAACTCCTGTTTCTGGTTAAAGCTCCTAAGAGTTGTATTATTGTCATAAATGGGCATAACCGACGCAGCTTTCATCGTCTCTGACTTAAGGCCCCGACGCATAAAATCCGTTGGTGCGTTACTGCATCGGTTTTAACGGACAGTTCGATAGTACAGGTGGAGAACTATCGATAGTCAGTGCCATCGATAGTTCTCGAAAGTTGGCTTTTGACTATCGATAATTATCGATTTATATCGATAGTTGTTCCTTTTAAGGGTTACATAAAAAAAAACTGTTGCGACTGTATCCAACAGTCCCGAGCTATGTGTAAACATCACGCGGATGAGGGGAAGTAGAGAAGTAGCGCAAGAGCTTGTGATTAGTTAGAGTTATTATGGAAAAACATTATTTCAACGTATGTAACTACATTCACAAATGAGGTCTAAATAAATAATGTCTTGGAGCAATGACGAAATGCACTCTGATTTTATAAATATAAACAATTTGTTTACACTAAATCTTAATACTTATCAGGATCTCTATCACGAAAAGTAGCTCTTATTTTTTGGAACAAGGTGCCACTGGGACACTAGAGGCCAGTAGGTAGCCATTTTATTCGTAAATAGGTTTTAGGTTTTCTACATGCGAGATTGTTAATAATATCACTGCTGTAGAAAATCCTCTTTCTTTTGACACCTCATTTGTTAGGATTGGTTGAGTGGGAGAGCCGCAAACTGTGATTATGATCATATAATAGAGCGCGCACATGTACTCACACACACACTACTGCAACGATACCCACTGCTGCCCGACTGCTGACAGTGGTCACCACTGAAAGAAAACTGTGGGCGATGCTTTGAATAATTGTTTTGAACATTGCTCAGCTTCAGGACAACACAGGAGGATGTTTTATATCTCAAATGAATCAGGGACACATTTACTAATTTCACCTATTTTTTTGTTTTTCAATCCGATAAGCCAATGTTTCCCAAAGTGGGGTACGCGTACCCCATGGGGGTCGGGAAGGGTTCGGTGGGGGTACGCGCTGCACTGGGCTTTGGCTGCCCCTGGTGCAAGAAGCAGCAACGAACTTTTTCGAATATAGAAAAATAATAAAAGAATTTCATTACTTGTTAATATTGCGTATGTGTGATTCCGTACATTCCCCCACTTCATGGCCCCAACAACAGTGTCACACAAAAAACTTCAGTACATATTAAACCTATACACTTATAGAAATTGGGGTTTTGACGAGTAGGTAGTTTAATAAATGAACATACATTAAAACCTTTGTAAAACATTATTAAAAATAAATAAATAAAACATTGCAAAATTATGAATTAGTTGGAAAGTCGCACTAATTGTCAAGTGCGGTTAAAAAAATAGGTAAAAAATCATATTTTACCTGTTGTGGTTTTTCACAAGTATCATAAGATCTGTGGGCTTTTCAACATACTTCTTAAAGACTTTTTTTTACAATTGTTGCGTTAAAAAAAAAATAATAAAATGGTTTATTTATTACCCATTTTTGTAAAAAAAAAACAACCTGAAAGTCAAAAATTTGCATTGGCAAGATAAATGAAACTGATTTAAAAATAAAATATCTGGAATTCCAAAAAAGATATCAATTTTATTTAAACTCAGTTAAAAAGAGTATTATTTCTTCTAAAATTAAAGTCCTAAATTAAGTTTCTGTAGTAAGTATTAGCGGAAATATTTGTGTTAGTATGGGTCAAGGTATACCCAAGTAGGTATTTTCTTAAATTCTCGATAAATAATGTCCACATTGGAGATAGTCCCTAGCTGTAGAGCAATTTTTTTCTGAGATTATACCCAAGAATAATTTCCTAAAAGCTTGACATTTAACATCATATTAGGTAAGCTTTTCTTACCGAGAGATTGTTTTCGATAGTGAAAACTATCGATTATAATCGATAGTGCAATCGATAGTTCTCCACTTCTACTCGATAGAATACACGCATTCTAATGGAAGGTGGCCCATAACCAACTCATACATATATGAACGTCGACGCAGAAAGTAGATTTACTTTCAACTTTTTTCAGTGCCTTGTGCATTGGGTGTTCACACATTCACGAATTGAAGTTCACACATTCACACATTTTGCTTCATGCATTCACACATTGAGAGTAAGCACTTTCATTTGTGGAGGCATGAGAAATACTTCCAGCGATAGCAAAATATCACCAGCTGTCGTCTCTCAATGTAGGTATGCAACGGATTCTATGGGACGGCTCTTTTCTTCGTGCGTCAACATCAACGTCAACGTTCAACGCAATGACGCCAACGGATTCTATGGGTCGGGACCTTTATGTTGCATGGTCCAACGTCAAAAACATTTCGATTATCGTTAGTCTATATTATTTCCAAAATATTTACGGCCTCTACGTTCGCTCTTAAACTTTTAACAAGCTAGTAATAAATGTTTATCCACTAAACAGCCTTACTAACTAATTTTTACTTAATTTAATCCTTAAAAATTACAAATTAATTTATTTTTAACTCGTATATAGAAAATGCTGGCTTGAATCCTCCTTTGTCGGTGTTCGACCTGTGGAATCACCTCAAACTCCAATCATTGACAATTCAACATTCAGTAATGCATCAGCTGGTGGTCTGAACCACAGTTATCACAATAATTCAACATCGGCAACATCGTCCATCCACTCCAGTATTGGTATCAATAATGTGACAACAGCCGATGGCTTACGAATAAATGGAGTTGGTGGTGAGTCAGCGATACTTATATAATAAAAATGCAAGAAATGAACGTTTTTATATAGACATAAAGAAAATAGTTTAGTAAAATTAGAATCTAGAATTTATATTATATTTTTGTTTATATAATCAATATTTATAAATGTAAAACAAATTATTATTATCAATTATTATTAATCACATACCACACTCTCCCCATATCACTGTCACTTAAAAGTTAAAAGCTTTGTTTTCTTTTTTTTAAATATCCCATCATGTGCTTTAAAGTTTTTAAGAAAATTATTTTTTCATGTAGTCTTATCCCTTAATTTATATAGAAATATATATTTTATTCTTCTATTTTTTTGTTTGTAAAATAGTTTTTAAGTGTTTACCAAAACCCTGATGCAGAGTAATACTTTTGTTTTATTCCTTTTTTTTTAGATTTTATTTTATAAAGGAAAAAAATTCAAGTCCTTCAGTTTGTAGATTGATCAAATTGATTTTATACATATTTAAAAATTGTAAATTACGAACAACTTGAATGTGGAATGCAATTTTATACTTTTTTTTTCTTTTTAATATAATTTTGAAAAATCATTTAACTCACTCATCGCTAAGTGGCGCTTCGGATCATTGAAATTACCAACACCAAAAAAAAAGGAAATCCTCGCAATAAACTAAAAGAACGAAAATCATAAAAATAAATAACAAAAAACCAAAATCATATAACAAATTGGGAATATTGCTCCCTATTCCACAAAGCTACAAATTCTTGTGAATTTTTATTCCTTTTTTTGTTTTTTTTTTATTTTTATTTTTTTAATTTGTTTGTTTAGTTAAAAAGTAAAAGTTTTTTCAAAGAATTTGTGCTTCTATCGAATGATTTTCGTTTTAACCATTTCTCATTAATTTTCACATTTATTTTACCATCCCAAAGGAAAACCAAAACCAAAAAAAAAAAAAGAAAAAGTGGATGAATTTTCTAGTTTGCGCGCGCGATGGTAAATTAGAGAAATTCACCGGAAAAAAAACAAATTCGAACTCATCTCTTTACATTTTCGTACAGCACCACCGTTTTTATCCATAGCAAAAATTTATTTCACCGAAAATGCCTTTTTTAGGAAATGAAAAAAATAAATAAAGAAAGAAAGAAAATCACTAAAACCCCAATGTAGACAAATTGCATTTTAAATTCAACGACAGAGAATTTCAAATTTCAAACGAACAAACAAAAAAGAAAAGAAGGAAAACAACAACTTTGACTAATTCATTTATAATTTTAATTTTTATTAAAAACTTATATAATTATTTTTTATCGATATTATTTATTAGTGCTTAAAAGAAAAATTTTAACTGAACGATGATTATGATAACGAAACTAATTTAGTTCTTTTATAAGGAGAATTTTATTTGATGAATAAATGTAAATGTTTTTTATTATGTATACAAAACTTTTTGTTTGTTTTTTTTATTTGTTTCTTTAGGCTTGTCCAGACCGAACGAAATATTTCAGAAACATTGTTTAAAAAATGTTTCCTAATTGTTCCCATTTGATTCAGAAACAAATCAGAAACATTTCAAAAATGTTTCTGAAATATTTCGTTTGGTGTTTACGCTGATGAAAGACTTCTGAAATGTTTTTGAAATGTTTCTGAAATGTTTTTTCTTTCGCATTCGCATCGGAAAATTACTTTTGTTTCTCGGGCAGAAAGTTCGGTTTTTTGTGAAGATAAAAATGAAAACGTCAAGAAAGACGTAGAGTAATTAGGATAAAATTATTTTAATTAATTTTCTGATACATTTCGAGCTCTGCTTAGCCTTTGTATACAGTAGAAATCGGTTATAACAACACCTGATATAGCAGGACCTTCAGAATAGCTAGAGGCCAGTGGCTTCTACACGATTTTATGAGTTGTTCGATGTACATAAGCAATTGTGCATTTTTAGACACCCGAGTGTCGCAATTCGAATAAATCGACTAAAGCATTCAGATATGTAAATATTTCATAAAGGAACTGAGGTTATTTACACTCAAAGCTGTTTTTTTATGATGTAAGATAGGTAGCATGAAGGTCAGAGATTTCGAACACTGTCTCTGCATCCTGTTGTAGTGCCACTTCTTTGGAAGCTAAATCTCTAAATGCATGTTGACTTAACGCAGGCTCAAATATTAAGACGTCTGAAAGTGAGTAACTGACTTCCATTAGGTACATGGCCTGTTTGCTGTTTTACAACTAAAGTTTTGTATCTGTCGTTATGTGGTGACATTTTGATCGTTTACCAAATCAACGTTCTTTAAGCCTGAGTAAATGTAAAAGTAACAATGAACTGCTCAAAGCCTGGCTTTTACAATAAATCATATATCGATCTATGAACAGCTGTCATATCTGCAAACAAGTAGCAAATATGACAAGATAAGTGCCAATTTTTAAAAGCAGGATGGACATCTTCTCGTTCGTGTTAAAATAAGGCTACGTACATGTTTTTTATTTATTTCATAGTCTCGTAAATTTGTCTACAATTAAATTTCAAACTATTCTCAAAGATTATGATGCTATTGCTTAGGTTCTATGTTGCATATTTAATTGGCAATTATTCAAAGTTAATATTGTTGATCAATCAAACAACATTCCAAATTAGTTTGTCTCTCGTATCCAACCCACAGCGCGAACATTTCCTACCACAATTGAAATGCAATTTGTCCATCTGTGCATATAAACAACTTTTAAGCAACTCATGTGTTCCTAAATACAGTCGAGAAACCTGATCATAGCAATGGTAAAAAAATGGTTATTGAGAGCCGTCCAAAGCACACTGTTTTTAGAGATACGGCCTTTACAGCCAACATCGATGTATTGTTATAACTGATTTCTTCTGTATACATAGGCTAAGCACAGCACGAAATGTGTCAGAAAATTATTTACAATATTTACTCCATGCCTTTCTTGACATTTCCATGTTTATCTTCACAAATAAAAAACATTTCAGAAACTTTTCAAAAACATTTCAGAAATGTTTCATTAGCGTACACACCAAAAGAAACATTTCAGAAACATTTCAAAAATGTTTTTTTGTTTCTGAAATGTTTTTAAAATGTGTCTAGATATTTCTGAAATGTTTTTGAAATGTTTCGTTCAATCTGGACACACCTTTTGAGTTTTTTCGATTTGTACAGAGCTTTGTCTGGCAATTTTGTTGTGAATTTGACTACTGGAACCTAGATCCTGTGGCTTCCATGCGCCGACAGTAACTGAACGAAATAAAGATCAGTTAAGCCGTGCCCAAAAAAGGCTAAAAAAAAAAATGGAAGCCAAGTCAATGAGTATAAAAAAGGTCTTGTGCTTTACTCTTGTTGACTCCACAGAAGTCGTTCATGGAAATGGAATAACGGTTGATTTTTTTTTATTTTTCGATTTTGAGTTATATGTACATCTTATGATTTCTTTTACGCATCACTTAAACGTAAAATAAATTTCAGCATGGCTTCGTAGAAGAAAAAAAAAACATACTTTCTGCTTATTCTTCTAAAAATAACTGCTTTGCACTAATCCATATTAGAAATCTAAAACTAATAAATAATAATAAAAAAAAAAAAAACACAAAAGAAAACTTCAAATTCTCCAAACACTTGTAATTGCGTCTTCAGCAGCACACATAAAGTCTCCACATGACGTGAAAACGAAAAATTCAAACCACAAATTGAAAATTTACTCTGTAACCGTTTTAAGAAAACAAAATTTTAGGGCGAAAAAAAACATATAATTTTTTTGTTTGTTTCAAAGTATTAGAGCCCGCGATGGTAGTAAATCAGGTAAAGTATAAATATTTGACTATTCAAACTTTTTACACAAATTAGTTCCAAAAGCAACCAGTACCCAGTAATACACTTTCACAGTGCTAAAACATGCTAAACAACGTAATTTAATAAAGGGAAAAAAATACATAAAAGTGACTTTACAAGCTTCTCGCTAAATATTCTCTGCAGTGTGTTCGCCCAACAAGCTTAGCCATTTTGCAAATGTTCTATTCCATTTTTTAATTTGTTTATATGTCTGTATATTCTTTTTTTTATTTTGAAATGTTTAACTGTTTGTTCTTGTTTGTTTCATCAAAGAAAAACATTAAAAGTTTTGTATGTGCTAAATATATTCATCGTTAAGTTGATAATGCAGTTTATCGTGTTGTTTTGTTTTCGAAGAATGTACCCGATAAAAGGTCTAATCCTCTAACAGGCAAATTAAAATAATAACGGAAAGTAAACCAGAATTTTTGTTTAGGTGAGATATTAGTTTAAGAACCATGAATTTAGTAACGAAGTAAAAAAAAACTATTATTTGAGCGACCAGATAAATAAATTGGAAGACGGCCCCAAGCCTTACACGTTTTAGCCAAAAATTAATGAATGAGAGTTGGGCAAACTAGTTCACTTCACTGAAGTAGTTCAGTAGTTCTTTTAGCTCAGTAGTTCTATTAGTTCAGTCTCAGCTTCACCATTCACCTCTCACTTACCACCATCAGCTGAACTTATGAGTGAGTTGTGAAACACAGACACAATATACATACATATTCATCTCATCTCTCATACTCATCCAAAAGGTACCCAGTAGGAAATTACTGCTTACTGAATCGATTCTGTAAGTGCTGAATGGTAGCTACCAGCGCTTATTTTCCTTATTACAGAATCGATTACATTTACATGGGGATGTCCCAGTGTGGTAAGCACTTACCAATTGGCTTACCGGTAATCGCTTATTTCCGCGGTGAATGATAATTGCTGAAAACATTAATTACTACATCCTGGCGTGTAAGCGCTTACAATTTGGCTTATAGGGAATCAGTTAACTTAGCAGTTAAAGTTAGTTATTGAAAACATTAGCTACTACATCCTGGCGGGTAAGCAATCACTTACATTCTTAAATGAATGTAATTATCATTAGTTGTTATTAATACTTAAATGTACTGGCACCGCTCAGTACAAAACTTCAAATGATGCCGCATCGAAAAAATTCCTGACGGAGTTGGTCACGATTGTATTTGTCTGCATCGAATAACTGTATTTTCATTCCAAAAATGCTTTTGAGAGAAAAACATCTTACAAATGTAACGCCTGGTAAGCGAATAAGTAATGACATCGATGTAAAATTTTATATAAAATTTTTGATGCGTTACATATTCGCTTACTAGACGTTACTTTTGGTATGATCTTACATTTTCAATATTTTCTTTGCACTTACCATGGAAGCAATTACAACTTTTTCCACTGGGCGTCATCTGTATTGTATGTTTGTGTTTCACAACTCACTAGTTCAGATCCAGATTCGGATGAGAGGTGAGCCGTTGAACTACTAAACTAAAGATATCTGAACTAGTTCATTTAGTTCACCAAAGTGAGCCGATCTTTTGAACGGCTCCTTCAGGAGTTACACAACTCTATAAAATAGCACAAATAAAGATCACATTTCGAGCAAATGCAATGTGTTTGCGATGGTTTGCAAAGTTTGCATTTTTATTACCTCCATCTTTGTCAATCCATATTGAAAAGTCGGTATTGTCATACCTTATATCAGCAACAGGAGGTTTTGCCCTCTGGCTTATGCCAGAACTAGTACTGTGCTCTTCTCTTATGTGGAAGGCTGTCCAACTGAACGTATTTCCTTATAAGACTAAGACACAAGACCTGCAGCTATGTATATCTTCACTAAATTTAGGCAGCTTCAGCAACTTTTCGTCTGTATACAAAATGTACCTTACTTATGCATTAGTAGCAGCCATGCCAACCAAATGATAAAAAAAATGCTTATCATTGGGTCTCTAATTTTGAGTCGAATATGATATCCACCACAAAGACCATCCATTAGGTAGACTGTTATAATCATGTATAATTTGTGGGCAGGTAACTTATTTTTCTTTCGATCGTAACGCGATGGTTTATTTTGATGATTAGATGAAAATTGCTCAATACCAACATACATACAATATATTGATGATAATCTGGCCCTCCATAAAGCAGTATTTAGGTATGCCAATGCCATATGCGATACCTAAATTTTGAACTGAATCTCTTCTGTCTTCTTTGACATATTTATCCAAAGGAAACTTACATTTTAGAATACTGTTTGTTCTGATTATTCCTAAAGCATATAAGCCTCTTCCACGCAAATATACGTACCAATACTTGTTTCTGGAGAGTTCTTTTCATTACAAATTGGTCATCTTCAGGTGATATTTCCTTTGGAATGTAATCTGGATCATCGAGTTCATCATCATTAAAATCATCTTCGTCTGAATCTATTTGGAACAAATCCATGAAATCTTATGTCTCTTCATCAGACTTTTTGGATGTAAGTATGTGCATATGTACAGTGAAACCTTGGTAAGTTGGCCGCCTACGGAGCAGAAACTTTTGGCCAACTTATGTAGGTACTTAACTTTAGTTAAATATAGTTAAATATTGGTCAACTTCGTCAGGTGGCCAACTTACACACCAAATGATCAATAACTGTCACTGTCTTGTCACACAAAATGTACTTTTCTTGACAAACGTATCAGCCTTAAACTTTCAGACTAGTAAAATTATGAAATTACGTATTTCCAAATATTGCTTGAGAGCGAAATGTTTTTTGATTCCAATTGAGGTTTATGTAATAGTTGCCTCAGGGCAGCCTCACTTGTTAGAGAACACATTTAAGCACAGGGCATATTATATTTTTATTTCGCTTTAGTAAAGTTTTAGGAAATATTGCACTTGAAACAGGACAGAAAATGACTGTTCCCAAATTTGTTTCGGTTTGCTTATCCAACAATGAACGACTTTCATATGGAGATGCTACGTGTCAAGAAGATAGCAATGCCACATTTTGATAGTATGACTGACAGCTAAGCAGCAATAAAAGCGAGCTTATGCCACAGAATATTGTTTAGAACTGCATCAAAGAACTAAAGAAACAAATTAAAGCCATTTAACAGCAAAGCACCAACTGTCAGATTTCGGCAGACAAACAGCAAATCTGTAGCTTTCCTAGGAAGTATGATCACTGCTCTGCATCCAAATGCAAGAAAACACCTTACAGGTGGAAATTATCTGAGATGCTGATGCCAGAGTTTCAGACCCCAAACATTTAAATCTTAATATTACAGCGGCCTTGAAACATAACCTAAGAATAGTGCCTAGAGCCGACATTAGTTCTAGCCGGCACTGAATAAAAAAGCAGGCTATAACTTGTCGTTATTCATAAACACATTTTTGCCTATGTACATATAGTTAGTATCGACTTTAGAGTGTTATTATAAAGTGATTTGAACGAAGAAACGTCTAAATATTATATGAAAAATTTAAGAGTCGCTTAAAGCCGACTCCAATTATTTAAAGTGACGTTTGGCTCATTTTAAATTTCGGCTTTGAGCAAAGTGAATAGTAAAAAGTCTATTTTAAGTTATGTAGGTGAATAAATTCTTTTAATGTTGGCTTTATCTGACTATGAATTTGCGTCAATATTGTTACTTTCTATTAGAACTCTTCAAACATTTTCGAAAAATGGGTTTGTAAATCACCGTCAAATGTCGCGTCGGCTACGCAGGTCTTAGGTACATGTTTAAACTGCATTACCGATATCATGATCCGCCATTAGTTTTCATTTAAATAAAACAGAATTAGCTTTTTGTTATAATTTGTTTATGTAACAATATTTGTACATTTCTGTTTGATTATGTGTCCGTTATTTATTCACACTTTCATCACATTTTGTCTATATATATGCGCCATCCAACATATTGACATTTTTTGGAACATTTTTATTAGCCTAATTAAACCTAATATTGTTGCTTTTTACTATAAAGGAAATATATATAAATCTATACTCGTTTTATATTTTTTAATAAAAAAAATTCAATTGAAATCTTAATGTTCAAATCCGTTAACATTGCTTCAAAGCTCCTACATACGTTCTCAATGCCGCCATTTTTTTTTTTTTTTTTAAATCAAAAAAATTAACGTAAAAATCATTTGTTTTTTAAAGTGAGGTCAGCTCATTCTTTATAAACCCATCCATCTCTCTCTTTTTTGCATTTTTTTTTTAAATTTCCCTTAGCGCCAGAACGTACGATGAGCTCAGCATCGCTAGAAGATGTATTAGCCTCACTATTGGGATTACCAACGACGCAGGTGCCGGCCACCAATGATACATATAGGTCCACAGGTATGAACCTGTAAGTTTTGTGCCAAAAAACAGACAACAAAAGAATAAAAAAAAAAAACATACTTTTTCGTTACATTTTCTTTATGTACTTTTTGTTTCCTTCTGTTTTTAAATTTTTACTTTCTCTGTCCAAAAAGAAACAGTAAAAAACATTAAAAGACGAGACATGTTTTTCTTAGTTTATCTATAGATGTGTGTATGTGTGTTTGTTTTTTCCGTGTATTAATGAGCTGCGGCTCCGCGTGGTAAGGTCAAATTTGATTTCTGCACAATCGCCAACTCCATGAGTTGGGGAGTAAATCAAATCTGCCCTGCCACCGCCAGCTTTTCTTGTAGTAAACCACCCAAAAAAAAAAGAAGACGCAATTACAACATTTCAAGCCAACAATCCAACTAAATTTTTAGTTTTCTTATTTTTGCTGTTGATTAGTTTGCGTGTGATACCTTGGTGTGCTGACCAGGGGGCGCTGGCTGCATGTTCAGAGCTCCACCACTATCAATCTCTTCTTTTTTTTCTTCCTTCTGTACTTCTTACCCATCGCATTTAGATAACAAAATGAATTTTTTTCTATTTTTTATGGTCTCCGCGTTTGTTTTCGGAAACTTTTTTCTCTTGTCTACTTCCAGGCGATACAGCTAATGAGGCTGCCAATCACCGCATGCCATCGTCCACATCACCGAGCAGCTTACAAGTAGTCGATCAGCAGGCTCGCTTCCGCCGTCGCAGTGAAGGTGATGCACAGCGTCAGCAACAACAGAAACAACAACAGCAACAGCAGCAGCCTCCGCAGTCCCAGAATAACCAAAACTCCAGCACCAACAAGCCCCCGACAACAGTTAACAACCACCACACCGATTCGGCCCAGATACCCCGAAGAGTCAGCCTGGACTCAACCGAATCGAAAACCACGTCCGAGTTGCAGATCAAATGCCGTAACACCAAGTGCGACCAGGCCGCCACCCCAGTAGATGCCAAAAAGTTCTACAAGAGCTGTCACAACTGTTCCCATCTCTACTGCTCGCGCGAGTGTCGACGCGCGCACTGGGACAAACATCGCAAGGCCTGCCTACACTCACGAGCGTCCAACCTCTGCCGGCAAGTCCTATCCGCCTGCAAAGATGACGTTGACACCCAGCGCCATCTGAGCTTGTTGGCCCGTAAAGGCTTTCTCTCTCAAGGTCGTGGTGTAGTGCGGGCACTCTTCCGCAGCGCCGAATCAGCTGAGGGCTTCATCAAGAATGGTTTCCAGTGCATGGGTGAGGCGTCTTACGTTCGTTGGCCTGACCTGATGCCAGCCGAGATGGGATTGGAACTGTACTCGGAACTTCTCAAACTAAGTACCGAGTATAAGCCCGATTCTAAGATGCTTATATACGTAGCGATTTGTGTTGTCTCCGAAGCTCCTGGAACCGCCACTGCACCGGTGAAATGGGAACGCCAGTTGGTGTCGCGTTGTGCCAAATTGAAACTGTGCAAATCCATCCTAACCGAATTGGAACAATCCCAGCAACAGATTGTTATCGTGCCAGAACCAGCGACGGACATACTAATTCTAACATTTAATCCAGCAAAACGTTCCACTCCATCTCAGCGCGAGGTCATCCTAACGAATATTCTGACAATTCTAAATCGACGTGGTGTTATCCTGCGAAAGCATTATCCTGAGATCTACCAACGACTGCAGACCTACGCTGATGGTCAGACAGACCGATTTAATGCGGTCACCTTACATCCAAGAGACTCACAAACGGGACAAGGCTTTGTTTGCATAATTATGCCATTGCAGAGTGATAGTGAAATTATTAAGATGCCATGTTCCGATAACGGCAATAAAGTCAATACGATCGATGTGGGCGAGGAATTCATGGAGAGTTGATTAAACTTGTAAGGTGCGGACCACAGGCACCACACTTTCTCAGAAACCACTTCGATATTCTTTAAGAAATGATTTTTCCCTAAAAAAATTGATTTGCCTTCCTGATAAAAAACCAAAAAAAATCAACGGTAAAACATTTAGTTAAGATGATTCCCAGAGTTGCCATCTTGAAATCCTGTCTGACTTCATTTTGTACGCAGAAATAAGTAAGACATCCCGTTAACTACGTGTTTTTACTTCGTCTAATATAAATTTGTAGTTCTGTTTTCTTGATTTGAGTCGGCTTGCCTGCATTTCGGCGATGGCAACAGTTCTTACCTTGACTTAAATCGTACCACAGTTGTGTCACTCTCATTCCCTACAAGAATAGTGGTCTACGTAAGTAACTTTTAAAGCACAGAAGTCATCTCTGAAGTCTAAAACTGAAGTCGATTTGTTGCTTATAATACTCAAAGACTTTCCAATTATCTTAGGTTATGTTCTTCTTTAGGTGGGACTACAGTTCGGGGTGAACCAGAGCCTGCTTCTCGCAACCATTTGCGTCTGCGTGTTATATTTTTGGACGTTTGGAAGGGACCTACAGTTTTTTGCCGACTCCAAACGGCGAGTTGAGAAGCTTCTCATGACAGGTGATACTCTTTGACTGCTTGTCAGACATTAGGTTGGGTTAGGTTAGGTTTTTAACCGATGTTTCGGCAATTAAGGCCAACAATTTTTCTGCCTTCATTGGTTCAGAAGAGCGATGCATATTATCGATATCTACAACTATCATCGTGCAAGGCTACATCCTTGGGAATATTCGTTTGTTCCTCATCATTTTTATAATTAAACTCTTATTCTTTCAGTGCTTTAGTTAGACGATTAGAGCATTTGATTTCAGACAATGCAATCATTTCTTTCGAAACAATTCTCCTTTGTAGTTTAACAGCTATTAAGCGTTGAAAACAATTAAAACTCTTCATTTCCAAGCTCTTATTTCCTATTGTAAGAGCTTAGATCACTTACAGTTTTGTGCCGCCATTTTTTAGCTTCAGTCACTGTTGACAGTTCTACTCAGAACACAAATGTAAACTCTAGAGCGCTCAATTTAGGTCAGGTTAAATTGGGTTAGTGGATTAACGCTAAAGTGGGGCATCCATGGTCGGATCTATCGGCTGATATGCTTGACTCCACCGTCCGCTCCCAAAATATCAACTGCTTGATTTTCATCCGACTGTCGCATCGGGCAAACAATGGCATCCACTGTCAGATTTGTCTGACAGACTTCAATCCTTGACAGATTTGTTGCACCGAGTGTGGGGGGCTATAAAGCTCCATTTTGATGCCCATGAAATGTGGTTTCCTTATTCGTTGAAGAAATGTGGGGTATCTTCTCATTTTCAGCATTTGCTCACCTTCGTCGTATATCTATATTTCTCTTCAAAGTTAAAACGAATGTACACACTAGGTCTGTTCCCGGACTGTCCAAAACAGCGCAAAACTACGAAAATCAGTCAAATCCTGTTCCAGTACGAAGATTTTTGGTAGTTTTCGACACAGAAGAGAGCGCTAACAAGAGAGTAAGAAATTTCCCCATGCTGCCGACTTTAGCCCAAGAAATTTCTTTGGGCAGCTTTATGAAACTGTCAAATCTGTTAAACGTCATATATTTTTCGTTTTTTGTTGTTAATGCGTTCCTGTACTTTTCCCTCACTCTGACAGATTTTGTTGTTGTTGTTTTCAGACCCTCTCTTCCTGTGTTTGCTTTTGGATGACCAAATTTGTACACTCACAATCGAGCAAAAACAAAGATGGCCGCTGATAGTCATGCAGTAGCAAAAATTTATGTGAGCATCATTTTTGAGTGTCCCTCCAAATGTCTAGCGTTATCAGTTTTCCGTGTTATCCTTCAAAACCGTGTGTTCGCCCTTTTATGGATTGTCTTTTGTATTTACTGACAGCTCGTGTTTAAGGTTCGTGGTTCTAGTTATTTTTTTGACTTTACCTTATTCTTAAACGCTATTATTCTGAGTCTTGAGTAAAGTGACTCAAGTTCAATCACCATAACGTTGGACAAAAGTCAAATCTGCTACTAAAATTCAATGAAGTCATAAATCTGGAATTCAAGTCGAAAATTGAGACAAGTTTGTCTTACGAGCGATGATAGACTTACTTACTTACTTAGGTGGCGCTACAGTCCGGGGTGGACCAAGGCCTCAACCAACAACCTCTTCCAGCTAGCCCGATTCTTAGCTAACCGCCTCCAGTTGCACACTTCAAGTTGGTTGAGGTCTTGTTCTACTTGTGCGCGCCACCTTAGGCGAGGTTGTCCTCTGCTGCGCTGACCCTCCGGGTAACAGTCGAATATTCTCGAGCCGGAGCGTTGATGTCCATACGCTCTACAAGTCCTAGCCATCTTAGATGACCAATGTGCAGTTTTGACCAGGATGATGTTGCTGTACAGCTCGTAGAGTTCATAGTTGAATCTTCTCCTCCAGAAACCGTCAACGCAAGCGGGACCGAATATCTTACGCAGGATTTTTCTCTCGAAACGAGCAAGGATATCTTCATCCGCTTTCGATAAAGTCCATGCTTCAGCTCCATATAGCAGGACTGGGGTGATACTACTCAATTGCCTTCTTAGCCCAAAGAAACAGCGGTTGGCAAGAGTAATCCTTCGTTTGAGCGATGATGAACTACGAAATTTCGAACCAATAAGCTGATTCGTGGTCAACCATTATAAAATGCGAGATAGTCCTTTGTTACTGTTTCCTTTCGATTGCACAGACTGTGTGAGGTTTTTGCTTAGTCACAGAATGAATGTTGCAGACTCTGATGCATGTTCTGTCGATGTCAACTCGTATTTGTATCTACTCCACCAACACAAATGGGCTACAAAAATTTCTAGGACATGTATCTTTCGAACCAGCTACGGCTATTTTTATTCGTATTTGATCAATGCTGCCCGGGGTTCAATCCCAGCAAAACAACTAAAAGTTTTTTCACGGCGCCACCTCTTTCAAAAGTCTGACAGGCAATCAGTGAGTATCATTTGTCAACGAGCTTGTCGACTCTCCGTTCGGAGTCGGCACAAAACTGTTGGTCCCTTCCATTCGTGCAAAAATATAACAAACACACACAAAGGGTTGCGAGAAGTAGGCTCTGGTTCACCCCGAGCTGTAGCGCCATCTTAAGTAAAATTCTTGTCCATATTGGGATATTGGGATGATGACTGTCTTAAGAAGGCTTGGTTAGTAAGCCAACGCAAAGAAACATCAACAGATAAGAGTAATTCTTCGCTTGATCTCTTTGGATGTTGATGTCCTTTTCAGAAGACATATTATTTTGCCTCGTTTACTGGTAAACTACAGAAATACATATTTTACTTTCTTGCCTGAGTTTTTGACGCTGTTGAAACTTCCTTTGTACACTTTCAGTTCCATTGAAAGGGGGCTTTAAAGTAGCTTTGCCCGGGATGCACCTAGGTTGGTATTTCTAGAAAATTTATTGAATTTTAAATTCTTTTTGTAGTTCACATGAACATTCACGCTATTTGTAATTTTCACTTCACTTGAAAAAGCTAGTATTTCATACCGTATTGCTACTTTCACCACCCACTCGTTTCCATCTAATCTCTTGGAAATATATTAAAATAATTGGATAAGATTATCTCTTAAAGAATATCGATTAAAACACCAAACAAATAAACCAAAATAATTATATATAAAAAAATTAAATTAAATTTATAACTCAAAAAGTCCTCGTGTATAATCAGTTATAAATAATCATCAAGCTAAAGAAAAAGAGTGTTTTTTACTAAAATTAATAAATAATTTCATATGCCTTAATATTTATTAAAGTTTTCTTGTTTTAAACTTAGTTACATTATATACTGTTAAACAAGAAAAAATATCCTAAAAAAAGATTTGTTAATATTACGTACAACATGAAACATTTCATTTATCTTTACAATAAGAAGAAAAACAACAACAACAAATAATGCTTTAATCCTTTTGTTATAGCAAAAATAAAACAAAATAAGAAAACGTGTGTTACATGTAAAGTTGTTTGTTTTTTTCTCATTAAGCTTAATATTAAACAAAATTTTACAAAATAATTTCTATTTACAAAAAAAAAAAATAATAACTCGTATAGGTAAAATATTTATTTAAAATTTATTTGAAAAATTAAAAAAACGTAATGCTTAGCAAAATTTTAGAAAAATAAAATCGAATTAACATAACTATTGTCAGCCAATGATCAAAATACATCAAATTCCTGAGTGTAACTAATAATTATTTATAAGAAGCTTAAATCAACAACAAATCATAACAATTTTGAAATTGCTTGAAAAAAGACATATAAATATATATAAATAAATTATATTTAGTAAATGTAAAGAGAAATAAAAAAAAAAAACTATAATTTTTTTTGCAATCATTTTAATGTTAAATATAAAAACAAAACTTTTCAAATAAACTAGGTACATCAAATGAATCGGTTCAACAAATAACAAAAAAAAAACAACATCAAACGTAGGTTATAATGTAAACAATAAATATTTATATAGTTAAAATATTATTAATTAATTATTTAGAAGGAAAACAATACAAAACAGTGTAAAGACAGAAAAATAATTTTTAAATATATTATTAAAGCATAATTATACAATTTTACTTAGCATTTTATTTATTTTTAATGGAATAACTAATAAATGGATTATTAAAGTAATTTTTTTTTTATTAGTACATATATGCAATATTTTTATTTATAAAGAAAAAAACAAAAATAAACTTTTTATGGAATGAAATGAAGGAGTACAAGTGAAGGCGCTTCAAATAAACTTATGTGTAAACTAAAAGTGGATTGTTTTTTTGTTTATTTAATTAGGGCCGGTGCTGCCAACTCTAGAAAACGAGGAAATATAATACCGTCAATTGTTGTATCACTTTTTTTTTAGATTCTGACCCGCCAGTTGCGGAGGCCACCGCGACCTAAAAAGATCTATTGTTCCGCAAAGTCAATTTAGGAAACCAGAAGAGTTTCAACTCTTTTGATGAAATTGAGGTTCTCACTGGTGGAGACTTTACGATTTTCCATGGGAGTAAGGAAATGTTGTCTCCTGAGGGCACATAGTGCCATGTAGTCACATAAAATATGCTCCGCAGTTTCGTCGTTTTCCATGCAGAGACGACATTCAGTTTCCTGAAGGAGACCTATTTTGTTTATGTTTATCCATCGAAATTCATAGCGAAAATGGTCAACTTTAATTGACTGCTATATTCTTGTTTCAAAGGCAACGAAAAAATTAAACATTTTATAAATGGTATATAAATAGTAAAGGGTGATTTTTTAAGAGGTTGAGAACTTTTTTTAAAAAAAAAAACACAAAAAATTCGAAAAAATGAATGAAAAATTTATTTGAATCGATAGTTTGAACCTTGCAATTTAATGTTTAAAGATAATTTCATGCAAATGTTGACCGCGGCTGCGTCTCAGGTAGCCCATCCGCTGAGTCCAATTTTGGCATACTCTTTCACACATATCGGCCGGTATCTCACGAATGAATGCATGGATGTTGGCTTCCAGTGCGTCAATCGAAGCGGGCTTGTCCCTATAGACATTAGCCTTGACATACCCCCACAAAAAATAATCTAATGGTGTCAAATCGCACGATCTAGGCGGCCAATTGACCGGCCCGAAACGTGAAATTAACTTCACCAAACTCCAACACCAAATTCGGCGTTGTGGTAGGTCGGCTGGCTTTAGTTCTTGCACCAGCTGTATCTTAAAAGGATTTACGCCCAAATCCTTCCGCAAAATTTTCCACGTAGTGCTGTAACAAAGGCCTAACTGCTGGGAACGGCGCCGAATCGACATTTCGCGGTCTTCTGTCACACTAGCTGATACGGCCGCAATATTTTCTTCACTACGCACAGTACGTAAACGTGTTGGTGGTTTAATGTCCAACAAAGTAAATTTGGTGCGAAATTTGGTCACAATCTTCCGAATAGACTGCTCAGAAGGTCGAGAATGCCGATCATAAAATGGAAGCAGCGCGCGATGAACATTTCGAACCGAGCACGAATTTTGATAGTAAAATTCAATAATTTGCAAGCGTTGTTCATTTGTAAGACGATCCATGGTTAAATTGCAAACCAAACTGAAGCTGTTTGACAGTGACACAAGGTACTAAACACACGTCAGCTGTCAAAACCAGTGTTGCCAAAACCAAACCAGCTAAAAAATCACCCTTTAGAAATAAAGGGTGATTTTTTAAGAGGTTGAGAACTTTTTTTAAAAAAAAACACAAAAAATTCGAAAAAATGAATGAAATATTTATTTGAATCGATAGTTTGAACCTTGCAATTTAATGTTTAAAGATAATTTCATGCAAATGTTGACCGCGGCTGCGTCTCAGGTAGCCCATCCGCTGAGTCCAATTTTGGCATACTCTTTCACACATATCGGCCGGTATCTCACGAATGAATGCATGGATGTTGGCTTCCAGTGCGTCAATCGAAGCGGGCTTGTCCCTATAGACATTAGCCTTGACATACCCCCACAAAAAATAATCTAATGGTGTCAAATCGCACGATCTAGGCGGCCAATTGACCGGCCCGAAACGTGAAATTAACTGTTCACCAAACTCGCCTCGCAATTGCGCCATTGTTTCGCGTGCTGTGTGGCATATGGCACCGTCTTGTTGAAACCACATATCATGCAAGTCAAGAACTTCCATTTCGGGCAAAAAAAAGTTTGTTATCATCGCTCGGTAGCGTTCACCATTGACAGTATCGACATTTCGCGGTCTTCTGTCACACTAGCTGATACGGCCGCAATATTTTCTTCACTACGCACAGTACGTAAACGTGTTGGTGGTTTAATGTCCAACAAAGTAAATTTGGTGCGAAATTTGGTCACAATCTTCCGAATAGACTGCTCAGAAGGTCGAGAATGCCGATCATAAAATGGAAGCAGCGCGCGATGAACATTTCGAACCGAGCACGAATTTTGATAGTAAAATTCAATAATTTGCAAGCGTTGTTCATTTGTAAGACGATCCATGGTTAAATTGCAAACCAAACTGAAGCTGTTTGACAGTGACACAAGGTACTAAACACACGTCAGCTGTCAAAACCAGTGTTGCCAAAACCAAACCAGCTAAAAAATCACCCTTTATAAACAAGCTAAAATCAGCCTCAAGAACATGTTTTCTAATCATGATGAACGTTAGATTGTCACCTTATCCGAAGAAAATCCATTGCTGAGCGCACCAAATCTAAGAGATATGGTGGAAAAGCATCTGAAGATTAATTGCAATGCTGAAACTATTCGCACTTATCCAGGTAGATCTGGATGAAATGGTAGAATTGCAAGGAAGAAGCCATTCATTAGCCAGACGAACAAAAGGGTTCAATTGGAGTTCACTCAGAACCACATAATGAAAGATTTTTTTTGTTTTGGAAAAGCGTTTTAACTACGTTTTTTTTAACTAGCGTTTTAACTACGGATTGGAGCAAACATAACCATTTTGGATCAGATGGAAGGGTAAACGTTTAGAGAAAGCCGAATAAAGAGATGAATCCTGCAGTTAAGCACGACAGTGGTCATCCTATGGTCTGGCGTGGAGGATCAGCATCTTGGGCTGGTAGCTTAAATTTTATTGAAGGGATAAATATCAATGGCGCAAATTCATAGTCAGATAGAGCCGACGATAAAAGAATTTATTTACCTACATAACCTAAAATATACTTTTTGCTATTCATAGTCACTTATAGCCGGCTCGAAATTTAAAATGACTCAAACGTCATTTTAAATAATTAGAGTCGCCTATAAATTTCTCATATAAAATTTTGACGTTTGGGTTTGTTCGTTCAAATCACTTTACAAAAACATACCAAAGTCGATACTAACTAATACACAGGCAAAAATGTGTTTATGAATAACGAAAAGTTATAGCCGGCTTTTTTATTTTTAGCCGGATGTAACTTTGGTCGGCTATAGGCACTATTCATGGGCTGACTATGAATTTGCGCCAATATTTAGATAGGTATGTATTTGCAAAACTATTTAAAACAATATCCTGAAAATTAAAGATAGATTTATGGAATTAAAGATACTTTTCTGCTCAATCAAGACAAATGGTCCGAAGCACTCGGCTGGAAGTATACGGGACTAGATGTCGTACCATTGTCTAAGAGTGATCAAGACCCCACCATAATCAGCGTATTTTATGGTAGTTGAAAATTGATGGCAAAAATTGGAAATTGAAATTCGAAAACATGAAATTTCCGATGAAAATGATTTAGAAAGAGTGTTATTGGAGGAATGGTAAAAATTAGTCCCGACTATACCAACAAACTTGTAGAACTAGTTCCAAATCGTCTTAAATCAGTTATAAAACAAATAGTATGCCCGAAACAGTACTAAATATCGAAATATTTACGCTTCTTTGACAAGTTTTAGAACTTAAATGTGAGATGAAATTTGATTTCTTATTTGTTTTTTTCCTATTACATATATTTATGTTTTTGTAATTGAATGTTTAAATTGTTTGTTGTTTTGAAAGAAGAATATAAAAGTTAATTGAACCTGAATATTTTCAATTTTTATTTCTCTTAAGTTCGTAGAGTTTTTTGATGAAGATTAAGTTGGTTCGAGGTGGACCATTTTCACTGTGAGCCACTGTAGGTGTTTTATGGATTTATTGCGGAATGATTTAATGGCTCTTTCAGTCTGACGAAGACACTGGGTATTTCCCAATAGGAAACACACATGTTGTTTTCCCAACTTTTGATTTTTAAGTTTATAGCTGAATTTGGAATATTTCAAAACGGCTCAGGGCCAATAAAGGCGTTTTCGTTTCCATCAATAGCCTCATGTCTGGGCACCCACCAAAGTTTGACTTTGTTTCTATGGGAGAGGTCTTGGAAAGTATTAAAGCAGACTATAAAGCAGATTTGTGGTCAATCAGGATTGAGTCTAGTGCTTTCATAGCTGCTTGACTATCCGTGAGCATATGGATGAGGACACCTTTTATTCCCCATTCGAGGATGACATTGGTGGCACTTGAATGGCATGAATTTCAGCTTGAAATACACTGGGTGGTACCACTAAGTCTAAGACTTTATAGCTTTATTTTTTTTTTCTTATTTCTTCTTTATTCCTAAAATGAATAAAGGGGTTGATTGCGGAACTTTCTGGGCTAGTGACGCTTTACTTTAAGTCGATTAATATTGGCGACGCGATGGTTTACAGACCAATAATGGGATAGAAAGGAGACTTCCTCGAATAGCTTACATGTATCTTCACTCTCCGCCTTTATGCTCACTGTGTTCTTCAAGCCGCAATTAAAGCAGAGGCATTGTCGTTGGCTAAAAGGGAATGATTGGAACCATTATTATAAAAAAAAAAAACACTTTGGTATGTACAATTGTATTTAAACAATACGGCAAAAGGTATTACAATACATTTTCACATATGTTCCAATAACAACCAACACCGCCTCACTTCCTCTTCTTATGATGCGCCTTCATATGTGATATCTTATGACCTGAAGTTCTGAAAGTCTTATCGCACACATTACACTGAAATGGACGTTCGCCCGTGTGAATCCTTAAATGTACAACCAAAACCTTCCTGGAAGTATACTTCTTGCCACACACCTGACAATCAAAGGTCTCCCTTAGTGTGTCATGTGTTTTCTTATGCTGAACCAATGTGGACATCAAGGCGAATTGTTTCGAACACAAGCTACAATCGTATGGTTTCTCTTTGGTGTGGGTGCGTGCGTGACGTTCCAAATCGCTCGCTTTGTAGAAAGTTTTCTCACATTCTCCGCATTGGTGTCCGGTTTGACTGATTTTTTTCAAAGCTAGCGTTAGCGATTTCTTCGCTGACTTCTTCGGCGCATTAGGCAGTGTTTCGATGGTGAAATTTCGATGTGAGTGCTTTTTACAATTCTTCACCATTTCCAGTTGAATGAATTTCGGTGATAGATTCTTTTGCGGGCTTTGGACAACTGCAATACATGGCTGAGAGATAGTGGCGGAAGGAATTTCTTCAATTTTAGATGACCGCGCATCTTCTTCCTCTAAAGGCGGTTCTGAAGTTGCCAACAGATTACGAGCATGCGTCAAAATGTGATTTTTGCAATTGTCATTGGTTTTAAAAAGCTCGCTGCAATATGGACACGCGAATTTACGTTCATCGCTGTGCGAGTTCATGTGTCGCTTAAGTAGTGATCTTGTTATAAACTTCGCTTCGCAGATTTCACAGTTGTAATTCATCTCGGCTGCGTGGATTTTCCGATGCAAATTGAGGGAGCTTTGTGTTGTATACGATCTGAAAGAAGTTTCAAGGGAATAAATCGTACGTCTCGGTGCTTATTTTCCACTTACCTTAAGCAAATGTTACACTTGAAGGGCTTCTCTCCCGTGTGAGTAGCTTCATGTTGTCTTAAGTGCGAAAGTTTTTGCATTTTTAATCCACAGACACAACACTGATGGGTTCGCTGGGAGTACTCTTCGGAGGCTTTATCTTCAGCCTCAGCGGCATCAGATGCGAGTTTAACTGGTGACAGTAGAAGTGGACGAAGCATATCAAACTCCTTATCCTCCGGTTGGTGTTCATGGGCAGAGAAGCCAGCTTTAGATGTGAATGTTTTCGAACAAACTGGGCAAATGTATGTTATAGAGCTCGTATGACTTCTACGAAAGTCAAAGCAGTAAAATTGAACTTACGAAATGCGATTACTGAGAATATTTACCTAGTGTGTATGTCTAGCTTCCGCAAGGAAGAAAATTGTTTTCCGCATTCTACAGCCGCGCAGACATAGGCTTTTGTTGGCTTCTCTTGTGAAGAACGATGAATATCAAGATGAAGTTTAAGCGCTGCTTTTGTAGTAAAGTTCTTCTCGCAGATGTCACACTTGAATGGCTTCTCTTTGGTGTGAGTACGATGGTGTCTGTGAAAATAATTGATGGCTAAAAAATTGCTAATCTTTCTGCCTGGATCCCTTAGACTCACCTTAGCAAATCGAATTGTCTTTTAAACTGCCGATCACAGTACATGCATGCTATTGTGCGCTGTCCCTTGTATCGAATTTCTTTCGCTAATTTATATGTCTTTTCCTTTGTGGGATTTAACGTATCTACAAGCGTCACAGTACGGACTTGTGGTCCAGGCGATGGTGGTTTCATAAGCGAAAGTTCTAACGCCGGTGGCTGCATATCCATAATACCCATGGACTCCTGAAAACTCTTTAACTGCTCCATTACCCTAGCAACATTCACATTATCATCATCATCATCATCGTTGAACCCGTCGTTGTCGGGCGCATTTCCCCTATCTGGATGCATCATCGCCATATGCCGATTGACACTGTTCAGCTTGGTGAACACACATGGACAGTACTCACATTCGAACATCTTATCCATGTTCGGAAGTATCGGATGGGTACGCTTGATGTGCACGATAAGGTTGTTCTTCTGTGCAAAGCTGGAAATTCATTCGAACATTGGAATCACCTTCAAACAGAGAGCTACAAATGTACCTACCTGCAATAACATTTGGGGCATTTAAATTCCTTAACGCCTTGGTGCAGGAGCATGTGCCTTGATAAAGAGGTTTTCTGTGTGAATCCCATGTCACATTCTGTGCATTGAAACGGCTTGGCTCCGGTGTGGCAAACTTCATGACGTTTCAGAAGGCACGGTTTAGTGAAATTCTTTCCACAAGTTTGGCAATGATATTTGCCCTGCGATTTCTTAGTTTTCACTCTACATCTGGCACCATTTGCCTAAAAAATTAAAAAATATAGAACAACCTACCAAAAGAACAACCAAATTCAACTTACGACCTTAGCAAGGATCTCCTCAACAGTTCCATCGGCGCCTGGTTTGTGAGCCTTTGCCAAGTGTTTCTCGTAGTAACCCTTCAAGTCGAACTCTTTATCACAACGATTGCACTTAAACCGATCGTTTGTCTGATGTGACTTAAGGTGGCCCTTAAAACTAGCGAGGCGTTTGAAAACCATTTTACACTCGGGACACTCTTTTTTCGTACTACAACTGGAAACATGCGAAGCCAGGTGTAGTTGAAGATTCGATTGGAAATTAAACGACGTCGGGCATTTACGGCAGCGGAATTCTTTAGTTGAAATGTGTTGCACACGTCTATGCAAACGCAAAACCTGAACCGATGAGAATGTCTCCGGACACAAATCGCATATCAATTGTTGCTCTTCGACGTCTGCAAACGGTTGTTCCACTACTGGTGCAACACAAGAAAATATTGGATCCAGTGGAGGTACATTTAATGCCTCGTCCACAATAGGACTTAAGCTGGATATAGCGGATGGAATATCATCGATTTCAGGCACAGTAAAGTTACACATTTCAAAAGCATAGAAATCATTTGATTTGAGAAATTTCTCATCCGAATCATGGAGTTGGTAGAGTAGTGCATTTGGTGTGGACATATCCACTGGGAGTGGTGTGTACAGGTCGGTGTTATTTTGCATATTGCTTAAATTATTTTTATTATAATAACGAAACGGCTTTGTGAAATAATGGCGGAAAAGGAAAGACGCGTATTCCTACGCAAAATCTGTCGGTAATTAAATTTAACAAAATAGTATTTTCATTTATTTGTAACTTGAACAAAATAAATGGTAATTAAGTGTAAATAAATGAATTTAAACGAATTACGTGAGGTTTTTAGTTTTTATTCGATTTCGTTGGGACTACTTTTGACAGTGACAACTGAATTTTACTACAGAGTTCAGACAGTCCAGTGAAACAGAGAAATCTTGACATATGTCATTGATAGAAATAAATGGACGCATACAACAGACATTTTTAGAATTATTTTCTATTAAAATTATAATGTCACTACCTGTTCTCAAGATTTCTAAGTAGATTTATAAGTAAACGCATTTTGATAAATTAAATTAAAAATTCATGAATAAATCAAATTAAATACGAGGACACCTAGTAGTTTAGAGTCATATGGAGTTTTCTTTTTTAGTTGTTTTGTGTACGACCCGAAGTTTCTCTTATGCTAGGTTTCCACCTGTCGATTTGAAATGTACAAACGACGAAATTAGAAAATTGGCAATTGGAAATATTGGTAAATAACCAGATTTTCATTATTTCCACTTGCCAATTTTCTAATTGACGTAGAAATACGTAGTTTGTCAATTTCAAATCGACAAGTGGAAACCTAGCATTTACTATGACTACATTTTTTATGAAGGCTATTAAATTGTTCACCCACTTTGGACGAAATAGGAAAAAATTACCAGTTTTGAAGAGGTTCTCGCTTTAAATACGAGGACGCGCAGCATTTTAGAGACATAAGATTTTTTTTAGTTATTTTGTGTACGACCCGAAGTTTCTCTTACTAAATAAATCAAGCCATTGAAAAAGTGCACGTAAGTATAAATAGTTCATCTTTATTACGAATTAAATTCCACGTTAGTTGTTACGTTGAGTAACGTATTTTCAATTAAAAATAAATGTCTTATAAAAGAAAATAAAAATTGAGTCTCTTGTTGTAGCACACCGCATGCTGGTTTCTAGCCCCTTTTCCATTTAGATCTGAAATCCAGGCGATAATCCATATGTAAACTGAGCTTCAATACTTCTAACTGAATCGCAGCGTTTCTGTCTTTTATCCGCAATCAAAAAGTCATCAATATCATCACCCATTTCCGAGTCATTGCGTTTCTGGCGTTTCTCACTAATTGTGTATTGGCTAACACTGGTGGATTCTTCTTCAACTTCATTGGCTTGATACTGTAAATAGTTGGCCATTATCCGTTTGCTTGATCTACAAAAAAAAACCCATATTTGTAATCGAATTTTTAAATACTATTACTCTATTCGAACTTACATTTTCAACATATACGGATCAAATGGAAAGAATGTATCCAAAGTCTCCTCTGGAGTTGATTTGTCATTTGCGTATACTGTCGCCAGCTTGCGGCGGGCGTTGCGTTCTAGAATCGCATGACAATATGCCAACTGATACGCTCTGGTAACACCAGCAAAGGCGGTAGCCACAGCAGGCAAACAGACACGCAATGGATTAAAATTGCACGTAACCAATGCGGGGAGTTGTAGAGATTGCAGAAATAGTAAACCTAAAAAGGGGAGAAGTCGTTAAAATGTCAGTTTGAAAAACCAAGTAAAATGAATTACCTTTCTTATCAACAGTTAAATCCTTACTACGAAAAGCTATCACATAGAAGATTGCCTGGCAAATGGAGTAGAACACCAGATTCGCTTTGAGAGAACTATTCGAACGATACTGATCACTTCGCTGAATGTATTGATGTGCCCAATCACAAAGCTCCTTTAAGCAATTCTTTAAGATTCTGCAAGAAAACGAATTCGTTTAGAATGAAAAGTATTATTGCTAAAATGAAATAACTCACTGTAGTGGTAATATCTTGGATCTAGATAAAAAGCTAGCGATATATCCCACGGCTGCCTGACGAATCACCGCCGATTGATTGGGATCTATAATTGTGTCCCAAAGAAATTCTAAAAATCTCTCAGCTAATGCACTCTAGAAAATGGGACAAATTGATATAACAAAAAAAAAATACAAAACTCTTCAACTCACCTTAAAACTACAGTAATAAAAAACTAAAAATTGTACATGATGCGTATTATGGCTTGGCAGTATCACATTATTGAAGGCTTGTTGCAGTATCTTCAAAAACTGCAGTGCCTGCGCTAGAATGGGTTGTTTTTCAGCATCTGTAGCGTCCTTCAAAGCGTTGGGATTAAATCGATCAAAAAATGCAAATATTTTCTCCATGACGATGTCAAGGGTATGCGCAATTGGATGGTTCATTGGAATCATTTCTGTTGTTGGTTCTGTTCGTGTGGCATCGTCCATTTTGAACATTTCCTCATCTTCTTCCATGTCGTCTTCTTCTTCGATTTCAGCGTCTTCTATTTCATTGCGCGGCGCATTTACATCCAAGATAACCAATCTGAAATTGAAACATGTTAACCCATTTAAACATAAAGCTATTTTGGGAATACTTGCTTCTGTAGCAAAAGCTGGATAATGTACTCCGTGAAGATGGGTTTGTATTCGAGTAACCACAGCACATTGTGCACAAATCCGCTGACAACATGAGCTGGCTTCTTGTAGTATGGGAACGAAGACTCCACATTCTGTAGGATGACGTCAAATGTGATCGGTATGATAGAGAGAATCCTCTCTATGAGCTTATGAATTGCCTGCAATTGACTTTGTAATTCTTCGTTGGGTGTTCCATTTATCCATTGGCCAAGATCAGTGTCTTTAGGGATCCACAGAACGATTAACTTGGTGATTGCAAAATTTATGTATTTTACTTGTGCCACCAGTAGATCGACAAAGAAATCCATGTATTCTTGGATCGCATCGGGGCCGCGATTTGCCCATTGCATTGAGAGCAGCGTTTCGGCGAGATTGGTGAATTTCGGACCAAGCAAGTGGACCATGGAATGGGCTTCTTTAATGATAAGGATGAAATCAGCATCCTAGAAAGAGGAACATATTGAAGAAACAAAATATTTTTAACAAGATTAGCATGTAAAAATAAAGCCACGTAGATCGGACATTCATAGAATTGTGTGAATACTTGAAAATGCAGTTGCTGACCTCGATAGACCAGCAAACGTGTCTTAATTCCAATGGAAGTTTAACTTTCATTTTTTTATATATTTAATCTGCCACGTGAAACTTAATCGCCATTAATTATTTAGTATGTATTGCATTAAATGACATGACGATAATCCTCATTTGCTACGATTGTACATTTGTATTAAAACGAAATTTCCGATGATTTTAGATATTTTTTTTTACCTTGCAAGGTTCCAGGACCTTCACAGACTTAAACCTAAAAAAATGCAACCCTACTCACATTTAAAGGACACACCCTTAGATAATCAGCAAATTCATTTGCTGGCAAAAAATTATTCTGATCATAGACAGCTTTGACTGCATCCGCGAGGCCCTTAATGCGGGGCTCCTCAAATCGAACTTTATTAATTATGGCAGTTTTTGTCTTATCCCTTTCTGCTGGTGAATAGTTTTTCAAAATGGATAGTAATCCCGTCCTGGCACTGTAGACAGACATGTTGGTTTTTCTTTAGGTCCTTTTATTTTCTGTTTGCCGGAAAACTTATTACGTTGCAGGACAATTTTTTGTTTTAATTTTTTAAGGTTAGTAGGTAAGTGGTAAATTTTTACCAATTTTGATATTAATTGAAATTCTTTTTCACGTTTAGCTTATAAATTTTCCCGACTTTATAAATTATTTCTTTTAAATTACCAAGACACTTCATGGGCTAAATTAAAAAGAAATGTTTGCGTATACGCTTAAAAAGCACGTTGCACACGAAATTCATAGCTGATTTTTCCACCGAAATGTCACATTTTTGACAGTGAGTTTTTTTTTTCTATTTTCATGCAGGTGACGTAGTATTCGAAATGATGCCAAGTTTGTAAGACTTAAAAATACATTTTGTGAATACACATTTTAGACTGTGTATTTGATCGGATGGTGGTCGCCGTGGCCGTGGTGTTGGTGGCCGTGGAAAAAACGCAACTTTAAGTATTTTCTATTTTATTTTAAGTAACAAATGAACATTAATAGTTAAACATGTAATTTTAAGATTAACTGATAAACCATAAAAGGCAAAAAATGAATGTAAAAAAGGAAAAAAGAAAGAAACTAAAATTAAATTCTATTACTCCATCTTCTGCCACCAACTGCTTGATTTAAAATTCGTTTGACATCTCAATATTGTCTCGTTCACCACGAATGGCTGCGTTCAGAAAATGATCATCAGCAACAGGCAGCGTTCAGAAATTATCATATTATTAAGCGTCAGCAACATTTCCCCCCTCCGGTGAATCAGCCGCTTCTGCTGTTGATTTACCAACCTTCGACCTACTGACATCCAAGACCGCCAACTTCGCTACGGGTCTCTCGTACACACCGGTTGCTGTCCTCACGGTAGCTCTTCTTACTTGGCCATCATGGGCCCGGATGACTCCAACTACTAAGCCTTTTGGCCAAGAACCTCTTGGCAGATTTTCATCGACGATTATGACGATGTCTCCTTCTTCAACGTTCTTAACATTCTGGAACCATTTCGTCCTCCGTGTCAATGTTGGTAGGTACTCACGTACCCACCGCTTCCAAAACAAGTCGGTCAGCTGCTGGCACTTTCTCCACTCCTTGCGCAGAATTAGGTCCTTATCGCAGAAAGCTCCTGGTGACTTGCTTCCGTTTGATGACCCCAACAGAAAATGGTTTGGTGTCATCGCTTCCACATCATCACAATCCACTGATACATGTGTGAGTGGTCGTGAATTGATGATACCTTCTATCTCTATCAGCATCGACTGCAGGGACTCATCCGTCAACCTCTGATTCCGCATTACTTCTTTCAAAACGTTTTTAACTGACCCGACGAGTCGCTCCCAAACACCTCCCATATGAGGTGCCGCGGGGGGGTTGAAATACCATCTAGTTTCTGAGGTTGTGAATCTCTCCTGGATCCTGTTTTGGTCGATTTGGTGAAATGCCTCCCTGAGTTCTCGTTCTGCTCCTTTCAGGTTACTACCGTTGTCGGAGTAAATCTCTCTTGGTACCCCTCGCCTTGCCATAAAGTTTCTGATACACATGATGCAAGAGTCGGTCGATAGTGTATGCGCCACCTCTAAATGAACAGCTCTCACCGTCAAGCAGGTGAAAAGCACTCCCCAACGTTTCACTGACCGCCTACCAACACTGGTCACAATCGGACCGAAGTAGTCCACCCCGACATAGCTGAATGGTCGAGTATACGCTGCAAGCCTAGCCTCTGGTAGTGGCGCCATCTCGGGCACTGCTGGTTCAGCTCGAATAATACGACACCGCTGGCATTTTCGACGAACTAATTTTACAAGAGGACGTAGGCCAGAGATCCAAAACCTTTGCTTCACTTCATTGACTACTGTTTCCTGGCACTTATGGTGAAATATGAGATGGTACATCCTTACAATCAGATATGATATATGATGATCCCTCGGTAATATGATTGGACGTTTGGTGCACTCGTCGATACACCAGGCGCTGTCGATTCTTCCTCTCATACGCAAGACTCTATGCTTATCTATATATGGAGACAATTTATATAGACAATTACCTTTTGACAGTGTTTTTCCATTAGATAATATTGCAATTTCGTCGCCATATTTCTCCGATTGCACCATCTGAAATAGCAACAGCTCAGCTCGTTGAAGTTCATTCATCGTCAGCACACCAACAACCGTAGAGATTCCTCGTACCTTTGCCTTCAAGTTATTAACGTATCGCAGCACCCATGCCACAGCGCGGTGCAAACGTGTCCATGATGAAAACCGGTCTACGTTCAACAAGGGCTCCTCCGTCAAAGGGAAATGTATCGCCAGAAGATACTTTGAGCGCAACTCTTCTTTGTAGCATTCAGTCTCCTCCGGTGCTGGCCATGTAGTTTCGTACTGGTAGAGAAAGTCTGGACCTACGAACCATCGAGCACCTTTATTGAAAGAAGGCACCTTTGCCCACTTTGTCGCCTCGTCGGCCACGTTCAACTTAGTTGGGATCCAATTCCAATCATCCAATCTCGTCTTCTGCAATATCTCCGCCACACGAAACATCACAAATGGCTTAAATTTCTTCGCATCAGAGCGCAACCAGCATATGACGTTCTTCGAATCGGTCCACATGTACTTCCGCTCAATAGTCAACCTATTTGCATGTGCTTTTGCTAATGAATTCGCCAGCCTAGATCCCATCAAAGCAGCCTGCAGCTCTAACCTTGGAATTGATATAGGTCTTAACGGTGCTACTTTACTTTTAGCACAAACAAGTGCACACCCGAAGCGGCCGTCTTCCATGAAGCGAAAATAAGCCACAGCAGCCATCGCGTCCTCGCTAGCATCGGTAAAGATGTGAAGTTGCACCTTTGCTCGCTTGCTAAATCCTTCAGGAAAGTAGCACCTCGGAATTTGCACCTCTTCCACCTTTGTCAGTAGCCTGCGCCAGCTCTCCCATCTTTCATGAAGTTCCGGGGGTAATTCGTCATCCCATCCTATTGCAGACTTCCATGCTTCCTGCTGCAACACCTTCAGTTTGACCAAGTAAAAGGCGAGAAAACCCAACGGGTCGAAGACGGACATGAGTACTCGAAGCAGCTCTCTCTTCGTTGGAATCCGGATGCCTCTCATAATGTCTTCCTGCATCTTTACGAACTGCAGCGAGAATCCAAGAATGTCTTCACTGGTGTTCCACCAAAGTCCCAAGACCTTCGTCGTGCATTTGTCTTCTATTAGGTTCTCCAGCATCTTATTTGCATTGCCGTCAGGTTCTTCCATTGCTCGCAGAACGTCCTTTGAGTTAGACAACCAGTTGCGAATATTAAACCCAGCTTTTGCGTGGACGAACTTCACGTCCTTCGCCAACTGGATTGCTTCCTCGATTGTTTCGACACTGTCTAACAAGTCGTCCACGTAATGGTGATTAATGATGGTGTCGGCAGCTCTTGGAAAGGTTTCAGCAAAGTCCCTTGCGTTGATGTTCTTAACATGCTGCGCAATACTTGGCGAACATGAAGCACCAAATGTTAGAACCATCATTACGTAGACTTCTGGTTGCCGGCTAGAAACACCATCCCGCCACAAAAAACGTTGACAATGCTGATCCTTTTCGCACACTTTAACTCGGTGGAACATTTCCTGAATATCTGCTGCTATCGCAATCCGATTAATTCGAAAGGCATAAAGAACATCTGTGAGAACTTTTAATTCGTCCGGACCCTTTAGAAGAACACTGTTTAAAGAAAATCCCTGTGTCGTAGCCGCTGCGTCCCATACCATTCGGATTTTTTCAGGCTTGTTCTGATTCCTCACTAAGAAAGTGGGCAAATACCAAACCCTTGGATGTTGTGTGTCGAGCTCTCGTTGATCCAGCTTACGAGCGTACCCCTTATCCACGAGATTCTTTATTTGATCGTTGACCACCCTCAATAGAGAAGGATCTCTCACAAACTTTTTCTCAAGGCACCTTAGCCTTTTGAGGGCCATTGGAAAACTATCCGGCATGGTGATATTGTCGTACCGCCACAACAATCCGCATACGAAAGCATCTTCTTGCCTGTGTACTGTTTCTTCCAAGATCTTCTTCGCGCGAACGTCCTCCGCTGTCTCACAACAAGCACTCTCGATCCCTTGCTCCTCTAACGTGTAATGTCGACGCAACAACTCTTCCAAATCCTGATCGCATTTGCAGGCTTTGATGTGATATACGCCACCATCCTTTACTCCATTCGCCTCGCCGCCACTCAAACACCAACCTAGTCTGGTTTTGATTGCGATTGGGTCGTTCCACTTTCCTTCCTTAGTCTGCAAGGCTAAAGTCAGCTTCTGGTTGTTCAGCCCTATCAGGATCCCACACTTTGCCTTCACGAACGTGGCCAATGGTACACCGCTCAAATGTGGATACTGACGCTGCACCTCCTCAGCTAGAACAGTCTGCCTCGGCAATGCCAAACGCTGCACTGTACGAACATCTTGAAGCCGGTACCTTCTATCGCGATCGTTTGTAGCAGCAGAAATCTCCATCGGTACAACCATAGATGACCCCTCATAGCGAACGGTGTCTGCAGTCCATTTAAGACATAATGGTTTGGCTGTTCCCTCGATGCCCAAAGATTTCACTATGTTCTGTTCCACAAGTGTCAGAGAAGAGCCGGTATCTAAAAATGCGTACGTTTCTAATGACTTTCCATCGCCATGAAGTACCACTGGTATAATCCTAAACACTGTATTTCCTCCATCACACCTTTGATGAGCGTTGCACGGTTTCACTGGGGCCGATGAGTTCGACTGCAACAATACATGTACAGAACCCTTCGCAGTACTTCGACATTTAAATCGTTTTCGATGTCCAAGACAACTCTCACATATGCCCTTGTCCTTCACCAGTTCACATCTTTTTGCAATTGGAAGTGTTTTGAACTTACCACAATCCAACAGCTTGTGATCTTCTTCACAAATGAAACAGCCGTTCCCCTTTGGTTGTGTTGTCTCAGACATTTGCATTTCAGTGTGAGCATGCAATCCCGCTTGTCTCTTTTCGTTTTTATTCTCAAATGTAGAAAACGTCATCACCGAACTAGCTGCTTCTGCCATCTTGTAGAGCCATTCGCCAAAGCGCACTAAATTCGGTTCCGTTGTACCACGATGCAACGCCCAGTTCATTCGAATAGACGCTGGTAGCTTCTCCACAAGCTCCTGGAGTAGAACGGGGTTATTGAGGTGGCTCGTCAGCCCAGATGCCTCCATTGTTGCATACAAATTGCGCACCGACAGTGCATAGTTTACCAAAGTGTCTAGCCGATCAGCTTTCAGTGGGGGCTCTGACCGAATCCTAGACAATTGCATTTGCACAATGTACTCAGGACGCCCAAATCGCATACGGAGAGTAGAAATCACCTCATCTACCATAGATGGAAGTAGTAGACGTGCCCTAACTGTTTCCAACGCATTACCTTTCAATGCCCTTTGAAGACGCCACAAATTCTCCTCTTTGCTGAAGCCGCACATTCGTGTACTATTCTCAAAACTGCTGATGAATAATGGCCAGTCTTCTGGCCGCCCGGAGAAAAATGGCAACTCTTTGGATACTACCTGACGCGCCGAGATCTGATTCCTACTCAAGCCAAACTCAGGAACTTCAGCAACACATTCTAGAGGCCGATGCTGAGTGTGAACCACAGGATTTGTCTTGAGATCAATTGGAGCATTTTCAACACTCACTTGATCCACCCACGCCGATGTCCTGCGCCTCTCCGAACAGCTTTCTTCAATACAGTCGTCAGCTTCTTGTGCCAACAATTCGTATCGCTTTATGATATACTCCTTTTCCTTTTGTTGTTGTTCGACTATAAGCCGCATATCCAACTTCTTCTGCTCTTCAAGGCACTTCAGCTCCAATTCCAATCGTTTCTTGCTTTTGCCTGATGATGCAACACTCAGATTTGTTACTGAATGTGCCGTCACGCCAACGCTTTGATGATCACCTAGTCCTACGTGTGACAACCTATCGCCCATATTATCGACAGCTGCCACATTTCCACGAACCGTTTCATTAAGCCCAGCACACGTAACACACTCGAAGCTTCTATCTGCAACTGATGCATCCACTCCCACGCAGCTGTAATGATACCACCTGTGGCACACATCACATTGCACCATATCATCAATGCTGTTCGGTTTATTGCATTTGGCACAATCGCAATTCTTCGTCTGATTTGGATTGGACATTCTGCCTTTTTTCTTTGACGCCTTCCCCAATATATATATGTAATATAATTGCCAAGAAAAGGCAGCTCTAAAAGAATTTAATTTTAGAAATGTTGGTGGCCGTGGAAAAAACGCAACTTTAAGTATTTTCTATTTTATTTTAAGTAACAAATGAACATTAATAGTTAAACATGTAATTTTAAGATTAACTGATAAACCATAAAAGGCAAAAAATGAATGTAAAAAAGGAAAAAAGAAAGAAACTAAAATTAAATTCTATTACTCCATCTTCTGCCACCAACTGCTTGATTTAAAATTCGTTTGACATCTCAATATTGTCTCGTTCACCACGAATGGCTGCGTTCAGAAAATGATCATCAGCAACAGGCAGCGTTCAGAAATTATCATATTATTAAGCGTCAGCAACACGTGGTGGTTAGTGCGTTGGACTACTACGCTTGCTGCTCGGGTTCAATCCCAGCCCGGGTCCAACACCTAAAGTTTTTCACGGTTGCCATCTCTTTCGAATGTCTGACAAGCAATCAAATAGTATCATTTGTCAATGAGTTTCTCAATTCGCCGTTCGGAGTCGGCAAAAATCTGTAGGTCCCTTCCATTCGTTCAATACAATAACACGCACTCACAAATGGTTGCGAGAAGCAGGCCCAGGTTCACCCCGAGTAAGTAAGTATTTGTAAGTATTTGATCGAATTCAAGAGATCCTTCGTCATATATATTGTATAGTTGAGTTTAATTTTATTTAGTTTCATTTAACTACTTAAAATGGCCACTACATATAAAAGAATAATCAAATAAAGAGAATTTCAATTGGAAGTTCGTAAAAAAAATTCCTAGAGTTCAATGCGCTTTGTAATAAATGTACAACTTTCATGTCTTTTGAAAAAAAAAATATTTAATGAATTTGACAGCAGATATTAAACTGACATATGTCAATTATCATAGTGCTGCCTAAGTCACGCGTTTTCTCATTTTTAATCAAATCTATATAGATCAAAAAAAAAAAAACACGCCTTATCTGTTATATGATTGAATTGTTAAATTGTCTTTTCTACTCGAATAACTGAAAAAACATTAACAATCACAATAGTCGAGTTCCACTTACGAATAACTCCGATATCTCCGAGCGATCCGTAAGTGGAACACGATTCCTCAACTGAGGAAAGGGAGATTTTTTTTGCATTGGCTGAGACTATTTTTTTTTTTTGGATTCGTTTCCTCACTCTTTCTGTTGAAACCGAGCATGTGGTTATATTGGACATTTTATGAAAGGAATCCATAGCTCTAAATGCTGTGGAGTGAGAAAATTGTCATGTTTTTCGTTTGCGCATATTTAATTCAAGTAAATGAACCTGAAAAACGAAGTTATTTAAGAAGAATACTTATTTTGGCTGATACATTTCTCCTCTGCGGAAAATGTTGTTCCACTTAATAAAAAAATCTCTGCTGAGGCAGCGGAGGAAAATCTCTCAGGAATTCGTAAGTGGAACTCGACTAATGTTCTAATTGTATGTAATTTTTAGATTAGATTTAGATTTATTAATTTAATATAACGACTTTTACAGTAAATTACAATTATAATGCTATTTAAAAACGTAGAAATAATATAACTTGGCTCTACTACACAAAACGATACTCGAGAGGCGAGAGTCGATGTTTCAACTTGACGTCACAACTCATATGTTCTGTATTTGGATGAACTGACAGATTCTACTTGATAAAAATAAACTCCTTAAAACGTTGACTGGGATTACTTTACTGTGTCCCCTATTTAAAACGTTGAGCTGTTCAAAATAATCCACTCTAAATAAACCTTCAATGTCAGTTTCATCAATATAACCAATTGGATCAGATAGAATCAGCAATGTCTCGTTTCAGCGGAGCCTTACAACTTACCGACTTGGATGATTTTATTACCCCATCACAGGTTTGTTTTCAACTGAGTTCGACTTACATTTTCATAATTTACTAAAACAAAACCCTCCAGGAATGTATTAAACCAGTAACAATCGAAAAAACCAAATCAAAAACCGGAGCAAAGATCACAATTCAGGACGATGGTTATTACGAGGAAACTGCAGGTGGCAGACAAAAACTACAAAAGGTGGAAATCACCTTACAGGACTGCCTGGCTTGCTCGGGTTGTATCACATCAGCGGAGGGTGTTCTAATAACGCAACAGAGTCAAGAGGAGCTTCTTAAAGTTCTCAATGAGAATCAAAATCATAAGCTACAAGGTAACCTTGACCAAGTGAAGACTATTGTCTTCACCATTTCCCAGCAACCGATTCTGAGTTTAGCACAGAGATATGAACTACCTCCGGAGCAGTGTAGCAAACACTTGGCTGGTTATTTTAAATCCTTGGGAGCTGATTTGATTCTTAATACAAAGGTGGCCGATGATTTGTCCTTAATTGAAAGTCGCGCGGAGTTTGTGGAGCGCTATCGAAACGAACAATTGCCAATGTTATCTTCATCGTGCCCTGGTTGGGTTTGCTATGCCGAAAAGACCCATGGTACTTTTATTCTACCGTTCATCTCGAGTACAAGATCGCCGCAGCAAATCATGGGTATGTTAGTGAAGCAGTACCTCGCGCAGAAGTTAAATGTTCAAACAGAGAAAATATACCACGTCACTGTTATGCCGTGCTATGATAAAAAGCTTGAGGCATCGCGGGAAGATTTCTACAGTGAAACTAGCAACTCAAGGGATGTCGATTGTGTTATCACTTCGAGTAGGTTATGGGTTGTGGCCTTTTAAATGCTTCTGTGACTGATTTTATCCATTTCCAGTTGAAATTGAGCAAATGCTGAGCAGTCGAGATCCTGATTCACTGAGTTCATATCCCATGGCTGAGTTTGACTGGCCATGGAGTGCACAGAAGCCTGAGGGTGGCAATGTGTGGGCACATGAATTTTCCGGATCCGGCGGTTACTCTGATCATATTTTCAAATTCGCCGCAAGAGAGCTATTTGGTGATGAGGTTGAACGACTGGAGTATAAGAATTTGAGGTAAGTTGCCCTACACAGATCTTGACCATGGAATTACATTCTCACCCTCCACAGAAATCCCGACTTTCGTGAGTTATCGCTAGAGAGAGATGGTAAAGTGGTGCTTAAGTTTGCCATTGCCAATGGGTTCCGCAATATCCAGAACTTGGTGCAGAAACTAAAACGTGGAAAGACCCAATACCACTTTGTTGAGGTGATGGCATGTCCTTCAGGTAGGTTGGACTTGGTTACGTGCTACAAGCATTTATTGAGGAATTCTTACCTCCTCTAGGTTGTTTGAATGGTGGCGCCCAAGTTCGTCCACCAAGTGGTACACCAGTCAGGGAGTTGACACTTCAACTAGAGGAGCTGTACAGGCAGCTACCAAAATCAGTTGCAGATAACACCGAAACCCGATCGATTTATACGAGTTTCTTTGACGGGCAACAGACAGATAAGGCGAAAATGTTGTTACACACTTCCTACCATGCGGTGGAAAAAATGAACACGGCGCTTAATATAAAGTGGTAGTTTTTTTTAGTGGGTATGGGTTTTAAGTTTTGTGTTTTTGTTTCTTAAGTAAATAAAGAGAACCAATAGAAAGGAAGATCTTTGTCATGTTTTACTTGATTCCATCCCTGGTTTTCTCATCACAATAAAATAACGGGTGCTTAGAAAATATAATTCTACACTTTATTTGAGATTTATTTCTTTCAATACCGCTATACCTTATAAAGAGAACATTCTATGGCCAAATCTTCTTATCATTTTCCCTATGAAATCTCAAAAACAGATTCCATGCCCATTCAAAAGCAGAGGTTCCTTTATTTTGTTAATTATGTGCAATCATTTGCACGTTGTCCCGGTATGCCGCGTAATTCCTGGTTTAATGTCCTCAACAGCGGATGTTTGCCACAGCCACAGTTTCCTCGGAAATCGTCCAAATCTAAAGCCCAAACCATTCCACCGCCCAAGCCCAGACTCTTAAGGAAATTGGATTTCCTTCGAATCTCCGACACATCATCGTAGGAGACCCATTGGTTGCCACGATAGGCATAAGGTCCAATTCGTCCCTGCTTATCTCTGACAATAGTCCAGTCACCTTTGTTTACATTCTCACAGATTTCGTAGTACGCCAAGAAGCCACCAGCGCGAGTATACCGACCGGCTTCTCCCGGCCCGCGGGTCTTTTCATTCAAACCACGGGAATTTGTATCGGCCAGTGAGAATGATTGCCCGTAGAGAGGCATTCCCATGATCAGTTTCTGTGGTGGGGCGCCCTTTTCAATCCAGTAGTGGATACTATAGTTGGCATTAAAGTAATCGTTTGTATCATCTTCGACATAGTACAGCGGGGCTATGTGTCCGGTTTGCTTGTCCCAATGACCGTGGAAATCGTAGGCCATGACGGAAATCCAGTCGAAGTAGCGTGCAAGTTCGGGAACATCATACCCCGCATCAATGACTATTTTACTAGGTGAAACAGCGGATGATAGGAGGAGACCACGGGGTTTGAAAGCTTGCGATAGCTCCCGAACAAGAGCAGCAAAACCGGCCTTTTCCTCGGGGGAACCCTTCTTACATTTCACCTGCCAGCATACTGGGTATTCCCAGTCCAGATCAAGACCTTCGAAGCCATATTTATCGACGAAATCAAGGACACTCTTGATGAACTTCGCTCTGGATTCAGGATTGAGGACGAGTCGAGAGTATTTATCGCCAAGCGAGTCATTCCATCCACCGATGGCGACAGTCACACGGATTCCTTTCTCTTTGTAAGCGACAATACGCTCGTAGAATCGATTATCAATATCGGCCCAGGAATCGTGAATTTTTATGGTCAAACTACCACGGTTTAGGACCGTGAAGCCGTAGACAATATGTGTGCAAAGGTTTTCGTCGATATCTTCGGGGATGAACTTGGCTTCGCCCTGGCGGTACCAAGCCCAATTGGTGAAGTAGCACACCACTTTGTAGCGGTCGTCTCCAAAAGGTTTGACTGGTGGTGGCTTCTTGTCAACCGTGGGTTTTTTAGTCGGCGAATCAGATGGTTTTTTAGTGGGAGCTGGAACTGGCTTCTTCGTTACAGGCTGAGGCCGCTGAGTTGTGGTGCGTGAATCGGAAATACGGCATGACGAGTTTTGTGGCCAATCGCAATGGTCTTCATTCCAATAGAGACCGGCGGGACATCTAAAAACACAGAGAGAAGAGAGAAGTTCTTGCAATGCTCCTAAAATAAATATATTAATAAATAGGGACACCAACCTCTGCTCAACGAGTCCTCCAAACTGGCAAATGTAGTACTTGTTGCAATCACTCTTGTGTGAGACGTATTTTTGGCCATCGCAACTTAAATCGACAAGTGACTCCGCGACGAGAGTCTCAAAAGTGCTCGGTGGTTTAAGAGTGGTCTCCCTGACGATAACCGGTGCTGGTGTGGTTCTTTCGCTTAGCGGAGCTACTATTGGACTAGCATTCGAACTAATCTTGCTGACTGAAAAGAGATTTACGTGATTTAGGGTTAAAATATCAGATTAAAATATCTCACTTTCAGAAACATCCTCGAGTTTACAATGCGGATGTGCTCCAGGATATTTCCTCAGAACCCTGTTGATGGTCTTCAATAGCGGATATGATTCACAATTGCAGTTATTCTTGAAATCATCCAAGTCCAGTGCCCAAATCATAGCACCGCCAAGTCCCATAGCCTTCACATATTCACTCTTGTGTCGGATCATTGGTGCGTCATCGAACGAGACCCATTGATCGCGTAAATATGCATAAGGACCCATTCGTCCACGCGGATCTCTCACAACGTGCCATTTCTTATCACGGATGTTACTACAGATTTCGTAGTACGAAAGGAATCCTCGTGCTCTGGTAGCCTCTCCTGCTTCTCCGCCACCATATGTCGGTGCGTTCAGATCATGATCTTTGGCCTGAGCCAACGAGAAGGACTGTCCATACATCGGCATTCCCATGATGATTTTCTGACGATCAGCACCCTGACTGATCCAATAGTTGATCGAAAAGTTCGAGTTGAAGGTGGGATCATCATCGGGATGATCGTACATTGGAGCTACATGTCCTGTTCTCTTATCCCACTGTCCATGGAAGTCATATGTCATCACAGCGATCCAATCGAAGAATCGCGATAGTTCCGCAACATCATATCCAGCGTCGATCACCTTTTTATTGGGTGAAACAGCAGAAGAGAGGAGCAGGCCACGAGGTTTAAAGGCCTCTGAGAGTTCCCGTACTAAGGCAGCGAATCCTTCTTTCTCTTCCGGGGCACCCTTGTTGCAGTCAACTTGCCAGCAAACTGGGTACTCCCAATCTAAGTCCAAACCATCAAAGTTATATTTCTCGATGAACTCGATCACGTGTTTAATGAATCGGGCTCGAGCTCCAGCGTCTCTTACCAATCGAGCGTATTTATCGCCAGCGGAATCGTTCCAACCACCAATGGCGACAGTCACCTTCACTTTCTTCGCCTTGTAGATAGTTACACGCTCGTAGAACTTATTATCCATATCAGCCCATGAATCGTGGGGTTGAATTGTTAAGGTGTCCCGGTTCAAGACCGCGAAGCCATAAACGATGTGCGTACAGAGATCAGCGTCGATATCTTCGGGAACGTATTTACCACCTCCCTGACGGTACCAAGCCCAGTTGGTGAAATAGCACACCACCTTGAACTCCGCCTCTGGATTTATGTCGATCTCCTCAGAAGATCCTCCGTCTTCGATTTCATTGTTCGGGTCATAGGGCAGTTCGTTATCGACGTCTATAGTCTCAATGTATGAAGGGATGTCCTCGTTGGATAGATTTTCTTCTATTGCTTCGATGTTCGATGGAGTGTCTTCGGCAACTTCGACAGACGCTACAGGCTCTACAGCCTGAGGTGGATCACTTGGGGGTGTTAGACCCGCTTCAAAAAAAAAAGAAAAAAGAATGAACTATGTCCTAGAAAAGTCGTTGTGTAACTTACGTGTTGGTTCAAAGCCGCTAGGTGGGTTTTTGAGAACATCATGAATCTGTGTTAGTAGAGGGTGAACGCCATCTCCACAACGGTTCTTGAAATCGTCTAGATCGAGTGCCCAAACCATGCCACCTCCCAAATCTAATGCACGAACCAATTGCGACTTTTTGCGTATCATAGCCGCATCATCGAACGACACCCACTGAGTTCCCTTACGGGCATATGGTCCCATGCGGCCCTGTTCGTCTTGGATGACTTCCCAGCCTTGATTTTTCACCCGTTCACAGATCTAGATTCAAGGGAGCATTAGGAAAGCCGTTAAAAATTCAGTTAGAACCTACAAACCTCATAGTAAGCTAAGAATCCAGCTGCTTTAGTGAACTCCCCAGCTTGACCTGGTCCTGGTGCCTTGGCGTTAAGACCATTCTCATTGGCATTAGCCAAAGTGAACGACTGGCCATAGAGTGGCATTCCCATGACGATCTTCCTTGATGGAGCACCCTTTTCAATCCAATAGTTGAGTGAGAAGTTCTAAAAGAGAGGCAATTTTTATAGACCACCTTTCAAGAGAGCCACCATTCGTTTCTTACCGAGTTAAAATAATCGTAATCGTCTTCGGGGTGGTAATACAGTGGAGCTACGTGTCCCGTCTTCTTATCCCACTGTCCGTGGAAATCATAAGTCATGACAGCGATCCAATCAAAGTAGCGAGCAAGCTCGGCGACATCGTACCCAGCATCGATGATTTTCTTACTCGGAGACACGGCTGTGGACAGGAGCAGACCTCTCGGTTTAAACGCATCCGAGAGCTCCCTGACCCACGCAGTGAAGCCTTCCTTCTCATCGGCCATTCCCTTGTTACACTCCGTTTGCCAGCACACTGGATACTCCCAGTCCAAGTCAAGACCTTGGAAGCCATATTTCTCGATGAACTCAATGGCTTGCTTGACAAACTTCGCCCTGGCCGCTGGATTCCTCACCAAACGGCTGTACTTATCGCCCTGAGAATCATTCCAACCGCCTAGGGCGAGTGTCACTTTCACACCCTTCGCCTTAAGATCCGTGACTCGAGTGTAGAATTTGTTATCCAGATCCGCCCAAGAGTCGTGTGTCCTTATGGTCAACTCGGAATAGTCTAGGACCGCAAATCCATAGACAATGTGCGTGCAGAGATCGGTGTTCACGTCATCGGGGGTATACCGGCCAAGACCCTTACGGTACCAAGCCCAGTTGGTGAAGTAACAGACCACCTTGTAGTACCCATCGAGCGGTTCCACCTGAGGCCTATCGGTTGGATAGGTTGGCCTTGATGTAGTGACGGGTCGCCTTGTGGTCGTAGATGTGGGCTCTGGCTCGAGTGGTTCCAAAGGTTGAAGACTATTGTCTCCCTCATCGATGACATTAACTTCTTCTCCCTCATCTAGTGCGCTGGCGCCCTGTACACAGTTGGCGTTCGCTGGCCAATCACAAATGTCCAAGTTAGGGTTCCAGTGTAGGCCGGGAGAACAAGAACCCGCTTCCAAGCGATCCCAGTTGCAGCGCAGAAAACGATTGCAGTCGCCAGGATAAGGCACGAAGTTTTTACCCTCACATGGGTCACTCTCGGACGCCTTGGAATGAATGAGGCGCAGATATTTTTTCGTTGAAACGCATTTCACGTTGCTCGGCCAGTCGCAGATCTTCTTCTCGTGATTCCACTGCAGGTCGTTGCCACACTCGTTACGGATGAGATGCTCATTCACACAGACATAGTACTTCCCGCAGTTGCGATGTGGCCAGTACTCACCATCAAGACATTTCTTAGGTCTTTGCGGACGTGGAGGTGGCGGTCTTGATGGACTCACAGGAGCCACGGGCCTTGGTGTAGTTGGGCTTGGGCGTGATGTGGTGGTTGTTCGTCGAGTTGTGGTAGATGGACGGGAGGTGGTACTTGGGCGCGTTGTGCTCGTCCTCTTATTGATTTCCTGAATGGGACGAGGTGTGGTTGGAGATGGTCGTCTGGTGGTGACCGGCGTTGCCTTGCATTGCGCCGAAGCTGGCCAATCGCAATAGTGATTGTCTCCGTTCCAGTGAAGACCACCGGCACAATACTGCTGCATCATTTGACCATCAGCCACGCAATGGAAATACGCGTTACAGTTATTCGGATGTGGAAGGAACTGTCCAGCCTTGCAATTGGAGGTGACAACCACTGGTTGAATGATAGCTGGAGCTGGGATTGTTGTACTTTCAACGCTGAGTTGGGGTGTTGTTGTTCTGCGTCTAGTTGTCGATGTCGTAAAAGGCCTTTGAGTTGTTGTGGTTGTGGTTGTGGTTGTCGTGGTCGTGGTGGTAGTACTTCTAGTTGTTGGTCGCCTAGTTGAAGTTGATGTCGGATGAAGATGCTGTGGAGCACTTGTTGTTGTCGTCATAGCTTGCCAGGATGGCCATGTAGTCTGTGCTGGATTCATTCCACCTCCACTCCCACCACCATCACTGACAGTGGTCATAACTGGTGGAACTGGTGTCACAGGTTGAGCAGGTCGTTCGCAATTACTTCCCAGCGACGGCGGTGGGCTTGACAAACGGCCCAAGGCCCGATTGATGGCTTTCAGAAGAGGGAATGCCTCCGAGCAGCATCTGTTTTGGAAGTCATCAAGATCAATAGTCCAAGCGGCCACTCCACCAAATCCTGAATTGGCAGCGTATCTAGCTTTAGCTTCTACAGAGGAGGGATCTTCATAGCCAACCCACTGCGACCGGAGCATAGCGTAGGGTCCAGACTTTCGTTCCAGATCACGTCCCACTTGCCATTTATTCTTACGAATTCTCTGGCATATCTCATAGAACGCCATCATTCCTGGTTGCTTTGTGTATTCCCCCGGCTCGCCTGGACCCGTTGCAGGTGATCCCTCTCCAACTAGCTGATTGCGGGTTTCGGGAAGAGTGAATGTTTGCCCGTAGAAGGGAATGCCCATGATGAGTTTCTCTGGAGCGGCTCCATTCTTCACCAACAGCTGCATGGCGTAATCTGTGTTGTACTGCGGATACTTATCTCCTTTGCGTCCATAAAGCGGGCTAACATGTCCCGTTTGCATCTCCCAGGAGCCATGGTAGTCATAAGCCATCACTGTCATGTAATCCGCAATCTTAGATAGCTCCGCGAGTTCGTAGGCGACCGAAATGATCTCCTGATACCCGGAGATAGCCACACCCAGTTGCAACTTCCTATCCACGCGATCGAATTCCCGCCTTAAAGCCTTCACGAGCTTGGTGAAGTTGGGCCTGTCACTATCTGGGCCCTTTTTGCAGTCACTCTGCCAGCATTTCGGATAGTTCCAGTCCAAATGCAGTCCCCTGAAACCGTTTCGCTGCAGGAAACCAGCTACACTTGACGCAAAGACATTCCGCTTGATTTCATCGGCTGCCAGACGGGAATACTTGTCCCCAGTAGAGTCGGTCCATCCGCCCAGCGCTATCAATACCGGCACCTTGATGGCTGTCACTCTTTGGTAGTACGCATTATCGACATCTACCCAAGGATCGAACTCCCGGATTGTCAAAAGATCGGGATCCAATGAAGCGAAGGAATAAATGACAGCGGTACACAAGGCCGGATCAACATTCTCAGGAACGAATTTGCCCTCACCCTGCCTATAGAAGGCCCAATTGGTGAAGTAACACAGCACTTTAGGTGATTGGTTGAGATTCTTGTTCTTCGTTACGTCGGGCTTAGCCCTGAGAAGTGCCAAACGGGCTTCTTCTTGCACCTCAATTTCTAGCTCTTCGGCGGTGACGATTTGCTGATAGGGTGATCCACTTCGATAAGGCTGTGGGTTGTAGTCGTTGTCAGAATTTGGTACTGCGAACGCTGAGAAACCATCTGAGGACAACCATTGATCGGTAGCCACGAATTCCACATCTTCCGCAGTGTTTTTGATGAGTTTCTCGGGAGATGGCTGCTCTATAACCTCCTCCTCCTCCTCATCCTCCTTCTTATCCTCCTCCTCTTCCTCGGTTAAATCTCCTGATTGTGGAGGGGATTCAACCGACGATCGAATGAATGATTTCCCGAAATTACTCTCCACAACTACAGGTGTAGATGGGATACTTTCTACGGCACTTCTAAGTGGAAGAAAGATCTCTCCAAAGTCAGGACGTAGTGAATACCGAGCAGAATGGTCTTCGTCATCGTTCTGGGGGACACTCTCAACGGCAGTTCTAACAAAAGCTGGCAATTCAGCTTCTGGTTCCTGACGAATCGTTGACGAATTAGCTAGGGTTGTTAGCTAGAGAGAGAAAGGAAGATACTTGTGAGTCAAATATGTGCTTATGTACGAATAACTGCGAGTGACTCACCAGCAGCAGACACACTGCCCTGCTAATGAGACCCATTTTGAAAATTTCGATTTCAGTGGGTTAACGGATGGCCCACAATTTGCCGCGTCGTTAATTAATCCGATTTATTTGTTCTAAAGTGTTGGTGGTTGTCGGTCTCTGCTTCAAGTCTGAAAAAAGAAGGAGAAGTGTCATCAAAAAGACCCTCGAATCCATTGACTCTGAAAAGAATTCATTAAAAGCATCGCACGTCTCTGGCCAGGCAGCTAAACCAAGAAAGTTCCACCCGAGGCTGAACGCCAATGGTCGGGAATACTAATTGCGAGTTTGTCAACTTCACTCGATTGAGTTACTCACTCATTTTTGAGTCTTACAAATGTGTGTGTGTACCTATGTGTGGTTTGGCATGTAATCACGGTCAATTTTACTCATTTCCTGCTTCCTAGGTTTAACTACATCGAATGTGTCGCCCCTTGTCCTGGCTTCCTGATACAATACAAATGTCTATTGTGACATGTGAGGATACTCGTAACTTATTCATTTGGACAGAGTTCTGAGAACATTGGTCTGTGTGTCATTTAATTATTATACAGAAGATGTCGTTTGGTGAGACGGCGGCCATCGAATGCGTTTTTGTTTTATACTCGTAATTTTTTTTTAAACAACTTTTGACAGGTGGTTTAAGTTGAAAAATTGAGTGGAGAAGAGGTTTTATTGACTTGAATTTATTTATCTGCAATCGGCTGCAACGTGTGACGAAGCATGGAGGTGTGGGTGCACTTCAGAAGAGTAATCAACTATTTTATGACAGGAGTGACAAATAACCGTGTTAAATGGTTTATTTTTCAAGTCAAGTTCTTTGGAGTGAAACAATGGCGATGCGTAATGGAAATACACAGAGCCTTAAGTTCTCCGGTAGCTTTGTTCTGAAAGAAGGCGTGTCAGACAGATATTTTACTATTTTGTATTTTCTTTGAGCAATAAAAATTTAAAATCGATTCTCTGTGAATATGGATATGGATTCGATGGAGTCTCGATTTAAGTTTTGCGTTCTTGACATCCCTAGAAAACTTATCTATGAAATCTTTCGTAGCTGGAATATTATATCCCCAAGATCCTTGGTATCACAATGGGTCTCTGCCTAGGTTTGCTGGTGCTTTAACTAGCTGCAGTCATTGCTACCTAACATAACCTATGAAATCTCTCATGTTTCGTTTTTGAAAGGATTGTGCTAAGCTCCCAAAACTTAAAGAACAATCTTGAAGGCCACGAGCTGTCAGTGTTGAGATATTCGTTGCAGATACTCTTCCCATTAAAGTTAGATTTCAACTTTTGGCAGAGGTAGAAATACTCGGCGGGTAAGTCTAAGCTATAGGAACCACTCTCCCTGAAGGTATGTCGTAAATGCTGTATTTAATTAGCGTGGAGCTCTCCTTTCATTCTTTATAATAAATCAGAGGAGTAGCCGGAATTAATGCCAATTTTACAGTCTTGGCATGGACCTCACTGGTCATCACCTCGCGTGTAACAATCGATTTCGAAAGCGCTTTACTGCGTTGGCAATATCGCAGTTTAAAATTAAATTTTAAACGTTTCCTAAAACATCCGAACGAGTCCGTTTTAAAGTCGTGTTCATGATAAACTATGAGATCGTTAGGCTGAGTATAAAAAGAGATGTCAAGCAACGGTAGGCACAGGGATGGACCTAGTTTTTACAATCGCATGTAACATGTTTGTGGATTTTAGATTGTATACCTCTGAGGTTAAAAGGTTAAGCATATATCGTATAAGTTAAAATCAGATGTTTAATTCTACTGGTCTATTATTTTGTTCCCAAACATTGCGTTGGCGGTCTGGGGCCTGTAACAGAACGCGACAAGTACTTGTAAGATTTCGACAACTTGTAAAAAATTCTATAACATAAAACGACAAGTCCGTGAGCTTTTCGACAATTGTCGCGAGGAAAGATGACAAATGGGAAATTATATAATTTCCCTCTTTCTGTAACAGAACACGACGAGAAACACTTGTAGAATTGTGGTTCAATTAGGACAGATGATTGGAATATTGTCAAAAGTGGACAAGTGCATTTTTTTTGCAATATTTTTGAAAAGCAGAATACAAATATAGTAGAAATAAAATAATATTTAATTGAAAATGTATTTTTTTGAGTCTTGCGTTTTTTTTGAGTTTTTTCCTAACCACAGGTTAAAAGCCAAGAATTAATTTTGATGTAAGTGATCACCTGTTTATTGAAAAACTTCACTTACATATCTCAATCATCTGCACATAATCTTGCTACCAGACTAAACAGTAAAATACAACAGTCCACTACTTAAAATAGCATTTTTTTGTCCGCCATGATTTTCGCAATTTTCATTTGTAAAACACTCTTGTCGAAGAATGCCGACAAGTCAAGGGAAATTAATTCTTTTGACAACTGCAACGGTTTAAGGTTCTGTTACAGAATTAATTTATACTTGTCGGACAAGCATAGTTCGACAAGTGAATTTAGATTTGTCGCGTTGTGTTACAGGCCCATGATCGTTCGTTCTATAAGCACATTGCTGCATTCTAGTTATGGTTCTGTTTCCTTACTTGGCGCGCTAACATCGTGAGTATAAAAAATACACGTTTAATAGTTCTTTGACTTTTAAGGCACTTGGTTAGGCAACACGTTTTTGTAAAGTGGAAATGTTTTACTTTCTCGTTTCTCTCTTTTGTCTCATATTTTTTGTGTTATGGATCAGAACTTAAATAGAAAAAAACAGCCATTTATATAGTTTTTAAGTAAGGGAACGGAACTTTTTTAGATTTCTAGCAATTTACGATCTCTATAAACCATTTATCATTCATATGTGTGACACGTGGCACGTGAAAGGGCTTATCAAAATAAGAGATCTTCATAGTAGACAAGAACTCTCTTGTCTCTTTAGCAGAGTTACCAATAGGCAACTTTTTTTGTTTTAACTGGAAGACCCGGCGCACTTCGTAAATGAGAAAAGGCCATCAATAGCAGATTATGGGTGATGTGTGTGTATGAATTTTGTTTTCATAATTGCTCATACCATATGACAATTCAAAGTAGAAATTAAAGGAAGAGTTTCACATTGAAATGCTATTGCAGCAATTCAGCACATTCAATCCTCGTCATCTCAGTCTTGCTCGAAGCTTAGGTTATGTTAGGTATGGGGGCTGACGAGAATGGTCATATCCTCATCACACTAAGGTTCATGTGAACCCATTGTTGTACAGATTTCGACAGCGATTTCCTATCTTTTTGTAAAAGTTTTCTGTGGCAACACTTCACAGGCTTAGATGTTATTTGCGTAGCAGCTATCTATTGCTTTTATAGCCACCTGACTGTCTATGTATATTGTGATATCCTCTCGGGATATTGTCATCATTGACACCAATTGGGCGGCCATTGTCACTGCTAAAACCTCAGCTTGGAAAACGCTGCTGTGGTCTGCGAGTCGTATTGAGCTGTTTATTCTTATTCTTAGTTCCTCCGCGAAGCAACCTATACCTATTTCCATTTTTGCCCCATCGGTGTAGATGGACTTAGATTCGTTTGCTACTTCGTTATTCTCCCATCCCATTGTTCTCTGCTTGGAAAGGCCCACGAGAAGGGTCTTTCGAAATTCAACTATGGGACAGTGTAGTCTGAGTTGACATTACCACTAAGGTAGTTGCTAAGTATCTTGGTGTATCTATACGCATTCGGTTTCCAGTACTTTGACTGGCTTATTCTGAGAGCGCTCTTTGCTGTGGCCTCTTGAATGTAGAGATCCAGAGGCAGAAGGTTAAGAATTGCTTCCAATACCGCTGTTGGCGTTGTGTTCTTCTCATAGCGCTGGTTATTCCCGTGCATACTATTCTCTGTACTTCGGTCATAACCTTAAGGTTGCTGGTTGTGGCGGCAGCATGCCACCAGACCAATCCTCCGTATGTTAATATGGGTCTAAATATCGCAGAGTGCATCCACAGTGTTATTCTGGTCCCAAAGAATCGACTGCAGGTATACAATTAATTCTTTTTTTCTCACCATCCAGCTAAGCTTTGTAATATTATGTGAATCAGAAAGTCCTATCGAAGTAGTATTTTTATTGGTTTTTTGGACATCAGTGTTTTGTTAGAGGAAGTCTTTAAAGTTTTTTCACGATGCCATCTCTTCCGAAGGTCTGACAGGTTTTCCAGAGTACCATACATGTTGACACATGTGCTCGCCATTCAGAATCGGCAAAAAAACGGTGGGTCCCTTTCATCCGTGCAAAAATAGGGAGAAGCAGGCCCTGGCTTCCCCCGAACTGTAGCGCCACCAAGAAAGAAGAAAGTTTTTAAATCTTTACCTAATTGAGGTAGCGTGGTAAAGAAAGACCTACATAATTGAAAGTGGCACACATAAGTATAAAGTGACTTTAACGGACTTAGTGTTGGAGAACTGAATGCTGAGTGACTGGAGATTAACATTTTTTTATCATATCCACTGAATAAGGCGATTGAAAAAGATTAAAAAAACGTTAACATCGCTTTTGATCAACATCGATACGAGCAAATTGATTGATCCAATTAACGATAAAAATTCTTATTTTTTGTTGATAATCAAATATCAATTAAACTCGTGTCAACGACAAAACGAACAATATCCTTTCACGTTTCTTACATTAATATAGAAGTGGTTTTGTGTTTCTTTTAAAAACGTCCAATGAACTCGGCTAAAAGGCACAACAAAAACTGACAATCTGTATAAAAACAAAATCATTAAATTAACAATTTAATCATCACTTAAAAAAATATAATGCGTCTTCGTTGACAGATTATTTAAAAAAATATTTTAAAAAGAATTTTAGAATATTTTAAACTACTGTTCGGCTAAAAGAAACCCGGGGATCAATGAACTCGAATGGGTCGCCACGCGTTTGCTGCTTTTGGGTGCGTTGTCCGACACAGAAAAAAAAAGAGAAAACTCAATTAATAATCTCCCAATACACGATCCTTCATTGTATTAACCTAAATATTCAGGGATTATCTGTCGCAGACATGAGACTTTGCGTGGGTTAAAAGATACAAAAACAAACTAAATCAATAAACAAACGACCAAGACGAATCTCACACATGATACCGCAACGTTACCGCCCTCCGGGTAGGTTCATTTTTTATTACGATTTTTTTCTTCTTTCCGTAGAAACCAGTTTTGGAACTTTTTCTTGTTTTGGGATGCAAAGAGATGGGATGAAATTTCTGAGACGTCCAAAGAGGCTTAGGCAGATTGGTAATAATCAAAACAAAACATGCAAGAAGATTAAGTGGGTTTCAGGTAGCATGCGCCCTTCTCAAAAAGTTTATGTATCTTTTCCTTTTTAAATCTATTTTTATATCGCACTGATGTTGGGCCGTGTCGATCAGCTGATTGGGAGAATAAATTATAATGGAAATGGGCTAATTTTAGATGTTCTTTTTTTTTGAAAATGTCGACTCTGGAAAAGCTAATTCTGGGCTAAACAGTTAGAATGTAAATTGTATCTTATTGATTATTTATTTATGTAAAGCTATTCTGTTGGCTTACTGGACTAGGAACAAAGTCTTTAATCTGTTGATAGTGTCAAAGTTTTGTCTGGAATTATGTAGTATATTGGGCGGATTTTTGGTCTAAGATTTAGTGTCAATAGGTTGAATTTGGACTTCCAGGTTCAATGAACTTTGGAAATTTATAGGCGTGTTTAGAATGGAAAAATACAACAAAATTTTGAAATTCAAATGAGAAAACCTTCTGGATGGGAAAAATGAATTTAAAAAAACCGACCCAAAATCGAGAGAAAAATGCTGTGCCCTTGTGGATTTTAACACTCTAAAGACCTCCAGAGTAACTACAAGACAGTTTAAACTTTGATTACCTCCTAAATCTTAAGTCTTTATACAGAAACTAGCCGTAAACCAGTGCGCTTCGCCCCACCTATCTTTTCAAAATTTTCCCGCGCGAATAGTTATATTATGTATGATAGAAAGGAAGTACATAGTAGGAAGCAATCACTACTGTTCTATTTTTCAACTTCAATTTCTTTCTATCTGTCTGTCTGCCGGTCTGTATGTCTGTCTGTCTATCTATCCATCTATCTGTCTGTCGGCCTGTATGTCTGTCTGTCTATCTATCTATTTATCTGTCTGTCTGTCTGTCTGTCTGTCTGTCTGTCTGTCTTTCTGTTTGCCTGTCTGTCTGTCTATCTATCTGTCTGTCTGTCTGTCTGTTTATGTTAATTGACCAAAATGATTCACATTCACATCTACCTGAAAGTACGAAATTTTGTATGACAGGTACCAAAACCACCGGTTGTTGAGTAACCGCACTGATGCTATGTTGTATTCACCTATCGGGTCCAGATTTTGTTATATATAATATTCTCTTTTGGCACTGAATCAACATAATGTTGTGAATATGAGCATTTTTGGTCCATAAATATAGAAGTTGTTAATAACTTGACTCCAGTGCCACCTAGCGGGGTGAAATATACTTTACGACCTATTCTCATACCTACCAAATATAGATACAGAAAAAATTTCATAAAAATCGGTCGACCCGTTTCGGAGGAGTGCGACCACAAACACCGTGCTACGAGATTTTTATATACATATTAGATTAAGCTAAAACAAGTACTTTAACCCGAGAAGGACATTTCTTTACCCCTATATGACCTCAAATACATATCTGCAGCACATGTCCAACTTCAGACTAAACGTAGAAAAAAATTCTCAAGTTTCAAAAGTCCTGTTTCTAATTATAATCCACCATAACAATCGATCAAGGAATTCAAAGCATTTGTAAACGACAAATTTTTTAAGTGGAAATAAATGGTTAAGAATCTTGTTCTTAAAGGAGTTAAAAAAAAAAAAACTGCTATTGTCAACAAATCAATTGTGTCGCTCTCCATAAAAACAACCATCCACCACCCCAGGTATTTCTTCCGTTTGTATCTCAATAATACACGTAGATATTCGCCAAGAGATAATATCAATAAAGTAGCGCGAACCGCATTTAATTTATTACCGATCAATTTAAAATAAATCGATTCTAAACATTTTTAACTTTCGTTTCCTTTTCAACGAGTTTAAAGTGTTATAGCAGACAACAAAAAAAATAAAATACTTTTCGACACTAAATCAAGAAACAACGATTGATGGCTGTGACCGTTTTTAATTCCAGTTCTAATTGTACACAATGATCTTGTTCGATTTATGGGAATCGAAAAGTTGTTGTGGTGATCCTGAGAACTTAACATTTTTTTCGAATGCAATAGCGCAGACATTCACAAAGAAAGCATTTACATTCGACGCGACAATGTTTTCATTAAATATTCTAAGCCATGACTAACTGAGGAACTAACTGTAAGGTAACCTCTTGTGGTGGGTATTTTGTCATTCTAGTCACAAAGGCCAATCCGTAGCGAAGAAGCTAACTTTGGCAATAGAAAATTGAAAAAAGAAGAAAATTATTCCACAGAAGCTACAGTATTCAAAAAAGAGTGGAATTGTTTTTCAAAGTATTTTCCTCACATTTTCATAATTATTTTGAAAAAAGAATACTTGTAGGCCGAAATTAGGGGCGTTTTCCATATTGTTGGCCCACTTTTTCTAATTATAGTACACTTGCGGTAGAGTGAACCATCCAATAGAGTGAACACACAAAATTTTATACAGACTACTCTGCAGAGTGAACAAATAAACCTCCTTAGAGTGAACGCATATTTTTGACACAATTAAGCATGAAGAAACCAACTGTCAAGATGCACAATTAACCGTTTGTTTTGAGTACAACCGTCGTCGTTATATGTCTTGCATTCTAGGTTGGGTAAATATTCTATTGGAATTTCATTCGTTTGATTGGTTTCACAGTGAAGTTTGTTGCTTAAAATGAATCGTAAGCATTTAACTTTAGTTCAGAAAAATTAAGCTTTAAAGGAGTTGTCTGCAGTTAAAATAAAGTTCTTGCTCTATTCAAATTTTACAAAAAAAAAAAAAACAAAATTCGAGTTGTTTCGGGTACGGTATTGGCAAAAAATATGGAATATCTAAATTTACTGTATGTGCTATTGACAAAAAGAAAAATGATATATGACTACAGTGACTAATACTTACTCTGGCCTTTTAACAAAAAAAAAAACTTATAAAACCAACATGAAATAATAAAAAAAAATTACACTTTACAGGCCTGGTTTTTATTAATTCACTCTGTCGCGAGTCTACTGTATATATTTTTAAATACATTATCCGGGTATGTGGGCACCGTAGCGCAAGTGGTTAGTGCGTCGGACTACTGAGTCAGCGGTCTTGGGTTCGAATCCCGCCGCAAACACCTAAAAGTTTTTCACAGTGCCCACCTCTTTCGAATGTCTGACAAGCATCAAAGAGTATCATTTGTCACGATTGAGCTTCTCAACTCGCCGTTCGGAGTCGGCAAAAAACTGTAGGTCCCTTCTATTCGTGCAAAAATATAACACGCACACACAAATAGGTGTGAGAAGCAGGCCCAGGTTCACCTCAAGCTGTAGCGCCAACTAAGTAAGTATCCGTGTATTTTAACAGCTTACGGAGGACTTACATAAGATTTTCCTTAAGAACCGAAGTCTAATTGAATGAAGGTATGGTAGATGAATGACATATGAGTTGTACCTAGAAACGGCTTTATACAAGTTAATCTGAGCACTCGATACCTTTTATTCGATATCAACTTCTTTTAAGCATAGAATCATTTTCCGGATTCTTGCTTGAGATCGAAACACAAGTACTCGTACTCATACGAAATGGGCCAACAACAAAAAGTTTGTAGCTTCGTGGAACTGCCCGTTAAACATACAGGGTAGGCCATTTAAAGTGGAAGCATCGGGCAGCCCTATAACTTTTGACAGCGTTGTCCGATTGACTAATGTCAAACCGCGTTGGAAGCGTCAGTCAAAGGAAATTTATACCATGAAACAGTACACTCCAAAAGAACGGAGTGTACATGAAACAGTACACTCCCAAATTGTTCAGCTATACATTCAAAATAAGTTCTCAATCCTGAAAACTAAACGTGCGTTTCGTAAAAAAATAGAGTAAAACGTGCTCCCGTTGATAACACTATGTATAAGGCGTTTATACGCAAGATTTGTGAGATCCGGTAGTCGTAGTCTTAGTATTGCCAGCCATGCATCCAGAGAACGAACAAGATGCTCCGAGGAAAATATTGAAGCCGTACGAGCCAGAATTGAGGAGACTCCAATGACATCGAGCTATCGCCGTTCTCAGGAATTAGATATCCCTCGAACCACTCTCCGACGCATAATTCGTAGCGACTTGAATATTTTTCCATGCACACTGGAGTGGACTATCGAAATGGCTGAAAACGAACTTGACTTTTTGTGAAAAATCATCATGTCGGACAAGGCACATTTCTCGTTGAATGGAGGCGTAAATAAAATTCCTCGAAATACGGACAACGAACGAATACTTGTGACAGCAGGTATAGATCCAGTAAACGCAGTCGATGACGACAATTTCTTTTTGATCGAAGATCCGCAGGAGAAGGTTGAGACTATAGGAGCGACTTTTTAGGAAGTGTATAAGGTGAATAGCAGTATTTGCCCAAACCATGACCTGGAGAATCGAGTCCTTGTGCACAACTTCTACCTTCGAAATGAACTACAGCAATGGCGATCAGAGAACATCGGTTTCACCGAGTTCAATGAAGACAATAGGGCAAATAATGCCATCGCCAACGAAGGGATACATCCCCCGTTCTTATCGAAGGTAGAGCTCCAAGCGATCTTCGAATCATTGAGAAAAAAGAAGTCAGTGGGAATCGATGGAATATCTAACATTGTGCTTAGACATCTCCCTCTAGAAGCGGTAGACATTTACTGCATTTTGTTTAATAATGTGCTGAATAATGCACATTATCCAGCGCATTGGAAAACAGCAGTAGTACATCCTATCCCTAAAAGGGGTAAGGACAATTCCAATCCGGCAAATCTCCGGTCAATAAGTCTCCTTCCGAACATCAGCAAGGTATTCGAAAAAGTGGTCAATAGAGCCCTGACTAAGTGGGTTGACGACAAACATATAATTCCAGATAACCAATTTGGATTTAAGGCGGGGCATGATACCATACATGCCGCGTCTAAACTCGTATCGGATATTCAATGGAACAAAAGCAAGAAACAATGCACGGGTGCCTGCCTGGTTGACTTGGAGAAAGCCTTCGACACCGTTTGGCTAGAGGGACTTTTTTACAAGTTGAGCAGGTTGAGCATAAGTAAACCACTGCTGTACATACTTTATAATATGCTCACCAGTAGGCGGTTCGTTGTGAAAAATGGCAATGTGACCTCTTCTGGTATTTTTGAAATTAAAAATGGTCTACAACAGGGTGCGGTTAATTCGCCGATCCTTTTCAATATTTACACAAGTGATCTCGTAGGGTCTCTTCACCATGCTATTGCGTACGCAGATGACTTGGTCGCGTACAGATCAGGGCCAAAGATCGAGGTCATTGCAATTCTCTTGCAGCGTGACTTAAGATTCAGCGATATTGTGACGACTGGAAGTTGAAGATCAACTTCCAGAAGTCAGAAACCATCTTGTTTCGGACGCCGTTGTCTGGGGCCTCTTGGGACACCAGAAAGAATTGGCGAAAGTTCGCAATCGTGGGACGACACGGGCGGCCACTTGCATGTCGAAATGTAGTCAGATACCTCGGGCTGTGGCTAGACCAGTATCTGTATTTTAACAAACATATAGATGCTGCTCTGGCCAGAGCCAGAGGCGCTTTTGCTCTTACAAAGAGACTGTTTTATAGCAGCCAACTCGATGCGAGGGTAAAGGTTATCTGCTACACGGCCCTTATACGGCCAATGATAGCATATGGTTGTCCCGTGTGGTTCAACGTCGGACCAAGTTTGATGGAAAGGATTCGGGTGTTTGAGAGGGCTTGTCTTCGGGCTTGCCTTCGTTTATACAGAACACCAGAGTCCGAGTACAAAAAATTCTATTCTAATGAGGTCCTATACAACAGGGCTAACGTAATAAGAGTGGACAATTTCCTAATCAAGATGACTCGAAGGCACATTGCAAGAGCAATGGGTTCGATGAATAGCCTGATCTTCGCGGCTTATTACCCCAATTTCACGTACCACGAAAGAGTGCGCCTTAATGGCTTCGTTCCACCAGAAGCGTTCCTCTATTTTGACCAACAGGGTCTGATCCAGGATAGAACAGCGGTACCGCTAATCTTCCATGTTGCTCGCAAGACTGTGGATAGGCGGCTCAACTACGACAGAGACGTCGCACAGAGCCAAACGGAGCGCCTCCGGTTTAGTAGGTCGGTTTCGGGGCGCGATGGGCACGATGTTGAACAGCAACATCAGAAATTCTGGTGGCTGTTAGAAAGAGATGGAATTCCCTCGTCGATTCCGTTTGATCCGGGGTAGACCCCAAGGCATAGTTGGCCGCCTTTTATGTTTATTATGTAGACATGCCGTGGCCGGCTTACATAGGTTTAGGTAGTATAGGTATTATTAAGTTTTATAAAAAAAATAAAAAATAAAAAAAAAAAAAAAATATATAAAAATAAAAAAAAATACGCACAGCACTTTGCCAACAAAAAAAAAATATAAAAAACAAATAAAAAAACCACAAAAAAATTATAAAATAACACAGCACAAAAAACAAAAAAAATTACGTATTTAATTACGTAGCTAGACTTAAGATAGGTTAAGTAGTTGTAAGTTTTATTTAAGGTAGTTTTAAGCAAAAAACATGTCCTGTTGCTAAGTTTTTTTTTTCAAACTTTTCTTAGCTCTAAAATTGTAACTTTAATTAAAATTCTATATTATAAGTTAGGTTACGTCGAAAGACATAGTATAAGTATTAAGTTTAGCTTAGAGTGCCCGTGTGGGGCCAGTATGTTAGAGTAAGGTAGTTAGGTTAGTTAAGCTAGTTTTAATCACTTTTGTCTAGCATTTAAGATCTAATTGAATTGATAAATAAAAATGAATTAAAAATGAAAAAAAATGGAGGCGTAAATAAGCAAAATTGTCGGTTTTATGCCATCGAAAACTGTCAATTAATTGAAGAACAGCCTCTTTACGACCATAAATTACAGTTTGGTGCGGTGTTTGCGCGGATATGATCATCGGGCCGTATTTTTTAGAAGACGATGGAGCTACCCTAACCGTCAATAGCATTATCGAGCCATAATAATGGATTTTGTGATGCCCATTGTTTGTGAAAATGGCATGGGTGGCTGAGTACTGGTTTCAACAACACGGCGCTACATGATACACAGCAAACAAAGAATCAATTTATTGCGACCATAGTTCCCGGGGGCGACTCATATCGAAAAATGGCAATTTTGACTGGCTACCCCCGATCACCTGATTTAACGCCACCAGACTTTTCTTTGTGTGGTAATTTGACCCAAATAAGCCAAGGACTTCAGCTCAATCATTGGCCAAAACGAGAAAAATGCCGAACGAAGAGCACATGCCACATGTCAAGACTAAATGTGGCCATTTGCGCGATATTATTTTCAAAAAGTAACTCAAACAAATCTCCTTGATATAAAATAATTGATTATCCAATTGTTGTTTTTTTTTAAATCTGTTTTCAGAAACAAATGCTTCCACGTGAAATGGGCTACTCTGTATTTGCGGTAACATTTTCATTCCATAAATGGCAATTTTTTTTTTAAATTTAGTGACAATAATGGTATCTGTGGGTGTGGGTCTGTTTCACTAAATTGTCAGTATTTTCAGTTTTCAGAAATGTGGTCTCTCATCGCTGCCAATAGAACTTCCTCTTTCTTTCTTTCTTTATGTGGCGCTATAGTTCGTTGTGCACCAGGGTCTACTTCTCGCGTGAAATTCCTTATGAATTGCCAAAATGCCAACCGGGTCATTATAAAATCCAAATGGAAACAAAATAAATGTATGCAACATTTCGGTCGAATTTAGAAAAATAACGATTAAATCTTACAAATATGTTTTCGAAGATCTATTGTTTAATTATTAATTATTTCCTTTACCTAACTTATATTCAAAACTTATTTATATAGGAAACTAAACAAGCTAAATACGTATAAATGCATCATTGCGGACTAAATTGACTCCTCCGCATATAAAAATGTTCTTATTTTGTAAAGCAGTAGTAGTAGTTGACTTGGTTTTGTATGTCATCGCTTTTAAATTTGTCTGTGTCACCAAAGATAGACAGTGACCTCACCTCAGACCTCACCGAGATATTTGATGCCAGCAAAGATTTAAATCATTAACATAACTCTCTCTATCAATGCGAGATTTGAATAAAAAAGTAAATAAGTATATCGCGTACGCTGCTTGTATTTTTATCGGTACTCTTGGAACCATTTTGAAAGTCGGAAAGCCGTTGAGGAAATATCTTGTAGGTTAGGCTAGGTAGCAGTGCGGCTGTCAGTAACAAGTACCAGCTCACTTAGGCCTATAGAAGCACATTGTGATATCAAGGATCTTGGGGATATCTACCCCGCTACTCATGAGAACCATTTGGAGCTTTGTATAAAGCGAAAAAGGCCCCCACGTCTTTTTGTGCTAGATCACTAAGATCATCGAAGAAGTATTCTCCTAGGTGTAGTTTTCTACTAAGAGAAAGAGCTGGGCATTAGCAGAGGAGATAGGTTGGGCTTTCCTCCTCTTCCTCGTCTCTGCAAGTTCTGCAGAAGTCATTTGAAATGATGCCCAGCCTAGTTGCGTACTATAACTGCCTATAAGGCATGGTCGTACTTATGTGTAGTCTTTTTAGGGGCAAAATCTATCTGGAGCGGCTTTGATCTAGTCTAGGCCAGATCTGTTTGGTGGCAAGGCAGTTAGTTCCACCTTCCCCCCTAGCGTTGGTTTTATTAACTGTGTCAAGTTTGAATGTTAGGTTGTAGGTTGCGAGGGAGATACGGCATACCGCATACCTCTATTCTTCTTTTCTTGTATAATATATATGTGTTGTTGTTCCTAGTTTAGCGAGCTCGTCAGCTTTGCAATTCCCTGGAATAGCCCGGCACCGAGCAGAGGTGAATAATAAACGGCTTAGCCATCTCTATAAGAGATGAACGGCAGTTGGAGGTGGTCTTAGAAGTGGATGAGACTGATTCCAGAGATTTCAAGGCCGCCTGATTTTTTTTTTTTTTTTATACTCTACACACGCTAAAGGGGATATGAATACCCTTTTAATGTTTACACATAGCGCGAGCATATGAAGGACGAGAACGAGAGACAGACAGATCGACGTAGTGGTAGGAAACTCAGATGATAGGTTTCAATTTCAACTAACTCTATGGGTGGTGTCCAGGATAACTGGAGAGTTGTGTATTATTTTTGTACTTACTTATGATTGACGGGTCTTGGAGGAGAAGATTCAACGACGAACTGTACGAGCTGTACAGCGACATCAGCCTGGTCAACTGCACATTGGGCGTTTAAGATGGCTAGGACATGTAGAGCGCATGGACATCAGCGCTCCGGCTCGGAGAATATTCAACTCTAACCCGGAGGGTCAGCGCAGCAGAGGACGACCTCGCCTAAGGTGGCGCGACCAAGTAGAACAAGACCTCAACCAACTTGGAGTGCGCAACTGGAAGCGGTTAGCTAAGGACCGGGCTAACTGGAAGAGGTTGTTGGTTGAGGCCTTGGTCCACCCTGGACTGTAGCGCCACCTAAGTAAGTAAGTATGATTTACAGGAGTTTTTTCCAGATGTTTCTTAATATAGTTTGTGCGATTAATTTCTTCAGCCATATTCAACATCCAACCGCCAGTGTTATGCCTTCGCAGTAGGTTTCGATATTAACTTCTGAAACTGATCAACTTATTTTTATTTCGTGAGAAATAAATGCTTCGAAGACATCTGGATTCGAAACGTGAACCTTTCGCATGACAAGCGACGACGACTACCACCACGCCACGGCCACCCACATGATTATCCGAGAAAATGCCAATATCGTAAGTGGATATTACATTCGTCTTGATCCAGGACAGTGCTATAATCTATCGCCATAATCTCAGCTTGAAACACGCTACAGTGATCAGTGAGGCGAAAGGAGAGATTTAGTTTTAATCTGCCTGAGGAAACACCTCCTCCCTACACCATCATTGGATTTAGAGCTATCAGTGTAGAAGTGTATCGAATTGTCTGTTATAGCACCTAAATCATTCCAGAACGACCTATAGGGCACTATTCCCACCTTTAAGTTTCTGTCAAATATCTTTTATAAAGAAATATTCTTCCAGAATCTTTTTTCTTAAAGAGGTGAGTGAGGAGGTGATAGGGAGATTCTTTCTCCTCCTCATCCATGCAGCTGCGACAGAAGTCATTGACGAGGATTCCCAATCTGCTGCCGTGTCTGCACAATGACCTGCCGAAAACCCAACTAGGGTGCCGATATGTATTCTGCTGAAGAAACTATGATAGGTTCTAGAATCTTATTTCATTTATATTATATGACACTCCAAATGGAAGTGGACTACGTAGTACGTCGGCAGATACGGAGATTTATTACAAAATTATTTATATATTACAGAAACAGTAGCGCTAGCTACCAGGGCATTCAACTACGAATAGATATTTTGTGCAATGTTAGTTGCAATAGCTTCAGGTCAATCGCAATCCCATTATTTATTTCATATCTACACAGAATTTATTTCATGGACATAGTTCAAGTTTGAACTAGAAAACGTCCGTATGATACGTTACCACTTTACCACGACCACCCATGAAGAAAGAATTTATGGGATTATTAACAAGTCAATTTCTCTAAAAACATGTTTATCATATCTAATCGACTAATTAATTTTTATAGTTTCTTATGAATAAATTTCTCCAGTTCTTTTTTGTCAGATCCTTAAACATTCATTATCCTGCAGTTCGTTGCCCAACTCTTTTGTTTTTTGGTCTCTAAAAGCTTTTTTTTTATTTTTATTTCACCAAAAAAATCCCTATTTGTGAGAAAATCTTCTACAAGTCCACTTAAAACGTCTATTCACCTTTTATTCAAATTTGTTACCTCCACATCACTTCGGCTATGGGAATAAATCTAGTCTAGAATTAATTCCGAATCAGTGTATCCAAGAATCTTTTTTTGTTTTTTGTATCCACAATATTCACTTTAACACTTAAACACTTTTAACACACCAGCAGAGCAGAGACGTTTATAATTCCAACCGACAGAAAGAACTGATTCTAAGCATTGTCATGCTCCCTCTATTTATACATCACACACTCTCCGGCTCAAAACTTATTCTTCATTAAAAAAAAAAATAAATACACACACACAGAAAACAACGAAACAACAACAACGTAAAAAGTCCAAAAGGAGAAGTAATGTATACAAATCGAGAATAATAAAAATAAAATAAAAATGCGTATACAACGATGCAGAGAACAGCAGAAAAGAATAAAACAAAAAGAAGGGCTCAGAACAGAATTCTTGGTCAGGTTCTTTCTCTTGTGGTATGGCCATCAGTTCTCTTGGCCTGGCTAGTGGCCATCACTCCCCGCTTGGTCTCTTTGGATGTTATCTTGTATCTGAATACATATTAACATTAATTTTGGAGCTTCAAGAGAGCGAGAGGGGAACTATTATGGATGCAAGCATGCAAGTCTTAAAAAATTTACCATTTCCTTTGAAAGTTGGTAATCAAAACTCGACCTTTCATGTCTTGTTGACAAAATCCAAAAAAAATGAACTGCTTACGACAGAGAAAGAAGTTTTTTTGTGCGTGGGAATCGCCTTAACGGTGATATGATTTGTGAACAACTTTTAGTCGCTGCAGGGGGCCTGAACTTCATTTCGGTTCTGAATCATAGTTAAATGGTCGTGTCTTGATAGGTTTTATGCTAACTAAGTTCGATTATGGAGAATAGGTTTATTGGATTTGATTTAAAATCGTGTGGCTTATTGAAAAACCAGTCAGTCCATTTAATACGCACGAAAGTCACAGTGACAGTCGCGTCCAAAGAGGTACGATGCTCGGAAGAAGTTCAAGAGATGAATTTGTAATCAATAACTGTAACCAACAAGACCGAAAGACTTTGACTTTGGTTAATAGAACACCTCTAAAATTATGACGGAGCCCAAAAAGAAAACATTTTAGTAGGTATCTGACCCATATTTTAATTTGTGCAGACAAATCTTTACATTAATCCGGTTTGTTCGCTTCTTTCATCTTCAGAGACTCTTTACTTTGAAGGTGTTCATCGAATTTTTTTTTGAACTAGATTCAATATTAAAGTCGAACTCCAAGAGTAACGAACTCTTAAATATCCTTGCAACAAATGGATTCAAATGTATAGCACACGCTGATGACCTCGCTTTGCCCACGAGAGGCAAACACTTAAGCGCACTAGGGCAACTCGTGCAAACTGCTCTGTAGTTAACCAAAACTCGGGCAAACAGCAGTAGACTAGGAGTAAACCCAGACACCAGAAAAGGCCAATATGGTACTGTTCTATACAAGATTTAAGATTTCAGGCTTCAAGGCCCCGTCCCTAGGGGGAGTTCACCTAGACCCTAAACTATTTAGGACTCATACTTGACAAAAAGCTACTTTCGAGAAAAAATCTAGAACATAGAATTGACAAAGCCAAAAAAGCTTTCTGGATTTACCGGAGACCTTTCGGGAAAACGAGGGGTTTGAAACCAAAACTAGTTCAATGGATCTACTCTTGTGTAGTCAAACGGAGTGTTAGTTTGGTGGCCAGTTGTGAATAACAGCTACGCAGAAATTTTACTAACAAACCCCCAGCGAATGGCCTGTCTACGGATAACTGGAGCCCAATCCAGCACACCCACAGCAGCTACGAAGACTATTCTTAATATTCTTCCTATGTAACTGGAGGTCCGAAGGACAGCGGAGCTTTCTGCAATCAGACTGCGGACCCTGGGTCACTTTAAAGACGAGAGCCTCACAGGATACAGAGCCATCTGGCAAGATGTTTCAGAATCCTCTGGACTTGTCAGCAATCCAAGTGATCTCATAGAGAAAGAATACATCTTTACGACCGACTATGTAGTCGAATTCCCTAGCCGTGAAAAATGGCTACAAGATACAGTGATTGCGGAAGTAAAAGGCATAGTTATATACACGGATGGATGAGACATTAACGGAGAATCGGGAGCTGGTGTACACTGTCCAGATCCTCCGATAAATATATCCATTCATTTAGAACCCTCGGTGACTGTTTTCTAGTTGGAAGTTTTTGCAATTCTCAAGGGCGCAGACGAACTCGTAGATGCCGATAACAGAGATACTTGCTTACACATCTGCAGTAAGACAGTAAGGCAACACTTAAAGCACTTGCGAATCCACAAACTTATTCCAAATTAGTGAAAGAATGCAAAGAAAAACTCAAGAACCTGCACGGTAAACCTGCTCTGGGTACCTGGCCACAACAATATACCGGCGAACGAAAGTGCGGATGAACTTTCAAGAGCAGTGGCGGAAGACGTAGGAAACCTCACAATAAATACTACAGGTATGGCGGTACAAGCAGTTAAACTGCCTATTACCTGTCTTTTGTAAAACGCCACGTCAAACGTGCAGGGCTGCCAAAGAAATGATGGAAATTCCTAATCCACTGCGGCCTGGGAAAGTATTGAATTTGAGCAGAGCACGAAAAAACTGGTGATTGGCTTATATACGGGACACATCAACTTAATCAAACATACTAACCGACTGGGACTAGTGCAACACAGCACCTACCCGGGTTGCGAAGAGGAAGACGAAAGTATCAAACACTTCCTCTGCGATTGTCCTGCTTTATGTTCAATAAGGCAAAAATACATGGGAATGGGAAGACAGATCCTACCCGAGCTGACATCGCTCAGATCTATCGATTTGTCGAAAACACTGGAGTTCACACGACACACACAGCACTTGAATCCACTCTTTCTTTTTAACCTTTCCATTCTATCTACAAATACCCACACAAACCCAAACTCCTTTTCCATTCTCAGTACAGTTCCATAGAGGGGAACACAACGGGCCCGACTCGTGTCCTACGTGCCTCAAAAACCAACCATCCAACCAAATCCTAAATTGTCAAACGGGACCGTCACCTCTTTATTAATAGCTTCAAAAAGGCGCCATGAGAAATGCCTTGTCAGTTCTAGAATGACAGGTGTCTATTGCCGTCTAATTTCAAACCCTGTGCAATCCTAATCCATATTTTTTGGTGGACTCATACCTTAAAATAGATTTGTTGCTCACTTTATCGAAAATCGAAAACTGTAACTGTAGAAACAAAATAAAAATAAAAACACCTCAAACGGAAGTAATGTCTGAGATATCAGCTATATTTTGCCATTGTGTTATCAACAATTCCGAAGAATTAGGTATTTAAAAAAAATAACAATAAAAAATACATTCAATGATAAGAAATCTTTGCCATCGAGAATATTCAACTTATGATTGCAGTTTTATTTAAAAAAAAAAAGACTGCCGCTTCCATGTACAACGGTATCAGTGACGAAATTTCATATCGTCAGCTACCCATAAGAAATGACATTCGATTCTCGACTTTTCGAGCATTGCAAAAACATGTTCCAATTTAATTAATTGACAGTCGATTCGATTAATTTACTGTTACCACTTTTCTCATCAAACAGATTTAAATTTAAACGAATAAACTTTTAACAGTTCTGGCAAAATTTATTACATTCTTCTCTTTTAATTGCTGGTAAACGATTTGCCATGTTTCATTCTAGTACTGGTTCTGTTCAATAAAATAATCACCATTATGATCAATCGAATGGCGACTGACAACCCGTTGACAGGGCTTCTTTTCGAACTTAACCTTGACACTGTGCACTGTGATCATGGTCATATAATACTCCATTACAGATCTGGTATGCAAACGCAAACAGCGGGGAAGAGTGACAGAGAAGGTGTGTGCTAAATCATTTGATCTTGAAGATAGCCGATATGTGTCTCTTGTTATATGCACAATGGTAAGGGTCCGTTGAACTTCGGCTTGTGGCGGCGGACACAACGATTATTATCAGTTTGTTTTGCTCCCACTGCTGCCAATCCATTGGATCGTGTTTGTTTGTTGACAGCAGCCGGCGCGGCTACTCTATGTCAACTTTGCGTTACTCATTTGCGGTTTAGTGAAATAATTTTTTTTTATAGTTTCTTTGGTAACAAAAAAAAACAAAGATTCAAGAAGAGGAAAGATATTCATGTATGCATGCATGTTGGCCAAAGAGAGGTGTGTAGAGTGATTGATACATACTTGACTTAAGAGGCTCGTGCTTGGATAAATCAGATCAAATCAGACAGATAATAATTTTGTAATAAATTTGGTGACAAACGATTTTGTGGAGTGGTCGTTATTTTTTTGGTTTAAGACTTGAGTGGGTTATCAATTTATTAAATGAGAAATTGACTTCAAAATTGTCTGTGGGTCATAGTTCGGCCGTGAACTTATTGGATGGAGTTTATTTGGTTGTGGGTTACATGTTTACACTTTTTGCTTTATACAATAACTAATAATTTTTACAGAGCTTAATGGGCAAAAATATATGTAAGCTAAGAAAATAACTGTGTAAATTATATTTACCAATAAAAGCTCAGTGCAGTTAGAAGATTCAATTCCTACCTCCGAAGATAAATAATCCGCTATTCATATTTACTCGTATATTCCTTTCGCGTGCTTTTAAGCGCCGCGTCGTATAAACTGAGTTTGAATTCATAGAATAAGCTATAACGCAGAATTGAATTGGGAGAACTGAAAGGCAGAAAAAGACAACAACAGCACCATTATCCGTTAGGCCCACAACATTTCCATATTCTTTTTTTCGACATTTCTTTCTGGTGCAAATCATGCTTTCGTTGTATGCGCGGCAAATTTTGAATTTGAAAACGATAGAAATTTAATTCAATCAATTTTATGTGTCCACTTTCAGCCCCATTATTGGCTGTAGCTAAATAAATATTTTTGAAAATTTCGTTGCACTTTTGAATAATTGTTCCTCAAATGTATTTATAAGATGAATTGTTTTCTTTTTTAACTTAACCTAATTCATATGCATCCACTTTCATACCGAATTGTATTGCAAGAGGAGAAAAACATGCGAGGGGTATATGTAGGTACATAATGTACATGCAAACATGCTGACGCTCTTATCACATTACATCGTACATCGTAGTTCTTATTGCTATTTCACTTTTAAACAGTTACTATTTAAAAATCGGTAATACCGATCGACTGGGCAATATCCAAAAAATACTCAATTTTAGGAAATCAGTTGAAAAGTCAAGTACCGTTGTACAACTTTTTAGGCAAAAACCTGATATGACATTTGATAGCATGTGTCTAAGCTAACTTAAATATGAAATTTTAACAAAATCGTTGGAGCCGTTTTCGAGAAAATCCGCTTTTAATGAAATCGGTCCCAAATGAAGTATAGGTACCTTCATTTTTGGGGCTAGAATGAAAATTCCAAATTGACCTTGTGGTATAGTCCCACAGACCTCAGATATGAAGTTTCAAGCAAATCCGCCCAGCCGTTTAAGCTCCAGTCCGAGATACAGCCGTGTTTACAGAAGGAGCGTTACTGCTTTATTATATAAAAAAGTATGACTAGCTGTTCCGCCCGGCTTCGCCCGTGTTCTAAAACAGTCACGTTACTTATTAGGCAAAACGCTGCTCTAGTAATATGGTTTTGGGTAGAAATAAGAGCCGCCAAATCCGACAAACCAAATGTTCAAAGTGTGAGTAAACAACAGCATAATTTTTCCAGTTTTATTTGGTTGTACCGCATGAGATGCTCGATTTTGTAGCAAAAAATTTAGAAGCTAATAATATTTTTTTAAACATTTTCTTTAATATAAGACGTTGACATCTGCAACGACGTCAAATGTCAAGTATTATTTTTTTTAAGAATTTCTGATTTTTCTATGCAATGATATGTTTAAAGGATTTTATGGATCTTATGGTATCGGAAGACTTTCTGGCGGCTAAATAACTTCAGACTTACTGAAACATCAGGACAGAAACGTGGATTGGGAAGAATTTCCAGTCCAAATATAAGAGTTTTTGTAGTGTTACACGTGCAATCTGAGGTCTAGCATTGCCATGTAATAGTATCGTACCATGCCATTGCACCATTGTATGTATGTCGATTTCCTTGGATAATTTTATGGCGTTTATCGTTTCTCGTGGTTAATGAAATGGAAAGTCAGTTCATCAAACTGTGACCATTAAACTTTTCTAGGTGAAGAGTGGAATTGGGAATGAGTTTTACTTTTGCATAATACATATTTACGTATATCCAACCACTGCCTAGGTCCATACAAACTCCACTTTTCACCACACGTGACTATCTGGTGCAAAAATTCTTTAATTAGAGCCTACCTTTTCCGTCTTGCAGTTCAGAATTTGATAAAATTACCATTCAACATGAAAGAAACCTGTCCGGTCCGTTGGATTCAGATTTTTGTTTCCCTAAATATAGAATTTGTTAATCACTCGACTCCAGCGCCACCCATCGAATCCAAATTTTTCTAATTTTCTCTTTTAGCACTAAAACAAGATACATATATTGTGCTTATGAGTCATTTTCGTCAATTAATATAGAGTTTATTAATAGCTTGACTCCAGCGCCATCTAGCAGGCAGTTTTGTTTGCCTATGGCCTTCTTCAAGTTCCAGACTTTCTCTTTGATTAATAACATTATGATTGGTTAAGCGATTTAGTCGTGAAAAGGTAACAAACAGACAGACAAAGTTACTTTCGCATTTATAATATTAGTGTGATTATATGGTTTGAATTTGAACCAAATCGGTCCATAAATAAGAGTTTCCAAAAAAAACGACCCCAGCGCCACCTACTTACTTACAGTTGTAGCTACAGCTCGGGGTGAACCTGGGCCTACTTCTCGCAACCATTTGTGTATGCGTGTTATATTTTTGCACGAATGGAAGGGACCTACTCCAGCGCCAAAAATAATCCGGAGTACCACACGAACATATGGTGTGAATATAGTGTGGATAGCGACAAGCATATATTAAGATGTCTAACTGATGACTTTGTTTTGGAAATCGGTTGCATATAAAAGATCTTCGTCATGCATACATACCATAGTGGTGAATAATTTTTCTCTGAAACCGATGAGATTCGATCTCCGATCTACACTCTAAATCGTTAACTCGTCGCTATTAAATTATATCGACAAATTTGTGAGGTTAACCAGAAATCTATTATTCTTCCTTCAACTAATGAGTAGAAATGACTGGAACTCTGAATGACGTAATCTGATTGCTTTACACTTTCTCTATAATAGGTATGTGTGCAGATATTCTAAAAAGCAAGCCTTGCTTGCTGTTAAAAGACACTGCCTAGACTGTAACGTATTTCACTTTGGTCACCTTTACCCCTTACTTCTGATCCTCCTCCGTCCTCCAGCATCCTCATCTGCATAGAAAAAATTAAAGAAATTCTCAGACACAAGCATTCAATTCTACAGAACAAACTTGCCATACGTTCCTTTAAAAATTCTAGCAAAGAATTTTCATTTCCAACAACTCTAAATGTTCAAAAATAACGACAATTTTCCCCATCGCACATCATCGCATCGAAAAAGTCAAAAACCTCACAAATGCTCACAACTGACAGATTGCCGAACACAATATAAATCTGACGTCATTCATATCGAGTATCGAATAGGGCATTTATCTTTTCATTTCTCTGTTTCCTTTCCAATGTCAAAATCAGAGAATTTTGTTTTCATTTGATTTTCCTCTTTCCTCTTATCGGCGCGTATTCGTGTGAAAAATATAAATGAAAATGGAAAACTAAAGAGAAGACAATTTTCCCATCCGTTTGACTCTGACAGTTCATCTCTTATCATCGTCGTGGAAAGTTATAAAAGAAAGTATCGCGTTCGGTTTGGCTTTTCTCAAGGGAAATAAAAACAAAAAATTCCAATAAAAAATCCATTACCGTCCTGTTGATCTTTATCCCAATTCTAGGGGGAAAACTAATTTTATTTACGTGTTTTTTTTTTCTGTAAATTTTTTGCCTACCACAAACCATGTGTAATATTAAAAAAATAACCAATTAGTGCGAATAATTCGAAGTGCAATAACCAACATTTGTGAACCATTAAAATTCATAGGCATATTTTAGAAAAAAATTTAACGAAATGAATCACAGAGCTGCAATGTGTAAAATCCTTCAACGAACTTGTCTCGCATTGAATTACACTGCCTCGGAACGTCCAACAAATGCACTCGGCTGGCGTTTTTGCTATTCATATAAACAATATGATTCACTTTGTAGTTTTGGTATTATGATGACACCGAAGACGACGAAATGGCACATATCGAAGCGTTTCTATACAAACCGTCCCCACCATCCAACTTCAAAGCTGGTACCAGCGCCTCAACTGTGTGAAGAGAAAGCCTACGAACTGATTCTGAATCTTAAGGACGCAGAACGTTTGGCTTTAAAGGCCGCCATGGATAAGTACGAAGCCATTAAGATAAAAGAGGGCTACGAGGGTGAGTCGGTGTTCTATCCTTGCATGCGAAATATTATTTTTGTTTTTGTCTCTCAATGTTGTGTCTTTCCCTTCATAGTTTCTCACTATCTCACTATCATTTCATATCATGCACTAATGATTAATGAGCACACTCTTATGGTTATGGTAATGATTCTCGCTTGAATCACTTACGATGTAGATACTAGATTTTTATGATGTAAATGAAATCACTTCTAATTCGATTAGAAATGGGGGTGGGTTTGTATGTATGTTTTTTTTTAGATTACCTTGGAGGATACACAGATAAATGGACTGATTTGATGATGGTCGGGAAATGATAGCTAGGATTTGAAAGGAAATCTCCAGCAGACGCCATGTGTATTCAATTTCTAATATTGCCTCAAATTGGACTCCCACCAGTACGGGAGACATAGTTGGCGACTGTTGTCTCGAGGCTATTCTTGCATGTTGTGAAATTAATTTTGTGGGAGGAAATGTAAGACGCTCGGGAAGTCCAAAACGGTCAAAAGATGGATTTCTAATTTTAGATTTGAGCAGACATTTTTATAACGATAAACACTTCGGACTAGGGACAGAGATTCATTTCAAATTGTGTGAGTGATACGAATTACTTAGAGATCGTTCTAATAGTTGACATTAAATTTGATATTCTTATCGTCATCGATGAAGTCACTCGAAAGTGTGCAATCAACATCGAAAGCAATTACATATTGCTAGAAAGTGTTGTAGATCACAAAAGATAGGAAGTTGTATCTTCCATTATTGTTTATGCGCGGATCATCAGGGTAAAACGTGTTTTCTGGTGTCTAGAAAGCAATGACGTAGCTTGAAAGGGGTTATGAGGCTGAGCCATCATAGAAACACCAGGCATCATAATGGGCTCATCGCGAAATGGCGTAGCTTAGCTTTCTAACAAACAAGGATACTTTATATCAAACCAGCATTACCCCTGTATTGCTTTAGACCGCGGATACATGGTCGAAGGATTGCATCAAACGCGAAAAAAAATTTTTAGTTGTTTTGATGAAATCATCACCATTATTTTAAGCGTTACAACTTGGTTTGAGTTTTGAGTCTCCTCCAAGTTTTACGGTTATCGGCCAACGTCTGCCAACTTCGTACACTTCATATACTCACCTTCACCGAGCCTTCGATGCTTAGTAGTAGTTTGGAGTACATTATTCTTTTCTGGGTGCCTTTCCCATAAGGTCGAAGTGTACAGTCTTAGACTTTTATGAATTTGAGAGCTTCCTTAAAATATTAATAAATGGTTAAATGCAAACAAGCTTCAAAAAAAAAATATATCACTAGTAAAGATTCTAAATCCCTACAGCCGTAAGTTAGGGGCTTCCCTCCCTATGAGTTATCAGCTTTATTCGCTGTTGCCATATCTTATGGAGACACCAATGTACTTAAAGATTGACACTTCTTCAAAAGTGTATCTCAAACTTGTGATATTTTGTGCTTCTCTTCTGTCTGTGTTTCTGGATTGTGGTTATTTACGTATTTATATTCCTATAGACTTTGCAGATGTCATCTAGATGTGCCATCGCCAGTTAAACTCTATTAAAGTATATGATTATGTTAAAGCGCTGGATAGATGTTTGGTTAAGAAGTTACAAGCAACTTCGTTTGGATTTCCTTGTGAAGTAGTCACGACTGCCACTCTGATAGGTTTTTAAATTTTGCAAACATGGGTTGAACTCCATTTCAAAAAAATCGAATTTGAGCGCTTAAAAGTAATTACAAAAAAGAGCTCTGGAACATGTTCTGCATATGTTTGTTTATTAGAGATGTTCCAACTGCTAAGTAAAAATGTTTACTTATCACATCGTACTACACGTATCAAAGGAAAAACTTTATTTTCATTTTACTACCAGCGAGTACATTTGCAGCTACGCTGTATTATCATAAATATTTTAGACGTTACTATTGTTTTCCTCCCTTTGAAGTCACGTAGCGATACTCAACAGATATACGAGTATGACTACGACAACACCACGATAAAATACCCTTAAATGGCAATTTACTTAACACAGGTCGGAATGGCAATGAAAATATTGTGGGTGTACTAAAGAAAACCATCCCCTTTGACTTTGCTTATTCTTTTAACCCGCTAAGTTCACCTCAACCGTGAAGTTTTTGCCCTCATTTTCGTTGATATTACATTGAGATTACAGGAGTTTTACAACCCCTCTGTGAGTTGGGGACTGAAACTGACAGAAGCTCCACCTGCTTCTTCGGTTATTGATTTCTGCTTCAACTCCCAGTTATCCCGGAATTTCCCTCTATGAATTTTCGCTGCGGTACACACACGCATGAATTCCTGCAAATTCTTCAGTGTGGAATTTTTTATATAAATACGACTATTGTACCGAACAGATGGTGCCACTGAAAATTACAACAAAAAGGACCTCTTTAAATTCTCTGCCTAAAGTTTAAGGACCCAACAGAAAATCGATATATGTAGGTATGTACAAAAAAAAAAAAATACCCCTCCAAGCTTCAATTCACAGGAGACATTAAAAATTCCCTAACAACAACAACGAAGTCATTAGTATTCATCCTGTGACAGGATGTGTTTCCATTTTGTTTCAATTTTTCTTGAATTATCAAGGCGCCAAGCCATGTCGCTACCACTGTGCATAATTAAACGGTAAATTTGTTCAACGCTTGTTTGTGTAAATTGCGTGAGTGTGTCAACATTCAACAAATACATAACTAAAAGCGTTATTATTGCGGTTACTAATTAAAAAAAAAGGATGCCCAGGGAGATAAAGCGAAATTAAACGTGCGAGTGTGTTTGAATTTTATTGAAAAAATACCAAAATTTCCAGGTAATTGTCAACCACCACGACCTCAATCAAAACGAACATAATGAGTTAATGTAGGTTATGTTCGTACATACACTCATATTTCGTATATCGGGTGGAATTAGTTAATTATGAGATTAATTGGAGAATCCCGTGGATAGGAAATTGCTTTTAGTAATTTAATTTATTAGGTTTTATGTGGTGCGGGCGGAAAGTGCCGTTTTTAAAGAGTTCACATTAAATCTGTTCTAGCTGACGCTGCAGTATTCTGGCAATCGAAGCCTCAACCAAAATAACTCTTTATCAACCCAATTCTCTTGTCATTTGTAAGTCAAATTTGATACCTTTAAGTACAAGTGAGCACCGTGGTGTAGTGGTAAGTGCGTTGGACTACTACGCAATGCTGCCCGGGTCAACACCTAAACGATTTTTTCACGTCGTCACCTCTTCCGAATGTCTGGCAAGCATTCAAAGAATATTATTTGTCACGATTGAGCTTCTCAACTCGCCGTTCGGAGTCGGCAAAAAAAACCGTGAGTCCCTTCCACTCGTGCAAAAATATAAAACGCACATACAAATGGTTGGAAGAAGCAGGCCCTGGTTCACCCCACCTAAAGAAAAAAGAAAAAGAAGTACAATACAGTTAAATTCCTTTTGTCAAAGCCAAAGGAGATTTGGAGTGGAGAGGGTGAGCTTAGCATTCTCACTTAGGCCTAGCCATGTCCATCTTCATCGTAGCCGCTATCTAAAAGATTCTTTGCAAGTTCTTAATTTGCATTCACCAGCTCTGAATATTATATACACTGGTCCCTCGCTTTGCGCGGTTTCACCTTTGCGCGAAATGCATTTGTCTGCCAAAATTCGATTTGCGCAGCGCTAACATTTCATTTTTCAGGACCGCAACCCCCTAAATTACATTAAATACATACTTCGCTTTGCACGGTTTCGCTTTGCGCGATTTCGCATTGCGCGAGACTTTTCATTCCCCTAACCCCCGCGCAAAGCGAGGGACTAGTGTAGTTGGATATCACGGTACAGTTCTTACAATGCGTTATTCAATCTCCCCATTCCCCGTGTATGCAGATTATAGATATTCTAATAGGATTCTAATAGAAAATTGATCTGACTTTAACAGAGTCCGGCTTTGTGTACTAAATTGCGTTAGTGATTCTCCGTTTCCACCCTGAAGTCGGAACTTATCGTTCTTAGCTTTCTCATGGTCTTTTTTTTATTCTTTTTCTAAGAAGGTGCTGATCTTTGCTCTTTTTTCTGTTCGTATGACTGTCGAGCGTATATTATCTCTTTTATAGTGCCGGACTCTTCGTGTTCTGCATTAGTTTGGATTTGTTCTTATTTTTGTCAACTTTTCAAAGCAACACTAGCCAGAGAAATATTGCGGTCTTGCCAGCAATTGGGTCAAAACAGTTTATAGGCAAATCTCTATATCACAAGAACAGCAACAATCATACTTACATATCTCTGAAAAGAAAGCAACCACCAGTGTTATTACAGAACTCTGCACGGTAGATAGAAATAGCTAATATAAGTTAAATAAACCTTTAAGCAGTTTCTTGATTGGCTTTGCAGATTCATTAACCATGAGCACTATTGTGCTCTTTAAGAACGATGGCTAACCTGATTGGACATCAGATTCTTAGAAAGCTTAGAAAACTTCGCTAGTACGTACAAAATCTAAAAGTTTCAGTGGAGATTTACACCCAAAGAAGCCATCTGTTGGTACCAGTATCCACCTCGCATTTCACTTCACTCTTCTTAGTCATTCTGTCATTTCTCGTTGTTTCAGCCAATATTCCACATCGACAGACCCATTCCAGCAAATGGCTCAAGGTAATTACGGATGTAATGATATTTAACACTGACCTGGGTTTTAGTTAGTTTTAATTCGCTGAAATAAAATGAACATAGCTCGAATCTGCAATTTAGATTTAGGGAAACTCAATTCAATTCGGCAAAGAGATGGTGTGTCCATGCTTCGCCTCATTGTCATCGCCAATCTAAAACAAATAACTTGTGGAAAATCCACACATCCAGCTGAACATACTCGCACACCAAAAATGAAAAAAATATATAAAATCCATAAAACGTGTCCCGCTGATTCTGCTGCTCACTTCTTTGATCTTGTGTTTATTTTTATTTTTTCTGTCGAAGTGGATATCGCTTACTTACATGTCCGCACACAGGAAGGAAGTCCTTAAACTTTTTATGACACAACACACAGATAACATGGTCTTTCTTCATTGATTTGTAGTTTTTCTCTCATACATACGTCCACAGTTGTTTTTTTATCATCTGTCCAGAGAAAATGTAATCGAATTTATATGTACCTATGTGAAAAGAAATACCTGATTCCTTTCAAATGTAATTTGATAAGACGATGCGATAACACAGGACACCCAAAGACACACGAATATTCTATTTAAAACTTTTCTCATCATCGTACTTTGTATCTTTAGATGTACATAGGTATATGTAGCTGTGTTTTGCGTATCCTTATTGAGATGTAATCTCCTTGTGCATAATTTAATTCGATGTTTCAAGGAATTTCCAAAGACGAAATTATAAGGGACTGGTGTTTTTGTTTTTATAAAAAAAGTTTCAAGAGCCTATTACTGTGAAATTCTAATAAAAGTAGCAACTCCCAAGTAACATACTCGTACATATATTTTGCATCACTAGAGACACATGTATAACGTTTGCGTTCATTAAATCACGTAGCACTTGAATGAAGGAAAATGAAGTAAAGAAAGCAAATAAAGAAGAAGAGTACGAGTATTTACCGAGAAAAACATACTCAGGTGGATAACGTGACGAGTGTCACGGTGTTTATGTTGCAATGCCGGTGCAGATGAAAGAATTTGGAATTCCAGAATCCCAGGACGTATAGATGAATAACATGCATTGGCAGTTCCCACTTGCAATTGTTCCTTCAAAACGCTGATACTAGTGAATGAAGCAAACATTTGTATACGAACATTAGATACTTCTATATTTCTGATCTTTACAGAAAAGTGTTTCATAATTAATTATGCCTCTGAGGAGTAGATATTCCAAGGGGAATAGACTCATCAGCGTAACCTGCCTTTTTTATCATGCTTTGGTTCAAAAACTGCAGATTTTTTAGCTTTTTTTAAACACCCTTTATTTAACCACAAGTCCAAAATTTTCATTATTATTGAAAAGTAGTAACGATGTGCTTAGTAAGAATATGGCGAACAAGACTTTGCCGATTTAAAATTGCATTAAACTTGGTAAATAATGCTTTAGCTACCCATACGTTTCCAGCAATATTTTACCTCTCTATTCCAACGCTCTTCAGCCAAAAAGGCCAAAACTGGTCACCATAAACAAACCATTTCTTTTAGACAAAATCTAGAGTTAGAAATTCGTTGAAAATTGAGTCACGCTAAAGGTTCAAATCCAGATGTTGCAGGAAAATGTATTTCTCACTTAATTAATAAGTAGATCTTCTTTGAAAGTTAATGTAAAAATCCTACTGCGAAGGCGTAACAATGGCAGTAGGATAGTTATATGGCGTATAACTGAAGAAATTAATCGCACAAACAATGAGTAATAGGAAACATCTGGAAACATCTCTCTAGTAATCCTGGACACCACCCATAGAGTTATTTGAAAACTAAACCAAACATCTGAGTTTCCTATCAGTACGCCGATGTGTCTGTCTCTCTGTCCTGTCCTTCATGTGCTTCCGTCGTGTGTATCTTTATGAGGGCATTCATAAACCCCTTAAGCTTGAGTCAATTATGTAAAAAAAAAAATACAAATACAAATTGTTTGTGTCATTTCCAGTTCATGTCAACATTTACTTTTTGGCTCACAAGTTCAAAAAAAATTACCCTTCGGTTTTTCTTTTAAGCAGGCTTGGAAGTATTCTTCTCTTTTTGAAAATACTCTGGTAATATACTGCAGATATGATAGGGGATGTAAATTTAATAAAATAAATAGAAACAAGCCTATTCTCGCATCTCGCAACCATTTACTAGTTAGTGTGCGTTTATTTGACGGCCGAATATTTTGACCGTAAAATTCACAAAGCGAATGCGAATTACGAATGCTATTTATTTAAAAATAATTAGGCCATCCTGGACAAAAAAGTTTTGTAGTCTACAAAAAAAGAGCAGAGTTTGGTTTCCAACAAAACGATATTTGACCATATGACAAAAATTGTTGAGAATCGCTTTAAAGCCCGCGTTCATTTATTTCGACGTATGTTAATGTCAACCACTCAGTAGCGAAAACGATTAAGTCGCTGGTTCAACTGATTCCATTTTTGGCAAAATACAGAGTACATTCATAGGTATCGTATAAGCTCCTCTGCTTGAAAAACTCACGAACTCCATTTTTTATTTTTGAGTAAACTGTTTTTGACAGTTGTTACGTGCACTCAGAAATACTTGATACATTTGTTACAAACCATTTAAAACAATGAAACTTAATATGTTAAATCCAAAAAGTATGTAAACGTAAAGCTAACATTGTTTCGCTACCCATTGTCTTGTTTCCATCTCTCACAAATTATTTGACAGATTACGAAAAAGAAAATAAGATAATAGAAACCAACGATATCTGCTTTAAACTTCAAATCAACAACTGAAGTGACGTTTATTATCTTATCCACCTACATCTACTATGTACATATGTATTTTGCAAAATTCACAATGACGTCAGGTGTGCACACAAAATCACATAGAAACTTATTCACTGCTCAAGTATGTACTCAAATACCGCGAAAATATTGCTCCAAAGCACGTTTAACTTTCAGCCGTTTAGATAGCTAGACGTAAACGACAAACATTAATAATGTCAGCATTAACATCTGAGAAAGGGCTTTATCGCTAAGGCACATGTCAAGAAGCCTTTAAATTTTACACTCATTATCACTTGGATTTTTATTATATCGGTGGAGTACGTGTGATAATATCATTTTGACGATTAATAAGAGGTGATAAATATTTGTATTTGCTTTCAACTGAATCATCTGTCTCCCTTAAGCTTAAGCTACTCATACATATGGTTTATGTATACTGTACTTTGCTTTAATTATTTTGCTACTGATTACAAAAAAACGGACGTATCGCCGTATTGTAATCTTTTGCATACGTCGTTATAAAGTCGTATTTGATATTTTTAACTCGAATCTGCGAAAAGTTACGAAAACCCGTTCGCGTACGCAAAAATTTTGTAGTTTTTCGCAAAAGAGAGTGCTCACGACAGAGTGAGAAATTTTCTCATGCTACGAATTTTACCACAAGAAATTTCCTCGGGCTATCATATGAAAACTGTCAAATCTGTCCAATCACATACATTTATCATTTTTTGTTGCTTTGAGAGCATCTCACCCGCACTGCACTCTTCAAAATTTGTCACTCTTCACATATTTGGTGGAAAAAGTACGCGAACAGACCTATGTATATTTTTCTTCAGTTAGAAACCTAGTATTTGACAACTTTCATCCGGTCCAGCCGAAACTAACGTTAGAAACCTAGTATTTGACAACTTTCATCCGGTCCGGCCGAAACTAGCGTTTGGTGTCAATAAATTTGACAGTATTGCCAGGTTCCCTTTTGAATCAATTTTTTACCAATTGCAACTGTCCACGAGGAAAAGTGTCAAAAGCTGTGAGAAAACTTTTAAAATGATAAAATTTCCCTATCCACAGAGAGGACATCTTTTTGACAGCGCGTACAGTGTTCCCATGAAAATATTTCTACAAATCTGCAAACGGGAAAAAAAAAATCTGCAACGCGGATTTCTTTGGAAATAATATGACTTCATAAATATTTTTTATTTATATAACAATCAAAACAAAAAAAAAAATATCTACATATGAATTCAATAAAAAAAATCACACATACATAAAATTTCTTGGAGTTTGAGGATTCGACATCAAAAAATGTTATTTTGAGAGGTTACTGCGTTCAGTCTATTTGAACATTTCAAGGTAAAAGTAGGGCTGAATATGAAAATAACAGCATACAGCGAAGACAAATGAAGAAAGAAGAATGGTTGAAATTTTTTTTTTAAAATGAACAAAATATACATATTAGTGCGTATGCAGACAAAAGTTGCCGTGCAGATTTTTGGATTTTAAAAGTCTGCAGCTGGGTTGAAAATCTTCAAAATGCAGACAAATCTGCACTTATGGCAACGCTGAGCGCGTAGCACGTGAGACAGATGTTTCCGTAACCGCATTTGTAACGTTATTTTCTTCTTTCATAAAAAGTTCAACACAACTATTTTAATTTCGTTCAGTTTTGACAGCCATAATTCGTACGAAAATAGTGACTGTACAAAATGTTCCAATGACTAGGCAACGTTCAATTTGATTTCAGAACCTTATAAATCGTTAAGTTGACAACTTTTCACTTGTTGCCTTCAACTTATCCGCACGCCTGAATTTGCTGTAAAAAAAAAAAACCAACAAATTCTTCAACTTGAGTTTCGTTTCATCCGCTTTCGGTTGCATTTTTACTCCAATTAGTTTCCAGATTGCAGAGGAAGGAAACTTTCTTACGATCTTAATTTATATAACGCATCCTTGTGTCAAAAGGTTGTGTGATTAAAATGTAATTTCATTCCGTATCCGAACGCCCTCGGTGCGGCGGTGCAAGGGGGGAGAAAACAATTTTATGCTAATTTACGGTGAACTTTGACGTCGTTTTGGCTGCAATTGCAGAGAGGAAAGAAAATTATTTAAGATTCCAGAAGAACTTGGTGATGGTCCAATAAATCCTAAAGAAGGTCTCTGACATTATGCTTTCAGTTAGTGCGCATTTCTAGGTCAATGGATTCTAATTGAACACATCAGAAACAGATGCGTTGTTACTGAGAGAACGACATAAGTGAAAATGTCTTTAAGTTAAGTAAGAGACTTCTCCTACAGAATTATACAGAAAATGTTCAGCATACCCTGTCCCAAAATATAGGGGAAAAAGGCCGTTTTTTTCTCTACACCCTATGCAATGAAATTCAAGTGCATTTGCGTGTTTAGGAGCGCATGTACAAGTATAACTAACAAAATCAGTATAACGTCCTCTTAGTCAGTAAAAAAATAGCAAATTGATGTCAAATGTGTAGAATTAACATGCTTTGCTCTCCACTCTCCACACAAAGGACGGAAAGGACCAAAATATTCTGAATAAATAATCGAGTGCAAATTGTTTGCATTCGGATGCAGTTGCACGTTTGGATTCTCCTCGTACATGTAAATACGCTAAAAAGAAAAAAGTTTATTGTGTGGATAGACGTGGAACAACAGTTGAAAGAAGAAAAGAGTTTTCCCCCCGCATAAAAGTAGCAAAGTGCAAAGCAAAAAGGCCAACGGCAAACAAAAAACTTTTACATTAAACTCATTCTTAAGAGAAGATAAGTTTTTATTGCTTTGGGAAACTACAACTGAAAGCTAATGTTTCTATATATGTACTGTACATACATACAACTTTCTATTTCACAAAAAATAAATGTGCACGGAGTAAATTTCAAACAATTAAAGACAGTATAAAGCTGGCCAGGATATTAGAAAAAATGTGTGAGCCTCATTCGCATAAGCTCACGGGGAAGTGAATACTTATCTAATGCAAAGCAGTTGTGTATGTGTAATGTGTGAGAGAAGAAGAAAGTTGTCTAGTTCAATCGATAGAAAATGTGTAATAAAATTTAGTAAATATGTATACATATAATAATATACAGTTACGGTCAATTAATATAGAAGTTGTTAATAACTTGACTCCAGCGCCACCTATTGGGTCCAGATTTTCTAGTTTTCTCTTTAGGCACTATACCATGAATGAATGCTGATGACATCTGCAGAGGTTGACGTGATGAAGAGGTTTATGAGGACACAGCCCATTTCATCTGTCACTACCCTAACCTCTGCCAACTTAGAAACAAAACCTTGGGCAAATTCTTATTCGAGAACATTGAATAGCCATCGGTCATACTTGTACCATCCAGGGCGCCTGGATGGTTGAAACCTATACCGGGTGATGGAAAACAACATGGGTATCAAAACGGCTCCACATGGACCTAAGTGTGATGAGGATGTTATCATTCTTATCAGCCCTTCTAACCTACCCTAACCTAGGCACTATACCAACATAAACTGAATATGAATCATTTTGGTCAATTAATATCGAAGTTGACAGACAGACAGACAGACGGACAGACAGACAGACAGACGGACAGACAGACAGACAGACGGACAGACAGACAGACAGGCAGACAGACATATGTACATACAGATGTATATATATACAGACAGTCAGACAGACAGACAGATATACAGACAGACATATGTACACACAGATGTACATATATACATATGTATATACAAACATTTAGAGCCCCAGAGTCTACAGGTCAGGGCGGTAAGCTAAAGTCAACTTATTCTGAGCTGTCAGAGCAGTGCTTTTGATTATCTTAACTCCAGGAGATCTATTCAAAGCTTGAGTCTTTTAGACCCTAGGTCTTATGTTCACCCCTTGTGAAAGCAAAGCTCTGGAACGAACTCTGTAAGTTAAACCAAGATAGGCCAAGCCCAGCTTTTCGGAAATGACACTTCTTCGAACATGGAACTAACTACGAGGAAACTTCGTATTAAAGACTAGAAACCATTTCGTCATAAGTGATTCTGTTCAAAGAGGGCAATCTTCATTGTCAATGAAAAATCACTTGACCCTCTGCAGACACTTAAAAATATCAATCCGCAGAATACTTGCTATAGATGTTAACATAAAAGATCCTTTTAAGATTCCTTTCCTTCTCTTAAATGAACTCATCTACCCATCTGTCGTTTAAATACTGCGGTCCCACAAATAGAGTCGCTACCTCTGCCTTTGTTAGATATTCGGCTTCTTTAGCTTTATCTTCACGTACATACTCGTTCGTGCGTATAAGTGTACAGCCTACAACCACTCAGTTTGTTTATTCTGTCAATAGAATCCCACGCCATTCTCCAGCGATTTAATACCTCCTTGGCTGTGGGATATTATCGCTGTCTTGTTTGTGCACACTTGTGCCATTGGTGTTTATATTCGTGTGGAAAATCGTTGATAGTTGGTCGTGACTGTCTGGTCCTTCGGCTGGCTCCTCTTTTTGCCATTTTGTCCTCAGAATGTGTAGATTGAACATTTTGTATGTTCAAGACTCACCATCGCTATACTGGCAGAGAATTGTACCTCTAAAAATATTGATGAGATTTCCCGCTCTTGTGGATTTTCAATACGAACTAACGAGGTACTTTTAAAGTACGACTTATTTACATACTTCTACCGACAGTTTACTTCAAAGGGCTGTCAAAGTCACTTCCTGAAACAACGCTGCCTTTCTACCATTTTCATCCCGGACACGATGCTTTTGCTTCAGCTTCCAGTTCACCAGCTCAATAATGCAAATATGATTTTCATAGAGACAACAACAAAAAATCGATACTTTTTCTCATTTTCGAGTTCCCACAGCAGCAGTAAGTACCTGCTAGAAGTTGCAACAAGCAACGATGTATCACAAGGATACATGGCATACATATACTCATACGTACATACATGCAATCAGTTTTCTTTCAATCTCTCCGTTTCGTGGAGTAAATCAAATTGCTGCATCCTCCTTCGTCATCCTTAAGCGTAAGCTGAGTAAAGTTGTCGCTTTAACCTTGCCTTCGGGTAAAATACACACGATGGGTTGCAAATTGAACTGCAATAAACGTAATGGGCTTACTGAATACACCATAAAAAGGCTATAAACTCGGGTAATTTGATTTTCAGTCACCGCGTATAGTGGTAAATAGCATAAAGAGTGGTTTAGCTGTGAATAGCTTATATGATTTTTTTTTATAACATAAGGCGTGTTATTTGTACGAACACACTAATTACTAATTTGAACGTGATTTGGCAGCATTGATTCATTCGTGAATTTTATGGTTTGACGGCCATTTTTGATTTGATCTCAAAATGAAAATAAATTTATTTTATGTAACTTTTTTTTCCATAATTTGGCAGCACAAATTGTGTCCTAGATTATTTGGAGCATATTGTGCTGCAGAAAGACATTGGCAACATATGGCGCTTATTTATGGATGCGAAATATATCCCCAGTTGCCAAAAAAAATTACTCGCAGTGAAATTGACAATGCTTGAGTTCGTATCGTACTGCCGAAAATATACAGTGTTGGCCAAAACTAAAGCACGAATTTAGTCTGCTATGGAAAAAACTGCGTAAAATTTATAAAATGTATGATAAGTTTTTTTATTTTAATTGTTTTTGATACAAAATGCATTTGTTATTAATTCACCACCAAAAAAAATTATTTTAACTTTTAACATATCTAAAAATACAACAAATAATACCAGCTATGGCATTTCTTACAATAAATTCACTGATCTACAGTCTCCCATAAATTCTCTATGGGGTTGAGTTCAGGTAATTGTGATGGCCTCTTTATAACAGTAATATGGTTTTCTTCAAACCAGTCATTCAGAAGTGATGCGGTATGCTTAGGATCGTTATCATGTTGGAAGATGGAAAGAAAGAAAGTGGTCATGAGGTGGACTGTGTGTACACTGACTTCTCCAAAGCTTTCGATCAGCTTTCTCATGATATTATTATCTACAAACTCGAGGCGTTAGGTTTTCCCCCAATATTTATTTCGTGGGTTGGCTCTTACCTCAAGCAGAGGTCATATCAGGTTAAATTTAGAGGTTGTCTTTCAGACTCCTTCTTAGCAGGATCCGGCGTCCCTCAAGGGAGCCACCTAGGTCCACTTTTATTTATTCTTGCTATCAATGATGTTCCATCAATCATAAAACATAGCAACATTCTTATATTTGCCGACGATATGAAGATCAGTAAAGCAATTACAACCATAAATGATTGTAGACTTCTGCAATCAGATATTGATAGTTTCAGTACCTGGTGCTCTAAAAATGGTTTAGTCCTTAACCCACTCAAGTGTCAGTCCATGACTTTCTCTAGGAAACTGGTACCGACTATATTCAACTACTTGATATCGAATCACTCTCTCAGTCAGGTTTATACTTTTAAGGACCTGGGTGTTTACTTTAGCCCTGAACTTGATTTTAAAGAGCATATAAACCACATTGTGAATAAATCAAATTCAATGTTAGGTTTCGTTAAAAGATGGTGTAAAGAATTTAAAAATCCTTATGTCACCCTCTCACTTTTGACAGTCTTGTCCGTCCTCACCTCGAATATGCTTCGCAAGTATGGACACCTTATCAGAAAAATCTCAATACTCGTATTGAAGCCGTCCAGCGACGCTTCATTCGATTCGCATTGAAAGGTCTTCCCTGGGACGATCCTTTTAACCTCCCCCCATATTTGCATCGGATAAAACTGTTGCAAATGCAGCCTTTGGCTCAAAGAAGGGTCAATAATGATATAATTTTTATGCATCAACTGATCTCAGGTCTGATTGATGCACCTGACTTATTATCCTGTTTAGGATTAAACTTTCGTGGGGGATCGCATTACCTGCGTAGTATAGAGTTACTGTATGTTCCTCATCACAGAACAAATTACGGGATGCATGAGCCTATTAGCCGCATGAGTAAAATCTATAACTTAAATGTAAACATTCTTGACTTTAATCTTAACAAGATTACACTAAAAAATGTATTGCGTAATGTTGTTCCTCGAACATAAACTCTAATTATGTATATTTGTTCTTATATTTGTTTATTTATTGCTAGTGGTAGTGTTGAAATGTAGCGTAGCCTAACCACTAACACCAGCACTAAATGATGAGCCTGTTGATGCATATTTTGCCCTGGCAAATTTCTACTTATGGCTGTTGCTTGTATTAAGCACACCATGACACAGATCTGATAGTGTTTTAAAAGAAAAAAGATGCATTATAAGGGCATAATCTCCTCAGAAAGAGGATGCATGACAATTTGGAGAATTATTCTTGTGAAGTGGCCCGAATTCTGCACTAGAAAAATATCCCCAGACCATTATGTCGCTTCCGCCGTATTTGATTGTACCCTTAGTGAACTGGGGATCTAGTCGTTCGCCCTTCGGCCTCCAAACTATCCGAAATCCATCAGATCCATTTAAATTAAACTTGGACCCATCTGAGTAGAGCCCTCTTTTCCATTCTAGTTTTGCAAGTCGATATTTTAGATAAATAAATGACTTTTTGATTGCTCCATATGATGAAATTCCACCATCAACCGCTCTTCGCAGGATCGTCCTACTTGAGATATCTAAGCTTAGCTCGTTTCTTACACTAATTGATAATATGAAATGGTCTGTTTTATAAACCTCATGATTCTGTTATTTTCGCGACAGGTAGGATTTCGGAGCTTACCACCACATGAATTGCTTCAACGTTTCCCCGAACGACGGAATCGGCTAATTATGCGGAAAATCACTGTAGGGCTTATGACAAATTTATTGGCAAATAATGCTACTATATCGTTGTTATCAAAATCGGACAGAATTTATTCTGTGGAAAACTTATTGGGCGCCATTTTATTACTATCTCAAATCAAATTATACTGACCGATTTAGAGCGCCGATGATGCACAACGACTTTTTATTACCATTTATAAGATCATGTTTACAAAAAAACAAACGTATATATTGTAGCATATTGCCAGCAAACGGTAGTTTTTCTTGGTAAAGGGTATATGTGCTTTAGTTTTGTCCAGGTGGTTTCTTATGAACTCTGATATTATTTGTTGTTTTTTGTTTTTGTTAAAAGTTAAAATATTTTTTTTGGTGATAGATTGATAACTAATATGTTTTGTATCAAAAACTATTAAAATAAAAAACTTATTATCCATTTTATAAATTTTACGCAGATTTTTCCAAAGCACAATAGTTTCGTGCTTTAGTTTTGGCCAACACTGTATGTAGTAAGGAAGTTTGTAATAAAACTCAGCAAAAATCAGAATCCACAGCACACAATTTAACCCTCTCTACATAGTACAAAAAAAAAACCCCTTAAGCAATTTTACGCTAATAGTGGTTTTCCACTAATTTATGCATCTGAAGCGAAACTTTTTTGTTCAACATAACCGAAAGTTGGCGAGAATTTACGAGAATGCATTTCACAAAGAAACGCCTGTTGTCAAGTCAGCAAAAAAAAAACACACACACAAATGTCCAGCAAGGAACTGCTGCTTTGGCGACAACAGGACAGACAGAAGGAGAACTTCCAGTTACAAGAGAAGCGTTAGCACTTTAAAGTATACATTTATTTTTCTACCTTGGATTAAAGTGACAACTGCAGACCTTGTGGTTGATGTCCGGAAATTTAAGGCTAGTTTTGGAATAGTATAATATACGTTCATATTCCTACATTTCTAAAACTAGCTGTTCTCAGGTGGACAATGCTTACTATTACTATCTTTTCTACAATGACCTTAAAGAGATATCCCAGAAAAGGATTGGAGAACTTATCCTCTTCCTAAATTCCAGAGGGTGGATATAAATATCGCAAACTACGTTTGAATTAATGGATCACCTGGGGTTGTGGTATCAAAACGGCAACCTTTTGCGCTATTTGGGTTTTCTTCCATCGAAACCACCACTTCTATTAACCTACCTAGTGTCACTTAAATCTACTACCCTGAAGTCAATATAAGTTTTACATTTGACAGGTTCGGATGCGGCCTTCTGCAACACTTCTGTTGAATCATCGCAAACCCATAAATTCCCAAGAAATTTTTAAATTACAAATCCTCATGCAAACGACCAGAACTTCCTCCTACTCGAGTAACGTTTTAACCGAATTCAATCTGCTATACCGACAACGCAAACGGCTTTCGCCACTAAACCAATCTAACTTCCAATTTCATTTGTTGTTTGTTGTTCATACCAAAAATGTAAACGAGAAAAGTTTATTTAATGAAATGCAGTTGCATCAGGAGCAGAATACGCACCTAAATCCCTGTGCCCAAACAGAAACCAGTAAAGCACCTAACCACACAGCAATTTCATACTTCTTCCATTCTGTTTCCGACGCAAAACCCATAGTGTACCTGCCGCAGGGTAAACGTTTTCTCTTTCGGGTGGTGGTCACAATAGAGTAAACGAACGCACAGCATACCCGTACACCAGCTGGAGACTTTTTAATATTCCATCCCATAGAAAAAAAGGGGAGAAATTGAGAAATTAAATTCCCAACGAGGCTCCTGAATAGTCGACGATGGGCGTCGATTGGTTAATAGGACATGAATTTCTAATTTCCTTACAAAAAAGGGAAAATGGCAGGAAAATTAAGTGTAGATGAGGAGAAAAAGAAGTACGTGTAACGGATGTGAAGTTGGTCGGGCAATGAACCAATTCACAATACGATTGCACAAGGGAAGCGGGGACAAGTTATTTGACATTTAGAACTAACGGCGGGTGGAAGATTAATAAGTTGGAAAATACGTTCTAATTAAGGGATACTATATCCTTTGCTCCTTATAGGGGATAATTTCATTCTACGTAATTGAATTTTCGTTGAAAACTCATTTTAAGCAAACATATTGATCGTTTCGAGTAAACAAACACACACACACGCTAAGCCCTTGATAAGATAGTTTCCAATGAAATTTAAGCACGTTAATCTCCTTGCTCCTTGCCGTTGAAAGGAACGATAGGGACTCTTTATCCGAATTCATAGAGATTCTTTAGGGGCTCTTCTGAAATAATAAATTACAACGAAACTGTTATGCGTTCAGGATCCGTATCATTCTAACAGTTCTGTTGAAAAGTTCGTACCGTTTTAAAGAAAAAAAACAATTCTTTTGGAAAATTCGATTTTATTATTCAATATAGTGGCCATAGATACACCGATTTTAGCGATCTTTCAACTTTTCGATACCATTTTTGTGGTACGATTTGTCTTTTGCTTCAAAATAGGCCTCAGTACTGGCGATTACCTCTTCATCGGCGCTAAATTTCTTTCCAGCGAGCATTCTCTTAACTGAGAACAGGAAAAATTTGCTGGCGGCCAGATCTGGAGAATACGGTGAATGCGGAAGCAATTCGAAGCCCAATTCATACAATTTTGCCATCGCTTTGATTTGTGACATGGTGTATTGTCTTGATGAAACCGCACTGTCTTCTTCTTCAAATGGGGCCGTTTTTTTGCGATTTCGTCCTTCAAACGCTCCAATAACGCTGTATAATTAAAATTTAAAAAAAAAAATCCACGCGTATCTCAAAATACAGACGCCATAACTTTGCCAGCTGACTGTTGAGTCTTTCAACGCTTTGGCTTCGGTTCACCGCGTGCAGTCCACTCGGCTGACTGTCGATTGGACTCCGGAGTGAAATGATGGAGCCATATTTCATCCATTGTCACATATCGACGCGAAAATTTGCGTTTATTACGATTTAACAGCTTCAAACACTGCTCAGAATCATATTCAACGATATGTCCAACACGTTCCTTTGATATCTTTAGAGTGTCAGCTATCTCGATCAACTTCATTTTACGGTCATCCAAAATTATTTTGTGGATTTTGTTGATGTTTTCGTCCTTAACAGCCTCTTTTGGACGTCCAAGGCGTTCATTGTCTTTGGTGCCCATATGGCCTGTACGGAATTTAGCAAACCACTTACGAATAGTTGCTTCGCCTGGCGCAGAGTCCGCATAACACTCATCAAGCCACTTTTTGGTATCAGTAGCAGAAAATCCTTCGCCCAAACAACGTCTTGAACCCTCTTTGGCATGAAGGCACAGAGATTACCGAGGTAATTATTATCAATTTCATTGAACCACACTTCTTCAGTGATGCTCTTTAGATGCTGCATGGTTTTTGGTTCCTTATCTTGGATCTTATTTCCCATAAGAGGCCAGATGTTTTCAATGGGGTTAAGATCTGGACTGTTTCCCGGCCAAATTAGGGATTCTATTCCCTATTGAAAGAACAATGTTTTAATCTGTGGAGGAAATTTAAAAATTAAAATCATACGTATTTTAGAACACCCAAAAATATGAAAAAAAAAAACTTCGAGTTACTCACAGATTTGGCTGGGTGGCAAGGTGCTGAATCATTTGGAAAAATTGGTTTTGATATTTCTGCTCTTATCATTTCCATACTCAGTACAATACCATCTAAGATAATTTAATTGTACCGCATAACGTTAACAGTCGCCTCGAGCATAATTAGAGATCCAACTCCAATTGCGGTGATGCATCCCCACGCCATAACATAAGGAGAATGTTTTACAGTGTGAGCTATGCATTCGTAGCTGTAGCGTTCCCCTTTCCTACGACGCACTATCTGCTTCCCATTCGGTCCGATTAGGTTAAACTTGGACTCATCAGAGAACACCACATTTGACCAATCTTGAACACTCCAGTTTGGCCTTTCCTTAGCTAAGGCGCGTTTTCTTCATTTTGCTGGTTAGTAGTGGCTTTTTCGCTGGTCTCCTTGCTAGTTAACTCATCTCGTTGAGACAATTCCGGATGGTTCTGACGCTAACTTCAGCCCCAGTAGCTTCTCGCAGGTCAGCTCTTAACTCCGATGCGGTTTTAAGCCTGTTTCTAAAGCTTAGCCTCCTGCTGGTCCTCTCGTACAGTGGTACATCTCTTCAATTCTGTGCCAATTTTTCTGTCCAGATTGTGATCCCGACGATATTGGTTACAAAATCTTCTTACAAAACTCTCATTCCATCCAATTTGTCGAGCAGTTTTACGAAATGACTGATTCTGATTGGATAAGGCAACAATAACTGCCTTATTTTCTTTACTGAATTGTATCCTTTTAGACATATCAACTTTTCACTTTTATTTAAGAAATACAACTGCACGCACTGTTATATACTGCCAGAATGAATTCCGATACATTCCACAATGTGCATTACCTAACCCGGAAGCAATAAAATATAGGTAATTTGGGGAATTCCTTAAAAGTAATAAGCGCAAAAAAATGGAAAACCCGTGTGCGCATTTTTTTTTGTTGCGCGGGGTGTGTGCATACATACATTTATAGTATATAGATCAGATTCATTCAGCTTAAGACCGTTTCTCTAAATCTGTCCCAAGAACTTCCACTGTAAAGATACAGATAAGCTGGAACAGTTTTAACAAGATTTTCTAGGAATAAAGTGACGTTAAAGGTCTTAGTAAGTTCGTCATTCACTTATTTGTTCCTGGTTTAGATTCCCAAACTCCTCACATGTCCTCAAAGCCTATTTTTGTTTTCGTTTTTATACGTTAATCGCCCACACAACCGGTCTCAGAGAAATCATGAAAATCACCTTAGATTGACCATATCCTGGCATTCGTCCTTTTGTTTTATTTCTATTTTTTTCTTCATTCTTGCAAATCTATTATGTAAATTGAAGTTGTGTCCTTTGCGCAGTTCGGTATTAGGCTTTTCCATTTCCCAGGTACACAATATTCTTGTATTCTTGTAACTACAAAGTCCATGAGTTCTTCATGCGCCCGGGTGTGGGGACATCCTGTGTGAATATTTAATAGATATCGTCTGCCATCCTCCTCTTTCACTTTGCTCCCAGGTGAATGATTACTTTGGCTTTCGACCTTTTTATTACTTTTTCCCCTCCGTTTGGTTGAGAGTCAAAAGATAAATTATTTACATTTGAATCAAGGATCAAATCTCACCACATTGCATAGACGGATGCTTTTCATAATGCTTGTCTACCTTCTTAGTCATCAATTTTACATTAAAGCAATGTGATAATAAATCTTCAAGGGTATCAATAAAAATTGTGTTCTTTCAATCAATATCAGGGGTAATAATCCCATGATATAGAACGCTGTGGAATCGGAATAGATGGATTTTGAATTTAATATTACGAGTATACGAGTATCCTGGGAGTATATGTAAGGATTGAAAGGAGAGCATAATAAAATGTGAAACTTTATTACGGGTTCTTGCAATTTTTCAATATTACAGTGTTGGTCGAGTGAAATTCTGACTCGGATCAGCTATTTAAGTATATTTAAGTTGCAGTATGTTTCTGTTTTTAAAATGGCGGCGGTAGTGGATAGTGGATGCCAATGGAAGCGATGTGAGCTGTCATTGTCATCCAGTTTGAAATCTTGATCTAAATCTAAAGCACTATAGTGATAGTCAATCAAGAAATGCACAGGGGAATGTTTAAACTGGCGGATTTCATTTCATTGATTTCACTCTATCAGCCCCATTTTGAGATTCGATTTTTTTTTTTTCGTATTTTGACATTCGTAGGAATAAAGTTCATTAACGAAAGATGTCATGAAATAAACTTAAGGTCTGTTTGGTGTGCAGTAAATTTACGTAAATTTACTGAACCTGTCAAAAATCAAGAGAATAGAGAGCCAAATGAGAGTGTCAAAAAATTTCCCCTTCTACGAAATCGTGCTACTCCACATCCATGTAGTAGTCCCGGGACATCTATCAAACAGCCATCTGACAATTCGTGAAATGTCAATCTTCATTTTTGTTTGTGTAATTAGAAGTTTCTGAGAGGATTTTCCCCCACTTTTCAAATTATTTACTATTTGACAGCTGTCCCATTTGGATCACGAAAAGCACACCAAACAGACATTTAAATTCAAAATTGCAAACGTATGAATAATGACAGTTATTTCGAGGAAGTAGAATCTCAAAATTGAAATTATGAATGAACTTTCGTTTCGTAAAATTAACTCTCTATTCCTTCGAATGTCAAAAAACCCACCGTTCGACTGTTTCTCACTTTCGAATGAAAACGAATCTCAAATTCTTAAAATAAGGCTGTATATTTTTCGGATGATGTCTTTTTCATTTATACTTTTTATGCCTATGCGCTATGTTATGTGCATCGGATTTTGTCATTGTTTTATAATCCCTGCACGCAACCATTTACGTATCATTCATTCAACATGCATTGGCTTATCATGCTTTCTTTTGTATGTATGCACATGAAACGGTGTCGACTTCTCGACTAAAATAATGAAAGAAGATTCAAGTCAAGATTAAAATTGGTTGCATAGTTGGCATATGATGATTCGCATAGATTAGAAAATCAACAGAGCTGTAAAATTCTTGCAGTGAAAAGGTTCTGTATCTCTACTCTTAACTCTGAAGAAGAAAAGCCAAGAATGTCCTTAGGAGAAAATTCCAAAGGAATATCCTCCTCAATGCAAATGAATTCAGGAAAACGAATCGTTTTTAATTTTAATATTTTTAAACCTGGGAAACTAATAAAATCGAATATTTTGGAAATATAGTGATAATCGGTTATAACGGCATTCAATGTAGGTTATAAGCGTTATGTCGTTGCGTTGCTACGCTTTATTTCACAGTGATTTTTCCACTTTTCGATTTTTCCAATTTTCCGACTTTTCCGGAGGGTTTTCCTAAAATTTTCTTCTCCTGGCAATTACGAACAACTGAAAAAAAATTGAGCCAAATCGGCCCAGCCGTTCTCAATTGATGAATTACTATACATTTTTCACACCTTTAAATTAAATCAATATAAATTAAACTAGGACAAAAAAACGCTGTACCCATGCTGTCGAGGAAATTAAGTCCTTCTTCCCCATCTAATTAGCAAATTCATTTATGTACTTCGATTTGCAGAATGAGTCCACTTATAGGGATGTCGGAATTTCTTTGGGTCCTAAACCAAATTACCACGCTGCATCATTTAGCGTCTGTATGCTTTGAATATTTTATTTACTTCAACTTAGGCTTTGCGTCTTTGAATTGTTTTTTTTTTGTTTTTGTTCAAATCCTTCATAATTGTTGATATGGTAGAGTTTGCTACTGAATATTCTTTAGCTGAGTCTTTGTTTTGCTCTACAGCCTCATATCTAAAAATCATTCCTGCTTTCTCTTCAATTGGAAAAATTTATCGCTTCTTATTATTCGACGTGAAAACGTACGACATGGCCTGACTTGAAATACAAGGTGTCGGAAATATGCAACGCGGCCTCTGGCGAATTATGAGCTGTCGTAAGAAAACGTAAAACATCACAGTCAATGTGCTAGACAAAATTTCGGTTGTGTACAAATCTTAAAACACATGAAGAAACATCGTCGTGCGTACCTTTACGTCGTTATAACCGATATTTAATTTAAAAAAGCGAATAAATAGGTCGTTGTAAGCAATATGTCGTTGTAAACGATGTATTTATAACCAATTTTCACTGTATTGCAAAATTGCATTATCTAAAATAAAGCAAAGAACTATTCCCCCGTCTGACGTACTAACGGCAGTACAAAAGTTCAATGGCCGACAACTACCAGTGCTTTTAGCCTATTCTGGTACAATCTTCATTGCTGATCTACAAATAACGTTCCGTGAGCAATCATTTAACCGCAATTAATTTTTAATGCGTTCACATTTGTTCTTTCAGGGATATTTTTAGAATATGTACGAATACGAGCTCGGGCAAATGTGTAGCTAAAACTGCTTAACTCTGTTGACTTCATTGTATAAGGCGACTACAGGCAGTACAATGATCCATCAATTCTCTAAATTTAAGTCTATATACTCCACCCGGGCGAGTACTTGACAGCATTCGAAAACGTTTCCATTCAATTTTTGTAAAAAAGAATAAATCTCTAAAAAAAGTGATAGCCATCCACACATGACACATGCTCAGCAAATGCAAAAAGTCTACTCTTGATGTTCAGAGCAATTTGCTACGTTTCTAACTTTTTTTGTTCCCATCCAACCAGGATAACATGATTACCTCTCGTGTGTTTGCGAACAAAGAAAAAACAAAACAACTAATGTGCGTACGTATGTTACTTTGGAGAGATATCATCTAAACGCGTTAACAGCTGTTACGTGTTACACTGCGATGATACTCATAGTCACAGTAATCACGTTCCGGGGAATAGAGCCTTTAACTTAAATTTGACTGTTGGTTGAACAGGGAAGCGGAACAATACATTTTGACAGCAGGTTCTGGTTAGGCAACAGGGAGAGATAATCACCAATTACCACAATGATTGTGCCTTGATGGCTCATTAGTGCTCAAAGTTGGTATAGTGGAATGAGCCTATGAGCTGTGAAATTACACGTACCACTACATCAAGGTATTTAAACGTAACGTATATGGTTTGAAATGTGATTATTGTGCTGAATTGATTACGTTCTGAATTCTATTTGGGATGGGAATAGTAAACTTTTATCATCATCCTTTCAAGGTTAAGTTAACTTTGATGAAATAGTTTAGTGTTGGTGAATCTATTCTCTCTGAAGTCCGTGACGTCAACACCCTTATTTCTATTTGGAATACTCGGCTTTCATCACTAAAGCAAGTGAAGTATAAACTCCACTCTAATTTATTACCCCTGCAATCGAAACTCACAACACTGGGAGTGGAAGTCCTTATTTAGTATACATCCTCACCAGTGTGTATCATTACTGTTATTAGCCTAGATTATCCACCTAATCTCTGTTGCGTGTGTGCTGGCATCTTAAGCAGGTGGTGGTTCTTTTATCACCCGCTGCTGGAAGCAAGGATGCCTCGTATAAATTGCACTCTCATGGGGAAAAGGATATTATTACCGTTGAGGTGTTTCGCCTCCGGTATCATGGTGCTGTGCTTTTGGACCGTCAGTTCTTCCTAACAGTGGGATATAGCTTTTTTTTAACTAAGTGGGTTTCAAATTAATAATTGAAAAAGTCCATACAACTTTTCTAATTAAAAATGCTGCCAAACACAATGAAAAAAACAGAGTAAAACTTTAACTATTTAATTTCTTCGCTTCGTCATTCTTTTATTCACCAAACAGCAACGTGTAAAAGTGATTCGCAAGTCATTAATTTAGCACCTTAACCTGGGCTTCCATCTTTCCTTTGACTGCCTCCACAATCCCTGATGCATTATTTATTTTATGAGCCATAAAAATCGTAGGTACAACCTACTCGTACACCCAAGTGGGCGGTTGGGTTAATTTGGGGATGTTGCGGTAATATTTGGGTTAATTATGCCCATGGTGGATTGAAGTATATGTTTCGACGAACGTTTTGTTCATTTATATCTAAGGGCTGAGAGAAAGATTAAAGGTTTTCATTTTATTTGCGATTTGATGGAGAAAAGGTCGAGTAGTTTGTTACATATCTCTTGTGGCTAATTGAAATATTATTGTCCTTGTGATTTGGATGTGTTTGAAAAGGTTGAAAAGAGGACTATTGTAATTGAATCTTAACCTATTTGTTTGAGTAATCTGGTTCGGGTGGATTTTCATTTTTTCATCAGTGCGTAGGTGCGTAATATGTATTATTCATCAGGGTGACTTTTGTAAGGTTAAGGGGATGGCGTTATGGATGGGATACCCCAGAAGTTCTAGTGTTAAGGTATCATTTGGAAAATACATACACACATATGCATAATGATGCCCAGTCTCATTCTCATCACTATTGTAAATGGATTAAACTTGAAGCTGAAAGGATACTGAGCTCTTACACCGCGTCTCCACGAGACATTTCATATGGCAGGATAGCAAGACATCAATAGCTCGCGAACAGCGTTGCCGCGAGCAAAATTCAAAAAGCGTCCAAAAAAGGGGTCCAGACTCCAGAAGCAAAAAAGGAGTCCCACTTATATTTGTTTGTTGCGGTGGAAGTAGCTCCACCACTTTGCGGCATTAAATCAAAGGTAAAAGACATGATTACAAGAAGAGACTAACCATAGATGGTCTAACATTATAGGGCACATGGTTTCCAAGGCACTTTGGCCAGCGCTGGCACATAAAATGAATAGCAGGACACATGTGAGTATTGTTATAGGAATATTATACGGGCATTGCCTTCTGGGCAAACACGCCAAAAGGCTCGGACTCACTGGCCGAACACAATGGTGACGCTGTAGTGGTAGTAGAAAGTTGAAGTTGGCTGAACTTTGCGCTTCACCATACAATTCATACTACAACAACAGCTTCGCATTATGTTCGCGCTATAGGGTTTACGTGTGTTTTAACTATGACAGCGCGTCATACTTCCACTACAGCGTCACCGTTGTGTTCGGCCAGTAATTGACACGTATGCAGATACTGTAATGATCTAGGTGCAGCAGAGGATGTCGCACAGATTCTGTGTGAATGTCAGGGCATAGCACGTAGTTACAGGAATATTTTAGGCTCCTACTTCTTTAGTTACCTAGATGAAGTAGGCCGAATTAACCACCGACTCGTTTTAAAATTTTGCAGTGTAATAAAATACTTTGAGAAAATTGTGGCGGTTTAGGTCTAGGCCATCCTTGAATGGTTTCTTAGGGGATCGCGATGGTCCCATTATGGTGCTGGATGTTTTAGGATGGCTCAGCCTCTCAACCCCTCTCAACCTAACCTAACCTATATTTCTATGAAAAAATGCAATATTTCGAAAAGCTGTATTTCATTATTAAACCTAAAATAAAATAAATATTGTAAAACAAACACAGTTCAATGGGAAAAAAGTAACATTAAACAATTCCGAGGCATACATATATACCCATGCTATGCATGTATGCAGGACGAGTTTTTGGGAAGCCAATTCTGAGTAATAAAAATACTTTGTTGATTTCATCATTGACTGAACAAAATGGGTGTGTTTAAAGTAAGGAACTATGTTTTAAAAGTAAAAGAGACATGCCCCCCTGTTCTGCATTTCGAGTGAAAGTGGATTGAAACCGAAATTGAAATTCACTCGGAATGGAATTCAGTGTTCTGCATTCCGAGTGATTTCGAATTTTTGGAATCCACTTCGAATTCATTTGTTTGAATCGTCAAACACAGCTGTCAAATCATTTCAAAATCATTGGAGATTTTCAGTTCTTGGTTTTTGCTCTGTGCAAGTGAATTAAACATTTAAGAAAAAATATATTTTATTAAAAAATGGAAAAAATGGAAAACAAAATTTTTAAATGATTGGTGAAAACCGCGAAGAAAACCGAATGGAGAGAGTTCGCAGGAAGATTTTCCTAGATAAATCTAACATTCTGGATCTTCCCGAAGCATTGTAAGCAGAAGTTAGACAACTGAAGAAAAATAATTTATTTAAAGATTTTTGCATTTTTAAAAACAGTTTTAGGGTGAGTAAGAAAATGTTTGTTGATATCCTGCAAGAAGTGGAGTCAGAGAAATCTTAATCTTGGAAAATCTTGATTTTCTTTCATGTAATTCAAGAGAATACTCTCTTGCCTCTAATTTTTGTGTTGTACTTACTTACTTACTTACTTAGTTTGCGCTACAGCTCGAGGTGAACCTGGGCCTGCTTCTCGCAACCATTTGTGTGTGCGTGTTATATTTTTGCACGAATGGAAGGGACCTACAGTTTTTTGCCGACTCCGAACGGCGAGTTGAGAAGCTCAATCGTGACAAATGATACTCTTTGATGCTTGTCAGACATTCGAAACAGGTGGGCACTGTGAAAAACTTTTAGGTGTTTGCGGCGGGATTCGAACCCAAGACCGCTGGCACTGTAGTCCGACGCACTAACCACTTGCGCTACGCTGCCCACTGTTGTACTATATTAAAGAAAGGAATTATTTTAGAGTAAGTGCGGCAAATATGGCCCACCCTTAACTTTTTTGGACATAATACAGACAATTTAACTTCAATTCCTTTATTTTATTTTCTTAAATTTTTAGAAATTATTTCTCTTTTAGTCTGTCTTAACATAAAATATAAAAAAACATCTTAACAAAAAGATATAAATAAAAAATTAGAGGAACTTCAAAAATAACTTTTTAAAAAAGTGCGGCTAATATGGCCTACTCATATAAAATCATGTTTTGTCATTATACGAACTGCAGAATTCGAAAATAAAATATCTGTTCTCGTTGCCAGAACAATATTTATGGGCCCACATTGTACACACAACACATTGCACCCATGCTTCTCCCCCCTTATCTTTAGAAAATATACTCAAGCAATAAATGCATTTATCAGGACTTGCATCAGATAAGTCACCTGGAATGAAAATGTCATCACTTTCTGATGAAGTAAATTCTTCAGCACGTTGATTTTTCTTTCTGCGCGGTATTGTTGCCAATTTGATCCAGGCCATACTACAGAAATCTATGGTGGGCCATATTACCCACATAAGGCTTTTTCACTTTTCTTTTAATCTAAACACATTTTTTCAACTATTTTTGAGGTTTTGATTTCATACGAAGAATTAAAAATGTCAACATCACACAATCATAAAATGAAATATTAATATTTACGCAAAATTTGATGTAAAAACACTTAAGAAAACTTACCAAAAAACTACAACGCAAAGTGCAAAAACATAGCCACGTGTTTTACCGCTCACATATATAAGCCAGACTAATCAAATTACAGTGAGTCCAAGCCAGTTGGAATATGTTTGAAATGGGTGCACAGTGGGGTTTCTATCCTTTTTCAGTAGCGAGATATTACGGTGGGCCGTATTACCCACATGGGCCATATTAGCCGCACTTACTCTAACCCTTAAATGCCCAACCACACCGATTTGTTTGGGAAAAATATATTATATGTTAAATGAAACATAAATATTGAATCAGGCGCCGAAAAAAAATAAAACATTTTTTTTATCAAGTTATTGATAAAAACCCCTCAAACGCGTTCTGAAAATGATTTATTATGAATCCGCATGATTTTTTTTATCAATTTAGTGCTACGAATTCATAAGATATTTGATAAAAAAAAACAATTGCAATTTGATAGTTAAGAAACTGAGTATTTTATTTGAGGTAGAATTTGAGGCAATAAACCCAAAAATATTTATAAACTTCGAAGCTTAAATGATAATATTAACGAAGATATCTTGTTTTGAATGGTTGTATCTTTAAAGATACACTGGGCATTTAAGGGTTAATACACTAATGGAAAGTCTTATTATTCTACTCATATTTTTCAAAATGATTCTAATCAAAAAATTAATTAATTAATTCACTTTACAACGGCATGTGAATTCAATTCACGTCAAGAATCTCAAGTGAATTCAATTCACTAAAATCACAGGATTTTCGGAATGCAGAACACGAATTTACAGCTGTCATCTTGAGTGGACTGCAGAACACCAAAATATTCACTTTCGAACATGCAATCCACAATTCATAGTTTCGTTCGGAATGCAGAACACCCAATTCCACTTTCGGTGGTTGAATTCACTAAAAGTGGAATGCAGAACAGGGGGGATGAAATAAAAATAAATTGAAAAAAGAGTCCTATATTTGCAAAATGCTCAAATTCGCTGTTTTTTTAAAAGTGCCGGTAGCCCACTAAATCCCATCGCTAAATAAGGTTTAAATGACGCAAAAGCGTTCCAAACGGCAACGTTGCTTGCGAAGAATCCTGCTTTTGATGACACGCTATCGGCATATGGCGTTCCCCTTGCCATCTCTTATATTTTCTCATTTTCTCTTCCAATTAGGACCTGATGCTTTGTCGAATCGCTTAAAGTAGAAAACAAAGTATGAATTCATCGTCCGCGCGCCACCTATAGGCATACTACAACGTTTGTTAAATTTAAATCTGTCCGAGAAATAGTTCATAAAATTCAGCTACGGAAATAGAAAACCATGCCCATTGGTTATTTCTACGAAATATGTATCTATATGTCGCGGCTATTTCAAGATGTTAATATGAAAGCCCATCGTTGGTCAATTTATCACTTAGTAACGCCTCAAATAAATTGGAAACTAGTGCCGAAAGACGTAGAATGGTGAGTTTGCGATTGAAGAGGTTTTTAACCAGCAAAATGAAAAGACTCATGCTATAACGTCCAGACAAGCAAACAAATTCAGTTTCTGGGAATCAGCTAGGTCATTATCCCGTTTTGGTTAGGAGCCTATTCTCAAGGTTCAATATCTGTCCATTTGTATGTTTAAAGTATTAAAACTACGGAAAAAGTGGTTCAAGATGATGCGAAGGGGGTTCAAGCAATCCTTTTTCCAGTGACAGACTTTGCCGCAGGATTCTAATCCGGCACTAGGAAACAATAGTCCTGGGTTTATTGAAGTTAACCATTGACCACCGGACAGCCGGTTTTGCCAGAGCATTAATTCTTTTGGATCTGCCGTCAGGTAAAAGAGTTTTAAAAATAAAACTGCTAAAAGTGGACTGAGTTACCTGAGATGCTGATCCCGGTAGTCTTATGTACATGTTGAAATGCCCGCAGATAGCTTTAAAACCAGCCTCCCTTTAAACATAAATCTGTTTTCTAACCGTAGAATCATGATAGTTTAATGACTATGAAGCACGGCTTTAATCTCTCTAGAGTTCCTGCGGGCCATTTAGTTTCGGCGTTAAACTACACCATACTCTCCATTTTCTGTGTCGACGGTGGCATACACTTTGTCACTTCTGTGTGGCATAACTTTGAGATTTATTTTTTAAGAGCTCTCTAGTCGTCAATCTTGAAGATACGAGTATATTGTGCTAAAATTTGTACGTCTAAAACAAGTAAAAAACGTCACTTTTATCACCTGTCAGTGAGCATATAATGGTAAACCACCATTTTATCTCGAAATAACTTTGCTTCGTAAGTACCCATTTATGAGGACACAATGAATACTTCTTTATCATGTAGTAAAATGATTCCTTATTTGCTGCGACATCAAATTTGTCCCACAAACAAGATTTCTAATTGAAGTTAAAGGTACGAGTGCATCCAGGTTTTTATATGTTTCTACCCAGCGGGAAATTGGGGAAGCGCTCCTCCGAGAAGGTATTTGGAAGCAATGATTTTTTAGGAAAACATTCTATGCGATGTATAAGTGATGCATTGAGAAGCAATCACTGAGATATGCTTCCGAAAAAATCTTTTAAAAAGTGTGCATTGCTTCCCTCTGCGGACCTACTAATGTTAAAACGATATGGAAGAGGATACGGAGAGTCATGCCTTCTAACCTTCCAATGAATCGCTTCAGCATGCATGATTGTATGCTTCCATTTCCCGCTGGGTATATATGGTACATCTACATACATATACATATGTATCAGTGTTCAGATTTTATTATGACATGGCGACTATTAAATCTGACAACGCAAACAGTTGTTTTTATGTACTAGCTGTTGTCGGCCCGGCCGGCGTTGCCCATGCACTAAAACAGAAAGAAAGTAGTAGAAAGCAATCACTGCTCTTTTTTTCAACTTCAATTTCAATATATTTACAAAAACAAATGTAGATATACTGCTTTTCTATAAAAACCGAACTTAATGGTTGGTTCTTGAGGAACTAAGCATTTAACCAGGATAAAGAGTAGTCTATGTGTTAAGTCAGAGCATAGACCAGAGTATACATATCTAATATGGCATAGACTATTTTTTCACGATTCTACTGTAATGTTTCGGCGTTAATTTTTCCTTATATGTATGTTAAATACATTAACAACTTTATTTTTGCATATATTAAGCTACGCCATTGGACCTAGAATTGACAATCTACATACATACATTTTGTGTCGTTATCAACTGGTATGGTAGTTTTCTGTTCCCTATATCTAAGAGTTGTCCTGAATGTTGGTAGTTAAAGGAATTTTTTGTACATAACGGCTTTAACGCAAGCATTGAGCTCATCTGCTGGTTTTGATGGTTGTATAATCGAATCGGTAAGGTCTTTCTGAAATTGGGGAAACATTGTGGAATGATTCGTTTCGGAAACAGGGCTTGGAGATAACACCAATGGATTGCTGGTTGTGTATGAACTTGGTGATACCGAATATGAGTCGACAAGAGTGGTTTCATCTAAAAGCGGAGACTCCTCCTCATTTGGCATGTCCGTGGTTTGACATGGCAAAAAGTCATACTCCTTGAATACATTTGGATTAACCGGCCATATTCCAGTCTTTTGAAAACCGTTTATGGCGACTGGCATTGTTTCAGCTCAAATATGCTTTGCGAACGATGTGAAACAATTTCAAATTGATGCTGATAGAATTACACAAACAAATAAAAAGTGTGCAAAATAAATGGTGCATAATGGACACCCATGCCCATTATTCCTAGTCCATTCTGCCCCATAACGTATTCTGCACAAAATCTATAAAAAAAATTGTTTAACCTAACGGAAAAAGGGAAGTAAATGGATTTATACAAACTTGATTTACTTACTTTGATATTAAATAATGTAAATCCAATTTAAAATGGCCCTTTGAATAAAAAAACACGCTTTATTGCAGTTGTAAATTACTTTAACTTAATGAAAAACCTTCTTTTAGCAAAAATACAGCACACGTGTCACTTTTATTCAAAAAATGGTTTTCCCCTTAAAGCCACCGATAAATTAAAGCAGACAGATTTACTTTCGGAGATGCAACTTTGCTCAACAGAAAAATATGGAGGGGGCCCATTATGCCCCGGTTTTCCCTACTATACGACTTATGTATACTAAAGTAGTAGCAAATACTTTTATTTATATAGAATTAAAAGAAATTATTGTGTCCGTGCGAGAAATTCTCGCAAGAAAAAATCCAACACCCAAAAACTTCCCATATGGTTGCCATCCTATGGATATTATTACGGGAAGTGTTTATTCTTTTGGAAGTTCAATTTGGGTAGAATATTTGTTTTAATTTGTTAAAATTTACAAAGTGAAAGTGCAATTCGTCACTGCTGCAGGAAATTATCTTTCTTTTGACACCTCATTTGTAAAGATTGGTTAAGTGTGAGAACCGTAAATGGTACCTAAACTACAGAAATAATATATATGATGAAAAAACCCGCGCGACACCTATCGTACGGTAACTAGTACTTTTTGTAACCACTCCCGGCATGTAAGCAGCAACTTGGCAAAGTTTCATCACAATCTGATCAACGGTATAGGCAGACACACATACATACATACGTATATGTACGTACACACACAGACGTCGATTTTTGTATATTGCATAGAAGAGAATATGTTTTTATTTTCTTGTTCCCTCTGCTCAATAGTGTACTTAATTTTTTTTTTTTTCAGCTTATGAGACAAGGTTTTATGTGGTACAAGAAGATGATCATAATTTTGAAACTTCAAAAGAACGAATACCATTGGAAGTGGAGAAGAGCGTATGGGACAAATTACGCAAGTACCAATTTTTTTTAATTGGATATAAATTTAAACACGATTCAAATCACGACACTTTTAAGGGAAAGGGAAAGAATTCAATAAACTTTTTCACTGTCAACTGTCAACATAAACAAAAAAAATAATATTTCGAAACAAATTCGAATATTTGGTTAGATTTAATTGTGCACTGAATCTAGCACGTTTTATTAGGTTTGTTTGATGTCAGCCCTAGGACGCACTAGGGTGCACTGAAAACGCACTGATGCGTTTTATGTCCGCCAGTGCTACACTGAAAACGCACTGAATATGCTGCCCTGCGTTCGTTGGCGACACTGGTTCTTCACTGGATTTATCCCGAGTATTTCGTCAGTGCAAGAAAAAAGGGCTGTCAAAACATTAAATCGGCTGATTTGTCATTTGGTTATCTTTCATTGCATTGGTTTTGCTCATTGTGCTTGTGTTTTTTGTGTTCAGATAAGTCTTAATAAAACAACGAACTAAACAAATGCAGAACTATACGAAAATTAACCAAATTTGATTTCTATTAAATTTTCAAAGAATGCCAGTTGTCAGGGCAAGGTATTTGCGTTCGATGAAATGGGGGTTGCACTGGGTTTTTTGACAACCACGAAAATAATTGACACCAGTCAGTTCACCCTAGGGCTGGCGAGAACAAACAAACCTATTGAAGCTATACAAATTCTCTAAAAATTCAGTAGCTGTCAAATCAAAAAAGTATACAGTCGAACCCGCTTAAATGAAATGAGGAAAAATCTGAGTTTAACCGAGTTTCAAATAAGCGGGTTCGACTGTAGTAATAATATTCCTTCCATGTTGAAAATAAAGAATCTTGTTGCAGATTGTTCTGTCAAAATTGCGCTTGTTTTATGCGAATGAGTCAGCTTTTCACTTTTTCATTTAAGTGAACATATAACCTCAACGAAATGGTGATTTTTTTTTTTGGGAGCCATACATACCTTAATCTAAAATCTAAGTGAAATTCACCTTTTGACATTATGTAGTACCAATGATGAAATATAATAAAATGGTTACCTGGTAAGTGTCATGTATAAACATTTTATTAAGAAATTAATAAATAAGCTGCACTTTTGTCGCCCACTATAATGTTGCATGGTAGTACATTTGTAGTTGCTCTCATCACTTGACAATAATTCCGTCCCCGTCCTGTAGAGTCCGTCACCAGCTACGTTGACGCATTTGTCGGTAGAGACAGTCCTATAAAATCCGAGGTACAGTATTCTTATAATTCTTGTTAACTGAACAGACACTCTGTTGTCAACGGATTCAACAGATAAACAAGTAGTGTGTTAACACCCAATCTATCCGTCGTATCCTGCTTTTGGGTCAGCTTCCAGTTTTCGACGCAACGCGTGCCACGGCACGGATTCTCTGGGACGGACCCTATCACGCATGTCATTTTTAGTCAATCTGTGTCACATTTTCCCTTCCCCTTCCTTTAACACATATTTTATCATATTTCACAACAACTAAACAAAACAAAAAACAACATAGGTACTCATTTACATTTTCATTTCATTTCTTTTATTTTTTTCATTTCATTTCGGTTTTTGATTTATTTTTGGTTTAACTTTGGTTACTGTTTGTTTAACGAACAAAAACAAGTTACATATTATTATTTTTATATAAAACAAACATTAAAGAATTGAACACATAAAAAATAGGTAGACTGGCTGAATCACAGTGGCGATCGAAATTTGGACGTCTATCGAAAGTGCCACCACCGCTGTCAAATGTCGATCCGTCGGGTGCGTTTTGTACCTTTCCAGAGAATTGGTTGCAGAAAAGAGCTGGTAGGAGTTAATCATTTTATTTTATTTTTACCTATAATTTGTTTAAATGTTGATTTTATTTTATATGTGTAGCATAGGGTTACGACTAATATTGCATTATTTGTCAAGCAATTGCGAAAATGTATAAATATCTCGTTTGTACATTGTACCTACTCAGATTCGAATATTGTATTATTAATACATATTTATTGTATTATATTACAATCGCGAGTTCGAGCACAAAGGCTATAAGGGTACCTTAAAGTATCTTGTCCCAGAGATGAAAGAAAAAGAAACATTTCGGTTGTTTTTATGAAAGTGATAATCACAAAAGCTTTAACAGCTGACATGGTGCTTTACATTTTTTTTTTTTGCGAAAGCGTTATAGCATTTTCTTAATAAAATTCGGAAAAGAGTAACTTTATTTACAAAAAAAATTAAAAAGAATTCATTTAATTATTTTAATATTATTTAAAAATTAACGAAACAGCAAATGATAAAAATGGGAAATATTGAAACACAAGAAACAATATACAAGTACTGCTTCAAAAATAAATGTTATTACAAGAACACACACAAACAAATTTTCTTAAGCTTTGCACGATTTTGACTGTCGTGACTAAGTGTTGTTCAAAACTATAAACAGTTTTTATTGTTTTTTTTTCAACGAAATTTTATTAACTTTTGTGTTTTACATATATAGAGGAATACGCAACACCTCCATCGACGGCGGATTTAAGCAAAAGTAAGTTTTAGATCCTTGTTTTTTAATGGATATATTTTTTTTATAAAGAAACCCCCTTTTTTTAGTATTTTTCGTAAATACCGTCCCGTTTATTGTATTTGGATTTTTGGATAATTTCATCATGATAATGGCGGTGAGTTTTATAAAAAAAAAATATAATTTTATATACTGAAAGGGAAGAGAAGAAAAGCGCTCAAATTCGAATAGATTTCCTGTCTTAAACACCGTAGTATCCAGTTCATATAAAGGAATCCAAATAAACCTTAAAATTACAAAAAAAAAAAGGTGATGACTCCAGCGTTGCCGCTTGACTTTGGATAAATGTAGCCCGAAAAACTGTGAAAAGTAGCAAAAGTAGCAAAATCTTTCATTCCGAAAAGTAGCCTAAGGTAGCAAAAGCAAAAGAAGAACATTTTCAAGAGCAATCAATTTATTTTGCAAAAACTGATTGTTTATAATACTTGTCGTTTTCATTCTAACAAAATGTATATGTTGTGCTCCCTTGGAGTCAGGAAAACACTTCCTTAAAACTTTTGGAATAGAATCCATGTTAGACAGCGGAATATGATTGACGTTCCAAAACATGACCAGGCAATGCTCTTCGAAACTTCCATACTATCCATATTTTTTTATTTTCCTCCTCATTTTCTCTTCGCTGTTGTTGAGCGATCTATAGCAATTTGTAAGTACAATTTATCATCTTTCTGATCCAGTTTAAACTTAACAGAAGAAATGCAACAATTTTCCTGCTTGCTTCAGTCAACACAATTGCCAGTTTACCAGTTTTTGAACCCGAACAGAATAAATAAACGACGGTAGGGAACGCATGTTTTGGATGCACAAAACAGAAAACTCAGCTCTCACCTTGACTTAGCTTTCTTCAATGAGGAAAAAGGCAGATCAGAACAGCACAGATTTGTGAAAAATGTCAGATCAAGTCAGCATAGAAAATTACATACAGCCATATGTTTGTTGCCAAAAGTGACAACTGCATTAATGATTATTTTACTTTATGTTTTACAAAGTATTAATTATATTATTCCAAATAACTGATTCCTTTTTTGCGATTGAACTTCAATTACTTCCCATTTGGTAAACTTAAATCTCGTCGAAACACTTTTCACTTTAAATAAAATAATCAAATGTGCAACACAGCTGCTTCTAACATTTCTTACAAATCTGTTCTACCTCAAGAGCAGGTGCAGAAAAGTTGTCCAGAAAAGAGTCGCTGAACACAAAGCAGATCAGTCCTCGAACAGAAACTTTTCTCATTGAACACAAAAACTTTGTACTTTTCTGTTCTTCTCTGACCAGCGCAGCTTATTCGAACAGAACTTTTGTTGGGATTGAAAGCAACAGAAAAGAAAGCATTACCAAACAGAAACAAAATATTTTGCAGGGAACTTCGAAAAAATAAAATGTAGCAAAATGGGGAAAATTTTAAAATTAAAGTAGCAAAGTAGCAAATTGAAAAAACTGAAAAATAATGTAGCACTTTTGCTACGAAAGTAACATTATGGCAACGGTGGACTAGACCTCGTAAAAATCTTGTCAAGCAGCAGCAAGGAGATTTAAGAGATTTTTGGACGTGTATGCATATACTCGTAGTACAGCCGTTTTTCTGAAATCGAGCATATTTCACGGATTTTCAGTAATTTTCAGTTTGAAAAAGTCTATTTACCGATTTTCAACATCAAAACAAAAAACGAACGTACTACGAAAACGATAACACTTGGCTATATTCAGTATACTTCGATTTGTTGCCAGCTTCGGCATTGAACGATTTGTCGCATCCGCATTCACTACACCTACAATATGCTCCGTACGAGTGAGCAAGTAGGAATCCTTGCTATTCATGAAATACTGAAAACGCAGGGACTGGAATTAAACGAGAGTATTGAAGTGAATAAAGTTGTTGTGTCGAAAATTAACATGCTCACACGGAAAGAATTCGTAGGCAAGCTGAAGGCCTTCTACGTACGCAATGTCGGTTATGAAACCATCAGAGAAATACGAGAAATCAGCGACAATGAGCACATCCAAAAACTCTCTCCGGCAGAGAACGCGATGTTCAAGTATTCGCCATCGACTTCTGTCTGCATACAAGCTGGTCTTCAGTGAAAGGCGCAAAACATTTTTATTCAAAAACCCGTGGTTTTGAAATTAAACCGTTCACTTGTTTTGAAAGAAGAAGAATTAGTATAAAAATGAAGCAAATTTAACATTTTTGAGCATAATTCCGAGCATATTCCGTCTATTTTTCATGCAGATTTACATGCATTTTTCAAAATTTTGCGGAGCAGATTTTAACGAGGTCTTGTAGTGGCCATTTGAACTCTCGGATAGTTAGGTCTCAGATTATCTTATTGTAAAATTACATTATGATCGGTTCAGCGGCTTAGACGTGAAAAGGTTTTGTTAATAACTTGAATCCAGCGCCGCCTAGCGGACGGTTTTAATGCCTATGTCTTTCTTCAGGTCCCAGACTATCTCCTTATTAAATTACATTACAATCGGTTCAGCGGTACGTGAGTTATAAGTAAACGCACAAAATATCAACTTATTTTTATGTATATAGATTTTTCTAAGAAAATGTGTATTTCAATTTTTTTTAACACACGTATTTTGAACTAATCTCATGCCAAGGTATGAAAACAAAAATGGTTGTGAACCACGGAAAAAAAATGTTTTCAAATGTTGATCAGTGTAATTGGACAAATGGATATTCGTAAATGTCTTTATATAACCACAGCCATGGGCTTAAAGTACATACCTGTGGCGTTACACATATTGTGATCTAAGCATATGCATCTTGTAAGTTACAGTATTTCTTATCCTTCTTTTCTTATAAATTTTTAGGGTGATTACATCGAACAAATCTTCGGCGCCTTCATGTGTTTATCAATAATGGCAGCTGCTGGCCTCGGTAATACAATCAGTGACATGATTGGTATTGGGAGTGCGTTCTATGTCGAGAGAGTCTGTGCGTTTTTGGGTCTTCGGCCGCCTGATCTTAAACCAATTCAATTTGAAATGAAAAAAACTCGTAGAGCTGCCAATTTGGTGAGTGTAATTTGCCTCAAAGAATAAAAACAAACTCAAATTTGTATCTCTTCTTTTTAGGGACGATTAATTGGCATAGCAATTGGTTGTTTACTTGGTATGACTCCGCTTTTGTTTATCGATATCGTAGAAGATGAAAAAATCGCCGAAGAAAAAAGAAAAAGACTAATCGAAGACAATAGACAAAAGGAAGAAGCAAGACGCATCGAAGAAAAAACACGCAGAAAGAAAGTCTAAGTAAAAAAAAATAATGATTTTAACAATTTCTTTTTGTTTTCTTATTTAACAAAGAAAAAAAAAAACTATACATTTATTTAGTAAAAGTAACAAAGACTAAAAATGATGCTATTAGCTATTTATGTGTAATAACATGTGCTTTTATTGTACAACAAATAATTGTCTTTGTTACAAAATTCACAAATTTGCTTATGGCATTTGTCGCTATATTTTGTGAATTTTGTATCAAAGAAAAATCTTTATTGTACAATTAAATCTCAGTTTACTCAAGACTTGATGGTATAGTCGTATATTTATAAATTCTGTTATGTAAAAAACAAAGATTTTTATATCGTGATGCTGTAAGATTTTTATTATTTAAATGTTTGTTTGTGAAGAACTCAATTTTTTTAATCACTCCTATCCCGATTAACACTATTTTCTATATGGCATATATGATTTGTTATATCACCTGAGACTTAATGCGTTACTGAAACGTAACGATATACCTTAACAAAAATAAAAAAAGGACAAACGAAAATTGTATCATACGCCAAATGGGAATAAGGGTGAATGATATTAAAATTATATCGCGTTTTTTTAAGTTAATTTTCTGTTGTTTTATTTTACTTTTAAATTATTTTTCTATTTAATCGCAAGTTTAAGGTAAAATGTACATGAAACGGTGCCTAAATATACCTACTTATTTCATGAAATGCAGCTGGCTAAAATTTCCGATCGAAATCTGGAATTTTAGAAAAAAATAACGAGCACTCGTTTAAAATGTGAAAACTCTGACATTTCAAAGAGAACAAGGATCTACAATTACATAGTTTAGTTCAAAATGTATTCTTAAATGTAGAAGAACTCAAATTTAAAAAATACTCCGTCACAACGTACCTATCTACTCATTTATAAAAAAAAAAAACTTTTTGAATTTAAAATAAAAACTATAAACTATCAGTAGGAATCACTAAACATACATAATTATGTATTTATTAATATGACATGCATACACATTGGAAACAAAAAAAAACTGTAGTAAACATATGTAGGTATATAGGAAAATTTATAAAAAAAATTCTTTTTCTTATTTTCTATTAGAAAATGTTAAAAATTGTATGGAAAGCTGGTCCTATTTCATCGGGCACCTAGTTAATTTCTTGAATTACTACTTATCTCCAGCTACTAAAGGTAGAGAAAATAGTACACTTCTACGGAATTTTTGTTTGAACACATCTTCCAGTCTTTAGATCCATGCATTTCGTTGGCTTTAATTTGGCCACCTCTGCACATTTGAGGATATGTATTTTTCCAGGCTAACTGACTTTCACTGTGAAATGAAAGCTGTGAGTAGTATCAGATGGTGTTGAAGTTAGCCATTATAGGCACTGTTTCTGGAACGCATAAAACATGACATTTCTCTGAAATATTCCCCAACTCTTTTATTTTTCAACTACACAATGAAGTCGTTCTTAGTGTTAACCCTTTTGATAGCTGTTTTGAAATATAATTTTTAACTGAAACTCGCTCTTGTGCATACATACACATACACTCGTATGTAATATCTTGGCTGAATAAGACGCGCAATCTGAATATGTTGCAGCTCGTTCTTTCTTACAGCGTTACAATAATTGTAACTTAAAACAGTAGACTCCGAACAGACAGATCTACATGAGTACATACATAGATATTATGTAGATTATTGAAATATAGATTTTTAAACAGATTTTCTTACTGAAAACAAGTAAGAAACTGAAAAATTTAGAAACACAAGAATTGCTATCATCTTTTCAACAGCATTTTCATAGTTTGCTTTACAAATAAAGTGACTCTTATGACTAAATTGATGGCTAAAAAGAGCTCTACACTTAACTCTATCCTAAGCCTTCTAAAGAATGAGTAAATTCAGCTTATCTCCATAAATTTAATACCAAAAATGTCATCAACAAATAAAAAAAGCTACAGTAAAAATAAATTAATTGTTATGCTCCAAGCAAGCTATACGGTCTGTGTACTTTAAGCGCGTTGGTGCCTGTTGATTTTTTATGATTTCTGGTGGCCTGTTTAAGAAAAATGTTTGTTCAAGATTCTCAATTTTTCTGTATCGTTGTGGGCCGTGGCACCGTTAAGTATGCTACCGGAACAAAGGAAAGGTTTAACAGGTTGCTCAATTATTTGCAAATTATTATGTAAATAAAAAATTAAGTTTAAAAAACTAAAACTCGACTACAGGCAACCCATGCGATACAGCTGTGGTCGCATGCCGCTTTGTCCAATGAATGCGTAATTATATAAATACGTTATTGTAACGGCATGCGGCCGCGTCTATACTCTGAAAATCATTGTTTCGTTTCATCATTTTTCGTACTTTTAAGTTGGTTTTTCCCGTAGTCGGGTTTTAGTTTTTTAAACTTAATTTTTTATTTACAACTTTTTAGTTTCGAAAAATATGTAGTGTATGTATGTATAAGTAAGCAATGTCGTGTTCTACCTGTCAAACCCTTTCATTCGATACCCATATTATCTAGGGATGTAGTACAAATAACGGAAATCCACCATCTTGGGAGGCGTCCGCCATATTGAATTTGGAATTACGTCATATCGTATTGTATTCCACTCGCCAAGCCCTTTCATTTGATACCACTATCAATGCGGTTGTAAAGACTAGTCGGGTAAAAAAGAAGAAAAAACCAGGTAGTCTGCCATTTTGTGATTGCCTTCTGTGACCTCACGTAGCCTAGGACTCTCTCCGGATAAAGACGAATCTAACGAAACCTCATTTGTTGAAATCGGTTTCATAGTTTAGAGGCTATACGAGGTGACATCCTTACATATGTAATACAAACAAACAAACAAGCCCAGCCTGTTATAATCATAGCCCTTCCTCTGCGTAGTCGGGTAAAAAGAGAAAAAGACGGTTTAAAAAATGTGTTTTTTCAGTAAATAGGAACAGGAGATGTACTCGTAAGTTTCAGATTACTGCGTTTGTATAAGTTTAGTTATTTAGTTAGTGATCCTCAGATATTTATAACTGCTGTCATAATATAAATTAAGTCTATGCATTCGTATAATATACATATATCTATGTTATTATATACGTATTGTAATTTATTTATCGTTTGCTTAGAAAGCTATTTATGTCTTCCATACTTGATAATTCTAAATAGAATATCTTAACTATTTGATGTTAAACTATTAACTATCGCGAGTTGAACGTTTTGCAACTCGTTCGCCATGAGTTATGTATTTTGATGTTATGATTTTTAAATGGACTCGCAAAAGGCAATATGACCTGAGCCATTAAATAAATGATTTAGTAGATCGATCTTCAGATTATTTTTAGAGTCCATTAACGGTACGATTTACGGGACAGCAATTGAAGTCCGCTCGAAAGGTCGGATCATATGTACCGCGTCGTAATGTTTCATTAAAGGTTGGATAGTCAGTTTCTTTTTTTTATGCCATCGATGTAGTCGTGTGTCGTAAATCTAGATAGTTGGACAATCTAAGTTGCGCAGATAATTTATAGTAAGCTATATTTATATAACTCATCATCTGCACAGTGGTCTAGAATAAAAATGCCAGTTACTTTTTAACTTATTTCGATATGCACTCTTAGGTTTTACAGCTATATATCTATAGACACATTAGAAATTCTCAATGAGCTTTGAAAAAAGAACTTTAGGTTTAGATTCGTATTTAGCAAATAGAAATCTTCAAATTAAAGTAGAACCTTAAAATAAAATTAATTCGTGCTAATGAATCTCGTTTATGAAAAAAAAATACTGAATGTCTTATGAATCTGAATCTTATGTAACTGTTTTTGGTTTTGTCTAAAAATAAAACGTAAAAATTAAATACTAAAATATATAACGTTTAATTACGTAACGTTTAAAGAATTTGCATATGTAAACATTTACAATAAACAATTGACCATTGAACATCTTTTTTAGTATACCTAAATAAGTAATTAGCAGCAATAATCAGAGCTTTATCAAAATAGTAAAACAATTAACAAAATAGTAGATTAAGTAAACACGTACATACTAACAACTTCGTTGATGTTATCATGCATAATGTAGATACAAAAAAGATAAATAAGAAAAACTAAATAGAACTAATAATAAAAACCACTATGAGACCAAACTATTTAAAGTTTTTCAATAAAAATATAGAAAGAAGCCATTAAGAAGACAGTAAGTATTCTGAGCATAAAGCGAATTCTCTGACTTAGCAGTGAAGCTAAAGCAACCACCCACATATCAGCATCCACCATATCCTCTCCGACTGCCCGGCATCCCGCAACCATAGACTCAGACTCCTTTCCCATAACAACCCCAATCCCATAAATAAGCCCATAGACGAAATCGGCACCCTGACATATCTGAAAAATACGAGAGAAATATGGAATTCCGCGATACCGTAATCGCAATTGGTAAGTGAAAACCAAAACAACGTAAATCGTTAACTAATGCGACAAATAACATCAACGTATCCTCAAAATGTTAATAAAGAATAAAAGAACATTAAGTTTTGTAGAAAAATCATTTTTGTCATTTATTAAAATAGACAACTTCATGGATAGAACATACATTTTCATTTCGAATAAAATTTGGCCGCCAATTAAGCGCTTTTGACTTTACCAAATTCATTTGTTGGGCTTTCAACCCATTTAAGAATTACATGAACTTAAACCACATGAACGGCAGCTTTACGAAAGTTTTCTCAGCGTCGGCGAGCAGGTTCCACAGTATGGATTTCGTGCAGTTAGTCAAGTTGTCACAGGCAAGCACTGCTTCCTCATCACTATACTCGTCTTTGAAGCTGTACCAGTGAATTTCGGGATCATGCATGACACCACGATGGCGAGGATTCACATTAGATTCCGTCTGTAAATTAAGCAGAGGTCCATCGTTTTCATTATTCTTCATTCGAATGCCATCCAAGTATTGTTCTTTAATGTACTGCGACTCGAGCTTCTGCAGTTCCTCTTCCACGTTAAACGCTAAGCATGTACTATTGATGCCGACCTCCATCGATTCAGGACCATCGACAACTGAATTGAGCATATTTTTACAACCATCTGTTGAAACTTGGTTAGTTGCTGCACCAGTGCTACTATCTACACGACGATTATTATGATGCAAGGCATTTCCTGGTATTTGGCTGGCCAAAAAGAATGCACCAGCGATTGTCATCACACTTGCCGCATAACTAACAGCCATCACAGTAATATTGTTGAGCAGAAATTTGGCCAACGTAAACGAGGGCAAGAACTGTATGAGTTCTGTGTAAGTTAACCAGCCGCGTCGAAGACCTTCACGCCGTGCAAGTGTTTTCTCCACTAAAATAAGCTTGGCAAAGAAGTGTTCGTTTGATATGTAAATATTCCAGTCCTATATAAAGAAAACAGTTGTGTTACAATAGAAAAGGGGTAGCTAAAGAAACTTACAATAGCACACAAGAATTCCAGTTCAAGCTGTTTAAGCCTATCTTCGGTCATGTTGCCGTCTTCAGCCCAGTCGCTGAGGTATATTTCTTCATCGTGACCTGAATAGAATTTCGTCGATATCATCTGAAAGCACAGCGCAATGGGTTTAAGAAAATGGATAGCTAGATATTTGTGTAAATGCAGTGTTAAGCTATAAACAGTGTCTGTATATCAGCAGTCATACAAAGGTCGACCAAACTTGAGTTTGACTCGAAGTCATTATCGTTTTTACAATGGTTAGGTGACGTGCGAATAGTATTTAAACATTGTAAGCACGACCAGTAAAAATGTCATTTCCAGTTTACAACGCATTGGATAACTTTCTATTACATTCAATGACCTGTCCGTTCAATTAAATCATACACCACCTCATCATTCAAACCACTTTCACTGATAAGTGCGCTTAAAAGTGTCTTACCATTCTTCCATCATCGTTCATTTTACCCTCAATTAAACTCGTGACCCAAAAAAAGAAACTAAACTACCAACCACAAGCACCATACGACAGAATATGCGATTACGTGAACTAAGAACAAAATTTGCACCCCACTTTCCGTCACAAATTAATCAGATTATGTACTTGCCATAGAAACAATAAACAGCTCAGATGGCGTAATTCGTCGCACGTAACCGGGATCTGTTGCATTCAATCGATCCAAATAGATAAGAGCCATTATCAGAGAGCATGGAGTTGCATGTACACTCCCGGCGGTGACTTTATTCAGGCGATTCAACGAGTGACCCTTATGTGGTTCCGAGAAAAGTTCCGATGCATACTCAGCCAGTGGGCCACTTACTTCCATGTCATCACAGAGGGTATCGCCACCGAAGTATAGCGATTTTCTTATTCGATCCATAAAATCGTTATGTTGCATGACCTACAAAAAATGTGTTTTGTTTATTTTCTTTCTTTATGGCTACAAAAACGTGGAATACCTTTTGATTAGGTCCGCCTTTTATGACGCATTTATTTCGACCCATTGCCATGTTTGCAAAAATAAGAAAAAAACTAATCGCCTTCAAAGCTGTGAAATATTCAATAAGTTAACGAATTTCCAATTGGAATCAATAGATACTTACTTGTTTTAAGAAATTCAAAGGAAAAAACTTAAAAAATAAAAATAATTTAATTAGAATTTCGGCAAATGTTGATTTTATTCGCAAGAACTATTACTCTGTGTGTGGTTTTTTTGACAAACGCCCGACAAGTGACAGACATATGCTAAAAAGAAAATGGAGGTCGATTCGAAAATATTTGCTGAATTCTTCCGCAGTGATGCCGTTGTCAACTTTTTAGTACTATTTTCAGTTCAGGGCAAAATTTAAGTGATTTGCTGAAAAGTGAAATATGTCAAAACGTCTGTTTATGTACGTGTACCTAATACCTATATGAAAAAAAAATACTGAGCGAGTGTTAAGCGTGGTACACACTATCGATCAAAGCTGACAGTTTTGGTTGACGTCCATCAAAACTGAAAGTGTGTACAACTGGTTGATGGTTTGTCGATCAAAACTGACGAGGTGCAAAATATTTTGCTACTGACTGACGATCAGCGGCCATCTTTGTTTTCGCTCGGTTGTATGTACACGAATTTCGTCATTCGAAAAGCAAACAAAGGAAGAGAGAGTCGAAAAACAACAACAACAACGATGATTTGAGTTTCAAACAAAACCTATAGTGTGTATACGAGACTCTTCGATCAAAAATGACATCAGTTTTGGTTGTCAGCTTTGGTCGATAATGTGTACCACAGTAGTGGTACAGTAGTCGCCTATGATGTAGTACAACTAACCTCGGTAACATGAGCAAAACTGATAGGTACATATTAAAATAAAGGGGGTTTCATTAGCGACTTGACAACTTCAAATTTTCAGTGTGAACGCACCCTTAAAACGATTACCGAACTGTCAATGTCAAAATCATCAACATCTTCATCATGGTGAAGTACACAAAGGAACAACGTTTACAAATAATTAAAATTTACTACCGAAATTCCCAGTCGGTGGTCGCAACTTGAAGAGCGAATTTTATCGTAAAATATACTTCAGCGATAAAACTCATTTTTGGCTAAACGGCTTAGTCAATAAGCAAAATATGCGTTACTGAGCAGGTAAGAATCCTCATGTGCTTCATGAAACAGCACTTTATCCGCAAAAGTCACTGTTTGGTGCGGTTTTCATGCCGGTGGCGTCATTGGGCCGTTTTTTTGTCGATGAAAATGACCGTCACGTTAAATTAAACGGTATTCGCTACAGAGACATGTTGGAGCGCTATTTCTTTGAGCAATTGCATGAATTGGACATCAGTGATATGTGATTCCAAGAAGACGGTGCCACAAGCCACACAGCGGGTGCAACAATCGAGTTATTGAAGTCTCAATTCGGTGAATGTGTTATCTCGAGAAACGGACCCGTCTATTGGCCGCCGAGATCGTGTGATTTAACGCCTCTAGACTTTTTTTTATGGGACTACATAAAATCATTGGTCTGTGCCAACAAGCCGGCGACGTTAGAGAAGCTCAGAGCCAATATTGAACGAGATGCGGCCATCAAAAATTGGGTTCAACGTATTGACCGCTACGTACGTTCCATGGTGGACATATGAACGAAGTCGAGTTCCATTCATAAATGTTTTAATAGTAATTCAAGCCAAGACATATCTCGAGTTGTTTGCATTTTATCTAAAAAAGAAGCTGTCAACTCCTTAACGAAAAACCCTTTAGATATGTTTATGTATTAATTGATTGGACTGATTTAGAAAAAAAAATGTTATGAAAATTGAAATTGAAGTAATTTGTTCCGAAGCAGATTATTCCGAATTTCATAAATCTTTTATTTATTTATATTTAACTCTAGCATTCCCTCCTCCCCGTACCATACAAACTGCTACTACTCTGAAACAATCAGGGTTTGTACATGTTAACCTTATCAAGGCAAAATTAAAGCAATAGGACTGATACAGAAGATTTATAATCAGCAATGTTCTTCTACAAATAAACATCAGAATTCCTCGCCTACAGTGGATTAGAAGGTAACGTCTTGGGTATGATTGAAACTCCAATCTACAATATTAAAAACAGTGGCGCAAATTCATAGTCAGATAGAGCCGACGATAGAAGAATTTATTCACCTGCATAACCTAAAATATACTTTTTGCTATTCATAGTCACTTATAGCTGGTTCAAAATTTAAAATGACCCAAACGTCATTTTTATTTATAGCCGGCTGTAACTATAGTCGGCTATAGGCACTATTCATGGGCTGACTATAAATTTGAGCCAGTAATAAACCAAAATCGAACTGTGGTAAGTGTACATATTGGCGCAAATTCATAGTCAGATAGAGCCGACGATAAAAGAATTTATTCACCCACATAACCTAAAATATACTTTTTGCTATTCATAGTCACTTATAGCCGGCTCGAAATTTAAAATGACCCAAACGTCATTTTAAATAATTAGAGTCGGCTATAAATTTCTCATATAATATTTTGACGTTTGGGTTTGTTCGTTCAAATCACTTTACAAAAACATATGAAAGTCGATACTAACTAATACACAGACAAAAATGTGTTTATGAATAACGAAAAGTTATAGCCGGCTTTTTTATTTATAGCCGGCTGTAACTATAGTCGGCTATAGGAACTATTCATGGGCTGACTATGAATTTGCGCCATTGTTTGCAAAACACCACCTTAACAGATTTTACATTAAGTAGCGTTCCTGGTTCCAGTGCGAGAAATCGCTACAACCGTTCACGGATTACAAAGGAAATGGCTCCTGGTAATTAGTAGCAAAAAGTAAAAGTTACTTTTCATGATTGTGATCCTGATAAATTAATACCTATAAGAAATGTTAAAGTATTAATACATGTTTTTTATTTGTTTTTACTTCATTACATTTTATATACATATGTATATTATATTACTTGTTTATTATAATTTAAAATTTGAATAAATGATATTTAAAAATGAACCTGTCAATTTCTATAAAGAATACAAACGAGATTGTGTAAGGAAATTGCAGAATTATGATACCAAGGGTTTGAATGTTTCAACGAAATCATCTAAGCTCTTCGGCTGGGGAATCTTACGAATGTAAATTGATTTGCCATCAACGTCTTCAGGATCGCGACACATTATTATGTTTGCGTTCGTAGGAGGCAAAGGTAATATACCGAAATAATTGAAGAAAACCATTATTTTCATTTCATTGCATATGTCAACAATTTGCTTTATGTAATTTTTTGTATGCCAAACCTACAAAATCAAAAAACTAAAAATGGTTCAATGGTATGTGCGATTGTAAAAAGGCTCACCGCTCCTGAATCCATACTGTCTTCTTGTGCAATTGCCTCTTCAATGATCTTGTGATTTTGGTACTCTTGAAGGGAAACAGATTCCTCTATATAAATGCACTTTTGGCTAAGGTGTTTTGCCAACGCTATCTTTTGTGAAATTTTTAAAAGGTCTCTTAAAGCTGGCTCCAGTTGGTTCCATACACAAGGATCCTCCCAATCTACTTTTCGTACGCGCGTCTCTACGTCGTGGAAGTTAATATCTTCCAATTTCTATTAGAGGAGATTCATATGTAACCAGAACACAATATGTATGTAAATATAGTATATGTTGTAAATGCATTCAGTTACCACTTCTTGATCATTTATATTTTCTCCAGATACAGGAAAGAAGAATTTCACACTGTAGTCTTCAAATGTTAAATAGTTGAAAATTCTACTAATCTCGTTTGCAACATCGATAAAAGTACGTTTTCTTAATAATTCATAATGACTATCAATTAATAAACTTGTTTCTGCCAGCTTTGCTATACGCCTTTGTTCAGATTGCGGTCTCGAATTTGATATTTCTAAGTAACAAGCAAGGACTTCATTTGTTTTGCTAGTAGCAACACTGTTGGAAACATAAATCGCTTATTTCAAAATACATGTACATAATAATATGAATCATTCCAATGCTACCTTAGAGGACTTTCGCTGGAGATAAAGCTATGCAATAAATTTTTGCTTTCATTTGAGCAAGTCTTATTCAAAAATGGATAATATGAAGAAACATCGATTTGGCATTGCTCATGAAATACATGAAGGGATTTTACATATCGGTGTCCATTGATTGTGTAATATACACGGCGAATATTTGGATATTTGAGTTTGGCAATAACCACGTCGGTGTCTTCAGTCTGAAATCAGCGAAAAGTATGAAGAACAATTTTCAAATATTCAATTATTTTGTACGTTTACCCCTTCTTTAGGAATCAAAAATTTAATTCGAATTATACTTGGTCCAAGATTAGCATCAGGCTTAGCTTCCAAAACTAGGTTTGCGACGTCTTTACAGAAAAACGGCTGCATTGCGTATATTAATTTAGTTTTAAAACCGCACGCAGACGTGAAGTTGAATATTGTGGCATAGTTATTGTCATCGAATTGCAAAGACAGATTTTTAATTGATAAGCAGTTTTTTATATGTAGCTAAAATAAGAAAATTAAAACAATATTACTATATTTGTGAAACATTAATATGATACGCTTTAACATTTACTAATAGTTGCAATAACTTCAATGGCATACTTATGTTATGTACATACCTACATAGTAAATAACGAGGTTTCTCTGTTAAATGTTCTCAAAGTTGTAAGTGTAGGTATGACGTATGACTGAGCCGAATATTGAAAATTTTTGGAAATCGAAATCACTTCATATAGAATACGTATACCTACTAAGGATGTGGTTATTAGATTTAACCAAATTCGTTACAGCTATGTACCTAGTATGTTTGTACGTACATATCTATATAACATTGATAATATAAAGTGAATTTTCTAGCCATAAGACCGGTCAGATTTCTTATTGCATTCTCAAATAATATATTATGTACCTACATCAATTTTTCAAATATTTACTTACTTCTTTAATAAAAACCATTTTAATTCGAAACAAAAAAACACCAGGAAATGAGACAACTGTAAATTGATGCGTAACGATGCACAGAAATCGGAAAACCGCATTAACACTTCTAGTTCCTTTCCGGACCAAGTTCAATTTCAATTTCTATGTGATTGTAATCGGGAATGTTAAAAACTTAAGTTGTGAAGAATATGGAGTAAGTAGAGTGTAGAACCAATGGGCACATTAGTTCAAAGACAGTACAGAGAGCGCCACCATTGATATTGGGCGTGTTCAGTACGTACTTCAAATACCTAGCAATAGGTAGGTAGTGTAAATTGGATTACAATTTTTTTGAGTTGTCAACAATTAATGTAGAAGTTGTGAAAATTGTTGTAGAACTGAAAGAAATCATGGTAAAATTGTCTATTTAATTTTTATATACACACTTATTATGTAGAAATATTTTTACAAAGTTGGTTGGAAATACTATAACAATTCGCTCTGAGTTTAATTTTGGGTGAAATTCAAAGAAGTAAATGATTTAATTAGCATACTATACCATAGAACAATAAACCGTGGTGTAGTAGTAAGTGCGTTGGACTACTATGCAATGCTGCCCGGGCTAAATCCTGGCTCGAATCCAACACCTAAAAGTTTTTCACGGCGCCACTTCTTTCAAATGTCTGACAAGCAATCAAAGAGTATCATTTGTCAATGAGCTTCTCAAGTCGCCGTTCGGAGTCGGCAGGACCTGTATGTCCCTTCCATTCGTGCAAAAATATAACAGGCACACACAAATGATTGCGAGAAGCAGGCCAGGTTCACCCCGAGCTGTAGCGCCACCTAAAGTTAATTAAATAACAATAAACAAATATACACAGTTAAACTTCAATAACCCGCTTTTACTGGCCGAACATAATGGTGAAGCTGTAGTGGAAGTAGAAAGTTCAAGTTGGCTGAGTTTTGCGCTTCACCATACAATTCATACTACAACAACAGCTTCGCATTGTGTTCGCGCTATAGGGTTTACGTGTATATTAACTTTGACAGCGCTGCATACTTCCACTACTGCTTCGACATTGTGTTCGGCCAGTTACTAGCATTGGCAACGCTAGTTGGTTCATTTTGAACTTTGAATTGAGTGCAATAGTGCATTTATTTTGACAATTGTTTCAATCAACAGGTCGTCGATACATTTTTTATAAACAAGAGTTCTTACAATAAATTATCTAGAACGATGGATTTAACACCATCGACTGATACTTGGTGCATCGATGACACACTCTTCTTTCCACTTGGTCTTATCAATCACACGACGGGAAATAAAAGAGTTTTTGTTACATGGAGTGACAAATGTCTGATGAATTTCATTTTTAAAGAATCTAGTGAGAGTGCCAATCGTTGCAGTAAGTTTATCATAAACTTAACAGAAGAGATTCTGGACATAATAATCCTTGAAGTGAATACCCTAGTAATCCTGAAGAATGGTGAAGTTTGTTATTTTTCATCAATAAAGTCGATGCATCGAATTCCATGGCTGAACGGTGGTGTTCGATGTGCCAGTAAATCAATGGATGGATTCAGTTTGATTAGGGTCCTTGAGGACAAACGAATCACCCTGGAGATTTATAATGATGTACCAAATGTAGGTAAAACCCCTCAAAAACTTATTAAATCATTTGATCTAACTTTTGATGAGGAGAATCTGTTTGACAGTGATTGGAGTCAAGATAGATTTACTTTGGTTTCGGTGGGGATTACTGATAGAAATAGAAAATTTATACAACTCTTGGTGCGGGATGTGGGTTTACAAGCTCTGGAAATTCATATATTTAGCATTTCCAACAATTTGTTCGCTCTGCATGCCAGTGAGGGAGATGATTATGAAATTAAGTCATTAGCTCCTCAAGTTTCCACCATAGAATGGGTAAAGTTCGTCGAAGAAGAAAACATGTTGTTGGTTTATCTGAACTGTGGAATAGTTGAGGTGTGGTATATGTCGAAAATAGCATGGATCATTGAAAGGCATACGTATACCAACGGCAGTGAGTTCATTCATTATACTTTTGCGGGAAATATCCTTTATTTCACTGACGAACAGAGAGTGTGTCGATTGCTTTTCGCATACGACAATGTAGAACATACTTGTCAGATCGTAGAACACTCTATAGACGCACCGGGAATGGTTGCCGTTACGTATGAGGAAGTGAGTGGGAGCTTAGTCTGCCTTAGTAACAACAATATCTTCTATCATCTTTCGTTTAAAGACAGTCAGCAAGCAGACGACGAAGACCACGCTGAAGAAATCAATCTCTTCGAGCTGACAGATGAGAAAGCTCAAGAAATATTGAGTAGATCACATCTAATAGATGAGGTTATCTCATTGCCCGAGAAAATTGACAAACAGATTGAGGAGGAGTATAAGAAGCAAGAACTGATCGCGGTCCGCATGAAAAGTGCCATCTACTCTGAATTAATCACTGCAGATGTTTCATTCTCTCAGCATATTCCAGAAACCAATGAAATACTCATATACCCAGGAGAAAGTGGCATCCCTCCATTTACATACTTCGCGATAGTTACTTTGAAAATTCTCTCTCATGAAATTTTTGAATCTACCCTTTGGAACTTGATGATCGCTTACTCAAGCCACATAAGGCTCTTGAGCATTACGACAGAGCTACTTCGTAACGAATTTAGTGTTCTCATTCCTGTCAAAAGAAAACACAATGAGCTAATTCCAAAGTTTGAGATTCAAATGCTGGCGTATGTAAATTTAGAGCAGGATTTCGTATGTATTAATGTTCCAGTGAAGTTACAAACAGTGAATGTGCAGAAACTATTTTCTCGAAATCAAGGACTAACAAAATTTCCAGAAGCAGGAACCAAGGGAAAAAGTTTCTGTTTTAAAACAGTCGCTGCGGAGCTAGACTTAAGTCACATTCGTAAAATGTTCGGGTTGCCAGTTCCACAGACTAGTGAAAACGAAGTTGAGGATGAAATTCTCATTCAAGCTCTGTTTTTTCTGGGAATTAAGGTCATTTTAGTTTTCAATGAATCGTCGAAAATAATTTCAGTGGAGAGCTGTGATCCGGTAGCTATTTATTATGCGAAAATTTGTATTTCGAAATATCTTTGGGAACATTTCGAACCAACATCGGATGACTATGAAGAGTTAAGAAATAGCATTTTGGTAAGCGAATGTATTTAACACAAGGAAATATTTAACTGAGGATGTTTTATCTTCTTTTTCTAGGATTTGCAAAGTCAAGTGGAGACGAAATATGGAGCACTCGTTGAACAGGGACATCATTGTGCAAATCTAAAGAGAATTTATGAAAAACTACGGAAGGAAATCATATGGAAATTTTGAATTTATTTGTTGAGTGCCAACTAATTCGTGGCCATTTTTTGATGTACAAATATATAAGCCAGACTGTTATCATTAACGAACTCAAACTTTGTCAGTTAATATTGGCTCAGAACAATCTAGATCAGAACACGAAAGTGATTTTTGGTGTTTTGAATTTTGTTGCTGGAAGAGCTCGAACCATTGCACACTGATCCCACGTAGGTCATAATTCAAAAAAGTGTATGTCAGCATTTTTGTGAATAGCTCTGCTAATTATTTTTTTAAATACCCCTTCTTTATATAAATGCTTACAAAAGTTCCGTTTATTTCGTTAATCATATAATTTTTGGAATCTAAAGTAACCACATTGTCTGTAGTGCGCTTTTCGGCAGCTATTATATTATCAGCAAGTGTTTTGATTTTAGTTTGTTTACTGTTATTTATTTACTAATTGATTGATTTTTTTTATTATGCAGTATCAAGAAGAAGGTATGTTTTTTATTATTTTTAACTTGTAAAGCTAAATTACAGTAGAATCCGCTTAAGACGCTCACGCTTAAAACGCTATTCCGCTTTTAACGCTCTTTTTCTCCGGTCCCTTCATTTTGATAAGAATTCGTATGAAAAAAAATCCGGTTAGTACGTTCTATTTCCCGCTTAATACCATCACACAGCTAAACGATACACATAGTAAAAATTGTATTTTCTTATTTTTTAAATTGTTTCCAACAAAAACAAAAAAACATTCGGTGATGCATTGGGATATACGTCGGCGCCGACGGCCACCGTGGATTCGCGTATTCTACTGTATATCTATTTAAGAATTTATACGGTAGTTACTGGGGGCTTTCGCAGCACTAATATTTTCCGGTCCACAGGGTTTTGTTTTAAACTTTTAACTATGTTCCCCCGCTCTTATATCAATATTTGAAGATGAGAGTCGGTAGTGTTAAAATCAACTAGATTTAGCTGCCACAAATTTTTTATATGTATAAAGCTGTTTGTTCGCCGTAGGCTTCCCGTGAATATGTGTGTGAACTTACCAATTTATGTATAACATTTGTGTTATATCTCCTCATTTTTTGTCTTTAAGTACAATTTACAACTGTTCCTTTACAAAAAGGTATTTGTTTGAACTCTGGTTGTCTAAAACCGGTAGTAACACGGAAAAGGCTAAGCAGGTGTTACAAATGTATTCCCTTACAAGAAGGTATTTGTTTGAACTCTGGTTGTCTAAAACCGGTAGTAACACGGAAAAGGCTAAGCAGGTGTTACAAATGTATTCCCTTACAAGAAGGTATTTGTTTGAACTCTGGTTGTCTTAAACCGGTAGTAACACGGAAAAGGTGTTACAAATGATGGTGGAGCCCTTGGCTGATGTCGAAAAATTAATCATCGTATTATTTGGAAACTCGTATTAACTATGGTGCAAATTCATAGTGAGCCCATGAATAGTGCCTATAGCCGACCATAGTTACAGCCGGCACTAATTAAAAAAAACCTAATTATTTAAAGTGACGTTTGGCTCATTTTAAATTTCGAGCTGGCTATAAGTTTAAAGTCGACTATAAGGTGACTATGAATAACAAAAAGTATATTTTAGGTTATGTAGGTGAATAAATGCTTTTATTGTCGGCTTTATCTGACTATGAATTTGCGCCTATATTTTTAAGAAGTTATCAGAATACTGGGGAAAGTTAAAACGCACAAAATCAGTAGAACAACATTTGGATTGGTTGAATGTAGTAGAATATTATATAATACTAAACAAAAAATTATAACACACTTTCCCGTGATAAATGCGATTTTCAGAAAAATTGTTTAAACAAAGTCTAAAAAAATCTGTGTTTGAAGACCAGTAAATCGAAAATGAAAGTACGCATGGTAAAATTCTATGGTAATTGTCTATGAAACGAGCCTACTTTGGTTGCTCGAAATTATAATTGAATAACTGTTGGTGCCTACTTCTCTGAAGTAACTTTTCAAACACCTTGTAGCTCAGTGTGTGTTGAAGATAGACCCCCCCCCCCCCCCCCCCCCCCTGTACGATTTTTTTCATATCTTGAACCAATGAATCAAATCCCAAAATATTTGTATCACAAACCACCCCGTATACCGTACCGTACCATACCGCACCGTAGCGTTATCTCGTTATCTCGGAAACGTGACTTGATGGAGCAAAACGGATTGCAGATTCGGAATCAGCTCCCCCAAATTACTCAAACACGAATTCATTTTAGTTATTTTTCAATGAGCAAGTAATTATGACCGACTTTGTTCGAGATCGGAACCACTGTGCACTGGAAGCACAGATTCCAGATTCCAATCATGTCTATGGCGCTTTTTAGCCAGCGGTTCGATAAATCTTATCACCCAAATTTGGGGCGAAAGCATGTACTTGCTTCTATATTTATTCATAAAGAAGACCAAACAAATTGCACTTTCTTTAGAGTTGATCGCTTAATTCACTGACTTGTATTGGATGGCAACTGAGCAATTCATTCAGTCTTCTATGATTTGCATATTATGAAGATAAATGGGAATCTGTTGATGACCTTTATTCCGTAAACACCTGGTTCATATTTGAGTTGATCGATGATAGAGTCCGTAGTTTGGCGTCTGAAGAGTTTTGCGCTTTGTTTCTCGAAATAAAATTCAGTTTTTCTTTGTCTTTAAATGTTTGTGCATCTATTTTTGTTTTTTTCTTTTTTTGTCCTAGTTTTTTTTTTAGCAATGGACAGTTTATTAACTCATAATGGTATGCAATCTACTAAACTTTTTTTTTTTTTATATTCCGTGCTTCATTTTTACAGGTCCTTTATTTATTTGTTCTGTTTTTTTTTTTTATTTTTAAACTAAATATACATACTTGTAGTCACACATTAAATTTATTGTTTTTTTTTGTTTTTCTATAAGAAATTGAATTCATGTCTTAAAAATGTATTTAACTTTGTTTTATCTAAGTTTTGTTTAAATGCTTTAAATATTTCGTAATATTTTTATTTATTATTATTTTTAAGAAGTAGGAAATATTCAATTAATTTTGTTTAGTTATATTTATCTACAATTCACTTGACTTTAAGGAACATACAAAGAAAATTAAGGAAAAAATATTTTTTTTTGTTACACTATCAGATCTGTATCGTGGTGTGCTTAATACAAGCAACAACCACAAGCAGAGATTTGCCAGAGCAAAATAAATTTATATGTATTGACAATTTAATTGTATTTTAAAGCCATGCTTTGCATACGTCATACGTTTTACCTGCACGTTTTATTTATTTAATTTATTTCATATGAGCACCGCTTGTAATGTTCAAAATGATTAAAATGGTAGAATGGGCATTCAATTATGACAGAATAAGCCATTTTACCCAAGCTCGAAATTGTTTTAATGGTTAATCTGAATGTAGATCTTCGAACAAGAAGTTATTTTTATTTATTTTCTTAATTGACTGTCGGCCGCTTATTCCGTAGGAGAACAAAAAGTGGAAGAAAATAGATTTGGGGTGAAGCATATATATTATATACCTATGCCATATTTCCTATACAGGAAAAAAGTTTTTTGTTTGAGAGAGGACATTAGGAAGTATAGTATTCTAAGATAACTACAGGGTTTATCTCTGAAAAAAGAAATGCGATGGTTGTCCTGTTGTTGTTGTAAGAAAATCCACAGAAGGCACTCTTCCAACTTTCTTTGGGCCGTGGAAGAGCATATTCAATTCCAGAGATTGAAGTAAGGGTACAAGTTACAATTTGAACATAACCGGCATAGGAGCGGATTAAGAAAAACTGAACTTTTCAAATAAAAACCATGTTAAGTTCTATAAAACAGACACAAAATGCTTCTGAAAGACTCCATTAATCTTGCCGTAGAAGCGCGTCATCGCCCATCAACATCGAAGGCAATCATGCCGATTATGGAATCCGGCGAATCGTATTCTCCGGGAGGGAGTACATCAGATCCGCAATCGATTCGAATTGCATCCCAGAACCATTAAGACAGCTACAGACGAGAAACTCATCGGCCAACTGGTTGACAGACTGATTGCAAATAACCCGTGTTTAGGCAAGTCTGACGATGAGTTAAACGATTTCGTCAAGTCTGCCAACCAGTCGTTGAAAAATCAACATGTTTTGATTTTTCGGTTTGTGTATGAGACAACAACTGAAGTTTGAAGATTGGTCTTTGCGTCTGTAGGGAAATGATTACAACCAGTCTTTCAACCAGTTAGCCGATTAGTTTCTCGTCTGTAGCTGGCTTTATAGAAACCGTCGGATGAACTGCTTTATCGGTCCGCAAACTGCATTATCAATTGCGAGACCACGTCAAGTCTTTCAAAATTTCAACTTTTCGAATGACAATTCATACCAAGAAGTGGAAAAGTGTACATTACATTAATCTCTTTATTTAAATAAACGAGCCTCATTGTAATAAGTCCATAGTTATTAATAAGGGAACTTAAACCAAACAAAAAAAAAACATGATTGCACTTCAGTGAATTAACAGCAATTGAAGTATCCCATTTTTTTTTTATAATTATTGTTTTTCAAGCAAATACTTGAAATTAATTTCTTAATTTTCCAGTAATTTTCATTTGTTTTATTTTCGATGTTTAAAACTAGATCATTTGTGATTTTTGATTGCATTCGCTTGCCAGTCGCAGGTATTTTCGCGCGAATGCCATTCGTCAAACTTTGTATGGAGTGCTAATCGACTGCGTTTTCGGTAATAGCAATTTTTTTTACCGACAACCGTTCACTTTTTTTACCGACGTTTTCAGTAATACGAAAAACTAAAAATTGAGGATAACTCCCGCCGCATCTGATCCGACAGATTCCATAATCGGCATGAACATTATTTGTTGGTTTGATGTAGAAAAGATGATTCGATGACGAGATATACCATATGTATAAGTAAGCTAAGCCTGTATTTAGATAGGACGGAAGCAATCAAATCAAGAGTGGGCTTAAGTAGTACATTATATTGATAAGTTTAAGGAAAATCAAACTACAGAACTATGTGCCAGTTATGGAATTTGAAGATACATATAAAGGAGCGATGCCCAAAATGCCTTCATTAAATCTTCTACTCTCACCATTTTGTAATAATGAATGCTGTTTTTCTAGATTTATGAACCTTTAAATTATCATTGGTGGCAGATTAGTTGGGCACTTTTTTCGAAGCGTTGAACAAGCTTATGATTATTTGAGAACAGGTGTAACTGATGACTACCATAGACTGTATAAGATCTAGAGAGGCTGCTGATCAGCTCTGGTACATTGGTGTCCAAGCCAAGCCTATTCTATCAGAGGCTCACTCATAGACCATTGACTATTGTTCGGAAAATAAAATAGTAAGACCCGTCGAGAGGTTACACAAGCTCGTGATCACCCAATCTCCATCAAAGACGGAAAGGGTTTTTACAGACAGATTCGTCTTAGCACTAGCATGACGAATGATAAATTGATAACTCCGTAGAGGACATTGTGTGGACAAACAGTCATTGACTTAAACAGAAGACTAGATCTAATCAACAACCCAGGTCCAGGTCTTATTACTTTGGACAGTCTTAACTTTCTTATCTCCAAAGCGCAAACCAGAAAACAAACTTCGGCTCTTAAAACTGTGGAACTTCGGACTTATTCAGCGTATTGTTTTATTAAACTATTTTTGTTTATAATTCAAGTCCTAACAAATGACTAATTTTATTTATTTTAGAATATACAATACATACATATACCTATTCTCATTCGAAACATTTGATTAATTTATTTTTTTTTTGGTTCTCGAAATAGTATCACAAACTTTTCTTCTTTTTCATTTTTTTACTTGCGATGTGCAATTTTAAAATTTTCTAATTTCTCCTAAATTGGAATTGTTCCTTCCCCGACTGCCTTACCGTTAAATACTAATTTGTTGCGCGTAATTTCTCTTAATTTATAGCAAGGTAAATATTTTCTGTTTTTTTTTTTTGACTTTTTGTTTAAAACTTGTTAAATCTTATTTCTTTAGTAAAACAAAAAAAAAAAACATTTAGAACTAGAAGAGGTATAACACTTTTCTGACGGGTGCCATTTTGTTTTTCTCTATTCAAATTTTGATGATCCTTTGTAGCTAGTTGCTAGGCAATTGTTAATAAACGAACAAACACAATGGATATACTGTTGGGGGTATTTGGTGTAAATCTTAACATGTTCAGCATCTTCGAAACAGATTTTCGAAACATCAACTCCGCGTTGTTCGCGATATTGGGCAAAGTTTTCAATATCCTATTTGAGTGCACAAAAAAGGATATTCATGTAGTCCGTTTTTAAAAGAATACAATATGAAAGCAGTTACCTCGAACGGGATGACAACATCTCCTTTTGAATAGATAAACAATTGGGGAAATTGATTTGGTTCGTTTTTCAAATCATTGAACGGATTCGTTTGTGAGGCTTCTGTTTTAACAAACAAACTCTTAAATGCTGTGTAGGTTTCCTGGTGGATAGAAAATATTGTCGTTTTAGTTCCCTGTTAAGGATTGAGTTGCAAATTGAACACTTACCTCAACAAACCACATAAAGCTTAACGTTAATGTGATAAATACCGCTGTAAGGCAATTGCACTTTTTCTTCTCCTTTCCATAGATCGCTGTAACGGCTCGGTATAGGCCCAACATCCGTCTCTCGCCAGGTGCCGAATCGAAAATCATTCCACGGATCTGGATCGGATTCTTATTGTTTCGAACTGCTAAGGATATGTGCTGATACAAGTATGCGCCGCCATTTGAGAAAATGTGAAATATTAAGGGATGTGAATCAAAATTCATGTCGTGGATTAGTTTCAGGATTTTCTCCCCAATTGGCTTCATTGCAGTGCGTTTCCAGAAGAGAGTCTCAACAGGTGCTGTATAGCGGACTGTTATTAAACTGAAAGTACATAGATGGGAGTTTTTTAAAAATGTATTAACTTTGTATATTTAAATACTAATTCCTGTCCGCGCGTACACTGAAAGAAGACGTTCGACGATGTCCAAATACCGATTTTTTTAATAATAATCAGCGGCTGCTGAAAAGGGATTAGTCAAATGATCGCCACTGATCTAGAATATCAAACCTTTCTGATTTGATTCCCAGTCTACAAACGAAACGGAATTGCTGACTATCAATCGAAGACCGTGATTTCCAACCAAGAATTTTGTCCTTTTTCGTTCTGTTGCGAATATCACCTGCATGCAGCCTTTGAATAAAGGCACAACTCTATAAATTACTTTTTAAGAGCTAGGCTAGACGTAATTAGGAGGTAAATGGGTCTACAAAATGGAGGTTAGCACTCATGACATGTAAAAGCATAGCCGGAAGATCGTGTGGCTATCGACAACATATTCTCAGCTGGATGTACACGTATATTGCCATGGTGAGACTTATGATTAGGTTAGATTAGGTTAGGTAGCAGTGGCTGCCGGTAACAAGTACCAGCACACTTAGGCCTATAGAGGCCCATTGTGATACCAAGGATCTTGAGGATATTTACCCCGCTACTCAAGAGAACCATTTGGAGCTTTAGTACAAAGCAAAGAAGGCTTCCGACATCTTTTTGTGCTAGATCACTTAGATCTTCGAAGAAGTTTTCTCCTAGGTGTAGTTTTTTACTACGAGAAAGAACTTGGCATAAGCCGAGGAGATGTTTTGGACGTTCCTCCTCCTCCTCGTCCCTATAGCTTCTGCAGAAGTCATTCGTGATGACGCCAAGTCTAGTAGCGTGTTTGCCTATAAGGCAGTGTCCTGTGATGACACCGATAATCGTGCAAATATGTAGTCTTTTTAGTGACAAAAGGTATCTAGAGCGGATTTTATTGACTGTGTCAAGTTTGAGTGCTAGCTTATAAGTAGCGAGTGGCATACCTATATTTTCCTTATCAGGTAGAATAGCTGAATAGGTATAGACTTATGATTACCTATAGAGCGATATCATGGGCAAAAAAAAAGACAAATACCTCCGCTGGACGGAACTGCATAAGGAACATTAATTTGTCTTTGTAGTTATTTTTTTAAAATCATTTATTAAAATAAAAGATTTGGAGAAAAATTAAGTATAGCAGAGCTATACTCTCAACATTATCGTTTCATTTCAACTTGTGCCGTACTTTTCAGTTAGTTTTTCCCGTAAACGACAGTTCCCCTACCTTCTTTGCCACTCATACCCCGATTGTCCATGTAAATAACAGTATCCTTGCCGAATATTCCTTTCATTATCAGGACCTCTGCAGCCCTAAGTACGGCTAGAAGTTCTGCCTGAAAGAGGCTGCATGCATCCAGGAGTCTTAAGGATACTTTTAGCTCTGTATTCATGCAAAAGATACTAGACCCCGTTTCGTTTACAGTTTTAGATCCGTCCGTAAGGACTGCAGTGTCTGTATGTCGAGTAACTGTATTATTCGTCCACTCTCTCCGCACAGGGTTTTGTTGGCTTTGCCATAGCCGGGTAAGAATAGAAAAGAAACAAAAAAAACAATAAAACCAAAGGAAACAACTTTCTGTTCTATTATCACGATTGAACAATAGAAAAGAAACAAAGAAAAAATAAACCACAAGATGAAAAGCCGACACTGATCCACAGCCCGATTGCAAATTTAGCATGCAATTTCTCATATATTTCTCTGGTGACAGTTTTGAAATGCACAAATTTGCACACAAACATCAAGCGGTTAGACATATTAATGTCTAATAAGTCTGACAATTGTGAACAATACCTGCTTGCATAACAGGTACAATGAGATCCTGTCCAACGGTAGGACTTAAGTTAATACTCCTCTGCACCAATGAATACAGTGAAACTTCAGAGGACATACTGGTGGAATGTGAGGCACTAGCCAAAAAAATACTTAAGTGTTTAGGTAAGTACCAACTTACGACCCAGAATCTGCCACTTATAGCACCTAATCTTCTGCTCTGATTATTCAGGGAATCGATCTGGATGTGGTGCCATTAGTCGCCGAATTCTTACCTAGGCTAAGTGGGAGCCAAAATATCTCTAACCAGTTCCAACAGGAATTCGCAGTGGGGCTTAATACACCTCAATGACTTGTGCTGCATCCGAAGACGTGCGTCGTTATCTGGGGCCTTATCGAACACCAGAATGAAAGAAACGAAAGTTTTCGCATGGGCAACTATTGACGCGTCGAAGTGTAGTCAGATACCTGGGACTTTGGCTGGACCAGTATCTATGTATATTTTAACAAACATATACGTAGATGCTGCTCTAGAAAGAGCCAAAGCTGCTTTTGTCCTTGCAAAGAGACTGTTTTAAAGAAGCCAACTCGATGCAGTGAAGGTAATCTGCTATACGACCCTCATCCGGCCAATGCCCGCTTTTGGTTGTCCCGTGTGGTTCAACGTGGGAGCTAGCTTAATGGAAACGATTCGAGACTCGCATGCCTTAGAGCGTGTCTTCGCATATATAGAACACCCAAGTCGGAGTATATAAAATTCTATTCCAATGAGGTTCTATACAATACGGTGAAACTGCTCACATTGATCACATTGCAAGAGCAATGACCTCGAGAAACTACCTGATTTCTGAGGCTTACTACCCCAATCACAAGTATCACGAGAGTGTGCGCCTTAACGGCTGTCAGTAACTGAGGCAAACAACGGGTGGAGATCGTTAGTCACCTATGGCCAGGCTACGACAAAACAAGAAATAGGAATCCTACGAAAAGACAGAAAAACGTTGCCAATACTAAGAGGTGTACTAACTGAGCGAAATACTCTAAGATACCACATGAAGAAATTACGACTGAATGCTGATGAAATATGCAGAGGATGTGGTGACGAAGAGGTACATGAGGATACAACTCATTTCCTCTGTCACTGCCCTAACCTCCGTCAACTGGGAAACAGAACCATAGGCGAATTCTTCTTCGATCATATCGACGAGCTATCTAACCTACTTGAGTTTGCTTAGGCGTTGGATTGGATAAAACCTAGACAATTTTACCAAGAGCGTGATGGAGATACAAACATTCTCATCAGCCCGAAAGCATTACCTAACCTAACGGCTTTCTTTATTTCGACGAAGAAGGTCTGATCCAGGATAGGTAAGCGATACCGCTAATCCTCCACGTTTCTCGGACAGCTGCGAATAGACGACTCAACTATGAGCGAGACGTCATCCACAGCAATGCACAGCGTCTCCGGTTCAGTAGAGCAGTGTCAGATCGCGACCGGAGGGACGTAGATCGGCAGCAGCAGAAATTCTAGTGGCTAAGTCCAGGGGCCTTTAATAAACAACGAACTTCATTCACCCAGCAGGTGGAAGACCTTGGGTTTTTAACTACTTATCTTACCGGCCACAGGACACGAAGGATAGGATATTTAAGAAACAAAGGACCTGAATATGAGCACATGTAACCTACTCTGCAAATATCCTGCTGTTGCAAAGGCAGAGAACTGCATCTACAAGCACCATGGAGCCTAGTGTAGGTACTAGTTTAACCAAAAGCCAGTACAATAGACCTCTGGTCGCGGTGCAAAAGTACTTTTGTCATACAGTAAACTGTTCAAGGTCATACAGTAAACTGAATGAATAAACAATACAATTTACTTTAAATGAGTGTCACAGCAACTGCGTGACGAATAAAGGTTCATAATTAATTATTCTGACAAGTTGCGCATTAACACCCAAATAAATAAATAAAAAAGCCCTAATGACATGTTTCATCTCACCTCTCATTTAGCCCTAAATAATGAATCTATAAAGTTTTACGAATACGACCGAGCCAGCTACTACTATCTGATAAAAATTTTATAACAAAAAAACCAAATTCACGTATCAACAGGCTTAAAGAGAAAAAAAAAATATAATAACAAACTCCCACACGCTTTTAAAAATCGATGAACAGTAATTAGCCAGATAGTTTGTAAATGTAACCTTCATGTACTTTGCACCCACCAGAGGCACCCACTCCGTTCTCCTGTCACCCCTTTTGATAGTGATAGGTCCAATCAAGGGTAATCGCAATTAAATTCGCCTCCACTAACATCACAGCCACTGAACTGTACACCAAAAATCGATAAGAAACCGCAGAAAGTGAAGAAAAAAAACCCCACTTACCCCCGATCTTCGTAAATTTTCGAATACTTCATAAGATAACGATCCTGACAGCCGGCCCAACCGAGCAACATCACAATAGGAACATTCGTCTCCTTGTAGACGAACACAAAATCCGATTCGGCTGAATCGATGGCATTCCTGAAATTCGGAGTCGGAAACTTGATGAAGTACTCTAGAGTATCCTCGGGATGCAGGATCGTCTGCTGTTGCTGTTGTGTTGAACGATGTACCAGGGCTCCGGTATTTCCTCCACCACCACTACTACCACTGCCATTGCCACCGCTAGATGTTGAGGGTGAACCGCCACCCTTTTTATAGTATCCGGCTGAAGACTGTGCCGTACGGCGAGCACTTGCTGTGGAGCCGTAGGAATTATCGTGCTCCATGTATGATGAGGTCCCGTGTGAAGTCATTCCGAGTGGCGTTTGACCTTTCCTTCAATAGGATTATTGAATTTTCTCGAAAAAAAACGGATATCACAGTGGCAATTGATTTTTTTTTTCTTTACTTTCTCCTTTGGCTTTGCTTTGACAACCGGTTCGGGAGGTTTCAAGGATATTCACACGAGAACTGTTTCAAGATTGATTTTTAAATTTTTGTTCCCCCAAACGATTTAGCTGATTTTCAATTTGTTCCTCCGGATGGAACTGTCACTTTAACGAAGAATTTCGCGAAGGACACACGCAATTTTTTTTGAATTTAAATTTTTTTTTTGTCTCTTATGCAGTACGGCAGGTGTTATATGCGATGGCAGCGGTAGACTTATCCATTGCGAGAGAGATGAACAAGTGAACTACCAGTTTTCCAAGTGTCAAGTGATAGTGAACATTTGGCAAAGAAAATTCCTCGATTTCCTTTTGTACTGTTGTTTCGGGTCATGCGTATGAAAATGCGATGGATTTTGTGCAAACTTTTTTTTGTCAACACAGTAGCGGTGGAAAATTTATACGAGTTTGCCCCTCTGACAGATATTGTTGAGAATGCATTATGAAAGGAAATGGAGAAAAAGGATGTTAGCAAAATGAAATCAATTGTCATTGTGCTGGGTTATGTGAGCCTAGTAACGGAAGTGATGTTTTAATAAATGTAAAAGCCACCACACAAAAGAGGACACCATGGCGTATGATTATTATTTTTTTCATCGTTGTTGTTGCTGGTAATGTGGGGATACTGCTTAAGAGTGGTTGCTGTTTCCTTAGTAAGGAAATACAAGTGCATAAATTGTGTATACTCTTCTACCGGTTGAGTTAGATTTGCTGGCATTTTTTTCTATTCATATACAGGGGTAAACTGATTGGTGTAGGTCAGGGGATTATTCTTTTAGTTTATCGGCAGAGGGAATTGAAATGAATTCGATTATTTTTAGAGATACATATTTGCTTAACTATTAAGAAAACGATTTAGACAATGACTCTATATTTTATTACTCTGAGAGACAAGTAAAAGGAATAGCCGCTGATTTAGAGCCACCTACAGTTGTGGTCACGAGATTAGCACATATTATACCGAGTACCTTATTTTAAAATTTTCTCGTTATTTTTCATTCCAACTAACTGTAAAATTCCTCTCAATTGCTCACATCTATGTACACCACAGAACATATTCCGTTAGTTCAACGAAGGTATTTTGCTTTAGTTTGTGAAACATCGTCAGCAGTTTTCATTTAAATGTGTTTATAGCTGGACACGAATTTAGCACATTTTTAATACTGTGAAATTATTGAGTTTTTTTTTGTTTGAAATCGAAATAAATTTTGAGGTTAGTATTTATACATTTTCTAGTGCTGAAATTCTAAGTAATTAAATTAATTGAAAAAAGTGTAATTAGGTATGGCGAAAGGACGGTGGTGCTCAGAAGAGAAAAGGGATCTCATGAAAGACGAAGGCAAAAAAGTTGCGCAAATCGCTGAGTCATTAAAGGGTGGTTTATAACGCCGAAAGACCAGCTAATTTACCGAGCTTCTGCTAAAGACCCGTTTAAGAGTTCCAGTGACATAAGGAATGAGGTCTTATCAGAATTCGGTATAGCTCTGTTTTCAAAAACAAAATTTTCAAACGAAAAAAAATTGCGGGGGTGCACAGCGCAACGGAAACCGTTAGTGTCGAAGAAAAATTTGAAGGCCAGACTACAGTACGCAAAAGATTAGAGGTGGAGAACTATCGATTGCACTATCGATTATAATCGATACTTTTTGACCACTATCGATTGTTTTCGATAGCCATTTAAATATAGAATTTCAAAAATTTCTTTTAATGGTCGATACCTAACGAACGGAATATATTTAAAGTTTCACAGAAGAACCCGATCTAATAAGCCAACTGTCAAAATGGCTTCAACTAAAAAGGGGAGTCCCCGTTTTATGATTCAGCAGTGTAGGAATAGGGGCATCATTATTTGTCTTTCTCTTAACTTAAAAAGGGGATTCCCCGTTTTATGAGTCAGCAACGTAGAAATAGGAGTTGGTCTCTCAATTCTCTCTGTCTATACGTAGTTAGGTATGTATTTTATGATGTCTGGACCTAAAAAGCTGGACCGGGTTTCTTTAAAACATGGAATCTAATCTCTCTCGGTGAGAAAAGTTTATTTAATATGGTGCATTTAACTTTTTTTATTATTACCCTTAAGAGGAAAAAACTATCGATAAATATCGATAACGACCGATAGTCAATAGCCAACTATCGAGAACTATCGATTACACTGACTATCGATATTTTTCCACCTCTACAAAAGATCACATTGCCAAACCACTTTTTTTTTGGAAGAATGTATTTTGATCTGACTAATCTAAGTTCTGCAGATTTGGATCTGACGGAAAAAAGTATGTATGGTCGAATTATAAAGATACACAACAGAATGGATCAACATTTTTATAAAAACATTATTGTAAGCCACATGATGCCATGTCCAGACGACAACTTACCGGTTTCTTGGCGCTTCATCCATGATAATGACCCCAAATACACCTCCCGGCTGGTTAGAAGTTTATAGCTTGCTTAGAAGTTAATAATGTTAACGTTTTAAAGTGGCCTGCGCAATCACCTGATCTCAATCCAATTGAGAATCTTTGGAATGACATTGAACATCATGTTGAACAGAAGCAACCCAAAAATTTGGCGGATTTGTGGCAGGAAATCCAAGCCGCGTGGTATGCCATTCCAACCACACGATGCCAGGCTTTGGTAGAAAGTTTACCAAGACGATGTACCGCACTCATAAAGAATAAAGGATTTCCTACCAAGCACTAGTAATAGTTATGAATAAATAACGGTAAGTTGGTTAAATCAGCTATTTTTTTTTTTCTCTAATATCAGCAAATGTGCTAAATTCGTGTCCAGGCTTAAAACAGCAGTTCCTGCATTTATTTTCCTTACACGTGTAATGTATAGCAATGCTTCGTAGGACAAACAAAACTTACTCATATATGTAACATAGCAGTATAAACACAGGACTGGTCACTGGGTTCACTCCCTTAAACGAGCACCTGAACAAAATTGGAATCAGAAGCTCGGGCCTTTTCGAGATGTGCCTGGAAGAAGATGAGACGGCTGATCACTTCATTAGCGAGTGTCCGGCCTTTGCTCGAATCAGAAAGGCCACTTTAGGCAGCTACGTCCTACGGGATGTTGATCTACTGGAGCTCAATCTTGCCCTATTGCTTCGCTTTGCGAAAGCGACGGGCAGATGTAGATCGATGTATAGCTCAGCAACAAATCGGTACCTCAGCGAATGGGGTGGTACTTCACCAAAGTAAAATGGGCTATAGTATAAACATTTGAAAACAAATACAAATTAATAAAAGTTATTTTCCACTAAAATCAGTGTGCTAAATTCGTGACCACCACTGTAGACAGAGATATTAATCGAGGATCGTTTAGCTGTTTTATTTTAGTCCCAGCTCCGTGAAATTAAAACAAAAACGTACATACGTACCTAGAATGTAGAATGTAGGATCTGATTCAATTATGTACATTAGTGCGTAGATGCCGTTGTTTAGTATTACACTATACAAATAGTAAAAGAAACAAATTGAGTGACAACAGACTTGGTCGCATGTGCACCGCCTTAAGCCCTGTAAATTAAACAAAAAACTATTTTTTTTGTTCCTTTTATCCATATATCATATATTTAGTATATTTTTATTTTTGTTTCAAATTTAAAGACATACATATATAAAATCTCTATTTAATACATATAATAATATCCATAAAACATATTTATTTGTTCTTATTATGATTAGTGAACTTTTCTTTTATTTTTAATTACTCAGCTATAATAAAATCTGTAAAACATAACGTGGACACTACATTCATGCAACACATTGGTACAAAAAATAATAATTTGATATCTTTCGAACCCTGTGTGGCCAACAGTAGTTAAAAAAAATTATTCGGAATGAATCAATCACCAACAACATTAGATTGCGATTGGCTTTTTTGTATTGTGTATTATTTTATTTATCTTAAGCTACAAATCTTTTTTTCAAAAAAAAAAAAAAAAAAAAAAACGAACTAACGAAAGAATGCAAATGAGAATACAAAACAAAAATGTCTCAGTTCTTTCTGTTCTTCGATAAAACAAAAACGAAACACTAAACGAGAAATTTCGCAAAATACAAATCAATTAAAATCAGTCCGCAAATATAGAGACAAAGGTTGTCATAAACAATGAAATAAAACAAACAAACAAACAGAAATAGATAACGCTATGTTAGACAACTACAGCACCGGCCTCGGACCGGCTGGTTGGAAGATCTGGACAATTTTTCCACGTATCTGATAGTGGATCGTAGCACTCGACGGCACTGATTGTAACCTGAGCGCGATAGAAATTCACTTCGCATGGCTGAAATAAAAAATGGATTAGGTTAAATACATATAAAACATATAATCCAAAGTGTAGGGAAACAACCAAGAACTAATCAACAAACGATGCATGCAGCAACAGAGGAAAAAAATCTATAGAAAACTTCACACGTCACACGTAAAATATCACTACACTTACCTGATCACCGCCAGCGACATAAAGTAACCCATCAGCTGCTGCCACAGCCGGTATGGCTCGACTAACTGACATTGGACTGACGGTCACCCATTTATCCTCATCAAAGCTGTAACGTTCCACAGAACTAAGCACATCCTGATGACTGCTATTACCACCTACAACATAAAGATAACGATCTAGGATCGCGACACCCATTTGACATCTTGCCATTTGCATACGTGCTAGAGGTGTCCATTCTCTGGTCACTGGGTTGTAGCTGAAATGAAAATCTCATCAAATAAGCCACTCTATAGGTAACTTGTAAACTCACCTAATCAAATCGGGCAAATGTCTTGTTGAAGTGGTGCATCCTCCTACAATGTAGATCAATCCCTCGAAACTAACAACACCCATACTGAATCTTGCTTCTGGCATATCACCTATCATTGTCCAGGTATCAGTTTCAGGATCATAACACTCCATCGATCCACCAATATCGTCCCCAATCCATCCACCGACAGCTAACAGTTTCTGCCCGAGGGTGCACAATCCGAATTCACATCGCGGCACTATCATCGGTGCAATTGGACTCCAATTATCATTCTGTGGATCGTAAACCTCACCATTGGCTAGAATCTGGCTGCCTCGCTCGCCTCCAATTACATATATTTTTCCATTTAGGGCCGCCACTCCGGGTAGTATCCTGCCAATTTCCATGGGTGCTGTTTCACTCCACTCACGACGAAATATATCAAACTTGGCCACCGTCTCGAAGATACAATCGGCAGGATTCCATGTGCGTGGTGTCTCTCGACGTGATCCACCAATAATGTAGATATTCTTCTTGGCCAATTGTCTGGGACAAACACGCAACGGTACCAACTGTCCACGTTTCGAGGCAATGTCACGGCAAATAGAACGTAGTGCGACTTTCATCGACATGTCACGACAATCTTTTAACGCTTGATCGATCACCTTCACTGGGACTAACGCCAGGCGGACATGTGAGAGTATATCAAAGACATAACATCGCCGCTGGGTTACGTCATGTTTAATCCAACGAAGGGCGGCTTGAAAAACCTGAGATTCACTATCTACGCGCAACATTTCAGACGTTAGCAGCTGTGACAGCAGTGACTGTGGAGTATCGAGGAACTCATCTTCAGCAGAAATCTAAGAGGGAGGTTCTTGGAGGTTAATATAAATAAAATAAAAAGAATCTCTGAATACTTACAGCTGGAAAATTTGAGTGAACGTAATTAAGAGCACTCGTTGCCAATGCGACACAATTATGTGCCTCCGCAAAGCGCAATATGCCCAAAGCATTTGTAGAGTGCAGCTCACGGCAAAGAAACTCACAACATCCGTCAACCACCTCGGGCAACTGAAGCATATCTGCTGCTGCCAATAACTCCTGAACATTTGTCTGCAACAAAATTGGGAGATGTTAACTAATGACGTTCTCTACAAACCCCTATCTCAAACAAACCTGCATTATTTCACATCGTCCCGTGTATATAAAATCCAATAGAATGTAAAATATATCGCCGTCAATCGTATGCAATATGACGGACTTTTGTTTCCCCTCATTCAGTCCCAACTCGGGGCGAAACATCGCCTCGAAATACACACTAGCAGCACTTAGCACAGCTCTGTGCGCATTGAATGTCGTTCCACCAGCGATAATCTCAACATCGCAAAACCGTGACTGTTCGCGCAATTTATTCAGATTTGCCAACACTTTGAATGGGAACTGGGCATTCGTGTACGGCGGTGGACGTCTCGATGAGTCTGTATTGGAATTGGGATCTCCAGTAAGAAAACCAACACCTCCACCACCACCCCCATCAGAGCTGCGACAAAACTCCTTGTGCAACGAGTACGTCTTTAGTGGTGGCATATTGTCGCTATTGCTTTGTGGGGCGAGAATTTTGCTTAGAGTTCGGAATTCGCACGAAGCGAAATGTGCACTGGTACCCAACTATTACCCGCAATACGAACGACCACCAACCACCCCACTCGTGTCTATTTTTGCGAAATAACACTTCTTCAACTTTTCTTCCTCCACTTTTCTTTTACACACTTGGGTGGCAAAGGAATAGATAATTTTCACAACAGAGATGAATTTTCGATATTAAACACTCTTCCGGTGTCGATTTGTCGATTATCGTGTTCACAATTGGCTCGGTCTATGGAATGGTCGCGTTTAATTAAAATTTAATTGGCTTTAATTAAATTGGAAATGGATGTGCAGATGCAGAAAATAATTGTTCTTATTAGAAACGCCCATGCACACACAGCTGATTTTGAGATATACAAAATTTAATTTTTTTTTATAAGCTTTGGGATTAATGTCAAAAGTGACAGCAGCGTTTTGTTGGAGGGTGCCGGACAAGGATCGTTGACAAAGTATTCAAAACAAACAGGTTGCTGGAGTGAGAGAAACAGTAGAACTAATTTTTGCAAAGTATTTTCATAGTACAGGAATGATATGAGGCAGTTTATGTTTTTGTTTTGTTTTTTTTATATAAGGCGGTTACAGTTTGAAAATGTGAATTGAAAGAAATAATTCCCTTTTTTCTACAACTGGATGCATTACTCTTATTTAAATTCATTTATAAAATATATTATACCTATGTCTTTTAAAGATTAAACCGAATAGCGGAGGTAAATGAATCTGTGTAAGGTTAAAATATCAGAATGAACAAAATAAGATATGTAAGTATCTAAAAAAATTCATGAGTGATATTCCGGTACACTTGCCAACGGACAACTTATAGGAAAAGCACTGTTAAGTTAAACAAAAAAAAGGAGTTGAGGACGAGGGCCAATCATACGAGCTATAAATATATGCTCTAGTTTTTAAAAATAATAAGAATCACGGGGAAGACGAAAGAAATGCTTTAAGCAAAGTCAAAAACCACGGAATCACGTTAGGTTGAGGGCAAAGTGCAGAGATTTCGGCAAAAAACGGGAATTAAGTAGCAAAATCAGGTTCATTCCCATATATTAAAATATGTACAGGATGGGATTTTTTCCCGCTAAGGAGCTGTTCAAAGTGGTCTCTTCAGTGAAGTATCGTAACCAAATGTGATGATGCTGTTAAGGCTGAACTCGGGATTGACTTGTGACTCGACTTATGTACGTTTGCTTTTTTAAATCGAAGGAAATGAAGAGACAGCAAACGCAGATATTTATTTTTAAATTTATATGATAAAGCAACGGGACGTCGTTTCGCAAAATTATGCCGCACTTTAATACATTTTTAGTTTTCGATTGTAAAAATTGTCTTCAAAGTATTTATTTCTCGAGCTAAGTACACTGCTGAGTGCTGAGTGCGAGATATCAACGGAAAAATGTACAGAGAGTTCAATCAGCTGTTAAGACAAATACAGCTGACAATAGTAACAGACGATAATAATTTAAATATGTTAAATAAAAAAATAAATTTGATGGAGTTAAGGGTCAATCACATTCAAATTTAAGTGCAAAAAGTTGAAACTTTGAAAACTACACACAGATGCAGATGCTCTCTGGTGCGTATAATTGTCCGTAAATTGTTTTTGGAAACAAAAATATCTGATAATCGCCTGGAGAATTCAATATTTTAATTCTGTTAACAAATTAACATAAAGGAACTTTTGTCGCTTTTTCATCCATTCATGCCCGCAAATTCGCTTCTTTTTTCTTTCTTTCAACTCTTAGATTTGTTCTTCTAAAATTGTATCAATCATTAGTGCTACCTACTCTCTTTCATATGAGCTAGTTTTCAAAAAGAGTACTAATCATGTGGAAGATGAAAGAAATACTTTGAGCAACGTAAAAAATCTTTGAAAGTTACTTACAAAATGAAGTCGCACAACATGTCAGACAATGTGTGCGCTTACGATATCGGTCTGTCAGACATCCATCCGACCAAGTCTGTCAGATCTGTCGTATCGTGTGTACTCCCCTAATAACAACAACGTGGTACAGTGGTGCGCGTGTTACACTCTTCGGTAAAACTTCGGTATATCTTCCGCCAAAATTTCCACTTCGTAGAACTCCACATTTTATAAAAAGCACAAAAAAAGCAAAATTATATGTATACAAACATGAGACCGAAAATATAAAATACGCACAAAATGCGAAATCCAAAATTTCCTAACGAATTAATAGGTCCGTCCGCGTACCCTACCCTACAACGAAAATCTACGAAAAATAACGAAAAACAACGAAAATGCGTTCGCGGACGCGTACGCAAAAATTTGCTCACGAGAGAGTAAGAAATTTCCCCATGCTACGAATTTTAGTCCAAGACATTTCTTTCGGGTATATTATGAAAACTGTCAAATCTGTCACATCACATACATTCTTCATTTTTTGGTGCTTAATACTCGATTACTTTTTCGTGATTTTTCTGTCTTTGAGAGAAATTCACCCCCACTCTTCGAGATTTGACAGAAAACCCATATTTAGTGCAAAAAGTACGCGAACGGACCTAATGTACCGGACAATAAACTATGTGCACGAAATGAGTGGAAACTTCTACCTAGTACATAATCTAATACCACCCACCAGGGCTGCCGTTTCAATTGTTTGCTTGGGAGTATAATTCAATCCTTTTGGACAGTACCGCGCAGTGCTCTGGGCTGAGATTCCATTATGAACATTGCGGTAAATTTTTTTTTATGATTTTTGTAATTTAAGATATTTTAAGATATTCTGTATTAAAATTTTTGCGAGGAAATTTGTTTTTCCATTTTTTCTTAAAGTTTTTGATTTCCGCTACAACAATGTATGCAATTTAATTTTTTATTAAACCAGTTGAGTAAATAGTCCCGCAGGCCCCGGGTAGTCCTTCAAGATCATGACTGTGGCAACTGTCCATAGTTTTTTTTTAATTCGCACGCAGTTCGTTAGCCACCCAACTATTTCGTAAGAAGCATGCAGCATGCCCCCCATATTTATTTCACTGTCCACCTCCAACATCTTCTACATTTAGGGGAGATTTTTCCTAATCAACGTATTTCATGCAATTTGCTTATAAAATCAAAATTTGTTGCTATTTTGAGGTTAGAATTGAAAAACAAAGTTTATTCCCTTCTCCTTGTGCTATTTAGACCATAGATTAGGTTAGGTTAGGATACTCGCTTGCAGTAGGTGGAATTTCACCCAGAGGCCATAAAGGTCCATTGTGATTGTTGTGGATGTTGAAACACGCATTTGTCAAAACCATTTCAATCTTATAATGCATCTTTTAGGTCTGTAAGCGGTATCTTAGCAAAGGTCGTTCTGGCAGTCGAAGAACTGTGTTGTCAGACAAGACAGGTGCCGTTCTTGAGGAGCCGGACAATGACATAGAAGGTGTGCTACAGATTTCATCCTGGCCCATGCAGCTTCTACAGAAGTTATTTGTGAGGATACCGTATCTACTGGCCATGTTTCCTATTGTAGTGTCTGGTTAAAACACACCTTTAGACCAGAAATGGACAAAAAAATATATCGCAATTTCATAATGGAAACCAGCCCTTAAAATCCAATTGCAGCTGAAATATACGGGTACGGGTTTGTTTTTTAATAGTTTACAATATTTGTAAATCATGAATAGCAAGCATTTACTATTTTATTATAAAATGTATTTGAGTTTGCATTGGAAGTTTAATTTTGTACTTTGAGCAGTATTATTGCAGTATAATACTGCTATTGTAGTACTTTTGGCAGCACTGCCACTTTTCGCTTCAGTAGCATACTAGCCTGAATAAATAAAAGAGACCACACATTTATTTTATAATATTTTGCCATATGGCGAAGTCAATAAATATCAGGTGATTTATGTCAGTGTCCTTGGTACATCACTTGGTGACCAACATCGACTGTGTTAAGAAGCCCCTAGGGCCTAGGCCCTAGACGATCAATATTATTGTGCAATACGTTTCAAGAAATTGAACAATATTATTTGTTGGGTACACCAGATGCTTAATATTTTTGTACAATAATTTAATTGTCGATTTAATTGACGACTTGTAGACTCACTGTGTACGAAATTTACGAAATTTAAATATAAATGAACAGATATTGTGCAATATTATTCATTGAAGCGGCCCTTACACCATGCAATATTATTGCACGGTACTCGGTATTGCGCAGTAATATTGACCGTGTTAGGGGCTTAATTGCGCAATAATTTCGGGTTGCCCAACATATTGTGGAATGTTAAAAAAATCAAATATGTTTTGGAACTTTTTCAATATATTGCGCAGTATACTGCGTCATGTAAGGCGAGGTTCGGCTCTTATTTCATTTAATAAATGTAGATGCCCATGTGTTATGCGTTTTTTAAACCATTCTTTTGTCCATTTTCGTTGTGTCGGTTCTCTCTCGTCGCAAAATAAAAATCCGACGCCTATGTACACTAAAAAATCGTTTTCACACAGCATGTCTGATTTCAGCAACGAACCGATACAGAATAAACAGGAAGGCAATAATATTTTGCAAATAATATTGCGTGGTGTAAGGGCCGCATATGACAATGCATTTTTTCTACATTCCACAATAAATATCAAACCCCTTTTTATTTTGAGCAATATATTTTATATCTTTGCAATATTATCTACAAATGGTAAATAATATTGTGCAATATTTGATATTGATCATCTAGGGGCCGATTTATTTATTTTATAAATTATGTTCAACCACTAAATATAGGGATGACCTCTAATTTTAGATTGTAGAATTATCGTGAACGCAGAATACAGAATCTAATAGAGATAAGAGGTTAACATTATCATTAGCAAGATTGTAATGGAATTCAATTGGCTTATAAATGAAAATTGTTTCTAAATTTTTTTTTTTTTTTAAATTTTTTAAATTTGAATAAAATATAACATACATTTGACATATATTTGTAAGCAAATAGTTGGCAAAAATGCTATGGCACAAAAGAACTTGTTTGACAGTTATTTAAAATTTGATTTAAAATTATTCCACATACGGAATTTCTATTCGAACACACTCGCAAATTGGCACAAGCAACGCGCACTAAAAACTTCAGCCGCCAAACCCATCCTTTTCACGATCCACATACAGTCCACAGATATGCCGGCACAAACGCCTGTCCATTGTGCCATTCAACTTATTCGCACTGCACCAGAGTGAGACAAAATTAAATACACACGCGAAGCGGGCTTGCAGTTGGTTGCTGTCTGTTATTTTGTGTTCCACTAAAGTTTTCCTTGTTTTTTGAAAGCATAAATCCGGTGAATTTCTTTTTTCACAAATATCTCAAGAGTTTTTCAGTGCAATTTTCAAGGTAATTTTCGCAAAATCAGCTTCATTTTGCAGTAAAATTTTAAATATTCACATTTCGTTGTGTTTTACTTAGAAGTTTTCCGTAGAAATATTGAAATTTTCAGAATGGTTGCCCGGGGTAGAGGAAAGAAAGCAGCCGCAGCCTCCGAGGCTGTAGTAGCTGTAGCTAATGGAGATGGTGGGTACATATTTATTTTCAATTTTCCATAAAGTACTCATCGAAGAGGTGCTTTTGTGTTGTTTTTTTTTTTGATAGTTGCTTCGCAAGAAACTGAAGCAGCCGCCACAAGCGTGGCTGCACCACCCCCAATCAAAAAGGGTCGCATGAGAGGAGGCACCAAAAAGGAAGCCAGGGAGGAGGTGGCTGAGTCGCCACCATTGGAAATTATCGAAAAGCCGGGAAAAGCAATTAAAGCTTCAAAGAGTCAGTAAATAAATAAAAAATAAAATGTTTTTAGTAAATTAATGTGCATTTTAGGTTCCAAAAAGTCCACCAAAGGCAAAGCTATAATTGAAGAGGAAGAAGTTGCATCAATCGAAGAAGAGAAAAAGATAGAAGAGCTAGATGAAGATGATGTCCCTTTGATTGAATCTAAACCAGGTATGTAAACGAGTTTGGCGCTGAGGGGTGATTGATGAGTTTAAATGAAAATATGTTGCAGCTGGCGCTGAGAAGAAGACGAGTAGTCGTAAAAAGAAATCTGACAGTGTTGAAAAAGCAGAAGAACCCATTCCAGGTAGATTTTATCTTCATTTGGACTTGATTTATAAAACATTGACGTTTTTATATTAATTTTCAGTGGCAAAGAAAGTTCCAAGAACCAAAACAAAAGCCGCCAAAAAGGAAACTGTTGACAGCGCCGGAATGCCAGAGGATCCAACTGTAGTCGCAACTCCTGTTTTAGCAGAAACACAAACAAGTAAGAAGTTTTTCATTTTGCTTCCTTCAATTACAATGATTCAACTTCACTAATCTAATCTCGATGCGATTATTTTTGTTTAACCTTATCTATAGATGGTAATAAAAAATCGTCAACCAGTAGAAAACGCGCAGCTCCGAAAAATGAAGAACCAGTGCCTGCCGAAGACCCCATTAAGGAAGATGAAGAGCTCAATGAACCCGAAGTAGAGATAGCACCGCCTCCAGCGAAGAAGCCATCCAGATCAAAGGGATCAAAAAAAGAAGCAAAGAAAACCGCTCCAAAATCGAAGGGATCTAGAAAGGCAATGAAAGAGGAAGATGCACCAGAAGATGACGTACTTCCAGAAGATGAATTCGTCCCCGAGGTAGAGGAAGAGGAGGAACCTCAAGTTAAGAAACTTGTCAAATCCAAAGGATCGCGGAAACAACTTAAAGATGACATACCACCACCAGTCGAAGAGGAGGTAACAGATGTTGTCAAAGAGCCAGTTGCAGAACAACAAGATTCCGAAGTGGAATTAGCTATAGGTAAGAAACCAAATCGCATTTGAAATATAAACCGATTCAAATAGAACTGAGTTTTAGAAGAGGAAAAAAAGTCTAAAGGCAAAAAACCAACAAAGAAAGCACTAACAACCAAGAAGGCCACATCGAAGAAAACTACTTCCAAGGCAAAGAAAGGTGCTAAAGATGAACCAGAGGAACTTATCACTGAAGAACAAGACGCAGGTGAGTTGATCACATAACGCGATCAGTTCAAGAAAAACCATACAAATGGAAAAGATGGCATCGTACAATTGTCCGAAATGTAATACCGATCATTTGCGTAGCGGCGCCTGTTTGTCGTCTTTTTAGTTTCTATTCCTTTTGTTTTTTTTTTTCTATTTATTTTTCATGTACTTTGTAAACTAATTAATCACATTGGCTATATGTATTCCTGGACTATTGTGTTTTATTTCGAGTCGAAGTAGATTTCTAATACTAGATTGTAGTTACGTTTATCGTTCACATAGATACGCTTGTTTAAGGGGAAACAGCTTGTGCCATCGGAATGTTTCTAGTTTTGTATTACAATAACTTAAAAATAGGTGTTGTGTTGTCTACCAAAAGTATCATCATTTGTTGAACAGAAAGGATTTATTATGACTATTGATCGCATACACAATTACACATGTTCTGACGCCGATGTCGACGCGTACGTTTTCCGATTGAATAAGCTTCTCCGCTTGTGAGACGATTTCCTCGGTAGACCGCGAAATAGACATTTGCCTCGGAGTTTTTGGAATTGTTGCAGCCCGGTAGGTATTTATTACGTATTTTTTTAGATTTCCCTTTGATCTAAGCTGCATCATCGTTTCACATGTCCACGAGCACACAAAACGGTTTTCTACCAATAAAAATGGCAGAATTTCGATATTGCGCCACTATATGTTCGGAACTTGTAGTGCTCATCCTAAGACGGTTCTTACGCACGAGCCTAGCACCACTTTGAGCAGATAGACTATAATTTAACGAGCGTATGATCATTGCAAGGTCTTATTATCGCCATTTTATAGCTGGGTCGCAGTAAGCACGGCCTAACTTTATGCGATTGAATATTTCTGTTTTGACAAAGAGGTTATTAGCTCAAATGGGTATCAGCACAGCCGCTATAAGAATAAAGTAAAAATTCCCCGTCGTTTCGAAGGTTGGAACTTTGAAATGTCTTCCCACCGCTTCTTCCTTCTAACTTTACTTAAATGATGAATTGCAGAACCCACTCTATTTGTTGTTTCGTAAGACGTATTACGATTTACACATGTATGTACCTACCCATATTTCGAATGCTTTTATTTTCCTTATTGTTGCTCTGTGCATCGTCCATTTTACCCGTCAAAGTAGTAACCACAAAATGTAGCATTGCGCTAGTACAGTTAAGATTTCCAAATTCATTTTTCTGCTTCATAATAATATGCACTTTCGAGTGTCTTAATGTAGCAGAATTCATCAGTGGAATCAGAGTCCATAGTATCCGTCTTAAGAGAGTCTAGACGAGAGTTTGTCGGTACTTCTCCCACCAGATCCACACTAATGAGACTGGTTAACACTTCTGCCAAGCGTGTGACAACTGCAGGAAGTCTTATAATCGAACTCTTGCGATTCGTACACAAGAAATGATTAACGTTTTAGTAGCTCCTGCCATACATCTGACATGAAATAAAAATGAATAAAGTATGTACATGAAGTAACAAAAAGTGTAGCAACATTTATTGCCCACTATACTTTCGAGTTACGGCTAATCCCAGTCTTTCCTACGTTCTTGCTCCAGCTCGGTTGTCCAGATTCCTTAAAAACCACAACTTTCAACTCTGTTGTTATGTCCTTGGGGTATGTGACTATGTAGTAGGGTATCAGCATTTCATTACCATTAACTGTCGCATTAAAAGCCATGACTCCTCGAATACACGAATTTTAACCGGACTCTTTTCATTGTACACTTTAGCAGAAGTTAAAACAGAGGAGAAAACCAACGGAAACGTTAAAGTAAAAGCTGAACCAGGTAAATCAATAAACAAATTTTCAGGTCTTTACAGCAGCGAAATTGATATGTACTCGTATTCTTTCAGTAGTAGAAAAAAAAACAGGACGTGGTCGAAAACGTACAGCAACAACACCAATAGAGAAGGTCGATGAGGCAGATGGCTCTAAAAGTATGTTAAACCATTTACTTTTTTATCTATTAAGCCAAACTAAATATAAATTCTCTAATAGTTGCAAAACCAGGGGTTTTCTTAAACCCAACAGTCACAGAGTACAATGACGATGATTTTGCTCTTGACAAAGTCTTCAATCTAAAGATATCCAGTTGGAACGTAGCCGGATTACGTTCCTGGCTGAAGAAGGACGGTTTGCAATATCTTCAGTATGAACAACCAGACATTATCTGTCTTCAAGTAAGTACTTTTTTTTTAAAACAATGAACTCTAAACAGTTAATTCTTTTAAGGAAATAAAATGTACAATAGACCAACTGCCCGAAGATGCTCGTATACCCGGCTATCATCCATATTGGCTTTGTATGCCCGGTGGCCATGCTGGAGTGGCTGTTTACTCGAAGATCATGCCAATTAACGTTGAATATGGTATTAAAAACGCTGAACATGATGTGGCTGGACGCATGATCACCGCTGAGTATGAGAAGTTTTATCTAATATGCGTGTATGTTCCCAATTCTGGGAATAAACTGGTGAATCTAGAGAAACGCATGGAATGGGAAGCACTCTTTCGTGAGTATGTGCAGCGTTTGGATAAAATCAAACCGGTCATCATTGCGGGTGACATGAATGTTTCGCATAGTGAAATTGACTTAGCAAATCCTAAGACGAATACAAAGAATGCCGGGTTCACACCGGAGGAACGTGATGCAATGACAAAACTCTTCGAACTTGGCTATGTGGATACTTTTAGGCATTTACATCCAAATGAAAAAGGTGCATACTCATTCTGGTCGTATATGGGTAAGGCGCGTTCGAGGAACATTGGATGGCGTTTAGATTATTTTATCGTATCGGAGAGAATCACAACAAAGGTCGTGGAGAGCACAATTCGGGCACAAGTCTTAGGCAGTGATCACTGCCCCATTGCATTGTTTTTAACTATTTAATTTCTTTTAATTTTATTGCACTTGCTGTTTTAAGTTATTTCCGATTTCAGTACATATAATATAAGAACGTGATCCCTTAGGAGATGAGTGGATGTGCGCTACGTTAATTTTATAAGTGGAACAGTGTGTAGCAACAGAACTACATGTAATATCTTTTCTTTTCATATGTATTTGCGTAATAACTATGTATACCGTATTAAATGTATAGAAATAATTTTGAATCGTTTCATTTGATGGTCATGTACTTGTAGAGCGAAAAATATGGACTGTTGAACTCGCACACAGTGGAAAGCCATGAAAACAGCATTAACACTGAGACAACCGGATGGGCGTTCGAGAATTGTCAGTCGGATTTAATGAATGTTAACAATATAAACAATACGAAGTCTATTGACACTAAAGGATGGATATAAATATCACAACAAGACATCCAAACAGGAGGTCATTTGATGCTACTTAAAAAAAAACAACGCTCTCCTAGCGCTATTTGGGTTCTTTTTTCCGAAACTACACTTTTACCAACCTGTCCCACCATTGTAATAGGTAGAGAACCCAATTTTGTTCAATAAAGACTAGTAAGTACTTGAGTGACGAGCAACTTTGGCTATCATCACACCGCAATAGCACCTGAAATCCATTGCCTGATCCAAGGAAAGGCAGGAAGATAATATAGTTTTAGTCTCAAGCAGAAGTATTAATAAAGTCTACTACACTAAGGTGTTTAGTAAAGACGGAGTAGCCCATAAGAATACCAATAGTGGTCATACGGCCAAAATGACGTCGCACCTTCCACTCGTTCTCTAATATAATTATAGCCCGCAGTCATTTCGATAACAAATATTTCCGCTGAGAAGATTGCTATAGCTTATCTTATTTGATTCCTAATTAAAACAAAATATTTCGCATGTTCATATCATAAGCAATTCGATTTTCAGTGGAACTTGAGATTTGAAGAGGTATTCCACAAGATTGAAATTGAAACTACCCCAGCGACAGTTTATTTCAAAGTTATTTGTACTAAATATTGTTCAGTAATTCTCATTAGATTAAACAACCCTCGCAGAGCAAAAAACGTATAATCTAACGTATTCTCAGTATGACATCTTCCGGTATTGATTTTTTTGCAATATAAGTTCCACATTCAAATGACGCGTACCTACAGAACAGAGACGACAGTCAAATCAGTGTAGTTTTGTGGAATCTGTACAAAGTGTCATTCGCCCCGGTTTGTTGTTGCGACTTTTGCGTTTGTTTCGCGCTCGTCATACCCAATTCAAATGCCGGATACTGTTGTAAGTATTCGCAAAACAATCATAAGGCGCTTGTTTATTTAAAAATAAAAACTCCTTCACAGTCCGTTATAATAACAGTGTTAAATGGCGAAAAATGGATTGACAAATGTTTCGAATCGATTGCAAAACAATCAGCTGTTGCGCAGCAGAACCAGCAACCCCAAACACCCACAACAAAACGCTCAGCGGATGATGACAGTTTTTGTTTAGATGATGTAATCCACTTGGAGGTTTGTGTCTTTGATGATGCTAGTGTGGATGGTACAGCGCTGTTATTACAAAAGTGGAAAAGGAAATTGGACGCCATTAACGTTGAAGTGGTTATTTTAAAAAATTCTACCGGCACACCAAAAGGGGGTGTGTTTTTTTTTTTTTTTTTTTTAGCAACTCGATATGTTTTAGAGCAAATTGTGATCCTATGTTTTCTGTTTTTCAGTTGGTTATGGAAGGAATGTTGCAATAGCCAACTGTACAGGCATGTATTTATGTTTTCAAGATATTGACGACGAAATGCTACCAAATCGGATCTCAAAGCAGCTTCCACTAGCTAAACATGACAAGAATGCAGTAAGTTGTTTTATCAGCTAATTAAATTCAACCCAAATGTACACACCTCTTTTCTCAGATCGTTGGTTGTAAATTTATTCGAATACCGGTGAATTCAACGTGTCGTTTCTCTCGATGGGCCAACGAATTGGAAAGGAAAAAACTCACCATCCAGACGTACACATCGCATGGGCCAACAGTGATAATGCCAACATGGCTATGCCACCGTAGTGTCTTCTCGCAGGTTGGTGGTTTCTGTGAGGATGGCAAAGGAACTCCAGAGGATTTGATATTTTTCTATAAACACATCGATCGTGGTGGGAAAGTTCAAAGGGTGGACGAGATACTCTTACGATATCGATATCACCCAGACGCAACAACATTCTCGATTACAGAATGGACCATTTGGAAGATTCGCTTGCAGCGGTTAATAGATAAAGTACTACGAACTGAACCCTGGAAAAGTGGATTTACAATATGGAATGCCGGAAAACAGGGGCGAAGATTCTTTAGGGATTTACCAGAAGATTTAAAAGCACGTGTTACAGCATTTTGTGATGTTGATAAAAGTACATAGTGACTAGTTTGATGGGAAACTTTCTTAATTACTTTCAATTATTTTTTTTTAGATAAAATTGACTCAATATATCAGTACTATGATGAAGCACATCGTAAGATAACACATTTTGTACCAATTGTTCATTTTACAAAGGCGCAACCACCGCTATTAGTTTGTATGAAGCTTGACTTGACTCACGGCGTATTTGAGGCGAATTTAAAGAGTTTAAATCTCACCGAAGGCGATGATTATATACTTTTTTCTTAATGAGTACAGATTCTATTTATTGTGACTAAATTATTTATGTAAATTAATAAGTTTTTTTCTGTTTAAACACTGCACTAATAAAGATGTCAGTTGTATACTTAGTATGCGATCTCAAAGAAATGGTTTTAGGCTTCTGTTCTGCTTTTAAATGTTTTTAACTACAAACCAACCACCAGGGTTAAGCAAGACGAAGAAAATTTTAATGTTTTTGACCTGGGCTGTTCCAAATGAATCATTTTATATAGAATTCTAAAACCAATGCAAATTCTTATCACAATTGTGACTTCCCGTCAACTTGAATAACCCACACTCGTCAGATCAAGATGTATTAATATCGTTGTTTAGCCATCCTGCAACCGGCAACAGTGAATTGCCACCGTTAGGGTGAGATTGAATGGAACTGCTACACAATGCATGAAATCGACTAAAGGGCCCAACCTAGGAGAAGATTTCCCAACAGAAAACAGATACCGCTGCTTATTACCTAACAAGGATTATATAAAATACTAATTAAAAGCAAACAATTAAAAATAACCATCATAACCACCATAGCATGCGTTGCTCTTTCCATTTAAATCGGTTAGCAAATTTAAACTCCCTAACAAAACAGTAACTCTACCATTACCTCTTTCTGTTTATGTTTGCGTACCCTTACCTCCTCACAAAAGCGTGGGTTGGGTGGTGATGGGGGCTTTTATCCCTTTTTCCTTTGACTGATAAACACTCCCACTGCCCTCGATCCTAAGCTAGTCTATAACAATAGTCTCCGCTTTAATATACACGACAACAATAGTGTGGTTTTGTAACAGCACAATTGCCATGTCATTCGAATGCAAAACATTAATTCCACCTGAAAGCATATTTATCCCCATCCCATCCCACGGAAATTATTCCCAGCCAAGAATAACTCAAACAAATTCCACCACCACCATCCATAGCTCCGCTTCTACTGTCTAAACAGTCGTCGAACAACAATGCCTGCTGTCATATTATAGTAACAAACAATTCGCCCCAGTTAAGAGTCTTTTGGTAAATATACTATGAGAGGAGAGGATGGGTAGAGGATCTGCCTGCAACTACCGCCACACAGCTTTTTAGTTAATCACATAATGAAAATCCGTTCATCCATCAGCGCCTGTGATATTATCCTTCGGTTCACAAAAAAAAAAAAAAAGCAAAAGCTTTTGTTCGTTGATCAAGTATTTTTCCAACCGAAATGATTTGAATGGGAAATGTTTAATTTTTTTTTAACCGTTCTTCCATGTTGCCTCCGCTGCCATAATGATTGCAGCGCTAAAGTCGAGAACTCATGTGAATGCTCAGTATTGCATCGTGCATGAGTATCCTGGTTTCGGATGTCATATTTTTATAAGATAATTTATGCAGCAACATTTTCCCGTTCAAGGACGATGGAAGAGTGAGTAAAATGTGTGGTTTAATTCATGCGGAAATGGAACTCCAAAAGTAACTAGTAGTGCGCGTGATATGAAAAGCCTGAGCATACCGAAAAAAATGGAAAAGTATTTCATTGACGAAGGACAGCGCGGTGTGCATAAAGTCAACTCTATCAACACGAAGATGATTTTATGTGTTTTGTATATGCATCTCGTAATAGGGAAAGCAGGAGCAACTTTTGCCTTGGATCGACAAATGTGACAAAATCGGGCGCCAATTTATCCGTTTTTTTAATTTTAGCCCAATTTAGATGATCAGTTTCAGTTTCAGTTGAGCTATTAGTTGAGCTTTCAGTTAAACTGCTGTGTAAATGCAAAAACTGAACCGTTAAACTGAAACTGAAAATGAAATGGAAAATTATGGAATTCCCATCAGCTTTTAGTTCGGTTGTCAGTTAAACTGATGTGCAAATAGCTTTCAGTTCAGTTCTCATTTCCGATTACAGTCGGTGGTGGATTGTCAAAGCAGCGGATTTGAATGTTTGTGCTTTTTTTCTCATTAACCGACGAAGATGGCAAAGCAATGTGTTAATTTGATTGAGTTTATAGAACTTTATCGCGCCAGATAGGTTAGGACTCGATTCCGACCCATTGCAACGTAAAGAAATGCACTTAGTGTCGCCGATCAACACGAAATCACCCTGCACCGAACAACGAAGAAATGGCCCACCTCTGAAAGATATATCTGAAACAGCAGATTGGTCTTTCTCTGATCCGGACTTTCTGCTGGGATGTTCTATTTATACTCAAACCAATTGCTGCAGAGTGCAGATTATTCTAAGTGAGAACATTCTAGACTTGGAACCCTTCACTGTCGAACATTCTCCATCCTGGAATGCTGGAATCTTAGAATGAGTTCCATAATGTGGAACTTGCATATCTATAGCTGGTATACAAACTATTGTGGATACCAATAGATGGCGCTATCCCCAATCGGTTTAGTACTGCATACAACAATACAATACAGTAGAATCCACTTAAGACGCTCACGCTTAAGACGCTATCCCGCTTTTAATGCTCTTTTTCTCCGGTCCCTTCATTCTAACTAGAATTCGTATGAAAAAAAATCTGGTTACGCTCTATTTCCCGCTTAATACGCTCACACAGCGACATGATACCCTTCGCCAATATTTGTATTTTCTTGTTTTTGCATGTTTTTCCTAGAATAACTATTCGGTGCATTGGGATCAACGGCAGCGCCGATGGTAACCGTTGTTCTTTAGAGTTTTTTTTTGTTTTTCGCAAACAAATAATATGAAGCGTGTCGTTTCTGTGGTCGTTACTTTTGTCAGTTTCGTTTCATTTCTTGTGTGAGCATTACGTACATACGGGTGGTATCAATGCATTCGAATTTTATTGCGTACAATGGCTAGTAGGACAAGCGATAAAAGAAAAACTAGCATAATACATACATACTATGTATAATTTCAACTCTTTTAACTGGATGTTATTTTTTAGTTCTTCCCGCTTAATACGCCAACCCGCTTAAGACGCTATTTTCTGTCGGTCCCTTGAAGAGCGTCTTAAGCGGATTAGAATCGAATATTCTCCGAGCCGGAGCGTTGATGTCCATATGCTCTACATGGCCTAGCCATCTTAAATACCCAATGCGCAGGTCGATGTCGCTGTACAGCTCGTACAGTTCGTGGTTGAATCTTCTCCTCCAAAACCCGTCAACGCAAACTGGACCGAATATCTTACGGAGGATTTTTCTCTGGAAGCTTTCGATAGAGTCCATGCTTTAGCTACATATAGCAAGACTGGGATGATAAGGGTCTTATATAGAGTCTCCTTAGTCGATCGGAAAAGGGCTTTACTACTCAATTGCCTTCTTAGCCCAAAGAAATGGCGTTTGGCAAGAGTAATCCTTCGTTTGATTTCTGACGAGATGTAATTTTTAAAGTTATAGCAGAGCCGAGGTAGACAAAGTCCTTTACTCCAAAAGCTTTGTTCTATACCTAAAAACAAAACTTGATAACATTTGTGAACTTCTAAATTTGTTCCCTTAGCTTTAAGGCTGAACTGTAATTGTGGTAAGCAATCGGAAGTTACTGTCAAAATCCTACATTAAGTTTTCTTCCGAAATGTCAAATAAACAATTTTAAATTTAGACAGCCGTTGAAGTCAAACGACAAATTTTTGTACAAAAGAGTGAATAGATTCGCTCCTCTCGTAAGTGGGCAAAAGTGATCGAAAACTTAATGATTCGAAGCGAAAAGCTATTATGGTCGTACAATACAAGACCCTTGTGTTCGCACAGTTTCGTACGTCGTCGTACGAACCCATTCTACTATTATAGTTAAGCATTTAATTGTATTAAATGCTTTAATTTGTATCAAGTAAAATCTTTTAAGCAACTATTCAAAGAGGTATTGCTGACAAGTTGTTTGCTTATATAAAAAGTCAACTTTCCACTGCTTCTCTCACTGCATAGGAAAAGGCTGTCGTAAGAGTTAGGTTCTTATAGGATTAAATTCCATTAAATTATCCAAATGTATGGTCACCATCCTTTACGAATGTTTTTCCAGGATCTACTTGTCGATTCCATTTGTGTAGAGCTTAGTTTTCCGTGAAAATAAGTTCAACAGCTGGTTTTTAACAATTTTCTTGGTATTAAGTTCTTGCCACTGACATATTCTGCCAAAACCGGAAAGGATCTGATGTTAGGATATCTCTGGAATATGGTGGATGTTGCAAAATTGCTCCTGCAGTATTTGTTCTGTCATTTTCGTGATGAAGGTGTTATTACATAACCACATTGGAGTAGCTCAAATTGAATAATTAAACTGGAATCCTAAACACAACAGCGCCAGCGCCTTTATTGGATGCAAGCCAGCTTTTACGACGAATCCGGTAACTTTACCTGTTTTTCTGGTTCTTTTCCTTTTTCACATCGAATTAATAAAAAAATTCTTACCTTTGAAAGTCCTTTCATATCACTTTGGGGTTTTTTAGATTCACTTAAAAATGGCGCCCCACAGCATATGCCCAATTACATTAAACACAGCATAGCAAGTCTGATCCCACCCTTTCCCTCTCCCGCATCGGCACTAATCTGAGCGTGTTGCTGAAAAGGATATGGAAAAATAAAATAAAAAAAATATTATAAACTGATTCCCTCTACCCAGGTTCTTGTAATTAAGTTATAACTGGGACATCGCTACCTTGCCTTACCTTGCGTCCTGTTTGGTTGGCTGCCTTATTCATGCGGAGTACATGATGTATGTACGCATGAAAGAATTCATTTTTTTTCTACCTTAAGGCGGAATTTGTTTACGCTTTCCGCATAAAGATGCATAAACACTTTTTTTCTTCCTTTCTTTTTAGTTAAAATTTAATTATTTTCATAACTCGAGAGTAGTTGTCCATCTCCTTCCACGGCCAGATCCTTCATCTTCACTAAAAGTTATGACAACATTCGAAGATAATGTCATCGACCACAATTAATCATGAAGTTCCGGTGTCAAAAAAGAATGAAAAGCAACTAAAAATGCCCCCAACAGCCCTTAGTTCCGGTGGGCCAGAAAAAAAGGACGATTATAAGGGACGTCATCATTTATAAGAAATTTTTTTTTACGAATTTTCCTCTTGCTAACCACGTCGCTATTAATCTGTCAAAGTAAAGTGACAGCAGCGTGATTTTCCCTTATTTTCCAAACAGCAGAGAGTGGGAGGAAATAAACTCCAACAGCAGAGGACATTTTTATCCACCCCTATTTAGGAGTCCATTTTTTTGGCGAGACGTGGCTGAGTAAGGTAGAGCGAGACTGAGATGTGATGACTTAAAAGTTATGAAACAGCACAAAAGTCAGGCGAAACATTTTCTCTTGGGGGTTATTTTTGGGAATTCTTTCTCGGATTCGATGAAGAGGGAATCGTGGTGGTGGTTCCCTACAAAGCACACTCGAGAGGGTGCGGTGGTGATGAAAGTGATTTTATTGACTCGCAAATTGATGGATGGTTTGACGGGGAGTTGATAAGTTACACCGGTGTTGTGTGTTCAAATTTTGATATTCTCCTGCGGATTGGGGACTGGGGGGGATGGTGTTGATAATAATAATTGTTTGGATGTTAGTGTGCAGGCATCCTCGTAGAGAAGATGGCGAATTGATTTGATGAATATTTAAGGTTTACGTCAATCATTGGGGAGGATGAATGGGAATTGGATGGGGATGACTATAATTGGTTATGCGACAATATGCGGCAAAAGTGTACGCGTTACGTATTGAACTTGTTAAGGAGATTTACATAGAATCATTTAGGAATTATTATATATGTATACATTTGTATATACATAATTAAAATTAATTTACAATATTCTTTGAAAGAACACGAGATTTAGTTGCTTCGCCATCAATTTTTATTATTTCCTTTGACGAAATTGAATAACGAATGATTTTTTGGTTTTTTTTTTGGTATATTGGTACGACGCGACGCCATGGAAAAGAATCTACCTACGTCTATTGTTCACAATCCTAGGCAGTTCATCAAGTTTCCTTGTAGCCAATATCTGACCAGCGATTTTCTTTGAAAGAGGATCAAGATCTGTAAGCTTAGCAGTTTTAAGCTCGGGTTTTTACTACAACCGCTAGAAGTCAGGGTTTTCTAAGGTAAATCTTTACATCTAAGTCGGATGATGAACTCTTAAACTACACCAAACCTGCCAAATGGAATGTGCTTCTACATAAGAAAAAAAAAAAAAAAAAATTGCGTGTGTCAGTCACACGCGGTAGAAGTGAAACTATAACTATAAGGGTAGTCCGCCATCTTGGTGGACCGCCATGTTGAATTTCAAATGACGTATTGTTTGTCTTGTCAAACCCTTTTATTTGATACCCATGTAATGGAGGTAGTGAAGATAACGGTAGTCCGCCATCTTGATGGACCGCCATGTTGAATTTCGAATTACGTCACTTAGCTTATTGTTTGTCTTGTCAAACCCATTCATTTGATACCCATATTAAGAAAGTCGTGAAGATAACGGTAACCTGCCATCTTGGGTTGTCTGCCATATTGAATGTTTCTAAGACGTCATATAACCTAGGATACTCTCCGGGTCAAATCGAATCGAACGACACTCTATTTGTTGAAATCGGTTGAGTAGTTTAGGGTTTAGGCTGAAGGGGTAGCGCTATCTACTTTCTTTTCCCGCTCTCTACCATGCCTTATCCCCCGGAATGCATTCGGCACCCCGAGCGCTTATTCTCCTGTGTGAATATTTTCGTTTACTTCTGTCAATAATTGTCATTTGCTATTGTCAGTAAACAAGTAGGCTGTTTTTTTTTTAATTATTTTATTTCTATACCCCTTTCTATTTCCACTCTGTGAATATTTTCGTTTCATATTTCATTTGAGGTTCACTTTACTGCCGTAGCCTCACAATCTGATCTGAACGATCTGCTGATAAGAGTGTATTGTAGTTCTGGGATCGTAAGAGCTGCAAAAGTAGATTACTTTCTTTCTGCTCTCCCACCACTAAAAAACCTTGAAAAATACTTTAAAGTTCCTGGAGTAATAGCAGACTTCAGGGTATCGGAACAATTGAGCAAAAAGTAACGCTAAACCCGGTACAGCTGTCAAGTAAATCTACTGGGCTATGCAAATTATGTCCACATACCTTTAAGTAAACTGAATACATGCTTAAATGAGCCTATTTGACATATTTCTCAATGGAGGGGGTATTCTCTTTGGTTTTCAAAAACATGTAATTTTGATCTCTGGCTTTTCATGGATTTTAACCAAAAATTTTTAAAAATAATAAGTATTTGTTCTTTGTCGTGGTCTTTTGACACATACCTACATAGATTCAAAAATTAAAAAAAAAAAAAAATGTAAACAATACAGTAGACTCGATAACGTGAACATTTAAAAACCAGGCCAGTTCACGTTTGCGAGAGAGTTCACGTTTGCGAAGGTTGAATTTTAACAAAAGACTAGGACATAAAAACTTTTTTATTTATGTGTTTTTATTTTATTTGTTACATAAATGTACTTTTAATAGATTTTTAAGAATAAGTTATGGCAAAGGAACGTAAATACGGAACGTAAGTTTTGGACATAACATTATGGAATTTAGTAGAAAAAGTCGGTCATCCGTTTACTTGTCTTCTTTTTGTCCAAAAGCTTTCCTACCTCCCTTTCCTTAAGGCGTTTTAAGACATTTAAGTTATTTTGGCTAACAAGCTTATCTTCAGCCTATTCCAAAGCCTTGTTGAAGATTTAAATGGCTTCACTAGGCTTAATTTTTCATCTTTTGGCAATTCAAGCACATCTGCATAATCGGTCTCTCCATCACTTATGATGTTGGTTACTTTGGACACGACATTAAAGTTGTCTGTATCCTCGTTCCATTCATGGATGTTTAGAATTGTACAGTCCACCTAGGCAAACGATTTGATTTAAGACAAACATCTTAAAAATATACTAAAAATATAAGACGAGATGTTTTACCAAGAAAAACAAATTTCAAGTTGCATCTTGCTTGGATTTTTCCGTTATTTTGAGCGGAAATTGTAGTTCACGTTTTAGAGTGTTCAGGATTTGTTCACGTTTTAGGGATGTCAATGTTAAAAAAAATATGTTCACGTTATCCGGAGTTCACATTAACCGGTGTTCACGCTAACGAGAGTCTACTGTATTGGTATGGTTAAAGCTTAAACTTGAATTTAAAATGAATTTAGAAAAAGTGCCGACTGAGTAAAAGAGGATTACATTCTGATTTCCTTCTGATTCCTTCTACATCTATCTATGCTTTGTACTATACAAAAGGAAGTCCCCAAAATCTGTCTTTCCGTATGATTACGCTAATCTCGAGAACCACTAAACGGATTTGGATGCGATTTCCACTATTGTGATCAGAGTTCCCTGGAAAAAAATGGACACATATTAACAACTAACAAAATCCCGCACGATTTTTGAACTATTATTTTCTCATATTCTCCAAATGCTTGATTTTGTCTTTCGGGATCTCGAAATTGTTTTTTACGTCATTAGTCGCCATTCTATTAATTCATTCTATAACATCGATTTTTTCAAACATCGATGTTTTGAGTTGGATTATAATCGATTATCGATGTTCAGTCATTGATGTTTTGCCAACATCGCTCATCCCTATACTGTGGTCGTTCGGCCGCCATCAACCCTAGCTGTGTGTATGGATAATATGAACATCAAGCAGTATTACCATTACAAAATTAAAGCAAATCGTTACAGCTTTTTCTGTGGTTTCTGTCAAAGAGCTTAGGGATTTTGTGCATTGAGAACCAATAAATGAATTTGATTAGGAGAGGGTGTTGCCGCTAATTTGTCCCTTTGTCCAGTTTCTTGTATTTGTGGAGAAATGCTTAAATGCACTCAAAATTTTTTTCGCGTATTGTGCTTTATATTGAAGGTTCATTTGCGAGAGAGGTAAATATTGGTTGCGAAAAAGAATAGTGAGTACAGAACGGAATAGCTAATGAGTATTTGTTTGGTTTTTAGCTTATATCTCTTAAGCTAATCGCTGCCGATACATAACATTCATATACCAAAATACTCGAAATAATGCCCCCTACAACAATCTAAAATTTCATCAAATTCGAGGAGGAGTCCACTTTGTAAACAATTATCTTTATTTCGTTAAAAAAATTGTGTTGTTTTCAAAACAGCAGATGGTAACCCAACGGGTATTGCTCTCCGATTTGCGACGATTTTTCATGCATACTACGGTAACCCAGTCAGAGCTTAAAAAAGAGACGGGTTTATGCAAGCTATGGCAGCCATACAATCACTATAAAAATTCTCATAACAGACTTAAGTTTCAAATGTCTTCTAAAGTCTGAAATATATTGCCTAATATCCTTTTGTGGAAGCAACCACATTTTGATGACATTTAATTATTCGAACATTTTTATTTAATGCGCCACCTAGTGGACAATAAACAACTGCGAGGTACTTGACAGATCCTATGCAGTTGTGCCTACATTATGTACTTATGTATGATATCTTTTGTTTATCGTTGCTTTCAATTTAATTAAACTGACCCAGAGCCAGGAAAGGAGAAACAATTTACAGAATCGTGCCATAGCAAAACACACACCTTAGTACATACACAAACCGCTGATTGCATTGGCTATGCCTATGACTAAATGAAGGTTCTATTGAATCTTTAAGGTAGAACTTTAATTTCTCTTGGCTTATATTACAACTTGCTACCTGTAAAAAGCTACAAATTAGTCACTTAAGTCAACCCTATCCTAGACGTCTTAAAAGGTTGATAGAATAACTTTTATCTGCTTCTTCTAGAGACGGAAAAGAATACATCAAAGTCGATGTGTGCTCAAATATTCATAATTTAAAATTCAAAAGCCATCCGACAGCCCTAATCGATTTGTGGATGAACACCTTTTATGTGTCCTGGAATCATTACAATTTCATAAATCGCATTCCATCGCCCTTGTCTCCTTTAGAACCATCACTGACATGTGACATTGTCATCACATAATCATCTTGTCCTTATGACGATTTACAAACAAACAAAAAAAAAAGAAAAAGATGAACATCCTTTACTGATGACATCAGTTCCTAGTTCACAGTCAACCGAAGAATACGTATTCCAGAATCAGCCAACTCCGTCCGTATCCTTGAACAAACATGGTTAGCGCTAAAAAATTGGCTTTGAGTCGGTTCGACAACTGAGCTCGGAATAGAAAGGATAAAAGTTAAAAGAAGATCCAAAGAAACGTTCCGACAACTTACTCAATGAAAAACTGTGTCCGCACTCCACTACCGTTATCCTCTTCCGCTTTGCAATAGGAGATGATGGCAGTTGGTATCACTAAATAGAAGAAGAGAGTAGTATGCTCATCCTCAACCAGATACAAAGTCAATGTGATCAATGTGAGTGAAATTCTTCCGAACTAGTAAACACACACTGAATGCCAAATTAATTATTCCACTAGTCCATTTCGCCGTGTGGTGTTAAGGAATGGGAGCGAGTGTCAATGGCATAGGGTGGATGCCATTTGAGACGGGGTATCAAACTAACTGGAAGAATAAAATCGGTGAAAAGGATACCCAGGTATACATGATGCGCGGATGGATGACAGATTCGCCTACATGGGTATGTGATTAAATTCAGGAGGGCAGTTGAAAAACGGCGCAGTATATGCAAAGGGCGCCATGTTCCACTTTTCAGCATTGTTGACGTTTATTTTACTGATTTGACAGATCGACGGTTTCCGGCGTAGCTTGATAAGTTTTTTTTTGTTTTCTGCGAGTATATCTAATTGGCTGCGCTCTCTTCTGCAACATTCTCTCTTTTCTCTGATTTTTTACGTTTTCTAAATGTACTTTGACAGATGTCATAGCTTGGTAGGATTTTCGATTACTTTTGTATTCGACTCCAATATGTTAGAGACAAGATGTACTCGACAAAAATACTCGGAATTTTTGAACTGACAATAGAAATCTTGGAGACTTTTAACCACCTTATCGACGACTGTGTTTTGCTCTAAGTCCTCCTCTTAATATTGTTGCGAGAGTTTATTTCTCTGGGTCTGTGGACTCAAATATAGATCCATAGTAGCTTACCAGCTTTGTTATCTTGAAAGCGAAAAAGTTTGACCTTTAACAGTGTTTCAAGGGAACTTGAAGTCCCATCCTATTGCTATCAGGAAAAATGACAGCCTGATTCAAATACATTCATATATCACCTTCTACGAGCAACGAAACAGAGCAAGCGGTACCTGCGACCGATATCCATGCAAATGTGCACATCATATGAAACAGAGGAAGTGACCGACATCCATCGACATGTAATACACACCATACGAAAAGGTGCAACGGTACCTGCGACCGAGATCCATGCGATGTGCAAAGAATAAATACACAGTGCGACGATGGAAATTATACACAGTGCAACGGTGGTTGTGAGAGAGATTCAGCAAACCAAGGGCAGCGACTACTCCGTCAATAGCAGCAGCGATGATCCAAAATATCAGCTTCGGCGCAAAGGTGGTTGCGACCGAAATTTGGCGACGAAGATGGCAACAAAACCTTTTGTCAGAGGAGAGCAGTCACAAAGGGCATTCAGTCTTAAGCAATCATCGAGCGAGAGCAGTCAGGATTCTAGAGCAATCATCGGAGTAGTAGACCAGGAGCAGGAGCATTCTTTCGAAAGTGATCAGTAAACCCGAGCAACCATTCGAAGGTGATCAGTGAGCTAGGGCAGTCATCAGACGAGAGCAATATTCAACAGTGAGCATCAGACGAGAGCAATATTCAACAGTGATCATTAAACGAGAGCAGTCACAAAGAACATTCATTCGAAAGACCACAGCGAGCCAGAGCAGTCATCAGACGAGAGCAACAACCAATAGTGAGCATCAGACGAGAGCAGTTACAAAGTCAATATTCTAAAACTATCATCTGACAAGGGTAGTCATCAAAAGAAAGAAGACATTTATCAGAGCAGAGCAAAGAAATACACACACAGACAGTCTTATTAATTAAACTGGTTTAATAATTTGTTTAATAAAGTCATACAAATTGGCAATAGGTTTTTTTATTATTGAGCGTCGAAATACATCTCAAAAAGCCTCGTGATACCTAGAGTTTCCTGCAGATACTTTGAGTTATTTGCGTCCTTTTCAGATATAACCAAAGAGTACTCGCTTATTGGATACCCCTCTCAATTTACCAACGCGGCGCCTGTTCGAATGCACATACCAAATCCTGCACTTTTAATCTAACTAAAGTTACCTGTAGTAATGTCATCCTTCCACGAATCTCCTAATGTATAGAGATGGTAGAGGGCGATAGAAAGGATTCCACCCAACAGAAAGGACTGTTTTTTATTCTCCCATGTTCCTCTATGCATTGTATTCGAAGTTTCTTTTAATGTTTTGGTTGGATATGTTGGCAGGAGCGACGATGGTACGTGACTTGAATTCCGTTTTGGTGCCGCCGAGTTCCTTTTACACAGTTTTTTTTCATGTTTTTTTTTTCCTTTACACCCTCTCCAGGATCCATTCTCTCTTTTTTCTCTGTAATGTTTCCCACAGCTCAAAGTCATGTGTTCGTTGAGTGTATGTGAGTCCACTAGGATACTAGGAATTCTCTACGTTCCATCATTTTTGTGTTTCATCCTTGTTACCAAAGTTGGTTAGTATTCGTCTTTCATGTTCGTGTTCATTGAATACACACACTAACCATAATCTCTTCCGTTTGGCATCAGACAAGCCCAGAGCCGGGATGAGGTTTAGAACACACATGTACCCATTTCACTGTGTGTTTAGTTTAATAGGTATCGTCCAGCATAAAATGGATTCCTTTCCCATACTGGAGAAGAAAAGGATTCAAGTAAAAAGAAATCCTTTTCATGATCATGTTCTATACCAATTAGTAGACGAAAGGAAAATTGAGACATTGATTGGTAACTTACACGCAACGCAGGACAAGAAATGAGATTCTAAATCGGATTTTTTCTGTCCTTTTTCGAAGGGGAGAGCCAGAACGCTTTGGGTGGTGTGCAAAAATGCTGTCAAAAAGAACGAAAGAGTGCAGCTTTGTTCTGTGGAAATTAATTGGAAAGAGAAGGTTTGCTTTCGCCTTTTTTGTTGTTGTTGTTGTTGACAAGTACTGCAGTTGAAGGTATCCTTAGGCGAAAATCTGATAGAAGGGTTAGTTTTTTTTCACAAAAAAAGGATTACAGGGATTTTTTCTGGACTATCCATGGATATTTAGCTTGAATCTTTGAAGCAAATGGGGAGCATTGAGTTGGCCTTAAATAAAGGGAAAACAAGTTTCTCCCGCCAAACCTCCAGCGTTTCCTGGACTGTTCGTGATGCCCTCTAACCTGCAAGAGTTAGTTAGTTGAAGATGATATATTAACAATATTCCCGATCAGGACATGCTTTGCACCGTCTCGTTGCTGATGTTATGATAAGTGAATACTGCTTTGGCAGAAAATTCGAAGTTCATATTGGGGAACGTACCACTTGGTCAAATGGCGGCTCCGCCCCAAACTCAAAATATCTTGTATGGTACATTGGATGGATCACAAATGCCCTCCGGTATTGGTGCTGGAATCTTTGGGTCCAATACCAGAATCTCCGTCCCTCTTGAATCCATTCAGATCTGCGCCTTGAATAACCTACAGAAAGTCATCAAGGGCGCTGACATAAATGTCTTTTCAGACAGCCAAGCCGCATTTAAAGCCCTTTGGACTCAAGACTGGACACAAGTTCTGCTTCAATGCTCTCCAATCCCTACCTACTAACAATAAGGTCAAACTTTGTTGAATACATGGTCACAGAGACATTGACGAAAATGAGATTCCGGATAAGCTGGCTCGTTCAGGGTCTACTGCAAAGTTCTCAGGCCCGGAACCCTTTTGTGGCTTAAACTGGGCAACAATCTCAGCCATAACTAACAAATGGGAACATAATCTCTGATTCTCTCATTGGAGAAATGCCCCAAGGCTTAGACAAGTCAAACTGTTAATTGAGCCGTATACCCACTACAGATAACTTCTAAACTACAGTAAGAAGGTATCTAACAAATTTCCTCTCCTGGCATTGCCAGTCTAGAGAGATCGATTGTCGACTCTGTTTAGAGGAGGTCAAGGCAGCCGAGCATGTCCTTTGTGATTGCTCGGCACTTTTCGGGGTCAGACGGCGTACCCTACATAAAGAGCTCCTCAGACCTTATGACTTTAAAAAATGCGTCAGCAAAGGACATACCAGCTTTTTGCCTCTTGGACTAATTAAAATCCTTTAATACAATAGATCTTTTAGGTCGCAGTATCAGCCTTGGGGCAGGATGATGTACATTGTCAGACTCTATTGTGACATTCTCACCAAGATGTCCATTATCACCAAAACGTTGAGTGTTGTTTAGTGAAGAGCAATTCTACGTATAACCTCATTCAAAAGTAATTCACCTTCCAAATTGATTCATCCAAAGGCAAAGGTTTAGCTTTTCGTTTTTCAGTAGTTCGGTAAATTACCTTTATTTCCGCTCCCCAGAGCACTTTCAGTACAAATTTAAAAAACCAATGCAAAAAGGATCCTTCAAAAATCTAATTAATTTCGTTTAGAAAGCAGCATTCTCCTCCTCCCAGCAATTAAACCTTACAAAAGGGAACTAAACTACCAAACTTCATCACTTCAATTTACGGTTCCTAACCTAAAAAAAAAAATATATTTTAGAATACATTTCTCTTTAGTTAAACAGACTGCCCGCCATTATAGCAATCTCTCTGTCCCGTAAAATGTGTACGCTCTGCCTGCGGTTAGATTATCCCAGTATACGTGAATCGCTCTAAAGAAACCCAGATGAGGGTGATTCCACTTTAACCCATGAAATCTCTCCGAGGTCATCATAATTCATAGACACATTCGTAACGGGGCGGACGGAGTGGTGGTTGCTTACATCCGGGGTTGATAGTGACTACTTTTTTTGTTGGCTATAAAAAAACCTTTAACTTGATATCGCCGTCGTTGAACATCGTCCCTAGACATGGTTAAGACCATCACACCGGTTAGTTGCTTAAAATTGCATGAATGCCAGAGACACGGCCACGGCCATATGACCCCAAGTCACTATACCGTAAGGCCAAGCCAACAATTCGTTGGTTTCTTGCGCATACAAACAGAGCTGAGCAGAGATTTTTGGAACGGACGGAATAACATCAAATATGAATTTTATGCCCCATGCTCCATGGTCGTCATCCTTATTATATAGGACACAAATTAACTGTTCATAAAGTTTACCGTTGTTTTACCATCTGCTTCACCGGGATAAGGGAAAAGTTTTTCGTTGCTGCAAGAATTTCCGTTCAACACACACACACACGTAGACATAGTTTGGAGGAGGCTTGCGCCGCTGGCAATGGAACACGGTTGACGGACGTTTAGAGGACCGTACTGGGATCATCTCCTCATTTTTCTGGAAAAGATAAATAAATCGTCGTGATAAAGCGAGAAAGGGGAAGACGAGCGCGGTTTGAAACAAAACTTAAGACAGAACTTTCTGGAACCGCTGAGCCGTTGAAATTATTGCAGTTTTGTTTGACAGATGTCAGGATGCGGTGTTTTAGGTTTTTATTTCTGCTTTGTAACTTTCAGCATTTTGGGTGATGTTTTCGTAATAAGAGGTTGGAAGGCTGATTTTCGCTTCCTTTTTTCCACCTACACACATATGCTTATGCACAAGTACATCGTAAATCGTTTCTAATAAAGTGAATCCTTCCGTGTAAGATATGCGGCGGAAATAGTTTCAAAAAAAGTTATCTCCTCCGACATGTACTTGGGGAATCGTAATCGTTACACCGTTCAACAGAGCATCGTTTCCTTTCTTCAACCATATCCTTGGGGTAGACTCAATAAAAGCATCCGCGATTTTGTCACCCAATAAGCACTAAATTTTTATTGATCAATAAATGTGGTTTCCCCTATTTGAAGTGAGTTGGAAAGAATTTTGGATATAGGTACGAGTTGTAGAACTTTCTTACACCTATAGCAATATTCACAGAGACGCACACATGTACGAGTATAAATAAGTCAACAAGGATGACTGACTATGGATGGATGGGAACGGAACAATAACGTAAACGGATGTATTCAGTGAATACGGGAATATAACCATAAATGATTTTGTTGCTTCTCGCAGAGAATATGCTACAAAAATATTTCAAGAAAAAGGATGTGAGACTGGGAACAATGTAACGGTTTGCGGAAGCACTAACAATTTCCTTCAACGTAGCGTATGTCACATTGATTTAAAACTTGAATTTAAAATTCGTTTCTAAGGGTAAGGGATAAGAAAAGATTTTGGCTCGCTAGACAATAGAGTCTCAAGCATAAAGGAACCCCAAACCTTTGATTGCAAGAAACTGTCAAAAGAGATCGAGTAAAATCGATAACAAAAGGATCTTTGATTGAATTAGATCGAATGAACGGATCAGTACATCGCAGCTGCAATTGAAATTTCGAAAGTGAGGAAAGTGCAGTAATAGTATATGAAGGAACACGGTGCCGTGACATAAGACCGTGCGAGATAAGGTCATATATCAAAATATGGCAATATGACGCTTTTACAAAGCGACTTAAGACCATATTTCAGGGTATTCAAAAGCGACATATAGGTTTGAGACATAAGACCATATGGTTTCTCACTATTTCTTTATTTGAGCAGCGACATAAGTCCCACATAAGACCGGTGTTGCCGGAGAGAATTGTTATAAGGAAGTACTGCAGCAGAAAAAGGGGAGTATTTTGAAAAAATAGTAGTATACAGACATTTTTTAGTCTTCAAAAATGTGGGTAGGTGTATCAACTTTTACAGTTTTTTTTGCTTTTACCGCCTCAAAGGAATCCAATACAAGTTAGCTTTGAATTATTCTAACAAGAATTACAATATTCCAAGCATTCATTTAACAAACCTTTTCATTTTATTGAACTATGTATACATAAAAATTCACAGAGTTCAAACAAAAAAACAGAACCACCAAACCATAATCTCAGGAAACAATAATAATAAACAATACCGAACTGACAGATGAGAATTGCATGAAGCCAACGAAAATGAAAAACAAACAAGAAAGAGGGAAATTCCCTTTTTGCCGAAAGTGCTGCCAAATTTGCATTAAATTTGAAGTGAATTAAATTTATTTAGGTTGATATTACACTTTGCTGCAAGTGTAAGATATTTTATGTCTTTAAAAAAAAAATAGGAGTTCGAATGTGAAAGGAGGAGTACGGTAGTATGGAGGTGTACTCAATACTCCTATGGGAGTACTTTCGGCAACACTGCCTATGACCCAAATCGAATTAGGAACTTATGTATGTCCCGATGAGGTGGGACATTTTTTTTTGTCGAAGATGGAACATAGTTTCCAAAATTTTCGGAAAGATAGGATTTAAAAGAAAATTCCGGATTTCCATTAGGCATCCAAACCATTTTCCTCCATTCTAGTACTTGAGAATTTGAGGAAAGAAACTTACCTATAAAATTCTAGTTTTTGAGAATTTGAGAAAATGAAACTAAAAAGATTGCGCGATTTATCTTCTCAAATTCTCAAAAACTAAAATTTTATAAGTTTCTTTTCTCAAATTTAAAATTTTCATAATCTACGTACATGTACATAGCTAGATAATAAGAAAAGAAGCAAAATTCTAGTACCTACCTACTTGAAAATTTGAGAAAATAAATATTATAATTAAAGTTGTGCGAATTTCTCACTAACCTGAAGTAACCTGAAGTAACAATCCCATTCTCTGCTCAATTTGTAGACAAATTGTTAAAAATACCACAAAATGGTATCATTTTTGTTAAAAGCGCTAAAAATTAATTAATTTCCTTCTCCTAAATTGACATCACCGAAGGAACACCTCAACTTAACTAAAAATATAATTTTGTGAGCTGACTCTTTACCAATTAGGTTGGGCAGATGGGTTCCTTCTGACATTATTTAACATCTCCGCTTCCCCCTCAAGATCTTTACTGCATTCCAAGTTACATACATATGTGCTGGGAGCTCAGGCGCGTTCTTTGTCTATGGACTGCCTTCTCTTTCTCTAGCATCGGCAGAATGTCGTCTGTTGTTTCTCCCTTTTTACCGTTAAAATAATGGAAATCGTCTTAAAATGGCCTCATTTTCTTAAGGTGATGTCTATATCTGAGTCACAAGTGTATAACTAGGTCTAGCTTTTCTACGGTATTGTCTTATGAATTTCTAGTTTCGCCTTTGGAACTGGGTCAGTTTTTCGCATCAGATATGTTACTCCATGATGTCCTTCATCTCAGTATAATATAAGTACTTTACCTAAGAAAAGAAGTGCAGAAGTTTAGAGCAGATGATGGACAGATTTTTTTTTTTTTCATCTTCACACCTTCTTCAGGAGTAGATATGAAATACTCCAAGATGCTTCGTCTAAAGTCCAATGATGCAGCGTCAAGTAAAAATGTCAGAGACGACTCGTGCGCCAAGGATTCCAAATAATGGCGATGTGAATTGTTTTGTCTTTCAAAAGGCAGGGCTGCTGGAGTTGAGATATCCAAAAATTAAGAGCTGTCAAACAAAGTTCATCGAATGATAGTCTGATGTAATTTTGCCTCGTTTTGCTTTCTGTCATCAGACCGTATTTTTTCTGGAAACGCTGGTGAAACATATCGGTGCAACTAAATGATATTGACAGACTTTTTAAATGGAGGAACTGGATCTACAAAATAGGACCACATGATATATAAGCCTCGAAACTATTGCATATTTCATGAGTTTCCAAGATCTTGCGTTTTGGCACCACTGAGATTTTTCAGTGAGTGGTAAAATTGCTCTAAGATCATATTCAGACTTTTGAGAAACTAAAGGACCTCCCGAAATATTGAGTTTTCTTGTTGCCAAATAAAGTTGATGTTATCATCAGAAGCTCTACCATTTGACAGATGAAAAAGAATTAGATGCGTTCGATGTGTCAGTTTGCAATTATTGGCGAACATCAAAACACCGTTTTTTTTTTCAGTTACGCCTGAAGGTGCTTACTTACTTACTAAGGTGGCGTTACAGACCGGGGTGGACCAAGGCCTCAACCAATAACCCCGGGAGGTGCAGGAGCCTGATTATGTCCGATTCATATTGTGGTATATTTCTTGTGTAGAGCAGGAACAGGATTGGGCCTAGAACGCTTCGTTGCGGGACACCTGCAAAGATTTGTTTGCAGGTGTACTCAGTACTCAGGTGTACGAGTACTCAGTCCTGTGTCTAACACGAAAGAGTCTGTTAGACTCTCTGTAAGATTCCAATAGCATGTACAATGTTTGCGGTAAGGTTACTCTTGGCTTATACTTTAGGCCTTCGTTCCACACCTTGTCAAAAGCCCTCCCTGATCACTATGGCGTGTTTCAAGCGGAGATTATGGCGATTTCAGAAGCACTTTCCTGGGTCAAGAGGAATGTAATATCCATTTTCTCATATTAGCATTTTCTCGGATAGCCAGACGGCCTTGAAATCTCTAGAATCAGTCTCATCCACTTCTAAGACCACCTCCAACTGCAGTTTATTTCTTATAGAGATGGCTTAGCAGTTTAACATTCACCTTGGCTGGGTGCCGGGGCACAGAGACATTCCTGGAAATTGCAAAGCTGACGAACTTGCTAAAATAGGATAAGAAAAATATAGGTACGCCACTTGCTACTTATAAGCTAACACTCAAACTTGACACAGTCAATAAAACCAATGCTAGATGGGTGGGTGGAACTACCTGCTTTGCTACAAAGCAAATCTGGCCTAGATTAGACCCAAATCGCTAGTACCATTATCGGTATCATGACAGGTCACTCCCTAATAGGCAAACACGCTACTAGACTTGGCGCCATCTCGAATGACTTCTGCAGAAGAGGTCGAGGAAAGTCCAACACATCTCCTCTGCTCGCGCCCAGCTCTTTCTCGCAGTAGGAAACTTCACCTTGGAGAATATTTCTTCGAAGAACTAAGTGATCTAGCACAAAAAGATGTAGGAAACCTTATTCGCTTTGTACAAAGCTGCACATGGTTCTCTTGAGTAGCGGGGTAAATATCCCCAAGAACTTTGGTATCACAATGGGCCTCTATAGGCCTAAGTGTGCTGGCACTTGTTACCGGCAGCCCCTGCTACCTAACCTAACCTAAGTCGTATCCTGGAGCTTTGTTATTTTCAATGTTCTTATTGTTATTCGAAGCTCGGACAGGGATACGATTTTTATTTGTTGGGTGCCGTATTAACATTCGGATCTTCGATCTTCGAATCTTCTTCGACAATGGTTGTCCATTGAATGGCTTGAACGTAGTAGTAGATGATATTGGGATATAGTGGGATGTAGGATGTAGTAGTAGATTATGGCTTGAAAAAGATGCCGAATTGGAAAAGGAAGGTCTTTGTTATGAAAATGAACCAGAGACCTATTCCTCTCGGTGACTTGATACCTTTTCTTTTATTGTTCGCATATTAATCTTCTCTTGAAATTAATTGGGCCAAACTAAGTAGGAACTAAGCGTCATTTAAAGAGACTCCAATGGCATCAAAAGCTAATACTCATAGTCTACGCTGCTCACAACTGACAACTTCAAGATCGACATGATATCACATAAAAAATCCTTTCCCCAAAGGTACACTCAACTCAACGGCATTGTAGGTACCGCCATTAACTGACATCATACAATATTAAGTGAGCCAAGAAAATAATAAAAAGGATAACGAAATTTCCATTTAATTTGAAAGTGCCCCCTGTCTCCTAACAGACTTCATCCCAACCCGACCCCTGACTTATTTTATTTTTTATTTCCCTTTTGTATGCATTCCGTGTGCTACAATTATAGTTTCTTGACCTTCTCAAGCATAAGGATTGAAAGAACAAGGATTCATCCTCAAAACAAATTTTGCGGATGGAAAGTGTACAGCAGAAAAAGAAGAGGCGCTCTTCGTCCTCGGTTCTGCTTGGCATAATTCCAATGCCATAATGGTATCCTCTATAATTCATATCCGCTTTTGGTGGTGAATTATTTCCTTGCACCGGCCTCCTTTACTCCTTCCCTATCTCTGTATAAAAAAAAAATAAATAAAATATTTGTGATGGGATTTTAAATTTATTATCGACATGATAATGGTGTTTTATTTTTCTCTCTTTTTTCTTGATATCCTTTTGCTGTATACAAGTCCTTTTTTCGAATTTGGGTTAAGACAATTTCATGCCATCCGCAATGGAGTGGAACTGATTTATGAATGCGAATATTTGTAACAATAATATAACGGTATTAGTGTAAGAAATCGTTCTATTATAAACAACGGTAAGTGAGAGTCGATTTTGGTCCTTTTTTTAAACCTAATCGGTAATCATTAAAAAAAGGAAGGACCTTCTAAAATCATTGACTGCCGCTGCCCGCCCGTAAATAAACTCTTGACTTGATTTTATAAACTGCCTTAATATCCTTTTGTGCATTCATCTTATTAAACTCCATTAAATCCAGTCCCGCAGCAGAATGCCACTGGCAAACGGTACAGCAAGAGCACAAACCCAATACAACGTGATTTATCCCAAACGAACAAGATAAATGGCATTAAATCTCGGGTACATCAACCGCGTAACGAGACCACAATTGCGTCCAATTTAATGTCAATGTGCTCTTCTGTTACACAACCGTCCTTCATGTATGCATGTGTGTGTGTGTGTGTAGAGTGTAGAGCATGAAAACATTTTCAAACACTCCTTGCACACAAGATTAACTGCGAATCTAAATCAAAGTTCTGTTGTTGTGATAACACAAGGACATGTGAGAAAGTGAGGAAAACTTTCCATCCTCTGGTAGGAGGGAAGGGGTAGAGACTGAATGAGTGAATAAATTCCTAAAGACCGCAATTTATTTAAAGGACTCACTCAAGGACTTCGGATAAGTACGTTAAAAAGAAAAAGAAAAAAAAAACCAAAGATGACTGACTGAAAAGAGGTAAAGCATGAAAATCCATAGGCGAAGAGTAAAATGAAAAGGAAAAACTTTGTCAAATCAGTACGACACACTTTATGCGCCTAAGGTGAGGATGGAGCTGCAAAGAAGGAAGATATCTCCGAAAATCGCCAAATAAATCTTATGCTGGATGGGTAACTCCAATTCTCGTCCCACTCTCATACAAAGTTTTGGTCGAAAAAGGGGCTTTCTGGGGTTTTATTGTGTGGAGTAGGGATCGTCTCGTTGACAATGATTGCTTGACACTTGCTTAGCAATCCCATTAAATATCTTTTTGTGTGATATACCTATCAACCACCTATAGTCGAGATCGATATAAGTTTGGGGACATTTTTCAGTGCAACACAAAGGTGTCACCGAAGTGTAACACTTGACAACATCCTTTAACTCTTTCTGTGTTGCATTTTTTTTCTGTCCTTCGTCTACCACCCCACTTACTCCTTTCGGTTGAGATGGATGATGATGAGGGTTGCAGGGTTGCCATGTACAAGTGTTGGATTTGATACAATATTTAAATCCAGTCAATAGTTACAGCGAAGTTTATAGCTACATGTATGTATATGTGGAAAGTCCAAATCCAAATCTAAGTCCAAGCTCTGCTCTCAGTTTAAGCTCAAAGACTTATTTATGCGTAGCTACGCGTACCCAGACAAATACTAAGTCAAAGTTCGAGGTTTTTATTCTGCGTAGCTACGCGTTCCTAGACAAAGTCCAATTCCAAGCAGGGGCGTATCAATCGGAAATGGTGCCTAGGGCATGCATCAAAGTTGTGCTCTTTCGTAATATTTTTTAACATACGTAGGCACTGAAAAAAGTTCGCTTAGTTGATTGAATAATAAGACACAAAGATAATTTTAACTTTAGATTTAACTTTAATCTTCATAATTTTTTTTTCTTCTTCAGCCGATAGATCCATCTTTCAAAATAGCTTTCAAAATCCTATTGATCTAAAAATTAGTAGTATGCACTTCCGCTTGTGAACTTTGCTTTTCTGTATCCGTGACAGAAACCTGCGCTAAAACCTGCTAAACGTCTGTATCCATGGTAGAAACTTGCGCTAAAACCCTACTAAATGTCTGTATTCGGCTAAAGGTTGTGTAATAAAACGGTAACTTCGCACTAAAGGTCTGTGTCTGAGCTCCTCGTTTTTTCGGTGTCCTAGTGAATTTTGGGAAACTTGTGGTTAGCAGTGACTGTCTGACCAGTTCTAAGCGGAATGATGTCGACCATTTTGCCCTGGTGAAGTACATCGACTTCATAACTTTTATGGTTGACTTTTGCTGTTTGGCCTTTACTGGAGGACTTGCATCTTCTTTATATCATGGACTGCTGTCTGGTTTCCGGGTCGTACTTGTAAAACCAAGATTCATCACCTGCAACGATCTTATTGAAGCAGCAAAACGAACACGAGCCTCTTTTTGCTCTCTATTCAAAATTTTTGGAGCCCATCGAGCTGATTTCTTCGAATATTTCAGGTGATGATTTAAAATTCGTGACACAGCCATGGCATTCAAGCCCAGTTCATCCGCTATCATCTCCTGTGTCATACTGGCATCTTCATCAATATTAGCCTTTAGCAGGGCCACATTTGTATCGTCGCGTCGGTGGAGAATTTGGGCCGACTTTCACGAGATTTGTCACCCACAAAATGACCAGTCTGGAATTTTCGAAACGGCTTTGAAATAGCAACAAAAAATGATGCATTTATTCCGTATGCATTTTGGCATTCATGCAGAATTTTGACTGGCGTGAGTTGCCGTCGAGTTCCGAAGAGAATGGCAAATCGAATTTTTTCCTGTCTTGGCGGTGGAACTTCGTCACTAATTTTTCTCTTTCTCGTCTCCATTTTTAGATATTGTTCAGAAATTTGGAAATAAGTATTGTTGGATTATAAGCTACAGAAATGCATCTTTTTTTCCAAAACTACTAAATTGACACCAACTAAGGGAACTTTTCTTAGTCCTTAAGTATTTTCTGTGGTACTCTTCTGTTTCCTATATCGAAAAATTGTTTTGAATGTTAGCGGTTAGTAATTTTTTGTACATAATACTAAAGATGCTAGGCTTTGAGGCAAGTATTGAGCTCATCTTCTGGTCTTGATCGTGGTCTATCTGATTCAAAAACTAATAAAATGATTGTCCCACCGAATGGTTGCTCCAATACAACAAAATTATAGAATTTGTTAATAACTTGAGACAACAGCGCCACCTATCGGGTCAATATTTTCTAATTTTCGCTCTTGACATATGTTATGAATAGGTATTAGTCATTTTGGTCAATAAATATAAAACTTGACTCCAGCACCACCTATCGATTTTTTTTTCCATAAGAACCTCATTCGGACTTCAACGAACATTTAAAAATAAAAATGAACCAAATCTGCCTGGCGGTTCTCAAGTTATGCGCCTACCAACGAACAGCATTTAATTTTTATTATAAGAATTTTAGAACGAAAGTAAGTGCGCAATTGCACCTTCCTGGCCTTCTGCGACGCAAACATATCGATGATGTTTTCGAAATCAGTTCCATCCGTTTCTTCTCGCTCTACATTGAGCAAAACTAGGTCGCATAAGCTTTTCCGACCCATTGCAGCCCTCAAGTACGAGAGTACTGAAAGATCGCTTACAAGATGCGATAGATAATGCGATTGTGAGCAAAATTTGAATGGAAAATGGAAATACGCCTTCATCTATATACTGCACAACAAAATTCAAGTAGGTCTTTAGGTTTCTTTTTGTTGACGTTTTTTCTTGTAGATATTAGCATTCAAGCATCCAATATTTCTTCGTATAACTGTTTCCCGTTAAGTTGGTGGCATTGTATTGCGGTTTATTTTGATTTTTAAATTTACTAATTGGCGGTTTTGTGCGCCCCCTTTTGAAAGGCGCCTGCGGCATGTGCCCTGCTGGCGCCACCCAAGATACGCCCCTGAGTCCAAGTTTCAGATCTATTTCTATGTAGCTTCGCATTGCTAGACTAATTCGAAGCTCGAGGTTTTGTTTTTGCATAGATAGACCAAGTCTAAGTCCAAGCTCCAGATTTTATTTCTGTATAACTATAAGCATAGCTAGACCAAGCACAAGTTCGTGGTTTTGTTTCTACTTATTTAACTACGCTTTTTTGACAAAGTCCAAGTACAAGCTCGGTCTAGGTTGTATTTCTGTTTAGCTACGCGTAGCTAGTTACGTGTAGCTTTTTCGTTCGCAAAGGGTTAAAGGTCCAAGTGTATGCCTCGATTTGTCTGTGGATGTTGAAGTGGATATAACTGTGAGTTTGGACGATGCATGAGGATGCTGAAGGCTGTTTAAAATTGACATAATAAAAAAGCCATGGATGACATTTTGCCGGAATTTGTTTCTAAATCTAACGAACTGAAACTCTAGCAACCCTGTTCATGTCCCAGCTACTTGATCATCACAACTTCTGTTCTCAAGTTATTTTGGCAAAAAACCTACATACATACTTATGTGTATGTGTTAATTCGATAGAAAAACATACCGACACATCCTTCAAAGGAGGGAGTTCGTATGCCAGTGTATAGTGTTTGCGTCACCATGATTGTTATGTCAGGACGACAATAGGATTTTTGGGGATAAACTTTCCCAAAAAGGATAAAAGGATTTTCGATTCTTCACATCGGTTTTCTTCTTGTCTTCGCTCCAACAAAATGATGATGCTTAGTTTACCAAACAGATCAACTTAATTATCGATAAGATGGTGAACGTAAGAATTAATGTCCAAAGCGACTAATGTGTGTGTGTGTGTGTGCAGATGACAGGACACTTAATTTGACTTTCGTATGAGGACCTTTGAGGTTACCTTTCTGACATACCCAAAGTTTAAGACAAAAGTGTTCAGGAGTAGCTATGCACACCTCTTCAAAAATCAATTGAGTTTGATTTGGAATTTAAATTGTTTTCCCATTGAAACGGTAAAGGATTGTGACCCATTTATTGGCAAATACTTAAATGACAGTTGCAGGTGTGTTAATATCCTTAATAAGGACATGCATAGCTACTCGTATTGTGTTTGCGAGTTGAGGGAAATGCGGACATTTTATAAATGACGCAGGTGGGGAGAGGCTTTTATGCGAAAGTAGGTTATATCATTCACAAGTCACTTCAGTTAATTGTCCTTTTAGCAATTAAACAATTTTATTTCAATTAAGATTTAGACTATAAGTATAATGGATATCATCAGTTTAATGAATCTGATAAGATACAAAACACTACTTGAGTTATTCTAAATCCCGTTAGCATCACATCCTTCATGTCCCCGTGGTCTACTTTACATCTAGAAGAAGACTAAAACAACGTTCCTTGGTTGCATCGAATGCAACTCGTTTGTTTGGTGGTGTCGCCCGCCGCTGCTCGGTAATAACAACACAATACTCAGCGGAGAACACTTTTCTCCTTGAGCAGGACAAAAAAAAAGGAGAGAAAAATACTCGGTGTAAATGGCTGCGATGTTGCAAAAGTTTCCAGAAACTTCTTCTCGTGGTTCTCTTCCTTATTTTTTTTTTTTTTTTTGGTTTTTGCATGCAAGTCACGTTACTCATACACTGAGCGTCCTGTGAAAACTTTAACGAAAAACGAAGTTTTCCTATTTACAACAAGGATTTCGCACACACACACACAAACACATTTTGTGAATCTACTTCCCGTATAGCGGATGCGAAAGCGAATCCATCTTTTGCTATGACTTTGGTGACTTCCAGATTTCAGAGATTTCCCACGAACCATCAGACGACCGGGAACAGGAAGATGGAAAATGGAAGAACTTTAACTCAACTGTTTATCATATAAATGAAGTTAATTTCATCCCAGTTAATATTCCCGAGGGCAAGAGTGCACGCGTATGCTTCATTACGAAATTAGTAGCAACTTAATTTCATAACACGACGACGCGATGCCGCGCCGCCATACAGGAAGCAGCCGCTGTTAAAAGGACGACACGTTGTTAAACCTATGAGAATGCGAGGCGCATTTCCTGTGTGGTGGTTCTCTATGGCTTTTGGACAAACTTACACGTTGTGGATTTAGGGTGTTTTGTGCAAGTTTTTCCCTATCCAGTGGATTTGGGTGGGTGGGACCGCTTTATGGAAATATAATTCCAGGGCTTCTGTAACTAGAGGTATAATTTTCCCTTTTTGGTAAAAGGAGCACACGCATTAAGGATCCGATGTGGAAAGTTCGTCAAGTACCTTAGAGTATCTAGATACATATGTGTATATGTACATGTGATGTGTAAGTTAAGGTACGAGTAGTTATTGTTTTTGTTGTTGATGAAGTTGGTAAGAAAAAAGTTTTAGGACGACAGGATCGCGGGCATGGAACGGCAGCGGCGGCGGCGGCTTAAGCAGAGATGGCAAGAATTTGTCTTAAACAAGGAGTGACGATAAATAGTGTTGGTTTAAGTTTACGACTTGTAGAAGGTCGTTATGTCATGTCCGTGAATTAGCATGGAAGATTTGTAAGTTGCAAGTTCTTGAGATGGGAGAAAAAAAAAAACAAGAAAATTGAGCGCAAATACTTAAGATTGTTGTCACGTCTAATAGTTGGGGATTTTAGGATGCACCTTATTAAGAGGATTATTATGATGTTTTGTTTTTTTTTCATTTTTGTATAGAAAAGTTTTTGTTTTAGTTGACAGTCGGCGAATTTTTCTCGGAGAAAATTAATCCTAAACGGATTTTTGTTATACTTGTGAAATACTATACTGTTTTTAGACTCCAAAACTGCATACTGCGTTTATACTGAGAAAAAATAAAAAACTTTAACTAAGCGAAGTGTTCATGGCAACAATGTCATATATTATACATACATAGATTCTTCTATTTCCTTTTTTTTTGATTTGAAATAATGCAATTGTAATCGCACATCGATAACCAAGTTGGTTGTCTGTTATTTGTTATTTGTTTAATTGTTATTGAGATTTTGTGGTCCTATAAGGTGTTTTTCTTTTCCTTTTTGATTATTGTCTTTATATTATTTATTCTTGTTCAGAGCGCGTTACTTAGATTTTGCTTTTATTTGTGAATTTAAAAGAATATAAAATGCTAAATATAAGAGCCAAAAAAACATATTTAACTTAAAACGTCGTTAAAAGTATCCGTTTCTCAAAAAAGGAAAAAGTAGAAGTGATGTTTTGTGCAGAAAATGCAGAGGTACATTTTCCATTACGTCTGTTGGTAGCGCGTATATTGAACGTCACATGGATGTGATAAACTCTAATCAATTTTGCAAGGAAAATATTTAAATTATCTTTTAAAATGAAACAGTTTTCGTATTAACAAAAGAAATGTCAAGCAATTGTCACCAATGTTTTTGCGCGGCATGCCCAACAATTGCTCAAACACGATTTAAAAGACTGTAATTATGTTGTGTCAATCTACATCTACACAGATGCATCGAACCATGAAAATATTCAACGTTTTCCCGTGCTCTTTCGATATTTAATTCCCACTGTCGGTGTACATATGTACAGGTATATGTTAAAATTTTGAATTTAACCGAAGATGGTGAAAACTCTACAATAACATCCGATCTCATAGAGTCTGCCGCCAGTAAATACAAGCTGTAAAAGAAAATCATCCGCTTTTGCGGCAATAATGCTTTTTGCAATTTTGGTGGAGACACTCGTGGCCGCCAGAATAATGTTGTGGCTTCCGCATTTGATCAGCATTGGCTGTGTCGCTTAGATAACACACAAATACACAATGCACTGAAATTTGCATGTAACGATATGCAGTTCGACGTAGAGTGGGCTATTGTTAAAACACATTCCTATTTCTACCTTAATATTGTACGAGTAACAGCATTGAAAAAAGTTTGTTTTGAGACAGTAAATAAAACAAATACCGTAGCGCAAGTGGTTAGTGCGTCGGACTACTGAGCCAGCGGTCTTGGGTTCGAATCCCGCCGCAAACACCTAAAAGTTTTTCACAGTGCCCACCTCTTTCGAATGTCTGACAAGCATCAAAGAGTATCATTTGTCACGATTGAGCTTCTCAACTCGCCGTTCGGAGTCGGCAAAAAACTGTAGGTCCCTTCCATTCGTGCAAAAATATAACACGCACACACAAATGGTTGCGAGAAGCAGGCCTAGGTTCACCTCGAGCTGTAGCGCCAACTAAGTAAGTAAGTAAGTAAGTAAATAAAACAAAGTGCTTGCGTATGCAAAAACACGATTTTTGATTCTCGGACCAGCTATCAAGCGTATCTTGGAACAATATGATGCTATTTGGGTATTTTCTTGAACTTGGGAAAGGAGAAAAAAAGTTGAAGGCATTTTTCAGTAAAGAATCATCGAAATTTTGGTTAATATTCGTGCAAGAAAAGGTAGAAAAAATCGGTTCGGAATGACAATTCAATTTAATTAGACATATTTTATTAGGCTGAATTGTTCGGTAAATACATGCTAAATTGAACGCATGATGTCACGGCTATTTAAGTTGCACACTGTTTAAATGAGCTCGAAGAAACGCTAAAAATTTGTCAAGTAGATGATTTTTTATCGCCAACTGCAGTGGCAGAAAAGCAAAAACTTATTAACGATACAATTCGAATGAGATGACTGCTATACGCAACTAATTTTTCGGTAATTTTGCCAGCTTTCGTACAACTTCAATGATTTGATACTATGTACTCTAAACTAATTTCGCAGTCGCTCCACTCTCCTATTTCCATCTATGGAACAAAACCATTTGAGCCACTGAAGCTCGCCCGGTGATTAATTAGCTTTATTCGTTAATTTTTATTGAATACATTTTTTACTACGAAAAGTACTGTTTTTCAAACATTTTTGCGTGAAATATACTGTTTTTGGCCCGAAAATAGATACGAGTGTTATATGTGTATGAACCAAATTTTATAAAACGACATACAAGAAACCCAAACTTCGTCGTTTTCAATAGACTTGCGACAGGCAAACAATTCACATTTCCGAAAGAAGGTGACAGTTTAAGTTTGACGTAAGTAATTATTTGATTCCAACGCAGAAATTCAGCGCAGCAGAAGATGCCCTTGGCCTAGTGTGGTGCTCACAACTACATAGAAGAGGACCGAAATAAACTCCGAGTGCACAACTGGATGCAACTATGTAGCTAAGAACAAGGCTAATTGGAGAAGGTTATCGGTTGAGGCCCTCAAAATCAGCTTTTGTCGATTAACATTTTTAGATCTGACATATGGACTTGTTACCCTTGTTAACTAAATTCACTTTTCTTATAAAAGAAACAATCTTTAATTCAAATTTGTGCAAACAAAAACGAGTTCTCAACCGTTATTTTGAAGTGAAACTTTGTATGAGCCATAAAGTTGGGCACAGATTCCAAAATCCGATGAAACGCGACAGGTTAGTGTATAATGTGTCGATTCTTTCTGCAGTTAACAATCTGGGCAAACTTCTAGGAGCAACCATTGCATACTTTTAGGAGTTAACCACATTACGCTAAAGACGTTTACATAGCAACGCGTGCTTTGGATCATTATCATAAACAAAGCAATAACTATCGCTTATGCCTAGCTTAGTAGCCGTTGCTAGCAAACTGTTTTTGGGGATGTTAAGGTAGTCTATTTTCTCATATTACCTTCAACTAACACCATGCCACATACTCCACTCGAGCCTATTGAACCCCATACCAGCGCACTGCCTCCACCGTGTGGCATTTACATGCGCCGGATTTAAGGTCTCGTCCAAACAAATCGGCATCCATCAGACCTAAAAATCTTGAATTTCGACTCGTCGCTGACAATTACCGTGTTCCAGAACTCTAAAGGTTGACGGACGTACATAGGGGCATATTCCAGGTGTTTCTGAATGTTTTTTGCAGACATAAAGGGACTTGTTTCGGGGGGTGTAGTCTCTCAAACCCATTGAATGTAATAAATTTCTAACAGTCTGTGGCTGCATCTCTACAATTGCAGTTTCCTGTAGGTCCCTAACAATGTCTACCGCAGACATTTTGGGATAGTTAACGAATAATCGAACAATTTTTCGTTCTGTTTGAGGAGTCGAAATTTGTTTTTGTCGTCCACGATCGCTTGGTGTTTGCAAGAAACCATTCGTTTCCAGCAATTATGATATAATGCACTGTAGATCTAGATTTTTTCACAATTTTGGAAATTTCTCTCAGACTGTTTGTTTCTTCCACAACCTTATTAGCAGTTCCTTTCCATTTTTTTCTAAAAAATCGGTAGTGAAAATACGTCTTATCACTACAGACAGAAAGATTAAACAGTGACTTTTAAAAGAACGTACAAAAACATGTTAAAATAGGAAAATGCGTCAATTATTAGTCCAAGTTTTTTTTTTGGTTCTACAAGATTACATTTTCGGATAATTATTTGTTTATAAATAACATTGAATACTTACTTAGGTGGCGCTACAGTCCGGGGTGGACCAAGGCCTCAACCAACAACCTCTTCCAGTTAGCCCGGTCCTTAGCTAACCGCTTCCAGTTGCGCACTCCAAGTTGGTTAAGGTCTTGTTCTACTTGGTCGCGCCACCTTAGGCGAGGTCGTCCTCTGCTGCGCTGACCCTCCGGGTTAGAGTTGAATATTCTCCGAGCCGGAGCGCTGATGTCCATGCGCTCTACATGTCCTAGCCATCTTAAACGCCCAATGTGCAGTTTTTTGACCAGGCTGATGTCGCTGTATAGCTCGTACAGTTCGTCGTTGAATCTTCTCCTCCAAAACCCGTCAACGCAAACGGGACCGAATATCCTACGAAGGATTTTTCTCTCAAAGCGACCAAGGAGATCTTCATCCGCTTTCGATAAAGTCCATGCTTCAGCTCCATATAGCAAGACTGGGATGATAAGGGTCTTATATAGAGTCTCCTTAATTGATCGGGAAAGGACTTTACTGCTCAATTGCCTTCTAAGTCCAAAGAAAAAGCGGTTGGCAAGAGTAATCCTTCGTTTGATTTCCGACGAGATGTCATTTTTTTGATGTTATGGCAGAGCCGAGGTAGACAAAGTCCTTTACTACCTCAAAGTTGTAGCTGTCTCTTGTGACGTTCTGTTCAATTCGTCGATGTTGGTTGTCCCTTTTTGTTGACAGCATATACTTAGTTTTGCCCTCGTTTACCGCTAAACCCATTTTGGCCGCTTCCATTTCTATACTCGCGAACGCGCCGGTGACAGCTCGCTGTGTTCTACCAATGATGTCAATATCGTCGGCGTATGCAAGTAGTTGAACGGACTTTTGAAAGATCGTTCCTTGTGTGTTGGCTTGTGAGTTTCGAACAATTCTTTCAAGTATGATATTGAAGAAGTCGCATGACAGCGCATCACCTTGTCTGAATCCTTTTTTGACATCGAAGGTCTCGGTGAGGTCATTACCGACCTTGATGGAGCAGCGAGCTTTCTCCATCGTCATCCTGCACAGACGGATGAGTTTGGCAGGGATGTCAAAACTAGACATGGCTCTATACAGTTCATCCCTCCAGATGGTGTCATAGGCGGCCTTGAAATCCATGAACAGGTGGTGGGTATCGATTTGGACTTCTTGGGTTTTTTCCAGGATCTGCCTGAGTGTGAAAATTTGGTCTATGGTGGACTTTCCTGGCCTGAAACCGCACTGATAGGGCCCAATCAGGTTGTTGACGAAAGGCTTCAAGCGTTCACACAATATGGCAGATAGGATCTTGTAGGCGATGTTCAGGAGACTGATGCCTCTGTAATTGGAGCAGTTGAGAGGGTCTCCTTTCTTATGAACCGGGCAAACGATGCTGAGATTCCATTCATCTGGCATACTTTCATCTGATCAAATCTTAGAGATGAGTTGGTGTATGCTCACTACCAAGTCATCTCCAGCTGCTTTAAATAGCTCTGCGGGTAAACCGTCAGGTCCAGCAGCCTTGTTGGACTTAAGTTTGGATATTGCTATCCGCACTTCGTTTTGATCAGGTGGATGGGAGTTTTGGCTATCATCATCTAAGTTGAATGGTTCATTCTGCCTGACAGCGGAATTTTGGTCGTCATCGCCATTGTACAGTCTGCAGAAGTAGTCTTTCCAAATTCTCAGCACCGACTGTGTTTCTACTACGATGTTTCCATCCGCGTCTCTACAGGTTTCTGTACGGGATTTGTTTTGCTGGCACATTCTTTTTACCCTCTGGTAAAACTTCCGTACATTGTTCCTGGAGTAGCATCTCTCGATATCCTCGAATGCACGCTTCTCGTGCTCTTTCTTTTTCCTTCTAAGAAGCCGATGTTCTTCCCGTCTCTTTTGCTCGTAGAGCATGCGAGCAGATCTAGTCCTTCTTTGCAGCGCCGCTTTATACGCTTGTTGTTTTTCCGCGTTAGCTAGTCTGCACTCTTCATCAAACCAGGGGTTTCGTGGTGGTGGTCGTGTGAAACCCAGCACATCATTCGCGGCACTTATGATGGCTTGCTGGCAGTGTTGCCACTGGTCTTCTGTACTAGCTGTTGCTGCGGTAGGACTCGTAGCAAGAGATTGGGATATGCGTTCTCTGTAGGCTATGGCGGTGTCTTGCGATTGTAGCTTTTCGACATTGTACTTTCTCACAGTATTTCGTTGTTGTGGCGCTGTGGATATCCGCATTCGTACCTTGGCTACAACAAGGTAGTGGTCCGAGCCAATGTTGGCCGCCCGGAAGGTTCGGACATCCATAATACTGGAGGCATGTCTGGTGTCGATCGCAATGTGGTCGATTTGGTTGACGGTTATTCGATCCGGAGACCGCCATGTCCCCTTATGGATATTGAGATGTGGAAACTGTGTGCTTGCTATACTGACACTTCGCCCCGCAGCAAAGTCAATCAGCCTTAGTCCGTTTTCGGACGTGGTTTCGTGTAGGCTGTGCCTTCCAACCGTCCTACCAAAGATGTCCTCTCTTCCTATCTTGGCGTTAAAGTCGCCCAGTACGATTTTAACGTCATGTCTAGGGCATTGCTCGTATGTTTGGTCGAGGAGCTCGTAGAAACTATCTTTGGTAGCGTCGTCTTTTTCTTCTGTGGGGGCGTGAGCACATATAAGGCTTATGTTGGCGAATTTTGCCTTGACACGGATTGTCATAAGACGCTCGCTCACGTGCCGAAAGCTCAAGACTTCTTGCCTAAGTCTGCCGCGTATGACAAATCCGCATCCGAATAAGCGCTGTTTATTTTCTGTATAGCAGTCACCGTAGTAGATATCACAGTTTTCCATCCTTTTTCTGCCTGGCCCATTCCATCGCACTTTCTGGATGGCGGTTATATCTGCCTTGTAGCAGTTTAGGGCCTCTGCCAGTTGTTCGGATGCACCGTCGCCGTTCATTGAACGAACATTCCAGGTACATATCCGAACGTCGTTATCCTTATTTCGTTTAGCGTGGTTGTCAACAGTAGATCCGTCCTTTTCCGAGGCTTTTGGTTGTTTCGGAACAAATTTTTTTTTACGTGGTTAGGTAGTTAGCCTCACGCACAACCCCCAACCTGGAGGGCCAGATCCTTGTATACCCCTAGGATAAGGGGCCGGGTACACCGGTGTCAGTGACCCACTACGGGGGTGTGAGCGCTGCCGTTGGCCCACTAGGGGCTCATCCGCCACCAACTCTTTTCCACGACCCTGACTAGTACTTGGAAATCCTTATCGACCTGAGCTCCGAATATGTCGGAGTAGCTCAGCTAAGGTTTTGTTTCCGTTCTGGAAATTTTAGCGCCACCGTTGGTTCCATTGATGGAATTCATCCGCTGACGTGAATTATAGTGCTGCTATTTTCCCTTGCTCAGCACTCGCGCTTATAAGTTTAGCAAGTCGTGCCCGGATGGGCAGCGACCAGTACCCGATGGTTACCACTTGGAGGTAAAATAAGCACAATTGATGTGTAGTAACAGTTACAACACTGGGCTTAGCCAAATTAAAGCCAATCAGTACCTACCCTATTGAATACCCACATTGAATAATTTATAAAAAAGATCTACAATTATTTAGATAATTTAAAGAATTAAGGATAATTAAGAATTAATTAATTTTTCAAGAATTTTTCCTGAGCAAACTTTTAAAGTTATTAATGGAAAATTTTCTTACACTCAGGTAACTTACATTCAGGTAACTTTTAACTGTATTTCAACATTTTTTTTTTGTAAAAATAAAAATTTTGAAGGCTGCTATAGCTGATCTCCCAGAGCTCCTCTCAAAAAAGGCCTCTTGCGGTGACCACGATATCTCTGGACTGGATCATAGGGAACGAAGAACCCATACGGATATCGTTAGAAATGTACAATCTAGGTACTAATCGAAGGAATAAGCAAAATAACATTTTTTGCAAAAATGGCGTCCTCTCAAGAAAAAAAAAAAAAAACGATTTTTGGCCAAAATTTCGGCATTAAATTGATAATGAAAAAAAATATATTTATCGGTGAGAAAAAACCTTCGATTATTTACTAAAAAATATACGTAAGAAGCTTTTGTTAAAATTTGAGACGGATCGGTCCAGCAATTTCCGAGAAATCGTGGTCACCGACTATAACAACATGGTTTTGAGAAAAATGTGTTTGAAGTTTGAAAAGCACTTTACATAGAGTTAAGAAATCGCTCTGATGACTTTACAAATATTCGTGTAACTTCTAATATAATCGTCGGATTGACTTAAAATTAAATATATAGTTATGAAAATGAAATAAAAAAGAAATCGATTTTTTGCAAATTCATACTGTATATAAACCCTTAAGCTTCATTTGCAGTTTATTTGACTCCAATATTATTCCTACAAACTGCAAGAATATTCAAGTTACAATTGCAGTGTACCTGTTGTTCAACTTTTTTTTTGGTTCACTGTATGAAAAGCCGTAATTTATCTATGTTTATAGAAAGTGGTGGAATTATTGTTTCCAAAAAATTGAAGTATTTAACTGAATAAAATGTATCACTTTTAATTTTTTTTTTAATAAATAATTGGATGATTTGACAAAATATTCATACATTATGTTGGTTTTTTTTTTCAGATTCCGGTAAAACGCCCATTTCTTCTTTGGGTGATTTGACATTTTTATTTTTTGGTCAATCTGTCATAGTCTAGAATTTTGGAAACATTTTTTTTTTCTTTTCATATTTTTAAAGATTAGACCTTCAAAAATGTATCCTCCATACGTTTCCTCAATTATTCTACAGACAGTCTCTTATACACTATGAATTCTCAGAAAGTCACTATGTGAAGGTCGTTGTAACGTATTTCTTTAAACGCGTTTTTCTCGAAACTACTTTTCCCAATACGTCTGACGTGATTTATCAAGTTCTAATGAACCGATTAACTTGAAATTTGACGTGCAACTTCTTTATATACCCGTCTATCGGAACTATAATTATGTAAAAATTATATTTTTTACTATTTTTAAAAAATTCAGAACTTAGAAACAAGGGCAAAAAATCAATTTTTTTTTCAAACAGCCGTCATTTTGTGGAAAATGTCTTTTTCTTTTTATATTTCCATAGTCCAGACGATAGCGACATTCTTACTGATTAAAAACTTTTTTTTCTTTTCTTTTTCTGATCACCAGAAGGGTTGGAATCATGTCAAGAAGGACGCATCCTTATTTTTCACCACCCCACTTTACCAGCCTGTAATTTTTTAATTTTCAAAATTTTTTTTAAATTTTTTTTTGTATTGCTAAAATATTTATAAATAAAAAAATTGCAGGTAAGAATATTCTTAGTTTTTTTTTATCGAATTTTAAAAAAAACACCTCGCCCAAAAATGTTGGGCAATGTGAGAATTTTCAGATTTGGGTGATTTGGCTTTGGACAATATGACACAGATCCGCTTTAAAAGTCGAAACACAAAATCGCCCAAAATATAAAAATGTTTAATCGCCCAATTTTTTTTTTGGGTGATTTGACATTTTTTTGATTTTTTGCATTTTGGGCGATTTGACACTGAGCCGATCTTTTTATATGAACAAATGCTGAGGACTGTTGTTGCTCCAACTATTCATAAGCAACTGATGAGCTCAAAAAATGGACAATGTACAATATAATTTGGGTTGGGATACTGTCAAGTTAACCACATAAGCCAATTCGATGAACGAAATTGTTCTCTATAGATAGTCCAAAGGCTTGTAAGCAACAAGCTGATGAATGTACGAGTATGTGCCTAGTCTAAGAGATACCGACAGTAGAAAGCGTGACGTGAGCCGAACTTCCTCGGTGTTATAACTTATCGCCGAAGGTATTCAATATTCAGGAAATTCCTTTCATTATCCTCCTATGTGCTATTAAAATATTATTCAATGGAATTACCACACTTTCCTACATCCTACATTCTACATCCTTTGTCCATTCGAACAGATCACAACTTTACCACAACGTTGTCGTCTCAAGGATCTATCTACTCCTGTTTCAACTATAACAGAATTATCTACCCACCGCCCGGCCGCCGGTATTCCATAGACAATGGCATAGGGAAACATACAGTTGATACATGTGTTAAGCTAAGCACTTTGGGGGGAGGTTAAAAACTTCCTTTTCAATCTGCCAAAGCAAGTTGAAACTTTCCCATACGAGTATATGCACGAGACTGTTTGTATAGGAATGAGTAGTTCCTCTGCAAAGAACTTAATCCACTCAAAAGTTCTGTGTATCTTTCTTAAATCCTAATGTACTTTTGTTCTACCTCCGTTTCGCTTCGTTTGTCTTCAATTTTCATATGAAAATCATGCCAAATCTCGTATAGTGGTGGGTGGATTGTCTTTCGCAGCTCCCAAGTAATCGCCAGCTGAATCCCATTTTCTATTTGAAAATTTGAAATTTCCCGCCTCTGCGAATTGCCTATGAAATGTTTCAATACGAGCATAATCGATTTCCATTTGCACGGCGCCATGTACAACTTTCCACGTGAAAATTCTAATTGAATTTTCACCCCATGAACGGGACGCGATGGACTGACTGGGTGGCCGGTGTTGCATAGCTTCTCACATGGGAATGGAGGAGGTCGGAGTATCGTGCTTTGCACGTTTCGCTTTCAACACTTTCACGTGGAACAGCAATTTACACGAGAGCTGTAGGGTAGAGCACCGCTGCGCTAGAAGGTAGCCCCTTCAATAGACAATCTTAATCCGAAGTGGAAATAATCAATTCATTGAGTTTCCGGTGTGTCTGGCTCTGGATGCGGGTACTCCTGCCCGTGTGTATTAGTTAGGATTATAGGGAATATAACCTACTTTGGTTGTTTTTTTGGCATACAATTTCCATCTCAATGGGTTTTTTTTTGGGATCAGTTGGATTGGTTTTTGAAATTTGGTGGCAAAAATAACAAATTTCCGTGATTTTTACTTCTCAAAGCTAGAAATCCTGAAATTGAATTTGGGTTACATGCTATATGTAGTCACCCAGCGACAGGTTGTATTCCCTAACTATGATGGCTTATATATTTACCATAGGCATGTTCCTCTTAAAACCTGAACGGTCCTCCTGGTAATAGTCCAATCTTTTGATCGCTAGAATTCATACAGTACAGTCCTCGCTTATACTCTCATTCGAGGGCAGTAAGCACATTTAAAGAAGCCTAACAAATATATGTTTGCATTATGGCTGCTGAGATCGATGTCAATCATTTCAACCCTAACTTCGACACCACTCAGGCATATACTAACTTATGAATACCTACGGGTCCCCCTGGTTGACAAGTCAACATCCTGGGGCCTGTAACACAACGCGACAAGTCTACAAGTCTAAATTCACTTGTCGAACTATGCTTGTTCGACAAGTACAAATTAATTCTGTAACAGAACTCAAACCGTTGCAGTTGTCAAAAGAATTAATTTCCCTTGACTTGTCGGCATTCGTCGACAAGTGTTTTACAAGAGAAAATGGCGAAAATCACGGCGGACAAAAAAAAATGCTATTAAAGTAGTGGACTGTATTTCATTGTTTAGTCTGGTAGCAAGATTATGTGCATTTCATTGAGATAAGTGATTTCAATAAACAGATGATCACTTACGTACATCGAAATTAATTCTTGGGTTAAAAATGTTTAATGTCAAATTCAGACTTAAGAAAGTACATTTTTAATTAAATATTATTTTATTTCTATATTTGTATTCTGCTTTTTCATAGATACTGCATAAAAATGCACTTGTCAGCTTTTGACAATATTCCAATCATCTGTCCTAATTGAACCACAATTCTACAAGTGTTTCTCGCCACTTGTCGTGTTCTCTGTCGAAATTCACTTGTACTACAAGTACTTGTCGTGTTCTGTTACAGGCCCCATGTATTGCTTCAATTTTGGTACTGCAGCTGGAAAGGACGTGGTAGAATGTTATTTTCTCTGATCGATCTTATAAAGTTATTTAACTCCCATTCACAATACTAGACTAATAATTTTATTATGCATTTTATTATGTGCGTGATCTGATCCGGATCAGATGCTGATCAGAATAATAAAACAAACTGGTTCAATAGTAATTTTTACTCTTAAAGTGTGGCATTACTGTAAGAACTTGACGTTTGATCCTTGACGTTTTTATTTGAAGTAAAAATACTTTGGTTTGAAAATACTAATTGTTGCTTAGATATGTTTTTTTTAATAGTTTTTAACAACGAAAGTTACAATCATCAGTCGTCTGACAGAACTACCTACCAACATACACGACCAAAATGGGCCGCCAAGCAGTGAAAGTAGGAACTACTATATTCTAGATCATGAAAATTGAACCAGATAGAAAGCTAGATTACGTGTTGTTTTTGCAAATAATATGGTAACTAGTGATCCGGCATAATAAAATACAGCTTATAGAGGTTATAGAGGCCTATAAAGTTGATCATATAAACACCCTTAAAATATTTTGGCCACAGATAATTAGCAACAGTGATCTTCTCATTTAACCAACAGTGAGCCTCTGGTTGTAGAAATAAAAAGATGAAAATTACGTTGGATTGGTCATACTCTGAGAAAGAATGATCATGATATTATTTTCGAGTGGAATCCACAAGGATCTCGACGTCCTGGACGCCCTCACTATACCTGGCTGAGGTCAATGCACTCGGAACACCAACACTTTGGTTCATAGCGTGAAATAAGAAGGATTGCCTTAGATAGAACAAGATGGAGACATTTTGTTGCCGCCCTATGATCCACTTAGGAACGCATGTTCCTTAGCTTAAGCACACATTGTAATTTTGTATGACTAGCAAGGAATATATAGAGGAGTTTCTCTGACGAAACTACTAAAAGTGACGACTTTCTCCATTCTTTTCTATGTACATATTTCTATGTATACTTACTTACTTACTTACTTACTTACTTACTTACTAAGGTGGCTCTACAGTCCGGGATGAACCAATGCCTCAACCAACAACCTCTTTCAGTTAGCCCGGTCCTTAGCTAACTGCCTCTAGTTGCGCACTTCAAGTTGGTTGAGATCTTGTTCTACTTGTGCGCGCCACCTTAGGCGAGGTTGTCCTCTGCTGCGCTGACCCTCCGGGTTAGAATCGAATATTCTCCGAACCGAAGTGTTTATGTCCATACGCTCTACATGTCCTAGACATCTTAAGCGTCCAATACGCAGTTTTTTGACCAGGTCGATGTCGGTGTACAGCTCGTACAGTTCGTGGTTGAATCTTCCCCTCCAAAATCCGTCAACGCAAACCGGACCGAATATCTTACGAAGGATTTTTCTCTCGAAGCGACCAAGGATATCTTCATCCGCTTTCGATAAAGTCCATGCTTCAGCTCCATATAGCAAGACTGGGATGATAAGGGTCTTATATCGAGTCTCCTTAGTCGATCGGGAAAGGACTTTACTACTCAATTGCCTTCTTAGCCCAAAGAAACAGCGGTTGGCAAGAGTAATCCTTCGTTTGATTTCCGACGAGATGTCATTTCTTAAGGCTATGGCAGAGCCGAAAAAGACAAAGTCTTTTACAACCTCGAAGTTGTTTCTATGTATACACAAGGATATTTTCCGATTTATTGACATCGAATATAAACATTATCTGTTTTCTTCTCAGTTTTAAAGTGGTATTCCTCAGTGATGATTACTAGGACCATAACTGTTTTCCTTATATGTCAACGGATTTCATTCGATTCTTTAATAAAGCTGCAATCATTTGTATGCAGTCCTACAGTTTTTGACCTTTGGGCTTTGTGAAAGATTGTGTGAGCGTAATTATCAGAAAAGAGACAACATATACGAGTACGAGTATGTCTGGTTGTTCATCTACTTTGGTATGTAATTCAGAGGAGAATCAACTGAAAACTGTAAGATATAACATTTAATTTTATTTCTTATTTTGTATTTTGACTGAATATAAAATATTTATAGGTCTGTTTGGTATCTTTTCTGTGGAAGTCTTAGCTCGCTCTCAAATATTAAAATAATTTGAAAAGTGGGGGAAAATCCTCTCAGCAGTGGAAAATTCGTAAGCAAAGTAAACAAACACGTTTGCGTAAAACCTCCAAATTTGTTTTTGTTTTTCACTAACAATGAAGATTATGACATTTCACAATTGTCAGAATGGCTGGTTTGACAGAATCGATGAAACTACGCGAAGAAAAAGACCGCGTAAGTTTGCGTAAGTTTGTGTACGCCCTCAGTGGCGGAGAAATTTTTTGAACTGTCATTTGGCTCTCTCTTTTACGAATATTTTGGGTTAACAAATATGAAATTCGTAAGAATCTTACAAATGTGTACGAATTCGTGGGCTACCAAACAGACCTAATATGTGTCCTTTGTACTATACATATTTCAAAGATATGCTGACTTTGCTTCGATAAAGTGATTTTTGGATACGCTTCGTAAGACTGTATTTCCCTCAAAAGTGGAAAATGATTTATGGATTTGATTAATCCATCGGCCATTGCCAGTGCAGCTGTTATGATTGGTTAATTACACTTGACCGATTAAGCAGTGTATGCTGACGATTATTTTATTACCTGAAGCTATTTAGGAGACGAAATTATGGTAGCTGCATACATACACACACACAGCTTAGTGATTAATTATGTAATTATGGAATTTTGTCACATCGCGCCCGCTAGACTAATTTATCTTCGGTGGATTTAGTGTACGTACATGAATAGGGGGTAGCCTGAGTCCATGTAGAGAATGAGAGAGAGAATTAACATTATCAAGGTCCTTGCAGTTGTTGTCACCTGTAAATAGATGACAATGCAGGAAGAATGTTCGGCTAAAGTTATTGATTAACTGTATCTGTCTGTGTTGTTCATACGTTCATCCAAAAGGGTAGACTAGTCGTTTCTGCCTGTCATGCGCCCAACTTTGAAGTTAATCCTACCAAACTTTGTTTATTTGTTCGTTTAGGAGTGCATTATATATAACTGCAATTTGCAGCATTAACACGTTCCATTTAATCACCTTTATTTCGGTTTTCCTTAAGTTGTACGAAAAAGGATGGAAGAAGGAAACTAGTTTTTTTTAAAATTTATTTTTAAGCAAACTCCAAACACCACTTTATTCGGATTGATAAATCATTTAATCAGTTTTTCCTGATCGTTCACTCATTCAACCCTTAAACCAAAAACAAACTGTAAAACAGAAAGCAAAGCCAACTTCATACCTCAACATCGACCCTTCGTTTCGTAAGCAACAACTTCAACTTCTACGGCTAACAACAATTTTGACTCATTGTTTAGCCACAGCATTTTCCAACCAACCCATCCTGGATAAAGAGTATTTTCCAATAAATTTCATTTCGTTGAACACTTTTAGTGAGCATTGCACCGCACTCCGCCGCACCATCATCGTCCTTGTTCCCTTCTTCTGTTCTTCTGTTCAAAAATCCAACTTTACATTCAATTCAACACCAAAAAATTGAGATGATTGCTGGGCGACCGTAAACGTTGTAGAAAACCGTTATATATGAGGGAAAAATGGGGGTAAAAAAAAAACAACCGATTTAAAAACGCTTTACAGCATGGATGAGTACTACATCTACAATACTTGTACCCTCGAACAATTGTAAAGTTGTTTTATGCGGAAAGGGCAAAGTTTCTCTTCGAATGAAAATCGAAAGTTTCATCCGATTCCCGGTAACGGTGTTTTTTTTTTGTTTGCCCTCCACTCCAATCTACCTCGAAGAGGAAGCAAAATTGGAAAATTGCAAAACTCAATCAACATGAATTTTCATAAATCCTGCAATGATTACCAAAACTGTTAACTGAGAGAGATGGGGCAGATGGGGCCGCACAACCAATTACCGTTATGGATTACCACATTCATTATGATTTTTTTCTCGATTTTTTTTTCTCTACCTCTTTTATTTTCGGTTCAAAAGCTTAACTCTGAACAACTGCTTGGTTTTTGAAGGAGCGGTTATTGAGTTATTACGGTATTTGAACACGAGAGAGAGAATCTTTCTGCACTATTATTGGCCTGGTTTCGCTGAACAGATATTGGTTTCAGTTTTATTTTTTACGATGAAGAGTTCGTTTAGATGGAGGTGCTCTAGAAAATGATTACGTTTCACTTTTAGGTCATCGGGAAGGTAGGGTCACTATTTGACAGAATACACGCTCAAGTGCTGTCAAAATTGGTAAGCCTAACCAACTGTCAATTCGTTTTTTTTTTTATTACATCAAGACATCAATCGGCGGAATTTCTAGCTTCTGATACAACGATCTAAAATCAAAAATTTTGGCGTGCGTGTTCATAAAACATTTATTTTTATTTTTTTTTAATTTATTTTCTAGTTGAACCAATAAAAAATCAAGAAAGTAAAGTCGAAAAATCGTAAATTGACACGCCTCAGAAAAAAAGTCAGATTTTTCAACCTTTTTTCGATGGTTTTTGGGTCAAAAAAAGGTAATTTTTGCAACTTTTTGTTGGCATTTTTGAGGTTCAACTAGAATCTAATACTATACGCAAGACGTGTGCTAAATTTCATAAGAATCGGTTGAGAACTTTTTGAGTTATCTTGCCCGCCAATTTAAAAAAGTAGTTTCGAGAAAAACGAGAAAAACAGAAACTCTATGATTCTGTATTTCCTTCTTCTTTATTACTATGTTGATTTCCATGGAATTTTCTTTTAAGTGGTCTCACAGGACGAGCTGATCCACGTTTTTCAGTTTAAGGATAAGACTGCATTTCTTTTGTTTTCACTGACTAAATCACTCCGCTCAGAACGAGTCGTCAGTACCAAAGACCACAAGGTCAGAGTTTTTAATCGATAAATAATGCGAATTTCATTCTAAAAATGTACAGGCATATTTTTGAGAAAATTCGATTTTCTCCCCCTGTAACGAGGACAAGGACTCGATTGTAGACAGCAGCCAACATTAGTAAAATAACAATTAAAAGCATCAGCGATAGCGAGTTATCAATACGTAAAACAGAAGGTTTTTTAGAACCACTAGATTAATTCAGTAAGTTAGTTAATAACTAATCGCCATTCATTTTTTAGTCATCGCGGCATATAGGAATCACTTTTTTTTAGTTCGACGCACAATTTCTTATACCTTCTTTTTAAACCCTGATTATTAGAATACTTATTGCACTTTAATCTAAGTTTGTTTTAACCTGTAACTTTGTTTAGTAAGTAACTAGATATCCATGGTTTAATAAGTCTTTTGACCAATTTTTTAGGGGGCAGAAATGAGGAACAAGAGAAGATGTATGCTTCTTCTAAATTAATTAACTAGCCCATTTACGACCGCTGTCCCCAATTGGGGACACCCACTTTTTTTGGTTTTTTGCAATTTTTAGTAAAACTATTGAAAGTTTCAAGTTTATAAATGTAAAATTATTTAGTTCTGCAGCTGTCATTTATGTGCAGTTTCTTTTACGTGTAAACATTTTTTTTTCTTAAATGCCTAAGGACCCGTTCAGACACGACCGAAACCGTGCGGTTGCAACCGCGCGGTTTGAAACGCTGAATATTATAATGTGTTCAGACAGCTGCGGTTTGCAAGCGGTTTGTGTGCGGTTGTGTACAAAACGTTCACTTCACTTCAAATATGGAAATCGAAGAAGCAATATGTGTGTGGTTGTTCTTACAAAAGAAAAGAAAAAGACAGTATTGGGTGCACCCATACTACGTGATGGTTTGTCACATGGGCTGTTTGTAACATTATATCCCAAAATAAGTGAATTTGAGACCAAATTCTTTAATTATTTGAGAATGTCGATATCTTCATTTGATATATTAGTTATCATATATATATACCTATAACTAAACGCCTCCTGTTCCATCCATTAGTATTAAAACACTATTCAAACATTATGTACAAACGAATCATAATCGATACCTCCCCGCAAGAATGTATTAAGCGACATTTTCAAAATTTTACAGGAAACATAAAAAACTTCTTGCTCAGTTATTTATTTGTGTATTTTAATGAATTAGACAGATTTTGAAAGGGATTTTCAACGCAAAAAACTTGAGATATTTGCAAAACCGAAAATTTAATCGAATAAGAAGTTTTTGTCGCTTAATACATTTGTGCAGTCAAGACAAGGTCGCTTAATACAATGGTAAATGGCACTTAAATCATTGAAATGGTCACAAAAAATACAACATTAAAAATTATTTTGTCGTTTAATTCATTTTTAAATTTCATTTCAATAACAAAGTTAAGAAAACATTCGAAAATAACCTAAACTACTGCCCAAGCAACTGAGCAAGTAAACAGTAGGCCATCCATTCAAATAAATTCAAAACAAAGAATTTATGTGTGGACAAAAATTATTTTATGCGACAAAAAATAGACCAACTTCTAGTTGGGCGAGTGCTCTAAGCGACAATTTCGGTTAAACTGAACGCCATGCAACAAAATTTTTGTCGGAACATTTTGTTGCATATGACAACTAGCTTTACTAACATGGCGCTTAATATAATTGTTTAGGCGGATAGTACAAATTTCAGGGAGCAATATTATTCTATTGGGCAAACTTGTCGGTTACTACAATTTAATTTTCTCTCTAGCTCATTTTGTATACCTGCTAGAGCAGTCAAACCCAGACCAAAACATGCCGGTCAGTACAAAATATAAGAACAAATCAAAAAGTCATTTTCAGAAAAAATGTCGCTTAATACATTCTTGCGGGAAGGTGTCGATATCATAAAAATTTGGAATTTCATTCAAACCGCACGGAAACCGCATATAAACTGAACAGTCTCATATAACAAAATAGAACTACAACCGCGCGGTTTCCGCTCGGTTTTTAGGCGGTGGATTTGCGGGAACCGCGCGGTTTGCCAAACCAACAACTGTTGTTTTTGGTACCTCTCATACAAAATTTCTTCATTTTAGGTGAACTGTGAATATTAAGACAGACAGACAGACAGGCAGATATATAGACAGATAGATATATAGATAGACAGACAGATAGACAGATTGACAGACAGATAGACAGACAGATAGACAGACAGAAAGACAGACAGACAGATAGACAGACATACAGACATACAGACCGACAGATAGATAGATAGAAAGACAGATAGATAGATAAACAGACAGACAGACAGCTGATGTTTTTTTTATGTACATACATATTTCCCCTATATGGAATCATTTCCCCTTTATCTTATTACATTTATGGTAACACGTTTTCAAAACAAATACGTCGCTAAAAAAGTATTCACTTCAAAAAAATGGAATTTGAAGTTGAAAAATATGTATAACAGCAGTGATTGTTTCCGACTATTTTCTATCATACCCGAATGACTACATGCGCAGGCAACGCCGGGCGGTCAAATTTTGAAAAGAAAGGTGTAGCGAAGCGCACCGGGCTACGGCTAGTATTTTATATTTATGGGTCTAAATGGGTTAAAATAAACAATATTTAAATGATGAATTTCGTTGAATATTTCTGTCAAATCTTTCAGCATCGCTGTAGTTTCCATAGATGTCCTTAACAGCACTTCAGTTATTTCCATTTCTCAATATCATTTACTTTGCTTCCGAAAGATAGTTTTGAAATCGCGCAAGTCTTTCTTTGTAGTTTTTTTTTTAACTATATCCCACCTAGGCACCTATATAGCTGCCTTGTCAAGTACTCGTTTCTACGTACTTCAAGACAACTGTCATCTGCCATCAATGTCCCTTGTCGCTTGATAGCATCGAAAAACGTTACTTGCAATTGCGAGCATCTTTGAAAGTAATGAGATCAAGGGCAGGAAATTAATATTCCTTCACCTACTTCATCCATTATACAAGTGTACAGCAGCACAACACAGTACAAGTTTCAAGAGCATTTAACAATGCAATACCAGTTCGCTATAGAATTCGATATCAGTCCTTTCTATCAGTCTACTCAACTCACTGAAGCAAATTGTACACTTCACTTGAAAACAAGTACTTTTCACCCCATCTATCTATCGCCTTTATCGTACCGTACCGTAGCGTAGCAGAAGCGTAACAGTGGAATCCTTGCAAAAGTCCCATTCAAACTTATCCTGGAAATGTGATGATGAAAATGATACTAACATTGCTGTGATTATTTTTAATGCTCTCAAACAATACAACAAAAAAAAAAAAAACTTGAGAGCGCAATAGCAGAATGAATGAGTGAATGAATTGGTGATGCATTTAAAGCTCAGGAAGAATACAAGAAGAAGGGAACAATAAAGCGTAACGAAATTTATTTCAATAGAAGAGCTGTTCACAAAGTCAGAGGAAATTGTTTTTCTAGTTCCTTTTGTGTGCATTTCATAACTAGGACACACAAAGCTCTGTCAAGAGTTTTATTGAAGAATTATCAAATTTAAAAACTAACACAATGACTAATATCTGCCTAAAATGCGTCATAAATAATTATATATCGCTAAACAATTACTTAAACTTCTCTTTGTTTTTTAAAGGAAACAGAACTTCATACACAGAAAATCTAAATGGCGGATTGAGAAACACTCATTTCGCTCTGTTTCTCGTTTCAGATTGTTCCTGCTAGAGAATGCCGCTACCTACACCCAGCGATGCCAGATTACAAGATTTATCTTTATTTTCACGATTTCTAGGCTCCAAATATTTACATTGATATACAGCAATTAACATTGACTACAGCGATTTTTTTCTACAGCCCGTTTTTTTGAAAACGTTTAACTTCCAAACCCTTTATACGGCTTTTAAACGTTGTGCGGTTCGTTTGTTTGTCACTCGTTTGTTTGAGCTTGTTGAAGAGAAACGTGTGTGGTGGCCGGGGAAGACAGAATCGCTGGGACTGCTCGAGTCGCAGTGATATCGGTGTTTCTTCTTTGTGTTTTTCGTCGATACATTCACTTTTGACATTTCCTTTCATCTATCATGTTCGTCGCATACGAGTAAGCTCGTCTTATGTTGTTTATTTAGATTTCAGTTTGTGATGATTTTTTTCGGTTGAGCGTACTTTTTGGAGAAAAAAATTGTTTTATGTGGCCACAGTAATGTCCTTATCTATTTTCCTAAATAATGAATTGTTAATACGCACTGCAACAAAACAAAATATGATGAATGTAGGTACCAGACGACAACCGAGGTTCTCACTCGCGAACATGAAATTAAAAGGAATGTCAAAAAAGAGTCAAATGAAGTTGCACGAAGAGTTGCAACGTTTAAAAGTACCTCTGTTTGGCGAAAAGAAAAGAAAAGAGAAACAGCGATAGTCACAGCGCAGGAATTGCAATGTTTAAGGATGAATATAGGCTACCAAAAAATATGCTGAACTTAAATGAAATCTATCTAGGGGTGGAAGTTCAGCAAGAAGTAGAAATTGCAGGTTTATGTGATAGTGAGGTGAACACATTTAAAAATAATTGCTTAAGCTAGGATTACACGATTGACGCTTTGTGTCAATATTTACGCTATTCTGAACTCCAATCGACATCAATCGTGTAAAGGCACAATTTTTTTACGTCAATCTACGCCAATTTGGTTGACCCCCATATTGCCCCCAATTTCCGTCAACCAAAATTTACTCGATTCCGTCAATCGTGTAAACGAATTAATTGAAACATTATCGTCAACCAACAGCTCAATTGCGTCAACCAGTGGTTGACGACTCGAGCGTGATGAAAGACTATGAAACAACAGTTCAAGAAACAACAGAACAGAAATTAAAAAAAATCGAATTCCAAAGCTAAGTCAAAAGTTGCAATTTCATGGCCTTTTGAAAATGATGAATATATTGCTTCGCAGACTTCTGGTAGGTACTATGATTGATATTGTACATGGTGCCATTTGAAACAGTATTGAGAGCGATTTGAAGCTGTCGCCAGTAGCTAAAAATTGACCTTCTCATATTTGTGTCTTGTTTCTGAATTAGCGGTGTTACCATATACAACAATTCATTGGGAGTAGTTTCATTCATTCGCAGAAAGTTTTAAAACATATGTCTCTGATTCTCGATATCACGGAATTCCCCTTAATCAAACTGTTGTTTGCTGCACATATTGGTCGGTTTTTCAGCCATTCAAACATCCAGGCTCTTCGTAAAACGCGAGAATTTTCTGCTGCATTCTTTTCCGATTGCTGCTTATAACTACACTGGTCTCTCGCTTTGCGTGACTTCTTTTTGCGCGGTTTCGCTTTTGCGCGAAATGCATTTGCGATTTGCCTACCAAAATTCGATTTGCACGGCTGAAATATGGTTCTTCATCTTCCAGGAATCCAACACCCTAAATACATGGAATTCATATTTCGCTTTGCGCGGACTCGATTTGCGCTATTTCGTATTTCACGAGACTTTTCATTCCCCTAACCACCGCGCAAAGCCAGGGACCTGTGTAAAATGCTGCAAGCATGTACAAAGCAGATGCTGTTTTTTTTTAACTTTGTGACGTAATTTTTTTTAACATTCTTATCGAAGAAATAAATATATAAATTTATTCAATTCATTTGGCGTCAACCAATAGTCAATTCGATTGAATTAAAAAGAGTCAATCGTGTAAACGGTCCGATTGTACGGTTGACGGTTGACCCTTCATTTTAAATTGCGTCAATCGATATTTTGGTTGACGTTAATAAAATTGACGCTTTTAAGTCAATCGTGTAAATGGGGGGAAACATCTTATTACGCTTCTATCAAAACTACATCAATCGGGCGTAAATCTATTGACGCTAGATTTACTCTTTTGCGTCAATCGTGTAATCGTAGCTTTAGAGTTTAGTTTTACTTAGAGCTAGTACGTCAAATTTTAAAAATATTGGATTTTAATAATCAAATAGTACAAAGTCCACGTAATATTATTGACAAAAAAATTCAGTCTTTCGCAGTGCTCTATAAACATTTTTCAAATTAAGTGCCTACTGCACTTGTGCATGCAGATATGGAATTTTGTCAAATTCGCAACATTAATTTTGACGAATCTGTTAAAAAATCTGATGTAATTGGTTTTGGAAAACTATTTTAAGAGTTAAAAACTTCGCATATCCAATCTTAAAAGATTTTATTTTCAATATTTTATCGCTTCCGTATTCCTCTGCAAATGTTGAAAGAAAATTTTCTGCTGTAAACTTGAATAAAACAAAAATTCGAAATCGTCTGAGTACTGAACCAGTTGAAAGTTTAATCTTTACAAAGGATTTGTTGCGCTTCAACGAAGCAAATTGCTATGATCTTGACATAAGCAATGAAATTTTAAACCATTTTAATTCGAATATGTATAATTAAAAAAAAATACAATACAGTACAGCTTCAAAATTAAAAAAAAAAAAAACAATAACATGAATTAATATGGCTCACATTTTTTTTTATCGATTAAATTTATGTAGGTTGGTACATTGTCCATATGTATGTTTAAGGTATCTATAATACATTACATACATATATGTCACTCTAAGTTTTTGAAAAAAAAATTAACAATATTTAAGCACTTGAAAATTTAGTACGGGAAAGATCTTGAAAAAAAAGATTTTTTATTTTGGAAAAATAAGTTTTTCATCATTTTCATCTGGGAACACTGACTACACCCCATTTCATAACTATATAGCCACCGTCAAAAATTCAATTAAAACCGTTGGAAAGGAGAAAAATAAAAATATTTTTTAACTAAAATTTAGAAAATGAAATAAAACAAATATTTTGAGTTGATTACTAAACAAAATTTGTTTATTTGCAAAAAATGCACATACCTAATAGGTACTAATTTTCATGTGTTTTATAACTATATGGCCAATGAAGAAATATGTGATTTAGGTTGAAGTACCCCGATTTTCGATCAAGCTAAATAATCAGTTCAGCATGCTGTCAACCATGCTTTGGAGAGTTTGCTGCGGAATTTCTCTCCAAGCTCTTTCCGCAGCCGTTTTGAGTTGATTAACTGAAGAATATTGCCTCTTATTTCCGTAAATTTTATAGACCTGAATTCTCCATAGGTTTTCTATCGGATTTTGATCATGTGAGCATTCTGGCCAGTCAAGAACTTCAATTTGAAAAGTACATCGGATCCTTCCGTAGATCCCTCAAATACCACTGGAAGCCATCTGGACCATCGAGGTTGAACTTTTTCCTTCAGAAAAGATGATAAATAATTTATAATTTTGAATTTAAAAATGAAACATAATACGAGACTCTTTTGCTTACCTTATTCTAATCGCGGTTAAGGTTTATCCCCAAGAATTCTCGTCGAGCTACTTTATGATTAGCACTAAGTTTTGGCACCAGCTTTAATTTGGAGTACTTTAAAATTCCAGACTTTAAAATTGTTCGGTGCACAGTAGTTCTTGACACATTAAGATCCAGTTCAGCTTTTAATTGATTGAGGCTCTTCGTTGAATTATTCGCCGTGTAATTCGAGTTTTGCGTGATCCGCACGTGTCTGGATCTTGTTGGAAAATTCACACAGTCATGGCGATTAATTTTTCGACCAATTTCCCGCAAAGAGAGACCTTCTAACGCCAAAATGTTACCTTTTTCCTGTTCGGACAAGTATTTTCCGCGTGGCACTATTAACTTAACTTATTTTCCATGTTGCCAGCACAAAACTTTGATCACAAATGGAAGCAGAATTAAATCAGACACAATTTTTAAATATGGCTATATATGTTAGTTATGAAACTCTAAAAATGTGTTTTTATGGGAATAGGTACCTTCGAATATTGAACTCATGTTTATTCTTTATATCTTAAAAGTATAATATTTTTGCTCTATAATTATTTTAAAATAAAAATATAAGCAAATAAGTACCGTTGTTATATTAAAAGTAAAGATTTTAAGGTGGCTATATAAAGGGTCTTTCATTAAGCGCAGTTGGTAATCATCGACGTATAGCGCTCGCCGTTGACGGTGATGGCCTGGCCAACGTCGTTCTCATAGAAATATGGACCGATGACGCCGCCAGCCCAAAATCCACACCAAACAGTGACTTTTTCGGAATGCATTGGACACTCTTGGATCTCATGTGGATTGGTATCTACCCAAATTTGAAAATTTTGTTTGCCATGTACCCATTCATCCAGAAATTGGCCTCATCGCTGAAGATGATTTTTCGATGAAAATTAGGGTCAGTTGCGAACTGCTCCAGAACCCTTTCGGCGAACACACGCCGTTGTCTATGGTCGTTTACCTTCAGCTCCTGGATCAGTTGATTTTTGTACGGCTCAAGTCACGACGCCAAATTCATAAGCTGTGGTTTGCGAAAGGCCAAGTTCTTGTGAGCGACGCGAAATCGACTGCCCCGGATTCTCCTGCATTATCTTACGGACAGCGGCGATATTTTTGGTAGATCTTGCGTTTCGTCGATGTACGGGTATTGGTTGACCGTCTACTGAACCAGTGAACTCAAATTTATCCACCAAACTGCGAATATTCCTCTCGGAAGGACGATTATGGCGACCGTAAAATGGGCGAAGCGCGCGGAACGTTACCCGAACAGAACACCCATTTTGACAAAACAATTTTATTATTTGCACGTGTTGTTGAACGCTATATCTGTCCATAGTGATTTGGCAAAACAGAATGATTAAATGACAGCCAATTTGATAGATGTAGCTTCAGCAATATGGCCGCTATCAACTGTCAAAGTTCGGAAGTCCCTATTGGATTCATTCCAAAGTCAAGTCTACTTCCGTTACCAACTCACAAGCTATATTTCAATTAGACCGTTACCCCCAATTAAAAGTTAACAGTGGAACACACATTCAAAAATTAAATACCGAAAAAAAACAAACTTTTTTAATTAAAGCAAAGATTTGTTAGCTTATACTCCTAATTAACCATATCAAGGATCACACAATGAATAAGATCTCCCCGTTTCAACAGCAGAGTTTATCCGAAAAAAAAGTGATAAAGGATAATAAGGGAAATCCCTTTTTGAGATTTTCACCCCATAAACCACTTATGTGTCGTTTGAACAGACACAAAGACACACACATACGAGAATGGGTGCGGGAATGAATATAAAAAGGAAACGGAAATATTTAACATCACATTTCATTCTTCTTTTGCAAAACAAACATCGGAAGTTGTAGGGAAGCCACCCCCCCCCCCCCCACTTTCCAACCCCCATTACATCCGTATTTAGTGGGTAAAGCTGTTAACCCGCAAATATTTGCGCATCAAATAAACTTGACACACTCAATAGGGTGTAACATGGCGGAGCAGCGGGATGCGGAGCACTGAGTCCTTAGATGAGAGTCAGGAAATTATTATTATTTACTTGTGTGTAAATATTTGGGAATTTGTTTTCTTATTGATTTCTTCTGCTTCTCGTTATATTATCCTTTCACTTTTTCACTTTGTCTTCAAGGCAGACATGCGAGCAAAAAAAAAAAGAAGAAAGAAACACAAAAAAAGGACGAGGAATTTGAAGGGTTTTCTGTTTACCCGACACGGTGGTGTCGGGGGTTGAAAAATATTTGCTTACGAAATAACACTGATTGTGTGCGTTGAAATAAAAGTTAAAAAACGGGTTTGAAGTAAGATAATAGGCATTCCTTTAAGGATTATGCCAGTTGTTTCCCGCTTCCACTTGCCAAACGAAGCTCTTAAACAAGATGTCGCTAGCTGTGACACGATTGTGACATTGGGGGTTCAAAGTGACAAACTTGAATTCGCCCACCTTTAATTTGGGCTCTTTTTAGAGACCTACTTTCCCCACTTTACAAAATCAGGGCAATTAACTGTCATCCCGTAAAATGATCAAAAAAAAAAAGGACGACAAATCTCTTCAATTCGTAATTAATTATCCCGACAACAGTGGCAATTACTTTAGAATAATTTATTACCCGTGTACAACTTTGTGTAGCGCGTTGCGATTGCAATTTGCTTCGCCTGTCCTGGGTGTCCAGTCATCTAACAGTCAACGATCGTAACTAGCGTCATGCTTCAGCATTACCGCAACGCGTTATCCTCACCCAGGGAGGTTGTATATACTCGTATCAAAATAAAAAAACATCCTGACAGACGGACAATGAATGTCCTTCGGCATTGGCCTACATGCGTACAAACATGTGTGTATGTGTGATGAATTTGTCGCAAATTGTGTATGCAACGAGGCAGTAAGTGGACCAAGAGAGACAAGAAAAAAATTAAAAATAATAAAAATCCAAACACTAGTATGGGGGGATGACCGTTAATTATATTGAAATCCATGTCTGTAAGGTGGACCTCAAAAAAGCCATGTGTGTCCTGTCCATGTCCAATGAATTGCGCGCCACCACATAAACGATACATGTTTGTATGCCTATATGTCCTGTCCATATGTATATGACGTTGACTCCGTGTGGTCGTTAGCGGCCGGAACAGGTCCTACAGGCGACACATTCTGGCACAGATTGACGTAATTTCATTAATTTCATACTAGCCGCGCCGTTGTGTCGCTGTAATTCGACGGGGGCCAAACTCGAAAATTGGTCAACCTCAATCAGACCAGGACATTCACAAGGACAACCTGAATTTCTATTAATTTAGCGAGTACTAGCCAAGAGCATGTAGCCTATACTGTGGATTAAATTGCAGTCGAATTCCATACATTGACTTTAATAATTATTTAAACGGTTTTAAATCCCGTTGGCTGACGCGACGGTTGGTCAATCGAATTTCGGATTTGAAAATTTATTTTACATACCTATAGACAAAGGGGCTTCTGCAAGGATGGGTCACAATGTTAAATAAACATAATGTGTGGGTTGTGAGATGAATGTAATTCCATTAGAGTAGCATGACAGGAGTTGCACTCAAATTTAAAGGACTTTGGTTTGTCGGCGCGGATTGAGTGCGCAATTGGAATTGTGCTCGGTAATTGGTATTTCATTGTTAATGGAATGAAGTGGTAAATAAATGGATTTACTCGTGCTTCTTTTATTTAAGTAGTCTTGTAGCTTTTACTTGTTATAAAATAAGCAACTCTCGCAAGGAGAGTGTGCAATCTAGGTACATACGTACATAACATATATACATATGTATTGTAAGCGTCAATAAAACATGGAGCTCTTTCGTTTAACGACTTTACTCCGCGAGCCGCGACGCCACAACTGATAGTGCCGCTTCTTTTCGATTTCTTTATTTAACTCAACGAACTGAACGAAAATATAATATTTCTTGGGTATCGACGTCGACGTCTCTGTCTTGACATTATTATTTCAGTGCTGCCACAGTATATAGGTAAAATTTGTTGTTTTTGTCAAAGAGACAGAGAACTGATACTGCACTGGTGTAACTATTGTACATACTTCGAAAAGGTCCCAAGGACGAAAATGATCTGTGGAGTTGGAATTTTGTCAGCTTCTTCTGAAAGCTTGCCACATGCTTACAAATTATCCAATTTCCAAATGAAATTAGTCAACCCCTCGATACAGCCAAACATTTGGTCATCGTAATACTCTACTCTGGTTCTCAGGAAAAGAAGAACTCGCCAGGAAACACAATTTTGTCCTCATACTACTTACGAAGGTAAGGTCAAAAGTTCCTGGCCTGACAATGAAAGACTGCGATTTTCAGTTAAAAAATAATTTTATATTTCTACATTAGCTATATCCGTTGAGTGCAAAACCCTTGGTCCAGCGTTTCTCCAAGATCAATATTTCTTCCAGGAAGTGAGAGTCTAGAAGGCAGTGAAAATATTCATCTACGGCCCTCTCAACATCTTCATTGGATGCGAAGCGCTTCCCAGAAATAAATTTCTTCAAGTTTGGGAACAGATGGATGTCTGAGGGTGTCAAATCAGGAGAATAGGGGGGATGGCCGAGCAAATTGTATCCCAAATCCCGCAGTTTTCACATGTACCCTTGTGTACAGGTGTATCATCCTGGTGAAAGATGGCGGCTTCTCGAGAATTTCGACATCCATCGTTTCAAGAAGGTTGGAGTAATATCCTCCTGTAATTGTTCTGCCTTTTTCAAGGTAATCAATTCAGAGGATGATCGCTTTTGCATCCCAAAACATGCTGGCCATGACCTTTCCGGCAGATGCAATCGTCTTCACTTCTTTTGGCGCTGAAACAGCGGCTTCCACCCACTGTTTCGACTGCTTTTTTGTTTTTGTCGTATAGTGATGGACCCATATCCGAAATAGGATCCCTATTGAATCGGCCCAAAGATTCCTGCGAAAATCGTTTGCTCATTTGCTTTTGATCAGCATTCAGCAAATGCGGCACCCATCTTGCGCAAGATGATTCCCACCCTTTCTTCTGATATCCACACGTTAACGTGTTAACGTTTAATCATATAACCCGAACTCATACATACATCATTTTTTAATGATCATTTCCCCAAGAATTTTATAACCAAACCATTGCGTCAATGCGAAACTAGTACAATTTTTGTAGTCGCGCAACCGCTGTTAGAAATCAGTCACCGTTTCTAGTCGATTTTAGTCGCGTACATATGTTTTGCGTACAGGGCGTTCACATGATCCAATATATCTGACAGACATGGGGCCGAATTGCCGCATCCGTTATCGAGTTACTCGTTATCGAAATGTGACCATTTGGCATTACCGCTAACGTTACCGAGTATCATTTTACGTATCATTTACTCGATCATTCAGACGAAACGATGGCGTTAGCGTTCACATTGTCCAGCATGAATCGTAGAAAGAAAATGGGGCGAATTTCGGTACAGGAGTATATGAAAAAGCGATCAAAGTTTTCATCTGTTAATTTGCTGATAGAATTAGAATTTAAAATTCCAGGGGATTATCAGGATATTTTCGTAGCGTACAAATGGACACCTTAGCATGCCAACGACAACGCTGCTATAACCTATTAAAGAACGGTATGTTTGCTCACATTCTACTCAGTTTAAGGCAGAGTCCTGTAAAATATTCCATTAGCTTCGGTTTGACAGTCCCTTTAGAAATCATCCTAAACGCTTCGTTATCGTAGGCTCAGGATAGGTGGAAGCATCCTTCCGATTTCAAAATAATCTTATTCTAGGTTATGTTATAGATTCTTCCCGTTATAAAAAAAGACTCAATTACAACCTAACGGGCCACTGGCTTGCGACCTCAAATTGAACTCACAAATCGCTTTGCTAATTTCTCAACTAATTCGCTAAACAAATTCAACGAGCTATTTCCACTTCGATGGCACACACTAAATCCATTGTCGCCCCTGGATCAACAAATTACCGCTGCATCTCTTCATGAATATCAAAATTGAGTCTCAACTCCAGCAAATTACCATTTCGAGCAGAGAGTGTCCTTTTGGAGGACTATACTTCCTTAAACAAAAATAGAGAAAAAAAAACACCAAACAAAACAACAGCAAAAAACTTTTCCCATTTGACGACGATATTTTTGTTGTAAATTTACTTGGGCATCCTCCAGAAATTGTCTTTCATTTTTCATCTGTCTCTTTCTAGCACCAAACTTTCTCAGCCCGTTTGGTCGAATTGGAAGCCATTTTAATCCGGTTTAAGCCATTATTGTCAAAACACTGGGCACGACTTTAGCAGATTGTTTTCGGAGGTTTTCTCTCCTTTTGATTCACTAATTAGAAGCGTGAGGGGCTTTGATTTCGTTACCTAACCTAACCGACCTCACCGCCACACAAAGTCAACTTCCTGTCAGCATCCATTTACTGGACGACATTTTCGTTGAAAAGTAACGTTAAACCCAATGGTATTATATCGAATTAACAAAAAAACAAATGAAACGGGTCAGGAACAACAATAAGATGGCCAAAGAACAACAGTGTTGTACGTTGTACCCACACACACACACACAATGAGAAGAAAGGCAAAAGGAGTCCTCTGTCGGCAAAGTGTTGAAAGGACAAACGCGTTCTTTGGATTCTTATAAATGACTCATAAAATTTCGTAGGGAAAACTTTTAATGATAAAAGTTTTTTTTTCTTGCTCGTTTTTGTATGCGCGCCAGCATTTTTAAAGATTTGCGTTGGACATTCATGGGGGTCTGTTGCGCTATCCCTTTACAGATGCATATACACGAGAGCATAAGTTTTGTTGTCACCATGGTGGGTAGGTAGGTACAGCGAAACTGTTTGTTGGTGTTTCGATGTCCTGTTGTCGAAACTATACAAGTCCATTGAAAGTTGTCCTTTAGAGCAAAAGCGCGGGTTCCCTTTCAACAAAACAGAACAATGGCTGGAGTGGATTTACAATTTGTATTCGCATTTCGTTACCCTTTCATGATGGTCTTGGTCTTTAGGTATTTCCCTCTGTGTCATTTCAGTCGCAGCTCGCAGATAATACAAAAGGAAAAGGAAGAAAAAAAAAGTAATAAAATTATTGTAATGAGAGATTTGTATCTTTTCCTTTATGACATTACAGCGCCATCTAGGCGGGGTGTGATTGAACTATAAAGTAGGTTAAGGTTGCGCTGGATGGCAAGCGCGAAGTTGGGGTTATTGTGAGCAATGGAACTCATTACTCGAATTGGAGTTTGGACTTTGGAAGTAAGGTTGGAAACTGTTTCTTGTACTTTTTTCCCAAGGTGCGTGTGTGCCGTGTGGTCGCTAGCATTGTCTGGCGCGAAGTGTCGTCTGTAGGAAGCATTTTCAGAGTTGAACTTGTTTTCGGTAATCAACTTGTGGAGACTGTAGCGTAGATAGTTTGGTCTTCAAGGCGCGTTCACGTTTTGCCAGAATTCCTTAAGTAGAAAGCCTGTACCTCAAAACGTAGACATCGATCTTGTTTCCGGTAGGGAATACTTAATATCGGTGAAAACTTTCTCTAGCTTATTCTTACTTAATAGTAAGATATTAAGGGGAGTATTTGGATTTTGAAATACAACGAACCCTATGTGATATAATACAAAAAGGGATTAGAGTGACAAAAGAATGGTGCAATAAAGCGGGACATTCACAAGAAAGAGGAAGCTTCAGCCATGATACGTAAAAACATAGCCGGTAAGTCATGGAGCTGTCGATCCACTGCATCTTGTAGTGAACTGCTAATGGGAGGATTCTAAGAATCACTAAAAAAGGAATAGGAAAAGGAACAGCCAAGCAGCTATGAAGGCACTAAGGGCTCAGATCATTAAATCTAGAATTCTCTGGGAATGTCTAGATAAACTAAATAGGCTGGGTGAACGAAACAACGTCACCATCTATTGGGTGCTAGGACAATTGGGGATAGAAGGAAATGAAGAGGCGGACTAACTTTGCCAGGAAAGGAGCCGCCACATCCTTCATCGGTCCTGAGCCCTTCTTTGGCATAGGGGAACACACCATAAAGGATAAGCTCCGATCACTGAAGAAGGCAAACAGGACTAAGTTTTGGGTAAAAACTCATGGTCAAAGACAGGTGCAGAAGCTTTTGGGTACTTACAACCTGAAGAGATTCAAAGCATGCATCCTTACGGAGCATTGTAAACTCAAGGCATATCTCAGGAAGCTAGGTCTATCAGATGGAGCCTTATGCAGATTTTGCAATGATTCCAGTGAAACTCCACAACACATACTAGTGGAATTTGGGGCATTCACTTGGAGAAGATTCAAGTGCTTGGGGAAATACGATTTCCTAGGGAAATTGGTCTAGAAGATGTGCTGTGACCTGTGGAATTCTCACCTGGGCTAGGTGTGAGCAAAGCTCTCTCTAACCCAGGGGTGGCCAAACTTCCACGATATGTGTTCGACTTTTCGCTGAAACTGGTTACGCGTGCTACGTAGTCATTATTTTTACCTGGACGAAAAATCATATAAATATTTACACACTATAAGAAGGTCACCAGCCAGCATGGATACGCCAAACTAATTGGGAAAGATTGTATGCAGCTACTTCACCAATAGAAGGTTGAGATATGCAACCGAAGAAGGAGTAAAGTACTATAAAGTCTCCGCCGGAGTCCCAAAAGGATCAGTACTGGGCTCCCTTCTTTGGACTATCATGTGCGATGGAGTTCCCCAATTAACACTACAACCAGGAGTAAAAGTAATCGGATTCGCTGCCGATATCGCCGTTGTTACTGTTGCAAAGAACATTTGCGAGTTATAGTCAGCTATGAATGCAGCAATAAACCTCATCAAAGAGTGGCTAATATCCGTCGGCTTAAAATCAGCGGATCATGAGGGTAAGAAGTTTAACTATCAGATCGAAAGTCTCTGTAATATACCTTGGAGTAATACTCGATAATAGACTTAGCTTTAAGCCTCATTTCGACTATTCGGGCAAAAAGGCATCAAAGCTTCAGTCAACTTGTTGAGGGCACAACAGATCTAAGTGTCTCGGTGCAACTCACCTTTTAATTTTCTTTCTACAATCCAGCTGTTTTACAGTAATTTCCCATCACATAAATACGTAATTAATTTACCTTCACATCCTTTTTAACTTGATTTGTTCTTTAAATTTAATTTTCTCTCGTTCCTCACCTGGAAGCTAATTCAATTTGAGAATCGATAGATTTTGCTGGACCAATAGAACTACATTTGAATATCAGTCCCAACGATGACTTTGGGAAGTGCTTCTTAACTACTGTTAGAGTATTTGTAACGCATTTTGGCTCTCAATTACCATAAAGTTCGAATTTTCAAAACCATCACACAAGTACTAGAACGAGTACAAGTTTTCAAAGTCCAATAGAAGTCCGTTTTTTGAAGATCATCGTCTCCTCATTGCACTGGCAATTTGCAATTGCAATCACCAATTATAAGTCCTGTCTCAAGGATATTCAGATGAAAATCTCCGTCTCTCGCTTTGTGTGTAGGTATTTGTTTTTCTTATAATAACTTCATGGATCGCAAAATGAGGAAAGTTTTCCGAATATCAAAACCCCAAATATCCTATTCAAAATATTTTATTGTTTGTCCTTCTGCATCGTCGTTGCCCAAACGCGACACACATATACACGAGGCCATTAAGTTTACACAACAACATCAGCACCGGCAGCAGAAGTTTTCACTGCATTTTCGGAAATAACTTCTGCCTTAGCCGAGGTTTATTCATAGAAAGAGAGAGAGATAGAGAGTGAAACTTTTCTATAACACTTCTGCAGGATATGAGTGTAACTAGGGCAAAAAAGGAGAAACACCTCCATACATCCCTGCTCTATCAAAACAAAACCCGTTCTTCGAAGAAGTCACCGAAATGAAATTAAGTTGCCACCACACACAGTACTGACAGAACTTCCTCCTGTATGTCCTGTCCAGTTCTCTGGGATTCCCAGTGATTTCCTTAAGGGACCAAGATTCCGGTGCAGCAGTAGCACACAGTGTTGTTCTGTGTGAAATGATGAATGTGGTTTTGTGCTTTCACACACATACTCCCCTGGATTGTTGTTATCGTATTTTATGGCCATAAGGGTACCCAGCAGGATTGAAGGCGTTAAGTCGACCATGATTATTTGAGAGGCAGTCAGTGAATTGAGGTTATGATTGGCATATGTTGCCAATTGATTTATGAGATTCATTCGCTTGGAAATTGACCGAAACATTACCATGACGATGACGATGGTGATGATGAAATGGGGTGAGTTTTAAGGAGATCTAGGACTCAGAGGCTAATTTAAGATGGAATTTCGGGGCGTGTTTTGGAACTGGTTGTGTTTGTTTTCAGAGGACTTGTTAGAAGCGTCGTTGGGGGGCCATTTAAGGTAAACTTTGTGTATCGCTCGGAGTTAGGAACCATGCACCACCAAGTCTAGAGTAATTTACATTGGAATGCCTTCAAATCAGAGCAAACTATGCAGCATTTAAAAAAATCGAAATTCTAACGTAATCTTATTCCAGAACTTTCATCGCGTTATGATTTTCTTGAGCCTAGTGAACCTAGTTTTTGGTATCTCTCCTTCTACATTATTTTTTACGAGTGTAAGAGGCTTTCGCAATTTATTTTGGAAGCCTCCAAGCCGCACCTTTCTCTGTTTTTTTTTTAACCTATAAGCAGCTTTGGAACTTGACACCGCTCTTGACCGGTCACACAGTATAAACAAAACGAGGTGCGAGTTCTTAAAGCAGAAGACATACCAGCTTCCGCACAGAAGTCAGCTCCTCAGATAGCTGTGTATAAGGTTATCACAAAGGACTAACAGACCATAGAGTGGAACTTCAGTTACCAGAAAACAGCAGTACTTACCGTCTTCTTCTTTTGAAAACGTTAATCTTAAGACTCCACTGTTTTATTATACTATTGAAGATTGTTGTATGACTGTTTTTTAGAGCGAAGGTCCATTTAATTGAAGACGCTCTTATTTTGTGACCATGAACGTCCCCTTCTCCAAGTGAGTAGATGCCAACCACACGAATTACATACATCAGACAGAACGGAATTGCTGATGCAGAAATAACTGGACGCAATGACCTCCCAAATGCCTACCAAATCAAACCAAAAGCAAAACCGCTTGCTTGGTGATTTGTACGGCAGTAGGCGGTCATTCACATTTCCGTTCAATGCTGAACATAATATTGTTGACTCCACAATAATGGAGGTGGGTCAACGTAATGTAAAGATAGGTCATAAGTTAGAAGTAAGTAAGTAGATACTAAGAAGGCTCTTGTTCCGACGCTTGGTTAATAAAGTTCGATTGATGTATTGGTGTCGTTGTTATTTATTAAAATTAATATCAAAAAAAATATAATTCACGTGAATCAGAAAGACGTCCATTTTGATACTAAACATCATGATCGAATGTCCTCAGCTAAATGTTTACCTGATTGGAGCTTTTGATTGATAGTGATGTAACACTACGAACAGCCACCAGGTTAGATGTTTTAGAAACACATCGGATTGAGCGCTTATCCGCAATAGAGGTCCCTCAAGCTTTATTCGGAAGTACATAGTCATATCAGTAAGGGGATCAAACAACATTATAATTGAGTATTCCAATGAAGTAAAATATTTAGGTATGGTTCATGATAAAAAACTAAACTGGAACTCACACGTCAAAAACAAGAGCCATGTGGGCCTGTCATCGATTGACCTTGTGAATAATCCCAAAGGCCACACATTGAATATATACAATGATGCAACGACCTATCATCACATACTCATCAGTAGTATGGTGGAGCAAAACTAAAGAGAAATCCACCATCTCAAAGCTTCAGAAGCTACAAAGACTGGCAATGCCTCGGCACTATAGGCGCTATGCGCACTTGCCCCACAGCTCATTGGCCTAACGCCACTCCACTTTTTCATAAAAAGGATGGCAATTAGCAGCACTGTCAGATTACTGGAAACAGGAGAGATTAACTACATAGATCACACAGATCAAGTGGATCTTCTCTCTGAAATCCCAGAGCTTGACATGATCTGCGCGGTAAATGACCGCTTACCTAAAACTTTAGGCTTCGGCAGGAGGTTCAATACAGTGATCCCAAGCCGTGAAGTATGGAAATATAAAAATCCTACCTCAAACCTAAAAGGTAATAAGTCGTATACGGATGGATCAAAGATGGATACCGGGGTGTATGCTGGTATATGTTCTTTGGACCAAACACTAGAATATCAATATCAATGGGACAAAATCCCAGTACATTCCAAGCTGAAATGAAGTGTGCGCCAACGTCATTCTAGAGCCGGGAATAAAAGGTTTCCTCATCCATATATTCAGCGATATTCAAGCAGCCATAAATGCACTAGGCTCAAACCTGATTGACTCCAAATCAGTCCCGAATTGCTTCAATACTCTCCAAGACATCTCCCATAGAAACAACAAACAAAGTCAAACTTTGGTGGGTGCCCGGACATGAGGGTATTGATGGAAACGAAAAAGCTGATGAACTAGCTAGGAAAGGTTCGGCTGAACCATTTATCGGCCCTGAGCCGTTTTGTAACATTCCAAATTCAGCTTTTAACTTTAACATCAAAAGTTGGGAAAACAACATGTGTATCTCCTATTGGGAAAATACCCAGGGTCTTCGACAGGCTAAAAGAGCCATAAAACCCTTCCAAAGTAAATCCATAAAAAACCTACTCCTCAGTAAAAATGATATCAAGAGATTAGTGGGATTTCTAAGGGCATTGCATCTTCGATATCACCTAAACAAAATTGGTCTCATTCAGAAAACTGAATGTCGTCTCTGCAGGGAAGACGATGAAACTGCGGAACTACAACATTTCCACAGAGAAATCTCAACTCCCATGGAGCTTCGTAAAGTCTCCACCAGTGAGATCCTCAACTTCATCAAAAGAATTGAGCCTCTTCTGGTTCCCTAAACTGACTTTGTGGTACAATAGGCCTTTTAAGTCGTGGTGCACTCCGCAACTGGTGGGTCAGAGCCCCTTTAAAAAAAGGGGATCAAACCTGTGGTATTGGATGCGATTTTCGCTATTTTTAATAAGAGCTAATTTAACACCAGCTTCATATGTTGTATTTAAAAGAATCGATAACTTATGGCGTCATTTTTCTGTTATTGGTTAAATGGTTGCGCGAAGCAGGCCCTGGTTCACCCCGAACTTTAGCGCCACCTATATAAAGAAGTAAGTTGTCAATTTTAGCAAGCACAGACAAATTGTGACTTGAAGCTTTGGAGTCATCTTAAGTTCGATTCAAGTATACTGGGTGTGGACAAATTTCTGGAATGAGTTTTGTATATACCATATTCAAAGTAATAATTGCCCAACTGTCTCCCCTACGCAGGAGACATTAAAGACACATCGTTGGATCTAGGGTACATTAAACATCGATAGTTTATTTCGATACCATCGATTTCTTACTTTAAGCTGATAGTATCGATAGTTTAAACAAATTTAATGAAACAACGAACTACTTCAAAATCTTTATTTAAAAACAAGAACATTACCTATTGGTTTTTTCAAATAACTAAAATAGAATAAGTAGCTCTTCCTTTTGAGTCCGATATAAAGTAAACAGTACCTAAACAACACAAAACGTACAGAGAAGTAAAAAAATCAATTGGATTGCACGTGCACAAAACAAACAAAGAATATTTTCCGGATATTCCCCGCTTATGAGCATGCAAAAGAGAATGTGCTCGACAGTTTTCAGTTTCGGCACGTTTCTACTTCAAAAACTATCGATATTAAAAAAAAAAAACACATCGATAATATCGATAGTACTATCGATGTTTAACGTACCCTAGTTGGATTCCTGATTACCAATATAGTAAATATGTCTCCTAAACCTTGTTTATTTATATCTTAGTTACAGAAGTGTCATCCTGTGCTGAAGCGCTTGCTATCCGTTTACTGTAATGACTCTATCAAGCTGCATAGAAATTGAAACAGTGCTGACATTTTAATTAACATCTTTCGTACTGTAATATCCTTTCATTCTCTCTCTCTCTCACTGCAAAGAGTAACTAATGAAGAAAAAAAAACATTGAAAATTAATAACAAGGACATCCGCCAACTAAAGCTACAAATATGCAAACATTTGCGCAATTTGTTGCAAACAAAAAAATTAAGCAAGTATCCTGTATCCATTCTAATATTTAACACCACCCGAAAACCCCTACCACCACCACCAGCACCCGAAAACATACAGAGCTAAAGATCAAAAGCCATTTGGGGAACAATGGGAACGATTTTATTTGACTTTGTCACCTCATCATCATCCTCTCTGCATCATCACAATTGTCGGTGTTGATGGCTGAACATCATCATTATCATCATGCCAACCCGTCGTCGTCGACGACGTTAGCGTTGGCGTTGGCATACTCGTACTCGTGCTCCGTCATTATGGAAATATTTACCCGGAGGAGATTTTATGAAACTTCCATTGCATTTCCATTCCTCCGCATTGGATTTTCGTCGAAGTCTTTATCGTTCAGTCGAAGCGCCGCCGCCGCCCGTCGTCGTCTCCTTTGGATTTTCTCATCAGCAAAGGCCTCCCCTATCATCATCATCATCATCATCATGATCCTTTGTCGAGGATGTTGCTTCTGCCAACGATGATGACGAGACGCGCCGGGATGCAGAGGTGTGGATTAATAAATTCAATTTCCTCGAAAATTTTGCTCCCCCCTCTCCACCAGCAGCACACGAACATATAAACTGCACCAGAAGCCGCATCAACGGTATCAGCAGCTTATGAATATCCTGCCAATGGTACGAGTGTATGCTGCGCCAATGAAATGGCACATATGTTGCCGAAAGGATATTAAGTGTTCTGTTTGCATGTGTGTGCATTTCAAGAGCAAATAAATGAATGAACTCATGCAACAGGTGACGACAACTGTAGCAGTTGGAAAGGAGTTAAGGGAGTTTAACATTATCCAAGTATGCTGTTGACGCCAGGATGAGTGTGTACCATAAGTGCGCTTAAATGCCAAAGTGAGCGAGTGAGCGCTGTTAGAAATGAATGAGTGTGTCAGCGAGACATCAACGGGCGACGATTCTAATACGAGTAGATTTTTGTTTTATTGATGGAGGGTCGGAGGGGAGTTAACTTCGCAGACGACAAGGATGTTTTGTTGACTCTCATTATCATTTTTAACAAGCTGAAGAGGGTTTAAGGAACACACTAAGTGTGCTTTTACAGTTTTTAAGTAATTTTCACCGCATCCTTTTGTGTAGTCAGACCGAATAGCCAGTGGCAAAATACTGAGTTCTATTGGGTTTCTTATATCTAAACTGGACTAGGATAAGTGTCCCGAAGCTGCAGCGTAGCTACTTCAAATAAGGACCTAAGTACCAAGGCAACATATTCACGCAACCCTAGAATCGTTTCGTGGTTTCAAACTGATATCGATACCTTTCTCATGGCTATCGCAACGACTCAAAGGGATTCAGGTACTGGTGTAATTAAAGGACTAAACGAACAGTGAGACTTGAAACTTTTTGTTTATATTGTGCGCGGTATCTGCAGGTAAAATGTCGATGGTTTGATAAGCAACCGTAATGTTGTGTGATCTTGAATAAGTCTGTCTTAGGCATCGAGTGACTTCTCAAGATGAATATCCCATTCTGATTCTATGGTGACCACTGGTGTACCAAGATGTGTTTCCCAACTTGACTACGTATATTAAGCTTAAAAGGACTTCCAGACGACTTTAGTTTTTTTTTCAATAAGTGGATGTCTTGAAGATCTTGTATAGGCTAGTGTTAAGAATTAAATCAAACTCACAACTCACAAGTCACTGTTATCAACTTATCTATTATCTATTTATTCTCTTTAGCTCTTTTAACTTACAATAACAAACCGCAACTGAACTGATTGACAGCCTATGTTCCTGTGCTATTTTCATCTAGCATCGCCATCTAGTAGGCAATTCCAACGGCAGCGGTAGAAAACGATACTCTTCATGTTACACTAGATAGAGAATAAGCTGATTGATGAATCCAATCCCCCTCCTCGATAACCTAAACAGGAGTCGCGAATGCAGACTTTCAGTAATTTTAGGTTAGGTTAGGCTGGGTGGCCGTCGTGGCCGTGGTGGTTAGTGCGTTGGACTACCACGCAATGCTGCCCGGGTTCAACTCCTGGCCGGGTCTAACACCTAAAAGAGTTTTTTCACGGTACCACCTCTTTCGAATGCCTGACAACGACAAGCATCAAAGAGTATCATTTGTCACGATTGAGCTTCTCAACTCGCCGTTCGGAGTCGGCAAAAAACTGTAGGTCCCTTCCACTCGTGCAAAAATATAACACGCACACACAAATGGTTGTGAGAAGCAGGCCCAGGTTCACCTCGAGCTGTAGCGCCAACTAAGTAAGTAGGCTGGGTGGCTATCTACCATACTCAGTAGGATGCCACGTGATCCAATTCTTATCAGTACTCTTGAAACCACATATATTTAAAAATTTTGTAGGATGCATTCGAAAAGGAAATACGACAATAATTCTCTGAATCCAATGTAGAGCCCTTTTTGTGGATTGGAAAAAATAGGGCCTCCTTAAATAAATGGAGATTAAATGGAGTTCATTGAGGTACTCCGGTGATGGATCATAAGCCAGTAATTCTGATAAGACGAGGATTTTATTTTTCTTCTCCTTGACCGAAATTATGTTCAGTAGGTACCCATTTTCTGTGACTCTCGCATACAGAAATTTTTCGCATTTATCTGTTTTTGTAACTCTCGATGTCGAATAACTTTTCGCGTGAAACATTTTGGAAAAAAATTACTGGAAAGATCCGAGAAAACTTGTTTCTGTAACTTTCACATGCGAAAAGTATACTCCAGCCAACAGACCAGACATAGATCTTTTTGACAAGGCAAAGATAAATTGGATGTAGCGGTGACATTAAACCAAAATGTAGGTACAGGCAACATTTGCCACAAAAGTCTCCAAATACTCCACACTGGCAATGTATGGCGCAGAGCAAGTGGAAATAACAAAAGACCAAAGGGCGTAGAACTTGAACTACGCTCCAACAGAGCCTAATCCCTTGGATACATTTTGTTCTCGGGATAGGTGTTTTTCAGCCTCTGAGCTGAGAATGAACACACAAATCTATAATAATAATTATTATAACTGGCAGAGTTTAAGGAATAAAACTCGATTTCAAGTGTTTTGTTTTGTTATGTCAAATAGATTTTTCCATCGGAATACGAAACTATATTTTCAGGTTTTCGACCTCAGTTACAGAAACACTTCTTTTTCAGAGGTGAGAAACAACGGAATTTTTTGTTTCATGAGTTCTCGATGCGAATAATTTTCCCATAAGTTACAAAACATGGGTACAGAGTCGAATCATTTCTTTTCGTTTGGATTTGTATTGCTATTTTTTTTTCCCTCTATCTCTTGGATTCTTAGTTTTGGGGAAAAGTCTACCAAAGCCGCAAATGCAGCATCTTCCCATAGTCTACTACCTCGGACACTTTTTTTTTTGGTTTCATGATTATGCAGTGAGTTGTGTTGCCTTAAACTCAAATGGTTTCAAAGTTGGTTGGGACCTCTTAAGCTGTGCACTGGAAAAGAACATGTTGCTGGAGTTTGCTTGCGAGTAGATCATTCTATTTGAGTGAGTCCTGACGATTTTGAGTCGAAATTTGTGCTCTTATTAACGAAATATTTCCCGCGACTAGGAAAGTATGGTAATGAAAAATCCTTCCGTTATTTACTGATAATTCCCTGGAAATTCTCCCAACTAATTGACAGTTTTCACATTACAACTTTAATCCTTCAGACTCTCTCCCATCCTTCAAACTTCCATCCAAAGTATATGAACAGGATAATTTAAGTTCTTTGAATTTGGGAATATGGGAATCTTTTCCATAATGCCATCACCATTAAAATACAGAAATATCTCACAAAGTCATTTTACCAAAGAAGATAATCGTTTCGCAAAACTTTAATCCTTAATCCTCTCTGTTCCATCAGCATCATCATTATCGTTGCCATCATCATCATCGCCCCATAATCGTCACTAAATAGGAAAATCTTTCAACAAAATTAAGAGAATTTCGTTTGCAAACAAAGAATTTAATTCTCTTCGAGAAACTGTAATCCCATCACGCAAACCCCGACAAAGGACCAAACAAGGATAAAAGCGGATAAGAAAGAAAAAAACTCGACATCATTATACTCGTACGCATTGTTATACCAGCAGCGGCTTTCTGGCGAAAACACTGAATTGATATCATTAACCAAACTTTCAGCACAAGCTGAAAGGGATATGCGAAAGGACACACGCAAAAAGAAATTAATGATTCTTAAGTGGAGCATAAGTTTTTATTCCATTGGGCTCCTCGCCGGATTATGGAATAAACTTTGCTTCAGGTATGAGGAAATCCTTGTTTTCCCCCATCATCGTATAGTGAAGGATCAAAGTCCACTTGTAAGAAAAGTTGCATGAAGCTTATGAGAAATATTTCTAAAAATTGACTGCAAGGATTCTTAAGCCATTGCTGGCGCATGCACTCATACATATGTATATATACACATGTAGGTATTTAGTTTTGAAATGGATACATGTGCTTTCAATCACGAAACGTTCCCATTGAGACTCGTTTTCTGAATTCCTTGGATGTCCTGTTCTTGTTCTCACTCTTCTAATTCAAACCGGCAATCTGCAATGTTTTTTGGAAAATTTCCTTGGGGGATATGCACATACCCACCCACCTCTAATCCAGCACGTCATTCTATACATGGATAATCCGTGAGTAAAAAAAAGGAGTATCATGCGTCCCTTGAGAGTCAACGAATATCCTTGTTTCATTGTTCCTTTTTCTTTTTTTTTTGTTCTTTCTGCTGTGGGAGTATCTGTGGTACTAATGTTCATTTCGTATGAAATTGCACATTTTCTGCGGAGCATAGGTTCGCATTATGTGCGGAAGGCGAAAGTACAATCACTTTCCAAATAAATCCTGCTTCGACATTCGAATAACGAGGAAAGGAGAGAGAGAGAGAGAGAGAGAGCGAGAGCGTTTGTCGTCCTGGGTGGGTAACGCAGATGAACAGGCAAAGATACATTAAAAAGGATGTTATCTAGGAACGAGAAGAACATGGATTTGAAATTCAATTTCCAGTAATAAATGACAATTCGCAATAAATTTTCAGAAAAAAAAAAAACGTCCTGGGTATCCTGAGATGGGGGCAATACATTCCCATACAAAGACATCGTCGTCGCTGCCTAATGACTGTTTCAATTGAATTTTTTCTCTTTTTGTCTGCGATTTGCGGAGCTCGAGTCATGATTCAATGATTCAGTGAATGAGTGACTGACTGTGTGTTGTTAAAATGTGGCTCCTTGAGGGGCTGGATATTTGAAATTGGGACTAAGTTCCAATTACACAGGCAGATCTTGTTATTTTCTCGGTGATTGTTCATTTTGTGTTTTTTTTCGAATTTATCTTATTTTGTTGCTCTTTTCCCCCGATTTCGGGAGGTGGATAATTTAAGAATAATGACGATGTGTAGGGAGCCTTTTTTTTGTATCTTTTGTTTTGGAGAGTAAGAGGAATGTGTTGTTAAATGTTGAAAAGAGGAAGTACTGTATATGTGATTCAAATTAAAATTTTCAAAGACTGACTTATGGGACACATATTTTCTACAAGACTAACAGGTCTAAAAAAAATATAAAATAAAATCGGTGAGTATATAGATCCCTGAGGGACTCCATCGATTACGAATATACACGTGGTGTGAGCCAATTTAAGGCTGAAACTGACTGCAATTCTGTCACTAGATTTCATTCCATTCATTCTACATTGACTTACTCAGTGCCGGTTTTAGCACAACCAGCGCCCCCTATCTGTTATCCAAAGCCACGTGAAAAAGGGAAAGCATAAGACAAGGGCAACAATGAAATAATAACCATTTATATATTTAAAAAAAATAAAAGATATTAAATTTTCTGACCTATAACACTATATGTTTTTGTTTAATTCCAATTTAATTTTCGATTGACAATTTTGCCAATTTTGTCCATCTAGATTGAGATAATTTCGATCGCAGATCGGCTTATGAGTTCATCACACAACATACAACCATTTATAACTGACATCGATGAACAGAAGCTGGAAACAATGTGAATAACATCTGAAGTACCCCAAACAAAGGGCAGACTCGAAATATTTTCAGTTAACTTTAATTGGAGATCATCAAAGAGTTTGAGAAGGTCTGGTTTTTTGCATTTTGTTTTTTTATGTTATATAAAAAAAGTTGTAAAAAAAGTTCAACTGTTCACATCATTCACCGAGTGAAATAAAGGTAATGTCTAATAGACAGTTGGAAATTTTTTCTTCAAATGTATTTTCTGGAGAAGCTATAGGCTCGTCGCGGCCATTTTTACCAGCTTGGCCTGCAGTAAGAAACGGCTGAAAATCTTCTATTGAGTTTGAGCGGTTGAACGAGGTAGGAAACTAATACATACACAACTTTCAAAATATTTTGGTCTGAAAAAATACTACCACAGTGAATTTTTTCTGCCGGCAGAAGTATGTGCGCTTGAGTTATGGTATGAAACCGGTTTTCGCCCGGGGAGTTGATCTCGTGTGCGCTTGTCCATGAAATTAACATGTGTAAAGGGGCATGTGGGAAGGGAAATAGGGACTATATCGTGACTGTGTGATTTTCATAGTACTGCGGCAGGTGTTGAAACTTTATGTTATTACCGCGTATTCGTATGTGCATACATTTATCTATCCATCTATCTACCTATCGATATATAGTATAGGCAACGCGCGAGAGTCTTACGCACTTTTTTTTAATCCTCGCGGATTTTTTCCAGACCCAACATTAATTCTAAATTTACCATATTAATCAAATATTATAAATGGCCACCAATTATAACGTGGTACAATAAATATCCTCTTTGTGATTTTTGTGTTATTTCCTCACTTTCAGCATTTCACCATCGGTCTTCATAAAGGTTTCCAAATTCCTTTTATTAGAAGATTGAGTGGCGCCCAATTTTTTCTGCTTAAAGAAAACTCCACAGTGCCAACTCACCCCCAGCTGAGCGGCCGAGAGCAACAGCTTCCAGCAAGCTGTGGTCCTTCTAGCCATATACTCTCCCCTTACTTACTTAGTTGGCGCTACAGCTCGAGGTGAACCTGGGCCTGCTTCTCGCAACCATTTGTGTGTGCGTGTTATATTTTTGCACGAATGGAAGGGACCTACAGTTTTTTGCCGACTCCGAACGGCGAGTTGAGAAGCTCAATCGTGACAAATGATACTCTTTGATGCTTGTCAGACATTCGAAAGAGGTGGGCACTGTGAAAAACTTTTAGGTGTTTGCGGCGGGATTCGAACCCAAGACCGCTTGCACAGTAGTCCGACGCACTAACCACTTGCGCTACGGTGCCCACTATATACTCTCCCCTTGGTTGTTTGATATTTCATTGTCATTTTTTTTGGATGTGCAGCCCATCGCATACGGGCTCAGCTCATTTCCTATTTTCTTATTTATTATTAATCCCATCCGCGAATAATAAGACAAAGGCCTCTGCTACACAGAAGACATTAATATGTAGTCCGCAGTTCGCATACTTTTTTTTTGCCAACTCATAAGCAAAATCGTTGCCTTCTGCAACAGACTAACCAGGCACCCAACATAGTCTAACCTGGTTCATGACTAGTGCCGATTTGGTAGTTAATGATTCTAACGCCTTAAGCGCAGCCTGATTGTCAATTTAAATAACAGTATCCTTGGCGGATATTTGTTTCATTACCAGGACCCCTGCAGCCCTATGTACGGCTAGAACTTCTACCTGAAAGAGGCTGCAGGCATCCGGGAGTCTAAAGGATACTTTTAGCTCTGTGATCATGCAAAATATACCAGACCCCGTTTCGTTTACAGTTTAAGATACGTCCGTGAAGACTGCAGTGTTCACTCTTCCCGCACAGAGTTTTCTTGGCTTGACCGTAGCCGGGTTAAAAGAGAAAAGAAACAAGAAACAACAACAAAACCAAAGGAAACAACTTTCTGTTCTGTCAAGACGTTAGAAAAATAGAAAAGAAACAAATAAACAAAAAGACAACAAAGCCAAAAAAAAAGAAACCGCCCCTAAAGGACTAAACTAGTGTAAACCAGTTCGTCAGTTGTTACCTTAAAAACTCGTGTTTCGTTTCTAATCACTGTTATATACGGCCTTAAGCCAACCCTGTAACATTAAAACAAGTGAAGTGTTATAAAATGGCTTCTTTCCTTTTACATCCTTTTTCCGTTTCGGAAGTTGCTGGTGAAAAGCGAGAATGAAGTTCTTCTCCTGACTTCAGTCAAGCCGACCACACGCCTCTCTCTAAGTATCTTATACTTATCCATTGAATTAAATATAGTTGTTTTATTACATTCTTAATTTATTTTATTATTAATGAATAAAGGATAATTAATTTAAAGTCGAAAGTTTTCCTTTTATTAAAGTAAAGAAAAACCTAACATTTGGCGACGAGGAAAAAAAACGTCCACGTGTGTAAGTCAAAGTACGAAACAAAAAAAAAAAGAAAAAAAAAAAAATGTCAAGATTAATCGGCTGTGTGGAGCCGTTCGTCAGCGGTGGAAATTTTTTGGCGTATGAAGATCGGGTTCGTCAATTCATTAAAGTCAACGACATCCAAGGAGAAGAAGCCCTTACGCCACTTTTTATCACCATCGCAGGAGCAGAAATTCACGAGCTCCTAATATCGCTAACAGTGCCAGATTTGCCCAGTGCAAAACCATTCGAAGAACTCATATCGCTTCTACGTGCTCATTTTGCTCCTAAGCATAATAAACGAGCAGAGCGATATAAATTTAACAAGCTGAAACAAGAGGAGGGTGAACCTATTAATGAATTTATTGTGCGTCTAAAGGCTCAAGCTCAGTTCTGTAATTTCGGGGATATCATCCCAGAAAAGGCCAAAGAAGACGTCCAAAAGTACAAAATTAAAATGTTAGACGATGTATTGAGTGATCGTTTTATAGTGGGATTAACATGTGAAAGAATCCAACAGGCTTTATTAGGTGAGGATAACCTTACTTTCGAAGAGTACACCACGAAAGCACTTAATATGGAGCTTTCGCAAAAAACAACAAAATCGTTACATTCCCCGCAAAATATACATGCCGTCTTTCAACAAAAGAACTATAAACACGTGCCGTCTAAAGCACACACAAATTCTTTGCCTAACAAGAAATTTAATCGTCATTCGTCAAGTACACACCAGCATCAAACGTCAAGTGGAAGCTACCAAAAAAATCGTCATGTATCACAGCTTTCATCATCGCAGCAGTCTTGTCATCGTTGTGGAAATAGTCATCACCAAGATAACTGCCCAGCTAAGAGAGAAAATTGGGAGTGTTTTACCTGCCACAAAATTGGTCACACGTCCAGAGTCTGCAGGTCCAAAAAGTCGCATGGTCAAAAAGGCGCAGTCAAGGTCGTCAGTACAGAGAAAGAAAGAAGTCATCACCCAGAACCAGCAGAGTGTTCTCTGCTTATCAACAATGTAAGAACCGGTTTCGAGATCGATACCGGAGCCTCGGTAACTATTATGTCAGAGATACATTATTATGATTATTTTTTCTAATATTAAACTAAAAAAGTCATGTAATAATTTGTGTACTGTTTTAGGTAATAAAATTGAAGAACTAGGCATTATGAGCGTTGCGGTGGAGTTTGGAGGTGGATGTTGGAATTGTGAAATAATTGTTGTCAAAGGAAGTTGGCCGAGAAAACCCTTGTTAGGAAGAGATTTACAGGATGTTTTGTTTCCAAACTGGCGCAAAATGTACTCGGAAAGTTTAACAGGTATGAACAGTGTAAAAAGTGAAGTTGTGTGTCCCATTTTAAAGTCGATTCAAGAAAAATACCCAAACATTGTTGATGACAAGAATAACGATCCAATTAAGGGTTTTACCGCGAATATCGTTTTAGATGGTTGTCAGAAACCAATTTTTCATTGTGCATACAGTGTACCATTCAAATTAAGGGATAGGGTAAAAGCCGAACTCAATCGTCTTGTGGAAGAAAAGATTTTAGAACCTATTAAATTTAGCCGATGGGCTACCCCTATCGTGATAGTTCCAAAAGCTAATGGTGAGTTACGGATTTGCATGGACTGCAAGGTGACCATCAACAAATGTATTTTGATGGAACATTACCCACTACCAAAAATGGATGAAATTTTCGCGGAGTTAGCCGATTGTGAAGTTTTTTGTGTCGTTGATTTAAGAGGAGCTTATCAACAATTGTCAGTCGACCAAAACTGTAAAGAACTTTTAGTGATAAATACTCTTATAGGACTTCTAGTGTATACACGTCTTCCATACGGTGTGTCTAGTGCTCCTTCCATTTTTCAATCCGTCATGGACCGAGTATTGTTGGGACTTAAATCTGTGTTTTGTTACTTAGATGATATTATCATCGGAGGCAAGACAAAAGATGAATGCTACCAAAAATTGCTTTTAGTGTTGTCACGTCTTAATAATCACAATATTAAAATCAACGTCGTAAAGTCCAAGTTTCTAGTTCCGTCTGTTAAATATCTCGGTCATGTGATTTCGGGCAAGGGTATATGCCCAAATCCAGAAAAACTTGAAGCTATTCTTCAAGCTCCGGCGCCAACTAGTCTTAAACAGTTGCAGTCATATCTCGGGTTAATGAATTTTTATTCAAAATATATCCCTAACTTGTCGTCTAAATTACGTCCACTTTACGATCTCCTAGGTAACCAAAAATTTATTTGGAATTCAATTTGTCAAGAAACTTTTGACAAAAGTAAAACATTTTTAACTAATGAAAGTTTATTGGAGCTGTATGACCCCAATAAACCTATTGTGGTAACTACAGACGCATCACCTTATGGGGTGGGTGCAGTGCTTTTGCATGTAGTGAACGGTGCTGAAAAACCTGTGATGTTCGTGTCCAGCACACTTAATGAAGCTGAGCAAAACTATTCCCAGCTTCATCGCGAAGCATTAGCGATAATTTTTGCAGTAAAAAAGTTTCACATTTATATTTATGGACAAAATTTACCTTATGCACTGACCACCAGGCTTTGCAAGAAATTTTCAGCCCAAAGAAAAATAATTCAGCCGTTTCGGTCTCTAGGCTTCAAAGATGGAGCATAATACTGTCGTCATATACTTATACTATAAAATATCGCAAAGGAAAGTCTTTGGCACCTGCTGATGCCTTATCAAGGTTACCATTAAATAAAAGCACAGAGGTTGAACAAATACCGATAAATCATTTCTCTGAAAGTGAAAGTCCTATGTTAAAAGTATCCGTCATACAACATCACATGGCTCATGACGATGAGCTAACAGAGGTGTATAAAATCTTGCTTGATAAAGAATATAAATATGAGTTTTCATCCAACCTGTTTAAAAAAATACACAATAATTTATCTACAGAGAATAAGTGTTTGTTTTATAGAAATCGTATTATAATTCCTAAATGTTTAAGGAACTCTTGTCTAAAATTGCTTCACGAAAACCATTGTGGTATTAATCGAATGAAAATGATAGCTCGTTCATATGTGTGGTGGCCTCTAATTGACCAAGACATTGATGCATGTGTGAAAAGCTGTCAGAGTTGCACTTTAACTGGAAATGTTAAGAAAGAAATTGTCACTACGAAATGGCCTGAAACACATTTTCCTTTTGAGCGAGTTCATATCGATTTTTTTTATTTTCAAGGCAAAAGTTTCCTTATTATTGTCGATGCTCACAGTAAATTTAAAGACATACATTTAATGAGTTCAACAGACGTTTCGAATACACTAAATGCACTTAATAAAACGTTTCGAATTTTTGGATATCCTAAACAACTTGTTTCCGATAACGGTCCACCGTTCAACTCATTTCAGTTTAAATCGTTTTTCAAAAACAAAGATATAGAAGTTTTAAAATCACCAATATACCACCCACAGTCAAATGGGTTAGCCGAGCGTGGAGTTCAGTCTGTCAAAAATGTTTTGGTTAAATTCTGTTTGGATAAAAATAACACAAATTCACTGCAAAATAAGATTGAACAATTTTTATACAATGATAGAAATATGCCGTCCACATCCACTTCTAAAAGTCCATCGGAAATGCTCTTTTCATATAAACCTAGGTCTAGCTTAGATATTGTAAATAATAAATTTAAAGAAAATTTTGATTGTAGCAACAAATTTTGTGAATATAAAAATTCTTTTCCACCAAAAACACCAAAACAAATTGCAATTGTTAAAAATAATTTTAAAAAAGGTGATTTAATTTGGTATCAAAATCCACATAAACATTTTGTACGCTGGATACCAGCCCAGATTATGGAAGTTTTAAGTAACTTAAGATATTTGATTAAAGCAAACGGTTTGATAAAATATGTACATCAAAACCAAATTAAATGTTCAACTTCAAAAAATAAAATTTTTTTATCAGACATTAATGTGAAAGAATTAGATAAAAGCAACGATGAATTAACATGTAATAAAAATGAAAATAAATCCTTTGAAAATTGTAACAAAAATCTCGTAAAGAAAGAAAAGGAAGATATTAAAAGTCCTTCTGAGACAAAAAGTAAAGATGAAATAATATTACGAAGATCTAATAGAGAAAGAAAAGTTGTTAAAAGATATATATCTGAATTTAAAACTAGTAGAAAGAAAAAATATTAAATTGATATTTTTGTTTTTTTGTAAAGGTAATGAAAAGAAAGAAGTTATTTTTTTTTAAGAAGGGGAGAGTTGTTATATACGGCCTTAAGCCAACCCTGTAACATTAAAACAAGTGAAGTATTATAAAATGGCTTCTTTCCTTTTACATCCTTTTTCCGTTTCGGAAGTTGCTGGTGAAAAGCGAGAATGAAGTTCTTCTCCTGACTTCAGTCAAGCCGACCACACGCCTCTCTCTAAGTATCTTATACTTATCCATTGAATTAAATATAGTTGTTTTATTACATTCTTAATTTATTTTATTATTAATGAATAAAGGATAATTAATTTAAAGTCGAAAGTTTTCCTTTTATTAAAGTAAAGAAAAACCTAACAATCACCACGATGAGCCTCATATTTATGCGGCCAGAATAGAGTACTGTATGCACTGAAATAGCTGGTCGCAATTTTTAAACATGACCGCTCGTATTTTAAACGACGCGATGGATAGCTACTTCGCTGGCATCAGTTTCGTGACATATTTTAGGCTCCGAGACCATCTTCTATAATTATCTCTGAACCATTAGTATCGAGTACTAGTTCTTCGTTTATGCAGGATTTAGTGTATGGAATCAATGTTGTGATTGGTTACCCCAATAAAAACAGCGTTCAAAAGTGGCTCATCAGTTGCCTCTAGTTCCAGACTAAGCAATGTGAAAATGCAAAGCTTCAATCAATTATATCCTTCTGCACTATAAACAATAAAATCTTTAACGTTTAGCACCCTAAATCCCGTCTTTAAAGCCATGCATAATCCAACTACAAATCTTCACAATTTACCCAACAGCACTTAAGGCTATTCACATCTTATCCACGACGCCCTTAACAATCTGTTTGTAATCCAATACCAAATGTAATTGTATAAAAAAAAAACGAAAAATAAAAAAATAAAATACCGTTACCAACCAACACACACACACACCGAGTTAAACAATGTAAAACAGAAGAACATGCCTGATAAGCGATTTGATTTGATCAATCGATAGTTATGCAAATTTTTTGTTCTTCTTGGGTTCCAACAACGTTCCAACTTTCAACCCCAACCTAAAAAAAGAAATCTTTCGTTTTCTTCTGTCAAGATAACAAAAACAAGGACAACAAGGACATACTCTCAAAAGTAGAAACGAATTCAAATGTGTAGTCGCACAAACATATTCAAATCCTTTTGATATGCTAAACACCCTTCAGCTCTTGCAAAACGATGTGATCCCTTTGGCGTCCGATTTCGCTTTTGATTCCCTTAAGGAACCGTTTTACTCATTCCTTCTCTTTATTTATTCTTTTCTTTCCTCCTCATTCATTCCTCCTCGCTTTCATTTAACACATAACAGTGACATAGCAAACAGGAAAATGAATAATACATCGTTAGTGCGGTTTCAGGAGTCATTTTTAAAGCTCGCGCTTTTTTATTTTTGTTTTTAAACTTAACTATCACTTTCGGTGTAATTAAAACTTAAAAAATAAAATATAACTTTTAATTAGTAAAACGATTAAGATGGCCTGACTGCGTAGCTGAGGAAGAAAATGAATTAAAACAAAAAAAAAAAACGATTGCAGGACTAAGAGTAGCTTCCGAGAACTTGAAAGCATTAGAGTGTGCAATCTTCTATGTCTTGGGATTAAATACCAGTTTACCAACCTCACTGGCCAATTTCGGATGACAGTGGACAGACTGGCGAGAAGTTTTCATTTGAAAAGGAGCAGAAGTAAAACTTACTGTCTCAGACAAATCCTCTCTCATTCCATTGATGGCGAAAGGATTTTGAAATTAAAACCAATTGAGTGATAATAGTTGCAATCATGGATTGTGGGTAAGTTGGATAGGACTTCAATAAAAACAAAATGTCCTCCTATTTCAATGTGGTATTTTCGTTATTAAAGGGATGCGGTACATACACCCCGTGCCAAAAAAAAAAAAAAAACGCCGCATGCATATTTCCTAAAAAGTACTGTATTTTACTGACATTTTTTTATTTCTATAAAATTTTAATGAGGGATTGTCCTTCCTAATATCGTCTACAAATTTGTGTCCAAATTTCCCACAAATTATACAAAAGAGCGAATGTTGGTAGACTCTAGCAAAAAACAGGTAGAATGTAGGAATATTTATCGTTTTACTCAGCAATAAGGAAAAATAAACAAAAATTTTTTACGATAGTTTTTTCCACTTTTTTTTAGTTAGTAATTTTTACAAGAAAAACGGTTTTAATTAATAACTATTAAAGAGTTTTCCAAGAGGTGTTATTTTGGTATTCAAAGAAAAATGCCATTTTTTGAGATAAATGATCGGATGTTTATTTCATAATAAAGAGGAAGGTATGCCGTTAATAATGAAAAACAACATCAGCCAAATGGCCACCACGAGCACGCATACAGGACCATATCCTTTTCATGAAATTTCCCATAACCAAATCGCAAAGTGGCTGCCCTATGTCCTCGATAGCCTCACGAATTTTATCTTTGAGGTCTTGAATCGACGCTGGGCTGTTGGCGTAGACCTTATCTTTCACGTGGCCCCAAAGGAAGAAGTCGCAAAGTGTTAAATCACAAGATCTCGTGGTCAATTCTGATCACCTCTTCGAGAGATAACACGGTCCGGGAACTTTTTCCGTAAAAGATCAATGGTTTCGTTGCTTGTGTGGCACGTAGCGCCGTCTTGTTGAAAGTAAACGTTGTCCAGATCAATACCATCCAACTCCGACCATAAAAAATCATTAATAATCTCTCGATAGCGCAATCCATTCACCGTAACTGTTGATCCAACCTCATTTTCGAAATAGTAAGGTCCAATGACCCCGTCAGACCATAAACCGCACCAAACAGTCACACCTTGAGGATGGAGAGGCTTCTCAACAATAACTCTTGGGTTTTCCGAGCCCCAGATGCGACAATTTTGCTTGTTGACGTAGCCACCGAGATGGAAATGGGCCTCATCAGTCAAGATGATTTTTCGATGGAATTCCGGATTTCAAAGACCCAATCAGCAAAGACACGACATTGTTGATGATCGGCCGGCTTGAGTTCTTGTGTTAACTGAACTTTATAAGCCTTAAGATCCAAGTCTTTATGCAAAATACGGTATAATGACGTTTGGGGAATGCCCAATACCAAAGAACGACGAGGAATGGACAAACCTGGGTTTTCTTCAACACTTTGGGCTACAGCAGCAATATTCTCAGTTGTTTTTGAGCGACGTGCACGGGTTTTATTCTTCACATCACTAACTTGTCCCAACAGCTCGAATTTTTCCACCAATTTCTGTATTGCGGTCCGACAAGGTGCTTCACGACGACCAAAAAATGCTTTAGTTTGGCGAACTGTGACTGCAAGATTTTCACCATTTTTGTAGTGAATTTTAATAATTTCAATGCATTGTTGAAGCGTGTATCGTTCCATTTTTTGTAATGGCGTAGTTTCTACTTGTCAAATGTCAAAGAATAAAAGCTTCAAAAGTGACAGCTACCGAAATAGCGGGCCATTCACAATAACATTGGAAAACCCTATATTTCGTAGTACCACCCTTAGCTCTTATGACCGCTTGAACCCTTCGTGGTATCGAGTAATAAAGTTTTTCGATTTCTTGTGCTGTTATGTCTTCAGCCCATACCTCTTTTATTACTGCTTTAAGCTCTGCAACATCTTTAGGGGCCTTTTTGCGTACCTTGCGGCCCATAATTGACCACACGTTTTCTATTATATTCAAGTCAGGGCTATTTCCGGGCCAATTTAGGGATTCCAATCCAATATCTTCTTTCAATAGGGTTATCTGTTGAAAGAAAATAATAATTAGACGAGGTTAGAATCACAGATTTTAAGTCATAACTTGGTTTTACTCACCGAAACGGAGCAGCTAAGATTTTGAATTGAACTGATTTTTGATGTCCAAATAACATAAAAACTTTCTGCTCTAGCAGATTTTGGATCCATTTTAGTCAAACTTTTTCGGCCTCCAAGCACACCGTGAGCTATATCACATCAGGATCCTAGCAAAAATTTAATCCTTAGTCCCCTGTTGTGGTCACCGTGGCCGTGGTGGCTTGTGCGCCCGGGTCTAATACCTAAAGAGTTTTTCCACGGTGCCACCTCTTTCGAATGTCTGACAATCATCAAAGAGTATCATTTGTCAATGAGCTTTTCAACTCGCCGTTCGGAGTCGGCAAGAAACTGTAGCTCCCTTCCATTCATGCCAAAATATATAAAACGCACACACAAATGGTTGCGAGAAGCAGGCCCAGGTTCACCTTGAGCTGTAGCGCCAACTAAGTAAGTCCCCTGTTCGTTCTAATTTTTTTCCACAAAGAGAAAAGCTCTTTGAGGAAACACAAGTCTACACCGCGATGGATCTTGTCTGCTTTTTTTTATTGCCACTGGTGTCTCCTTGTTGGACTACATTTTTAAAACAGCACACAGTATCAAAACATTTCTCGTTTATGTGCAAACAATTTCAATAATTATCTCTGGCAATGCAGTGGTGTTTTTTCAACACATCGTCCATCTGTTCCGGGACATTGATTTCCCATCAGGAAAATTCATCAAAATCATTTCCGGTTGTTTTTTTTCCTCCACTGTTGTCTCCCGGACGAAACATGTTTTCATTCCTGACCATTATCGTGTCCATCTCGTTTGGGAGTAATGAGGTGCTGCGAATGTACGCTATAGTATCGGATTAAGCGAGCTAAATACATATGCACACGATGACTACGTCTGTTGTCGGTGGCAGTATATCATCATCGTCCTCATCATCATCACCATCCCCAACGTCGTTACATACGAGTTGAGTTGAGCTTGAAGCTTGTATAAAGTATGCTCTCTGGTCTGTCCAGTCACTTAGTGTGTGTGTGTATACCTGCATGTGTGTGTGTATGATTGAAAGGATATAATGTACTCGTTATGAAAATGCAAATTTTCTCGCTCCGTTGAGCTTGAAAATAGTTCTTGTTGTCTGCAACAGCCCCGCATGAGTATGTGTGCGTCCATTTCCCATACAAGAACATATATGACTGCATATGTGTCTGTTGCGCCGGATATCCTTTTTTCATTTAGTTAGTTCTTCACACAGCATTAACTATTTTTTTTTTTTTTTGAGCTTAGCAACCATTTTGTGTATGTTTTTCTACACGCGAAACAGCTGCAAGCTGCTGATTCACTTTCACAGGGGTTAATTAGGGATGTGGAATTAATAGAATAAGCACGAGTATGCATACGTATATACGTTTTATATTGAAAGCGGAACTGGGCGTAGCGGAGCGGTGCCAAACGAAATTGAATAAATTATGTTTTAATCCTGTTAAAGTTTCCGGTTTCCTTATTCTTTTTTTTTTTCGTTGCGAAAATGATAAAACGAGAGAAATTTGTATTTCCCATTTGAAATGTATTTCATCATCATTAGCAGCAGCGGTAGGAACAGCCAACGGTTACAACGGCAGCAATAGCATTAAACATAAACGGATGTTGACCATATTTTCATTGTTTTTTGTTTGTTTCGATATCCTGCTTTTGTTTGTTGTGCAACACAATAAATCTCTCTCTGGTGATGAATAAATCCAACCGAAAAACATTTATTACCGAATGCAATGTCATTTTTCAAAATGCGCGTGCACACGTTGGGCGCCATTTATCTGCACATTTACGTTTGTTGCTGTATTCGGAACCAGTTATGGAATTATTTTTAAATTAATTATTGTGAATTTGATACTTTTTTCCCTTCATTCATGGTTTTTCCCATTGAATGGAAAAGTGAATTATAATTAAAGCTGCAGTGTTTTATTGCTTAAAATTTATGAACGGGAAGGATCTGGTAAAATGCATTTGTTAAGGGGATTGGAATGTGTCACGAATTTGTGCCACTCTGTATTATTAGAATGTAGAGAGGAATGCTACCTGTTATTATTGGATGGTGTGGATACCAATTGGAGTTCTTATCGTGTACATGAAGTCTTCGCGTCAGCTCTATCTAATCTATACTATTATTATAAAGAGAAAAAGTTTGTATGTAATAAGTAATCTCTGGAACTACTCAACCGATTTCAAAAATGATTTCATTAATAGAAAGCTACGCTATCCCCAAGGGGTATAGGCAATTTTTTTTTGTTTTTAGGAAACATACAAAAATTATTTTTTCTACCTTTTTATCGAGGGTGACCCATACATTCACTCCTAACATTAAAGCATTTCTTTCTTAAACCAGATTACTAGATCAATTAGCTGCCATATGAGTAACGGTACTGTGCGTACGGGCGAAGCCGGGTGGGTCAGTTAATTACTTATATAGTCGTTTGGGCCACCCTGACGACTGACTGTCTGTAATCCTGATGTCCGGAGATAAAAGGTCAGAAATGTGTTTAAAGCATGAAGAGCCCTAATATCTAACAAAAATCATCAAAATCATGTTGACAACAAATCTCACGTAGATCTAAAAAGGTCTCTTAATACCAGATTGATAAAATATTACTTTTGAACAATTATTATTTTGAATTACATGATAAAAAGTAAATTTTCCCATCTACATCTGAGTTGTATGTATGGAATGTAGCTAATGTAATGCTAAATAGCGGATAAAGCATGCTACACAAGCAGCTACGCTACTCAGACTTAAAAAGATAGGAAAGAAGAAAGAAAAAACAAATAGTCCAGGAACCTGTGCCGATACCACAGAGACACAGAGGGAAGGAAACGCGAAACTACGGTTGCCAACATGAAGAAGGTTTTGAGACAAATACAAGATTAAAAAAGACGAAGAAACTACTTTCGGGACAAAGATTTAATTTTTCAACTTGAATTAGACTTTATAGGCAGTATTTTTTTGAACAAAAAACTTTATTTATTGGAATTGGAATTATTTCGTAGCATTTTTTTGATCGAAAAAAATTGTTTATTGTAATGTCTATCAACACTCCTTTTTCCCATTGTTCGTATGAATACCATGTCTGAAGAACGCATCATCTTTAGATGCAATCCACGAATTGACCTATCTTTTGCAATCTTCATAAGAAGTAAGTTTTTGCTCGGACAGGCCATGAGTCATCGATCGGAATAAGTGATAAGTGGGTGGGGTAGAACTTCCCATTTTACCGTTTATGTTTTGTATGTTTTGACCGGTATTGCGACATGCGGACGAGCATTGTCGTGCTACAAAGTCACTTTGTCGTGCCTTTCAGAGTATTCGGGCCCATTTTCCTTCAATGCATGGCGCAATCGCATTAATTGTAGTCTGCAGCGATCTCCATTATTGGTTTCATTTGGCTTGAGCAGCTCATAGTAGACCACACCATTCTGATCCCACGAAACACAGAGCATGAGTTTGGATCCATGAATATTTGGCTTCGCCATTAAAGCACCGTAGCGCAAGTGGTTAGTGCGTCGGACTACTGAGCCAGCGGTCTTGGGTTCGAATTCCGCCGCAAACACCTAAAAGTTTTTCACAGTGCCCACCTCTTTCGAATGTTTGACAAGCATCAAAGAGTATCATTTGTCACGATTGAGCTTCTCAACTCGCCGTTCGGAGTCGGCAAAAAACTGTAGGTCCCTTCCATTCGTGCAAAAATATAACACGCACACACAAATGGTTGCGAGAAGCAGGCGCAGGTTCACCTCGAGCTGTAGCGCCAACTAAGTAAGTATTAAAGTAATGGTTGGCCGGGCTTAACCCATGACTTTCTGCGCTTGGAATTGTCGTAATCAATTCACTTTTTATCGCCAATCTGCGTTAAAGCAGTTAAAGTTTTCGTTTCCTTATATTTAAGCATGACAGATAGTTTCAAAAGTGCGTTCGCTTTTAAAACGAACAAGAGTGCGTTCACATCGCTCAATATTTTATAACTTGAGTTTGGGACTGAGAAATTACGGGGAAGGACAAATGACAAAGAAGTGTTGAAAAAGACAAAGTCTTTATCCCAAACGTCCCGTATTGGCAACCCTGCGCGAAACTAAACTTAGTTAGTCTAACTTAACCTAATTTTCACCTAAATTATATAAATAAACCCTATACTAAACTTATATATACTAACTTAAGACTACCTTTCACCAGTCCTAGGTCAAGATTCTTCATTCCCTATGTTTCGCTACGGTAAGGTTCGTCAAGTACCCGAGACATGCCTGATGGCAAAAGTCCTGCCAACCAAACTACCCTTAATGTCCGAAGATAACCGATGGCTACCTCTTTGGCCGATGAAGTAGAGGTGGCCTCATTTGAGATACAAGTGTTGAACTACTCAGTCATCTATTCAACGGATGAGCATAACGTTTAGAGCCGACTTAAGAGAATTCCAATATTCTTAGTTTCTAGCAGGGTTTCATAGTAACCTGGTAGTCAGGTTATCCACACTATTGCACAAAACTATTCTCAGCTTTGCAACCATCTCTAAATATCCATTACCGGCCTAACTTCTTTAATTCAAGGCTGCCTGTTGATAAATTCAATTTAATTCAGAGATTTTGAATGCATTAATAGAGCACTAGAGGCTCGACCATCCTACAATTCATTCACTTTGAAGTGAATACTGGCCGCCATTCACAAAAATAACACCGGAAGAGCTCTATATTTCCTTTAACGCGTAATTCCTTTTTTGACCAAAAACAATTATCATGCCATGCCATTCTCTCAGAATGTTGGCCTGATTAGAAAATCATACAGCATTTTCTACGTAAAGCGCTTTAGAAACTGTCACATAAGACATTACCAGAATGGTCTAATGGTGGACTTCGTCTAGACTAGATCGAAGAACTATGACAAATCAAAACTGGCATCTTGTGTTACTGCTATGGCATCTTTGAATTCAATATTCAATGCAAACTCCATGTCCTTGAAGCCTGCGCCATGATTTTGGTTTAAAAACATAGCTGTTAACCATGCCTTTTCATAGATAGGCTGCATTTAAGGCTCTGAGTTTATAGTCGCTAGAGAATGCATTGAAATCTATAACCAGACAAATAAAGCAAATCGTAATAAAACTTGCATTAGTGCTTGACAAACGAGAGCTAGACAGATCGGATTCAGCGAATTAATTTTAAGATCCAATGACTTTCCTGGTGTAAACTAATCAATTGATAGTAAAACACGTAAGGTCTTGCGTACAAACTAAAAGGGTTAATCTAATTAATTTATTTATTACGCAATATTGAAGGCAGGCAACTTACGATTGGGCTTGTGTAGGTACTTTTAACTTGTGACCCTATTTTTCATCAGATTTTAGCTCTGCCAAAAGTAATACACCTCAAAATGCTATTTAATTCGCTGTTTGTTCAGGAAACCCCATAACTGCCTTTGCCTTTCCTCAACGCCGTAGATGGTTCCAATTTTAAGTATGTATCTCTTTTAAGTGCTCAAAACCCCCCTTTTTTATTGCTTCGTCGACAGTTGTTATAGTAGTTGATTCTTCGCTTCCTGGTAGATCGCTGGTAAGAAATAGATACAACACAGGGCCTAGTGCACTGCCTTGTGGTACACCAGCTTTAATTTCTCTTGTTATTGAGAACTCATTTTCCTGTTTGATTCTGAGAAATCTTCCTGTTATTTAAGACTTTAGAATCTCTGAAAACTGTTTTGGCAGAGATGGTTTTTTTAGTTTATGAATCAGTCCTTTAGGCCATACTTTGCGAACGCTTGTGCTATGTACAATTGCACATCCAAAAATATTGTGCAACAGATCTTTTTCTCTTCAAATACCTTTTCAATTTCATCTGTGATCCTATGCACTTGTTCGATCATAGAGTGCTTATTTCGGAAATCAAATTGCTGTTTTGGAATAAGTGATTTTTGTTCAATTATTTTGTTTAGGTGGTTAGTTATTATTTTTTCGAATAATTTCGGTATCATGATAACCTCAGCGAATTTTCATCCATACCAATAAGAGGACGATACATGGAGGATCTAAGTTTTATTACTTACTATCTATTGCCTTCTTGGCGTTGCCTGTGGACTAAAGCAGTCGCGTAGGAAGCAATCATTGCTCTTTTATTTTTCAACTTAAATGTCCATATTAATTACAAGACAAATTCCAGATCATAATCAATAGCAATTAAAGCACGAAATTATTTTAAGTAGCACCATTTATCAATGACTGCGCACCCTAAGATTTTTCGAAAACAACCATCAAATACAATCCGCAAAACAAGTGTAGATTGTATTTGTATTTTGAATGAGTAACATTTCATCAAAAAGTGTCATTCGCTATTATTCGTTTTTATTTTTGAACTAATTTAAATAATACGACATAATTATAAATGAATTCTAAAATCAGCCTCTACTCCGCACAGGATGTTAAAGAAAAGGTTTACGAAGTTGAACTTCATTTTGTCAATTAGTTTTGGAGTCTATCTCTGTAGAAGTTTGACAGTTTTAATTATGATTATGATTTCCAGCATTCCAATACACGGAATGGATTTGCTGTCAAAATGTCAATTTCGAAGACAATCAGCGCCATCTAGAGTAAAGTTGGAAAAGATTTCAATGCACTTATCCATTTTTCCTGTCAATCAATCAATTAATTAACCACAAAATCAGCGCCGTCTAGAGTAAAGTAAGAACAACTTTGTTAGTTTTGTCCACGAATCAAAAGCCACTGAACGAATTCCATTCCAATTTCGTGTTCGTTTCGTTTGACGTGTATAAAGATACTGCCTTTTGAATGTGATTTTTGCTAGATTCGAAAATAAAGCAACATTTATCCGTTGGTTCGGTTTGATGAAAATTTATTGGATTCCCACCCACTGGCAAATCATCAATTTTACTATTTCCATTTCGGAAATCCTAGAACCAGGACAAACCAGAAATGTAATCGAACGGCAAGTGATAGCATACGTAATCAATCCAATGAGCTTCTCCTCTATCCAACGAGGAAGTCCTCGTCCTTTCAATCCCGTTAAGAGTTTTATTATGTGTAAAACCGAAAAACCAATTAAACAAACAATCCGGAATAAAGCAAAAGTGTTTGGAAAACATTTTTCTCGTTCCTGTTTTGTTTTTGCTTTCCCTCTTTTTATTCTCTACTCCAATTGTGGTTGTATTTGATTTCAACAAGGATTCAAATGCACACCCACTACATATGTTGAAATACGTGTGTAAGCAAATGAAAATTGTTTTCCCTAAGAAGGTGGAGTGGGGGTTCAAAAAAAAAAAAAAAAAAAAACTGAATGCATAATAAGCAAATTTTTCTAAAGGATACCAGGACCAGGCTTCCCCCATTTGCACTCGACTCATGTGCCAACTGCACCCCAAACGAATACGTAGTGGCAAATTCAATTGAACATTTGGTTTTCTATGCGCTCAGGTATACATACACATATGTAGGTATGTGTATGTGTGTATTTGTGTCTATGGTTAAAACTCAATTAAAGTTTTGGCCAACATAAAACTATTGTTTGGGGCTTTTCCTTCCTTTTTTTTTGCCAGCAATTTTCAATCGAAACCAGAAAATTGGAAAAAAAATTGCCACTTTGTGGGCCTCTCCATACGTGTATGCCTGTGTGTGTTTGGTCCTTTTTGGCACAGATACTCGTATGTGCTTGGTGCATTACCAGCTCATTTCGAAGTTTCATCTTGATTACCACTGCGTTCGGCGCTAGGGAAAGTTTAGCTGCGGTCGACAAGCGATGCGAGCGGTGGGGAATATGAAAGAAAGAAAAAAAGAAAAAAACTAAACCACCACCACACACACATACACATAGAGAGAAATCGTTATCCTGGAAATCTTCTTGGCTGCGGAAAACTTTCAATTGATGTTCTTATCCTTTTACTTTACGATTGAACGAGAATAGTGTGTTGTGCCAGCACGATGGATGTGCCGTGTATGTGTGGAAAGTAAATATTTTATTACTATTTTTTTTTTTTACCGAGGAGGGAAATTGGAAATGGGAAAACTTTATTAGAGCGAGAGAGCGCTGATTTCTTTTTCTATCATTTATTTAGGTTTTTTCTTCTTCCTTCGTATTGTGGCCCTATTTTGCGTCTCTCTGTGGCCGTTGTAGATTAACGGAAATCGCAATTAATCAAAATTTCGATTTTGCTTTTACGTTGAGGACAGTTTGATGAATTAATTGGAAGTTTGAATTAATGATTCATTGCTGTTGTTAATGAGGTTGAATTTCTTTGAAACTTGAATTAACTATAATACCGACATTTTGTGTATAAGAAGGTTTATGTGTGTGTGTGTGTGTGTATTTGTGCTAATGACTTGTGGTGAATTAATTCTGTCCCAAAAATTCATTTTGGTTTGGGAATGTCAACAAAATAGAACGCTTTGGTATCATATTTTTGGTTTTCGATTAATCTATCGGTGTTGAAGTTTCTGTAACGGTTCCTACTCGGAAGGACTTAGGTGGTCCTACAAAAAAAAATACTCTTAATTAATGGCGCATTACATTCTTGTGCTGTTTTTTTTTTTGCTGAAAATGGCGGCGATTTTCGAAGATTTTTGAATCTATCATTTTATCTAATAACTAGCTGTCCCGCCCGGCTTCACCTGTGTACTAAAATAGTCACGTTACTTACTAGGCAAAACGCTACTCTAGTCATGTGGTTCTGGGTGGAAATAAAAACCGCCAAATCCGATAAACCTGATGTGATTCAACACCAAATGCTTACAGTGTGAAAAATAAAATGTTCGATTGAATAATGTATTTATAAAGTATTTATAAAATTCGTAAATAACTTGATTCCAGCGCCACCTAGCGAGCAGTCCTTCTTCAGGTGCCGGACAATCTCTTGGCGAAATTACATTATGATTGGTTCAGCGGTTTGGTCGTGAAGAGGTAAAAAAACAGACAGACAGACAGAGTTATTTTCATATTTGTAATATGTGATTATATGGTGTAAATTTGAGCCAAATCGGTTCATAAATAAGAATTTTCAAAAATATACGGCCCCAGCGCCACCTAGGAGGGTCTAGCACAAACAAAAACAATTCGGAACATCACACGAACAGATGGTGTGTATATAAGGCGAAAGCGATAAGTAGGAACCAGTACCGATACCTTGAGTGTGGCCAATGGTCTTTAGTCTATCAAACTTCTGAGAACATTTCAGGCACTTCAAATGGAGAACAAAGTCTATATATGTATATAATATATCAATATTACATCAACAAAATTGAACATTCTTTGTCTAAGTAAAACTGGACATCTGTTTCCTCAACATCGCCCACAAAACCTTATCTGCCATCTTGTGTTAACGCCTGAAGCCTTTCGTCAGCAACCTGCTTGGTTCCTATCAGTGCAGTTTTAGGCCAGAAAAGTCCACCATAGACCAAATTGTCACCCTGGAAAAAACCCAAAAATTTCAAATTGATACTCACAACCTGTTCATCGATTTCAAGGCCGCCTATGCCAGCATCTGAGTAAATAAACTGTATAGAGCCATGTCTAGGTTTGACACCGCTACCAAACTCGTCAGTCTGTGCAGGATGACGATGGAAAAAGCTCATTGCTATATCAAGGTCGGTAATGACCTCACCGATACTCAGACAAGGTGATGTACTGTCATCCTCTTCAATATCATACTTGAAAGAATTGTTCGAAACTCACAAGCCAACACGCAAGGAACGATCTTTCAAAAGTCCGTTCAACTACTTGCATACGCCGATGATATTGACATCATTGGTTGGACACAGCGAGTTCTCACCGGTGCGTTTGCGAGTATAGAAATGGAAGTGTGGCTAAAATGGGTTTGGCAGTAATTGAGGGCAAAACAAAGTATATGCTGTCAAAAAAAAGGGACACTCAACATCGACGAATTGGACAGAACGTCGCAATAGACAGTTACAACTTTGACGATTTTGTCTACCGCTGCTGTGCTATAATATCTCATCGGAAATCAAACGAAGGACTACTCTTGCCAGTCGCAATTTCTTTGAGCTAAGAAGGTTATTGAGTAGTAATTCCCTTTTCCGATCCACGAAGAAGACCCTAGTCGTCCCAGCCTTGCTATGTATATGGAACTGAAGCATGAACTTTATCGAAAGCAGATCCTCGTCGCTTTGAGTTAAAAATCCTTCGTAGGATACTCGGTCCCGTTTGCGTTGACAAGTTTTGGAGGAAAAGATTCAATCACGAACTATACGAGCTGTGCAACGACATCGACCTGGTCAAAAAACTGCACATTGAACGTTTAAGATAGCTAGGACATGTGGAGCGAATGGACATCAACGAGTATTTGATTTTAACCCGAGAATGACATCGCCAAGGGTGCGCGTACAAGTGGAAAAGGACCTGAACCTCAACTAGCTTAGAGTTGGTTTACTACGAACCGAGCTAAGGGTTGTTGGTTGAGACCCCCGTCCACCCCGAACTGTAGCGTCGCCTAAGTAAGTAAGTAAGAATGATCGAAGTAGCTAAAGCAATCAAATCTACATAAAAGGTACGATTTGTTCAGGACAAATATGCTTATTGCATCCTGACGTGTCGTTTTACGGGGATTAGTCATAATTGCCTTTTTCAGTTTTGAGCATGTGCTGCTTCCTCTTTGGTTGACTCTTGACTGAGTCCGAGTCAAAAGCAGTTAGAGGAACTCAATAACTCCAACTACTGAGAAGAACGGTAACGTCCCTTTCATAGTTTCAAAATTATAAGCGACCTAAGACACGCCGGGTAATTTTGACCAATTTAACCACCGAGAGGACGTTTGCAGCGATCGATTCTTTGGGGGCAATTTTCCACCAATCTTCCGCACATATCGGCCGGAACGTTGCCAATTTCGCGTTCGATATTGTTCCTGAGCTCCTCTGACGTTCTTGGTTTCGTGGCAGCAAAAATCAACGACGTAACGTAACCGGCCATTTGACCGGACAATTTCTCGAGATTACACGATTACCGAAATTCCCCTTCAATAGATCAATTGTTTGATCAGCTATGCGGCATGTGGCACCATTTTTTTGGAACCACATATCACTGATGTCAAGTTCATCCACATCTGGCCAAAAATAGTCTTCCAACATGGCACGATTGCCCGTAACATGGCGATCATTTACATCAATGAACAAATACTGTCCAATTACCCCTTTAGCATGAAATCCACACCACACGGTCACTCTTTGTGGATGGATGCAATGTAGTCTCTTGAAGCACATGTGGGTTCGTTGCTGTCCAATAATGCATATTTTGCTTATTAAGCCATTAAGCCAAAAATGAGCTTCATCGTTGAAGATGATTTTCCGATGAAATTCAGGATGTTCTTCAAACTATTGCAGAGCCTATTCGGAGAAGCTTCGTCGCTTCAAAGGATCAAGAGGCTTCAGTTCTTGAGTAGGCCAAGATATTTACGCAAAATCCGCAACAATGTGGACTGAGAGATTCCCAATTCCTGTGAACGGCGTTGAATCGACTGGTTTGGCTCATTTTGAACAGAATCATTTATGGCTGCCATATTTTCGATACTTCGATCGGTGCTTTGTCTCACTGGTACACAAAACTTTCAAAAGTGAATGTGTTGACTCAAATTTATCACTCGCGGTTTCTATGTATCTAAACAGATGGGCACGAAGTGGCTTGTGCAACAATCTGCGTCATGCCTTATTCTTCGAAAGGACTTCCTGCTAATTCTGTCTAGTTAAGTTTCCCCCCACCCACATTTGCCCAACCCGAAAGAGAAATCTCATCCCTTTAACTAAGTGCACGTGTGACCTACCCCCGCCATTCCGCTACTCGAACGACCCCAATCAATTGCAATAATTCACTCGCTTTGAGTTCGATTATTTCAATATGACTCTCAATCTATTCCCCTAAATGTCAATGCAATCCCACCTCTCCATTTACACCCCCAAACAAAACAAAAAAAAAAGCAAAGGACCGCAATCCTTATCTTTTGAACGATGAAATATTCGAAACAATCTCACATGTGGGTGGGTGGGTGCCGAGGGAAAAAGGAAAAGAATGAAAATCCTCCCGAAACGAATATGTGTTATGGCATTCTTCCTATTTCTTCCCATATAGATATCCTTCTTCCTTCTGTACGCAGATGTATGTATTTATAAGTCCCTGTATTACTAACAATATATCATTACCTCATTTGATTTTTGCGGAGCAAATAAGCGGAACAAAATTCCGTTTTGCACCCACATCAATTCGGGCGGCGAATAATGCCCAAGGAAATTTGTTACTATATAACGGTATCCCCATCGGCCCCAGCGCGGCCACCCATCATCAGTCCACTGGGCTGGCTATTGAAGGCCTCTTCTTTATTTGGGGCGATTTGTTGTCCTTTTTTCGTGTTTTTCTTCAGCTCGAACAAAGGACGACCGACCGACCGACCGGCAGAGAAAGGAAACGATTGTCCTTTTATGTGTTATAAAATGTGATGATATACTTTATACTCCGTATTTTGTAGCAACCACCTCCGCACATGTGTATTTTATTGCTTATCATCATTTCTGGGTCGTTTTTCACTCGACGAGGTCCTTGTTCCGTTCGATTGTCTGAGCATTTAAGGATTTTTATTATTTTTCTTTCGAGGATTTATAGTTTTTTTTTTCTCTTTCTAAAAACGGGAAATCACGTAAACAAAATACGGGGGAAGAGATAGAAGAACAGCCTGCCTCGTTAGCCTATTGATGTTAGAGTGTCGGTTGTTAGATGGTGCCAGGCTGTCCAGTTACCAGGATGTGGGTAAGATTCTGAAAGGCAAAAAGGATTCGTTCTATAGTTGGAAACATCATTATGTGCGAAACACAAGCGATCACTTTGCAGACATATGGAATTTGATGGGGTTTCGATTTTTATCAAAGGTTATTGTTTGGGGATTTATTAGAAACAGTTTAGCATGGAATTGTGTTCGTATGATGTACTTCAGGGATATTGAAAACCTTTTTTAAAAAATATTCTCTCCGCTGGCACTTAGAGCGAATGGGAAACGATGTCACCATTTGGAATGTAGTCCTATATTATGGCGAAACGGAAAGTTTACTCTACAAGCGTTTTGACCTTATTTGAAACTGCTACAGGATCCTCAGTTGAGATCAATCCAATTAGAAGATTTGGGATCAATTGAGAGTTGCACATAGTATATGCCTATGTTGTGTCTTTGAACTTGTGACAGGTGACGTAACCCAAAGTTTACGATTGTAACACTACCTACACATTTTGTACAAAAAAACTATCTTGTCGTTCGCAACATTACAAGGCGAACTCGGACGGACGCCCTTCCGGCTTGGATGCGCAAAGTGATCTTAACTCAATGCGCCCAACCCATCCACCGAGCTGCAGTTGCAGCCTAACTACCTATCTCTATCTATTATCCTGAGAGTAGGAGGGATTTCCCCACTCTCCTTAAGCTACCTATCTGTTTACATTCGGCCATCCGACTTCACACTGTCCTCAGTGTGGGTCCCTTTGAAGTAACTACTTCAATTTCATTCTCTTTTCTCGGACATTCGGTCCTACATTTCTCACACACATTCTTTGTGTTTCCTCGGACTTTCGGTCCTACACTTTCACACACATTCTTTGTGTTTCCTCGGACTTTCGGTCCTACATTTCTCACATAAGACACGCGGTCCCAGAACCACTCAGTGAGAGGATAGGACCAAAAAGTCCATGCCAGTCAACGGTAGATTCAGTGACACACGCTTTAACCGATTATTAGGTTACGTTATCCCCAGAATTACTCATAAACGGGTTGGCCCTAAAAAGCCGCGCCATTTAACGGTAGATTCAGGGTAAGGGCCTTCGGTTGTCTTTTTACCTTGGGTTACTTGATCCTCCGAATTACTCAGAAAATGGGTTGGCCCTAAAAGGCCGTACCATTTAACGGTAGCTTCAGGGTCAAGGCCTATAATTGTCTTACCGATAGTTTCTTACTATCACACTGAGATACAACTCAGTCGCCTTTGCTTTTACAATTCATCAGTCGTACCTTCGACGTTCGAATTCTTCCACTCGTGTCTGCATCACTCGTACTGGCCAGCACCGCCTTCACTTAAATTTATATTTCGCCATCTGAGTCTTCACCGGCACTTAACTCGTCCCAAGCGAAGTCTTCAAGTCTCCCAAAAGGTTTCATATGATCAGCCGAATGAGTTGATGAATACGGCTTCTGCGAGATCTGGAGCGCTGTTGAATCTCCGACGACATAACGATCGTTACCTACTATCTGTTTCACCTCATATGGTCCTTTGTATCTCGGTAGTAATTTCCTCGAAGCTCCTGTGGCACCATGTTCAGCCCGGATAAGCACCATGTCTCCCACGACATAAGTTTGTGGCTTGCGATGAGCATCATTGAACTTAGCTGCTTGTATGCTCTGCAGATTGTGAACTCGGTAACTGGCTCTATCTCGGCTCTAGTTCGGACAGTGGTATGTTTTCCTCATCATCAGTGTCTTCTCCATGTATAATATTGCTGAGTTGACTGGATAAAATGTTTCTTGGTTCAAATGCAAAAAGCAACTTTTGCGGTGTTTGGTTAGTTATCCGATGTTTTAATCTATTCATACCCCATTGGATCGCAAGAATATGGTCTTCCCAATCTCGTCCATCTTGGCGTGTTGTCATTGACGAAAGTGATGTTCCGACAGTTCGAAAATAACGTTCGATCTGTCCATTCGCACGCGGTGTCTTGACTGCATTAAGTATATGACGTATTCCATTCTCAGTACAATATTTCTTAAACTGTTTGGATGTAAATGCCGTACCGCGATCACTCACAATATGCAACGGAGATCCAAAAAATTGGGATAACTCAACCAATGAACGAACAACAGCTTTTCTTTATCCGCATTTTCACATACAAAGTCACCAAGTAAAATGTCATCTTCAACAATCGTAGATTTGTTTGCTTGTCGGCGATTATGTGCTTCTACGGATTTACACTCCTTCAGTCAGGATGATTTATTTATAGAATCATCCACCTTTTTGATTTCTAGACTACGATATTTCTTAATAACGCAAACCATTGGTGAATCAAGGAAATTGCGACCAAGAATCATGGGAACATCTTGAACATGATTTTCTATGACAAGTATTTCGGTCATCATGCTCACTTCTCCAACTTTAACATTTTTGTTAATTTTTCCAAAAGCTTGGGCAGAGCCCCTACCAAATCCTTGCAACTTTGACCTACACGCCTGCATGTCCCAATTGAATTTTCTTAATTCAGACAATTTAAGTGTGAAGCAATCGCTTCCTAAGTCAATGAAAGCATCAATGCGTTTGCCTCCCACCTCAATAGTTTGAAACAATCCACTGTCGTCATCAGTATTAAGTAATCGCAGAACTTTCCGATTTGATGCGTCGGAACGCGATTTAAAATATGGCTGAGGGCGCATTTTACACTCACGAGCAAAATGTCCGGGTCTGGAACAAACAAAACAACACCGTCCATTAGGTGGGTTTGGAGGAAAATTGTTTTTTCTTATAAATCGATCTCCTTGTGGATTTCTTTTAGGAAAACCGTATTCGCCATATTTTGATTTCGGATCCACCGAGAAATTATATGTCCGTCGAGTAATAAATTTACCGCGCGTGTTTGCCTGTTCTTGAATGGCATTAAGCGCATTAAGCGTAGATAAAAGCTCAGGAATAGTTGAGCAATTGGCAGTTATTAAGTTATTCATCAACGTTCTATCGTTTAGGCCGGATATAATATATTTAATAATTGTCTTCATTCCTAACTATCCTCTCTTTCCTATGGACTCAACTTCGTACGCGTAATTTTCAAATGATTCATTTTCCTGTTTTTGCCTTTTCATTATTTGTGCGTATACATCGTCGTTGTCCTCGAAACTAGGAAAATCAACAACTACCCTAGTCTTCAGATCCTCCCATTTACTAATGTGACCACGGTGCCCAATAAACCAATGCGACGCAGCTTCTTCTAAACGAAGTGAGGCATAAAAAAGGGTGGCTCGATCATCCCATTCATAAAGCCGACGAATGTTGTCTACCGTTTCAACCCATTGACATGCTGTTAATGCCTTTTTATCAGAGGGATTAAACGGAGGAACAATTCTTCTAACTTCCTCTGGACCCATTCTGAAGGAATGCGAACCAAAACTGCTCGATGTGGTGCCTACTGCATGGGTGTCTACGCTGCTGGAGCGACGTACTAGTGCAAGCTGTCTCTCTAGTTCACTATTCCTTTCACTTAATTTTTTTAATTCAGATTTTATTGAATCTAACTCACCCTTGCTCTGGTCTTTGGATTTTGGTGGCACTCGCTTCCTTTTGGTCACTCCTTCCATCATATGTGTTTTTCTGTCTTTGTGTCGATGCACTGTTTATTTATCTACATATTTTTTTTAATTTCACACTGCTCGTTTTTTTTTTAAAATCACTTTTATATATCTTACTCGAGCAATAGTATTTTATTTCACTTTGCTCGTTTTGTTAAAATCACTATTTTTTTAACCACTGTATATTTTACTCGAGCGTTAGTATTTTACTTTTTTTTTTTTTTAGTATTAGTAGGATTATTTTTATATCACTTTACAAATTTGGAATCCTATTTCACAGTAACTTTTCATATACACACTTTTATCTCGACAATTACTCGCACTTTACTTTTATCTGGATAACTACGCGTAAGAACATCCGACTCGGTTGAAATGAGAAACAGTAATGTTTTTTTTTTTTTTACGCATACGCCAGCTGGGGTCCTTTATTCACTACTCGCGAACCAACGCAATACTTTTTTTACGACCCATCACTCATTTGTAGATCCTAAATTGATATCCTCCGACCTAAACAAACAACCGGATATTCCTAGCAACGCATTATCCCGAACCGATGTACGTGCTAGCTAAAACGGCCGGCCGATCTACGAAAACAACAAGTCGATACGCACTACACACTTATATACATACAACATGAGTGGCGCAGTAGCTCGTAGGGTGCAAATATATGATCTTACCCTGTGTACATACTCACCCAGCACACTGATCGTGTGCCTGTATCCGCAGTGGAAAAAAGGCTAGACTTATCCTTTTTTTTTTATGACCACTCAACATTCCTATATTCAGATAGTACGGGATCTTATCCTTTGTAAATATTCAGCCACAGATCTGCGCCTACGTACGCAGTAGAAAAAGGGTATTGATTTATGGTTTTGTTTTTTTTTCCTGGCACACACTTATGATCACTAATCACCACAAAATATTTTTTTTTTGTTTTTTTTCAGGCTGCCGATTGCCTTTGTTTTTTGTTTACGCACATGGATATTTGTATCCCACTTCTGAAATGTAACACTACCTACACATTTTGTACAAAAAAACTATCTTGTCGTTCGCAACATTACAAGGCGAACTCGGACGGACGCCCTTCCGGCTTGGATGCGCAAAGTGATCTTAACTCAATGCGCCCAACCCATCCACCGAGCTGCAGTTGCAGCCTAACTACCTATCTCTATCTATTATCCTGAGAGTAGGAGGGATTTCCCCACTCTCCTTAAGCTACCTATCTGTTTACACGATACTCGAAGAAATACAGCAACTGAGTAGACGCAACCCTGAAATTCTAACCAAGACATCAGACTATATTACACCTCACTATGACTTCAACTTGAATGCACCAATCCTCTTTCCCAGTAGGAAAGACTGGCTGTCAAACCAGGTGACCAGAGACCAAGGAATAGCACTCTTCCCCGACGGCTAAAAATGGACTGGAGCAGGGTCCTACTCAGATACACTCAATAAACGGGAATCTTTCAGACTACCGGATACATGCAGTGTTTTCCCGGCGGAACTACTGGCGATTGAAAAGGATACAATATTCATAAAAGGAAGCGACCTCCCTCCATCGAAGATAGCTATTCCGCCAGCTCTTAAAGAAATACGAACAAACCACAATAAAATCAAAGGCAGTCCGCAATGCACTAAATTCATTACAAGGTAAGACTGCGCTGGGTACCTGAACATAGCAATATCGAAGGGAATGGGATAGCAGATAAACTAGCCAGATCTGAATCAGCCATGAGTAACAGTGATGTTAACACCTCCATACTACGACCGATTCAAGTACTGTTCAGCATAATCGACCATATAACCGAAAAAAAGACCAATGCTCTGTGGCTCACATGAACGGACTGCATCACATCTCGTTTTTTATGGCCGAAACTTGATCTTAATAGGACAATGACGATGCTACATCTGGATAAGTCCTCAATACGCTTAATCACCGGAATAACCACAGGATGCCATAGGTCACATGTCAAACAAATGGCTACCTGAGTCCAACGATATCTACAGAAGCTGCGGTGCTGAGGAAGAAAGGGAATCAATCCAACATCTACTCTACTACTGCCCCGCCCTCCAAGAACACCGCCTCCGTACTTAAGGTCATAGTTTCTCGAAAGACATAACAGAGCTCGGAAATTTAAAGATATCGGATCTACTAAGATTCATCAAGAGCACAAACTGGTTTACGAGTTGGTAAAAAAAGAGGATTTACTATACTTCCAAACTATGAGGGGATTCACAATGGACCTTCGGATCTCTAAGTGAAAATCTTTGCTCGTTCAATCACACACCCTTCCTAGTCTAACCTAACCCAATGGTAAAATTGAATAAGGCACTCGCATTGAAGTGAACTGCGAAGAGTAAACTCGTATATTTCAATGATATTTTGAGCTACACTCCACGCTGTGATTTACCGATCTCAATAGCCCTGAATTAAATCAAATGCTGGCTTATATCTGCGGAGTTTGAAATTTAAATAGAAAAAACTCACGAAATTTATTATTTAGAACAAATAGTAAGTATACGCCTCAGTACACACAAAAAAAGTTTTTAACAGCCAGCGGTCCGACAAAATGTAGATAATTTGATTAAAAATGTAGGTACATTAACATTTGAAGAATAAAATATATTTCAATCTACGCCGATCTCATGGGCGGCAAGCTGCGGCCTGGGTGTTAATCCAAGTTCAACTGTAAAGATGCGCTTTACTACTGAAACCAAAATGCAGGTAAATTTAATATTCCTAAATACTCTATTATCGTCTAGTCTGCTCGACTTCGAACTTAACCGAAAAATAAGTAACAAAAACGGGTCAAAAAATCATACATAGCCTTCTACGGCTGCAATAAAACCTTTTGTTAAAAATTGGGACTTCATCCAAAGATGACTCCATCGATTTAAACAGCTGTAGTACATCCAAGTCTTTCTTTCAGGTATACCTTCTAGTAGCCCGCTCTAAGCAAGAAATACAACATCAACAAAATCATAAGAGCCCAAAGAATGGCAGGCATAGGCACCACAGATGCACTGAGGTCTGGCCAATGTATTATATACATGAACTGTGGAGTTGGCGCGGGTCTTTTTTTCGGAAAAACTTGATATATCGAAATCCTATAGCTTTTCGCCTTTCGCCAGTGCTTTGCAAGCGAAGTTGAGTTCATCAACAAAAAAATGGCAATAAACTCCAGCAACTAACATTAGCTCTGGTTCCAACAACAAAAGGTTCAGGTGTCAAAGCAATTTGCGCTAATAAGCAATTGCGCAATCATGACCTATGTACATCAATTATCATCAACTTATTGGTTCTGTAGTGTCAGCTGATTCAGCGTTGTGCCTGCTGTTTTCGGCTTCCGTCGATGTGTATCATTATAGTTAATAATAAGAAGCATTCAGCGAAATTTATGTATAAACAGTTTATAAGATCAAGGAAATAAATATTGATCGATCTCATTCATTAGACGGTTCGGTCATTCACTAACTGACAGCTATCTCCCCACCAGTAGTGGTAAGGTGGCGGTTCAGTATAAAAAAATCTCAAGTAGTCGATTTTACATGGTCCTTCGAGCCGGATGGGCCAGCTAGTTACTGACCGCTATCCCCCCACCAGAGGTAAGGTTGTTGTTCAGTTTAAAAAATCTTAAGTAGTAGATTTTACAACTAGCGACTCTCGAGGCTTATCACAGTTTAGTAAACGACTCAACCCGATGAACTATCTAGGTGAGGGTAAACCCTTTACAGCTCACTAGCGCAAAATATTCACATTCCTATAAGAGATGTTTAGGGAATACACTCTCATACTTCCTGAAATAAGCTAGTCCCAAGTAGATCAGTTTGATAAGCTGCGTCATATCCAGGCCAGACTATAGAAGGTCATAAGTAAATGAGATTCTATAAGGAACTTGAGTAGATATCGCAAGATTAGTGGCAATAAGCACAGGGTACTGGCCAACAGGAAACCATGCCAGGATCCCTACCCTCATACCGATTTCTGCCGTAGCTGTAAGGACATAAATCAGAAAGGGTTCCTCACTGACTTTCTCCGGTAATCTTCCGGTACTAGCCTAGGCTAGGTTAGGTAGATGAGTGCCTTGTGACTAATCAGAAACTGCTCACTTAAACAAACGTTCGGGTCCATTGTGCCTATATTGAATTTTCTCCTGAAACCTGTGAGGAGATCGTTGATCTAGAACCAAGCAGATGAGCTCATTTGTACGTAAGTCCTCCAGCTCATCGAAGAAGTGACTACCAATAGTTCTCATTCTCCTGTTAGCTGGAGAAAGTCACACAGCAGGTGATTCATTATGAAAGAATCCCAAGACGTATGTAGATTCGGCGACCTAAAAGAGATATCCAGGAAAAAGATTAGAGATTTGATCCTTTTCCTAAACTCCACAGGATGGATATAATTATCTCAAAATTTCATCCGAACAAACAGGTCACTTCAGTTGTGGTATCAAAATGGCGGCGCTCTCTGAAATTTTATTTTCTACTGAAACCATTACTTCTACCTACCTACCTTACCTATGTAGGGTAGGGCGAGGAGGTTCTGACACGTTAACGGATATTGTCAAAAATTAGGTACATCCGTTTACAAACAAAACTATATATATATAAATGTTACTTTACTAACATTTAATCTATTACAAGAACACCTTTAACCTTTAACCATCTCAGAGTTTTTGATGAATTTCTAAATAAGGAAAAAGTGACAGAACCTCCTGGTTTTTAGGAGGTTCCGACTTTTAAGAAGGAGGTTTCAACATGCTATGCTTTTACTGCTTCTTTCATGGCTTTCTTGTCAAATGTCTTTTCAGGATACTTTCTTTTATAAATGTTAGGCATTTTGATATAAACCTATAAAATTTCAATATAAAAAAAGACTAAAACTAAGTAAAACAGTGAAAGGAGGAGGTTTCGACAATTTGACTTAAATGAAACGTTGAAAAAACGAAACGAAACGACTTAAGCGAAACCTGTCGAAACCTCCTTCAATACATGCATTATATTTACGCTTTAAAAAAGTTTATTATTTAATAATTACCTAAAAGGGGCACAACTAATAAAAACTCTATTAATCTGTTCGTTTAGTTTTTGTATTCTCACTTACAAACACTTAAAACAAAAAAAAAGTTATAGCTTAAGAATTCACTGAAAAAAATTACATGCAAACTTACCAAAAATGAAAACACGACTTAACTTAATACGCGCTGATCAGAAACTGAACTCAATAAGGGGAAAAGTGGAGGTACCTTTAGACTGTGGATATAAGAAAATATCATATCTGTCATATTTATAGGAAGTGAAAAATTTGAGTTTGATGAAACCTCCTACATGTCGAAACCACCTCGCCTTGTAGTACACCGAGCCGAAACCTCGAGATTTCGATTAACATTCACCGAAACATCAGTAACCCGTTTACACCGAGTTGAAGAGGTTTCAGCTGTCAATTTTGAAGTGGCTAGCAAAACTAGGGATGGGCGATTGAGAATTAGTTTCATAATTGAATAAAAAGACAATTCGGTGCTAGCCGAAAACAATCGAATAACTATCAAATCGTATTTCAGAAATTTTATTTCACTGGGCGAGTATACTAATTAGTCGATTGTAGAAATGTATGTCTCAATTTATTCATCGTGGTACCAGTGTGACTTTTGAATTTGGATCTAAAATCTGAACGCATGCAATTTGATATTTAAAATAAAAAGATTTTCTTCAGTTTCAATTTAAGTTTAATAACCTCATTTACAATCGAACTATCGCCCAAAACAATCGACTTCTGTCAACTAAAGGAGCTCACACATCGGAGCGTCACGCGGCAGCGGTATAATGGTATGAAATACTATTGCCCTAAATATAGGTGCACACACTGAGGTGGTTTACAATTTTGTACCACAGCAAGCTACGTTGACCGCGTATCGCCTGTCAAAATGTTTTGTGAAAATTTTATTGAAATTGAAAATAAATTCGATTTTCTTTTATTTGACTCATTCAGAGTATAAAAATATAAGAAAAACGGATAAAATATGGACAAATATAACAGAGACAGATCGAATTATTCGATTGTTTTTATTCGCAATTGCCCATCTCTAGGCAAACAATTGCTTGTTGACATTCATCAGTTGGTGCCCAAAATGTTCTTTTTTTTGTATTTTTTCGTTGCCCATTGCCTGAAAAGATTAACAAATTATATAAAATAAATATTCTCTTGCAAACTTACCTGTGCCCTGTCAATTGGCCAGAATTATTTTGGCATTTAATATTTTGACATCTATAAATGAATACCAAAATAAACCGAAGTTCACGCTGTAGGCTTGTTCGCTTTGACAACCTCTCACGGACGGATGAACTCAAAAAGATTTCAAGAAGATTTCGCCGAAATCTCGAGATTTCGAAAGCCCGAAAATGTATGGCGAAACCTCGGAGATTTGGATGAATTTGCCGAAACCTCGGGGTTTCGTTTGGTGTTAACGTAGTATTACCCTACTTACATACCTTTGTGAATAGTTTTTTCTTTAAATTGCTGCCCCTATTTAAATAATTATTATTTTATTTTTAAATAAAAATGAATTAATTTGAAGAGCCCTCATTAAATCGCAATCGATTGAAATGTGAATTTAATTTCTCCAATTAGTAATTAATTAAAAAATGATTTGCTATAAAAATAAAATGAAAAAAATAAAAAAATAAATAAACTAAATTCAACTTTTATCTGAGAGAAGTGTATCGGTGGCATTGGCGAGAGATTCAATTCAAGTCCTTTTTAATGCAATTAAAATCGCGTTGGTAGATAAAATTTTCCTGTGGGCATTTGTTTAAGCATCTGATAAATACGAATGCAGCGTTATTAATGGCATTTAATCAAATAGGTTACTGCAATGCAATTGAGTAGTTTATCTCGTTTTGCTCACCCGAATAAAGCACGATAGTATAATTGAACAATGATGAGCCTAGTGCATTCAATTAATTAATTATTGTATTGAGTATCGAATTAGTATAAAAGAATTTCTATTCAATAGATGAGAAGTGCATTGGTTGGGCCTCCTTTCATTTAAATGGACTTTGTGGGCGGGTGCGGGCGGTACTGATACACAATTGGGAGTGTGACTTAAATGAACTTCACCTTAAAAAAATAATAAATCCCAAAAATTAAATCAAATTAAACTTAAAACTCCTTTCTCTCCAGCACAGTAAAAACGAATGAAACCCGCCTCACACAAATTACCATAAAAAGGACCTCCTTTTTCATTCGTTTAACACTCGACAATTTCCCAATGTAAACAGCAAGGACTCATTGCTGGTTAGTGTATGCAACAATGTTTGTTGTCTGTGAGCGAATTGTGTTTATTTGTTTGGATGATAGTCTGTCAGTTTATCATGCCATGCTTTATACAAGAAGTGTTTACACTTTATTTTACCCTCGCACTGTACGAATAAATAAAAGGGATTCACCAGTGTCGGTCGTATTCTCCCTTTTTTTTTACTTTTTGGTTTGGACACCGCATACACAAACACACGTACTAAGTGATGTTGAGTGGATTGTTGTACCCCGTCGTTGTCTCCCATCTTATTCTTGGTTCCAGAACTAGCAACACATCCCTGTGCAGTGTACATGTGACCTTATTTTTGTCATCTCTATGCATCATAAGCGAGGAATATAAACAGGAGGGAACCTCAATATGGAAGCTAGACTAGACAGACATGCTCCGACGTATCATTTAGGCAGACAGATAATATGATCAAATGCAATTTAGGATAGAAGTATCTATGCAGGGAGAAGGAGAAAGCAGGTATATCATTGCATGTTGTCCTTGTGCATTTAAAGGACAGCACCTCCTTTTTAAATCAGTTATTTTATTTTTCTTTTATTTGTTGTTTGCTTCTGCCTGGCCAATGGACATAATTCTTTCGTTTTCTTTTCAACGAAATGAGGTTAAGTTCAGGACATTCCTGTTATTGCTGCACGGTATCTTGCATTTAACAAGCAACAAAATCAGCAGTTTGGTATTAAAAACTTCGATGTACTTTCCAGTCCATTGAAGAATGTTGGCCTTTATTGCGAATGAATGAATGACATCCTGCAATGACGGAGAGGACAGGTAGCTGCTTCATGATAGCAGCTTCGTCTTAATAAAAGAAATTATGTAGATTCGAGTGTTGATTAAAGAAATCGTATTGCTTAATTGGCATTGTGTGCGAGGACGTCACAAAGAATTTTTAATGGCGACGTTAAAGGGAATTTTAAGCTCCACTCTCAAGGAAGGACTTCCTACATACATACAGCTGTGTTCAAAATATTAGTAGTGCTTCATATACTTTTTTTTTGAAGTGGATTTTAAACAAAGTTAAGATTTATTCAAACATATTTATAGTAAAAACACCATGCTCATATATTGTATTCATCATTTCAAAGTCAATACAAAAGATTACGTAAATAGTTTCGGAAGGAAAAAATAAATTATAATATTAATACAATTATGTGCTGTTCAAAATAATAGTAGTGTTTGATAAAAAGCCAGAAAACTAAGTCAATAACACGGAAATTAATACCAAAACTATCACAAGCAACTTAAGTTGACATCAATATTTCATCGAAGTTTCATTATTGTCCAACTCTGCCGTGCACCTGCGTTGCAAGGAGTCCATTAGACCATGATACCGTTTTGGAGGAATTTTACTCGTAGCATCTTGAATCACTTGCCAAAGCTCCTGATAATTGGATGGTTTGGCATCTGAAAACTCTTTTATATCTTCGGCCAACATATTTCTTATGAGATTGAGGTCAGATGACCGTGATGTCCATGGCATAACCTCAATCTCTTTTACCGGAAACTACTCTTTAACTTTAACCCTGTTGACAGGCCCATTCTAACGGCATATCATGCTCGGCGGAATGTAACATTACATTTTCTAAGAGATCAACATACACTTGATGAGCCTTCACTTGCTTTATCATATGGATTGATCCCACATCGTAGTACGAAAAACCATCCCGTACTATTACTTTGGATCCACCATGTTTTACTGTCTTCATATTGTATTTAGGCTGGAATTTGGTATTGGGCGATAGGGACGCATATCACCCAGAGCCAGTACTATTGTAAAAGAGAATTTTTTTCTGTCCGTCCACAATATTTTACGCCATATTACGATATGCCATTCAAGGTGTTCTTTTTCAAAACTGTTCTCTTCTGACCTTATAAAGGGTCTTTCATTAAGCGCTTCCTATCTTTAAATTGAAATAAGACAGTGTGTGTATGAGATATCATCGACATTTTTTATTTGCTTGAAAGGTCTATCGATGCCATTATATATGGAATATAACATTGTTCATATGTCCGCCGCAGCTTGTCCGGATGGCGCGCATCCGAAATGTCAAATTTTCAATGACTCTGTCGCATAAATCAGACTGAATTTGACCGATGGCATGGGTTATATTGGCTTTGATGGCCGCGGTAGTTTGTGGCTTATTCGCATAGACCTGCTACTTCAGAAAACCCCACCAGAAAAAGTCTAACGGGGTCAAATCGTATGGTCTCGGTGGCCAGTTCACATCAGCGCCACGTGAGATGACCATGCCCTTCAATCGCTCGTGCAGAATTTCCAATGTGGCGTGAGCTGTGTATCACGTAGCATCGTCCTGTTGAAACCACATGTCGTTGGTCTCCATATGATCCAATTCAGGCAAAAGAAGTTGGTAATCATCGACGTATAGCGCTCGCCGTTGACGGTGATGGCCTGGCCAGCGTCGTTCTCAAAGAAATATGGACCGATGACGCCGCCAGCCCAAAATCCACCCCAGACAGTGTCTTTTTCGGGATGCATTCGACGCTATTGGATCTCATGTGCATTGGTATCGTCCCAAATTCGACAATTTTGTTTGTTGACGTACCCGAAATGGGCCTCATCGCTGAAGATGATCTTTAGATGAAAATTAGGGTCAGTTTCCAACTGCTCCAGACCCCATTCAGCGAACACACGTCGTTGTCTATGGGCGTTTACCTTCAGCTTCTGGGCCAGTTGAATTTTGTACGGGTGGAGGCCCAAGTCACGACGCAAATTTCGCCAAGTTGTGGTCTGCGAAAGGCCGAGTTCTTGTGAGCGACGTCGACGTACGGGTGTTAGTTGATTGTTTACTTAACCAGTGGACTCAAATTTATTCACCACACTGCGAAAAGTCCTCTCGGAAGGACAATTATGGCGACCGTAAAATGGGCGAAGTGCGCGGAATGCTGCCCAAACAGAACACCCATTTTGGAAACATAGTTTTATTATTTGCACGTGTTGTTGAACGCTATATCCGTCCATGGTGATTTGGCAAAACAGACTGAATAGATGACAGCCAATTTGACAGATGTAGCTTCAACAATATGGCCGCTATCAACTGGCAAAAGTAATCTACCCGTCTTTCCAATTTTCCCCGATTTTCCTCCATACTATCCTTCCTTGAGCCAATACAAGCCCATCAAGCCCAAAATCGTGAAAATTTAACGATCCGTTCTCGAGTTATGGCGACATCTACAAGTTGAACATCTACTTCTCGTCGAAACTAAGCACATCGTTGCTATCCCAAAGTATTGCGGAAAAATCTGCCCCAATTTGATGTATGTAGTTCTACCAGCAGCGGCAGTAGTTGTGATCTTTACTTAGAGGAACTTAACAAATGTGATTTTGAAACTAACATTTTCGACTATGATGTGATCACTTCAACAGCTGTCGAACCTCGTGCCAAGTTGGTTGTTGTAATGGAGAGGGAAGTTCTGGACATGGTTGCCATGTCCAATTACCAAAATATTCTGAAGCTGGAAACATTGATAAAACACAAAACAAAGATGCAGTTGCGTTAAGCCTATGATATGATGGCATATCCCTAATTCTAATTGAGACTTATCCATCTCGGGGTTCTAGGTTTAATATTAAAATGGAATAGTTTCCAAATATTTAGTCTTGAGAGAAACTAAGCATTTAATGCCATGATTCACAATATTTCAGCTCTCTAGCTAACAGAAAAAGTAGTTAAGGTAGCGTTGCCATCTGTCCGGGTTTTTCTGGACTTGAACTCTTTTTCGCCTATGCGGGGAACTCCAGGATAGTTTTTCTAAATTGTCCGGGTTTTCTATTCTTCATCAATTAACATATTTGGCTCATATATAAATATTCTAATATTCTATCTATAAGGTCATTTGTGTCCCGAAATTCACGCAAGATTTGATTTTTTTGCCATTTATGCGCTAAATTGTTGTCAACGAAAAGAAAGACAGCATTACAGCTGATAGGGTTATTATAAGATCTGTTCCCGTACTTGTCGAAAACAGCCGAAAACTACGCAAACTACACTCTCTTCTGTCAAAACCTATGAAAAATCTTCGTACGGGAACAGGTTTTGACTGTTGTCGGCTGTTTTCGACAAGTACGGGAACAGACCTATCAGGTCTGTTCCCGTACCTGTCCAAAACTGCTAAAGACTACAATAATCTACGAAAATCTGTCAAATCCTGTTCCCGAACGAAGATTTTTCATAGTTTTTCACAGTAGAGAGAGCTAACAAGAGTTTAAAAAATCTCCCCATTTCGCGAATTTTAGCCCAAGAAAGGCAGCTTTATGAAAACTGTCAAATGTCATATATTTTCCAATTTTTTGTTGTTCAATGCGTCTCTATACTTTTGTACACTTAGCTATACCTCTCTTTCCGAGATTTTAACCCCAACTCCTTGAAATTTGAGAATCTGTTCACTTTGGTGCAGAAAGTACGGGAAGATGTATTATTAATGAAAAATACGTTTTCATTGTTGAGCAATATGTAAAAATAATGAAGGTTTGGCAGTGATTAGGTTTATTTTCATTTTGATTGCTTTGATGACGGGTTCAGAAAATGCGCGAGTGATTGTTGGGAAGCAAATGCGTGTATCGCGGTTTGGTGCGGATTTTGGGCTGGAGGTATCACCGGACCATTCTTCTTTGGAAATGCGGTTAGTCATAACAGTTAATGATGCTCTCTATCGCGATAATCCATTTTTTGTGTATGAAATGCAAGATATAGATATGGATGAGATGTGGTTTCAACCAGACGGTGCTGTATGCACAAAATATTTTTGGCAACCCTAAGTTAAAGAAAAAGGGCTAAAGATATATAATTATAATAATTAAAATCATCATCATCATCATGTAGGTGTAGACGTATAGTTATAAACAACACAACAAAACAAAAATAAATCTTTCCATCTGTCAAAAGGAGAAAATAAAATGAGTGCATCGGTTGCACTAGGTGGACGAGTTCGTATTCAATTGCTAAGTATGCTTAGAGAGTGGAGCGTAGACTAAGCAACGAGTAAAGAGCAAAGCGATGAAATCAAACACATTCAATTAAAGCGTAGCGCATAGAGTGTGGCGTTTTTCGAAGGTAGAGCAAAGCGTCGATAAGAGAGCAAAGTGGCGATTTTGAGAGCATAGCAGCGATTTAAAATATGATTGATATCCTATGCTAGCCTACATCGTTGCTCTTTGCTCGAGCGATTTTTGCGCTTTGCTCGTTGCTCACTCTACGCTACTTAGGTTGGCATGATCCAAACTTATGAAATTCACTCCATTATTGAATGACATATACATATTACATAAACATTCGAATGTATCGTTTGGTACCCTTTAAAAAAAAAAAAAACTACCAAAATGAGATAAGAATGCCGAAATTATCAAAAATTAAAAAGTGCAAAAAAATTACCAAGTTTGGTTAAAAATTACCAAAGTGGCAACCGCGGTTCTAGATGCTATTAGAGCAATCAAATCGAACTCCATTGGATATGATGGTTTATCACTTCGTTTTGTAAGAATCACTCTGCCTGGAATAATAAGTCAGTTAACACAAATCATTAACCACTGTTTAATGGCTTCGACCTGGGAAAATGCAAAAGTGATACCAGTTGCTAAAAAAGGATGCCACTATTGCTAGTGATTACAAGCCCATTACCCTTCAGCATCCTGCCCTGTCTGTCGAAGGTCTTCGAGAGAGAGTATTATCGGGGCAAATTCAAAGCCACTTATCCGCGAATTCCATGTTGTACCAATATCATGGCTGGTATAGCTAAAGAAATTGATGGCTCAAACTTTAATAAGAAACATCTGGAAAAACCTTCTGTGAATCATAAGCAAGGACAAAACTTTCAGCTATACACATTTTTTCAGTTATCCTAGACACCACCCATAGAGTAAGTTGAAACCTAACATCGGAGTTTCCTATCACTACGTCGATCTGTCTATCTCTTGTTGCGATCCTACATTTGATCACACTGTGTGTCAACATTATAAAGGTACTCGTATGTAAATTATAAAAAAAAAAAAAATATATATCAGTCAGGCTTTAAAGCAGGCTATAGTTGCTCAACTGCAATGGAAAATATTTTGGACGATATAAGAAATAAATACGATAAAGAATTTCTTACTTTGCTTTGCCTACTCGATGTCTCTAAGGCTTTTGACAAGGTAAATCATGAAATTTTGTGCTGGAAACTACGAGTATTTTGGTTTAAGCGACAGGGCCACCAAACTTATTTCGTAGCCTCTTGAGTGATAGATCATAGAGAGTCGTGGTGGATGGCAAATACCCTGCTTCTAAATCGATTACGCAAGGTGTTCCTCAGGGATACATTTTAGGACCCGTTTTATTCTGGCTCTATTTACCTCTACGCCGCTGACGATCAGCTCTGTCTATCGCAGCCAATAAGTAAGGTCAGTGAGCTTGCTTTATGGATAAATGAGGATTTATGTGCACTCAATAATTGGACCAGTATAAATGGATTAGTTTTGAACAGTAATGAATGTCTTGATATTCCTGTCTCAAACAGGTCTTCTGAACTCAACCTTGTGCCCGGCATTTGGTTATCTGGAGCTGAGTTGCAAATTGTTGAATCTTCTACCAGGCTGGGTTTCGTCATAAATATGTCTGAAAATTCAATTCAATATCGATCACGTTCGACAACAATATTTTTTTTAGATTTGAAAGATCTGATAGGTTTCTGAATACCAATCTGCAACTTTTTAACGATTTAGTACTGTAAGAAGAGAGTGCTATGAAAAAAAAACTTAGATAACAAATCATCTTTGACTTTTTCTTATTTTTGTTGGTGCTGGTAGACGAGCTGGTAGAAAACAATCTCAAATCTATACGCCAACTACACTTACCCTTTATTCTTAAATAAAATAAACTTTCAATTCTTGGTTTTTTTTGTTGTATGCATATTTTTTATTTATTGATGTAACCAGTATTTTGTTGAACTTAAGGTTTTTTTTGTTTTTACAATTATTATTTCTCGGTAAATATATTGTTTTACAAAGACGAGTTTTAAAGTCTGTTTTCTATTGTATTCGGGTTTTTGTTTTCTTTTTAAACTTGAAAAGTATGAGTTTTTAACAATTTAATAATAAATTTGGAATTTGTTCGTGTTTTTTTTTGCTGAATTAATATTATGCAATTATATCCTTTTTTTGGTTCTAAGCACTTAAAAACGAATTTTTTTTTATATATAATTAATTTTTCGATTTTTGTTTGATTATATTCTTTTTTTTTTATTTTTATTTTCTTATAAATAGTGTTTTTATTTTCTAATTTAATTTATTTTGAATATATTACAAGTAAGCGTCCATTTTGGCCTTAATAGTAAATTCTACAATATAAGTTTTTTTTTTACTAATAAATTGTGGATTTTATTTACAGGATATGCTATTTTCTTTAGACTTTTGTGGATCTTATTATTTTTGTTTAATGATTATGTGGATAAAAATAAAGTTTATTTTTTTTAAATATTTACAAATTTTATTTTGTATAATATAAATGCAGAGCGATTAGTATGCTAATTTTGATGTTTGTCTGCTGGTTGTTCAATGCGATTCTATTCTTCGATATGGTGTTAGGATATGTTTAGGAAAATAAAGGATATGTTGGCTGTACATATATGGATAAGTGAGGACTTATAGTTTTTTTTCGAATCTCATGACTGGTTATTTTAACTAAGCTTATCCGAAGACAGATTTGAATCTTATAGATCTGAATAGCCACCATTATTACCATCTACATATGTGACTGTATAATATGCTTATTTTTGAGTGTCTGAGGATAAGTTCTATAACGTTGATAAGCTGTAATTTGTTTTGCTTCTTTTTGTACATTTCATCACTGTTTTTCGACATTCCCTGGGTTTGAGCCTAACCATTCTTTTGGCTTTCTAAAAATAGGGCTTCACACTAAGTAGTTTTGATGTATATGATTGAGAAGTACTAGTGTAATAAACGAAGATCACTGAAATAGTAGTGATCATGCTAAGTGCTCATTATCACACCTCGTGTTGTTCTATGCACATCTTAAAACAATGGAAATGAAGATAACCATCGATCTACATACTTGTCTGCAGGGTTTACAGATCTGTGTTAGAAGGTAAAGCCCAAGTAAAAGATCTCATTCTACTCCAAGATAAAATTGCTTAAGCATTCTAGAGCAATTTTTTGAGTTACTGACGATCTTGCCAACTGCACTCAGCTGCAGATCACCGAAATAGTAGCGATCATGCTAGGTGTTCATTAACACAAATCGTTTTGTTCTATACAAATCTTAAAACATTGGCAATGAAGATCACGATCGATCTAAATTCTTGTCTGCAGAGTTTACAGATCTGTGTTAGAAGGTAAAGCCCAAGTAAAAGATCTCATTCTACTCCAAGATAAAATTGCTTAAGCATTCTAGAGCAATTTTTTGAGTTACTGACGATCTTGCCAACTGCACTCAGCTGCAGATCACCGAAATAGTAGCGATCATGCTAGGTGTTCATTAACACAAATCGTTTTGTTCTATACAAATCTTAAAACATTGGCAATGAAGATCACGATCGATCTAAATTCTTGTCTGCAGAGTTTACAGATCTGTGTTAGAAGGTAAAGCCCAAGTAAAAGATCTCATTCTACTCCAAGATAAAATTGCTTAAGCATTCTAGAGCAATTTTTTGAGTTACTGACGATCTTGCCAACTGCACTCAGCTGCAGATCACCGAAATAGTAGCGATCATGCTAGGTGTTCATTAACACAAATCGTTTTGTTCTATACAAATCTTAAAACATTGGCAATGAAGATCACGATCGATCTAAATTCTTGTCTGCAGAGTTTACAGATCTGTGTTAGAAGGTAAAGCCCAAGTAAAAGATCTCATTCTACTCCAAGATAAAATTGCTTAAGCATTCTAGAGCAATTTTTTGAGTTACTGACGATCTTGCCAACTGCACTCAGCTGCAGATCACCGAAATAGTAGCGATCATGCTAGGTGTTCATTAACACAAATCGTTTTGTTCTATACAAATCTTAAAACATTGGCAATGAAGATCACGATCGATCTAAATTCTTGTCTGCAGAGTTTACAGATCTGTGTTAGAAGGTAAAGCCCAAGTAAAAGATCTCATTCTACTCCAAGATAAAATTGCTTAAGCATTCTAGAGCAATTTTTTGAGTTACTGACGATCTTGCCAACTGCACTCAGCTGCAGATCACCGAAATAGTAGCGATCATGCTAGGTGTTCATTATCACAAATCGTGTAGTTGTTCTATGCACATCTTAAAACATTGACAATAAAGGTCACGATCGATCTACATTCTTGTTTGTAGAGTTAATAGATCTGTGTTTGTAGCTGAAGCTCAAGAAAAAGATCTCATTCTACTCCAAGATAAAATTGCTTAAACATTCTAGAGCAATTTTTTGAGTTACTGACGATCTTGCCAACTGCACTCAGCTGCAGATCACCGAAATAGTAGCGATCATGCTAGGTGTTTATTATTACACATCATGTTGTTCTATGCACATCTTTAAACATTGGTAATAAAGGTCACGATTGATCTACATTCTTGCGAGCAGAACTTACGGATCTATGTTTGTAGCTAAAGCTCAAGAAAAAGATCTCATTCCACTCTAAGATAAAATTGTTTAAGCATTCCAGAGCAACTTTGTGAGTTACTGATGATCTTGCCAACCGTACTCAGCTGAAGATCACTGAAATAGTAGTGATAATGCTAGGTGTCCATTATCACATCTTATGTTGTTTTATACACATCTTAAAACAATAGCAATGAAGATCACGATCGATCTACATTCTAATCTGCAGAGTTTACAGATCTGTGTTAGTAGCTTAAACCTAAGAAAAATGTCTCCCAAGTCAAAATTGCTTGCATTTTAGAACAACTTTTGGCGATCTTACTAACTGCGCTCAGCTGCAGTGTTTGTTTGAGTAAATTTTATGAAATAGAAAGCACTTAAATTTCCCCTTTGATATTCATTCCAAATGACCATCATTTGCTTCACAATCGTCAAAGGAAAAAAAAAAAATATTTTGAAGGCATTTCTGTTAAGGTTATGAAGGCCAAACGACTCTGAGGAGGATCGTTAGCGAATGCATTTTGACATTCTACCAATTTGAGGTCAAACTCACGGCCTTTTTGTTTACTTTTGTAAAATACAATATGGGACACAAATTATTTGTGGCATTTTCAAACGGTACCATATCCTTCGCAAGTGATCGTTTCTTTTAAGGAAAGCACATTTTTAGAAGATCCTTCCCGTGACGACAACAATTGAACAGTTTCGCTATGCAACCAACAAAATTAAAAAGCAAAAGCAACCTAATATCTACAAACTTTATACCTTTTCTTGAATGTATTGTATTTTATTTTCTTATATAGAAATAAACTATATAATAATTAATATTTGTACACGCAAATAATGCTAACAAGTTTTGCCTTTAAAATATATTTAGCAATTCTTTTTAACTGCATATTATATCATCGTAATTTTAAATATAAATTTTAATTCTATTTTTTTATATATATTTTTACAAACAAAAAAACTCTTATTGAATTTGTATTTATTTTTATGCGCTAAGAATTTATTTACATATTTTTATTATTATTGTTATCCATCCAAAGAAATATATTCCACCATTTTATTTTTTTCTGTTTAACAGAGCTCGTAACAATCGACTTAATTAAAAAAAGAAAAAAAATGAATACGAACCTTTTTTTTTTGTTTTACTCGTATAAATTGTAATAATATGCATGCTTCTATGTATGGGTATGTAAATAGTCCTATTTGTTGTAATTTGATTAACATATCCATTTGTTAGGAGGTTAACATCTCGTATCGCACCACCTTACCTACGGCCACTGTCGCAGTGGGAATTGTTTTCATCTTTTTGCCCGGCTAAGTGATGGAGACATTATCGCTGTTCTTGTTGTTGCTTTTAGTGGCAAGTGTATCCTTTGCGATAGCTGTATGCTAATTAAATTGAAAATGAAAATTATGAAAATTTGCAAACTCATTGGGGAGGACACCATAATGGTGGCAAGAATGCCATCCCGATGCCGATGTCGTTGTCGTCGGCGATGGTGGTTGCTTCGACTTTTGGCTGTGGTGGATTTTTTTGTACATTTTTCTCCTTGAAATGGCGCACTCCCATCGGGATGGTGGCAATCAGTCCCCGAGTGCCTACTCCAGCTGGTGGTGGATGTCGATGAGCTCGATAAATGTGAAATATGATGGAACAAAGGCGATTTACTTTTAATCCAGCGAATTATACTCTGAGCGATGAGGTTTGGTCGCAGTCGGACCGCTCCCAAGGAGACTGCGGAATTGTGAAAGGCTCCGGGGGGATTACGGACTGGTGGTTGGTTATTGTCGCCTAAAAAAAGAAGAAAACAAACAGAAGATGAAGAAAAAATAATAATGAATTCAAATGGCATTCTGTTGAATCTAAAAAAAAAGAAAAAGAAAAGACGGTTGGATAGGGGAGCGGGTCGAGCTGTGCTAAACCCCTGGGATGAATGATATTCCTACATTCAGAGAGATTATGTGGTTGCAATGGGATGGACTGGTATTATGACAAGAGGGCGGTGTACGGACAGATGGATGAATGGATAAGTTAACGGCAATAATGATGGGAATTAGGGAATGAAAAGATTTTGATTACCGTTGCGCTTGGTTTATTTTGGAGTAATTAAAAATCGATAATCATATAATAATCCGGACAAAAAGGGGACCAGTTTTAGGGATTATCTGTGGGATTGACTGTGTTTTCGAACGAAAAAGGTTCTAGGATTTATTCAAACTTAACTTCGAATGTATGGCAGGGTTGGTGAGGATTGGAGAGGGTTTATATAGTTACATTTTAATACGTGGTTTTAGTTTTGCATTAGTAGTCCGATTTGTAGTTTTTAAAATAACTTTCTGGAAGAGATTTGAAGAAGACTGCAAAAGAACAACGTTCCGACTTTATATGCAAAGCTGATGTGGCTGATTGATCGCTGAATTCAGGACTGACAGGCAGAGCAGATATTGAACTCTTTTAGAAAGAAAGTCCTTTCATCGTGGAAAGATAAGAGATGACTCTTAGTGGCGCTGTATTATATTTAGAGGGGGGTTATCCCATAGAGACAACAAGCACGTAGGCCCATTGTACTTTGGTGAAGTACCAGGGGAACCATTCACTGAGCTAACGATTTGCTGCTGAGCTATACATCGAACTAAATCCTAAAAAGCGACGGGTAGCTTTCGCAAAGCGAAGCAATAGTGCAAGATTGAGCTCCAGTAGATCAACGGCCCGTAGGACGTAGCTGCCTATAGTGGCCTTTCTAATCCGAGCAAAGGCCGGACACTGCCAATAAAGTGCTCAGCCGTCTCGTCTTCTTCCAGACACAACTCGCAAAGGCCCGAGCTTCTGATTCCAATTTCAACAGTTGCTCGTTTAAGGAAGTGAACCCAGTGACCAGCCCTGTGAGGATTTTAAGGTCAGCTCTGTTAAGGTGTACCAGAAAGTTAGTTCTGTTTGCTCCGAGTGCGTCTACTAATATTTTGGCCTGTCGGCGTGTTGTAGTCGCAGCAGCTCAAGAAGCTTGTTTTTAGCATAGGCTGAACTGCAGCCAAAAACAGGCTGAGGACTGGTAAACGGGGCTGCTAACTCAGCTCTAGGTAGAGTATCAGCTTTGTCGTTTCCCGGGATATCAGAATATTTATTAACAGCTTCCTCAACAATTTTAGAGTTAATCAATGCTGCTGAACAGGCCTCAGCTGCTGGGCTATCAGAGCCGATGTAGATGGACTTGCCTTTCCATCTCTTGTTAAGTGCAATGTGCGCTGTGCTAGCGATAGCATACACCTCTGCCTGAAAGACACTTGTAAATCTGCCCAGTGGAATAGATTGCTCAACGTGGCATTCTTCTGAATAGATACCTGCTCCGGAGAGCTCATTCATTAAGGACCCGTCCGTATAGAGGACTATACTTTCTGATGGGAAACCAGACTAACTTCCGCTGCTTAGTAGCCCTGCTTAGATTTATATCGCTACCTGTTGGCTCTAAATCACCTGATATTCTTCTTTTTACATGCTTCTCATGGTAACACAATATGGGCGCAATCAAACCTTGCCCAACCAAATGAAGACACGCATCGGCTTGGAAGATAAGGACATCGCGAATGCCAAAAAGATTAGGCGATGACAGGAAAGACAATATCATTAGCTGGAAGAAGTTGCACTGAGCCATTTGGTCCTTCGCTCCCTATAAGTCACCTGGCCCGGATGTCATTATGATAATTATGCTTCAGAAAGCTCCTGAAACAGTCAGGGAAGAACTGCTTACATACCATTGGCATGGAGGGAAGTTAAACTTATCTTTATACCCAAGGCTGGCAAACAAGGTCGTATTATGACTAAGGACTCTCGTCGTTTTTACTTAAAACATTGGAGAGACTTATAGATGTCCACATCCGCAGCAAAGTAAATAATAGATTATGTGCAGCTAAGCACGCATATCTCAAAGGCAAATCGGTAGAAACCGCTCTAAATGAAGTAGTAGGGCATATATTGCAAAGAATATGCCCTAGCAGCTTTTCTAGATGTCGAAGGGGCCTTCAATTATTTAACGGGCATCGTAATCAAAAGGGCTCTAGGTAAGATGGAAGTAGAACTAGGCTTTTCCAATTGGATCTGCAATATGCTAGTTACCAGATATATAAACTCATCGCTGGGACATGGCTCAATAGGCAAATCAGTAACCAGGGGCACACCTCAGGGAGGTGTTACCTCACCACTTATGTGGGTTCTGGTCATTAATGATATTTTGGCTGAACTACGCTCCAAGGGCATTAGCGTCATTGCTCAAGCGTAGCCCGTGTCAAATTCCTCAATATACTGAGCGAATTACTAGAAGCGGCTTTAGCCAGCCCCACTACCAATAAATGGGCAAACAGGTGCGGACTAAACGTCAATCCTCAATAAACAGAATTGGTTCTTTTCACCAGAAAACACAAGATTCCGTATTTCAAACTATTGCAACTAAACGGGAGCTGTAGAGCTCCTGAAAATGAAGCAAATGATATTGTTATTAACATCGACAGCCAGGCTGCGCTTAAGGCGCTAGACTCATGCACTATTAAATCGGCACTAGTGATGAATTAATATGGAATTGTACCGTTTTCAACTTATTTATTCAATTTTGAATCCAATTTAAGAAAATATTCAGTCAGTCGAACCACAAGTTTATGCTGAGTGTTCAAAACCACATGTGTGGAGGTAAAGCTGCACTCATAATTAGCTTAAAAACCTCAGAATTCGGTATTCGGTATTATAAAGGGTGATTTTTTAAGAGGTTGAGAACTTTTTTTTTAAAAAAAACACAAAAAATTCGAAAAAATGAATGAAATATTTATTTGAATCGATAGTTTGAACCTTGCAATTTAATGTTTAAAGATAATTTCATGCAAATGTTGACCGCGGCTGCGTCTCAGGTAGCCCATCCGCTGAGTCCAATTTTGGCATACTCTTTCACACATATCGGCCGGTATCTCACGAATGAATGCATGGATGTTGGCTTCCAGTGCGTCAATCGAAGCGGGCTTGTCCCTATAGACATTAGCCTTGACATACCCCCACAAAAAATAATCTAATGGTGTCAAATCGCTGGATCTAGGCGGCCAATTGACCGGCCCGAAACGTGAAATTAACTGTTCACCAAACTCGCCTCGCAATTGCGCCATTGTTTCGCGTGCTGTGTGGCATGTGGCACCGTCTTGTTGAAACCACATATCATGCAAGTCAAGAACTTCCATTTCGGGCAAAAAAAAGTTTGTTATCATCGCTCCTAACTGCTGGGAACGGCGCCGAATCGACATTTCGCGGTCTTCTGTCACACTAGCTGATACGGCCGCAATATTTTCTTCACTACGCACAGTACGTAAACGTGTTGGTGGTTTAATGTCCAACAAAGTAAATTTGGTGCGAAATTTGGTCACAATCTTCCGAATAGACTGCTCAGAAGGTCGAGAATGCCGATCATAAAATGGAAGCAGCGCGCGATGAACATTTCGAACCGAGCACGAATTTTGATAGTAAAATTCAATAATTTGCAAGCGTTGTTCATTTGTAAGACGATCCATGGTTAAATTGCAAACCAAACTGAAGCTGTTTGACAGTGACACAAGGTACTAAACACACGTCAGCTGTCAAAACCAGTGTTGCCAAAACCAAACCAGCTAAAAAATCACCCTTTATTGCGTATAAGTGCATAAGATAAACCTCATTACCTACTGCGCTCCATTAATTTATAAAACAAAATAAATATTCAACGGCTTGCATGTATTAGTTTTTTGAAACTTAAACCCACTCACAGCCACAATTTTGCCATGGGAACTCATCGATGTTACCGCCAAAATAATTTGATTCCCTTGTTCGAAAATTAAGTATCTCCCGCATTTAACGTTTAAAACATCATCATCATCATCATCGAATGCAATACAAAAACACCAAGTTCTAATTAAAATTCTATTCAAACCACATTCGAGTGGTACAATCGGGCCAGAGACTGAAATTTCTATCAATTAATTTTGAAAATTGTTAATTTATTTGATCAATCATTTGACAGTTCAGATAATTGGTATATCCAAAATAAAATCCAATTTAAATGTTAAATCTAGCCGCGAATATTGTGCAGTTTAGAAGATGTTAAAAACGGTACATTTGGCCTTGCTAGCGGTTGGTGGTTTTATTTTGCAAACAGGATTAAATTTCGCGTTGCATTTCAAGTGATTAGTTATTCAAAAACTGGCACATCAACTTTTCAAAATCATTTTGGCGGAGGAATAACTAATACTAGCGTTAAAGTGAAGTTGAAAAAGAGCCGGTGTAAGTTAAGACTCCTGGGGAACTCCATGGAAACGCTATCAATAACCACTGAAATCCATGTTGTGTTGTGGTAGCTCATTGGGGCTGACACTAAGCTCTATCCATAGATGAGGTTCATAGCTCAGAAAAGTTCTTGATAACACAGCCGAGATGCTTCATCCATATAGAGTAAAACGTCCTGATTGGGACTCTCTCTAATTGGGGCACCTCTGAAATGAACCGGCTTTCATGCATACACTCGGTTTTTTCATATAAGCGAACCTCTCATATCGGGGCACCTCTAAATTTGATCTGCGGCAGCGAATTGCTTGCGAATATTTCGTTAGAATTGCTCGCAAAGCAACCTCCAAATTGGGACAAATATGAAAGAGATTGAGAAATTACAAATATCAGAGCTGATTGTGTGTATGTGTAACATACATATATGTATGCTATGATGCATGAAAATAGGGGAATCCCCGGAATATCCGAAATGCGTTCGTAATAATTCACAAAGCACTTATTCATTTTCGTATTGTTTCGAATACAGGCAGCAGCATAATTGGGACAAAATGATATTTGGCCCGATTTGGAGTGTCCCAATTAGAAGGTTTTACTGTATTTGTATGTATTAGTACCGCTGCTGCATATTATTTCCCCATTAGACTGGGATTCAGTTCCATTGTTGACAGAGGCAATATGAGAATAGCTTTAGTTAATTCCGGAGGTGAGACACGGAACCTCTAGTGGTATATGCCAGTTTTCCTATGTGGTTCTGAAGCTACCAACGTTCACTCTCAACTTCTGTAGGTCGATCGACAAAGAGGTTTTAACAAGCTCAACTGGATCTTAGGATTCATCTAAATGATTGAGGCTCACTGACGGATTGTAGCGTAGAAATCACCAGAGGTCTTGATAATATGAAAGCGGATGATGAGTATGGATCTTGTCCAAAGGTTCTCATTTATTGAAACAAGCCGGCTGTGCGTAAAGAGCTGTGGTTAAATGGCTACCATGGTTAGCTTTCTTAAAGTGATTTTAGTGAACACTTATTTTTACGATTCCACCGCTTAAAATATATATACATATATAGGTAGCACCTTTGAGGCTGTCTTAAAATCCCTGTCAATCATGTAAAAAAAAATGTAGCTATCGAAAGTACGCGACTGAAGCGACTGACCAAATTGTTTGGAGAACTAAGACTATTTCAATACAGTGACGGTTTTAAAAAGATCTTAAATCACGCGCTAGACTTCCAATAAGCCATAAACCTTCACTCCACACTCGATCAACTTAGAAGGCCAAAGTCAAGTTTTAAGGCTCACAACTCCCTGCAAGGCTCAAAAACGAATTGAGCGCAATTAAAAGATTCGATGCGACACTGCTTGTCTCACAATGACTTCTATCGACTCTATTGATGACGACACAGAAGCTTTATGCATTTCAATTACCTTGGCCGTAGCATGGTAATTCATAAGATCCGGAGCTGTACATTGGTATATTTTCTGCCACAACCCAACCAATATTATCCAAAATATTCGAAAAGCTGCTACTTAACCGTTGTAATGCAACAAAAACTCATACCGGACCACCAATTTGGTTTTCAACAAAAACACTCGACTAAGGTGAGATTCAACTCGCCCTTTTATTTGTGGTTGTAAAGAATTTGCTTTAAATTGATACCCGTATTTAGGAGGTCGTGAAGATAACGGTAATCCACCATCTTTGGGCATCCACCATATTAGATTTACAAGATCATGAAATATAATATATTGAGTTGTCACCGGGCATGCAAAATATCAGCATAATCGGATATCTGGAAGTGGTGTGAAATCGAATCCCAGATTTGGCCCTCACAGAAATTGAAGTTGAAAAAGCTTTCGCCATATTAGATTTATTACCTCATCAAATAACCCATATTATATTGTCTCCGGAATTATATACGTGTGCAAAATTTCAGGATGATTGGATATCTGGAAGTGGGTGTAAAATCGATTCCCAGATTCCATGCTCACAGAAAGTGAAGTTAAAAATAGCTTGTCAAAATACTGCGTATCAGTATATTTAGACGTAGCAAAGGCTTTTGATAGTGTTGGGCATGAAGGACTTTTACACAATTTAATAAAACATGTTTCCGGACTTCTTTGACGACAGATACTTCTACGTCTGACACAACGATGTGTGCTCCGAGCTATGCCGAATGACGCAGGTGTCCCCCAAGGAAGGACCAATGCTCTACCTTTAATATACTGCAAACATACCTAAACCGAACAACCTACTTTTGCAGACAATACGGTAGTCCTATCTTCGAATAAACGCTTAGATCTAGCCACTCAACAAGCCAGAATAGCACTTGACAGGACAGCAGATTGGTTCCGCAAATGGGGAATCAAGATAAACGAGGAAAAAACAGTACAAGTTGTATACACTACAAAAAGAAGTTATATCGACCTCCTCTAAACAAAGTCGACCATCGGTCTCCCTAGACCAGAGGTTCCCTTATATGGTAATTTGAATATTTATTTTAACAAACTGCGCGGTTATGTTCTGACTGTTTGCTACGAGTTAATTCTCGAATAGAACTCGGAACCCCTTTGACCCTTTCACGGAACCCCAGGATTCCGCGGACCACCTTTTGGAAAACACTGCTCTAGACAGGCCCAACTTAACTTGTTCAGGTGGTATCCTAACTGGTAATGACTGGCGAGATAACCTGTCAGATACCTAATGTCCTTCTTATTGTAATTCAGAAGTTCCCTGTGGTGGGTATACGGCTAAGTTTGTCTTGTCTGAGCCCTGGGAAATTTCTCCAATGAGATCATGTTCCCATTTGTCAATTAAGGCTTAGATTGTTACCCAGTTTATGCCACAAAAGGGTTCCGTGCCTGAGAAATCGGCAGTTGAACCCCAACGCAATCTCATTTCCTTCAATGCCTTGCCTCCACTAAAGATTGACTTTATAGCGAGTAGCTAGGGATTGCAGAGCAATAAGAAAACAGTTCTTGTGCCCAGTCTTGAGTCCAAAGAGAAGGAGCTCAAAGCTTTGCGTGCGTCTTGGCTGTCTTAAAAGATATTGATGCCTTTCTGTAGATTAATCTTTATGGCATGGGCCTCAGCTTGAAACACGCTGATCCAAGAGGGACTGAGATTCTGGTATTGGGCCCAAAGATCCCAGCATCAATACCAGAGACCATCCGTCCGTGTATCATACGAGTCTTTTTGGGTATAGGGTGAGTCTGCCGTTTAACCGTGTGGTACGTTCCCCAATATGAACCTCGAATTTTTTTGCTAAAGCATGCCATAACATCAGCGACGGTGCAAAACATGCCCAGATTGCGAATATTGTTGATAATGTTTAGGTGACCGTGACCCGTGAAGTATTAGGGACATTTGTACTTTCGAAATGCACATAGGTTAAAACTTTATTCGTTTCCATATATTTGAGGTAGGTGCTTCCAAACATGCATTATGTAGGTCTGCTCCTATATACGAGGTAAGACTACAGAATACGCTCTCCACCCCCTATGAGAGGCCATGTAAGACATCTTGTTCCCATTTAGAAAAGGACAATTTTATCATTTTTATTTCATAAAACAGCAACCTTTTGTAGCATATTTTGCCTCACAAGTCATTTATTTCAATTTACCTTTGTCCCTGGGGCATTATTTCCTTTGGAATAAATTAAAAATTCCCCAATGCCTGAGGAACTCATTTCCCATTTTGCTATATCATGCGACCTGCTCTTTAACAACAATTTGAATTCCATCTCATCGGGTATGTATGGGTAGGTAAGAAGTAAGACCCTGCTCCACTTTAAGCGTATTCAGTCTCCACTCATGCATTTAAAATATCCTTGGGTATCCTTTCACAATTTGATCGATTACCAGCCATTAGTTGCTTGTGCATATTCTCCAATCACTCTCTGTTCTCATTCTCTACTTTTAATCCACATGAATACTAGTTTAGTATAATGGAACGGTAACAGATACTCACATTCGTTTGTATCTACCTTTTGTGGTGCATTAGTATTGAGTGAACGATTATTATAGCTTCGACTCACAATCCCCCCTTTGAAGGGTTTCAAAGGACAACAAAAAGAATAACCATCAATCATTTATTTCTTTTTATCCTTTTGAAAGCTTGTGTGAGTGGAGAACAAGTTCTCTCAATTAAGGGACAGGAAGCGTGTACCCGTGTCCAAGTCCAAGCACATACGTCGTAGTTTTGATATCTGATTTTGGGGAGATCATAGTCAAATCTTTTCTCACATGGAGACGACGTGGTGTGCCTGGAGTGGGAATTCTATTATAATGATCCTTGAATGGGAAATAAATGTTTTCGATTCTCCTATTATTTTTTTGGGGAAAGTGTCTAGCTTCTTGGAGGTGTATTTTTTTTATTTATTTTTATTCATCGGCTCATTGTCGATGGCGATGATATAAAAAAAAAAACTCATGTTATTGTTACAACGATTAAGTGCGGTGTTATGGTGATTTATTACCTTTGCCTGTTGCAGGGTATAGGGGGCGATGTTAATACAGGTACAACTACATGTGTATATATGTATGAGTATGATGGTAATAGAATATAAGGAATGTCAATGTCCTTGATATCTTTGTTAAAGTATAATGATAGATAAGTTGACTTTAAGATAAAGACAATCATTTGATGTCAGCTACGTGATATCATGGACATACTTACTATGTGCCTCTTCAAGTGAATTTTATTTGAGAAATTTAAATCAAAGTCTACTAGCAATTGCAATGTTGTTTTCTTTAACAGCTAGAGCCTTTCCCTGTCACTACGGGCAATACCCCATCTATACCCCTTGGCGGGTTCAATTACGAAAAGACACCCTATTACCATTTACTTTTAAAAGATTTGGAAAACCTGTCTATATACCGAAAAGAAAGTCTTTCTCTGTCACTATCGGCTACACCCCATCTATACCCCATTGGCGGGTGAAATTACGAAAAGACACCCTATTACTATTAACTTTTAAAATATTTGGCAAACCTGTCTACATACCGAAAAGAAATGTATTGGCTTAGCCTACTCAAATAATACAGAGGATTCTCATGGCTTTAAATATCACCAAGACTCGAAAATAAGACAGTATACGGCTTAAGGGGAAAATTCTGAGTAAATCCTTTAGACATTTGTGCATGCGATGATTTTGTAAAATCGATTCTTATCTTGTGATGGCTTTGGAATATTGTGAACTTTATAAAAACACATTTCCTTGGGCAATTCAATAATAATTCAGATCCTGTAAAAATCCTTCTTAGTAGGTATTTATGTCACTAAGGGGAAAAAAGATTCATCTGGATGTTTGTAAGAAGAAACTAATGCAAATAGTTTTATTTGAAGGTTTTAGCAGTAAAATAGATTTTCTTGGAATTTCCTTTATTTATCTATTTCATTTCATCGAGTGCTTGAACAAAGTAAGCTTCAATATCTGATGGTTAAACTAAAATTTAAAAACAAAGTTAACAAGAAAAAGCTACATAACAAAATTCGATTTATAGTAAAACCCGGATAAGTACTTAAGCAGGATTGTCGAATGTTGTTTCCAACTTAAACGGAATGTGCAGTTATAAAGGTTTTTCCAGTTTTCCCAACGACAGCTAATTTAACAGCCTACAGCTGATATATTCTCGGTTTAGTTTGCCAGCTCATCATGAATAGTCTTACACCAGAACAACGCTTGCAAATTGTCCAAATCTATATCTATATACATATGTATATAAAAATGGTGTGAAAATGTATAGTAATTCATCAATTGAGAACGGCTGGGCCGATTTGACTCAAATCGGTTGTTCGTAATTACCAAGAGAAGGTTTTAACGAAAGAAAATTTTGGAAAAACCCTCCGGAAAAGTGGGGAAATTGGAAAAATCGAAATGTATGGAATTTTGTGTGCAATTGTTCGGGAATGGCTTTTCGAATGGAAAAATATAAAATTCTTAGTGGAAAACCCGGAAAACGCGTAGAATTTGAATTTTTTTTTCGACGAAATTTTGCATTTTTTCGCAAGATTTGATGTAAAAGTGGGAAATTCATTGTGAAGCTTTTTTTTGGATAATTGTGAAATTCATTGTGATAAAAGTCGTTTTGCGTGCATTTTGGGTGGAGAAGTTAACGAGATAAATAATAGATGGCGCTGTGATGCGATCAATGCCACAATCAGATAGATGGCGTTATACGTTGGCTTAGGCTGTGCGAAATTTGACAGGTATCCTTTTCTCATTGTCATTTTCTATTGAGCAAATGTGCTATTTTCCTTGCTGCAATTGATTCGAGTTTTGCGTATGATTACACAGATTCTGGATAGTCGTATATCGTCAAACGCTTCCCGTCGTCATCCCGAAATCTACTGCTGCTGATGAGCTTTTTGCATGCCTGAAATCGTCGTCTTTGTGGCGGTATGTCAAGAAGTTGAAATTGACCACGACCACGAGAGTCGTATTACAGAACGACCCATCGGCTGCTGAATTTTCGAGACAACTGCTGCCGCTTGGCAGTGGCCAAATTCCTGTTGATGTTTCGACTGGATTGATATCGTTATCTTTCAGATCGTCGAAGGAGGAACTCATCACCAAAGTATTCCTCGGCATTGCACAAAATTATAAAAATTTCGATTGGATTAATGAACGGACAGATAGACAGACATACAGATAGACATATAGGTAGATAGATAGACAGATATTTAGACAGACAGACAGAGAGATAGACAGGCAGACAGACATACAGACAGACGGACAGATAGACAGATAGATAGACAGAAAGACAGACAGATAGACAGTGGACAGGCAGACAGGCATAAAGACAGATGGACAGAGAGATAGATAGACAGACAGATAGATAGACAAACAGACAGATATATATATAGATAGATAGATAGACAAACAGACAGACAGGGAGACACACAGACAGACATTTTATTTTGACCCTAATAAAAAAACTGAATTTAATTCAGCTTATAAGTTGACACAACATTTATTAATTTTGGGGCGGTACGAAGTTTTCTCGTTCTAAATCGATTTATCACGTAGAACGATCAAAAAAAATAAATACAGTGGAACTTCTGTTCCTCGAACTTTTCTTTAAGTCGAATTTTTTTCGTGAGCACTGCTTTTTCGTTGCTTTTTTCATATATTTTCATCTTGCTAACTCGAATTTCTATAACTCGAACATGATTAATGATTTTTCGTTGCTTTTTTCACATATTTCTAACTCCGTAACTCGAATTTCTGTGATGCGAAGATATATTTCAATCATTACTCGAATTTTTCGGAAACATAACCAAGTTGCCTTAGAAACGTAGTAAGAAAGGAAGGGACCCTATAGCTATAGTTACATATCGTCGGCCTAATAGAAAATCTCGAAACTCACAAATTTCAAATTTTTCAGGAGGAACGAAAAATTTTCTACGGAGCTTTACATACATATGTAAATAGTTGCAGTGGAGCAGTAAACACAAAAAGTAATTTTAGCTTATTTAGAGCTTTTAGAGACATAAGAGGTTTTCTGTATTGGATCGGTTGCAAATTTTTATTTTCACTAAAAAGTGGCGTTAAGAGGTTAATCTAGTCATATTATATTACAATGCAGAGCTTTTGTGGAGTGCAGAAATAATGTTCCTGAAAATTTGTATAAGTCTTTGTGTTTGGTGGAGCATTTTGTAGAAACGAGAGGTTGCCATGCAAAATAAGCAAAAAATTGCAGATTTCAAATACATAAATAACTTGATTTATGTATTTTCTTTAACTCGACGTTTCTATAACTCGAACTTATTTTCTGGTCCCTTACAGATTTGACTTAGGGAATTTGCACTGTATACGGCATCAGCAGTCCTAATACAGAACCAAGCCTAGCTTCTCGCAACCATTTGTGTGTGCGTGTTATTTTCACCACGAATGGAAGGGACCTACATTTTTTTGCCGACTCCGAACGGCGAGTTGAGAAGCTTCTCATGACAAATGATACTCTTTGATTGCTTGTCAGACATTCGAAAGAGGTGGCGACCTTGAAAAACTTTTTTTTTAGGTGTTGGACTCGGGCTGGGATTGAACCCGAGCAGCATGCATAGTAGTCCAACGCACTAACCACCACGGCCATGGCCACCGATTAGAGAAATTATTTAACCCCGCTAGATTTTTGTATAACGTAGATTGATTTACAGTATCGAACTTTCTTTGGAAAGGAATGATAGCATAGACGTCGAGCAAATCTCATCATCTTAAAAAGTTTTGGAAAAAGGTACATATGACCTCCAACAACTTCTGTTAAGCGGGAAACACCACTGTCATTGAAAATATGCATTTAGAAGGCAATATAACTGTAGGAATGATTTTTACAAACAGCGGATTGGATTTTTATAGATAGTCAAGCTTCTAAAATGTCAGCACGATCTACTACAGTGAAGTGGACCTTTATGGCCTCTGGGTGAAATTGCATTTACTGCAAATGACCGTCCTAACCTTACCTAACCTATGGTCGCGCTTACTCCTCAAATACATTTTTGTAAGTGCGTTTTTACCGAGAGTCATATCAAGAATTAGGTTAGGTAAGGTTGAGAGGGGTTGCGAGGCTGAGCCATCCCAAAACACCAGGTACCAGAGTGGACCCATCGCGATCCTCTAGAATCCATTCCTAACCTAAACCCGCACAATTACCACAATTACCTCCTCCAGTTTACTTGGGAAGTAGGACCCTAAGTGCTATACCCTGCATTTTAACAGAGTATGTGCGATATCCTCTGATACACCTAGATCATTACAGTATTCGTAAAAATCGGTGCCTATGAGTTCGAACCTCTTGGCGTGTTTGCCCGGAAGGCAATGCACGGATAATATTCCTTTAACTGTCTAAAGATTTCACTGGTCATTTTACGGTCCAACGCCGGCCAAAGTGCCTTGGAAACCCTATGTCCTACAATGTTAGACCATCTGTGGTCAGCCCTGTTAGTAAACATATCCTTTACCTTTGATTTGATGCAGCAAAGTGGTGGAGCAACGCCCACCGTCTCAGGTAGTGGCAGCTTCCCCCTTCTATATTGGGGAATCAAGAATTACAAGATTCTGGGTTTGGTAGGGCATCGATAGCATTCCTTAATACTACCTTAGGCAGGCTGTATTTGAGAATCTCTTTGCCATAATTTCGCATTCATGCCTGGTTTCTTTTTTGTGCTAATTTCTCCCCAATTTATCGCTGTGAAGTGTCTTTCTAGCTTAAGGCTCCATCTACCGTGTAGTTGCTATGATATTGTTACACCTCTCTCCCCATAGATTAAGCTTTAAATCGAAACTCTTCCATTACAGAAAAGCTAGAGTAAGAGAGGGTAATATGGAATACAGCTTTTTTATTGTGAAATTACACCTACATTTTTGGACCAAAGTACCCATCAAGTGTTTTAAAATGACCGATGTATATTCAGGTACCTAAGCCAGACTTTCCAATACATTAAAACTTACCACTTTTGAGTTATGGATTTTATTTTAAAAAAATGCAAATATCTGAATTCAAAAAAATGTGCAGGTAATATGGAATATTCCATATTATCAAAATTTGGATGTATTATGGAGTATTCCATATTACCAACGATCAAGCTGTTATCTTTTTCAATGTATTTTGTTTATTAAGTTTTAATTATATAAATAAATTTTCACAATATTTGCACAGATACTTTGTTCTGAAACACTTCTTGTGTGACCACATATTGCATTGAATGCATCTGTCCCATAATAGACCATCAGGAAAGGATTCATCGCATGCATTGCAAAATACGCCTTCACGAGGTTCAAGATCGAAATCTGAGCCTATTTCATCTGAACTTCGGTCATCAGCAACAAAACTTACCGAAGAATCACTAGACGATTCGTATGCCAAATCCCTTTTGCATTTCTGTTGCCTTTTAGGGCCTCCTTTTGAAGTGTCTTTTGAAGTGGAGGGTAACATATGATGTTCTTTTTTCAGTTGAACACTTCGACTTTTAGTTTTAGTTTCAAACAATTTTTTTGCACAAATATTTCCAGGTTTTAAAATATCTTGTTTGTTTAAGGTGAGTTTATAGGGCATCTCTGTAATAACAGTCGCTTGTGTGGCTTTTCTTCCTCTATTGGATTTCTGTTGTTTTATATCAACTGGAGAGGCAACGTCCCAAGGAGAAACCGTAAAGTTCAAGTTCGATTCAGAGTTCCTTGGTGGAGTTTGAGAAGCATTATCAGTTGAATCTTTTTCTTGTTGAACTACCGATACATCAACTTTCGTTGCACCAATAAAATCCGCGTCGGTAAAAATATGTGGATTAAAAGGATAAATGCCTGTACATCTGAATCCATTAGCAGCTATTTCCGCTGTTTGACACCTTAAATATGCTTTGGAGAACAGTTCTGCAACGTCATACAGCGTTACTTTTCGGCCCTGTTCTCGTAAAATAAAAGCGAACGCCTTCACTGTAGTAAAATTTTAAAGGCGCCATAAAAGATCTGTCTAGCGGCTGCATTTTATGAGTTGAATGAGGTGGTAGCGAAATTATAGTCACAAAATACGCCTTAGCCATTTCAATCACATCAATATTCCGAGTTTGACTATAATGTCCATCTAATATTAATAGCACTGGCGAGTCCTCAACCGGTTGCACTTTTTTAATGAAATGTTGAAACCATTTGGTGAATAGGTTAAGTTGTATCCATCCCGAAGTATGAAATGCAGCGATTGAACCAGGTGGAGCATTCTTCATTAGCTGAATATTTTCAGCTAATTGGCACAAATTGATCACCAGCGCTCATAGGTAATACTAAGGTAACAAGCGAGCCTCTTTCAGCGGAGGTCAATATTCCAATCTGTCGTTTTCCTTTGGTAGCCAATATTTTTGGCTGTTTGCTTTGGACAATAGAAAAACCTGTTTCGTCAACATTATAGATCCGATCTGGTGGAAAATTATATCGCTCGTTGTACGAGTTTAGAAGCTCAAAAAACAGATTTATATTGCCTCTAGTAAACCCAGTAACTGTAGCCATTGACGTACCTGACGGTGTTCGAATTGACCGATCATTTCTATGTCTTTGTATAAAACCTTTAAGCCAATCACGTCCAGCACATTGCTTCAAAACAGAAAATTTGTTGGGAAGATTGTTTCTTATAGCCAACTGAAAAGCTAACGATCTAACATCCGATTGTGTTAACCCGAAGTATCGCGACTCCATTTCTTTGATATATTTCACGAGCTCAAACTCCATTTTATTTGTGAAGATGGGTTTCCTTCCAAGTGGAATGCGTGATACTTCGATAGGAGTTTCTGTAGATGTGGCCAATCTAAAAAGAGTTCCGCGTGGAACATTGAATGCTATTGAAGCTTTGAGGTAACCCATTTGCTTAGAACGTATGCATGCTATGGCCTGCTCCATGTCCTCTGGTTTCCATTGCTTGCGCCTTGCTGCGTTTTGGGTTTTTGTAGCCATCTATTGCATTAAAAGTTCATGCGTTAGTATGGTAGGTATTTGACATAACAAAGGGGAAAAAAATGGAATACTATTCCATATACAATATGGAATACTATTCCATATTACCAACATCTAGGTATTCCATATTAAGTCATCTAGGTACATTTAAAAAAGAGAGTAAAAAGTAGCATACCGTTTATAGATTTGATCACACAAATAGCAGTAAATGAAAGTCCAAGTCGACTGCTTTGTAAAACACACCTTTTTACTATATAATTATTTATATTTCAAATATTTTTTCATATAAAAACTTCACACCTTGCAAAGTTGTGGTTGCAGCGGTTTTTAAATTTAATTTTTCTTTTTTTCAGTTTGACAGCTATTTGAAATCGAGCAAAAGGTTGCTAAGATTTCTTTCACAATCTAAGTTCTGAGCATTAATAAAGAGATGTCGCTGTTGTAAATACGGGGGAAAAGTGGTATTCCATATTATACACATATTCCATATTACCCTAACTTACTCTATCACTTTCACACAAATAAATTGTTTGTAAGCGAAAACAAAAAACCTTAATAAATGTCGGTGGCTCTTCCTTGCGGCAAAGTGGGCAGCTTCTGCCCCTGACAATCGCAATGGGCGTCAAATTAAATTGATTTACTCGCTGATTGTGTTTATTTTCCATTTTTTTTTTCATCCCATTTTCACTTTTCATTTTTCTAATTTATTTATTTATCAATAGCAGAACAGCCCTGTGGGTGGCTGGTGAATCGAATCGGCGATGAATCGGACTCGTATCCGTTCACCAAACAGATCCGTTTTTGGTTGTTGCTTTTTTATGCTTCTACCAAAATCCCACAAATTGCAATTTTGGCATGTCTATTGAATTAAAGCGGTTTTTCTGTTTGCTATTCCTGCCGACGGTGCTGCTGGTGGTGGTGGTGGTGGCTGTTGCTCAACCTCCAAAAAACTGCGAAATGGACATGTCCGGAACTTAGATTTGGTATTTTATTTTTTTCGATCATATGAAGAGCAGGTACAAGCGTGGAATATATTGGAGAAAAAAAACACACACACGAAAAATTGCCGGAAAAATCTGCACAAAATTTTCCACTGCAGATGGAAATGCAATTCGATTTGATTCACTTTTTTCCTATTTTTTGGTATGTTGATTCCCATTGTGAATGTGCCTGCTGGTCAGATTGAATTGTACACAGTTTGAGGGGTTTTTGAGATGAAATATTGATTTGTGGGATGAACAATTTAACAGAAAGCAAATGGGCGCTAGTGTGACGGTATTTTTACTTTTTTTTTTTTTTGTAAAGAATTATATTGAGGGAACTGGGTGTTCTGTGTTTGTTTTCATTTAAATTTAGATTTTTTTTTTTCCGGTGGAGATATCGAATTGATTAGTCCTTCTGTTTGTGATGGCTTCATTTTTTTGATTCTTAATATTTTTGTGGGGTTATTTCTATTTGACAGGTTGATTGATATATATATTTTTTAAATTCGTTATATGGTCGTTTTCACTTTAAATGGTATTTCGTGCGTAAGCTGGAAAACATTTTTGGCAAAAAGACTTGAAGCCTACCTATAGAAACGGCGTTCTTTAGCTTACGCAAATGACTGGTGTCCCAAACTAAGGGGGAAGGATCATTTTGGTTTGTGTTATAATTTTATGATTTTTGAAAGTATTTTTTCATGATTTACAATTTTTTCTATGTACCTTAGTATCCATGCTGAAAGCTAGGTAAAGGATTCGTTACATATAAAATCTAATCTATTAAACGATTTTCCGAATAAATTAGAAACTCATTGGCCTATTGTAGAATCCTATAACTTCACCAGAGGAAAAACAGACGATCAATCGCGAAAAGAATATGAAACTACTTACCATATGTTGCCTTTCTTGGAGTGGATCAGAATTATGCTAGATTTCCACTTGTCGATTTGAAATTGACAAACGACGTATTTTTACGTCAATTAGAAAATTGGCAATTGGAAATAATGATAAATATATATGATATGATAAATGCAAATATAAATTTTCTAATTGACGTAAAAATACGTCGTTTGTCAATTTCAACTCGACAAGTGGAAACGTAGCATTAGAGTTATTTGGATTGTCACGTGTAGCCCAATGAATGTTCTCAAGGTCAAGGTCCAACACCTTTTATTACTACTTTCTTTTTAGTGTGCCTTACCCAAAAACGGAACAATAATGGAACCAGTTCGTTGTCTACCTGCCTCTCACAAGCCTTTTTCTTAGAAACTATTCGATATAGACTACTGCAATTAAGAACAGTTGTTGCAATTAGTAGCCCAAACACTGACCTGAACTTCGACTTTGTAGGGCTAGTTTTGTCAGGTTAAATGGGAAATTAAAAAAAATTAATTTATTTTATTTTATTTGTATTTCAAAATGAACTGCTTAAACACAGCAAGATATAATATCTTATAAGATAGTGATAAGCAACAAAATGATGAGTAAGAGCTACACAAATTACATAATAAATTCAATAAAAGTTAAAAAAATCAAAAAGAAAAGACAAGGAAAATATTAATAAATTATAATTATAAATGTGGGATTCAGGACCAAACATAACATAGACATACTATAAAATCGCACGACAAAACGAAACGCTATACCAACCAGTTAGGCAGTACATAATGTGACCACATAACAAATTACATACAGAACAAACTATGTAAAACGGCAACGAACAAAAACGGCAACGAACAAAAACGGCAACGAACGAAAACGGTAACGAACAAACGAGAATAACCTTTCCCCTTCCATTTTCAAACATAGAATCATGTAAACCAGCCAGCGAAGTAGAGTAGCTAGATCAGAAGTCATTAAACTCTCAAAGTGTTCAGTAGTGCGCGCCACCAAACAAACGATTAGATTAAATAAAAACCATAAATGAAGTCAATAAAACATTGAATTTTATACTAGAACGTAAAAGTATTGTGTTTCATTTTAATCGCGTAAAAGGGATCCTACATAAATATATACGAAAAAGACTATGTATTTTGAGAAAAATGTATTTTCAATTCACTTCTAAATCTAGCTGTGCTATCTATCCTTCTAATACCGCGGGGCAAAGAATTCCATAAGCGAATGGAGTTGATAAAAAACTGACGCTCAGATGTCAGGCAAGAGTGCCGAGGAAGAATTAGCTGACCGGATCTATTTGAGGAGGGAAATCTAATTTTATCATACAGATAAGTAGGTTGATGAGTAGTTAAAATGTCAGAGAAGAGAATTAGCGTATGAAACTGGAGAAGCTTATTGAGAGACATGTTAAACAAAGACCCAGAGTAACGAGAAACTCGATTAAATCTTCGCAATCCAAAAACGTATCGTACAATGCTATTAAATGCCACATTAAGTTTCCTTTTAGAGGCATAGCTGCAGTTGGCAAAAATCTCACAACCATAAGTAAGAAGAGGCACGACTAGTGTTTTTGCGAGCAAGAAACGTGTCTTCAGGGGAGTAAAGGAGTGGGAAGCCCACAATGTGCGTAGAACTCCATAAGTCTTACCTACTGCAAGATTGATGTGGTTATCCCAGGTTAGACTACGGTTGAAAGTTATACCGAGATTTTTAGCTGATTCGACATATTCAATAGGTGCATTATTCAGGGTGATGGCAGGAAAATAGGACAGGTCTAAAGTCTTTCTTGAGATAACAATGCACTTTGTTTTTTTAGGGTTTAGAACTAGACCATTTTTGCGTGACCATTCCGATATTTCTACAAGATCATCATTAATACAGCAAGCAGCATGCTCAATTAGACCCAAAGGACAACTTAAAACGAGCTGAACATCATCGGCATACATATGTATTGAACTATGTCTTATACGAGCAGGAAGTTCGTTTACGTACAATGAGAAGAGCAACGGCCCCAATATGGAACCTTGTGGGACGCCACTGACAATGGGAAGCGAATCCGATAAAACACGATTTATCTCTACTGCTTGTATTCTGTTAGTCAGGTACGACGATATTAATTTTGTTGCAGAAGGCGAAAAGTTATAGAGTTGGGACAGCTTATGGCACAAAGTGGAGTGCACAACAGTGTCAAACGCTTTAGAGAAATCAAGTAGGACAAGAAATGACACCTTTCCTTCATCCAAGGCGATACGTATTTCTTCTGAGACTCCTATTACGGCGGTGGTACAGCTGTGCTTCTGTTTAAATCCCGATTGTCTAGGAGATAACAAATTGTGAGTGGATAGATACGCTCTGATTTGTTTTTGTAAACATTTTTCCAAAATTTTTGACAGAAATGGCAGTATCGAAATCGGTCTATATTCATCACCTTTAGATGTTTTAGGGATAGGAACGACTTTAGCCGATTTCCATTGCATATGAAAGATACCGGTGGTTAGCACAGAGTAATTTTGAGTTCATTGTGTGGGATGCCAAATGAAAGCGTCACGAATTTAAAAATCTATTAAATACTTTTCTGTGTTACTTTTTTCTTAACACTTCAAAAAAAAAAACTGTTCCAAACTGTTCCAAACTGTTCCCAACTGCTTACATATTCAGAAGTGAAGTGGGGTTCCGTCAATCAAATAAACCTGGATACGTATAGGGAGATTTATGTATATGTTTGAGAGTAAAAATGGTATGGTTGATACTAAAAATATGCTTCCTTTATAAACACCGGGCTTAGACTTAAACAAATGATTAATTCATGCAAGATTTATTATTATTTATTATTTTTAAAATATTGCCCAAGAACGAAAACGCAATATTCTTTCGTGTTACACTCCCTTTTTAATAATCCCTAAATTAAGCTGTGACGTTGTCTTTTTTGTTTTATTGGCAACACTTTACCTCAAAATGGGAAAAAATCAAATTTGGCGTGAGTTTTGGTACACCTTTTAAGGTGCGTATCCACTTGGGAATACTTTCGCTAGCAAATTCTCGAGAGCTACTGTAGTGGTTCAGAAGTTATATCATTTAAAGTGGTCTTACCACCAAATCGGAGGTGCCTTACTTCGAAGGGCTATAGGTTAGGTTAGGTTAGCGGGCTGATGAGAATGGCTACATTCCCATCACACAATATGTTCCCACCCGTGGTATTGTCGTCTTGGTTACAGCCATCCCGAAGCCCTGGCAAATTTCAGCAGGTTAGATGGTAATCCATCTGATAGCTCGTCGATATCTTCGAAAAAGAATTTGTCCAGGGTTCTATTTCTCAATTGACAGAAGTTAGGACAGTGACAGAGGAAATGGGTTGTGTCCTCATGTGCCTCTTCATCACCGCATCCTCTGCAGATGTCATCATCATTCAGTTTTAATTTCTTCATGTGGTATCTTAGAGCGTTGTGCCCAGTTAGCACTCCTATGAGCAAAGACACCGACTTCCTCGAAGGGCTATAACTTGGAGGGGGCTGAAAATGGACCACTGCCGTACGATTTTTGTTCATCGGAACTTCAGGAATCTCCAGTTAAAGGATTATACCTCTTAACTGGGACACCCTGTTTAAATGTGGGTGTCCATTTGAGAGTAAAAACGCTGCGAGCAGCTATCAAGCATCTCTCGAGGGCAATCTCGCAAATGGACACAGTCTTGAGAGTAGCTCGTAAAGAGTTGACTTTTTACTTTCGACATTCGAGCTTTTTGAGAGTTACCCGCAAGTAGACACATGTTTTGACTACTATAGGAGATTAGCTCGCAGAATTCCAACACAGTTCGTATTTTGAGAGTAGATATCGAGAGTCAACATGACAAAACAAAAAACTTTTGGAACTTCTAAAAATTCACCAATTTATATTTTTTTGAAGTTCGCATTTTGCTTATTTTAATGCAAATATAAAGTGTTTTTTTTTTTTTTTTTTTTTTTTGCAAATATTTATCTTTTAAACTGTTAAAACTTCTCTGGCCTATACTGGAATACGAAATAGGCCCACCTGCACCGGTTATATAATAATTTAAAACTGAGTTTTTAGTTTGCCTTCGAATATGACATTGTACAATGTAAATACTTATTTATACACACACTTAACAGGTGGCAGAAATCTAAGTGTTAAAGCATGTACACACCATCGAACAAGAGTGTCCGTTTTGAAGGATAACATGCAAAACTGATAGTGTGTACATACGAAATTTGGGGTGACCCTTTAAAATGATGCTCACAAAAATGTTTGCTTCTACGTGACACTCAGCGGCCATCTTTGTTTTTGCCGATTGTGTGTATACAAACTTTACATCTTAAAATCAGACATATGTAAATTATAGAGTAGGTCGAAAACAAAAACAATGATGATTTGAGATCCATACAAAACCTATAGTGTGAACACTCGCTTCATTGCGCAAAAATGATATCAGTCTTGGGTGACACTCTTGTTCGATGGTGTGTACCCGCTTTTACCAATACTTTTACCTGTGTCTTATGAACTGAACTACCGTGTTATTGAGCAACGCAAACAACAAATTTGTCAACTCAAAATTTACTGTTTTGGACTGCAACTGTAGCTCTTCCCACCTTAAATCAGATCTCTTTCATCCCCCTCAACCTTAGATTTTAAATCTCAGTTCTTAAGCTTTAGTTTTCAGGTTATGTTTAGCTTATATTAATCCGAATAAATTAAAACTAAAATTAAATTAAATTAAAATATACGATGGTGTTGACTGTACATATTGTTCGCAATATGTGCTTATTAAAAAGGTATCCAAGTCTAACTAGGATTATAAATTCAGTTTGAAATTATGGAGATAATAGCTCTTCAGAATAATGTTCCCATCTCCCTTAATACCAACAGCAAGTCATTTCTTTGCTCATTTAAAAAAAAAAAATAAATTCAAGTGGCCAATTAGTTACTCAAAATAAAAAATATTTTAACTCAGGTGTTCTTTTCTTTACATAACTTTTTCCCAAGTTAAATATTCCACAACAAAGTGGTCACCATTTTTTTTTTTCTTCTAAGAAATCGTCATTCGACCATCAATTGTCGTTTCCATTTTCCTATCAACCTTCTTTCCCCCATCTACCACCTACCGACACGACGCCCATACGACGACACCACTCAACACATTAATTAAAAACTTTTCTTTTTAAATTTCACAAAGAATTTTTAATTAAGTGCTTACTTTTTAAAATAATAAAAAAATTTGGGGGTTAAGGAAAAAAAAACCAAACGGTTGATATTTTCCACCGTTCTTTTCTTCATAACACAAAAAAAAAATTGTTTCACCACGGCTGACAGAATATTTACAGAAAAGGACACAGTTAAAACAAATAAAAAAAACAATTTTTTTTTTTCCAACACTTACCACCTCCGCCAATGCCACCACCACCGCCGCCATCTTTCCACTCTTCCACCCCATAATCAGGCAGAGCATTTGTGTCGAATTTATTCCTGTTCGGACGTTTGCCATCTGGTTATGTTTTATTATTGTACGATAGATGTATTTTTCAAGTGTTTTCAAGGATTTGCAGGACGAATATTTTTTTATTCCAGTTTTGTCCATCCATTCAGCGTCCACCGAAGCCGCCGAAGGTTACAAGGGGTGAAAAAAAAAACAAAGAAAGACAAAATAAAATAGGGAAAATAAAATAACAGAATAAGAGAAAATGAAAAAAAAGAAAATAATAATTTCCATGCCCAGACGTAACCCGTTCAGTGTTGGGAAAGGATACGTTGGAGAAGCAAACCAAAAAAAAAAAAAAAAAAATGTCGACAACCTCCTCCCACCCAACACCAATGATGATGATCGCATCCAGATGGAAATGAAAATATATTGGGTGAGGGAAAGCAGGATGGCCAAGCCCCGTAAACGGACGCGTTGGATGATGCAAGGAAAGGGAAGGCGCCCCCCTCCAAAACACAACGAAAAAAGGACGAAAATAATGTGCGGAAAACATTTGTTCTTATTAGTTAAATATATGTAGTACTCATACCCGTACAGGCATACACACATACATACATACAAAGAGGTTATTTCCTAGACTTGGTGTGTGTTTTGTGTTAAGTGCAGCTTTCAAATATTTTCCACTTATTTTTCCGCAACAAAATAAAATAACACAAAAAAAAAACCCGAAAACAAAAAAGGATACTTGTAGATAAAAATGCAAAAAATTTCTGAATGAGAACCGCTCAAGTAGCAAGAGAAATTGTGCAGAAATTATTATCGCTACCTTCGAGCTGCTGTACGGGAAAATCGGTAGGATGCAGCTGTGGAACGTTTCTGGCTCTGCGGACTGTAGGTATGAATTCATTCAATTCAATTTTCTTTTAGAAAAACAAGTTCAGATACTTAATAGAATTGGTAGGTGATTTCTTCCTTTTTTAAGGATTTACTGCTATTTAAGTTGAAATTTATCCCTCGTTCCAGAGGTTTTCCTTTAAGCGAAATTGAAAATTTTCAATTTACTAAAATTTAAAAAAAAATTTAGAATCATTTTACTGTCAGGATTCGCCGTGAGTAGCTCTCAGATAAGCTCGGTAAAATTGTTATGATGTTGCCGAAGAAATATCAGTCCAAGTCGTAGAGAAATGCAACCTTATCGCCAAAAGTGGAGGAAAACAGAGACTATTCTGACATCTGTCTGTTCAGAGTGTAAATATTGATTAAAGTTCTATGATCCTTAAGTGGATGCTTAGCAACCGAGAAAATTGAGATAGACCAGAATATGAATTCCCACTATCAATGAGATGCAGGAAGGATCGGGGATAATAGCCACTACAAAGCTCAAGTATTAGCATTCATTCATCCTGGAGCTGGGGATGACTTTGTAGAGAGTATACAGAGAGGTGGACACCGTAGCGCAAGTGGTTAGTACGTCGGACTACTGAGCCAGCGGTCTTGGGTTCGAATCCCGCCGCAAACACCTAAAAAAGATTTTCACAGTGCCCACCTCTTTCGGATGTCTGACAAGCATCAAAGAGTATCATTTGTCAAGATTGAGCTTCTCAACTCGCCGTTCGGAGTCGGCAAAAAAACTGTAGGTCCCTTCCATTCGTGTAAAAATATAACACGCACACACAAATGGTTGCGAGAAGCAGGCAAGTATACACCAACTCCCAAATCATACTCGGGGACTTCAATGCCAAAATCGGTAAGGAAAACATCTTCGGCGGATTAGTTGGAAAGCACCGCCTCCACGACACGACAACCGATAACGGCTTTCGGCTAATCGATTTTGCAGCAGCTCTTAATTCGGTGATAAGTAGCACTAGGTTTCCAAGACCACGGATCCACACTGCAACCTGTCGATCTCTAAATGGTTGAACCGCCAACCAAATCGACCACGTGCTAATAGATGCGAGGCACGCATCCAACATTCTGAATGTGTAAACCTTCAGAGGGGCAAACGTCGACTCTGACCATTGTCTTGTTGCAGCTACATTCAGAGCTCGACTATTCAACGAGAAGAAGCTGCGAACCGCCCAGAAAAAGAAATTCAACGTTTAAAGCCTTATCACGATTGGAGTAGCCAGAGCCTATAGAGAGCGCCTGAGCGAGAGACTCTCCGCTGTGCATTCACCATCCAGAAACGCCAACAATCTGTGGAATCAGTATCGCGACATCATCAAAAGAGTAGCAGAGACTACCATAGGCTACCAGCCACCACCCAAAAAGAGCCCATGGTATGATGATGAATGCATGCGTCTGATAAATGTGACAGAAAATGCACACGTGCAAGCGCTGCAACGCAAAACAAGGACAGCGAGAGAAGAGTATCGAGCCAGAAGAAGGGAGGAGAAGAAGTGAAGAGCCCACGCAGTCTCCCAGCTTAAGGATATCGAAGAGTCCCGCGATAGGAACAACATCCGGAAGATTTCTAGGAAAGCCAAGCAGCCGGCAGCAGGCTTCAAGCCCGGAACGCAGGCTCTTCGAAACAGTGAAGGGAACCTAGAATAGTAGATGTGCTTAAGCAGCACTTCCAGCAGCTATTTAATGAGCATCCGGTAGTGAGAGTGATAGGGCAAGAAGAGAACCCGCATCCAGTCAGTGAAGAATCTATCCCCCCTCCCAGTTTTGAAGAGGTCCGCTCAGCTACCAGTATAGCTTCCGGCCCGGCAGATCGACGATCGATCAAATTTTCACACTGAGGCAGATCATGGAAAGGCATATGATAGCATTCACCGTCTTGAACTCTACAAGGCGATGGCCGAATTCTGGATCCCGGCTTAACTGATTCAGCTATGGCGCGTGACGCTAAAAAAATACGCGGTGCACGTGCAATTTGGAAACAGTCCCTCCGAACTATTCCAAACATGCACCGGATTTCGGCAAGGGGGTGCGCTGTCATGTGACTTCTTCAATCTTGTGCTGGAAGAGATAGTGCGCAGGGCAGGTATGAACACGGAAGGCACTATCTTTCACAAAACTGTCCAGCTATTGGGATACGCGGACGACATTGACATCATCGGTCGCTCCCAGCGCGTCGTGTAAGAGGCTTTTACGGCAATTGAAGAACAGGCGAAATTAGTTGGCCTTGAAGTGAATGAGGATCTGTCCACCGCCTAGGACAAAACGTCACTGTTGGTAACAGTAACTTCGAAGTGGTTAAGGAGTTTATCTACCTCGGAGTAAACATCAACTCCACGAATGACACCACGAAGGAAACCGCTGCTACTTCGGTTTGGGAAAACAAATGGGTTCAAAACTCCTAACGCGGGAAAAGAAATGCATGCTCTACAAAACGTTGATCCCGCCAGTCCTGCTGTATGGAGCCGAGTGTTGGACGATAACCTTCGTCGGATATTCGGTCCCGTATGCGAGGAGGGCGAATGGAGGAGAAGATACAACCGCGAACTCGATGAGCTGTACCAAGATGTGGATGTAGTCCGAAAAGCCAAAACACGTCGACTACACTGGCTTCGCCACATCGAGCGAATGGACAACAATGCTCCAGCAAAGGGGATCTTCGAATCACAGCCCCCAGGTTCAAGGCGACAAGGAAGACCGAACCTCAGTTTTAAGGATCAAGCTACCACGGATGCCAGTGCGTTTGGTCTAGGCAACTGGAAGCAGCGTGCCTGGGATCGAAGAGAGTGGAAGGCTGCCGTATCTCAGGCAGAGACTCTTCACGGGTCGGGAGCCCGTTAGGCAAAGTATACACAAACTCATCCCTAAGATTTGGTCAGATGGAAGTACGCTAAATGAATAGATTCAGGTATCGTCTGCCCGGCCCAGAAGAAAGGAGTTTTTTTTTTTAAAGGAATGATCCTACCCCAAGACTGATACTGCGACCTAAACGATATATTCTTTTAGCTCAAGAGACAACCCATCTTTCTGATAAAGGCTATTATGTCGCATTTTTTAAATCATATGGTCTGAGGAATTCTTTATGGAGGGCAAGCTGTGTGACTTCGAAAAGAGCCTAGCATTCGCAAAGGACGTGCTCGGCCCTCCCGACAGCCAAGTCCTGCTTTATAAGGGGAACATCATCTTTCAATTTTGTTTTAAACTTAGGGACTTTTAGTTTTTATTATTAGTGTCCTGGTTTATGGAGCCACATTACTGTTTCTCAATAACCAATCTGTACTGTGGTACTATGCGGTTTATTAATAACCATGGCTCCTGGTGGAAAACCACCCCTCACCCAACCACACTCAGTTTTGTTTCCATTCCTGCTCCCATCACTATCTCTCTGTTTTTGGAAATAAAATCCTTGTGCAATAAAAATGAAAAATAAAAGGACTTGTCTTCTTTCTTTTCCATTATTTCATCGTCCTTACGTCAAACTGAGATCCTACAATGCTTGCTGCCAATATTCTTCGTCACAGTTGTTGGCCTATCTGTTCTTCAAAATGTTATGCACTTACTCGTGTGCTTGTGTCTGTGTGCACTTTCGCAACCCCATTTCTTGGCAGAGAATTTAATGCAGAAAAAATTAACTAAAATTACCAAATAACACGAATGGAACAATGTGCAATGCAGTGAAATTCATTTAAGGGAAATATCGCAAAAATGGACGTCCTTATTCGTCCTTTTTTGTTTTATCTTGTTGGTTTTGCAAAAGGGCTGAGAAGGACGACGACGAGAACATCCAACACGATGACGACAACGATGATGATGATGATCAGAAACAGGATACGACAGAACGATGCATTTTACTACCATCCAATCCAAGAACAGAAGGCAGCACAACAAAAAATAAAAAAAAGATTAAATGAAAAGGAAAAAGCAAAGAAAGAAAAAAAACAAGTGTGCTATAGTAAAGAAGGATATTATGGGTGCAAATCCTGTTAAATCAGTAGAAGAAGGCAAAAACAAATTCGCCGAGATACTAGGTACCTAGTTTTTGTTTTTTTTTTTATTTTGAAATTCTATTTTAATATTTCGGGGTTGCGGAAGAGTGGAAAAAATTGTGAAAGCGGTACTTGTGCAGAAGGATAATCATATTTTTTTTCAGTCTCTGTTTTCTTGTTTTTCTCTTCTTGTCTTTTTTTGTTTTTGTTTTGGTGAATGAATTTACATACCTAAGGTCCGATTGTACATGGTAATTTCTGACATAACCGCTGTTGTTGGTGCCAGGATTTCTGAAAAGAAACAGAACAAGAAATGGAAAAGAAAATTATGAATTTGCAGATGTATACAAAGGAAGAAAATTGGAATTATAATGGATTTTTATTTGTATTTATTTATTTTAAGGTTTGTGTTATGTTGGTCTAAGAGCATTAGGGTGAACCTACATAATTGGAAAAAAATAAGCAAAAGTGTCAAAAACTCGGAGTAGTTTTGCCTTAGCAAACATGAAACCTGGATATCTATTTGTTTTGGGAAAAGTAAATATGTAAGAAAAACCTTATATTAGTCCGCCATTGTTGAAAGATGCTATAGGTTTGTAAATGGCGGCAACTGTCAGTTTCGTTTCGATATTTGTAAAGTAGATAAGCCGTGACATAAGATCATGCGACATTAGGCCCTGGCTACACGATCAATTCCATACCGATTCTTTTCAGTGAGACAGGTATATTTTATGTGAGTTGAAACGAGAAGGGTTGATTTCACCAAAAGCACACCGAAAATCCGATTTGATAATAATTCTCGGTGGAAGATGCATGTTCTTTTCTCAACTCGTTTCATTTCTCATACATTTTTTAATTCATTTTTTAACTCAAAAAAATTATTCTCTGTGCAGGACGGAGCACGGAGATTGTGTGTTCTGTTTCCAAAGTGTTTCCCTCAACACATTTTGTGTGTAGCCACGGGGAAATTTTCAATACCTAGTATGCCATTGACCGTGTAGCCAGGGCCTAAGGCCATATTTCAGGGTATGGCTTTATGTCGCTATTCAAAAGCGACATAAGACCATATGGTTTCTCACTATTTCTTTATTGGAGCAGCGACATAAGACACACATTGAATGAAATGTTTGCGTTTTTGAATTTCAACCGATTCTCAGCACACCCCTAATACGTTTGAATTCGAAGAAGTCAGAAAATCATCACACCTAAACTGCGAAAACGTAACGGATTGTGTTTCGACCACAGGGGTGATTATTCACTATGAGAAATTGGATAAAGATTAGGAACGCGGCTGAGTGTGTAGCGCGTCCATTAACCTTTTTTGCGCTGTACTACTGAGTTTTGAGGTCCCAGGTTCGTTTCCTGGCAAAATCCGTATTTTTATTAATTTTTTTTAGTATGCCAGCAAAGTTTCGGATAGGCCCTAATCTTCTCAAAATTATTGTTAATCGAAGAAATTACCACCTCTTTAAAATTGGTCCAGTAGTTTACGAGTTAATCGGTTAAGAAATTGAATTTTTCGACGTGAATCTCTCAAAAACTATACAACTTATGAGATTCGCTATAGTTTTCTCTAAGTATATGGCTAATCATCTACAAAACTATGATTTTTTCATATTTTTGTGTTCAAGAGTTTTTGAGAAAACAGTAGGGGGCTTTTGGTATGATATTTTTCACACATTTTTGGTGATAACTCACAAAGTTTTAAACAGAAAAAATTAAGAGAAACATTTATGGAATCTTTGTTTCGAACTCTTTCGAATGATGTCCTACATGATATAATTTTCAGATTTTTTTTTTTGAGATGACATTTTACCAGGGTGTATAGTTGTTTTACAATTTTTTTGAGTTATTTGTTGTCCATGTATGTGGACTACCGTAATGTATAAGTGTGCCAAGTTTCTTTGAAGAACGGGTGTTGATGTTTTTATCGTGACAGACATTTTTGAGTTAGAACGAACTTATAATGGTTCCGTTTTACCATATAGGTACGGAACTCTAAAAATCGCTAGCTTCGCTAAACAGTTTTCATTGTTTGACGCCTGCACTGAATTGAATAGTCGCTAGATCTATCGAAAAAGTTCCTAAATCATGTTATTTTGCAAAGCTGTCAGATATTTTGTTCAAAATTTATCATACTCAGACTCACCATCGAGTTTAATGACGCCATCGGTTTCGCCCAATGAATTCTTCGCCACGCATCGATATGAACCGAAATCATTGGCGCTCACAGTGCGTATCTTCAATTTCATATACTTGCTGTAGCCATGTATCGATGAGGTTGTCTCGTATTTGTCTCCGGCACGGGATGTATCTGAGAAAAAAAAGAAAAAACAAATTTCAAAAACTCAATGAATTAATAGCTCCTCCCTTCCCACAAAAAATAGTTCTAGTTCATAAAAACTGTTTATATGGAGGTATATCGTAAGATTAAATGAGAATTTATGCTTAAAGCAATTAAGATGGCTATTAAACGGTACTAGTGGCATATATTCGTTTAAACACATGTATACGAGTGTTTCAAAGCTCTCCAAAGGGTAAATATCCAAGTAAAGTCACAAAAAAACAAAAAAAATCAAACAGAACTCGCGCAGCAGCGCATTTAGTAATTGTCAAAACGACAAAAGCCATTTTTAGCAATTAGTACCAAAGCATAAATACATTAAGAATTTCGGTTCGGTGGGGGCGGCGGGTGCTCTTTACGCTTTAAGCTGTAACTGTAACTGCATCTATTCGCGTATAAAAATAAAACACGCAAAGGAAACCATCCCTTAAGTACACATGTGTGATTGTGTGTGCGGAGAAAAAAGGAACAATTTTCATAAATTTTCACATTTTATTGACCAAACAAAAAAATAACGGGATCCCCTTTCACATATGAGGCCTGGGGACACTTCTGTCACAGTTTTACCCTCGGTTTTTATTTTATTTTAGTACCAGGATCTCATGCAAAGGCACACGCATTTAACGGTTTTTGTTCTTCGTTTTTTTTTTGTTTCTGTCATTCCTCTATTTTGGTTGGCTACCCTGCCGTGTACCGTGCAATACCCGTCACGGAATGTCAACTCATATTACACATGTCATTGTGAACACACAGTTATGGCATTTTTGTATGCGCGCCCCACAAAGGGTTCACTGTCTCGTTCGGCTGTTGTCGATGGCCTTGAATCGTGTGTCGATGTGTGTGTGTTTGTGTGTGTTATCATATGTGTATAATGAGAATTCATACTTTGTCCCCCGAATGACAGTTAGTGACATGACATTCATCGTGTATAGTCTATGAAAAGGATAACGATTTCCACCGCAACCAGAAGGGGCGGGTGACGCGACGTAGGGGTGAGATTGGAAAGTTGGGGGACTCCTGATGTACACACCTACATATGTATTTGCATTTTTGTTTTGTTTGGGGCTAATTTAAATGGATTTTCTTTTTCAATTCATTTGCATGCACGTTTCCTGGTTAAGAAAAGAGGATATGGGGATTGGGGACATCATTTTTATGGTCTGCTTAGGAATATTTATGTTCGGAATAAATGTCTAATTTCGCGGTGACATGTATTTTCAGCTCAACTGTCTAACCAAAGGTTGAAATTAGTTTCCAAATTTAAACAGGGAACAAACATGTTGTTAGGGAGGGAACTTTTTACAGTCAGCGAGGGTTTGGGATTACAAGGAAGTAGTTTGCTTATACTTTTTTTCTTTAGGCTTTGTATCCAGTTGCGCTCGAACTAGACAGAAACAAGTCTGGGAAAACATATGCAAATTCAAGACTGGACTGAGTCGGATCAGTCGGAATATAGGCAATATTTAGAGACAAATTGTTTCAAACGAAACATACACTGGTCCTGTCCATTTGGTTAAAGTTTCAATTGAATGTTGAGGTACTTAACTTGGGGATGACGAAAGGTAAATGCTTCTTGCCTTTAGTACATTAAAAATGCCCGACATCTATGCTGTCTTTTTAGTAGAAAATTGAGCCAATAACTTTTTGGCTTAACATCTTTCACTTAAGTTGTCAGAATATCCATTATAAGTCTAAGGAATTACACAGCCCATTTTGGCTTTGAAGAGTGTTACGAAAATGCGGTACATTTCTTCTGTGATTTTAATTTGCTTTACTGGAATATTCCCAGAGGTGTTCCTGGCTGATGTGGTAAATGCTTTTTGTTTAACATCCTCACTACTAAAGTACCATTTTGTTCTTTTAGGAAAGTCTGCTTAGCAACACTCCAGAAGGTGTAAGTTTCCTAGTTAAAGCAAGGCAACAAAAATTAGCAACATTGCATGAATAGTCACTGTTATTCCACTGGCATATTCTAAAAGTGGATTACCACAAGAGGGGCAACTTCATCGCTACTTTAAAGAACATGCTTATTCAGCTGCTCATCCTGCAGAAGGTTAAGTTGGGAAGGTTTATATATCTAAATAATCTCACATAAACTCACCCTGCAGCAGAAAAGACAAACAACTTTCTGACGCTTTTAGGTATCAATGTAATTCGACCGGCACTTTAATCTTCAGTCCTACCATTTCGAGATTACTGGCTAGTTTTTCTAACTAGACAATTTTAAGTTTTAAGGCACAATCTGATGACCCGAAAAATTATATAAAATGAAAAATTTGCGCAAATTTTGCATTTTATATAATTTTTCGGGATTTCGTTTTCAGGATTTTATTTCGGGATTTTGGCTTTTCGGGATTTTGGATTTTCGGGATTTTGAATTTTCGGGATTTTGGTTTTTCGGGATTTTGGATTTTCGGGATTTTGGATTTTCGGGATTTCGTTTTTGGGATTTTGGCTTTTCGGGATTTTGGATTTTCGGGATTTTGGATTTTCGGGATCTTGGCTTTTTGGGATTTTGGATTTTCGGGATTTTGGATTTTCGGGATTTTGGTTTTCGGGATTGTGACCCCAACCCATAAAATCCACTTGACACAAGAACTGAGGCCCCAAGATCACCAATCTCACCCTATGAACTTGAGGTTGAAGTCGATCGCTTCGTTCAGATAGTACAGCTCGCCTCTTGGAATAATACGCCCAATCCAAGAAAAACGCCGGACAAATACGGTCTACGATATCCTTCTGAAATAAAAGAATTAATCAGGGAAAAAAGAAAAGCGCGTAAAAGATGGCAACAGAGTCGTGCTCCACAGCATAAAGCATATCTGAATCGTCTCTGCAATTTGTTAAAGAATAGCATTAAGGATTTTAAAAATCGTGCGATAGGCTCTTACCTTGAGAGTTTAACAGCGAAAAAAGATTCCAATTATTCCCTTTGGAAAGCCGTAAAGGGCACCAAAAGGCCCAAAATCCCTGCACCGCCACTTAAAATAAATCAAAATGAATGGGCAAGGGAAGATAAAGAAAAAGCGGATATTTTTGCCGCCCATTTAGAAGAAACCTTTAAACCGAACGTTGGTCAAGTGGTTCACGACAACATCAACATCACAAGGATGGTAGTTCCACCATCTGACGATTTAACGCGCAGATCTGCGACGCTTAGAGAACTCGAACGTGAGATCGCGAAACTAAAACCTAAGAAAGCTCCTGGTTATGATTTGATTACCGGAGAAATTCTCAAAGCCTTACCTAGAAAAGCATTTCTGGGGCCGCTTCTCTATCTGTTATATACTCGTGATATACCGAAAGAAGATGGCACTATCCTTGCTACGTTTGCCGACGACACCGCTATCCTAGCGGTAGGTAAAACAATCGAGGAAACGACTGCCAAACTGCAAAACGCATTAAATAAAGTAAATTAATGGACGAAGGACTGCCGGATCGCCCTTAACGGAACTAAATCTGTTCACGTGAATTTCACTTATAGGAAAATTAATGACTTGCCCGTTTTAAAAAATTTGGCCCAAATACCCTTTGCAAATGAAGCCAAATACCTGGGAATGACACTCGACGCAAGGTTGAAGTGGAATTCGCACGTGAAAATGAAACGTAAAGAACTAGATATCAAATATAGAGAAATGTACTGGTTGATCGGAAAACATTCCCACCTCAGTACCGAGAACAAACTGCTTTTATACAAGCAAGTGCTAAAGACGGTGTGGACCTACGGTATACAACTTTGGGGTTGTACCAAGAAAACAAATGCCAATATTTTACAGACCTTTCAAAATAAAGTGCTAAGAGAAATTGTACAAGCACCGTGGTATGCTAGAAACGACGATATCCACAGGGATCTCGGAATTCCGACAATCGAAGCTGAAACTAGAAGCTTCGCGCGAAAACATAGAAACCGACTAATCGGACATGTTAATAATACAGTCCTACTTATTTTGGATGAGAGCAATTTATTGCGCCGACTACAAAGAACAAAACCTTTCGACTTGGCGAGATAAGGATTAACCGCGTCTAAATTGTGGAACATGCAGGATCTTTCATTGGAAGGTAACCTGCCAAACGTTTATATTTCGTGATAGAAAAATTGCTTGATAAGTAGTATAACTTAGTTGCAGTATCTAACAAATTTATATCGAAGGGTGGTGTTTTTGGTCAGTAAGAATCTGACACTACTATGAGCACGCGCTTGCTATTCTCATAGTGTCTATGGAAGATTTTCACGTACCCTCGGCAAAAAAAAAAAAAAAAAAAAAAAAAAAAAAAAATCATATTTTTGTACGATGATTAGGTTGTGAAGCAGTTGGAAACGGATCCAAATTTTGGCGAACATTCTTCATTAATGAAGTACGTTCCTGGTTGAACGGCTTCTTGAAAAATCAAAACTGCCACATTTGATTTGGGAAGAGAATAATCTACAGCAGCATCAAGAGTCTCCATTGCATCCGGAGAAACCTATTGTTTGGTGTGGATTTTGGTCATGCGGCATCATTGGGCCATACATTTTCCGATACGAGATTGGTCAGATGGTGAATTGGTGACTTGTAATGGTGAACGGTATCGGGTCATGGTAACTGACTTCTTGTGGCCTCAATTGGATGACATGTGATTCCAACAAGATGGCACAACGTACCGTGTATCGGGCGTTACATTAGAATTGTTGCAAGAAAATTTCCCAGTACGCGTTATTTCCAGAAGAGGCGATGTAGAATGGCCACCAAGATCATGCGGATTAACGCCCTTAGACTTTTTTCTCTGGGGCTACATTAAGTTCTGGTTTACGGCAACAAAACAATTACAATTGACCAACTGGAGAAGAACAACATTCAAACTGTTATTGATGAGATCCAGCCCGACTTAAACAACAGAGTCATACAAAAATTGGACCTCTCAGATCGAGTTCTGCAAACAAAAAAGTAGAATACAAAACGATATGACGTCATTCTAAATTCAATATGGCGGACGCCCCCCATGTCGGTGGATTTTCGTTATTTTTTGCTACATCCCTAATATGGGTATTAAATGAAAGGGTTTGACAAGTAGAACACCACATTGCTCACTTATACATACACTTCATATTTTTTGGAACTAAAAAGTTGTAAATAAAAAATTAAGTTTAAAAAAGTAAAACCAGACTACGGAAAAAACCAACTAAAAAGTACGAAACCAGATGAAACGAAACAATGATTTTCAGAGTATAGCCGTGGTCGCAATATACCCACTGAAAACAGTCTTTATGTCATAAATGTAACCAAATTTGTTCGAGTGACTTTTTGTAAATAGTAATGACTCTGGTGGAGAATTAAATGCCGGCAACTCTATTTAGATTTAAGAAAACTGTCCAGACAATAATATCCCAAAAGCTTAAAAACTTACCATCCAATTGAGCTGAAACTTAGACAATATAGACAATATATTTGTTATGAAGCGAGAAGTGCACGTAAATCAAAAGTTAACTGTTAGCTGTCACCGTGCATTGCTGTAGTAATAATTTTGAGATTTTGGTTTTCATTGCCATCTATCGGAAAACTTGAAAACTTTTGATTTATAAATATTTCGCACTTCATAACAAATATATTCTGTAAGTTTCAGCTCAATCAGATGGTTTTGAAATTTTGGTGTTCCAGCGCCATCTATCGGAAAACTTGAGAGCTATTGATGTACGAACATTTCTCAATTCATTACAAATATATTGTGTAAGTTTTAGCTTAATCGTACGGTGAGTTTAAAAATGTTTGAGTTCTAGCGCCATCTAGCGGAAAACTTGACATTTTTTGATGTACGGACACCTCAAACATCAGAAAAGGTGTATAGTGTAAGTTTCAGCTCAATGGGATGGTTAGCTCTGAGGTATCAAACGAACAAGTTATTTTTATATGTAACTAGCTGTCCCGCCCGGCTTCGCCCGTGACCAAAATATATAGTGTTACTTTTAATACATACATTGTCATTTAGTTCAAAGAATCGGATGCTCGGTCTGTCTGTCTGTCTGTCTATATTAATTGACCAAAATGTTTCATATTCACATTTCACCTGATATTACGAAATTTTGTATGACAGGTACCAGAACCGTCGATTGTTGAGTAACCGCACTGATGCTATGTTGTATTCTTTATTAAGAAAAACGTACTCTGAAAATTTTACCAAAATCGGTTGAGTAGTTTCCGAGTCTATACAAGGCAAACACAAATATGTACATTGTACATACATTCATTTTTATATATATAGATCTAATAGCTTAACTCCAGCGCCACCTAAAATAGTAACTTGACTCCAGCGTCACCTAGCGAGATGAAATATATGCAATTTACAACCCATTCTCATACCCCACCTACCAAATATGTATGTATACACAAAAAATTTCATGAAAATCGGTCGAGCCGTTTCAGAGGAGTGCGACTTACAAAAAAAATCATCATCAACTCCACACGATTGCCACCGTGTGCTGCGATTCAGCTTCTGCTTGAAAAAAAATTAAAAAAAACGTCTTTGGAATGCATTTTGTACTATTATTCAGCTTCTAGTAATAGCAGAGACATGATTTTGATCTCTAAATCTGCGTATTGAATGTAATTAAGCTGAGAATAAATATCAATCACATGGCAGAAGCTGTTCCGAAGTAATAGCTGTTTGTTTCAAATTGAATTTTCGTTTTCTCAGTTGAAGTCCCTTAAACTCTAAAACCGAAAATTTATCTAATTCAAAGCTAATTGATAAACCTTCTCCGAGAAATTAGTAATCTAATACCAAAAGAATCATTTAAATCTACTAGCTGTAATCCGGTGCGCTTCGCTCCACTTATCTTTTCAAAATTTGCCCACGCACATATGTAGTTATCTGGGTATGATAGAAAGGAAGTACATAGTAGCAAAAAATTAAGGAAGCAATCACTGCTACTCTATTTTCAACTTCGATTTCCGTTTTTTTCTCTATCTGTCTGTCTGTCTATCTATCTACCTATCTATCTATCTATCCATCTATCTATCTATCTATCTATCTATCTGTCATGTCCTGTTTTTCTGTCTATCCGTCTGTCTATTTGTCCATCTGTCTGCCTGTCTGTCTATCTATCTGTCTATCTGTCTGTCTGTCTGTCTGTCTGCCTGTCTGCCTATCTGTCTGTCTATCTGTCCGTCTGTCTGTCTATCTATCTATCTGCCTGTCTGCCTGTCTGTCTATCTGTCTATCTGTCTATCTGTCTATCTGTCTGTCTATCTGTCTATCTGTCTGTCTGTCTGTCTGTGTATCTATCTATCTATCTATCTGTCTGTCTGTCTGTCTATATTAATTGACCAAAATGATTCGCATTTCACTTGAAATTAAATTTTGTATGATAGGTCCCGAAACCACCGGTTGTTGAGTAACCGCACTGATGCTATGTTGTTTTCTATATCAAGAAAATCGTTCGCTAAAAATTCTACCAAAACCCGTTGGGTTGTTTCCGAGTCTATAAAAGGCAAACATACATACATTCATTTTCATGGTATATAAATGTAGATCTAAGAACTTTACTCCAGCGCCACGTAGCGGGTCTAGATTACAATTATCTCTTTTGGCACTGAACCAACATATATTTTGAATATGAGCATTTTTGGTCCATAAATATAGAAGTGGTTAATAACTTGACTCCAGCGCCACCTAGCGGGTCCAGATTTTATAATTTTCTCTCTTCGCACTGTACCAACATATATTTTGAATATGAGCATTTTTGGTCCATAAATATAGAAGTGGTTAATAACTTGACTCCAGCGCCACCTAGCGGGATGAAATATACTTAACAAAGAACTCTCATGCTTACCAAGTATACACAAAAAATTTCATAAAAATCAGTCGAGCCGTTTCGGAGGAGTTTGATTACAAACACCGTGACATGAGATTTTTATAAATTAGAATTCAGCGGTTCTTGAGATCCTTTACTACAAAGGTAATATAACACCGATCGGGACTTTGCTTTATACTATGTAAGGAAGATGATGTTATTGAATGTACTTTTGTCTGCAATAAAGGTTTCTGTCTTATTTCTTATACAACTCTTTTTATGCAATTTAAAATGCCTTCCCAATCACTTTCGATGTTCATTTTAGTCTATCTGCCCTCAGAAACGGCCTCCAGCTCAATATACCATCACAAAGTACCTTAAAATTTCCCAAAAAAACTTAAAAACTGCTTTCCAAAAGCCGACCACGATTATATTGCGAACAAAGATTGTCCTTACAATATCCCGGTACCTACATATATTGTATTGTATTTGTCTGATATTTTCAAAACATTTGTTTAATCAACCAATTACCACTTTCGACAAAATCAACATCTGATTGGCACTCGTGTTATAGTGTATGCCTACAATGCTAACTAATACCGAATGGCTTTTGGCCATAATTGGAAATATGATGAAAATCGACTAAATTCCATTGTTTGAAAATTTTCAAAAAATATTTCGAAAATTCCTCCCCCCCTCTCTGGGTTGGTATTGGAAATCTGTTAAAACTCAACAAACAGACAATCAAACAGCACACAAGTGATTCGCGGCTCTGGAAATGAAATCAATTACTTCATGGATTCTCCGTCCCGGCTGCAAGTGCAAAATTCATAAATTCCCAGAATGCGAGGATATTACAATGGAACGCGGAGGATGTATAAGGATACGAGGACTCGCATGTATTCGTTGTACAATTGATCGAATATTCAAGCAATCCAGCGGTAATAATATAATGTGCCCTGCAGGACTGCAGTCATGCAATTCATTAACCTTCGATTGAATTACCCATTTAATATCAGACACGAGTACGAGTACGGGTATTATCCCGACGCAGCGCAGCGGATGAACATCATTATTCCAGAATTGGTGTCTATGGAATACGGTAATACGAGGAGGGAGGCGATTGTCGGTGTTTTTCCGGCCGAACTAACGAACTCAAATGAATAATTGTGGCCAATTACAAGGTGCACTGACATTTAGCCGACGCGACGCAACGCAAAGCGATGCGATGCCGCGCCATTTGGGAATGAATTCAAGAGATCATTTCATTAAAACGGTTTCAATGGGTGGACCATCATGGTCGAGTCGAAAATCGAAATTTGAAAATCCGAAATTAATCCACAAACATGGTACCGTGGGGAGGGGATACATTTTGGGGGATTGAAAATGATTAAGAGGGTAATACGAATGGCGAACGGATGATTTGAATTTATTTTCGAAAATACACAGCGCAGAGACTGTAGACTGTAGACCATAGATCATGGATTAAGTTAACATTTTGTTAGTGGAAGTAATACAATACGGTGCATGTATTTGTAAAGTTACAAATTTAATTGTGAATTTGACTGCTTACTGTAAATGATTGGTGATTATTAGGTACATGGGAAGGAGAAGGAGGACGTTGTATCTCATTCTGATTGAATTTTGGAAGTCTTATTGGATTCGAAGGTTATTGACTTTTCTATTTTAGATATTTGCATCTTTTGGATTTCAATTCACCTAATTATCTAAGTTTTGTCAGATATTGATCAATAACGGGAAGCTTTTGAGTAGTAAAGTCGACATAGACAGACGACAAACCTGCAAAATAAATGAAGTAAGAGGAAAGCTAATACAAGTTTTAAAACCCAGGGCCGCAGCTGGCAGATGGGCTATAGGCACGTTGTCAGGGAACTAAATATTTTGGGAAGGAGTTAGGTTAGGTTGGGTGGCTATCCACCGGGGGCCGCGAAATAAGGCCCCAGGAAATAAGACCCCAAAGTAAAAATGAAGTAGGGCCCCAAAAATGCGCATGCAAAACAATAACAACAAAAACTGCTTTAAATTGGGGTGAAATTTCAGTTTTTGGGGCTTTACTTCATTTTTTCATGTAGGGCTTAATTCCATAATGAAATAAGGCCCCAATGAAATAAGACCCCAACATAATTTCTAGGGCCTAATACCCCAATTTTGGGGTACCTATTAGTTCATTTATTTTTGGGGCCTTACTTCATTTCATTGGGGCCTAGTTTTCATTTGAAAAATTTACCCTAGTTCTGGGGCATTATTTCATTTTTACTTTTGGGGTCTTATTTCCTGGGGCCTTATTTCGCGGAGCCTATCCACCCCGTACTCTTAGACCAAAGTAGGTCCATTGTTTTGCCAGATGAGCCGACTTTTATCGAAACTCCTGGAACAATTTTGAGAGTTGGGTGAATTTCCGTATTTTATTGATCTATAAAGGTCTATAAAGATGTATTCTCCCAGAATCTTTTTTCTCAAGGAGGGGAGAGCTGGGCAACTGCATAGTAGGTGATAAGGGGATTCCTCCTCCTCCTCATCCATGCAGCTGTGGCAGAAGTAATTGGCGAGGATTCCTAACCTGTTGGCATGTCTGCCTATTGCGCAAGGACCTGTCAATACGCCCACTACAATGCCGATATGTGCTCTGCTAGTCTTTTCTGGCTAGCTCGTCTACTTCACAGTTACCTGGTACATACATATATCGCTATGACCAGAAACCAAGCACAACGTGAGCATGCATCCGCTCGATATGAGTGCCCTAAGTTAGAAGTTTCCCACTGAGAGGTTTCTTTAAGTCGCAACGCCGTTCTAGCTGCTATGTCCCTACCATAAATATCTAACGGGAGCATATTTAACATCGTTTCAAGGGCTGCGGTGAGGGTGGTTCGCATAGCTCCGTCATGATCGAACTACATAAATATTTACAGTGTCGTTTAGTAGCAGTGAATCTGTGAATCCTTGAAATACTAAACTTTACTAGCTTGGCTTTATTTTTTGATCTATTGTGATATATGATACACTTGCTAATTAAAGTTGTACGAGAATATACATAAGTATTTATTTATTGCATCAAACCTGAACATGAAGAAACACTTAACATCTTAATTAGCAGAAGCAAAGCGAGCAGTTGTTTCAATTTGGGGACGCTGCATCAACCACAATAGCATATCACACAGCGCCAAGCAGAAAATATTCCATGCAACTGCATCTTCGATTATTCTTTATGGAGCACAAGCATGCCTGTGATACCATCCATACGAAGAGATTGAAAAGTTTCATCGCTACTTTATAAGATGAGTACTGCCCAGCAATTCAGGTATTGCTCCCTTGTTCATGGACACACTTAAGCTCCACTTGGACTATGTGGTACGAGTAATGGCAATGGACAGACAGACTACCGAAAATATATTACTGACCAGGGGAATTTGCGTAGAAGAGTGGAAAAAACGACATAAATAGCGAGTGGTAAAAGAAGTCCTTCGTTGAATTTCCGATGAGATGTTAAAGCAGAGCTGAGGTAGACGAAGTCCTTTATCCTACCTCAAAGATGTAACTGTTTGAGACTTCAGACATCTAAGGCAAAAATTATTGATCGGGTTTGAGGTTTTTTTGGTTTAGTCTGATGTTCAAAATTAGGAAAATTGCGTCTCTCCAGCCCATAGAATCCACCGCTACTTCTTTTGTTTAGATGGCGCTACAGTTCGAGGTGAACCAGGGCCTGCTTCTCGCAACCGTATTGCTGATGTGCGTGTTATTTTTGTACGAATGAAAAGGACCTACAGTTTCTTGCCGACTCCGAACGGCGAGTTAAGAAGCTCATTGACAAATGGTACTCTTTGTCCGTGAAAAACTTTTAGGTGGGTCTCAAACCGTAGTAGTAGTCCAACGCACTACTCCCAGTGCCTGTTCAAATCATTCACTGAGTGAAATTAAGGTAGTGTCCAATAGACAGCTGAAAAATCTAACTTCAAATTTATTTTCTGGAGAAGCTGTAGGCTCATCGCGGGCAGTTTTACCAGCTTGGCATTTACACATCGCATTCTAGTTGTGGCTTTAAATGCAAGTTCAATATTAAGTTCTTCAGTTAATTCCTTCGCTGTTAAAATGGCACTTTAAAAGCCTGTCTTTCTATACTCTTCCAAGAAAGCGCAGTATTTTTCAACTCTTCTGTGCATTTATCGAGATCCATATCTATTGATGGACTGCTTTAATACTGCTTATTCTTGCTACCCAACGTATTTCACTGCGTTTTTTTTATAGTATATAATCCAAATTGGTCGGAAGCTGGATACAATGTGAACAACCTCTGAAGTACCCCAAACAATGTGACGGATTCGAATTATTTTCAAGTACACCGGTGTAATGAGCTGTGTCCCGCTTCTTAATAAGTCAAAAATAATACTAGCTCTTTTTTAATACAATGCTAAAAGGGGATAAATAATAAGTTCTGTCCATTGACTGGGATTCCCAATTAATGTATATTAGAACTCGCGTTCCAGTGTTGCAAACTTAATGATTTTGGTGCCAGATTGAGGGAATTTAAGACTCTTATAGGTGGCCTGGCCGCTGCCGAAAATGCAACAAGTCACAATATGCAACTGGATCGGCGCCCTGGGCGGTCGCCCAACCGCGTCCTACCCTGACGCCGCTACTGACTACACCACGGTGCTCATCCAGGGCTGCATGACCGTCCAGGTAGCTTAGAAGCAATGTAAGTTCGACTCCGAATTGAGTTCAAATCTCAGTCTTAGTTTGTACCATACGAGGCGGCTCAACAAAAGAAGAGAATGCAAGCTGAATCTGTATTCTGTATCTCCGGAGGCGTCTTGCTCCACAAATTAAAATACGGTAACAAGTCTGGCTTTTCAGAGCTTTTCGCGAATACACGGGGTGTTCGATGACTCTTACAGACCACCGACAGCAGTAGGAGCGATTCATCGATTAATTTTATTCTGACAGCTTATTTTTTTTTAAAGTTTTTAATTGATCCATTGAACTTTAATGCAATGTTTGGTCATGTTTAAGCGTATTTCGAATGAGTAGTAAAATACTGCCACAAAATGCCAGAAATGAAATTGAATGCAGCATAGCGGGGTTATCCTGGTAAACGTGCATAAAACATGGTGATGACGGTCCCGTGGACTAGAAAAGTCATGGAAACCATTTTATTGAGATCCGAAGGCCGTACTGGGCTGATTCGACATCGAATTGAAAAAAGAACGGCTCTATTTGAAGAGTTCTTTCAGCTCACTTGTCTGCAATCCTGACAGGAAAACCTAGAACAAAATTCTACAAATTCGTCCCTTCGCGATTTCGTTTTGATTGTCATCGAAAAAGCTTGATGGAGAGCTTTTCACGGTTATCGAAGAGGTTTTTACAGAAACCGGGATCTATTTTGCAGGACCTAAGAATATTTGAGCTATTGCTGGGCTTTGAGTCCCAGTTAGTACATTGAGCTGAAAGGAATTCTCTTTTCAGATTGAGTAGTTCTTTAAAATCATAAAAAAACTCAACGTCCCGTGGTATTTCCATTCTCTACTAGTAATGAAATTTAAAGTTAAATTCAGCTAAACTCCCGGTTCCCCATAAACAAAAGTACCAAAAATCTATCCAATCGCCCGCCCTCTCCCACCTAGAAAAACACTTACCCGAAATGATCATATCCCCTCGCTCTGTGGTCCAATAATTTATTGATGCCGGATAAGCCTCCGTATGGCATTCCAATGTAACATCCTGTCCCACATATGCTCCTTCCAATTGATTGGGAATGGACAGCATTGGTGGGACTGCGTCATTGTTGTAGTGGTGGGCAGGATAGTAGGACAGAAGCACAGTCCAGTGTCGCAATGAAATTGTATTTTACACGGAAAATGTTGAAACGTTTTTGCATCCACGAATTGTAAAAGTGTCTGTGTGTGTGTTTGGGTTTGCATGTTTAACGTGACTCTGTGTTGTCCTTTTTAAGGGTGTGCGGTGTAAAAGGACCATGTTTGTGTTTATGTTTGAATTGGAATGGTTAAATGAAGAGGTGGATAGATACTCACACTGAACTCTCAAATGTACGCGTTTACTAATCGATGGCGGCACACCGTTAGATGCCACACACAAGTACGCAGCCATATGCAATCGACTGACCTTTGTGATGTGTAGAATTTCACCATCGACGACATTGACTAAGGACACCATAGCGGAAACAAGAAAAAAACTATTAAAATATCCGCATTTAGTCCTGTGTCTAGTCTGGCTTACCATTCTCTCCGCCAATTGACATCTCTTCGCCGTCTTCACGCCGCCACATGACATACGGCTCGGGATATCCACGGGCTTTGCACATCAATGTCACATTGGTGCCCTCACGCACCACCATATCGTTGCTGGTCTGTCCTTCCAAAATCAACGGTGGCACTATTTTATAAACGAGGACACGAACATTTATCTGTTTCGATATCAAGGACACTTTATTCTCGTGTTTATACTCACCGACAACTTGAAGATATCCCTTGCGGGAACGCATCGGATCCGTGTTCACTTGACACATGTACCAGCCACGGTCGTTCTCTTCCACCTCCTTGATGTGCAAATACCAGGATCTATGATCGTTGTATGTCAGGCTGATCCTGTTGTTTTGTGTTATCACATTATGGTGAATGGAGAGGATTGTTTGAGTATCGACACGAACCCAGGCAACCTGTTTGCAAAGAAAAGAAGGAGAGGAGGAGATTATAGTGTTTTACATATTTTTTTTTGTTAAGGGTGGAAGTGGGGGAGTGGAACTCATTAGAAATTCAAAGGAGGGTGTTTTTTTTGTGTACGTCATTTGTATTGGGGTTTAGTCGGTTAGGCTCACCATTACATGGGTGGAATAGCGGCATTGTCATTATTAACACTTTAGAGGAAAAGTCATGAAAGTTTATTAAGTATTCAACAAGTTTGCTGTGACAAAAGGAATTGCATGTTGTTGGCTGGTGGGAGGAGCTAATGAGGGTGTGTAGGTGAATGGACACTTTGGATATATAGAATGACCAGCAACACCTGATTGAAAGTCAGAAGATTTATATGGAAAACGGGGTTAATTTGGAACTTTTAAGAGAATATTTGTTGCTTAATAGGTAAGGATTATGTGCCCATTTTCTAAATGAAGCTTTTTAGATGTTTCTGACTTTTTGAAATGATCATAGCCAATAAAAAAATTCCCTTCGATTAAATTCTATATGATTGCCATTGGGCCCAACTGAATTCCATATGAAGGCGATATTCTTTCGATTGAGATTTTAATGACAACAGCACCAGTGAGCAAATTGAAATGGCAACTAGAAACGTTTTGTAAACTTTTGCACTCCCAATCACCCTGTTGCTAGTGGCATTCCACCAGTTCGCAAGAGCAGCAAAAGGATATTTAAATCTCAGTTGATTGGCAGAGAGCATTTAACCAGATTGTCGCCTAATCACTTAACAAATTGGAATGCTACGTGCTTTGCAGCATACATTTATACAGTCGAAGGACGAAGTATTTTCAAAAGCTATCCTAACGGCTGCAGACAATATTGTAGAGAACAGGTGAAAAGGGCAAATAATTGGGCTTAATTCATTGAATTGCAGGAGAAAATAAAATGATGAACTTGTTGGACAAAATTTAGAATGGGCAGGGCACTGAGCCCATGTAAGGTCTATATTAGCGTTGGGGCTTCTATTGCCTTTCCGGTCTTTAGTAAGCACAACCGAAAGTGTCATTCAGTTAATGATCCGCGGCACTTTTGCTATCTTTTATTGAAGAGACTATAGTCAATGGCGTGCTACCGGTCCACTTTTCTTTTCAAACATCTCTAGGTGATAGTGATAACTTTAAGGGAAAATCCTGTTTGGGACCTTCGAAAATAGAGCTACGGAACATTTTTTATGTCTTAGCTTTTGCTCGAAATATGAACAATGGACCAGTTCCTAAGTCTGACTGCTCTAGATGGGTGAGACCTCCCTGAAACTTTCCCAGAGTCCTCAAAGTTGAGTCGTGTTCCTGAATGAAGAATTTTTCGAAAAATAAAAATATAAGTGCCGAGATCCTTCTCCAAAATCTTTAAGTAGAACCTTTCTTTCTTACAATCAACCAATTTTATCAGCTAAAATTCTTTTTCGAAAGACTGTGAATAGTTGACTCTCTATAGAGGACAAGACTTAAGCTATGTTCAGACGATTGCCAGATTTGACAATATTGTCAAAGCAAAGCTGACAATGACAAACTACCTTACAACGTTCAATTGCCGATCCACACGGTTGGACTGGTAGGTGACTGTTTACACAAAATCTACAATTTCATTGCCAGACGTTGTCAGATTCATAGCATTTGATAGACATTTCTTCGTGCTAAAATACCTTTAGATAAATGCGATTTTCACAAAAACTGACTAAAAAAAATTAAGAAAATTTGTATTTGAAGACCAAAAACTCGAAAATAAAAGCACGGATGGTAACTGTGATAGACATTTACCTATTGGCCTTCTTTGGGTGCTCTGTATTTAATACACCAGAAATTATAATTGAATAATTGTTGGTACATAGCTACTTCTCTGAAGGAACTTTTTTCAGCAGAGATCTTCGATTCAGCGTATGTAAAGGGTGATTTTTTAGCTGGTTTGGTTTTGGCAACACTGGTTTTGACAGCTGACGTGTGTTTAGTACCTTGTGTCACTGTCAAACAGCTTCAGTTTGGTTTGCAATTTAACCATGGATCGTCTTACAAATGAACAACGCTTGCAAATTATTGAATTTTACTATCAAAATTCGTGCTCGGTTCGAAATGTTTTTTTTATCGATTTATCGAAAAATTGTGTTCAGCGATGAGGCTCATTTTTGGTTGAATGGGTACGTAAATAAGCAAAATTGCCGCATTTGGAGTGAAGATCAGCCAGAAGCATTGCAACAGCTACCAATGCATCCCGAAAAAGCCACTGTTTGGTGCGGTTTATGGGCCGGCGGCATTATTGGGCCATATTTCTTCAAAGATGATGCGAATCGCAGCGTTACTGTCAATGGTAAACGCTACCGAGCGATGATAACAAACTTGACATGATATGTGGTTTCAACAAGACGGTGCCACATGCCACACAGCACGCTAAACAATGGCGCAATTGCGAGGCGAGTTTGGTGAACAGTTAATTTCACGTTTCGGGCCGGTCAATTGGCCGCCTAGATCGTGCGATTTGACACCATTAGATTATTTTTTGTGGGGGTATGTCAAGGCTAATGACTATAGGGACAAGCCCGCTTCGATTGACGCACTGGAAGCCAACATCCATGCATTCATTCGTGAGATACCGGCCGATATGTGTGAAAGAGTATGCCAAAATTGGACTCAGCGGATGGGCTACCTGAGACGCAGCCGCGGTCAACATTTGCATGAAATTATCTTTAAACATTAAATTGCAAGGTTCAAACTATCGATTCAAATAAATATTTCATTCATTTTTTCGAATTTTTTGTGTTTTTTTTTTAAAAAAAGTTCTCAACCTCTTAAAAAATCACCCTTTAGTTTACCGAAATGACCGCTGCCGAGCAAGCAGTGAAAGAGGTGGGGGAGTTTTAATAGCTGTCTCATCTCTTCTTCAAAGTAGGCAAATTACGTTGGAGTATCGATCGGTTGATGTTGAACAGATGTGTGTGTGTATCGATTTTGTTCATGACGTGCGTTATCAGCTGTATGTTTTTGTCTCCTACGTTCCTCCAAACAGTGTTGCCAGCGTGTATGAAAAACATATTGGTAATATTAGTAGTGTTGTTGCTCGTCTAAAAGCCACTCAATTGCCTTGTGTATTGGGTGACTTTAATGTTGGTGATGTAACTTGGAGGAATGTGGATGGTGATAAAGATTTAGTACCATTTAACGTCACTCATGAGGGGGAGCAAATAGTCATCGATGGTCTTCTCTCTTTGGACTTGTTTCAAATAAACTCTATCCGGAATTCTTTAAACAGGATTTTGGATTTAATTTTTGTAAATAATGAAATTAATTTTGAAATTTCTGAGGCCCTGGATCTTATTGATTCCAATAAAATTCATCACAAAGCCTTACTTTTAGAGCTTACTTTTCTTGATTATTCCAATATTAATGATATAAATTCCGCGTTATCTTATAACTTTTCCAAAACCAATTTTGTTGCACTGCAGGATTATTTAAACGGTCTTGATTGGGATGAACTGCTAAAATCCCCCAATCTAAAGGGTAATTATGACATATTTTTAGATAAAATTAATTCTGGTTTTGAATTATATGTGCCTAAAACGCGTCATAATAAAAGGTTTAAAATTCCTCGGTCGAATAAAAGATTAATTAATTTACGTAATGTAAAAAGAAAAGCTCATTCGCGTTACTTAACTAATAAAACTAATTCTAATCGTGAACTTTTTTTGAGATTCAGAAAAGAATATGAGTTTTTAAGTAGATTTTTATACAAGCAATATATCTTATCAGTCGAGTCGTCCGTGAAACGTAATAGCAAGTCGTTTTGGAATTACGTTAATACGAAAAGAAATACCTCAGGTTTACCTAAGGTTATTGAATTCGGAAATGTGAGTTTAGCGGATTTGAAAAGCACTTGTGACTTATTCGCTAACTTTTTTGAGTCGGTATACAATAATTCACGGGTGCAATTAATGGATAATCATTACGCTATGATTCCTGATGTTTTGGACATTGGTGTATTGCAATTTTCGGATGATGATGTAATTATCGCGCTAAAAAAACTAAATTTTAATAGCAACCCAGGCCCTGATGGTATACCCGCGGTAATATTAAAACAATGTTTATTATCCGTTTTTCATCCTCTTAAAATTATTTTCAACTAGTCACTTATATCTGGTGATTTCCTTAATGAATGGAAATATTCTTTTATTATTCCTATTTTTAAAAGCGGTCTAAGGCAAAAAGTGGAAAACTATCGACCTATATCCAAGCTTTCGGCAATACCCAAATTATTTGAAAGTATTGTTAAGGAAAAACTCTTTTTCGCGGTAAAAGAGATTATTTCAACTAATCAACATGGCTTTGTTCGTGGTAGATCATGTTCCACTAATTTAGCTTTACTAACTAATTATATTTTTAACAGTTTTGAGGAACGTTTACAAGTTGATATACTCTATACTGACTTTACTAAAGCCTTTGATAGGGTGCATCATACCTTACTTTTAGCCAAGCTAGAATCGTTGGGTTTTCATTCCTCAATGCTAAAATGGTTTTATAATTACTTAACTAATAGAAGGCAAATGGTAAGGGTCGATGGTTTGACTTCTCGGGTAATAGAAGTAACATTGGGCGTTCCACAAGGTAGTCACTTGGGCCCGTTGCTATTTATTTTATTTATTAATGATGTTCACGAAATATTTAAATTCTGTAAGGTTTTGACTTTCGCGGATGACTTAAAATTATTTTCTTATGTAAATAATGTTAATGATTGCATTCGTTTGCAATCAGACATTAATAGATTATCCGAATGGTGTAATCATAATGCCCTAGAACTAAATATTTCAAAATGTAAGATTTTCTCGGCTTATCGAATTGCCATTCCACTTTTTCATAATTATCGTATAAATGATCTTCCACTTCAACGATTGGATGAAGTGAAAGATCTAGGTGTCATGTTTGACCGTAAACTAAACTTTATTTTGCATTATGATTATGCTATTGCCAAGTCTAACTCTTTGTTCGGCTTTCTTAAGCGTAATAGTAAATACTTTCGAGATGTACATAGCCTTAAAGTTATATACTGCTCGTTAGTCAGATCTTATTTAGAATATTCATCCGTTATTTGTGAATCACCATATGCCATTCACGAGCTCAGATTGGAAAGAGTTCAAAAAAACTTCACGAGATACGCGGTTCGTAAATTAAATATGTTTGATGTGCTTCCTAATTATGATAGAAGGTGCAAATTAATTGGTTTGCAAACCTTAAGTTTCAGACGCAATACAACTTCTATCATGTTTATTCGCGATATTATTAATTTTCATATTATTTCACCAGAATTGGTTTTTCTATTAAATATATATGCTCCCCAAAAGTCTCTGCGGGTTAGAAGCTTATTTTTTCCAGAAAGGCATAGAACCAATTATGGCACTAATGAGCCTATTACAAGGTGCATATACACATTCAATGATCTATGCAACGAAATTGATTTTTTCTTATCACGAGCTGAATTTAGAAGGTGCGTTATTTCATTGACTTCTGATTAATTTATTTTTGTTTATTTGAAGTTGTCTATAAGATTGAAAATCGGTAGATGATCCTTAGTCACGCAACAAACAACAGTTGTGTAAAACGATACTGAGAGTATACACTAGAGAAGGAAGTGTTCTGTGTGCTCTGTGATGAAAAAAAAAAAAAAAAAACACCCTGTAGCTCCGTGGGCGCTGAAGATAGATCCCCCCACTCAATACGTTTTTTTTATCATAGAGTGATCCAAGGTATCAGCTCCCAAAATATGCAATATATTTTACTGAAATAATCACAAAAACAATAATTTTATTTGCGGATGTTCCAAATGAGCCTGCAAATGTCCGAATCGTCTAAAAATGTCCTGGTAGATGGTAGATGGCTGACAATTTATTGTCAGATAGCGGTCTGACAATATTCTAAACATGCTTTTTCTGACAATATTGTGAGACTAAAATTGTCAGTTCACACGGTTGTAAGACATTTGGGATAAATTTTTCATTGGCAGACCTGACAATATTGAACAAAGCTTCAGCTTAGAAGAAAATTTCGTCAACGATAAACCCTACAATGATAGAAACGTTTCCTGATACATTCTCATTCTGTGATGTCCTGAAAATTTAGATTTCAAGAATTTGCAAAAAAACCTTTCTCTCTTCCACATTATTGTTAACTTTTCGATCGACTCCTAGGTTTTAACTAAGATCTGTTACGTCGTAAATATTTGGCTGATGATAGACTGTCTTGATATTAAATCACAAATAAAATCCTTAAAAAAGAGTTTTTGACACTTTCAGTCACAATGTATTATAACGCAACCCTATGATGTATGGAATATATTGAAGCAATTATTTTGCTTATCTTAGCATAATGCACCGAACTCACTGAAAGTTTTACGCAAAAATATGCACTGGGTATCACTTTTGAGTATTTTTTCAATTACATTCCATTATTCACACATGTGCTTTTCACAAGTTTCGCGAGAACCGAGAAGTGAACTGCAACTCAGAGACGAGCACCTAACGCAATCTCTTTCAGCTGAAACTTACTAAAAAATAATAGGACGGTATACTGTAACATTGATTTATAATAGACTTAAACATTTTTTTTCGCTTTTGTGAGCATTAGCCCTCACACGTTCTTTATTAACCGGGGTTAATATGGGCACTTTAATTTTATCATATCTTGGATACTTTCGAACTAAATATCTTTTCATTCAGACTCAGTGACTAAATATTTGATATATTTCGAGAAATTTAGAAAAAAATAAATTTTGACAGTTTTTGGACTGATTAATCTTATTACTCACTTACTTACTTAGTTGGCGCTACAGCTCGAGGTGAACCTGGGCCTGCTTCTCGCAACCATTTGTGTGTGCGTGTTATATTTTTGCACGAATGTGAGGGGTTAAACGGTTTTTAGCATTACTGCATCATGGCACTGTAAAGGTTTAAGCTAAATAAGCCCCAATCGGCAATCTTTTTGGGAGTCTCAAACAAATTCAGGACTTATTGGGTCTTGTGGTTCAGATGTCTACAGTAAAACTTGTGTATAGTGGAATCTGCTAATAAAATACTTGGAAAGTGGACATTTTTTGTTGGCAATTTGGATTTTCTTCATACAAACTCACTCTTATGTAGTGGAAACCTGCAAAATCTGAATAATGGAACACTTTTCAAAGGATTTTGTTTTTTTTTTTTTACCATGCAAAAAGTGAATGCGCCAAAAGTAATTTAAATTGTGTGTCTATCGGCTTAGTTACCATTCCCGAGAACTTGGATACTGCGATTGTTTCCTTCAGTGTGCGTCTCATTCAGCGAGCGGCTACATTCATCACGATATTCTGAACTCCAATAACAAAATTGATCGAAAAATAACAAAAGAAATGAGTTATCGATTAAGGAAAAATTTGCGAATTGTAGAAATGTTGCTTGTAGTAGAAAAATAAAGTGCACCAAAGCATTCCACTTTTCACAAGTTTTACTGTAATATGTTTGAGCCTTTCTGTTTGAAAATTTAATGTAATCCAAGAAGATAGCATTTTATTTAGTTCCCGAATCAGTGCAGTTATGTTCTGTTCTTTACAAACAGTCAAAGTTGATTTGTTTGACTGAAGTGGCTCTGCTTTCCAAAAGTCCTACCAACTGCTTTTGCACCTGCTTCTCAAAATCAACATTTCCTTTCAACAGTTCTAATGAATTCCACACAGAAAATTCCACAAATGGTATACCTTCTACGTTAACATGATTACCTTATTAATAATTCCTTGCAAGGATGCTACTTCCCACTACACGAAAAAAGGGACATTTTCTTTCACCCACTACCAACCAATTAGAATAGATATTGGCCAACTCAAACGCGTCATGATCTCATACGAGGGTAGGCGTTCAAATAAAAGTGAACAGCAAAAAAAAGGTCCTTGCTAATCCTCACGTTTCTTTTGATATGAACTAACCAAGTGCAGAAGAAAAAAAATAGAAAATTCATGAGATCCTCGCACCACCCCCCTCATAACCACATCCTTGGGCTAATCGAAAAATTCAATTCAATTTTAGTTCTCATCGCACAGATGACGACATTATCCCCAAAGGATAATAAATATATGTATAAATTTGCAATATTGAGTGTCCTGTATAACAGTGTATGTGTGTGTGTGCCTTAGGTTGCATGTGTCATGTCCCAATGCCAATTAGCTAATCTACAACAAAACTGTAGCAGCACGGAGTGTCATTTCCAAAATTGAAAGCGAACTTCTCCCAGGACACGTTACTACTCGCTCGTATAGTAGTAGGTCCTAGATTCACTCCGAAAAAAGGAAAAAAAAAAAAATATCAACCGAAACTATATAAAGTTATGGTGGTTTGGGGGTGGTGGGTGGCGATGGGCAAGAAAGAAAACTTACGTCTACGTGACCTACTTTTGTGGCGAAGACCTCCCGTTTCCAATGTACTCGATGAATAAATGATTTTTCTCGAAAATGTCAACTGGGGTGGGAGGAGCATAAAAAACGGGTGCTTGTCTGTTTATAGGTGGCATTTGCAAAAAAAAAAAAAAAAAACTTTTCTCATTTACATAGAACTTTTGTTTTAAACTTAAAAACAAAAAAACACTCGCATAACAACTCACCTTGTATCCTTTCAAGTTTTCCACCACACAGGCGAGTAGTGCATCTCTTCCAATCGAAACGGTTACATTTGGAATTGGTTCAGCAAATCTTGGCATACTTATATCTGTTAAAATATACAAGCAGGAGATGAAAACAAAAAAAACAAACGAAACCAATAAAACAAGTCCATACAAATAGGAGAAAATTAAACGAAAAAAAAAAAAAACCTAACAAGTTTTGCAATTTAGTACACACACATACTGGCAAACCGAAGATCCTTTTCTCTTTTAATTACCTTCAGACGATGAGGATTGCGAATCGAGGACTTTTGTTTGCTTGCCTGCAAGTAAATAAGAGGAGAAAACATGAGAAAAAAAAAGTTAATAGATAAAAAAAAGTGCAGTAAAAAAAACATGTTTAAGGACGAAAGAAGCAATTGCAATTGTAAGGCGGTGAAGTTGGCACCGAAGATGTTGTAATTAAAAAAAGAATTCCTTTCTTCGTTTGATGATCTTATCTCTTCGAGTATAGAGTTTGGAGAATGAGAAACTTTGGGCCGGGTCGTTTTTTTGCTGGTTTTCAGTTTTAACTTTTTATTGCCGATGAAAAGACTTCAACGACAGCAAGGTCCTTGTGAAACATTTTCAATTTGTTGTGAATTGTTGGAACGTAGAAAGTCGTAACTATACTAATGGTCTTCAATTGCAATTCCGCGCTGAAGAAAATATAAACTTTTTGTGAAATGTTACAAAATAATGGAATAAGGACTGTTATCTTCGCCTTGTTTATGGGGCATTTTTTGAAGGCCAGCTTGATCGAGGAATGAGAAAAAGAAACACGAACCAAGGGGATTACAGCCTTTTGATCAAAAATTCTCATTCATTGTGATGAAGCCAGAATTCGTCAAAAAAAAAAAAAAAAAACCGATTAATCCTTGTCAAGCTTCCACCTTGTAGCTACATATGTGTATTTGCTGACTCTCCAGTTGACCTTAAAACTCCAAACTGTCACATATGTACAGCTATGTGCAATAAAATAGCACCATGCTCAATTAGTTACTTGTTTACCTTTCTTTTATTGCCCATTACATGCACCGAAAGTCGGTTGTAAGAAATTTGTTGGGATTTTCCTAATTAAATGAAATGAAAATTTTCCGAGAACTGTGGTATTTTGTTTGAGAAAACCCTTTTTTGTAAAAAAATATGACCAAATTTTGCTGTGCAATATAATGGCACCAATTCATTCCGCTGTGCAACACTCAAGTGACAAGTTGTAATTTGAATTTACCATTACCAAATTGAAATTACCAAAGAACAGTCAAGTGTAAGATAACTAAATGGTATTGGTTTAAATTTAAATCTTATTTTAACCTTTTTTTAAGATGAGATTGGTCATGGCAAACATTGTACGAAAGAGAAGTGTTTGCTTATAAAAAAATTGATTTCCGAAGGAAGAACTTTTAAATTCATAAGAGAAGTGGTTGGCTGCTCTAACAAAATGATTGTTAGTGCCAAACAATTCGTGGTAAAAGGAGAAACCAGAGAAAAAAAAAATTTGTGTGTCATTCACACGCGGTAGAAGTGAAACTTTTTTTTAAAAATGGTGTATATATTATTTGTATTGGTCATACAATTTTACGGATGAGATAAATACGGGGAGGTACAGATTGCGAGCGAGCGAAGAGCGAAAAGGACGGACAGAAGAAAGATATCATACATATATCATTCAACACGGGCAACTGAATTTTATATACCTACAAATATAGTTTATTTACTTAGTTATTTTGATTCACCAAAATTACCAAAAGTTTGAATAGCTATGTACATAACTTCATCTACAAAGTGTTTCTCAAGTTGACTTTATTAACATTGCCTTGGTAAATTTTGAGATTTTAAATGACGTTTCATAAATAATACATAATACACACATAAATACTTCGTTATGTGACGATATAAACAACGATATAAACATCACGAACCATAAATATCTGTAGACTTCTGTTATCAGATATTGATAGTTTCAGTATCAGGTGCAGTAAAAATGGCTTAGTCCTTAAACTAATCAAGTGTCAGTACCTACATTACAGGAAAATGATACCGAGGGTTCAAGTAATTCGTATAAATTCATTCTTTTTGTTGCCGTATTTAGGTTCGCCCCAAACTTTGACAAACCATATAAACCACATTGTGAATAGATCATACTCAATGTTAGGTTTTGTGATAGAAGTGTAAATAATTTAAACGACCTTATGTCACTATTTCACTCTATTTTAACAGTGTTGTCCGTCCTCCTCTCGAACATGCTTCGCAAGTACATATGCACACCTTACTGTAAGACCACAATTACCTGCGCAGATTAGTTACTGCATGCTCTGCAACCATATGAGTAAGCTCTATAATTTAAATATTAGCTTCGTTGGCTTTAATTTAAACAAAATTACAATAAAAACTAAAGCACAACTAACTAAACTAAACTATATGCTAAACTATGTTTGTATGTATGTACTATGTATTATGCTATACTAAATAAAAACAAACAATAGTTTTCAACCATCTTACATGTAAAAATCAATTTAATCCTCGTTAAAATAGTCAATAATCATACTTTGCATTTTTGGCACAGAACAGAAGAACTAAAATACAAAATTCATATTTTCCCGAAATCCAGACAAAGAAGTTTAATGCATACATATTATAGCCTGCGCAATGTTATGTTTTTTTTTTTGACATATTCACTGTATGTTTTTGAGCACATACACACTCACACACGTAGAATGAGTCTTACTCATATGATTGCATTCTAATTTCTCCTACCTACTTAAAAGAAGAAATAAATCCGTCATATTCGTAACTCGTAAGTCGTAAGCTCGACAGCTCAAACGTAGTAAAAGTCAAATCCAATATTTTAGTTCTCAATTTCATTCATAATTCATTCATCACGCTCTCAATATTTCAGTTCGAAAAGAGCTTGATTAGAGTGATTTCACATACAATGCTATCATGTATGAGCGCGCTAGCACTGTCTGTATACCACGCGAAACCCCACCAAGTACCACACACATGCACTACGTGAGCGGTGAGTGGCCGCCCGACTTAGCTGGGCTGTGCACAAAGCTGAGACTGAGTGTAGACTATAGACTTTGTAGAGTGTAGGAATTTCATCTCATTCTAACGTGTTCTAATACGTTGGGTTCTGAAAGAGATGCAATGTTTTTCGTGACGGAATTTCGTTACACGATTTTAAGTTCACACCGCGAGCTAAGAAGTTTCACTGCAAAAGAAAAAAAAAATGTACTGCAAGCGATGAAAGAAACATCGTTAGATTAGTAAAAAAAAATTCTTTCATCACTTCAACTCAAGTAAAGAAGGATTTAAATCTTCAAGTGAATGCTTCAACCATAAGAAGATAAGAAGAAAGCTTCCTAGAAACAAATTGATCGCTAGAAGTCTAAGAAAAGTACCGTTATTCAAGAAACGATACATAGAAAATCGAAAAAAAATTGTTCAAGGACATCGAGACTGGCTCATCTCAAAATGGAGAAATATTCTTTGGACCGACACGACGAGTCCAAAATTGTTTTATTTGGGACTCCTGGTTGCAGAACACTTGTTCGAAGACCAAAGAGAGAGGAATTTACACCTCAGTTCATGCTTAAAAGACCATAAAACACGGTGGCGCAAAAATCAATGTGTGGGGTTATTTTTCGTATTATGGCACTGGACCAATATATTGGATCAAACCGATAATTATAGCTGAAGTTTATGCTAGCATAATGAAAGAAAAGATACTATCTACGCTGAATGGAACATGCCTCTCAAATGCGTCTTGCAACAGGACAACGACCCAAAACATTCGAGCTGATTAGCCAAAAATAATTCGATTGATGTTATGGAATGACCGGCTTAATCTCCGGACCTGAATCCAATCGAACATCTTTGGACAGACGTCAAACAAGCTGTTTTCAAAGCCAAACCAAGCAATACCGCAGAACTGTGGGCTACTGTGCAATCCACGTGGGAAGCTACACCACTTCAGCGTTGTCAAGCCCTGGCTGATTCCATGCCTCGACGTTGCGCCGCCGTTCTTAAGAATAAGGGCCACAAAACAAGATACTAAAAAGTGTTTATCTTGGTTCTTAAATTTGTTTAACTGTTTTACAATTATATCAAGTTTTTACCATTGGTGCTATTATTTTGCACAGCTGATTTAGATGATTTTTTTTGTTTTTAAGTAAATATAGTTATTTGTTTTACGTTAACTTAACCCTAGAAAGATAATCATATTTTGATGTATACAATGACACTCATGTATAAAATTTACTCATGGGGTTGTGAGTGTTTCCAACTTCATGAGACTTAACTCAATGACACGTGAGTTTTCTGTTCTGGATACCTACTGGCTGGAAAGTCACGAACGTCTATCCCGTGATTCATAATAGTTAGCAAAAGAGCGGTATATTTCGCTCGCGAATGAGTTATTTTGACGCAGATTATCTTTCCAGGGCTAAAGAAACGTGATGTTTAAGTTTCATTACTTCATTATTCTTTACGATAGGAAAAAAAATCATAAACTTCAATTAATTCACTTTTTTTTTTTTTTTAAATTTCTATGTCAAAGACTGTTGGTGCTATTTTTTTTTGCAGATAGCTGTATAAGGTGATAGAGTCGAGAAAGAAGAGTCGCATATATTTAAGTAGCTTGTTCGTTCGAGGATGAGAAAGAAAACGCACTTTTATTTTAAGAATGGACTTTATTAGTTTATTATACTTTGTTCTACAAAAATTGTCAGTACAGGCCTTATGGGGGAGCTTTTATTTAAGACACATAATTCCTGGCTTGCACTGACTTGCACTTGCACAGGTTTTGTTTTTGTAATTTTCACCCAATGCGCATACATCCCATCATGACCAGCCGGCCACAGAGCTCATTGGCATACTGTGGCCGTGTGGCCACCATCAACCATCGCTGTGTATATGAAAATATGAACATAAAAACAGTGTTCCCCTAAAGTTCAAGTAAAGCGCTACAGCTTTTTCCTCAGTTTTTGTCAAAGAGCTTTGGGATTTTGTGCTTTTGAAAACCAATAAATGAATTTGATTATGTGAGGGTGTTGCCACTTGGCTTTTATTTTTAGCATTCTCTTGTCTCTCCTTAAAAAATGTGCAAACTACCTCGCCCGACCTCTCACTGCCTTGTTCCAACTATCCGTTTCACAAGGAGTTTTTCCTCGATTATGGAAGGACTCATACATAATCCCCATCCATAAAAATGGTCGTAAGAATGAAATATCGAACTATCGTCCCATAGCTAAACTTTCTTGCATACCCAAGCTGTTCGAAAGCATTGTCTATGACACAGTTTTTTTTTCATTGCAAGCCCACATTTTCTCAAAACCAACACGGCTTTCTTAAAGGTAGATCAACCACCACTAACCTAACTGAATTTGTGTCAAAGACCCTGTGTGCTCTGGAGGAAGGAAAGGAAGTGGATGTTGTTACCACTGACTTTAGCAAGGCCTTCGACAAAATCTCACACAAAATAATCATTCTAAAACTTAAAATCCTCGCTTTTCCCCCGTGGTTTATAACATGGATTAAATCTTACCTGGAAGACCGCCAATACAAAGTCGTTTTTAGATCTTCAATATCAGATCCATTCAAAGCTACCTCTGGTGTACCCCAAGGAAGCCACCTCGGACCGCTGATCTTCATCTTGACAATCAACGATGTCGACTGTATCATCAAAGACTCTTATATTTCTGTCTATGCTGATGACATGAAAATCTACAGGTACATTTTATCCTTCGCCGACTCGCGCCCACTTCAAGAAGACTTAAACAGGTTTTCTATCTGGTGCCAAAAAAACTTCCTGGTACTCAATGTGAACAAATGCCAATCTATCACATACTCTCGTAAACGTCTTCCACCACCTCCCAGACATTACTTTCTCTGCAACAAGCCCGTGCCCTTGGTCACTTCATTACGTGATTTGGGTATTATCTGTGATAAAGAACTCACCTTCCACTCCCACATTGATAACATTATTTCCAGAGCCAACTCTATGCTTGGTTTTGTTAAGCGTTGGTCTAAGGAGTTTTCAAACCCCTATGTCACTAAATCCCTATATATTACCTTTGTTAGGCCCCTGCTTGAATATGCCAGCCAAATATGGTCCCCTTATTACGAAGTCCATACTAAACGCATCGAAGCCGTCCAGCGTAGGTTCATACAGTTTGCCCTTTGCGGTCTTCCTTGGGTTGACCGCTACAACCTTCCACCCTATAGAGACCGATTGAAACTGATCAATCTTCAGTCTCTCGAAAAACGTCGTGATGTTGCCGATATACTCTTTATTCAACAACTCTTAGTAGGTAACATCGACTGTCCCGCACTCCTTCAAATGATCTCCCTTAACACTAACCCGCGTAATCTCAGGTCCGTTCCCCTCTTTCATCTCGTCTTTCATCGTACCAATTATGGGTTAAACGAACCAATGTCTAGAATGCTGCAAAAGGCCAACAGCATTCCAAACCATTTTAATTTTCATTGCAGTAGATTAACACTACAGAACGCACTTTATACCTCCTCCTGATCTACTTACCGCCTTACCATCTTACCCTCTATATGTTAGTTTTAAGCTTTAGTTTGTGTAAGTCTAAGTTTGGTTAAGTCTAAGTTTGCTTAAGTCTTAGTTTGTTTAAACTTAGTTTTCTTTAAGTCTTAGTTTGTTTAAGTTGTTGCTTGCATTAAGCTAATAAATAAATAAAATAAATAAAATGCAGCTCAACAATTTTTCGATTTTTGGAATTTATAATGAATGCTATTTGCGCGAGATGAGTGTTGGGTGCGGAAATGAAGAGTGAGTTTTATTTAGTTTTGTTACTTATATCTCGTAAATTAATCGTTTCCGATATATAACAGCAGTTATACATCAAAATACTCGTAAACATGCTGTTTACAACATACTAAAATTTCATCAAAATCGAGGTGGGGTCCACTTTGTACACAATAACCTTTTTTGTTCAATAAATTCTTTTGTTTTTAAATCAGCAGATGGTAACGCTAAGGGTATAGCTTTCCGATCTGCTGCGATTTGTCGTGCATACTATGGAAGCCCAGTGAGAGCTTAAAAGAGGGACAGATTTATGAAAGCTATTGCAACCAGAATTAGCATTGCAACCAGGTCAGCATTGCATGTTTGCACATGTGTGGGCACAGCGATATGTGTGACATAGTCAACCACTCCCTTCTTTGCAAAAAGTTATCGCATGACTTCAATTTTTCAAGCAAAACAGTAAAACTAATGCAATCATATCTTGTCGGTAGATTTCAAAGCGCGGTAGTTGGCGATCAAACGTCCACTGAGTCCTGTCTCATTCTTGCTGTACGTCAATGAACTACCCAGCATTGTTAAGCACTGTTGCGTTTACATGCACGCAGAAGATGTGCAGTTACAAATTTCTTTCCCACTTGACTTGGCGGAACTTTTCACTATCAATATGAATGAGGATCTACAAAATATCCTCAGCTGGGCTCAAGCTTTCTTTGTCTCAACCCTAGGAAATCCAAGCCACTGGTTATAAACCGCAACTGGCTGAATATCTCAATCCTTCCAGCCATCAAACTAGAGCAGTACAATATTGACTTTGTTGAGTCTGCGAGAAACCTGGGACGTCTACTTGCGTTGGGAACGTGTACATATGGTGTGCTACGAGTTCTCTGGACAGCGCAGCATTAACTATCCGTCAAGACTAAGATGCTTCTCGTTAAAACTCTGCTGCTACCAATCCTACTGCTTTTTTGTGAAGTTTATTCGATTGTGGACTGCAGATCTAGACGAAAGTTGAACCTGGCATTTAAAAGTATTGCTCGCTAAATCCACAACATTCGTAGATGCGAGCATATGTCCGCCTTTTCTAAAACTATTTTCGGATGCTCATTCGACAACGTGCTCAAGTACCATTGCCCAGTTTCGCTTCATGAGATTCAGCGTACCCAGCAACCTTCCTACCTTAGATCCACGTGTTTGACATCCGAAAGACAAATTTTTCGTTTATGCTACTCACCCCTGGAACTCACATGAAGCAGTTTTCTACCAAGTCACTGGCCAAAAAGATATCACCCTACAATGACTTCTATCGAATCTTCGGAGAGTGCGAGGAGATGACGGAACACATGCCTGAGAATGTCTTGCTGTGGTAAAAGACAGATGCAATAGCATTTCTGAGCATTTCTATATTAAGTGCACCATGACAGAGTTCTGATAAGTAAAATAGAAAAACAGGTTCAGGTTATGTTTTTTTCTGCCCAAAAACCAAACCAAGCAGTAGCACATTGCGGAGAGAGGGCCTTCTCGATAACCATTCTTAGATTTTCGGAACCCCAAATGTATTTAAGGTGGAAATCCGCCTCATCGCTTAGAATGACACTTATAGGTCGTAACTCGTAACACTTCATCCAGAACAATTTCTCTGAGAAATCGCAGTAGGAGATTGGGTGCCATGAGTGGTTGATACTTTTGGGTTTTTACTAGACTCATTGCAGAATCTATATGAGTCTTCATCTGATAGATCCAGCTCCCTGAGATAGCCCTTATACTTGCAATGCCCAGAAAGGAATGCAGTCTTGTTTTTGTCCAGGCTACTGCAAGCTTCTTCGCCTGTCTTAGAGCCTGAATTTGTGTCCAGAACCTGCTCCTGTTTCTCTTCTCCAGTGATCGGAGCTTTAGTAACTTTCATTTTGTCGTCGAAATACGTCGTTTTTCACTTTCGGTAGATGATTCCGATGGACGGGGTCGGAATCGTGGACCAAAAGTGTTTCTCTATACATAAGGCCCCATAGTATCCATAGTTTAAGAATAATAAAGGAACGGCAAACAAAACTGGAGCTGACATTTTAGCTGCAGGATCATTTCTGATAAACAAAATTGAGGATCCGTTGAGGGTTAAAAATTGATGGGCGAGAAGGAGCCTCACGTCATCGACCAAAAAAAAAAAAACGTTTCACTTTTCGATCTGGTGAAAGGACGTTTTGGAAAACGTCATCTGCATCAAATTGCTTTTCTCAAAATGTTCTTAAACGCCAGCTGCAAATAACGTAACCCTTAAGTGCTGCAAATGTCAAATGACGTTTTAGAAAACGGCCAAATTTGCATCATTTTAAAGTGAATTTTAAGAATTTTAATGCGTCGCGTCGTTCCATTTTTATAAATGGCGTAGCTTTTACTTGTTATCTGTGATGGTACACTTTTTGAAAGGTGGCAGAATAGCGAACTATTCAAAATGAAACCTCTTATTGGAAAGGCCTTTACTCCAACGAAATTCGACCGAACTGCGAAATTGCAAACTTTTGAACTGAGCAAGAAGAAAAACCCTTCAAATGCAGTTTGGAAAACTTCAATTTTTGAGTTGGAAACATTTATGATGTAAGCACCAACGTTTCTCGAACAAGAAAGGCATCTGATCCCTTTGCAAGTATCTTCATTTCAACATTCTGTTGTACAGTGATTTACAAGCAATATGAGCTGCCAACAATATCAAATTAAGTGCTCGACAATATGTTCAACCAATTTTGAGAAAAAAAAAGATGTCAAGAAAGAGAACAGGAAGTCTCCGTACTTAGTCATCCTCGTGTTGATTCTGCCTTCTGTGTCTTTGGTGTGCGCGCATATTTTATCCATCGGCAGCATTAATATTGAAGAAAATATTCAACAGAAAATGCAAACAATACACCTGCGAGGAGCAGCCGATTTTGGTATCAATATCTTTTGAGCCTGAAAATTTATCACAAGCCATACAACGCGACGCGACGGCTGTCGCTAAGCAGCGCCCTTCTTTAAGTCATACTGCAGGAGGCGTTAAAATACACACACACATAGTGAACACTATGTGCGAACATTTTTCAATTTTCTATTTATTTATTTAACTTTATTTATCATTCTTTCACTCGTTTCCATTCCATAAACTCCAAGGTGGAAAGAAGTGGAAGAGTGTCATACGAAAGTTATTGAATTTCTAATGATATCCTTGTCGAACGAAAGGATTTGCTTTTCAAATCACTTCGTACCTACCCGTTGGAAATGAAATATTCATACGGTGTTCCAATGGAATATATTTTTTTTTTTTCAAAAGGCCACATCAAAATGTTTTACACTTTGGCAGCGAGAAGAAGCCAACAGCAAAAAAGGTTACATGCAGATCAGGATACCGGAAAATATTTTTCTATTCAAATCATGTAGATAAATCGGAGGTCCTTTGTGTGTTATTTGCAAGGAAATGAAACTTTCAATCGGTTAAGCTCAAAGAAAAAAAAAAAAACAAATACATAATCCTCTCGAGGATATTTAACGACATGGTGTGATTTTTAAATATTTATCAGTATTAAGCTATGCTCAAGGTGAAGCTGGGGCTACAGGAAAACTACATGGGAATGGATTTCGAAAGGGGTGCCAATGTGGCCTAAGGGATAGGGGTACGTAGTCAACCAACCTAATCTAGGTACAGAGAAAAGCGGCTTAAGACTAAGGTTTGTTTATAGAAGACGACTTATTAAAACTTTGAATCCCGGTTTGACTTCCATCTCGTCGTGGTTTGTTTTTAGATCTAGGATTCAGGGGCGCTGGACACAACCAAACGACAACTTTTCCACTGAATTTAATTCCAGTCATCCTGGAATTTTCTGTTTCTGTTTAAATAAAGTTTTTTTTTATTGATTATCTTTTTATTGATTTCTAAATATAAATATTGGACAACTCTTTAATTCTATCAGGACTAAAACCCTCTTACCCAATAACGCACCTTGGTTCTCTAGCCAAATCCGTACACTAATGCGACAGCGTGACCTTGCATATAATCGTTGGAAGCGTTTCCGCCTGGATGAGCACCGGAGTTCTTTCCGTTCATTGCGTAACCGAGTAGTCACTGAGATTCGTCTAGCCAAATCTAACTTTTATTCCAATCGATTGAATACATTTTTGGGCAGTCGGCACCTTTGGAGGAATCTTCGCAACATCGGCGTTGGTAAATGCAAAAATAATTGCACAGAGGGAGTTAATCCTGATGAATTAAATCATAAATTTATCTCTTCACAGAACCCTGTTGATACGAGTACGAGTTATACCCAAACTCCCCAGTACCTTCTTAATATGTCTTCACCTGCGCTTGACCCAAGATTTTGCTTCACAGCAGTAAGTAGTACTGATTTGGTTGAAAGTTTACTCAGTATCAAATCCAATACTGTTGGACTCGATGAGATACATCCATTATTTTTAAAAATCATATTACCTATTGTACTGCCCTATATAACACATATTTTTAATACTGTTATAACCACAGGTATCTTTCCGGTGCAATGGAAGTCATCCAAAATTGTTCCAGTCCCTAAAACACCTAAAGGTGACGAATACAGACCTATATCTATTTTGCCATTCATGTCGAAAATGTTGGAAAATATTTTACAAAAACAAATTGGACAGTATCTCTCCACTCATAATATCTTGTCTCCAAAGCAATCTGGTTTTCGGCAGAAACACAGCTGTACGACCGCCATAATAGGCGTATCCGAAGATATTCGGATCGCCTTAGATGCAGACAAAGTTTCATTTCTTGTCGTACTAGACTTCTCTAAGGCATTCGATACGGTTGTTCACTCTACTTTGTGTCATAAACTGTCCCAAATGTACCATTTTTCGCCGTGTGCTATAAAGCTAATATCTTCCTACTTGATAGACCGAGTGCAAGCAGTAGAAATAAACCATGTATTATCAAGCTTTCTCCCCATAGTCAGCGGCGTGCCACAAGGTTCTATACTAGGACCATTACTTTTCTCGTTATACGTCAACGAACTTCCTACTTGTATTAGACATAGCTCAGTACATATGTATGCCGATGATGTTCAGCTCGTAATGAGCTGTCCCTTGGGTTTAATCGAGCACGCCACGAGCTGCGTTAATGAAGATCTGGTAGGTATTGGGCAATGGGCTGAAAGTAATGGTCTGTTCCTGAATCCTAACAAATCTAAGTGCATTGTTATCTCAAGAAAGCCATTAAACTTGTCGTATTTTCCTTCCATCACTCCTAACAATGCCCCTATCAAGTATGTTGAATCGGTAAAGAACCTCGGTATGACCTTTAGTCGAAATCTAAGTTGGGATATGCATATTAATCTAGCAGTAGGTAAAACCTATGGCGTACTTAGAACACTATGGGTCTCCCATTCCTTCACTCCAATAAAGACACGCACCTTACTTGCAAAAACATTGGCCATGCCTCTCCTTACTTACGGTTGTGAGATTTATTCTAACTGTAGCTATGCCTCTAAAAGGAAACTTAATGTTGCTTTCATTAGCATTATACGTTACGTATTTGGACTGCGCAGATTTGATCGAGTTTCGGGCTATTCAAGATATTTATATAATATGACATTTGATAGTATTCTTCAGTTTCGTACATTAATTCACTTTTCGGAAATACTACTAACTCATCAGCCTGCTTATCTATACGAGAAAATTAGATTTCCATCTTCAAACAGATCCGGTCAGCTCATTGCACCTAGACATACCTGCTTGACATCTGAACGACAATTTTTCATTTACGCTATTCGCTTGTGGAACTCTTTGCCTCGCAATATACGAAGAATAGATAACACTGCAAGATTTAGAAATGAATTAAAAGCACATTTTTCACAGTAATTCTTAATTAATTTTGCTATTATGTTTATATAATATTAATATTATTTTTTGTTTTCATTTTCTATTCAATTTCCATTTAGTTCAATTCGCCTTATTCATTTTTTGTAGCATCCACTCTCTAAGTTCTTTATATGCTTATCACTAATTTATAAGATTTTGTATCTTACTGTGTTAAGCAATCCGTATGAAATAAATAATAAATAATAAATCTTGGAGAATTACAAAGATTGAGTCTTGCCTGGCAGAACTATTTAAATTAACTAGCTGATGTACCCGCTTCGCTGCGCATGCAAAAATATTCTCTTTGTATGTAGATATGTGTATTTGTAATAAATTGACTACTGGAAGGAGACTTCCAGCTAAATGCTACTCCTGTCCTTGCACCTTAAAAGTTGGCATAAATACTTGCTTCACAATTTGCTTAGCACCAAATGACTGAATGAATTGCTTGAATAAAGGATTTTCCATTGACTATTAAAGAAAAAAGTGACGGAGGTGGGTTAGCAATTTCTTCCAATCTAACATTTCCGCTTCCTTAAATATTACAGCACGTCTTACCGCCAACACGTCACAACATAATACATACATTTATCTGTATCCATTCCAAGCCCTGCATCTACTTATCATAAGACAAATTGCAACCAAATTTATCCAGTTATTTGATTAGAGTTGATCGAACAATTACAATACATATACATTTGCACGAAGCAATGCAAATCACTTAAACTATACGCATGTATCGCATACAAGCATACCCGCTGCCGCTGGTGCATTGACGGTGGCTATGGTCTCCACTGATCGTTGTCGCGAAAGCTTGCACAACAATATTTCTTTATGTTATTACTTTTCTCACAGGAAATGTACAAAGAAGATATTAAATATCAAAATCTTTGTTGTGAAATAATCTAAACAAATATTGTTGCTGCTCTATTAAAAAATAAGGCGATCCGGAAACAATTATTGCCGAAACTCATCAGCCGAAACCTTCAAACAAAAGGCGAACCACTTCGGCAGAAGACAATTTTATTTTCTAAAATAAATCTTGTTTACAAAAGATTAATAAATTTAATATAAACTTACATCCGTATAGAATTATGCCTTACAAAATGCCAAAACGAGTTTCTTTTATATCCTTTTCTACGTATTTTTTCTTCTTTTTTAACTAGCAAGGTAAGAATCAACCAAATCTGCCCCGTGTTCTTAATGGAAAAAAAAAGAAAAAGTCCTGTCAAAAATCGACGAAGCCACTGAACTGCATAAAAACTCGGTGCTGGCATCTGGTGAGAAAATTAAAGTTATGCCAAATGTTTAAAAAACGATATTATGAATTGGAATGATAAAAGATAAAGAAAATTAATTCGGCTCGACGACATCCCGGGGGCCGTCTGAACTCCTAACGTGAAGACTCTAAGTCCAGAATAGCGAGCCTACCAACTGCTCTCTTCATCTTGATGGAACCATTGGAAACCTGGATGTCCGCGGTCCGCACGACACCAACGGGACCAGGATAGACCCTAACAACACGACCCAGTTGCCAAGCAGAACGGATTTCATTTGGTTCGATGAGAAGTACTACGTTGTCCACTTCGACCGACTTTGAATTTTTATACGTCTCGTAATTTCCGGAAGATATTCTAGGTACCAGCGTCGCGTAAGCTGGCTCATTAAATGTTGAGAACGGCGACTGTAAAGTTTACTGCATAAGGCTCTCTCCGAAAAAACTCCTGGGGCTGTCACGTCTCTCTCATCCTCTCCGAACAGCATTAGATTAGGTGTCAGCGGCTTCGGATCTTCTGGATCGACAGGGGCCTCCCCATTTTTATTTTAATATTCTAATATTTAAGAACTAAGATATAGCGAGATAAATACCCAAAATTAAAATATAAACTTTTCTTTTTCTTGTTTACAAGCTTTTTTTAATAAATTATTTTGATTTTTTTTTATCCATTTTATAGATTTAATCCAACCAGTGGCCTATTTCACCAAATTACAAGTACAATTACAAATTTGTATTTGCTGATTACATTTACAAATTTGTTTACTGATTTTCTGCTTCACAAACTACAAACTTAATTCCAACAAATTTGTTAAAAAGAGAAAAAATGTAAGGGAAATTGTATTTGTTATTTACAAATACAAAAAAAAGCCGTTTCACCATTTACTCTGCAAAGTTGTAAGCAACAACTGTTTTTCACAAATGTGTAAGCTACCTAAGGATGAAACCATATCAAATAAAGCAGAGACAAACAAAACGAAAAAGCCTGTTAATAACCCACACCAAATAAAGCAACCCATTCCATTCGTGCAAAAATATAACACGCACACACAAATGGTTGCGAGAAGCAGGCCCAGGTTCACCTCGAGCTGTAGCGCCAACTAAGTAAGTAAATAAAGCAACATCAAAAAACACATTTTTGTTTTGCTTCATTTGGTGTGGGTTATTGATACGCATGATTTATTAGTTTTCTCTTACTGGAGAGCAAAGAATACAAGCTTAGAGCTGTGTCAATCGTTCTAATTTGAACAGTTTTTAATTACCGTTTATCGAAAGCAAGAAGATTGGTGGTGTGCATTTGGTATGATTACAAAAAGATTTAGGATTTTTGAAAAAGTTATGTTGGTAGCTCCAGACAAAGTGGATATTATAAATATGACATTCTGCGTTCGTCACAATTTTATAATAATGAAAAATGGAAAATATACGGATTGTCACACCGAATTACATGAACTTTCAATTACAACACGTCGAGCTGATTGTAGTTGTAGTAATTTCAAATCGTCCAACAAGCATTGTAATTGATATACGAAGAGAATTCACGAAGTATTTCAATTCAACTAACGGATCAGTTTCATGGCAATATAAATATTGCAAGTGTTATCTAATGTACCTCATGTACTATGGACTATGTACATACATAAATTATATACAATAAATTATCATAAAAAAACGTAACACAGCAATTTCTGACCATAATTTGTCAGTACATAATTCGTTTATCGCTATGTTCTTTTAATTTAAAATTATTACCTATATATCGCTGCCCGAATTTCAGTCAAAAATAATTAGTTTTCATCGTCACACATCTCGATTCGATACTGCACTTCACTTGGCTTTACCGACATTGAATGAATAAAGCATTAATTCCGATAAGTCATCGCTCAATTTTGTTTATTTTGTCTCTAACTCAGTCAAACGAGTTGATGTATTTGCTTTCATGTGTTTCTCGCCTTTTTATGCCTAAAATGTCTTCTCGTGTTGACTGTTTTGCTTAAAATAATTTTTTGCTTATTTCAATGTTCGTAGTCCCATATATACACGTGCGATATTTGACTTAGGCAGTCAAGAAAAATCGTTTGCGTTAGTCTGCTTTTTTTCAAATATGTGTGCCTAAACAGTTTTGTCCTATTCAGTGTGGGTTGACGCTAACTGATAACATCAAGGACAAAAATGAATAAACAGAACAAAATTGTTATCACTGGTTTAATGATAACAAGAAACTGCTGTGTCGGTGTCAGTGAAAAGATTTTTTCAGACTCATTTGCAATCCTAGGTCCAATTTATCTTATTATTTCCACTGCCTTAACTCGTTTTAACCGAAACTTATCGTTGAAAACAATAGAATCTGCAATTTCATAGTTAATTCGCGGACGATATATTTTCCTTGGTCTATTAGGCACAAAACCTTATATCACTTATATCACTATCGGTGATACTATGCCTTCATTTTTAGGTTTGAAATGCGATTTTTTTCGAAAAATACAAATTGTTATTAAATCGACACACAATCTTTCTATTGTAAGAAATGTTCAGCAATTGAACAAATTTGTAAAATTTCTTGATTTCGTGAAACACAAAGTTACAAAAAAATATGAATTTTAACAATTTTGTACTTGTTAGCAACAAAGAAAATTAACTTTTGGTGAAACGGAAATAATGAAATTTCTACAAATTTCCCTTTGTAAACTACAACTACAATTTTGTAGCACAAATATTGTGTGAAACAGAATAAATCGATTTTTCTACAAATTTGTTGAAAAAGTTGTTGAATTGTTAACTTTAGTTTATTATTCTAAATAATTAATTTGTTGCGCAGAGTATGCACTCTCTTTATTCGGCTATTATACCATTTGCATTTCAATTACAAATCATGTACATACATTAAATACATAATGAATGCAGCGTCAGTGCACGCTCAGCAATCAACCGACTCGTTTCATTTACTTTTCTAACAAAAGTGCTTGTAAATTACAATTTGTAAGTTGGTGAAATAGGCCACAGAATCGATTGCAAAAAAGCCGCATTCAAATCCGTTCAGTAGTTTTTTTTTGTTTTTGCGGCACATACATACATACTTTTTTTTAGACTTCATTTTATAAAAGTAGTGATGATGATTGTTCATACGGAAACTTTTTCAAATCTTATTTAACCTGCAAAAGATTATATACAACGAATTAAAATCAAAAGAAAACCAAATGCAGTATAAACAAAATTTCCGAATGCCAGTGGTCTATTTCACCAACTTACAAATTGTAATCTACAAGTGGTTTTTTGACAAATTTGTAGAAAATTCGATGAATTCGGTTTCATCAAATTTTGGTGTTACAAAATTACAAAGGGAAATTTGTAGCAATATTTTTGTTTTCGTTTCACCAAGAGTCAATTTCGTTTGTAGTTTACAAGTTACAAATTTGTGAAAATTAATATTTTTTTGTAGTTTTCTGTTTCACCAAATGAAAGTACGTTACAAATTTGTTCAGTTATTGAACAAATTTTACAAATGAAAGAAGGTGATAAAAAAGTCGGGTATAAACTACGAAATTTCATATTCCTTTGCCTTCAACGAAAAGTTTTGCTTACATTCTATAAAGGAAGAGGAAATAATAACAATTGATGGACACAGATTGCTAATGATTCTGATCATTGACATTGAGGTAGCAGTTTTTTACAGTTTTACACTGGATTAGAGATGGCGAACAATAATCATGGGATAGCAGACATGCACGGCACATATAAACCTACGGTATGCAGATGTGTTAATCCTGTTTGTGCAGCCATTGTAGATGTTTTTGATGACGGTAGTGAACGTTGGCCAGAGGAACACGAAAGCATTTATGAACGATTCTATAATATTGCTGGTATATATCATTTCTAGAACATACATTCTGTACCGGGAGAATGATCATTTAAAAAAGGAATTGTGAATATTCTTTTTGTCGCTAAGTTTGCACAACTATCCTCTACCGTGAAGTTTGAGCGCAATCTGTCCTTTCATTTGTTTATAGGGCTCGATTTTCTCAAGTGGGGCTATCATTGTGAACGAATTTAGTTTCATAAAATTTTTGTCCGTCAATTATTTTGGCATTATGTGTCACTATATTTGAAAATTTACCGAACAAAACTTCTTTTTTTATCGCGAATTAAACTTATGTACATACAACGAACATTTTGCTTTGCTTATTCATAGCTATTATCTCGTCAGACTCTTACAAATTTGCGAGAAAAAATTGTAGTTTACAAGTCTGGTAAATAAGCGGTGCAACGTAATTTTTTTGTAGTTGTAAATTACAACTTTATTTTCTACAATTTTATTTACTCTTTGTTATAAATTTATAGGAAATATGTTGTGAAACAGAAATTAGGTTGGAAATGTATTTTGGTGAAATAGGCCAAAGATGGCGTGTATTACAACTTTTGAAAGGGAACGGCACAAAATACCGACTTTCAAAATCCCGACTATACAAAATCCCGACAAAAAAAAAAAAAATTGCATTTCTAAAAATCCCGACAAATGAACTTTTGTGAAAAATTTCGTTTCGCAGCGAATTTGTTTTTGCTGAAAAAAAATTGAATCTTTAAATCCCTCATCATTTTTTTTCCACATTCTTAAAAGAATGTGTTGGCCCACTACCCCACCATGTCACTGAGAAAAAAAAAAACCAAGAAATTTACCAAAACACACTATGAATTTGTTAGCAAAATCGTTTGGTTAAGTGCATCTGATGAGAATCGGAAAGCGCTGTTCTTTGTGATTCTCATTCGGTGCACTTAACCAAACGATTTTTGTATCTTGTTCATAGTGCGTGTTTTGGTTAGTTCTCCGTTTTTTTTTTTGTTTTTTTTAGTGAAGTGTTGAGGGTGAGTAACATCGCGAGGAGGTTGTTAGTGTCGAAACAACTTCCTTTTAAAATGTTTATGATTCTTTAAGTATTTTGTGGTGAATATGATTTTATGAGAATCAAAAAGAACAGCGCTTTTTGATTCTCATCATGTCTAGTTAACCAAACGTGTACTGAGCCGTTTGATAAATCGTTCTTATAAGAATGAGAAAATAGTTCTGCGAAGGGATATAAACACTTTCATACAACCAAAAAAAATAAAAAAAACGCACGTACATGTCTTACAAAATACCGACGTCGGGATTTTGGTAGTCGGGATTTTGGCAGTCGGGATTTTGGCAGTCAAGATTTTGTCAGTCGGGATTTTGTAAGTCGGGATTTTGTAAGGCGGGATTTCATGCCCAACCCCTTTTGAAATGAACAACTTGACAGCGCTGCTGAATGGCTAAACAGCTGAAGTCTTAGAATAGGAGCAATCAAGGTGCTTCATTTTTAAGGGGTGAAGAGGACGATAAATCTTTCTAGTCCCTTTTACTTGTACAGGGTGGATATTAAGGACATTTTAAAAATGCATATTTTTGGAACGAAGCAATATTTTTGAACAATTTTTTTTCTCTTTTATTCTTATATACATAATTTTTGTTTAATCTTTCAATAATGGTATAATTATATTTACTTAAATAAATCTCACAAAGAATTTTCGTTGCAGAATATTTTACTGTAAGAAGTGACCCGCCTAGAGATGTCATCGGTCGTTATTGTCAAGAAGGATTGGAGGACCTGCATCCGGATATTCCCGAGACATATAATCCGCCTAACATTATTTATCTGTTGAAGAACACCCTGCGACATTGACTAGTCGGTGATCGTCCTAAGCTAAATATTCCATCGACACAAGTTGGTTATTCTTGACTCGCAGACAGCTTGAGATCGGTATCAATGAAAACGTTCGAATAATTAAGGAGCAGCAGATGCATCCATATATTGGTGCAGTATATCGGCTGGAAAGGTAATAGGGCCCTATTTCTTAGAAAACGCAAGTGAGGATCCAGTAACTGTAAATGGAAACTAGTAATATGGTCGGTTAATAAGTTCCTCAAAATTGAAATAAGGCACACTGTTTTCGGTAAAAGATTTTGTTTTATATTTCATTTTATTTCTCAACATTTCTACATACATATATGGAATCAGGAATAATTCGCAGGGGGCCAAATCTGGAGAATATGCTGGATGAGGAAGCAATTCGTGATATGTGATTCATTCTATCATTGCAACTGCGGGCTTGTGCGCCGAGCCGGTGCATTGTCTTAGTGGAAGAGAACTTTTTTCCTCGCTAAATGCGGTCGTTTTTGCTTCAAATCGGCGTCGAATCGGTCCAAAAACTCTGCATAAAATTCACCGGTGATTGTTTTACCCTTCTTAAGGTTAGTTATCGATGGAGATGACACCGAGCGCATCCCAAAAAATTATTGCCATGACCTCGTTGGCCGACAGATCTTAACTGACATATTTGGAAAAGCCACCCTTTGAATTTGGAACTAGAAAGTGAACGTAGTCCAACTAAAAGTTCTAGAATTGATGATCGCATCATCTAGAGAATATTCGTGCTTTAATTGAGATTCAGATTCACCTCCGATGAGCCCGCCCCTCACTGCTTACTTAAATTCATTTATTTATTTTTTCAAATGTTCCCTCCTATCAATAACTCGAAGTAGTAAAAACAGGAGAGCAAAAAAAAAGGCAAAAAAAAAAAACCGTGATGGAAAAATTATGCTAACGATGTCTCTTAACCAACATCCGTGGTTCATCCCAGCTGGTTCTCTTCATGCTTCTGTGCATTTTTCCCCTCCAGCCAAACCCATGTCCCATCTGTTTCGCTTCCAACTTACACCTGCAGTATGGAAAAATTAAATTAATTTGCAGCAAGATCATAATTTAGTTACTTTCGTTCACACCACCTTACCAACAGAAGCATCCTTTTTCTATTTTTCAGCAATTTTTCGTTTCCTTTCTTTATCCATCCCATTCAACAGCACCACTATGATGTGGTTGTATAATTTGTGTTGCGAATTTACAAAAAAAAAAAAAAAAACAAGCAAAAAGGACGAAAAAGGAGGTGAGGATGATATAGGGTGGCATTTTTTAGGTGCCACCCTATATCATCGTTTCGTCCATGAGACAGAAGGGCATGCAGTCAACTTCTAGGCGAATGCTCTATCAGGACAACATGCTGAACGACACCATGGATACGATGATGATGGCAGTAGGACCTAACCGGTAAGGAATGACAAAAAATATGCTCCACGCTATGTGCATTTGTCATATTTTCTCCATCATCTTGGGCTTCCCTCTATATGCACACAATTTTTCGGTGTAGTTCATAATTTTTGTGTCCTTTTTTTTTTGGTCCTACAGCTATGTAATCCTTGATGTTATTGCAGAGACACACGAAGTCACGTTGCAGGACAAAAAAAGAAAAAGACAAAGCCCTCCACGAATTTTGATTGAAGTATTACAGTACAGCACAGCTCGCAGGAGTCAGCAGGATAAGTCGCAGGATTTCAGCATATTTAAAATTAATTTGCGGGACTCACTCATTCACTCAGCCAGCTCCCACCACTCCCTTCTCCCGTCCTGACAGAGAATGAGAAACTAACATAATGATGAAGATTATTATTATGATGGTCATAGGAGACGTCAGGATAATATAAATCATCCCTGTGAGCGGGGGTGTTGGGCGGCCATGATTTAATACCATTTAGATGAATGAGAAATGATTTGTTAGGCTGGCTAAGAGACTCTGTGTGCTTGCTCATGGTTTATGGCCATAATAAAAAATTAAAGGACTTATAAACAATCCAAGGATGATGATGATGTCAGTCAAAAAGGACGGGTCCTGAGTGTCATCGCTAATTTTTGTATTTTTTTTCTACAATCGACTGCAGCCGATTCATGCGAGATGTTCTAAAACACCCAGGTAATCACATCATACTCCGTTTCCATCTAACTGAAGATGACAAGGATAACGATGACTCCAATGATGATGATGATGTTCATCGTTAACCATGAAAAAAACCACCAAAGGCGATAAGGATACGAGCAAAAGGATGGGTTAGTACTTGAAGAGGTAACCAAAAAATGCTGCTTGGTTTCTGTATGTCTACGTATGTGATAGGAGGAAGAAAAAAAAAATCTCCCAAAAGAAGAAGGAAGGAAAAAGATTTTCCAGAATAAATCCGACGAAAAAAAAAAACAGAAACCAAAAAGGCGACCGTTGATAGCTTCCTGCCTCTGGGGGATAATTTCACAATTGTTTGGGTCTTACTCACTTGTGTCATAAATTTATGAGTCCTTTGTTTTGATATTAAGTGTTTGTATGTGTACGTGTATATGCTTCTTCGAACCCATGGGCAATTTAATAAATTCCTTAAAGAGGAAGAAGCCCAAACAGCACCACCGCCCACCCCGTCCCCCAAGACAATACAAACGAAAAAAAATAAAAATAAGAAAACCAAAGGACCTCCCAACTTTTGATGGGCAATTCCCTGCCATTTTGAGGTCGTTTTGCTTTCGTTTATAATGAATTGCCTCTGAGATATAGTAAAGCCGCAAGGGCTTGGGCAAGGCGAAGAAATTATTAACTTTTCATCTTTGGGTGTTGATTGTGGCTGTCAGATGAAAAGTACTGACTATTTTGTGTGCGTGTGCGTGTGCGTTGTTTTTTTCTTGGTTTTGTAGTGTAGCTCGCGCGATGGGCATTGATGTTGAGTTTTAATGAAACTTATCCCCAAGGGGGCCGTGTAAACTCATTTCAATTTGATTAGGAAGAAATGTATTACGAGAGGCTTGGAATTGAACTTAAGGGGGGATTGTGGGGTAGTGGATTAGAGTGGTTGCGAATACGAGCTGTTGAAATTCAATTTCGGTTTTCGAACAGAACTCTATATTTTCTCATTTATTAGGTTAGCTTGTGTTAGGCCACCGAGGGAGAAGATGGAGTTCTTAAAACGATGCACGGTGGTGTGAAATGGAATACTTCGCCGACTAACTTTAAATAGAACAAAAACAGGAAACATTTATGTAATTTCGGTACAGATAGGCGGTATTTCCTGGCTTTACCTATTTTTTTTTGTTTTTTGTTTTTCCAACGTTAGGTTGGCGTATGCATATGATTGTAAAAGCTTCCTCTACCAGTAGTGTATCGGGGGCTTCTTCTTCCATAAAAAAATACCCAAAGGGTTTCGTTTTGAAAAATCTTTAATTATACAGTTCACTAAAAGGACATATACATAAGTAAAGCCAGAGGTAGACCTTACAAAACAAAGCTTCTTGATATCACAATATTTATGAGACAGCATCCAGGAGGACATCGTAACTGACTTCATTCTATTATCGGAATTTTCCGGATTTATTTTGAGGGCCTACCACCTTACAGAGGCTCCCAATCCTGGTACACCCTCCCACTGGTACACCCTCCCACTTGTCCCCAAAGACGTGGAGCATGTATTCTTCCACTGCCCACGATTCCAGGTACAAAGGGATGCACTTCAAACAGCACTGGGAGAAACACTAATGCCGGAGAATCTATACATCAAGATGTATGCCAAGAGTTGAGGAGACTAGAGCGAGAAAGAAGAGAAACTTAAGACAACGCAAGAAGCCACAGAGCGGCAATGCTGCTGTGTACCAAAATGCACCTACGCAAAGGTACAGACAGGCGGATATATAAACATACATGCGTTCATAGAGGAACACAAACGTGTAACAAAATGAGGCTACGGCGTGGAAATGCCGTTCAGGCAAAAGCTCATATAACAGGACCCTCAAACACGAACTTCAAAGACATGAACGTATATGGAATGACGCACACACGAACTTACGCACACACCATATGGAACTAACGAACTCGACTAGACCCATACGTACTAACACAGGCATAAATGAACAATACAATTTATGACATTTTCAGACACATTGACAGAGACATGTGAAGATGAGGAAAAATTACGGCTGAAATCCCCCCATGATGAAATGCTTACAGTGATACCGTGGGGACCAGGGATCTGAAGCCGGAGGTGGTTTTCGGCTTTCGATCCTTTCTACCTTTCTTACAAAAAACTGGTACACCCACCTCATAGACATACATTCAAAGACGTTTTATAGTCTACGTAGGGACTAACTAACGCTTAGTTGGTGCCAATGTAGTAGTTTTTGAAAAAATTATGCATTTCTCCACATAACAATATTTATTTCCAAATTTCAGAACAATAGGTCAAAATGGAGTCGAGACAAAAAAAGTTAATGACTTAAGCTCGGTTGATATTCCACCGCCAACACAGAAAGAAACTCGTTTTGACATTCTCTTCGGATTTCGACGTCAACTTACACTCACGCCAGGCAGAATTCTGTACGAATATTAAAATGCATACAGAATAAATGCACCATCTCCTGTTACTAAAAAGTACAATGGGCATACAGGTCTACGTGCTTGCTGTCTCTTTAAGGGATAACCCCCTCCTAAATACAATCTCTTGTTACTATTTCAAAGAGGCTTCAAAGATTCCAAACAGGCCATTTCCTTGACCGACGACACAAATGTGGCCCTGGTGAAGGCTAAAATCGAAGAAGATGCCAGGATGATACAGGAGATGATAGCGAATGAACTGGGCTTGAATGCCTGGCTATGTCACAAATTTTGAATCATCACCTGAAATATTTGAAGAAGTCAGCTCGATGCGTTCTAAAAATTTTGAATGGTGAGCCCAATATTTCCTGGATTAGTTTGAAAGTGGAGTGACAGGCCGCTTCAATAAATCTTGGTTTTACAAATATGACCTGGAAACCAAACAGCAGTCCATGATATGGAGCCCAAAAGGTGCAGATCCTCCAGTAGAGGCCAAACAACAAAAGTCAGCGACAAAAAACATGTCGATGTACTTCACCAAGGCGCAAATGGTCGCCGTCATCCTGCTTAAAACTGGTCAGAGAATCACTGCTAATTGGTATACTGAAACTTGCTTACCACAAGTTTTCCAAAATTTGCTAGGACACCGAAAAAAAGAGGAGCTTCGTCACTTCTTTTTGCACTTTTTGACATGAAAATTTTACCGCGAAAAATTTTTTCTCAATCTGTGCGTACTTGGCTTCCGCATTTGTCAAGCTTCGCGAGGTAAAGCACACCGACCGACCCTTTTGCATGAGGCAACATCCCAGTCCAAACTGCGAAGCATCCGTGTGAATTGAAATATTAGTCCTGCAATCAAATGGACAGATGCTGGTGCATTGACAATGCACCGTTTGATATTCTCTAAACATTTTGTATGACAATCTAACCACTGAAATATAACATCTCTGGAAAGCAATTCTCTTATAGGCTTAGATATGTCGGCTTACTCGGGTATATAGATATAATCTCTTACGTAGTTTACTAAGCCTAGCAGTTTTTGCAACTTGTTTTTCGTTTTCGGAACTCCCATTTTTTCTATACCTTTCATTCTAGTCCTGTCAACTTCTATCCCGTCTTCCGAAATTTTATGACCCAAAAACTTAACATTTTTCTGTCTGTACTGAATTTTCAATTCATTAAATTTTACTCCTTTGGTCATAGCTCTTTTCATTAACCTTTCTACAATTTCGTCATGCTCTATTTCACTTTCAGCCGCAAAAAACCAATAACTCTCTTGAACTATCGGGCATCAATGAAATTCGGCCAGCACCTTAGTCTCCGGATCTAGCGCCGTGTGACTTTTGGCTATTTCCGAAAATAAAAAAAAGATTTAAGGGAAAAATCTTCACATCTAATGAAGAGATTATTAAAGCAGTCAATTTCGAAATCGAAAAGCTCCAAAAAGAGGATTTTGAAAGCCGTTTTATTAGATGGATCTATCGGCTGGAGAAATGTATTGAAATAAATGGGAATTATGTGGAGAAAAAAAATGATGTTAAAGTTAAAAAAATTTTTGTGTTTGTTATTCAATCCTGCATACAAATGATGATGATTATGTGAAAGCCATAGAAAATAGTCACTATACTGCAATAATCGAAGGATCTTCTGGGCATATTTCAGGATTGTCAACAGCTAGCGAAAATCTTCGTAATTGGCGGTCAGCTTTAATAATTCTATAGCATGCCTTGATCAATAATAGACAAGTATCTAGACTGCGGAAATGGCCCTTATGGCACTCAAATCCTGAAAGAACCGACGATGAGGAAAGGTGATATCTTAGATCTTCCTTAGATTCCCCTCGAGGAAGGAATTGTTCAAACATGAACGGGTCCGAAGAAAAAGTTTTGTCCAAAGCCAGAACCCCTCCTTAAGGTAAATATAAAGCCACTGCCGTTCCTAAATTGACTTCCACGCTGCGTTGATACAAATATTGAAAATACAATCCTTGCTACCACTGTGGTAACCTGGATGCTGAAGATAGAATGGTCAACTACCATTGCGAATGCATATGTAGCTCTAAGAAGGAAAAAAGATCCATTGGAATAGTAGCGAACTTTAAGGTATTTTTGTTTGCCCTGTAGACATTGCTTTACTTACACCATATTTAGTCACAGAAATGCTTTGAGAAGATTAAGGATTAGGTCAGTTTTCGAGTTTGTATCAAAAAAATTAAAAAAATTAAACCTCAAGGCAGCCATTCTTCCTCAACAACGCACATTCTCTAACTGCGTTCGCTGTCAGAACTATCCTTCGGGATTTTTATGATCAAGACCTTTGAGATGAAAACTTTAATCACCTGAAAAAAAGATATCTGCGTCTCTGTCACTTTCTCTGCAAAGGACTATTTATTAAAGTTCTTATGAACTTCTGTGACCGCTTACAAAGCTTGTGCTTGGCTACATCCACGAACTTCGGAGTGAACCGGGGCCTGCTTTACGCATCCATATGTGTGCGCGTGTTATGTTTTTTTTTTGCACGAATGAAAAGGACCTACAATTGTTTGCCGACTCCGAACGGCGAGTTGAGAAGTTCCTTATGACAAATGATACTTTTTTAATGCTTCTCAGACATTCTGAAGAGGTGGCACCGTGAAAAAAAATGTGGGTGTTTTGCAGGGATTGAACCCGGACAGGATTGCGTAGTAGTCCGACGCACTTACCACTACACCACGGAGCTCATATCAACTTCCTTAAGATTATAATCGAACAACCAGTAGAGTGGTGCTTTTTCTTGTCGACTTCAAGTCTGTGTTTTACACCTTCGAAAGAAGAGCTATTTGGACTATTTTCTGAATTTTGGGAAACCTTTATCCGTAGAGGTATGCGACGGGGATGCATTTTGCCTGCACCGGTCTTCATTCTGAATCTGGATAACATTCTAACTAGGACCGATGCTGATGCCCGAAATTATGTACGAATGAATTTTCCAAACCACCTTGAAGCCAGTCCTTCTCTCAAATACGTAAAGGTTCATATCTCTAGGCGACTGTGAGCCTTTTTAAATAATGATTAATTCTTAAGGCGCATCTGTTGCTTTTTCTGGACTAAAGTCATCTCCAATGATGACCTGCTAACAGCAATGACGGCTCAGCAAATTGCACAGAGTTGGCTACTAATTTCGGAAGGATCAAAGTGACTTCATGGATATGCAAGTAGTATGTCCTGCAGAATGCCAAAAGTAAACATGAATCTGTTTACGAGCGCCTTAGTTTGGTCGGTTCTATATGTAGGCAAGAGGTATTAGGGTCGAATAAGTGAAGAATAAGTCATTTGTTTCCAAGCCTCGGCGCTTAAGAGATCTCAGCTCGGTAGGGAGTATATCATTATGACTTCAGATAAGTTTAAGTGGAACGTAGGTGCTAGTACAAGGTGCTACTGATAAATTTTAGAAGACCAGTCTTGAGTCTCTCGTAGAATCGCATCCAGGTACTAATAACCTTATCCTGTGAGACACGCAGAACATGACAGCAAAGTTAAGTGCCAATGTGACAGTAGGTGCAAGATAAATAAATTGCAATTATCTTCTATACTTTTAAGGCCCTCTGGCAACTTCAATTGCTTACATGGCAATCGGCATATCCGGAATAACCTATTTAACTGCAATACGATTCATGCCTTGCTCGAATCATCCTTCGCCACTGCCATTGAAGTTTTCATATTAAATTCAAAACTCGTACCAATGCGATTCATCAAAATCTAAAGAAGGCTCCCAAGTCCAGCCTCCTGGGCCAACTAAAAAACCATTCATACTCGTATCCTTTCTAAGTGAAGTGAGGATGAAAATAAAATTCTTGGCAAATTCTTTCAGAGTGGAATTATCCTGCGAATCAATACAAGCCAACTTCAAACAAGGTGCATTCAGTGTTATTCCTCACCACCCTCCTCACCGCGATATCCTTCCAAACATGATGTATTTTTTTTTTGCTGACCAAATACCTTGTCAGACAGGGATTTTCTTCGTTAGAATTATTCCCTGCTCCTTTATTCCCCATTTGTATATTTCTATGTGTGTGTGTGTGTTTATGTTGAAAGGATGACGCTTGAGGAGAAGAAATACGCGGACGTGATTCGAATGCATTTCTTGACTGAAGCCTTTAAGGTAGCAGCATATTTTTTTTTTTGTCGCAAATATAGATGGACGATGGATGGATGGATGGATGTGCGGTTTTTTGCCCTCACCAACTGGTACTTGAAAAGAAGGGACGAAAAGGATTTCTGTCTTCTCTTCGGCTCTATTTTTTTTTTCAAAATTTAGTCGAGTATTCAATTTAAAAGCATTCCGTCAGCCATTTCGAAAGGGAATGTCCTTAATTTGCTTCTTTTCTTCATTGTCGAGTCACCACTATCCCATTTTTTTTTCTGCTGGATGAGTGGCATGGAGGGAGAGGGGGGAGGAGTTACTCACGATAGAAATAAGCAGAAGCTTGTTAGTCAATAGGTCGGTAGATGTTGGAAGGTGATCAAGAAAGGATGCACGCCAATTGAATGAAGAAAAAGAAATAATTGCATTGGAAAAAAAGTGTCCAGGCTAAATTGCACAGCAGCAAGATTGTAATATTCTGTCATCGAAAGGACGAGATACTTGTTCATATAATTAAATTTTAAAAGCGATTACATTTTGCACGTTATTACAGGCGATTGGATTTAAAAAATGATGAGATGCGAGAATTAAAACATTCTGTCAAAGCGTCAATGAATCAAAGCAACACCACAGACACCAATACAAACTGAATCCGATGTATCCTTGTTTCACCTTGCGGCAGATTGACACTAAACAAATACCAAACCAACACACATAAACATTCAAGCCGAAAACGTCGGCGACGGAAACAACAACCAGAAGCCTAGTCAAGCCAAAACCAAACCATACCCGAAAGACCTCCGAATCGTTCCTTTCGTGGTGGTGGCATATGTAGCTCAGCAGAGAGCGGAAACCCCTAAATTAAGATTGATGTTCGATATTGTGCTGTCGGGATATTTGAACAGGGTTGGCGGAGCCTGAATAAGTTATTTCGTTCTCCATCGTGTACGAGTCGCGTTATAATTAGTGAAAGGACGGGTAGCAGCAGCAGTAGCAGCAGGACGGGCGTGAGATGTTTAGGGTAAAGGCGGAAGACCATGCCTTTTGGTCGAGGTTTACCATGCCTTCAGCGGTGAGACTGTATGTGTGTTTGCTAACTATGTATTCTCCGGTGATTGGTGGTGGGCCACCGCCATATGCACAGCACTTAATTTTAACAACCTACCTTCTCTCTCTCTCTCTCTCTCTATCTCTGTGTGTTTCTTTTTTCTGGTGCCAGTTGACTTTGATCAATTAATTATTAATTCGTGTGCAGTGGCGGTAATGTTGTTCCTGTATACTCAAACTTGTATGGAATTCAGATTGAGAGAGAACGATAAGCTGAACTGAAAGTGTCAGAATTTCTTATGTGTGATAGTGTTAAGCCAACAATTAAGACGCAGTACGAGCGAACGGTAGTGGCTGATATGTATCTATCGATTTTTAATAAGAGTGTACACACAGTGTAGCATGCTTCTGCTTGACATTTCTCATTTCCTCATTTCTTTCAGTTAGCTAGGTCCAACTTTCGGTTGTCTGCGATTTGAATTCATGTTACGCTGGACTTAGGACTTTTGCCAACTACTGTATCCTTAAATGACAGTTCATTTTCCAACGAATATCTGAGCTGTCGAGTTCTAGTGACGGTAGATGTCAACGGAATCTCAACTTTGTTAACAAAAAAATGGATGTGACAAGAAGGGAAAAACACCTTTTGTGTTGTCGTCTGCCTCCGAAATGAATCAGAAATGTGGACAAATTGAAAAATAATGAAGACAATCTTGAGAACTGGAATGCCGCTTAAATGCGGGGGTAAATGGCTGTGATATCTGGACTGATTCACGATTTCTTCAGACTTGTCGCGGATCAAAAAGGTGTAGAGTCGTTTGGGGTAAGAGTGCACAGTGCCATTTTCTCCATCTGTGAAAGAATTCGCAACAATCACTAAATGAGAAAATGTGTGCTTCACAAACCGCCAATGATGAACAACTTCTACGAAAATTTTCCATTTAACAGTACGAAGAAAATCACCAAGGAAAAAAAAGGCGCATTTTGTTAAAAAAAAAGTTAATTTTTAAAAGTGTGTCAGGAAAGCGTTGCAACTCGATACCCCATAAGTAGTACGTAGGTATTAACAGGATACAATTTTAGTGGATAATATTATTCGTTCTTAGATTTTCAATACAATGAAAAAAAAAGTAGCGTCTAGGGAAAGAGTGCGCAGTCGTTCTGTGGGTAAGAGTGCGCAGTGCTTTCTTACCGAGTATTTAACATTTTATAATAACAACAATTTTTAGGGTATAACCTTCTTTCGAAAGATGCAATGAGCTCATCACAGTCGTAGGCGGTAGATGGTAGCTCGAAGCTGAACTATTTTTCTGTTTTTGTTTTTCCAGAAAAATGCCTCGTATCTTCCAAACACAAACGGTAAGGAAATTGATAATCCAGAGTTGATTTAAAATGGAAGCAGCCTATTAAACGCTGCCGAAGAACATGCTTTGAGTGAAAGCACAGTTTCAAGCCATTTAAACTACGAAAACTGTGACTTAAACTGGTTGCGCACTCTTACCCATACCTCTGCGCACTCTTACCCTGACTTCGGGGCAACTTGACTTACTTTGGTTTTTTGATCAAAACATATGAAACATTAAAAAAAATATAAAATATTTTTGTATAATTTTGTTCTTAAAATATAGAGCTACCAAATAATAGGCTCTTTTGTTTGTTATCTGTTGTAAGTTTTTCAGAATTTAAGCCCGAAGTCAAAAATGCGCACTCTTGCCCCGAATTTATCTCGACATCTACTATTTTATTTGGGTGAGCAATGAAAAATGATTCAGGCTTTTCAACCAAAGAAGAATCAAGAGTGGACTGCGAGTTCGCCTATCGAAGTTTGTCAGTAGCTTTCTTGCAGATCTGCAACCAAGCAGGCTTAAATAGAGTCACGATTTTCTGAATTTTAGGCCAAAGTATCGAATACGATAATGAGTGACCTGACCAACTATCCAAATGGGGTCTAGAAGCTTTAATAGTTGCCCAGTAAATCTTACAAAATAAGTTTATATCATTAGAATCAATGGCCTTCAATTAGAAGAAGACCGTTAACTCTCATTGAACGTTCTATCGTAGTTCATTTTCTGTATTGAAGGGATTAGGCCACTCTAAAATTTTCCAAAAATCGATATTTTTTTTTAAATTGTCCCAAAAGATTATGGTCGGGAAAAGACTCTGTTGATGTTTTAACCCTCCGTTTAGCGTTGTGGTCTGTCAGACCATTTTGAAATTTATTGTGTTGTAATTTTTTTTTCCTGTAAATATTTCGGCAAACGGTGCCATGACTTTGTCAAACTCGATGCAGCGAGTCGAATGTGATATATTTTGAAACAGTTGTCCATATTTCGTGGAACAAAAATACAGTTAGAGTAAAATTTTAACGTTGTTTCGCGTTGTGGTCTATCAGACCACAGAAATTAAAAACGATTTGCCTGAAATTGAGGGTGGAAGTGTGTGTTTATACGGTGTCAAGGTGTGCTGGGCGTATGACTCTAATACGTGCTATCCATTGCAGGGTCAAATTTACACAGGTAAAGCTCCCAATGAAAAACTAATTAAGTGCTTAGTCATAGAAGTTGTAGCTTTTTTTAAAGCTTTAAATTAATCCTTTATTTGAAAAACAAAAACGAGATCATGCTTACAATTTTGGCTTATGGCAAGAAGCATTATCCTGTTGAAATATGAATCTGCAAGTGTCACTAAAAAGCTCTAGGGCGGAGGGCTCTAATTCATATTCCAGGACCCTCAGGTAAACTGGTGAAGTGACTTTCGATTCTGAAGAGGCCATTCTACCTTTTATATCTACAGAGAAGCATCCCCAAACCATCACACCTTCAATTCTGGGGGCATCCGTAGGAGACATTCAAGGCTCAGTCTTTCCTTTGGTTTTCTTTGCGCAGGAATCCTCTGATCTCCAACATGTAGCTTAAACTTGGATTTTTCAGAAAAGAAAACAATGTTTTTTTCACATGCCTCGAATCTAATTAAGATGTTTCTCAGCCCAAATTAATCGTTTTTCTCTGATTCTTATTGGAAACTATAGGTTCAGTATTGGCTTGAGTGCTCTAATTCTAGCTTTTAAGAGCCTTTTTTCCACTGAGCGTGCTTAAATTATTTTTTCTGTAGTTCGAAATAGATCATTTTAGATATCCACTGAAGTCTTGAACCGATCGTCTTTTTTGGCCTCGCTGAGCCTTTCCTTCGGCTGGTAGTCACGGTCTCACGATACTTTTTAAATTCCATGCAACAGTTCGTATGGCACAACATTAGTTCTTTCAGAAATTTGAGGGTTGTCGAATTCAGACGTGACAGACACAAAATATTAGATTTGCACTCGAAACTGATTATTCCCATTTTTTGTTTTTTTTTAATCACTTTGGTTCCTTTTGGACGGCTATCACGAGCTAAACGCGCCTATTATTCATAATTACATCGACTTTTGCTCACTAATTGAACGATATAGCAGTTATTATATAAAATTAAAAAAAAATTGGCTTATTATAATTTAAAATTTACAGGAGCAGTTTGTCTGGCCGTGGACCCTGAAAAAAACGGAGACGTCATCTGAAAAACGCTGCAGAGCCGCCATTTTGAAATTAATCGTTTTAAAAAAATGTTTGTATACAGTCACTGATGTGTAAAATAATTACTCTTTATTGGGATCTCGATTTTTTTTGTAGTACTTCTGGACATTTTTTTTTTTAAAAAGCCTATTTTTTCGGCCTCTAGAGTGGCCTGACCCCTTAGGAGACAACAAGATGGTATGCTAAGCAAGTTCTTTTCCGATTACCTTCAAATATCTCTCAGTTAACAATCAATCTCCAAAGGATCAATCAAGAAAGTGGAAATGGCGGTCTTTTCGTGGAAGTGGGGTTCTTTTTCGAATTGCTCCTTTTGTCCTCATTTCAACTTTAGGAAGGGACTACTATAGCTTGTTTGAGTTTCATTGATTTTTTGTTCATTCAGACAGTCGTCAGTCAGACATTGATGAAGTCTAGCATTTCGATGTCGGTAATCTTGTTATTATTTCTCGGAACCAACAGGCGTGCTTGAAAGTTTGGTATGGCCTCTACTCAATCTCCAAGAATAATTAATTCACATTAGCACTTATGTTTGCATGAGTGAGTGCTGTTTTTGATCAGATCGTTATCCTTTCGCTTTTTCCTTGTCGGAGCAGAAAAATACCCAATATAATTGGAGTCTTGTTAATATACAACAAGGCTAAAGGAAGGACTTTTTGGCATTCGTTCAATAATCAAGTACCCATATGATTATTCTACTTCTAAGCCCCTTTCACTCTGACAGACATACACAATTGGACAGTCCTCAAAGTCCTGACAGTCATCATTATTATGAAGCATTTTCCTTCGCTTTGAATGGCAGGTTTCTCATATATTTTTTTTCAAATGTTTGAAGCTCCTTAAAGTACCCACACTCACTTGAACAAAACTCTTCAATATACCAGTGCACTATCGGGACAAAAATACTTTCCTTCTCTTGTACCTTTCGTTTCGTTTCACAAGTTTTTTTTTCAACTCCTTTTCATGATACTTTATTTGATATTCCTTGCAAGGATAATACACTCCAGCTCCATTCACTATAGAATTCTCTGGATGGGAAATCAATTTCACTCTCGAGTGTTTTACCTGTTTGTTTGTATTTAGAGTCGAATACGAGGAGACTAGCGGGAGACGAAATATTATATTAAAAAGAAAACACAAATCCATAAGAATTCAGTCTTCAGGATGAACAGAGTTTCTTTTTGAATGCTGCGGTCGCAGTTCGCTTTCTTATGATGATTTTATAGCGCGGAGAAGGACATGCAATGTTTTTTGTTAGCTTACAAAAGGACTTTCGAGTGTCTGCCGATTGGATGGTTTTTGAGAATTTTGCAATATTTGATTTGGGATATTCCCCTCTTTATTTCCTAAGCTTGAGCTATGTCCACTGCCATATTAAACCCTTTCTTAGATGATGGATATTAAATATGGAAAAGGAGTTTGGCAACTGACATATACTAAGTTCAGTGGAAAGGCTACCAATCCTAAGATTTGACCACCTCCCTGAAACTGCAATAGGACATGAAAAGAAAGGATTGGGGGATGTACATAACTATGAGCTGGATGGTGATAGTAATAATGAAACCATTAATTAGCTACAGAACAGAAGAGCGATTCAAGATAACCAAGCTAATGCACCACGGGAATCTAGTATATGTGGACTTGTCTCACTAAATGATGTCCCTAATCTTTCTATGTACCTTAAAGTGCAACATAAGACGTGGCAAAGAATAAAATAAATAATTTTAATACTTGTAGAGTCAAATTTGGGTGGATATTGAACCGTCCAAAACAGCAATAGCTAAGATAAGCCGGGTAGCCAGAATGTCAATAAAGCACAGAGTTAAGATATCTTAGAGCCTATACTGGTGTATCCACGCCCAGAGGAACTAAACACTCCAAGTGAAAAGAATGACGAAAGAGCTAGACAAACTGGCAAAGCAGATGACCGTGATGATACCTCAAGCATTCTGCGGAATTGACTAAAACTTCATCCATTAACGCGATATGAAAAACTGCAGTTAAATTAAGAATTTGTTTAGAACATTAAGGAACATTGGGAATACCTCAAGAAGCTGATAGAACCTACACAATATGCAATGAAGAAGACTAAACTTTGGCTCGTTTTCCAGAAAACCTGCAGCTAAGGAGCTGACTTCGTGGACATCAAGGAACGGACCTCACTTGATCAAGTACTCAAGTCACAAATTTATTTGTCCATTAGGTACTAGACGATTTTCTTTGCATTTCTTTTTAATACTTAATTTGATTATTGTACATAAATGAAAACCAAATATGGTATTTTCAGCATGCCAAATCTGCATTCGTCATTTAAGGATAAACAAACTTACCGTCAATTCTGTAATGTTAGAAAAACTTTCGAGGTTTTACGAGTACAAATCAACGAATCAATAATATAAAATAACAATAGTAATGTAGTCACTTATTACAATGACATTTAATATCGCCACAGTTAAGAAACATCAGTTCACCGTTATAAGGATAAAGAATTAGTCAAAATTATATTTGAAGATGAGAAAGTTTCGTGGGGACAACTTTCGTCTAGTGGCAAGACATTTTTGAGCCGAAATTTACATCGAACTCGTAGAAAACATGTTACCACCTAATGAAATGGGCTTTAATATGACGTTAAAGATCCACTTCATCTATTCACATTTAAATTTTTTCCCCGATGACTGTGGTGGTAAACAACGACCGTGTTCGTGTTTCGGATGTTTCGGGGGAAGTGGAACCATTCCACAGTGGACCTTAGCAAGAGGTGCTTCTCAGTCAATTTACAAGAGATCAGAAAAGAGGAGCCACATGTCTTCTAAACTGTATAGTTTTTATTGGTTGATTTCTGATACTATTATATTCGTAAGAAAACACCCAAAAATATAAGTATTAAACATGTGAGTTTAAATTTGTTGTCCAGTGTTACCTATGTTCTTGTTTCAGAAAACCCACTCAGCAGGCCATAGAGCAATGGAGGCAATCCCTAGACCCAAATCTGTTTTTGTTTCTGGGCTTAAGCCCGACACATCTGTAGATGATAAAATATGTAGTTAATCATCTTTCAACTAAAAGTTGAATATAGTGCACTATAATAAATAAGCCGGGTAGTTTTTTATCGTCATTCAAAATAGTTAGCCCTGAATGGAATTTTAAGTCACAATGTATCTGCCCCCTCAATACCATCGTAAAAGAATTCACCATTCGATCATCTAAAAAACTTCTCACCAAAAACTCTCTTGATTGTCCCTCTACATACTCCAACATGTATGTTTTTCAGGTTACTAAGTTCGTTACCCAATTCAGACCATGTTTCGCCCTGGATTTTACATGTACCTGCAGTGGGAACTTGCCAGAACTAGAAAAGGACTCTACTCAAATTTTTGCAGATGACTCCGAGCCAAGAAGGTGGTACTTGGAAGACATTTTTTTAGTTGGACGAGCACACGGGGTTATGAGGCTGAGCCATCACAAAACACTTATCGTGATCCCCTGAAACCATCTATTGATGGTACCTAAACCCGAACATTTCCATCTAAACATTTGGATATGTTCAACATCCTCCGTTGAATCCAATTAATTGCAGTATCTGTATTCATTCGTATAAGAATATCCCAATCGTTTGTCATGCTTTCTCAGGAGACAATGTGTGGAAAGTATTCCTATTAAGGTTCTTAACTTTGCCTTATTCAATCCAAGTATTACTTTGGTTTTTTTTGTGATCTAAGGCTTGGACACCCTTTGTCTTTCTGTTCCTACGTCTATTGCCTGCCATACTAATGATAGTATTTATTTTTTATTTTTGCCCTGGGGCCACATGATGGACCGTAGGACCCTAAAATTTAAAAGAAAATATTTGATCCTGTAACGAGAGTCTTGTTGAATCATTTAGTAGCTTCTCATCTAATGGCCTTAGTCCTGGTTTGAATTCTAAGCATCAGGATTTTTGGATTTATTATTAAAGAATGCAGGATGGAGCTGTTTACTCCAGATTCAAAAATAAATCGTATTTCAGAATATTCCACACGGTAAACAAAAGGAAGGAATAGATTCAGACGAAAGTATCTCAGCCTATCTTTTTCATCGCATATTTGTATCTTCCACAAGAATTTTCAGTTAAAATAAACCCCTGAACAATTGGACATTTTTTAAACTCAAATCCTAACCAAAGGATATTAATTCTCTTCCTATGTATGGCCATCCGAATGCAAACTATTCCCAACTCAAGTGCTCGTTTGCTATAAATTAAACTTCTCCACATGAATGTGTAGACACATAGATCTTTGTACTTGCTAAGTTGTTGACTGAACTCACTCACTCAAAAGACCCCCCCTAAAATAGTACATTTTAAAATAATGTGTGTACACACATGTTTATGGCTCTTCAACATTTTTCATCTATCTACGGACATTCAAAATAAAATGGGGGGCAAACAAAAAGACCAACATACATATTTCATCTTAAACAGGATAATAGATTTCAAATGTGATACACACAAGTGTGGCTACGCCTAAGCGAACATTATATTCACTCCCCCCCCCTCCCCCCCCCCCAAAAAAAAATAAAGAACACACTCGTACTCGTACAAGTATCTTTCGAATTTTCAAATCTATCTGCAAAATGCACAAAACACTAATGAACAAAGCCAAAGCAGGGGGAGGAGTTACAGTGGGTGTTCCCAGGGAGTGGTAGACCGAACTTAAGTATGATATACGAGTACGAGTGATGGAAATCCTTCCTGCCTAATGGGAAACTTTCACTATCGCATACGAAGTCAACCAGATGGAGAGGAGATGGGTTTTCTTGTTTTCTCAAAAAGTTGGCACACACACACATACACAGCAAGCATTTGGTTGAATTCTGAATGATATGATGAGCCAGAGGCACATAATGACTAAAATGCATGTGTTGTTGTGGTCGTCTCGGGTGGTTTAAGAAGAACGCATATACGAGTAACAGACATTTTCCAACTAATGGATCTTCATTTGGAGTTTTCTTGTGGAAATAGATTAAGTATCTATGACTTGAAAATCCTTTAAATCAAGTCACACGATTTGATTTGAGTCTGAAAATCGGTTTTTCTTTAAATTCTTTCACATATTCGAAGTGGGGGGAATCCCCGGTAATTACGTAACGTAACTTAGGGGAACGACGGAACGTAACTCGTAACGAAAAACAAGTTGTTTAAATTGAACTTAAGAATGATTAAGTGATGTTAACTCTTCTATTTGTTCCTGCAGTGCTGCTAATCGAAAAGTTTTTCACCCCACCCCACCCCATCCGAGATGAAGAAAATGAAGAAAATACGGAATAAGTTTTCCGATTACTCTTGGAAAATCTTCTCTCAGCATTTGCTTTAGTGCATTGCTAAAGAGTAAAACTATAGAGAAGCGGGTCAAACAAAAATACACCGAACCGAAACTAATGTTTTGTGTGTGTGTGTGTGGGTGGGGTGGTTGATCCTTCTATAGGTATTTTGAAACATTGTGTTCACTCACAGCTGCTTTTGCTTATATTTTAACCTCCTACCCATCATCCAGCGTCAACCTTTTTCCATTTAAGGAACTTCACACACTTGCGGCTACTTTAGTCAAATACCTCCGGTAAAAGTTGTCGAAAAAAAAACTCCCCAAAAAAAAAAAAGAAGATTAAACTATCTTCAGGATGAGAACCCCTCTTGGCATCCACATCATCATCATCATCATCATTTAGAGGTTGAAGGTATTTAAGCGCCGTACAAAGCCTCTTTTAAACTTCTAAAGCTGTTTGCAGAGGAAAACAGTCTTTCGGAAACTTGTTTAACCATCAAGTGGGTCATTTTCAGTTCACTCTTATGGCGGCGTTAAGGATGAGCCGCCAGGATTTACGAGAGGTGGAAATGCAAATTTTCTCCCAGCAAACGGAAAGATACAAATCTGTTGCGAAAGTGCTCCAGGGGATGTTTAGTTGGAGTATTGATTATCATTCTGGGCTGGCGGCATTGGGTTCTACCCGTTGGTTAAATGCAATTATATTACAATCATCAACAAGGATTTTGGAAAGTGCTTTGGTCGGGTTTTTGAATGAAGAAGTTTAGTTATTACTACAGCGCCGTTTGCCGGAGGAGGAAGTGAGTAATTATTGCCCCTGTCGCATCCATATTGCGGTGTAGAGGTGATTTTATATTCAGATTTGATATAAGTGTGTTTAAGAGGGCTTCAGTAGCCTTAATCTGTAAAAGCTTATAATGTTATTATTGCCTTAAATTTGAAGGGATTAACACTAGTTTCTTTGCATATACATATTTGAACCCTTTCAGAGTTAATGCTGTTAAAGGTCGGTGCTACTTATATGGCTTTTGTTGGTTGGGCAACTAAGTGAAAACTAATCATAAACGTGTGTAGAGTGGTTACTTTGTCAGACTAGTGCTCATTGAAGGGATATAGCCTGAGCTTCTAAAATTCACCAAGGGCGCAAACTGGTTCACGAGTTGGTAAAAAAGGGGGATTTACTCCAAAACTAAGAGGGGATTCACAATGGACCTTCGGGTCTCTGAGTGGTGAAAATTGCTCGAATAATCACACCTCCCCTTTTAATCTAGCCAAATCTAAGCCAGAGCTTAAGTGGCCTTCAATGCTCCTGAGAAGCTGCTTCCACTGCTGCTTTCAGAATCACTGAAACATTCCCCACAGAACTTCCTTCTTAGACTATTGTTTAGAATAAACCCAAAACTTGCTCTTCTGTATTGCTTAAGGTAAAGCTTTTGGCTTCATAAAAAAATCACAACCTAATTATTTTATGGGGCATAACTTCTGTCCCTCGAGTAAGATGCTTTGACCCTTGCTGTTTTTATACACAGAAGTTGCGACAGTTGGCTTAAGTCCAGCGTGGTTTCATTTAAGAGTAAACTGAAGTTCCAATGCTGGCAATAGTCAAATTTTCTGCGAGTAAAGTTATCGATGGATTTATTTGTGGTTGGCAGTATGTATGTGTGGTAAGGTGGTTTTACATTTTTTTTTGCTTACTTTAAAGTATCACAGATATGCATTAGGTTTAGTATTGCTCCCAGAGTTCATTGTCGAAGCCTGGCTATTACCTGACAATAGAAGATGCAGTCAAATCTTTCCCTTCTTCGTGATCCCAGATTATTTTTAAAGGCCCGACTCCAAAAGCGTTTTTGTTATTACTTGTGTGCCCTGCATTTAGTTTCACATTCAGTTGAACATACTACGAAGACCAAGAAGTTGCTTTACAATGCTTGCTTATAATTGATTTGGGATACTTTGCATATTGCTTATCCGTCCAGTACCTATTGAAGTCTTAATGGTTGTCAGTTATCAATTCATCAGTATTTGATATTTATTTTTAAGAGCCTTGTTGAATATATGCATAAATTTGCAGATATACAGGGTGGCTGATGAAAGCTGCTACCAAAAAAAATAAATGTAATAACTTTTTTTCTATTTAATGAATCTGGTTAATTTTTTTTTTATTTTGCAGATTGATTTTTAGATTTAACAAAAATGGATAACTGGGACACTGAAACAAGAATTTGGATTGGGATTGTCCGCCGCTATCACGCACTGGAGTCCGTAGTTTCGGTTCAAAGAGAGTATAGGCGCACGTTTGGCGGCAATCCTCCGAGCAGATGGACCATAATGAGACTTGTTAACAATTTTGCCGAGCATGGGACAGTCGAAAGAAGACCTAACCATCGAAACCCTTCAGTTCGGACGGAGGAAACAATCGCTGCTGTAGCTTGTAGGGGACTATCTATAATAGACATTAAACGAAAAAAAAAAATATATAAAAATAATAAAAATCGAATTTCGTTGTTGAACGCAACCCAAACATGCAAGTGCATCACGTACAAAAACCGGAAGAAAAATAGTTTAGAATTTGAGCATAAGTGCGTAAAATGCTGACAACTTCATACTAGTGAAAACTAGTACCCGGCAGCATAGGTAAATCCGCCTACACGAAACCATTTTCCTTTCAACTTTGGTTCTCGGCGATGGTGGTGGTACTCTCTGAGCAATAGCTAATAGCTTAGCTTAGGTAAATACACAGTATATATACTGCATAAAAGGTAAGTGCATTATTTTGTACGTATCCTTAAATACATATACAAATGTTTTATTTAAGCAGTGCTAAAGGAAGTGTTGGGTTCAAATGATTTAAACACCTGTGAAATAAGCACACGCTCGCCAATTTTTTTTTCGTGTGCATGGAGGCATCGTGAAGAACGAGTACGTTACGAATAATTCCACGAGTGAACCACAACCGCACGAATTAAATGTAACCACCATCGCCCACCATTACAACCTTGGTTTTCTGCCCAAGTGGGCTTAGAACGACCCTAAAACCGCCTTGTCTTTGGCCCAAAATTGGCTTTAAATCGGCCTAACACCGAGCAAGAATCGAGTCCAACCTCAATCAAGCGACAGCCACATCAAGAACGTAGACGATCGATCAGCGGAGTAACACGACCATCACGCTCTACTCCATCAGAAGCCATTGCATCTTAGTGATCCACGCCGGCGATCAGCGCGCGTAAGGTCTCGGATCAATTGGATCGGCCCAGGTACATGTGCAGAGTGTTGAATGCCGGAGCAATCCAGGTAGATCACTAGCAAATCCCCGGCAGAACGCCAGCAACACCATCAGCAAGCAGAACCAACAAAAAGAAGAAAAAAAAAAAAACCAACAATATCAGCGCCCAGAAGCGGTCAACCCAATCGTTGACAGTTCATCAGCAACGACACCACCAATCCAGAAGTACAAGGAGCATCCACACCAGCAACCATCACCCACTTGACGGTGTAATTGATCACACCTGATCGAGCTTTATTGCTCTCCCCACATGCACCTGATTTAATCTGTCACCTAAATAACCCTTCTCAGTCGTACAACTCTAAGCATATTCACACTTGCAAGCAATTAAATAGAAAAAAAAAAAAACAAAAAAAGAGCTAAGTATTATATTTCTTTGATCATAGTAAGAAGGTTCAATTGTTTAAATTTTGGTTTCATTTCTTTCCAATTAGCATCATATTTAAAAATCAGAAGATCCACCAAAATGCTGTGCACAACATCTTGGAGCATCGACAACAACAAAATTCAAATCTCTACATAAACACAGAAAAAAAAATACCTACCATAAATGCGGTGAGTCCAATTTTTTTTATCTTTAAGCAATTGAACTATTTTGTTTTTGCCTTTGCGAATTATTTTTTTTTGCGGGTTTTTGCTATTTGTTTTGATTGTGCGACACGTCATCGGTGCATTAAAAGAAAAAAAGAAAAAAGAAAAGGGGCTTTAGCCAAATGAGAGTGTACATAATTACATGATTAGTTTTTCGTTCTCATTATCAGAGTGCCATTTAATAAATAGATCGGTACAATCGATATGAAATTTTTTTTGATATAACGATTGAAGTGGTGATATTTGTGATCGCCAAATAATGAAGACATATATATATACCTAAAGCATAACAAATAATTTAGAATCAGAAGAGAAGACAGATTGGATTTTAAGTTTAAGAAATTGATCTCGGTCGCATTGATTTAGTTTTTTTTGAATTTTAATTGATTGAGAGTAAATCTTCATCTTGTTTTTGAGTGGTGTAACACTTTTTCATTATTCTTTAATTAGGTTTAAGTTTTGTCTTATTATAATAACATGTATAGAATTTACTCTTTAATTCCAAATAAATAATTTGTTTTCATTTTATATTATGGTTAAATTCTTATGTTTTTATTTGGTTTTTGGTTCAGGCTGAATAAATTTAGTATGATTAGGAATTAAATCTTGTTGTGTCAGTGGGAAGGTGAGTGTTAGGGTGTAATGTGTAGCAACAAAAATGTGAGTGAAACTTTATAGTTCATTCACGGTTACATTAGGGGCTATCGCGAATATTTTAAGAGTGGAGCGGTGGCCTAGGTAGTCCTATCCTATTACAGGATAGTGGACAGTGGGAGGGTCACACTCAGGTAAGCCAACTCCATCTTTGGGTTTACCAACCAGTTTTGGATTTCAACTTTGAATTTTTTTTGCGGATCTTTTGATAATTTTTTTTAGAATGTTACTTCTCCTAGGCATGTAAAAATGTACGGTAGTTTAGCGGCGAGTGCAAGAACCCCCCCATTTCGACGAGCTAGATTCGTGCTATACGCAAGCATGCCTATCCGCACTCCGTCGACTGAACCCCCCATCGAACCACCCATCGATTTCTGCAGGATTTCCTGTGATCCTGGAAGTTGATGGGATTGTCAAAAGTTGTGTTTGGTGGGACCAACAGCCGTTACACAGGTGGCGCCCAACGTGGGGCCCGAAAGGTCTTTTATTAAGATCTAACGTGTTCCATTATAGGTCCGATTCAAGTAAAATCATTTTTTTTTGAATTTTAGTTACATACAATCTTAGTCCGGAAGAAGGAAGTTCATTGATAACTACTTCTTCGACTGTAGCTAGTTTGTTTTAAACTAACTATAAAAGTTTTTATAGCTTGAGAAGCATTTGAGTGTTTAAATATTTTTGTTAGATGTCCGGGAGATATCGGTTATTTGAAAATCACTTCTCTGACTGTTGCGCCTGCAAAGTATTTCATGAATCTGCTCAATGAACACCTTTTGATTTTATCTTTACGTCAGTCCTACACAAAAATCATGTTAACATTTAAATTATTTTTATCCTTAACACCTCATTGTATTTTCTTAAAACATTTTTCAAGTAACACCGTTGAAATTCAGTTGAGTTTTAGATGTCTTTGAAAAGTTATATACTTTTATATGTTTAGTGCTTTTCAAAATGCGTTGAATCTTGATTTGAATTTAAATTTTGTTTAGTAATTGAATTGCTAGACAGGAAAACTAAACACAGTTTGAAGTGGATATTGATTACGAATTCAGGTTCTTAGATGTCCTGGGGATCACGGTTCATGGGAAACCACCTCTTCATCGCTTGCATCAAGAATTTCGTTCCGTACAATCATTATCTTAAACTTCAGATTTTAAGATTCAAGTTATGCAATATATTTCCGCTATTAGAGTTTATTGGGGTCCATAATGTTTGTCGTGCAAAAATACACTAGTACCTATTACATGTCACTTTCCCACACACAAGTATCTATATTTATACAATTTTTGATTTTTGTTTTATTATATAAATTGTATTTTACAATTATTTTTGATTTTGATTTATTTTGATTTTTTTTTATACCATACATAATCTTTGATTTGTTTTTGACCATATTATCTGTACATCGCTTATGCAGTAAGCAGATAAATAAATAGATTGGATCATTTATTCCCCCCCCCCCCCTTTTTTTTTGAATATAAAATTATAATTATGCCTCCAAAAGGTCCATATCGAGGTAATTTGAGTCAAAACCCTCACAATTTACGTGGTAATCGTAGACCCAAGGCAGATCTTCGCGAGGATGGGGAAAGACCTAGTACGTCTGGTATAGCCAATTTACCATCTCGTGTGGTAAATCCCGAAAACGAAAGCTACGCATCGGATGGGCAACCAGAAAATTCGGTAAATGCTCAAAATGATTGTCATCGCGAAAATTTTGCTACCATTAATAACCATTCTTCAAATCAGTCACTTCATGATAGTCAAAGCTTAACGCGCTATATTCAAGAAGTAGTTACAGCTTCGATAGGACTTGGTAGATCTGCAGAGCTCCGAGCGATTCGTGAAGAATTTGCAAGGGAACGACAAACGATGAAAGAGCAAGTAGCAGAAACAATTCGTGAGGTACTCCGAGCTACTACTCCTCAATACAATACTGAAGAGTTTGAATTAAACCATCCATCTCACAGTACCATACATAGACGTGCGACTCAACCTGGCATTGCAAATGAGCAAAGAGCACCTGAGAATCAATCAGATGAAGTTCCAATTCATCTCAGTGCAAATGCTCAGAATTTTATTAATCAACTTAATGCTATGAATCTTAATCAAGATTCTCCTAGAGCAAGAAATAGTCCGTCATGTACCTCTCAAAAAACCATCGAATTCCAGAAATGGGGTTTGAAATTCGATAACCAACATATGACGGTTGACGATTTCATTTTTCGGTTAAATCGATTGAAGGAATGTTATGGAGTTTCGTGGGAAGATATCTTTCTACATTTCCATCTTTTTGTGTCAGGTCAGGTAGAAAGCTGGTACTGGATGTATCTGAAATCAAATCCAGCTGCCGACTGGCGTACACTTCAGATTGCGCTAATAGAGCAATATCGAAGTCTCGAAACCGATTCAGAACTTTCTCGTAGAATGTTTGACCGACGACAGGGCGACAAAGAAAGTTTCGATGACTTCTTTAACTCTGTTTCGCTGATGAATACCCGTCTTCACCACCCTAAGACACATAGAGAGCTTATTGATTTAATCAAACAAAATGTGAAGCGGCGTATTGGCGAACTTCTTGTTACGTATAATACCAATAGCCTACCAGAAATGGTTTACATATGTAGGAATATAGAAAAGTACGTAAACCAGAGTGATAGCGTGCGTACAAGACAGTTCCCTCAACCCAGCTTCAAAAGACATGTGAGCGAACTTGAAATACCCAGCACAGATCAAATGACTTTTGATGTAAATGCATTACAAATATCTCATACCAAGCGAGACCCGAATTTATTAATTTGCTGGAATTGCAAGCAAAAAGGTCACTCCTTCGTTCACTGTCCTAGTCCGCAACGAAATCTCTTTTGTTACAAGTGCGGATTAGAGAACACGACAACACCACATTGTGTTAAGTGTTCGGGAAACCGGACACCGGGCGAACCGAGGACCGGGGAGTTTTGCCCGCAACTAAAAAACCCGGAGAACAACCCTTAGACGTACAACAAACATCTGATTTGCACATCAATGTTCAAAATACCCAAGATTTAAACTTTCAACCTGACTTACAAAATAAACCCGGCATGTCAATAACACCTGATTTTTCAAAAACAACGGATCTTCAAAAGATTGAAATTCTTAAGAAACCAAAAGATATTAGCAGTTATCCATCTTTCCAAAAGGAACCAAAGTCTCTTCACGAGCGATTGGTAAATTATTACACTGTTCGAAGTCGAATTTTCGGATGCAAAGTTCCGAAACATATTTTGAAGCTTCGTGAACGCTTCAAAAAGAAAAAGAAAATTTACCAATCTATATCGGCGTCGGAACTTTGTAGTGTGAATGATCCACGGCCATATGTAAATGTACAAGTCTTCGGCAAACAAATACTTGGACTATTAGATAGTGGAGCAAGCATTACATGCTTAGGTTCAGGATGCCTGGAAATGTTGGAAAGTGTAAACAAGGCTTTTAAACCTTTCTCATCAAACATTAAAACTGCTAGTGGACAATCACAATCAATCGTAGGAAAAGTAAAGACCAACATTACATATAAAGGAGTCTCGAAAGAGATAACTTTGTTTTTAGCTCCTTCACTAGAACAACAGCTGTATCTGGGGGTTAATTTTTGGAAACTCTTTGAGATAGCGCCTCAAGTGATTTCGGAAATCTCGTCCAGATCACTGCAGACCTCATGTGATTCGGATGTGCACGATTTAACGAGAGATCAGTCCATGAAACTTGAAAGTGTGACGAGTTTGTTTCCGTCTTGTGCTAAATTTGGGCTTGGACGAACAACTCTCGAAGAACACTATATTAACACAGGTAATGCTGAAGCCATTAAGCAAAGACACTATCCTGTTTCTCCAGCGGTACAAGCCCTTGTATATGAGGAACTGGATAGAATGCTCGATATGGGCGTAATTGAGGAAAGCAGTAGTGCCTGGAATTCTCCGGTAGTTTTGGTGCGGAAACCGGGAAAAAACCGCCTATGCCTTGACTCCAGAAAAGTTAACCAGGTTACTAAAAAGGATGCGTATCCGCTTCCTCATATAGAAGGGTTGCTGAGTCGTCTTTCGGAGACACACTACATTTCTAGTGTGGATCTGATTCCTCTGGAGAAGTCTTCACGGGAAAAGACGGCGTTTACGGTTCCGGGCAGACCCCTGTATCAGTTTACCGTAATGCCCTTTGGCCTCTGCAATGCGGCTCAACGCATGTGTAGGCTCATGGACAAAGTGGTACCACATAAACTGAAACAAAATATATTTGTGTATCTGGACGATCTACTTATTATCTCAGGTACGTTTGAAGAACACTTGGAACTGCTACGATTGGTTGCGGCTCGACTAACCTCAGCAGGTCTTACCATTAATCTATCGAAATCAAGATTTTGCTTTAAGCAATTAAAATATCTAGGCTATATTGTAGGAGAAGGATGCCTCAAAACGGACCCCGATAAAGTTTCGGCGATTAAGGAATTCCCTATTCCAAAAACACAGCGACAAGTTCGTAGATTTTTAGGTTTGTCCGGATGGTATAGGCGATTCGTGAAAAATTATTCCACTCTTGCCACCCCCATCACAGACACCTTAAAAAAATCGAAATCTTTTATCTTTGGTCCAGAAGCTATTGAAGCATTTGAGCAAATTAAGATAGCCTTAACATCAGCCCCAATACTTGTTAACCCTGACTTTAGCAAACAGTTTTTGATTTTGTGTGATGCATCAACATCTGGGATTGGATGCGTTTTATGTCAAAAAGATGAAGATGGCGTTGAAAGACCCATCTACTATTTTTCATACAAGCTCAATCCGGCACAGCGCAACTATAGCGTCACCGAATTGGAGTGTTTGGCTGCTGTTTTGGGAGTCGAAAAATTTCGATCTTATGTTGAAGGACAGGACTTTACTATAGTGACTGATCATGCGAGCTTGAAGTGGCTCATGAATCAGAAAGACCTAAATGGACGTTTGGCGCGGTGGAGTCTAAAACTCCAAAGATTCTCTTTCAATATAGAACACCGAAGGGGATCACAGAATGTAGTGCCGGATGCCTTGTCAAGGGTATATGCTCTTGATGAAATAATATCCGAAACGACAGAAAATGTGAAATCCTCCGAGGTCCTATATGTAGACCTTACTGATCCGTCCTTTAAATCGGAAGAGTATGTAAGGTTGATAGACACGATAGAGAAGAACAGAAACCAGCTACCAGATCTTCTTGTTTCAGACGGTTTTGTGTACAAGAAGGTCAAACACTGCACAATGAATCTCAGAGACGATGACCTTGTGTGGAAACTCTGGATTCCAACTTCGCTGACTAAACGCCTGGTTCTTCTGGCACATGATCCTCCGAAAGCTTCGCATGGTGGAATCGCTAAGACATTGTACCGTCTGCGTGAGCGTTTCTACTGGCCTAATATGGCGGCCGAAGTGAAAGCGTTCATCGCGAACTGCAATGTTTGTAAGTCTTCGAAAGCACCTAATTCAATTTTGAGACCACAAATGGGTCAAGCTTTTACAGTAGATAGACCATTCCAACATATTTATATAGATTTTCTTGGCCCGTATCCGAGATCGAAAAACGGAAATGTGTATATGATAGTATGTCTTGACCAGCTAACAAAATATGTAATGGTCGCTGCGTTACGGAAAGCAACGAGTGAAGCGGCCATAAAGTTCCTTGAAGAACAAGTTTTCATTACATTCGGAGTACCTGAATCAATATTATCTGATAATGGGAAACAGTTTACTGGAAAAGAGTTCGCCAAGTTACTATCCAACTATGGCGTTAGGCACATCAAAACCGCAGCTTACTCCGCTCAAGCTAATGCAAGTGAGCGTGTCAACCGCTCAATACTAGCAAGCATAAGATCGTACATCGGAGAGCACCAAGGAAATTGGGATAAATATCTTCCACAAATCATATCTGCCTTACGCACGACGATTCACTCAGCTATTGGCATGTCACCTCATGAAGCCTTATTCGGCCAAACAAAGATCGAACATGGCTCAGATTATGCGCTGCTGAAAAAACTAAAAGCACTTAACAACTCAGAGTACGAAATTCTTCCTAAATCTGCAAAAATGAATATAATTCATGGAAGCCTAAAGGATTCCTTAGCGAAAGCACACGCCACTTACGAGCGTATCTACAACACCAGAAGTAACAACCTAAAATACAAGATAGGCCAAGTGGTGTGGAAAAGAAACTTTGTGCTAAGCGATGCGTTTAAGAAACGCAACGCAAAACTTTGCCCGAAATTTATACAAGCCAAGATAAAAGATATAACCGCAAATAACCTCTATGAGCTTGAGGACATGAACGGAAAGAAACTTGGAGTCTTTCATGCGAAAGATATTCGAACATAAAACAATCCATTCAATTTCAGGGGTGAATCGATCTTCATCAGACCTACTCAAGCCCTTTTCATTCAATTTCTCTTCACTTTCGCTCGAGCAATTGAACTGATTTGTAGGGGACTATCTATAATAGACATTAAACGAAAAAAAAAAAATATATAAAAATAATAAAAATCGAATTTCGTTGTTGAACGCAACCCAAACATGCAAGTGTATCACGTACAAAAACCGGAAGAAAAATAGTTTAGAATTTGAGCATAAGTGCGTAAAATGCTGACAACTTCATACTAGCGAAAACTAGTACCCGGCAGCATAGGTAAATCCGCCTACACGAAACCATTTTCCTTTCAACTTTGGTTCTCGGCGATGGTGGTGGTACTCTCTGAGCAATAGCTAATAGCTTAGCTTAGGTAAATACACAGTATATATACTGCATAAAAGGTAAGTGCATTATTTTGTACGTATCCTTAAATACATATACAAATGTTTTATTTAAGCAGTGCTAAAGGAAGTGTTGGGTTCAAATGATTTAAACACCTGTGAAATAAGCACACGCTCGCCAATTTTTTTTTCGTGTGCATGGAGGCATCGTGAAGAACGAGTACGTTACGAATAATTCCACGAGTGAACCACAACCGCACGAATTAAATGTAACCACCATCGCCCACCATTACAACCTTGGTTTTCTGCCCAAGTGGGCTTAGAACGACCCTAAAACCGCCTTGTCTTTGGCCCAAAATTGGCTTTAAATCGGCCTAACACCGAGCAAGAATCGAGTCCAACCTCAATCAAGCGACAGCCACATCAAGAACGTAGACGATCGATCAGCGGAGTAACACGACCATCACGCTCTACTCCATCAGAAGCCATTGCATCTTAGTGATCCACGCCGGCGATCAGCGCGCGTAAGGTCTCGGATCAATTGGATCGGCCCAGGTACATGTGCAGAGTGTTGAATGCCGGAGCAATCCAGGTAGATCACTAGCAAATCCCCGGCAGAACGCCAGCAACACCATCAGCAAGCAGAACCAACAAAAAGAAGAAAAAAAAAAAAACCAACAATATCAGCGCCCAGAAGCGGTCAACCCAATCGTTGACAGTTCATCAGCAACGACACCACCAATCCAGAAGTACAAGGAGCATCCACACCAGCAACCATCACCCACTTGACGGTGTAATTGATCACACCTGATCGAGCTTTATTGCTCTCCCCACATGCACCTGATTTAATCTGTCACCTAAATAACCCTTCTCAGTCGTACAACTCTAAGCATATTCACACTTGCAAGCAATTAAATAGAAAAAAAAAAAAACAAAAAAAGAGCTAAGTATTATATTTCTTTGATCATAGTAAGAAGGTTCAATTGTTTAAATTTTGGTTTCATTTCTTTCCAATTAGCATCATATTTAAAAATCAGAAGATCCACCAAAATGCTGTGCACAACATCTTGGAGCATCGACAACAACAAAATTCAAATCTCTACATAAACACAGAAAAAAAAATACCTACCATAAATGCGGTGAGTCCAATTTTTTTTATCTTTAAGCAATTGAACTATTTTGTTTTTGCCTTTGCGAATTATTTTTTTTTGCGGGTTTTTGCTATTTGTTTTGATTGTGCGACACGTCATCGGTGCATTAAAAGAAAAAAAGAAAAAAGAAAAGGGGCTTTAGCCAAATGAGAGTGTACATAATTACATGATTAGTTTTTCGTTCTCATTATCAGAGTGCCATTTAATAAATAGATCGGTACAATCGATATGAAATTTTTTTTGATATAACGATTGAAGTGGTGATATTTGTGATCGCCAAATAATGAAGACATATATATATACCTAAAGCATAACAAATAATTTAGAATCAGAAGAGAAGACAGATTGGATTTTAAGTTTAAGAAATTGATCTCGGTCGCATTGATTTAGTTTTTTTTGAATTTTAATTGATTGAGAGTAAATCTTCATCTTGTTTTTGAGTGGTGTAACACTTTTTCATTATTCTTTAATTAGGTTTAAGTTTTGTCTTATTATAATAACATGTATAGAATTTACTCTTTAATTCCAAATAAATAATTTGTTTTCATTTTATATTATGGTTAAATTCTTATGTTTTTATTTGGTTTTTGGTTCAGGCTGAATAAATTTAGTATGATTAGGAATTAAATCTTGTTGTGTCAGTGGGAAGGTGAGTGTTAGGGTGTAATGTGTAGCAACAAAAATGTGAGTGAAACTTTATAGTTCATTCACGGTTACATTAGGGGCTATCGCGAATATTTTAAGAGTGGAGCGGTGGCCTAGGTAGTCCTATCCTATTACAGGATAGTGGACAGTGGGAGGGTCACACTCAGGTAAGCCAACTCCATCTTTGGGTTTACCAACCAGTTTTGGATTTCAACTTTGAATTTTTTTTGCGGATCTTTTGATAATTTTTTTTAGAATGTTACTTCTCCTAGGCATGTAAAAATGTACGGTAGTTTAGCGGCGAGTGCAAGAACCCCCCCATTTCGACGAGCTAGATTCGTGCTATACGCAAGCATGCCTATCCGCACTCCGTCGACTGAACCCCCCATCGAACCACCCATCGATTTCTGCAGGATTTCCTGTGATCCTGGAAGTTGATGGGATTGTCAAAAGTTGTGTTTGGTGGGACCAACAGCCGTTACAAGCTGCTGCCATACAAAACAATTCAAGAGTTTCGACAAGAAGCTTATCTACACAAATGGGTACAAGCAGACCGTCATTGCAGTCAATTATGCACAATGATTTGGACTTATTCCCATACAAAATTCAAATGACCAACATACTGAATGCAGCAGACTTGCCGATTCTCTTGGAATTTTGCCAGAAGATGCTTCAAATAGTGGAAGAGGACGGAAACATGTTGAAGTGTCTTTTTCATTTCGATTTAAACGGCAACATAAACAAACAAAACTGTCAACTGTGGAGTGCCTCCAATCCACAGATACTCCATGAGACGGAATTGCATCCACTTCGTATCACAGTGTGGTTAACAGTTTCATCACGCTGCATTTTCGGGCACTACTTCTTCGAAGAAAACGGTCACACAGTTACGGTTACTGGATACCGTTACTTGAGCATGTTGAGAGAGTTTTTCTATCCAGAATTACGCCGAATGAGAATTTCTTTCAACTCTTTGTGGTTTCAGAAAGATGGTGCAACTCCTCACATAGCCCGGCCTGTTATGACAGAATTGCGCCGAAAATTTCCCAATAAGCTGATATCCAGAAACTCCACATTCCGCTGGCCCCCCAGGTCGCCTGACCTTACTGCACCTGACTTCTTCTTGTGGGCTTATTTCAAACAGGAAGTCTACAAAGCAAAACCAATAAATTTGAATGAACTAAAGCAATCCATTCGAGAAACAATTGCGGCTATTCCTGTCTCAACTCTCCAAGCAGTAATGAACATCTTTTTGGTAAGATGCCGCACATGCACCAACGAACAGGGGGGGCATTTAAAATCCATTATTTTTAAAACTAATTAAGCTATATTTAATAAAATTGAATGAGCTTTAACATGAATAAAAGAAAAATGAATTCCATACACTGAAAAAAAAATTATTTGAGTTTCTTAATGTAGCAATATTTATCAGCCACCCTGTATTTGTATAGAGCAGAACTTGCCTTGTAATAGTAATTCTAAGATGTTCTAAGGAAATTACATACTGGCGCAAATTTATAGTCGGTTTAAGTAGACTTAAGAATTATTTTAGCACGGAACTAAGTGTTTTCATAATTATAGTCATCGTAAAGCCCACTTTATCGTTATCGCCTCGTATTGTAGTTAAAATCACCCGAACCTCGTATTAAATATTTAATATGGAATCAGACTTATAAGTTTTTTTCTTCAGCCTGTTACTTTTATGCCTGTTCGAATGAAATTTCTCATAGGAACGTCGCGAAGTAGAAATTATTTAGCGACATACTAAAAAGTGTCTATTATTGAAGAAAAGTTAAAGTATGCTTTTAAGTTTAAAAATTTATAATTTATAAATTTGCGCCAATATGTATATGTAATTGACTGATTGGCACTGAGGTAATTAATGATAAACAGAAATCTCCGCCTTACTTCTGGTCTTAAATACTAATCTTTTGGCTTCAATCTAGCATATTGTATTCTTCCCATTTAGCTTCATGAATGTACGTACAGTTTTATTTTTATTAGAGCTCACAAGTCTAAGAACTCATTAGACTACACAAAGATGAGTTTTGTTGACTTTATGGCAAAAACGAAGAATTCACAGATTGTAATACTCTGCAACAGGGCAGTCGCTGAAGTTAAAGTAAGTACTTCATCTTCAAAGAGCGGTTCTATGCCAGGAGAAGAAATAATACATAGACCTTGTATTTTGGTCGCAGTATATCTGTTAAAGTGTACTTGGTCACTGAGGAACGAACTAAGTAAATGCGGTTGGGTGCCACTGTGTTTTGGGTTGCACTGTGTGCTGATTAAGAGATATTTTGGAGTCTGCTCGAGTGTACAATTTTAATTTTTGTTATCTGCTTTCTCTTCTGTGTATGTGTCAAGTAGAATATAAGGAACCGGCCAAGTGCGAGTCAGACTCTCGCTCAAAGGGTTCCGTAGTTCTATTTTTTATGATATCAAAGAATACTTACTTTAGGTGGCGCTACAGCTCGTGGTAAACCTGGGCCTGCTTCTCGCAACCATTTGTGTGTACGTCATATATTTTTACGCGAATAGAATGAACCTACCATTTTTTGCCGACTCCAAACGGTGAGTTGAGAAGCTTAGTCGTGACAAATGATACTCTTGGATTGCTTGTCAGGCATTCGAAAGAGGTGGTACCGTGAAAAAAGTTTTAGGTGTCGAACCCGGGCTGGGATTTAACTTAGGCAACATTGAGTAGTAGTTCAATGCACTTATCACTACACCACGGTGCCGGCGACATACATAGGATATACATACATATGTAAATGTATTACATTTTTGTGGAACAGTTTTTAGGCTGCGTTCTAGTTTCCTAAATCGACTGGTCGAACGCGAAGGCATTTACAGTCGAACCCGATGCATATGCTGTAAATTAATACATTATAACAAACACGCAGTACAAGTATATCATTCACAAAATTTGTAACAACACTGCACTAAACTTCATCCCAGAAAGCGTAGGTAATGGAATACTGCGTGCTCTGTTCTTTCTTCCTGATCTGGGCAAAAATGTGAGTTATCGTGCCCAAAACGGTGTAAGTATTTCCGATACCCACTGTCTATGCATCTGCCATTCGTAGAGGTGTCCCACCTAGCTTGCTACCGGTGATTGAAGTTACTCTTTCTACTTCCTTGCTCCTTTTGTTGACCGTCGTTTCTTGGTTACTAGAAGTTCTCCTATCCCTGCCACTGAAGCCACTGATGACCGTTAGTGCGCGAAGTACATATGTTGACGATAACTTTCTCCTTGTTTCCTTTGTCGCTAGGGCCCCCACACAACCCTGGGCAGCGAATAACATAACTGAGCTAACTACCTTGGATATTAAGTTTCTTCTAACATATCCTTCGATGTTTGGCAGTATTCCAGAAAGTGCTGCCTGAAGCTATTGATGACTAGGTGATTCGAGGCTTGAAGCTAAGTAACATATATTGTCAAGTATTACTCGTAGATATTTTACAGAGTCTTTCGATCTGATAGTTTGGCTTCCTAACCCTCTGTCCAGTTATTCCACATTTTTCCGGTTGATTATTAGGACAGCTTCCGTTTTGTGATCTGCTAATTCAAGGCCGGTGGATATTAGCCAGTCGCAGATTGCTGCGTTCAAAGCTGACTGTATCTCGAAAATGCTCTTTGCAACAGTAACAACGGCGATATCGTCTCCGAATTAGATTTTTTTTACTTCCGCGACAGTGTTAATTACAGAACTCCGTCGTATATGATACTCCAAAGTAGGCGGCCAGGACTGATCCTTGTGGGACTCCCGTGGAGGCTTTATAGTACCTACTTTTCTCTTTCTTCGGTTTCATATCTCAACCTTCTATTGATGAAATAGCTGGATATAATCTTTTGCAAGTAGTTTGACGTATCCATTTTGGCTAGTGACCTTCTTATAGGTCCTGTCCAAAACAGCCTAAATCAGCCGAAAACAGTCAAATCCTGTTCCCGTACGAAGATTTTTCATAGGTTTTGACAGAAGAGGTGTAGTTTTCGGCTGTTTCGGACAGTACGGGAATAGACCTTATGATGTCTTCATATTTATATGTATTTTCTTCCAAGTAAATAAAATGGGTAGGTAAGGTAGCACGCGTAACCAATTTCAGCGAAAAGTCGAACGCATAGGCTGAAAGTTTGGCCATCACTGATATATAGTATATAGTGCAACCTTGGAATATCTATAGTACTCCTTGAGGAATTATTGATCGAAAGTTATAATTTCATTAAAACCGATCTAACAGTTAATCGGTTGAGAAATTGAACTTTCGACGTGAATTTCTCAGAAACTATACAACTTATGGGATTCGCTTTAGTTTTCTGTAAGTATATGGCTAACCATCTACAAACTATGATTTTTCTATATTTTTGACTTCAGCAGTTTTGGAGATGAGGTGGGGGTACTTTTGGAATGGTATTTTTTAACACATTTTTGGCAATAACTTCCAAAGTTTCTAACGGAAAAAGTTGAGAAAAATATTTTTGAAATCTCTGCTTTGAGCCCTTTTGAATGATATCCACATGATATATTTTTCAGAATTTTTTTTTCGAGTTTACATTTTGCCACTTGTATCAAAATATTTTCGAGTGATGAGTTGTGTCAAATATGTGTACCACCGGGATGTATCAGTGTGCCAAACTTCAAGTTTCTAGGAAGAACGGTACTTGCTGTTAGAGCGAACTTATAATGGTTCCGCATTACCATATAGGTACGGAACCCTAAAAAGGAAGTTTCCATCGACAGATCTTGAGAAGTCGGCACGCTACAATGACCCACAGAGTGCTTAAAATGTCAGGAAGTAAAATGGTATGTTAAGTCTTTTTGATCCTCTATTCGGAATCTAATCTAATTGCTATATCACCGCACACTCCTTTGTGTTTATTTAGCTAAAAAATAAACTTTGCAGAGGGTCTGGCCCTTATACATTAAATTTTCATAAATTGCGGGTTTCCCTCTTTTGGAAATCAATTGTTCGCCCACACGCTCGGTTAAATTTCAATTTGAAAACTTCAAATTCTCATAGCTGTCAATCAAAATTCATTCATTACCTCCCTCTCTCCCCCACCCGCTCACTTTCACAAAGTTGGTAAATTATTTCTCTGAAAGGATTATATTGCGCCTACAAAAGGACCAATTCGATTCAACACTACAACCTAATTCATCCGGGGCACTCGCAGTTCTTTTGTTAAGGAACTTCCTTCCACCGTTGGACTGTTTTCATTTCCTTAACTGAAATGATGATCTTAATTATGTGCTTCCAACCCTTCGGGGGTAAAATATGCTTCCTGCGGAAGGGATAAAATTTGCTCAACCCTATCACCCTTACCATCGCCACCGCGCGCCGCCGTCGGCCGTTTTATGTGTCTGTCAGGAGAGGTGTATATGTATGTGTGCAAGTGTATGTAGGGTGCTCCTGCTGTATGTCTTTTTGAGGTCATTACCATTGTGACAATGTAATTTTCGTTGAGGATCTATTTGCTTAACCGCTTTTGCCATGAGATACTCGTACATTCCTTTGCCCATGTTAAGGCTTACTGCTGGTGCGGTGCGGTGCTTGGCTGGTTGCCTCCGGCTCCACAGGAGCGAATAAAGATGTCAGGAAAAAAAAAAAAGGAAAAACCCTTCCAACCGAGATGAGAAAGGAGAATAAAAAGACAATTCCGAGAAATTGGTGGGAGGAGTGTGGAAAGGGACAACAATGGGCGGAATATTAGCGCCGAGAATAATACGGCCGGGTTTTGATTGTCATAAAGTTGTGTACGTGACATTTATGAGGCATTGTGTTAAATGGTTGCGGTAATTAGAAGAACATTTAATGAGGGAATATTGTTCTGTGTCAGCTGTGTGCTGGTTTTGATTTGTCGGCGTTTTTTTCCCGTATTTTCTTTTCGTATATCAGGGAATGGATTCAATTTGAATTCGTTAGTCAGATAAGCTGATGCTTTTGAGAGAGAAAAGTCGATTGAAAGAATGCTAAATCGATAAAGGAATATAGTGAAGGGTAATCTGAACCACGTCCTCCTGCACCTAAATAGGAACACAACTAAGTAGCGACGTTTGGTAGAAGAGTATTTTATTAACATACAGATACTCCAATATAACAATAATAAGAGCCGTTGTGATCAAAAACAGATGTCTTTCGAAAAGAAGGCAAATACTTACCTTCACGGCATCTTAATGAATACCAAATCATGAAGACAATAGCCTTTGATTCAATGCCCTCTTCGTTTCTTATTTGTAAAGTCTTTCTATTTATCTTTGCTCAGTTTCTAAACCCTACATTAACATCTCTGAGGATAGATTCTAGGAATATTTTCATATCTAAGGAAATACGGCACTATCACTCTCATCTGTGGTAGGTTTGTATTTAAGTAGGTAGATAAGCATATCTTGTCATCCACAATTAGTGCAAGTGCGAGTCATTTTATGAGGTTACTGAGTCTTTAAGGAAGTATATGCCGAGTGTATGCTGTCTGGCTCTGGCTAGTCCCTGACATTCACAAGAAATCTGCGACAATGGGAGTTGAATAGGATGCCAAACCTCCGCCCCGATTGGCCAGTAACCCATACTTATCTTTACGAATTCGGAGATCTCGACTTATGATCTATTGATTAGGTCTAGCGATCTATTTTGTTATAAACCAGCCAAGTCTTCTTTAAAATAATACAGTTGTTAATGGTTTTCCATTTCGAATTGGCTTTTAAGAGACTCCTGCTTGAGAATTTTGCCCTTTGTGAGTTCTAGGGAATTTCTATAAAGACGATCGTAACAAAAGTGCAACACGATTTCCAAAAATGTCAAATTTGATACGCTGTTATGCACTCTCCTAAAGTACCCCTATTTTGCTACACGCTGTTTTGAAGCACGAACTCTCAACAACAATTTGGAATTTTTGGGACTCTCACAATCACAATCACAAATAACAAGAAAAATTAAACGAACATATTTTCAAATAATATTCACTTCGACGACACCAACTTATCTACCGTATCCTACACAAGCAGTATACATTTCTTCGGATGTGTTTGAATTTGACTAATCGGACTGGTGTTGCCATGGCAAGTGGAATACCTCTTGTTCACAATAGAAAGTTAAGTAGTTGCTTCAATTTTTCCAGTGAGGAAGGCGAAGGTACTCCGAGGCATATCTGCTGAGTTAAATGATTTGTTGCCTTCAGATTTTAAAATTATTTTTTAATTCGAGTTTCAGGCTTTATTCTAGATAATGCAATCGTAGTGTAAGACCACCACGCAAGCTGAATTAAACTTACATGGTTGCTTTGACTTAAGACGAAAAAAAAACTGTCAAACCAAGAAAAATCCGAAAATGTTTCTTATTTAGAGAGTCATTCCGCCAAAAATAGGCTTCATTGCTGGGCATATTTTCATCGCCAAAATTGGGATCGCATTTTAACGGTCCAATAGCCAAGTCAAAAAACATCTGACACATGATGGGGCACTAAGAGTTCGGTTTCTCTAAACTTTTATGGATGGAGACGTCTTTCTGTAAAATCGACAAGTTGAGATGGCGGAAAGGCCAACTGCTTCTAAACACCACTTCTATCATTCCAACTGTAAAAAGTTTTATTTAACCAATCACTATGGTGACGCACACGTTCTGCTTGTTCATTTGGCAAAAACCGAATGGATCCATTGAATATTTCCGCTATTTATAAAGATTCTTAAAAATAGTCTTATCCTGTTTCTGTCAATAAGTGTATGCGAACTCCTCCTAGGGCGTTTCTCCTATTCTTTCTCGAAAATCCATCTAAATCCGTTTATTTATTTATTTATTATCTACCAGGTAAACCATAACAGATTTCTATTATATGTATAACTAATTTAATACAAATAACTTAACATAAATTATACATTTAATTTATTATAAATCATATTAAACGTTTAGAATTACATTAAGTGAATTTTGATTTTAGGATTTCAAGTACAATTTGTTTAAAACGATAACGATCTAAAGTTAAATCTAGGTCAACATTTACTACCGCATTATACAAAGTCACACAACGCGTTATAATTTCACTCAATCCATAGTTTGTCCTATGTGAGGGAGGAATAAATAATCTTGGCTCTCTCAGAAATCTTAAGGGGGCATTAAAGCAGCTCATCGCAATTTACGCGGTTAGTAACCACATCGCTTAAGAAAACTAATGACAACATTTTTCTTCGTACAAAAAGAGTTTGGAGATTTATAAGCATACAGCGAGATTTGTATGGAGGAAATCCATCGTCTCCATTGAACCTACGTAAGGCAACTCTAGTGAATGATTTTTGTATTCTTTCTATTCGGGAAGAGTGAACCTCATACTCGGGATCCCAGATTACACAACAATATTCCAATAAGGAACGAACTAACGAGCAGTAGAGTGACTTAAGAGTGTATGGGTCCTGAAAATCTTTCGTGTTTCTTCTGATAAACGCCAGCATTGCGTAGGATTTAGACACGATATAATCAATATGTAGATTAAAACTCATTTGATTATCGAGAATCACTCCAAGGTCTTTAACTTCAGTTACACGGGTAAATGATGAACCATTTGCAACGTATTGGAATTGTAAAGGATTTTTTGACCTGCATACCGAGAAAACATTACATTTGGGCAAACTAAGTTCTAAATGATTAGCTTTGCACCAATGCGCTAGAGTAAATATTTCATTCTGAAAAACAATACAATCTCTGATGTCAGAAATCTTCATAAATATCTTAATATCATCAGCGTATAAAAGACATTTGCAGCTTGAGAGAAGTGAAGGGATTTCGTTTACGAAAAGGGTAAACAATAATGGACCAAGATGGCTACCCTGAGGTACACCGGAAGTCGCATTAAAGATATCGGAGTAGAAATCATCCACCTTAACAATTAGCTTTCTATTTTCAAGATATGAAGCCAACTATTGAAGCATCTCAGAATGAAAACCGAGTTTTTCTAATTTTTGCTTTAAAATATCATGATTGATTCTATCAAAAGCCTTTGCAAAATCAGTGTACAGTACATCAACTTGTGCACCACTTTCAACTGTGTTAATACAGAGATTTGTAAGTATGGCTAAATTTGTCGTTGTTGATCTACCTTTGACGAAACCATGTTGCATTGGAGATATATGCTGCCTTATATCCCAATAAAGTTTTTCTTTAACTATTTTTTCAAACAGCTTAGGGATACACGAGAGTTTTGTGATTGGTCTATAATTTTCAACAATATGTCTTACGCCCTTTTTGTGATTGGGGGAAATATATGCTATTTTCCATCGGTCCAAGAAAGTACCCGATGATAATGAAGTATTGAAAATCTTACATATAGGAGCAACTAATGAACCAGCACATTTTTTCAGTATTATGGGATGTAAGGTGTCGATACCCGCACTTTTTTTTAGTGTCGATATTTATAATTGCTTCTAGAGCATCATCCTCTGAAATTTGCAAATGGCCAATTTCGGTTATTTGATTAAGACCAGGAAAAATCGTTAAGTTGGGACTACTTGAGGTCAAAAAATTTGCAGAGAAAAATTTTGCGAAAAGCTCACAAGTAGATTTACCTCCTTGAGATACTTCTAACTGGAATTCCATCGCACTTTACGTTTTGAATTGTAAAACAAAATTTTGTAAATTACTGTTACTATTAACATTAATAAATTCATAGGACTTCAGGTATATAATTATAGCTTTATGATGGATTGAATTTTGTAATAAAGAGAAATCGTCCTTATCTACATAAAATTTGTAATCATTCGTTATAAATACAAGATCAAGAATTCGATTTAAATCATTTCGTACATTGTTAATTTGAAAGGGAGATAAAGAAGTAATTGAATCAACTACTAACGACTCTATTTCAGTATTAACATTAAAAGGCATTAATAATTTATCATTTCCTGTCTCTCTCCATTCAATACTTCCTACATTAAAATCACCTAATACAATTGGATATTGATTAAAATTTAAATTTTTACAGACATGATCTATATTAAATATATGTGGTTCATACACAGAAAATGAACTGCCACTAGGAATATACGTTAAAATAATATACATATCTTTATGAAGAACTGCATCTGTAACGTAGACACAAAGTTGCTCAATGACATCGGAATGGTTTGGGAGAATGAGTTCTTTACTGGACATCGACGACCGAACTGCTAGGAGTACACCTCCGCCTTTTGTGAACCCCGTTGATAAGGGCCGATCATGCCTATACACAATGTAATTTGAATCAAATAATTCAGTTGATAAGAAACTAAAGGGTGATTTTTTAAGAGGTTGAGAACTTTTTTTAAAAAAAAAACACAAAAAATTCGAAAAAATGAATGAAATATTTATTTGAATCGATAGTTTGAACCTTGCAATTTAATGTTTAAAGATAATTTCATGCAAATGTTGACCGCGGCTGCGTCTCAGGTAGTCCATCCGCTGAGTCCAATTTTGGCATACTCTTTCACACATATCGGCCGGTATCTCACGAATGAATGCATGGATGTTGGCTTCCAGTGCGTCAATCGAAGCGGGCTTGTCCCTATAGACATTAGCCTTGACATACCCCCACAAAAAATAATCTAATGGTGTCAAATCGCACGATCTAGGCGGCCAATTGACCGGCCCGAAACGTGAAATTAACTGTTCACCAAACTCGCCTCGCAATTGCGCCATTGTTTCGCGTGCTGTGTGGCATGTGGCACCGTCTTGTTGAAACCACATATCATGCAAGTCAAGAACTTCCATTTCGGGCAAAAAAAAGTTTGTTATCATCGCTCGGTAGCGACATTTCGACATTTCGCGGTCTTCTGTCACACTAGCTGATACGGCCGCAATATTTTCTTCACTACGCACAGTACGTAAACGTGTTGGTGGTTTAATGTCCAACAAAGTAAATTTGGTGCGAAATTTGGTCACAATCTTCCGAATAGACTGCTCAGAAGGTCGAGAATGCCGATCATAAAATGGAAGCAGCGCGCGATGAACATTTCGAACCGAGCACGAATTTTGATAGTAAAATTCAATAATTTGCAAGCGTTGTTCATTTGTAAGACGATCCATGGTTAAATTGCAAACCAAACTGAAGCTGTTTGACAATGACACAAGGTACTAAACACACGTCAGCTGTCAAAACCAGTGTTGCCAAAACCAAACCAGCTAAAAAATCACCCTTTAGAATTGAGCCAAGTTTCGGTGATAGCTTTGACATCATATTCATGCGTAGATGCAGCAAGGTAAAGTTGTTAGCGAAATAGTGGGAGGAAGAACGCAAAACAGATAATGATGGTGAAGATGAACAGCTATTTTTACTCTGTTGCATTGATGAAGCAGCTGACTGAGTTGTCATACGAGTGGAAGTGAATCCGCTAATTTCTCGTTTTTTGGGAGAAATTTAAACTCTCTTACGTGCAAATTAAAAGGCCAGTTGCTTGCATTAAGAGCTTGATTGATGTAAGTTGATGGCATCGCTAGCTTGAAATTAATGAATTTAAGAGAGCATATGTCCGCGCCTCTTTTCACGAGTGGTATACAAGTTAGCTGGTCTGGTGGAATATTTAATTTCTGAGCTGTGTGCTTGATTATTGCCGCTGATGTTGTTGTGGCTGAGAAGCGAGAGAGATGAAGCCAAGTGTATGAAGGCATTACATCAATTCCTTCGGGCGCAGTAATGATATTGCCAATGACGCGTTTTTCAAGCGGATCGACACTCTTGCTCTCACAGTGTGGGCGAATTGTATTTTTATTGTTTGATGACGATGGGTGCACTCATGTTATTTTATTAGAACCAGAAGTGGTAATTGATTTTGATTCCGTCAAAGGCGGTGGCGAAGAGGAAAGCAGTACAGCAAAAAAAGAGGGCATGTTAGAAGAGCATTGCATGGGCGTATTGGGTATAACAGATTTCGACGCATTTGCACATAAGTCACTAGAAACCGTATCACTCTCTTCGGTGGCACTGATTGGACTAAACATAGTTGATTTTTGTTTACCACAAGAGGAGATGGAAACAGCAGCAAGCAATTTCTTAACGTCCGAATGAAGAGCGTCAATATCACTCATTTTTGCCGTTAAAACTTCCATAGCCGACACAAGGTTATTGACCCGAAGAAAGAGATTATTAATTGGGAACTTTTCACATTCGTTGCACCGATACACAAACGACGAGCCCTTTTTAAATAATTCTTTGCCGATCTCATCGGTTGCGTTTGCACACAATTTATGCACAAAGTTATTGCAGAAGAATGAGCATTTAATACCACCATCAAGGATGGGGCTTAGGCACTTTAAACACTTTTTACCGTCTTTAGACATTTCAAATTTAGCAGACGAAAAAAAGAAAAAAGAAAAAAAAACAACCGTGCGCTATAGAGTCTAGATTTCAACTTTTATAAATAAATAAATAAATAAATCAATAAATAAATTAAAAAAATAGACAAATAAATGAAGAAATAAATAAACAAAACAAAATAAAAAATAAATAAATAAATAAATAAAGACTCCGTTCACGTATCATTCTACTGAAGGTATGTTACATAAATATTTGTCTAACGTGCGTATAGAAATTTAACTTCAAAAAATGTTAAGTGCCAATCAACCCTGCTCAAAATATACGTCGCCTGCACTATATGGTTTGGTTGTAAAATCTCCAAAGAATCTTGATCCGTTTTCGAATAGAAATTTTTTTCAAATGCCACAAAAGCATTTTTAAAAGTACAGTACAACTTCCAAATTAGGACCCTCTGTAATTGTACCACCTCTAAAATGGGACGTTGTTAGAATTTTTCCTAGAACCACTGATATCAGTACGCACCTCCTAAATGGGACAGCAGGCACACAATTCATCCTATTATGACATCTCCAATTTGGACAGTTATGAATTACAAGTAAGTATCGTATGTAAAGTTCGCGGCTGCATCAAATGAACTTAAAGGGAAAGAATCTTCACATTTCGTTCAAATCCCGTTATTGAATGTTCGCTGTAAAATTGCAAATAAACTTGAAATTAATAATTTACAATAATACATTTTTTTTCTTCATTTTCAACACAACCCTCTTTAAATTGGACACCTCCGATTCGGGTTCCGTGCGTCGGAGTCCCAATTAGTGAGGTTTCACAGAAGAAGATATTTTGATAACAAGTTTATATTTATTTTATTTATTTTACATGTGCACTTAAGTTGTTGTGACAGTTTGCTACGTTCAAAGTAGTTTGGTCTTCAAAACTGTTCTCAACATTGGAATATTAAGACGATGCTAAAAAGTCCACAAAAATACACCTCGCTGTGAGTCATTGGGGGAATGTTGCGGATGATATCATTCTTTCCAACTAAACAAGCTCTTACCATATTTGGCCTAAGGATAGTTTTCCCCTAATACTTCCTTTGTTTCGGAAAACAATGCGAAGTAGTTTTTTTTTAAACACTATCAGATCTGTGTCATGGTGTGCTTAATACAAGCAACAGCCATAAGCAGAAATTCGCCAGGGCAAAATATGCATCAACAGGCTCATCATTTAGTGCTGGTGTTAGTGGTTAGGCTACGCTACATTTCAACACTACCACTAGCAATAAATAAACAAATATAAGAACAAATATACATAATTAGAGTTTATGTTCGAGGAACTACATTACGCAAGACATTTTTAAGTGTAATTTTGTTAAGATTAAAGTCAAGAATGTTTACATTTAAGTTATAGATTTTACTCATGCGGCTAATAGGCTCATGCATCCCGTAATTTGTTCTGTGATGAGGAACATGCAGTAACTCTATACTACGCAGGTGATGCGATCCCCCACGAAAGTTTAATCCCAAACAGGATAATAAGTCAGGTGCATCAATCAGACCTGAGATCAGCTGATGCATAAAAATTATATCATTATTGACCCTTCTTTGAGCCAAAGGCTGCATTTGCAACAGTTTTATCCGATGCAAATATGGGGGGAGGTTAAAAGGATCGTCCCAGGGAAGACCCTTCAATGCGAATCGAATGAAGCGTCGCTGGACAGCTTCAATACGAGTATTGAGATTTTTCTGATAAGGTGTCCATACTTGCGAAGCATATTCGAGGTGAGGACGGACAAGACTGTTAAATAGTGAGAGGGTGACATAAGGATTTTTAAATTCTTTACACCATCTTTTAACGAAACCTAACATTGAATTTGATTTATTCACAATGTGGTTTATATGCTCTTTAAAATCAAGTTCAGGGCTAAAGTAAACACCCAGGTCCTTAAAACTATAAACCCGACTGAGAGAGTGATTCGATATCAAGTAGTTGAATATAGTCGGTACCAGTTTCCTAGAGAAAGTCATGGACTGACACTTGAGTGGGTTAAGGACTAAACCATTTTTAGAGCACCAGGTACTGAAACTATCAATATCTGATTGCAGAAGTCTACAATCATTTATGGTTGTAATTGCTCTACTGATCTTCATATCGTCGGCAAATATTAGAATGTTGCTATGTTTTATGATTGATGGAACATCATTGATAGCAAGAATAAATAAAAGTGGACCTAGGTGGCTCCCTTGAGGGACGCCGGATCCTGCTAAGAAGGAGTCTGAAAGACAACCTCTAAATTTAACCTGATATGACCTCTGCTTGAGGTAAGAGCCAACCCACGAAATAAATATTGGGGGAAAACCTAACGCCTCGAGTTTGTAGATAATAATATCATGAGAAAGCTGATCGAAAGCTTTGGAGAAGTCAGTGTACACACAGTCCACCTCATGACCACTTTCTAAGGCATTGGAACAGTTATGGGAGAATGTTAATAGGTTTGTGACAGTAGACCTGTTTCTAACGAATCCATGTTGTTCTGTACAAATAACACCCCGACAAAGAAAAGTAAGGCTTTCACACACAACTTGCTCAAATAATTTTGGTATGCATGACAACTTTGAAATCGGTCTGTAGTTCGTAATAATATTTCTATCGCCTTTCTTAAAGACAGGCGTAATAAACGATTGCTTCCAGAAGCTAGGGAAATGGCCAGTTGATATGGAGATCTCAAAAAGAGACTTCAACGGCAGAGCAAGGACATCACTGCATTTTTTCAGGACTATTGGAGGTACGCCGTCAGGACCTGAAGAGTAATCATCTTTCAGAAATGAAATAAATTTCGAAATAGTCTGCAAGTCTAAGGCAATGTTGGTAAAGCCAACTTGAGGAACATCTTTGAGATGCTCAAAGTAATCATCATCAATACTAAGCGGCACATCGTTAAAAGATTTACGAAAATTATCCGCGAAAGAGTTGCAAATATCAACAGGGTCATTAAAAACGCTGTTATTATAAGAAAACTCTGCTGGATATCCGTCAGACCTTTTCTTGGAATTAACCAAGCACCAAAATTGTTTCGGGTTATTCCTAAGTGAGGTTTCCATTGTGCTTATATAGTCATTGTATAAGCTGCTTGAAAGCAGTTTGAATTCATCGAAAAATGCAATGTAAATATTAAAGTCCTTTGGGCTGAGACTTTTAATATAATTTTTCCATGCTCTATTTCTTTTATTTCGTAGAGTTTTCAGATCCTTAGTGTACCAAGGATGGTTTGATATTGCATTTTTCGATAATTTTGTTGGTATACAACTACTTATACAGTCATTTAGGATACTATAAAAGCATTTTACTGCATCCTCAATATTAGGTGAAATATTAATGTTTTGTAAATTGGAGCACCTTATTCTTTCAGACAGTTGCTGATAATTAGCTCGTCGAAAGTCAAAGATATACGAGCCATCATTGGGGTCACTATTATCATATATATGACAGCTCAAGTCAAAAAATACATCCAAGGGTGGATGATGTCTATCTATGTTAGTTATGCTTGAACAAGATTCTTGAACAACAGTACTAACAGGGTCAGAGGAAAATACCAAATCGAGAGTTCGATTATTGTAGTTTTTAATACAGCTGATTTGCTGTAAGTCAAAAGACGTAATTGAGTCAAGTTTAATAAGCTCCTGCTGAGCGGAATTAAACGATGCTGTGAGATAGGATCCATCCTCCGATGGAACCCAGATCGTTTGTGGCAAGTTGAAGTCGCCGAGCAATAAAATGTTATTTTCCGAGCAGGATAAGTCATGAATGTGTTCTAAGATAAGCGACAGCTCAGAATACAATGATGTATCACTATTAGGAGGAATGTATGAATTAATGATAAAGACAGTTTTGTCCTCAATACAAATTTTAATACAAATAGTTTCTGTGTTCAAAGGGAAAGGAACACTGAGTAAGCTGGAACTGAGGTGAGAACGAACTGCAATAAGCACCCCACCACCCAATCCCGTACAACTATCCATATAACGATCTTTTCTATAAACTAGGAACTCGGAGTTGAAGAGTTCCGTGTCCAAAATATTGGCGTTTAACCAAGTCTCTGTAAAAACAAAAATGTCATGTGGAAAAGCCTGAGAGTTGGCAAAAATATCGGTAGTTTTACTTCGTAACCCTCTTACATTTTGGTAGTAGAGGGACAATCGAGAGAGTTTTTTGAATTTAGAACCTGCGATGTGCTGGTATGTCTTTTAGATGCTCGATTGGTGAATTCTTTTACGAGAGTATTGGGGGGCCAAATGTCATTTTTGCATAGTGAGTCAAAGATCGAAACAGGGGTAACTATTTTAAAAGATGAAACGAAACTATCCGGCTTACTTATTTTAGTGCACTTTATAGACACTCTATTGGAAATCAAACTTTTCGACAATAGATGATTTACTATATCATCCACAGAAGTTTCGGGCTTAAGCCTAGAAATAAAGACAGATTTGGGTCTAGGGATTGCCTCAATGCCACTCGGGTCAGTTGGATTTGTAGTAATGACATTATTTAATTGGTAATCAACTTCATTCGTAATGACATCGGATTTTGGTGTGGTATTTAGATTTGTAGCCGTTAAATTCATTCGTTTCGCTAGATGAACCGAATTTTTTGATGTTCGTTTTCTTTTACCCAACACAGGGGCCGAGTTCAACTGGATTTTGTCACTTGAAATAACAAAAGTCGTTCCAGTATCAGTTCCAGGTATTGGAGCAACAGAAATATCACATTCAACGTCAGTAGATGTGCTGGCATTGTTAGCAACTAAATTATTTACTTGTGTTTCTGACGTTGCAGAGACTAGCATAAGGTCGGTGTTAGTTGACGCATCTACTGAGTAAATCTGCTCTGAATATGTATTTAAGTTGGTCACTGTGGACTTGAAGCTATTCATCAATGCTTCGAACCCTTTGGACAACTTAAGAATGTCGGATTTAAAGCACGACATCTTAAAGGCTAATTGTGATACAGAAAGCTTACGGCAGGCCGCACAGTACCAGTAAGCTATATCGGAGGAGTTTATTTTTTCAATAAAACCATTGGTTGTACCAATGCATTTAGCATGAAAAACTTACTAGTTATTTGCCGTGTCTGTTGTTTCAATGTTTATGTTACATGGCCAAACGTTATTTTAGCAGACTCTTTCGCAGAACAACAGTACACTGCATTGATTACTTATGTTCTGCTGACAACCAACCCATGTTATGTTCTGCAGAAAATTACAAAAATTAAACAATAGATGTCCCCGCAGCCGAAAAAAATCCCATTGCCATCGGGACATACTAGCAGAAACAAAAAAAAACTGATTCAAGGACTGTATTATTTCTTAAATAAATAAATCCTTCGAGTATTATTATTTTTTTTTTTAATTACATCCGACAAATAATTGATATCAAACCGCAATTTGTTTTTATCCGAAAAAAAAAATAATATTCACCGAAGGCAAACGGAAAAGAAACCAATTAACATTTCCAAAAAAAAAAAGGTTACGTATACGCCTGAGTGACCAGATCCCTTTTTTTCTCTTCTTAGCCGCTCCGCTTAATTGATATACTGGCATCGCCCAAAAATGGTCATATTTGTGTCCGGAAACTTTTCTAAATTATCATTCTTCTTGAAATGTTGAATTAATTTACTATCCTCCCAATTGGTTGTCCTTTTTTTTCTCGGGCAGCTGTTTTATGTGTGTTTTTTTGTTTTGGGTAAATATTGAAAATTATTTGAACGGAGTGCGAGGACTTTTTCCAAAAATGTCTCCTGTTGTCTGTTTATTGTGGACTCTTTGGGGGAGGGGTGTTTTCTATGTGTGTTGGGGCTAAAAACATTTATTTTCTCCGTAGTATTGGAGTATCCTCGCGCGTTTACATTGTTCCTTGGTTAAAATATTCAACGGAAGGGTTTCATTTCAGATGGGAAACACCCTCACTTCAGAAAAAAAAACATCATGCGGCAAACGAGAAATACCATTTAATGTTTGATGGCTTTCAACGAATAATGGGATGAGAGGGATGCCAGGGATAAGAGGGAAGACTGAGGAGAGAGTGTCGAATGTCGATAGCTTTAAGCAATGAAGGACGGACGATTGTGCGGCGAAACGAGTTAATTGGTTTTGCTTATACTTTAAAAATTATTCACGGGGATGGAGAGAAAGGAGAAAAGGGAACCAAACTGCTGGTGTGAATCCTGTTGCGAGATTAAAAGGACCACTCGACTTGCCTTGGCTTGGCCATATCGTCGAATAGTTCAAACATTTTGTTAGTTAATTCCCGAAAGGATTTTTTATTTTTAATTTTTTACGATGATGGGCTTTTTATGATGAAGAATTGGGAGCATAGGCTTCACTTTATTAACAGTAAATGAAAATTCTCTCCCAAAAACTGGTTGGGTATTTCTAAATTGAATTGCGGGTGCGAGTGTTGAGAATAATTTTAATAAATAACTTTTACAGCTTTTAGATGGGTAAACTTTTGCCGATATCCTTTTTTTCTATCTAAAGTGGTGAACCATAAATAGTTCCTCTGTTGTGACTCATTAATGACCACTAATGGATAAAAAAAAGAAAAGAATAACCATCATAACTTTTCCTGAGGGTTCCCCTTCACACAATGTGGAAACAAATAAACCGCCGCCGCCGCTGCCACTTTTGCGGTAGAAAATACCATTCGCACACTTTTCCACTATATCTCTATCTCATTCTCAACGTTTGTCTGTCCCTTGAAAATCCTTTGATATAGTACGACTCCAGCCGACAATTAACAGACAGTCATTGTGAAATATTATAGCAAGCGGCGGCCACAGGAAATATATACAATTTTCTTTTTCCACTACAGCGCGCTCGGCTCCTTGTAAATGGGTGGAAAAGGGGAAAAATATCCAGACATGCGATTTCCTGTAAATTCGATTAAAAGAACACGATAACACTAGAAAACCGCCGAATCGATTTGAAGTGGCTTCATTCGACGTTAATTGCCACAATTAAAGGAGATAATTTTTTTGTTTTTATCCTTCACAGGACACCTCAGTCCCCCCACAGCCTAATTGGCAAATGGGGAATTGAAACTATTCACCTGGTGGACAAGTGAAATTGTTTCAAATTGTCACCTTTATGACTTGTCCAAGTGATTATGGGGGGGCGCATAGTTTTATGGCCACTTTTGGCCGCTTGTTGAGGTGCTTCAGTTGGCTACAATACTGCTACCTAGGACACGCTATGGCCATTAGGGGTTGGAGCACACGATCGCAATGACGACGACGACGACGTTGATGACGGCTAACTGCGGGCGAGTATTATTAATGACTAATGCCGAATTTTATGGATATTTCTAGGCGAGAGAAAATTGATTATAGGCAAATGGGGGTATGGGGTAGAAGGTCAATTGGGGGACGTCCTAGTTTTCGATACTAGGTCCCGATAAGTATATTATTTTGAATGGGCTGGTGCGGCAATAGAGTCATTATCTGTGCTAAGAACAGGCATTTTGTGTAGTGTAATTCTATGCCCCGGTAATTGGTGATCTGATCTGAATGACTAATGGAGAGTTAATGGGTGGGTGCGGTGTTGGTGGTTATTGGAATTTTATTGGTAGTTGAATGGGTGGGAGTACGCAACGGGGGTGCGAAGAACGTTTTACCATTTTATTTGGAGGGTGTTTTAGAAATTCGTGCGCGCATTGAAGACCCAAGAGGAATTTTCTGATGTGTTAATTTTGTTTGGTGGTTTCGGCTGTTTTTTTTTGATAACTTTGTAGCTGAATTTCGGCTACCAAATTATTCAGGATAGGTATGTAGGTAGAAGTGGTGGTTTCGGTGAAAGAAAAACCCCAAATAGCGTAAAGGAGCACCCTTTTGATACTACAACCCCCGTTTTATCGGATATAATTTGAGATATTTAAATCTACGATTTGGAGTTTAGGAAGAGGTTCAGTTCTCCAATCCTTTTCTCAGAAATCTTATTAACATGGTCGTAAAAAGATTTGCCCAGTAAGCGTTGCCTGGCTCTCGTTAGAACTAGACATTCGCACAGAAAGGTTAATAAGCGGCTATTTTTCAGTTTCATCTATGCAGCTACGGCAGAAATTGTGGTTTGGCTGCATGGTCTCCTATTGGCCACTGCCCTGTACTAACTGCCACTTCTCTTGCGACGTCTACGCGAGGTCTTTGTAGCAACTAATTTGTTTTTGACCTGTTGTAATTTGGTCATATCTTTCTGGATATGATACAGATTGTTAGACTGGTCCACCTGAGACCAGCTTGTTTTAAATAGTGTGAGAGTATATTGCCCTTAACAGCATCTATAGGAAAATGAACGGGCTGAAGTGATGAAGGCTGATAGCTCATCGGCTCTCTCGTTCCCTTCTATGGCACTATGTCCTAGAACCCAGAGAAGAGCGACTCTAGCCTAGTTACACAGGCGATCGAGTTTTTTTTTTTGCACCGATCTACTAGTTTGGATGAGGTGATTGCCGAATTTATGACTTTAATTGGGGCTTGGCTATTTGTAATAATAACGGTGTTGTGTTCGGGTATTGGATCGATTATTAACTCGTGACAAGGTCTGAGGATCGCTAGTAGCTTCGTCTGAAAGACGCTAGCGAGATTCGGTAAGCGATAGGATTTCGATATTTCGAGTTTGTCCGAGAAAATGCCTGCGCATATTCCGCAGTCTATTTTCGAACCATCTGTGAATACTTTTGTATCGAAATCTGTCAACACTTTCCCTTGCTTCCATTTTTCTCGGCTTCGAATGCTAGCAGTGAAGAGCTTCTTGACGTAAAGCTCAGTTGAAGACATAACGAGACCAATTGGTAGTGTATCCAGGATTACACTTTGTGCATACGGCTTAGCAGTCCAGCACCTAGATTTCTTGAGTCGGACTCTACTGCACAGCTTTTGAATTGTAGGTAAACTGGCAGAAGATGCAATAACACAGTAACAACCTCAATGCATCTGTGATGATTGTATATGCCGTTCTTTGTATATATTGCTTTTCAATCACTATTCGCACGTATGACTGCACAAAATCCAACTCGTGACTGACAGCGCCTCCTGTTGAGGTGCTTTATTTATTCTCAAACCAATTGCTGCCGAATATTCTAGGCAAGAAACTTATAGATTTGGAACTCTACGCTGTGAAACATTCTGGATCGTAAGCGAATCTTAGAATGATTTTCCTACTGTGGAATTTGCGCATCTAGAGCAGGTACACAAACCTTTGTGGATACCAGTACTTTTATTCTCTCCTAGATGTCGCTATCCCAATCGGTTCATGGTTGGATACAATAGCCGCGTTTTATTATTCTGATCTGATCCTGATCAGATCACGGGCATAATAAAACAAACTGGATTACAATACACACATTTTTAGCTCAGATACAAACCTTTTTAGTTCAGACGCAGACTTTTAGCGCGAAGTTGCCATTTTATAACACAGCTTTTAGATCAGGCACAGACCTGTAGCGCGAAATTGCCGTTGTATTATACAGCTTTTAGCTCAGACACATACCTTTAGCGCGAAAGCAAGTGCATCCTACTGAAATATAGCCGAACTAATTTTGAGACCACGAAAATAGATCTAAATAAGAAGCAAGATCTCGTATTGTTATTGTAATGCATACAAACCAAAGATCCACCCCCGATCATGGGTGATAATAAAACGCGGCTAATATTATGCTTGAAATTATTTGTCCCAATTGTGAGTGACTGTGGCGTAGTGTCCAGTGTTGTGCTGAAGTACTCAATTGGGTAGTTCGGCTCAAGTATTTCTGATTTGGCTCAATGCTCCGAGCCACAGAGAAATGGCTCACAATTTAATCAATTTGATTTTCTTTCAATTTAAAATCAGGTATTTTCGTGACTAAGTTCGTACATAGCAAACAAAATATTTTTGCATACTTTTTAGCCTCCGTAATAGAAAAATTTAAGCAACTGACACTAGCAGAACGAAAGGCTATAATTGAAATGTACAAAAATGGTGATTCCAATAGGCGTATTTCAATAATTTTTAAAAAATCGCATACAGCAATAGGAAAAGTCATTCAAGCCTATCATAAACAAGGACGACTGGAAGCCATAAAGCGAGTCGGGGCGACCGAAAATGACATGCAAAAGGACTGATAAAAGGATAAGGACCATCTCAGATAATAACCCACTCATGTCAGTGCCGAAAATTCGAGCACAGCTGCTAGACGAAGGTCGCGATGCTCCATCCATGAACACCATACGCAGGAGGCTCTATGAATCTGGTAAACTTGGATGCGTTGCTCGAAAGATTCCTTACGTCAGCAAGGTTAATATGCAAAGACGGATGGAATTTTATAAAGACCACGCACTTAAGGACCAAACATTCTGGGATAAAGTCTTGTGGATAGATAAATCCATGATAAGATTGAAGTATTCTCATGGACGAATATATGTTTGGAGAAAAAAAGGAGAAGCTCTCTCTTACAAGTGCACAAAACCAACCTTTCAGGGTTCAGAGAAAGGTATCATGGTCTGGCGATGCTTATCTTCAAATGGGGTAGGGAAAATTATACAACTTGAAGGCGAAGTTAATGCGGAAATTTAACTAAATATTCTAAAAAATGTGGCACTACCAGAAGGAAGAAGGCTAATAGGTCGCGATTTCGTCTTTCAACAAGACAATGCACCTATTCATACTGCCAAAAAAGTTTAGAATACATTCATAAAGAAAGAATAAATATTTTGAAATGGACCCCCCAAAGGCCTGATCCATCCCCAATAGAAAATGCATGGGCACTTGTCAAATTACGCATTACCGAGCAAGCACTAAAAGAATGCATCAATCATAACTGGAAAAAAATCACACCATATGAATGTAAACAACTAGTGCATACTATGGAAGACCGATTGGCTAAGATGTCTCATCAAAAAGGTGGTCATTGTGGGTATTAAAAAGAGTGGAAACATACTTTAGCAACATTGAATTTTGGCTTTATTTTACTTACCCTAAAAAAAAAATGAATGAATCAATTTTTTGTCCATTAATATTATTGTTTATGTAACTTATTTTATGTTGTTGTAGATTCATAAAAATAAATGTTGAAAAAAGTTCATAAGTGCGAAGACTTTTGATGTTAACTTTGATTACAGGCCGTGGAAACTTATTTTTGGGAGATACTGTATGCTTTGTTATGGTTAGCGAATCTGAATCGAATGTTAGAATTTTCGCAATTCACCAAATTTGTGACGTCAAAAGCGAATGTTATTCATAAAATAAATAAATATTTGGCTCCAGCAGTCCTAGGTAGAACCATGCCTAGCTTCCCGCAGCCATTTGTGTGTGCGCGTTATATTTTTGCACGAATGGAAGGGCCGTCTCCGAACGGCGAGTTGGGAAGCATTACATGACAAATGATACTCTTGAATGCTTGTCAGGCATTCGGAAGAGGTGGGCACTGTGAAAAACTTTTTAGGTGTCTGCGGCGTGATCCGAACCTAAGACCGCTGGCTCAGTAGTTCTACAAACTAACCACTTGCGGTACGATGTCCACTGAATGTAATTCATGTAATACCAAATGATCGCAGTCGTCCTTAAGTAATTGTGAAATGCTGTTGCTGTGTTTGTGTTTATAAAGAAACATGAACTAATTAATTTTGTGGGTTGCAATTCCCCCCCCGCTCATTCATATTATATTCAGATTTTCAGTGATTTTACTACTTTGGCTCGTAAAATTGCTCGGAAAATTACTCAACTCCAACATTTATCCGGTGTGTCGCTTGTCACGCTGAAGGTTTACGGTTCAAATCCAGATGTCTCTGAAAAATGTATCTCTCACGAAATCAAAATCAGTGTTTCAGAAGTTAATGCTAAAAACATACATGAAGGCATAACTCTGGCAGTAAGATGGTGGTAATTTTATCCCATAAATATTGAATAATAAGAAACATCTAGAAAAAACTTCTGTGAATCATAAGCAACGACAAAACTTTCAATAGTACACCACTCTCCAGTTATCACGGACACCACCCATAGAGTTAGTTGAAACCTAACATCTGAGTTTCCTATCACTACGTCGCATCGTCGATCTGTCTCTCGTTCTTGTCCTTCATGTGCTTGCGGTGTGTGTAAGCATTATAAGGGTATTCATAAACGCTTTAGCGTGTGTGAATTACAAAAACAAAATAGCAAATGGACGGTGAATGTCGTAGCTTGACTCTTAAAATTACGTCCAGTTGTTAAGATTATCGCAATTGGCTATAACGTAAGTGAAATAGTTTTGCAGTGCCTTTACCAAGTTCAATCAACTTTTAATCAAACTCGGCCTTTTAACCTCATGAATGAACTCTATTTAAGAATTCATACTGAAGGGTCTTAGCCTCTTTTATTTTCCCCTTAATTTTAAATTGATTAATGGGCGTTCCAAGTAGATGGCATTGCTTTCCCCAAACCATCTAATAAACGGACAGTAGTCCCCAAAATAACCATATTCCACATCTCAGTGACACTACCTTACTCGCCATTAAAAAAATAAAAATAAAACAGTTTTAAATATTTTCAAGTTGAATATTTCCCATGTCAAAGAGCTTCCGTTCCATGTCCTCCAACGTTAAATGTTTTATGGCTACCGCCTGGAAAAGTTTGTAATTTCCTTTTTTTCTCCGCCCTCCGCCCTCCCCGCCATTCCTTCTTTTTTCTAATAAAACATAAAGCAAAATTAATTGCCCAGTTTTTAAGAGTGGAATGTGAAAAATATGTCTGCGAACCATTTTTGTAAATATTTCCAAATCATTAAATTTAAGGTCGGCTCTCAGACAAAAAGGACCAAAGGAAACAATCGCTACCTCTCCTCTTCACGATCTTCTCTGACATTTCAGAGTAATTGCTGCGTATTACCAAACTTTTATTTCCTTTTTTTTGTTCCAGTTCTGTGTGGACAAAAACAAAAACAAGGAAAAGAAAACAGAAAACGACGACGTCATAAATTCATAATTTGCCGGGAAGTAGTAGAAAGCACCTCGCTCACGTTTAAGGAGGTTGGCCACCTCCCATTCCATATGAGTACTCGTACACTATGACAACACCCACCACATCCAAATTATTATGGACGTATTGATGGCAATTTTCGCAGTCATATGGAAGGCGCGCATAATACAAATATAATCGTAAAAGGACACAATGTCGCAAGATGGCAATAAGGACGAAGCAGAACAAAAAACAACAAACAAAGACTTATTTATGGTTTCTCATAAATTTAATTTTTCCCAATAAAATAAAAGAGGGATGATGGAGGGTGGCGTTGGCGGAGACGGAAGCGGTTGCAACCAAGAAGGACTGCTAACAATTTACATTGGTCGCCTTCGAACAAGGACAAAACAAAAGTCGTAAATATCCGCGGAAAAAAAAATGAACAGCATTTCCTAAAAAAAAAAACCAAGCGAATCCTTGAAGAGGACTTTCTTTTCTCCGTCTGTCTTTGTTATTGGAAGGAATTCTTTTTTCTGTTGCTTTGCGTTGGCTTTTATAGGCGCTATATGGCACCTATTTTGACTCAGGAGGACCTCAACTGACTTTCATACCTTGAGGGATTTTCATTTACAATTTCTTTCCCTTGTTCTTCCCTTCCACTCCTCTTTTTTTTTCTTATTTTAACTTCCTTTCGACACCTTATTGTTATTATTCCCTCAAGGCGATTGAAGGAGGCAATTTGTTTCGTTGAGTAGGAAAGATTCAGCTGTGGAGTTTTTTTTTTGGTTTAAATTGGCCAAGATGTGCCCATTGCGCTAGGCTATAGCTGAAAGGACTCTCGTCAGCAGTGATTGTGAGAAATCTGCTCTGATTAATGGTAAGCGATGAGATATTGCAAAAGTTCACGATGGTGCCTTGTTTTGGGGCTGGCGGTCTTTTTTATTTAAAAGAATGTGTGATTAGTTGTGGTATTTATTTAAGGATACTCAATGGATGGAGATGGGAGTGGGGTTTAAAAATGAATGTCTAGAGAAGAAGGTGGCTTGAAATTTTAATCAACCATAGGTAACACGTTTTGACAGCCAGCTGGATTATAGGGAGATGCGTTCCGCTCTAAGCACATAGTTGGACGAAGTTCTTTCCGAGCTAAGATTCCTTTAGTTTCTCATAAATTTGAAATCAAAGATTTGGAAATTAACCGAGAAATATTTTGGATTGATATAAGGTGCAAACGAACTTCTTCACGAACTTTTTCTGCTTAAACTCAAACACTACTCCAACTTTGACGTAACTGCCATTAAGCTTATAAGAAGCTACCTTACGAATCGCACTTATGCAGTATCCTTTAACGGTAGAATATCGGACTTTCTTGAATCAAAGGCTGGTGTCCTTCAGGGATCTATTATGGGACCATTACTTATCTATCGTTCTAACAACGACATACCATCAATTTTAAACAATTGTAAAGTTCAAATGTACGCGGACGATGTCCAACTATTACTCAGCTACCACCTTGGTATGATTGAAGATGCTACTGTGCGCATTAACGAAGATTTAAAATCAGTTCTTCACTGGGCCAATACTAACCAACTTAAATTTAATACTGAAAAAAGCCAAGCTATCGTTATAAGCCGTACAAAATTAGACACGTCCTGCCTTCCCCCTATCGAAGTAAATGGTGTGTTCTCTTACAGTACTCTCCGAGGGTTAAAAATCTGGGAGTGCACTTCAACCAATATCTCACCTGGGACGATCACATTACAATAACTGTAGGCAAGGTTTATAGTGGTCTACGCGCACTGTACCCAACTAGAGTGAAAGCTACATTGGTGAAAACTTTAATCCTACCTATCCTGCTGTATGCATATCCTGTCTTTTGCAATGTGAGCAGTCTAAATTTACGTAAATTAAGAGTGGCTTTCAACAGTGCTGTGAGATTTGTTTATAACGTACGCTGGCATGATCATATCTCCGGATATGCAAAATGCCGGAGTACCTTTAACATAGACTTCAGTTCGTAACTTCCGAAAGAAGTCGACCCTTCACCGTGCCCACCTTTAAATATCGCACACCGAAAAAAACTATTTTTTCTTTATGCGGTGCGACTTTGGAATTCACTTCCAGCCAATATAAAGAGATGTCAAGGTGTCGGTGACTTCAGGAGATGGTTAAGACAGCATTTGAGTACATGGGAGCTAATGGATTATCGATTGTTTTTGAAGAGTAGGCTAACATTAAGACTAGGGCACTAGGGATTTAGTTGTTAAATCCTTGTTGCTCACTACTGTATCATCCGCATAAGAAAATACAACACTTTTCGGTAGAACACACATATATTATGAACAACAATGGTCCCGAAATTGAGCCTTGGGGCACTTCATATGTAATTGTCCTTCATATACTCTGAGTATAATCATTTTATATTTTTCAGCAAACTCGTTGTCTTCTATCTGAGTGAATAGGTAGGCACCCAACATAGTCTTACCTGTTTCTGCGTGCATAATGCACTGAGCAGCTCCTGACTAGCGCCGATTTAATATTGAATGATTCTTGCGCCTTAAGAGCAGCTTGACTCTCAATGTAAAAAAAAAGACGCTGCAGGCATCCGAGAGTCTTAAGGACACTTGTAGCTCTAGTTTCATGCAGTAGATACCAGATTCCGTGCCATGTACATTTTTAGATCCGTCCGTGAAGACCCGTTCACCCTTTCTGCAAAGGGTACACAGTTTTTTTGGCTATGCCATAGTCGGGTAAAAGTAGAAATGAAAAGAAAAGAAAATCGAAATAAAAAAAAGGAATTCGCAGACAGTATTTCATTGGAAAGCAAAGACTATTCTCTGGAGCTCATTGAGGCAGAATGCCTGGCACGATTCACGATTTTCTATAAAAACTAAAATTCAAAGGATTCTAGCCATCTCAAGGCAAGTGAGGCAACATTTCCACTTTTTCCACTTTTTCTAGCAACTCATCAAGTAAGCTTTGGGGTTCTTCTTTGTGAAGCTTTTCTTCATTTATCTCAATCTGTTAAGAGAATCTTCTAGTGATATGTTAGGTTAGGTAAGGTTAGCTGGCTAAAGGTTAGATAAGGTTAGGGGGCTATCCACGAAATTCGAAATCTTATTCACTTAGAACGAAGTAGGTCCATTGTGTTGCAGCATGAGCCAATTTTTATTGGTGCTCTGGGAACTATTGGTCGTTACATATGAAGCTGCCGATTTTTATGTGGAACGTTAAAAAAAGCTATTTCAAAAATTCAAATATTTTATTCCAAAAAATAATCTCCATTTACGTCTGTGACATTTTTCCAACGTTCCACCAAAGCAAAAATGCCTCTTTTGAAAAGTCCTTATCTTTTCGGGCTAAGAAGTCCTTGAAGTCCTGTTTTATGGCATCTGGGCTTATGACCTGTTTATTTTGGAGGTGATTGCCCGAACTTCGGAAAAGATGGTGATCGGTCCGTGATATATCCGGTGAGTAAGGCGGATGAGGCAAAACTTCATAACCCAACTCTGCCAGCTTCAGCAACGTCGACTGTGCGGTATGTGGTCTCGCGTTGTCATGCAGCAGTATGGGACCATGCCTATTTACCAGTGACGGCTGTTTTTGGAGGAATTTGCTGTGCATACAGTACGACTCGGCCGTGATTATTTCTCCGCGTTTGAGGAAGGAATAACAGGGCAACTCACTCACTCGTCCACCATACTGTCAACATTATCTTTTTTGGGTGTAAGTCTGCCTTGCCAAGTCCACTAGGAAGCTCACCCACGTCTACCCATTCAACCGACCTCTTCCGATTATCATATAGGTCCCACTTTTCGTCGCAGGTGACGTTGCGATGCAAAAAAGGATCCATACGGTGCCTGTTCGTCAAAGATATTGCAACCTTCAAACATCGTAGCATATTCGCTGGTGTTAGGATGTGGGGCACCCATTTCTCTAGTGGCGATTTATGGTTGCAGTTGACACTTTAAACCTTGCAGCAAGGCTAAGAACAGTCGTAGCTGGATTCTCTTCAACCGCTGCTGCAAGTTCTTCATTATTAATGGCATTATCTGGTCTAGCCCTTGGAAAATTTTCAAGCGAAAAATCTCCCTCGCTGAACTTGGTAAACCAGTTTCGAACAGATCTCTCACTACACGTACCCAAACCAAAAGCACCGTTAACTTCTCTAGTCGCTGTAGCTGCGTTCATGTTTTTTTTAAATTGTAAGTTTTACGTCGATATACATATGTCAGTGGCGATTCCTGGTCTTTAGCCTTGCGTTGGCTACTGGAGAAATTAAAAATCGTTAATTTTTAAAATTTATTAATTAGGTACAATATATGTATGTACTACTAAAGAAAAATGTTTTTATGGAATAGTGTATACAAATTGCCAATTTATCGAAACATAAAATCGGCTTAAGACACCTCTACTCAACTAACCGTCTCACGTTACAAGTAAGCACGCATGCACTGCATTTTCATAACAACTACATATACTCATACGCACCTACGAAACTAAAACAAAAAAGACAAAGTTCTCCGCTGCACGAAAGTGCATAAGGAACATTAATATTTCCTTGTAGTTATTTTTTTTAAAAAATCATTTATTAAAATAATTTTAAAAGATTTTGAGAGAAGTTGAGACCAGGGCTAAGCTCTCAACATCATCGTTTCATTTCATCATGTGTCGTACTTTTCAGTTTTTCTCGTAGTCGGCAGCTTTCCTTGCCAGCTCATAGGCAAACTAGTTGCTTTCTAAGTACAACAGACTGACCAGGCACGCAGCATAGTCTTACAAGGTTTTGTATAATGCATAAACGGCATTGCATACCTAACCCCCTTAGCATTATTCGGCAGGTTCTGACTAGTGCCTTTTGAAAATGAACTATTTAAGCGCCTTAAGCGCAGTCTGACTGTGAATGTTTATTTCATTATCATGAAGTACGACTAGAACGTCTGCCTTAAATACGCTGCAGGCACCCGGGAGTCTTAAGGAAACTTTCAGCTCTAATTCCATGCAGTATCCGTGAGGACTACATATACATAGCCGGGTAAAAATGGAAAAGAAACAAAAAAACAATGACAAAACCAAAGGAAACAACTTTCTGTTCTATCAGCACGATTGAAAACTAGAAAAGAAACAAAAAAAAAAAACAACAACAAAAAAAAATAAATTATACCATCCTCGTCGAGAAACGAACCTGGGAGCCGTTGATCAAAACCGACATGCTGAGCCAAAGCTCTGTAGCGAAATTCGTATCCAATTCTCTAGTTTTCATGCACTACTCTTCATAATTACTGAAGTTCGTTATTCGTTTCGTATAAAATATATTTCATGGCATTTATTCATCTAAAATCTTGGTTTGGCGCCGCCAACCTAGCCAACTGAGAGAAATTGCTACTGATATATGTAGTTGAAGCCAAGCTTGGGGTGACTACACATGTCAAGGTTACGCCATCTTTCATTAGCCTGTTGCAGTGCTTGCGTAGAGATTTTGTGTTTTATTGTTTCTATTGGTACATGGAGTTTACTTTCTGTGGTAACATTCCACAGTTTTGTACCTTTTCCAGCTGCTTTGTCTGCTTCACTATGACCAGGAACCCAGTACAGCGATATCTCATTAAGAGATGCGCCTAACCAATATTTATCTTATAATTGATTATTCGAAAGCTTTTATAGCTGCTCGGCTATCGGTGTTAATGAAGATGTCCCAATTGTACATCGATTCCATCGACAGCCACTCAGCGGCTTTACGAACAGCCATCACCTAGGCCTGAAAGACACTACAGTAGTTTTGAAGTCTTAGGGACAGGTTCAGGTTGAGCTGGCCTGACTGAGATACCCGCTCTTATACCATCGCTTGTCCTGGATCCATCCGTGTAGATCTCCAGTGCAGATTTGTCAATTAGACAGATATTTCCTACCCATTCCTATAGGCTACATATCTTCTGGTGATATGTATAACAAACCTACAATAGTTCCCTCGCACTAATCATGTCCATTTCCGCTCCACTGTCACTGTTCGTTCTTAATTGTATTCGGCGTCAAGAGTTCTTTTCCCTAATTCCCTCTCAATTGCACGAACGCGCTTAAGTAAGCAAATAAAAATGTAAATACTCTTGTACTTGTTCGTACTTTGTTGTTGTAAAAAATTACTAAAAAGGAAAGAAACAATCCTCCCACGATACCATATCCGCGAGTGTTGCACATACAATAAACCACTTGCCTGCCATGATGGTGTACATTACTTCAGGTAAAACCAAACCCGAACAGAACCGAACACCACACTCCGCAATTGCGCCCGCTACCACAAAACAAAGAAGAAAAAAAAATGGAAAGAAAAACATTTGCAGAACACCGCATTACACAGCGGTGCGGCGGTGGCATCAGCTTAAATACGAGAACAGGAATAATTTAAAGGAACACCCATCCACCCACAGAATTATGGAAACAGCAGTCAGTACAACCCCCACATTCAACCCTCCAGCAGGCAGACTGAGTTGATCCTGTGTCTGACAAAACGCAAACATACGCACACATTCGTCTCTGATGATGAAACACACACTCTTACCCGTGTTGGATGAATGATTTTTGCTGCTCATATTTTGTAACGGTATATGACATCAGTTAGTATTCATCTGTGGTACCTGCCATCGCCTCTAGCTGGCATGGGGGTGGATGGGGATGCCTTTGAACTTTTCGCTTCACTTCAATCCGATTCTTGGTGGGTAGTTGTGCTTGCTTTTTCCACCCCCTTTGAGCGTATATACGCTCACAATAGTAATTCTTGTGCATTTCCATTCACATGTTGTATGGGGGCGCGATGGTGTACTGAGGGGAGTAAGTATGCTTTGACTTGGCTGCCTATTTGGACTTTTCACACGGCGCAATGCATTCAACGGTACACACTACGGAACGTGGATGCAGTGGCATGTCTTTTCACTTCTCTTTGAGTGAAAAAAAAAACAGGATGAAAATGAAATGGATTCTGGACTGAAAGTAGATCAGCCAGCTGTTCAGATGATGGGGATGATCTTTTAACTAAAATATGGAGACATTCTAATCGGGGACTATTTGCTGGTACTGATCAGTTGAGAAACGGTAAGGAGTTGCCGAGTTGGTTACCAGAGTGTCTAAAGGCTACGTTGATTTATCTGATTTTGTACAGACATCGATCGACATACTTACATGACAACATTGTACGATAAGCTCGAAGATAATTGTCCTGTGAGTACATTGTGGTATCCATGCAACTATGAAGTATATATTGAACTAAACGTTGGCATCTGTCAATTGGAATTTGAAACCATTCACAACCACACTTTGAAATATGTATTAGACTTAGTTCTTTGTGCAATGTCTGCCAACAGCCTTTGTTAAGCCACCCCATACATATCTTTGGGGTTCTAATCTGGCGATTGCGATGGCCATTGCATCCATTCTGGTCGTCAAGTAACTTATTGGCCAACGTGGATCTGTGCGTGTGGTCATTGTCTTGCTGCAAGACCCATCCTAGCGCTATACTATGCACAAATATATACTAAAGCTAGACGTGTAACGGAAGGACCAATTACATCAACCAGAAGACGTTTTGCACAATTAAGAATACCTCGCAGGATATTTCAAAGAGTTTTGGTGCAATATCGTTCAAATCGCATCCGTACAAAATACAATTAGTTTGACAACTCAATGTTGCTGACAATATTTTACGCTTAGAGTATAGCCATGTGTTTTACGATTTGGGCTGAGCAAAATTTCGTCAAACATTTTTGTATATCCGGCGAAGCATGTTTTGACATGAGTGGCTCCTAACCCAGAAGCCTCAACACAACGAGAGTCACCATTTGATGCCCAATATCTGCAAATCGTATTATCGGTCCATGAAGCAGGAATCACGCCGGTATTAGTGAACGCTATCTTCAAATGATCCTGTATTCTTTCTGGCCCAAATTAGGTGATGCTTAGGCAATATGGTTCCACCAAGACGGGTACATACTGACGGCCCATACTGTTCGAGCAACAATTGACCTTCTAAGATAACATTTTCCGAATGAACCTTTTTTAGTCAATTCATTCATCATTAGTTACAGAAAAAAAGGAAACATTTACTTTTAATTATTACTAGCTGACCCGGCCAACTTCGTACCGCCTCAAAGTAAATAAATGTTGTGTCAACTTATAAGCTGAATTAAATTCAGTTTTTCACTAAGCTAAAATAAATGCTCAAAATGAATTAATTTAAATCAAAATGAAATGTCTGTGTGTAAGTCTGTCTGCCTGTTTGTCTATCTATGTATCTGTCCAATTATCCAAAATTGTCCAAGGTTCACAATGAATTTCCCACCTTTACATCAAATCAAAATTTCATCAAAAAAAAATTCAAAAAGAATAGAGCGGACTGTATTAATTTTAATAATCAACTAAGCGTCCCTGGATTTTCTAAACATGATCTCATATTTTTAATTTACAATTTACCTCACGAAAAAAGAGAAAATAGGAAAATGTTACAGTTTCGCGATTTTAAAGCAATTGATTCAGATGCTTTAAAAGATGATGTAGAGTGTACTGACTGGCAGAGCATCTACTTTATGCCTTCTGCTGAGGAACAAGTGCATTTTCTTACTGAATCAATAAATAATCTTTTTGAGACGCATGTTCCTCTAAAACAAATAGTAATCCGTAATCGAGAATGCGAATGGCTTAATAACAGAATCCACTCTCTCATATTAAATAGAAATACTGCGTATAAGTGGAAAAGATTCAGATTGCCCGTCCTTCGCGCAGAATTTAAAAGATTGCGGAACTTAGTAACTGCGGAAATCAGAAAATCCAAGGAGAAGTTTTTTGCTACCAAGTTTAAGCCTAATATGTCAACCAAAAAAAACTTGGAGCAATATAAAGAGCATAGGTATCAGCAAACAAAAATGCTCTGCTCCTGTTGAATCTGATTTAGATGAATTAAACGAACTGTTCGCCAGTGCTTCTATTACGTCTGAAACAGTCCCCGATATTAGTGAAGAATTATTTTCTAGTCGGATGCAAATAGAATATAATAATAGTTTTCGATTCAATAGAGTAATTGAGCTGGTGTTTTGAAAGCTGTTCATGGAATTAAATCGGATGCGATTGGTCTAGACCTCATGCATCCTAGGTTTCTGAGAATTATTATTCAACAAATATTGCCTTATATCACATATATATACAATAGCATTCTCACTTCCTCCATATATCCCCTAGACTGGAAAAGATCGAAAATTGTCCCATTGCTGAAAACATCAACTAGTCGCACAAAAGAGTATCGGCCTATTTCTATTTTGCCATTTCTTTCGAAAGTCTTCGAAAAACTAGTTAGCTGGCAGATTTGGAATCACCTTAATGACGACAACTTGCTTACGAATGTTCAATCAGGTTTTAGAGCACGCCATAGTTGTACGACAGCAATATTAAATCTAGTTGATGACTTGCGTATAGAAATGGATAAAGATCAGGTATCATCTCTGGTGCTACTAGATTTTTCAAAGGCTTTCGACACTGTTCCGCACAATTTGCTATTACTTAAGCTCAGAAATAACTTTCACTTTGAAGCTACGGCTTTAAAGTTAGTCTATAGTTACCTTTGTGGTAGAACTCAAGCTGTTTCTGCATGCGGATTTAACTCGAAGTTTATAGCAACTCATGCAGGTGTCCCACAGGGATCTATTCTTGGACCTTTGTTTTTTACTCTGTTCAACAATGATCTGCCCCAAGTACTAAAACATTGTAAAATTCAAATGTACGCAGATGGCGTGCAAATTCACCTAAGCTATCCCTTGGGATTAGTTGAACACGACAGCACGAATTAATGAAGATCTATGGCTTGTTGCTCAGTGGTCAGAAAAAAACAAACTAAGGTTGAATTCCAAAAAAAGTCAAGCTATAGTTATTTCTCGTAAGGCTATTGACACATCATATTTTCCTAAAATTGAGATAAATGGCGCAGAAATAATATACTGCCGATCCGTAAAAAATCTTGGAGTAATTTTTAACCAAACGCTTAGTTGGAATGATCACGTTGCATACTCGGTAGGAAAAGTTTATGGCGGACTGCGTTCTCTCTATCTGCTAGGGAAGTGCCTTCCAGTTCAGACTAAAATGATGTTGATAAAATCACTTTTGTTACCGATTCTCTTTTATGCGCATCCTGTTTTTTGTGACCTAGATAGTTTAAGCCAGCGTAAATTTGAGGTTGCATTCAATAATACTGTGCGGTTTGTTTATAATCTACGACGATTTGATCATGTCTCCGAATATACGCACAATGTCTTCAACATGTCTTTGAAGAATTATTTAAAATTTAAGATTCTAATGTTTTTATTCGACCTTAAGTTAAACCAAAGTCCTCAGTACCTTTTCCAAAGGTTGCAGTTTGCTAATTCGGGCAGAAGTATGGCTCTGATTTTACCAAGATTTAGATACAACATAACTAAAAAGCAATTTTTTGTCTATTCCATCAGACTGTGGAACTCACTTCCCTCCAATATAAGGAAAGTGAACGGCAGGGGCGGCTTCGAGAGGGACCTAATTCAATATTTTAATAGACAGTAATTAACATAACTTTTTTTTTTATTTTTTATTCTTTTTTCTTCTGAAATTGTAATTGACATATACATATAAACATATAACAAATTTAATATCAGTAGGGATTTATGGCTTAGCGATTAGACACTAGTAAATTAAAGCTTAATATTAAATATTTTTGTACTGTAGTGTTACTCAAAAAGACGAATAGTCTTAAAATGCTATATTGATGTTTAAAATAAATAAATTTTACGCGTTTTTCGTGGATTTTCCGAGTTTTCCACTAAGAATTTTATATTTTTCCATTCGAAAATCCAGTCCGGAACAATTGCACAAAAAATTCCATACATTTAGATTTTTCCAATTTTCCGACTTTTCCGGGGGGTTTTCCCAAAATTTTCTTTCGTAAAAACCTTGTCCTGGCAATTACGAGCAATTAAAAAAAAATTTGAGCCAAATCGGCCCAGCCGTTCTCAATTGATGAATTACTATACATTTTTTACACCATTTTTATATACATACATACATGTATAGATTATATAAATATTTATATTGTTATTAAATAAGTAAATCTAACTCGAAGTTAAAAGTAAAAGAAAAATTGGTAACCCTTAAGTCAGTGTACAAAAGGGAAAACATTTCTTTTAAATAAATATTAAATAGTATTATGTATTTAATAAATATTAATTGATTATCTTATAAATGTAAATATTTCTAGCGCTTAGAAAATAAGTAAATAAATATATATGTATATTTTGCTGGCACCCTATAAGACCTTCTTCGACTACAATTTTTTCTTTAAAGCTTTACTTTGAAAGCTTTTCCAAAATAGAATTTAGTATCTGATTGGATGAAGGGTCTAAGCTTGAAAAAATGGAACTGTCTTAACTGGAAAATCAGATTAGAGAGATTAAATAGAAATGGTTCTTATTTCTTTTATTTAAATTTTTAACATTTATTTGGTTTAGTTGTTTAGAACGCGGAGAAAAAAATGTAATGTCCAGGTTCTAGGATAGAATAACTTTATTCCACGTTTTGTAAAATATGCCAAATAACATACAGATTTGAAATTAATTTTGTAAGTGAATATTATAAGAAAAATGTCCATTAGTGCTTTTCTTTATGCTCAATAAAACTAAATAACTAAATACAATCGATTTTCAAAGTTTTTGTAGCATTATGTCATTTGTAAAACTACTTTGAAAAATGCCGTCGTCGATTCGACGAAGCATATCCTTCACGTACAAAAAATAAGCATGTACTTCCAGGGTTAAATACTTTTTTTTATATAATCTACACACGCTAAAGATGATATGAATACCCTTTTAATGTTTACACACAGCGCGACCACATGAAGGACGAGAACGAGAGACAGATAGGTCGACGTAGTGGTAGGAAACTCAGATGATAGGTTTCAATGTCAACTAACTCTATGGGTGGTGTCCAGGATAACTGAAGAATTGTGTATTATTTTTGTACTTGCTTATGATTCACAGGAGTTTTTTCCAGATGTTTCTTATTATTATAGTTTGTGCGATAAATTTCTTCAGCCATACCACCATCCTACTGCCAGTGTTATGGCTTCGCAGTAGGTTTCGATATTAACTTCTGAAACTGATCAACTTATTTTTATTTCGTAAGAAATAAATGCTTCGAAGGCATCTGGATTCGAACAGTGAACCTTTGGCATGACAAGCGACGACGACTACCACTACGCCACGGCCACCCACAATGTAATTTAATGGATTGGCTGGGTTTTTTAATTAAACAGGCTTCCAACTAAATTGGTATTTTCATCTGTAGCCTCTGCATAAATCTAGGTAGTTCTTATTTAGACAAATTCAAGGTTTACAAATATTTGTGTGGACAGCTTTGTCACCTTATTCTATAAGTTCTATATATCTATCTATAAGAAATATCATATTAACAAACATAGAAAATTCGATTAAACGGACAAGTTAGTAATACAGTCTAACAAATTTAGGCCAAACCTTTCGACTTAATACTATAAATAACTGATCTTATTACCGGATCTTTCAAAAGTCATTGGTTTAGTTGGAGTCTTTGCTTAGTTATAAAACCTTATAAATTTCTATCGAAGGGATATGCTTTTAATGAGCAAAAATCTACTCAAAGAAGCACGACGCTGCGCTCTTCGCAGTGGACTAATATTGGTCATCCTGATCAGTCTTGGGATCTAAGAAATTGAAATATTTTCTAAGTAACCCTAAATGTTAAAATATATATTTTAGAATCACTTTTTAATACTCACATATTCACATATTAATAGTAACATATTCTTTCCCATAATTATTATAAATAACTCAGTAGTAAGGTAGATTTTACCATAGCTTTAAGAACAATGTATTGTTTTTCTGCTTCAATAAACATCTATCAATCTATCTATCTATCTATATGGTACTCGTAGTTCTATAAAAATAATTTATTTTATTAAAACAAGTTTTTTTTTAACATGCTGCTGCATTCTTAAATATTATTCAACATACATATGCACGGTACCTTATTATTTCCTTTTGGTTTCGAAAACGTAAAACTGCATTTTTAGGAGGTTAAATACTGCCAAATTTGCGAATAACTAGCCTCAAAAAAGGACATATGTTCATACAAATAAAGTTAGCTGTTGAATTTTGAATCGGAGTTAAAAGATTAAAATAAACTAATTTAGCTTTTAGTAATTTAACATCTAAATAAATAAATATATGGCGTCAGCAGCCCCATACAGAACCAAGTCTAGCTTCTCGCAACCATTTGTGTGTGCGTGCTATTTTTTCCACGAAAGGAGGGGACCTACAGTTTTTTGCCGACTCCGAACGGCGAGTTGAGAAGCTTCTCATGACAAATGATACACTTTGATTGCTTGTCAGACATTCGAAAGTACGTCGAAGAAAGCCCATAGTTGGGTATTTCCCGGATAAAGGGTTTGCGATTTTCGTTAATTCTGCCTGCATTGCCTTAGTCACTTTTGGTAGGTTTAAGTGAGTCTTATTCAATAGATAATGATATAGCGAAAGAAAATCCAGAGCATGAGATTGATATTGATTGTATGAGTAGCGAAACAGTAGACGTACATAATTGACAACAATGATATGGATAAGGATACTGAACCTATATCTGAGGATTCTTGTGACATATCTACACTAAAATAAAACCGTGTTAATATTGATTGCAAATTTAAAGCAGTTCTGAAAAGAAGATTACATTGCATTCGGAAATTTAAGAAATTAAGAGAGCCATATGCAAAATATACTTTTGGAAGAGAAATAAAAAACCTGTACGTCAATCGACCATTTCAGAATTTTTAAAACTATGACTTGTAACGTTTTTCATTAAGAAGAGTCCATACGGACGGTATTGTTCCTCTCTTTGGAAGTGTATTAACAGGGGACCCACTAATGAATAATGTTATCTTTTTATTTTGTTTTATTTTATGTTTTTTTCTATGCAGAACTTGCACATATGTACTTGTACATATATATTTCTATGTGCAGTGAAATCTCTCTTAAGTGGACAGTCACGGGAATGGCATTTTTGGTCCGCGAGTGAGAGTTGTCCTTTTATAAGAACGCATTTTCTATGCGAAATTGGAAATTGGTTACCTAAAAAGGTGGTGGGCACCGTAGCGCAAGTGGTTAGTGCGTCGGACTACTGAGCCAGCGGTGTTGGGTTCGAATCCAACATCTAAAACGTTTTGCACAGTGCCCACCTCTTCCGAATGCCTGACAAGCATTCAAGAGTATCATTTGTCATGTAAAAGCTTCCCAACTTGCCGTTCGGACACGGCAGAAAACTGTATGTCCCTTCCATTCGTGCAAAAATATAACGCGCACACACAAATGGTTGCGGGAAGCTAGGCTTGGTTCTACCTAGGACTGCTGAAGCCAAAGATTATTATTACCTAAAAAGGTGTCCGCTAATGCAAGTTGTCCGCTAAACAAGGTGTCCGCTAATGAGAGATTTCACTGTACATATTAAATATTTTCGTTTGTTCAATATAAAAACTTAATACACTCGACTCTCCCTAAGTCGAATTTTCACGGGATACCAAGATTTATTCGATTTAGAGAGAGAGTTTTGCAAAAATTCGAGTAATAGAGAGAAACATTAATTTTTGTTTTAAAACGTTTCTTTAATAAAGAAAAAGGTTGTACTTACAAAAAAGTTAACAAAAAAAAACAAATTTTTGCTAAATTAAGAAAACCTAGCTACAAATAAGCACATAAAGACTGCATCAGCTCTGCTGAACTGCCTAGAATCAACTGATTTTCAAATTTCAGCTGGAATCTTACTAAAACAAGTTCTTCTTATATGTGTACAGATACGCAGATAGATCCATTGAAAAACCTGTTTTGAATGCGACCAACAACACAAAGAAAAGGATAACAATGTTTTTTTTTTTGCGTTGCAACTTTTTAGAAACTGCGTCTTTTATGGAGGTACCAAGAATATGAATAGGAGGAAACACGACGAGCTGATGATGATGGTACACGCGATGCTATATATTTACATATATTTAGGGTATTGAAGTGTGTAGGTACTTGATGGTTAGTAGTACTCAAATACGAATTCCGAAGGGGTAGCTAATGTATTTTTATTTTGTTTTGTGCTTAGTAAAATTCGACTTAAAGGGTGAAAAAAGATGCCTTTAATCGAGAGAATGTGTTCGAGTTAGAGAGAGTTTCGACTTGAATGTAGTTCGACTCAGGGAATTGTTTTTGTATGGAAAATTGAAGGGAGATAGAGGGAGATTCGACTTAGAGAGAGTCCTACTTATGGAGAGTCCACCGTATCTACACATGTAAAGGTTTTATTCATTTACAAAGTGGATCTTCCTTACATGACTATTCATCAATCTTAAATGAATAAAAAAAAGTATAAATCAGGACACTCCTCTTGAGCGGACAAAAGTTGCCAAACGATCGCTGTCCGCCCAAGAGAGCCTTCACTATATATGTATACATAACAACATATTACAATTGCTCCTTATTCCTTGAATTACAATTAGGAAGTAATGATTTGTAAGTCACTCACCCTTCGATGGTATCTCTGGTAGAGCAGCAGCACTTATTAGAAATATTATCCAACTTGCTGCCCACAGTACATCCATTTTCCCGCACATTTATAAGAGAACGAAAATAAAAAGAAACAAAAGAAAAAAAACCACAAAATCCTTTACACTCAGAATAGCATTTCTGCAGAAAAATCAACCCAATCCGTGCACACAAATACTCCTCTTTAGGTACTTCCAATGAATTTTTATCGTAAACAATCTCTCTCTCTCTTTCGATGTATCTAATTAAAAATCAGTGACACAGTGCTTCACATTATTCATTAGCGTAGTATTGCCCCCATTTGTGGCGTACAGGCAAGGGATTCCGCCCACCAAGCACATAAGTACACACAAGAACACACACACACAGAAATGAGCGTGAATTCCTTTTGTTTAATATTTCACACTTAATTCAATTTGTGCCCGGAACAGCACACAGCACAACACATTGCATTTCAATTTATTTTTTCCCGACTATTCTTGCTCTCCTACTTCCCGCACACGTCAGGAATAGCACAGAGAAATAAAAAAATAAGGAAAAAAAAAAAAAGTAAATCCTTCGTTTCCGCCACACGCTAACAGCACTTAATACACACAAACATTCATCGCGCGAGGACAAGAGAATGTCGACCACGAGGGTATTCCTTTTGGGGTTTCGTTTATTTTTTATTTTTTTGTAAAATTCAAATGTCGTGACGAAATCCTTTTTTTTTCTCAATTATTTATGATGGCAAATTATCCGCTAAATTGAGCTACACTCAACAAACGGATACGAAAAGCGGAAGAGATTTCGAAATGATTATCCAAGACAAAAAAAAAAAAAACCACGGTAACTACTCGTACTCGTATCAATCAAACCACACGGTGGAATATATTTGCCAATCCGTAAGCCCGCAAGGAAAGGCCAACGGAAGATTAGAACACCAAAAAAGCAACAAAAACCACGAGGATGTGACAGCGCAATTCCGTACAATGCTGAACCATACGACACACTGAATCGTCCATCGATGGAAAATTAGTTTTTCCTCGTCAGTTTGGAAAATCACAAAACCCAGCAGTAGCAGCAGAAGCAGCAGCCAGTTGCAGGGTGAAAAGACAAGCAAAAAAGTAAAACAAAAAATAACACACAGGACGAAAGAAAGGAACAACTCTGCTCTACTTTGTAAAGGGAGCCGGAGCAGTAGAAGCCAACTTTGCTACACTAGGACAAGAGAGGGATTTATGCTCTTTTGGGTGAAAATGTCTTTTCGAACTTCGAAATACGATGGAAATTCCTCTTTAGAATTACTCCGAAAGACTCCGAAAACCATTTTACAATACACTTTCTTCAATTTAAGAGAATCAGAAGGATTCGCACGTCATAATGCGCATGTCTGTCGAATTGTATAAAAACGTGGGATTATGATTCGAAGTTCATCAGTGTGGTTTCGGATATGTCTTTGGTTAGTCAGCGGGTTACTGTTTCATTTTAGACTTCCACTCTGGCGTATACGTAACATTTTTATTTCACATAATTCACTTAGCTGTTGATTTATGGCTTTGGTTTTGGATTTGGTTTCAGATGCTTTGCTTCTTAGTTATCGAGTGATTAAACGAATGGGTACTCCATTTAGGAATGTAATAGGACTGGAGGTTAACGTGTAGAGGGTTTCTAAAGTATGTGGGGTATAAGGTAATACTCGACCTCTCTTGGGCATAATTTTTCTGCCACTGTATGCACACAATATGACATGCTTTAGTGTCTTATGTTGCATTGCGTTACGATATCATACATAACGTTATAATACCTTACGAACCGTGTCCACCTCGACCTGGCATACATTTTTCCTTCGGTTCAATGGGCTTAAAATTTGTTACTCGGGGGTTTTTGAGGTCGCTGATGATAAATCCGAGCTCAGAATTCCAAAATTCAAAATGGTGGATCCAATATGGCGAACAAAAGTCAAGAATGTGAAATTGAGCACTCATGGTTTTTTTTTGGATAATTTCGGAATACGGATTAATAATCAGCGATCCTAAAATCCCCATTTACACATTTTTATGATATGTGCATCGTTTTACGTTTTCAAATTTGGACCCACCATATTGGATTTGCCTCCTTGAATTTTGGAAATCTGACCACTGATTCGTACTCAGCGACCCGCAAAACCCTAGGTAAGAAACTTTCATCCAAGAAGTTCGAAACATTTTCTCAGATAATGAATAATTCTTTCTGGAAAAACGTATATTTTTCAACATTTGTTTTTAACAAATTCACTGATAATTTCGAACTATTGCACATCAATTCTTATTCTTGAATATATGACTGATGCGGAAATTTAAAAACTCACTCGGAAATACCCCTGAAAACTACCCAAAATATTCAGGAAAAAGTCATAAAAAGGTGGGACAGCATAAGTCTGCACGGTGGAACTTAAAACCTACTGCAAAATATGTGCCAAACTCCCGCTGAGCTTAATTGCATTACATGCTGTTGAAATTAACATAATTTTATTTTGTTATCTCTTATAATAGTTGTGCTTAAAGCTTAAAACTATTTTCTATGAATTTTACATTTTACATTTTGCATACTACTTATAGCCTGCTACAACTTTTGTGGTACTACATTCCTGTCTGGCTGTCTGTCTGTCTGTCTGTCTGTCTGTCTGTCTGTCTGTCACAGGCCTTTTTTTATTTTACTAGTATCGTTTTAATATTCGAACACATGCATAGATACATACGACATGTGTACCGTGTACGTATAAAGAACTCTCTCCTTTCACCACTTTCAGTTAGATTAGGTTAGGTAGCAGTGACTGCCAAAAACAAGTCCCAGCAAACTTAGGCCTATATAGGCCCATTGTGATACCAAGGATCTTGCGGATATTTATCTCGCTGCTCATGAGAATCATTTGGAGCGTTGTATAAGGCGAGAAACGCTTTTCATGTCATTTTGTGTTACATCACTAAGATCATCGAAGAAGTATTCTCCTAGGTTAAGTTTTGTACTACGAGAAAGAGCTGTGCATGAGCAGAGGAGATGTGTTGGGCTTTCCTCCACTTCATCGTCTCTGCCTTTATGCGTACTTGCCTATGAGTCAGTTTCCTGTAATGACACCGATGACAGTCGTACTTATATGTATGTAGTCTTCTTCGGGATAAAAGGTATCTGGAGCTTACTTTGGCTTAGTGGCAAAGCAGGTAGTTCCACCTTCCCATCTAGCTTTGGTTTTATCGACTATGTCAAGTTTGAGCGCTAGCTTCTTAGTAGCGGGAGGCATACCTACATTTTACTTATCGGGTAGAATAGGTGTTGTTGTTCCTAGTTAAGTGAGCTAGTCAGCTTTGCAATTCCCTGGAATTTCTCTGTGTCTCGGCATCCAGCAAAGGTGAATATTAAATTGCTTAGCCATTTCCATAAGAGATGAACGGCAGTTGGAGGTGGTCGTAGAAGTGAATGAGACTGATCTGGTATTGTGGAGTGGCCAGTGTTGTTACTTGAACACTGTGAGATGGTTTTGAGTCTTATGACAGTACTGGCTGCCATTAGGATATCTAGTGCTGCGAAGGGTGTTGATCTAAGTGCTCCATTAATACACAGATGCACTAATCTTTGTACTTTCCCCAGGCTTTTTTTTCTTTTTTGTTTGGTTGCCAATGGATGTTTTAATCTTGATGCTAGTAGCCCGGGCTATTAGCATGAACGATTCGTACACTCAAATACTCGATATCAGGAGTACGCCTACGTACTAATCTACACCCAGCATACATTTACCATTCTCCCCGCGGAACCGCCGTAAGGTTTTACTTCGCGGGGCTGGTTAGCACCTTGTGCACTATATCTGCCGTTACAGCTCTTCTTAGTCTTTTGAGTCTTCTTAGCTCGTTCTGCGTGCTTGTTATGAAAGAGCAGATCTGCAACCAGTGGTCCACTGAGCTTATCATGTAGTTTACTAGAAGCTCCGCATTCGGTAGGTCCATTCTTGTTTCTGCCAAGCGTCTACATTGCTTCTTCTTCCTCTGGAAATTCTGGGCAGAGGGGCGAGCTATCGTATCCAAATCTGTGAAGATATTTTCCATAGCCCCCGTGGCCGGACAGGAATTGCATAAGTTGGATATTGCAATCCCAGTGTACTCTTTTTGTCCGGACCTCGATTGTGGGAATCAGCTTGTGGGTCCATCTGCCTTTTGTTGTGGTATCCCATCTTGTTCGCCACAGCCCTATCGATGTTGCCCTTTCTTCTGCTTTCCCCAGGCGGTCACGATGCATTATGTAGCTTTGTCTAGGGCGGTCCACCAGATAACTTTCAGTAGAGCATTGGCCGAGTTTGTGTCTCGGAATTCATGAGTGAAGCACATCTCCATATCTGAGTTTCATATTCAACAGATGGAAAGGCATCGGCATCGGCATCGAACCGTCAAATTTATTGCAGAATCTCCGCTCCCGTGATGCCCAAGGACAGGATGAAAAAAAAGATAAACAAAACCATCCCAGACGTTGTTGTAAATATATATGAATAAAATTTAAAGTGACATTTAGCTGTCATACTTCAACTGGTTTTATTATTGGCTGTGTTCATTTTTTATTCAGCTCCTCTTACCTCACCTTTAACAAGCCAAAATGACGAGAAAAAAGAAACAACAACAACAACAATCAACGAAGCAATTTCAAATGCACGCAATTACCTTTAAGTGAAGCAGAATAATTTTTGAATTATCCCATTTAAGGGTACATTAGTTCCATACATACAGCCACCGAAAACCTTTTGCACACATAAACTAAACAACCACCACACGTGAAATTGCTGCCTGCCACAGGAGCAGCAGCGTAACCAAGCCCTTGTATCCAATCTACCTCTCTTCGTCGGCGCATAATTCCTACGTTCACACTTTGACTTTAAGACTTTCTTATGAATAATTCATTAGGCTTCGGTTGGCTGGGCCATAGATAGCATAGAATATACTCGTGTATACATCCAGACACGCATTACTCACTTTAATGTGAACACAAACACTCGCACAAGCACACATGATGAGTGCATATGAGTTTTGAGTATGTTCCAGAATGCTGTGTACATATGTTGTGTGATGTCGCTTCATTTGTGAGCTCATTTAACAGTCTCTCGACTGACTAAACCACCCCCCTTCCCTCTTAGCCTTATCCAACTGAATCTACCAATTGATGGGTCTGGGTGGATTATATTTTGCGGTTGCGAACGCCACCGCCGCGCCGTGCCGCCGATAAGGAAAAGTGCTGAAAAACGGTTCACATTGCTAATTAGTTCGAGAACATATTCATTTCAGGACGTAAATGTTAACAAAAAAAAAAAAAAAACTGAACTGAATCCTTCCCTACCTCGCTGAAGTAAGAAAGGCAAGGATAATGCTACCTGTATGCTAGGCCCCGCTTTGAATATATTCGTATGACCACGGCGAGGGTAGGAGCGGGTGAGTCTGTTAATTTGGCTTCCTTTTTTTTTTGAGCTCAAATGTGTAACTGTCTGCTGTGTTTGTGTATTCAAATGAACAGGTATGTAGGTTAGAAAGATAGAAGCTCTTTGGAATTTTTAGGGAAACCGTTTCCCTTTTACTCGGGAATAATTGAGTGATTAGCATCGTGAGGATTGCTCTTCTGGTGGAGAATTTTCCAAAAAAATAAAAATAAGGATCACATTTTGAAGGTGAAGTGAATTAACCTCAACCTATGTACGAGTGCATAGTGTGAATGGAATGTTAAATCGGAGGTTCTTTGTGAGGCTATATTCGAGGAAGGAAGTGAAAACTGAAAACGTCGACTCCTTAAGGAGGAAATGATTTTTTGGAATAGAAGAAATGAAAAGGATAATGATAAGTCTTGATGAGTAATTTAGGGAAAGTGGTTAAAGGGAAGCTAAGCGTTGGGAAGTAATTAACTCAGTTCAATAACAATATTGAAAGCGGAGCTAATACATCTCTTGAGAAGGTTGCAAAATATTATCAGGATTATTATCAGGTATTTCGGGCTCAAGCCCCTCCCGAAATGATTTAAAAGAAAATATTTCAACTAAGTTTAGGTTATTAATTATTAGGTTTTCCCCCAATATTTGTTTCGTGGGTTGGCTCTTACCTCAACCAGAGGTCATATCAGGTTAAATTTAGAGGTTTTCTTTCAGATTCCTTCTTAGAAGGATCCGGGGTCCCTCAAGGGAGTCACCTAGGTCCACTTTTGTTTATTCTTGCTATTAATGATGTTCCATCAATCATTTGCTGACGATATGAAGATTAGTAGCGTAATTACTACCATAAATGATTGTGGACTTCTGCAGTCAGATATTGATAGCTTCAGTACATGGTGCCGTAAAAATGGTTTAGTCCTTAAGCCACTCAAGTGTTAGTCCATGACATTCTCTAGGAAACAGGTACCAACTATATTTAACTACTCGATATCGAATCATCATCTCTGTCGGGTTTATAGTTTTAAGGACCTTGGTGTTTATTTTAGGCACTGAATTTGATTTTAAAGAGCATATAAACCACATTGTGAATAAATCAAACTCAATGCTAGGTTTCGTTAAAAGCTGGTGTAAAGAATTTAAATATCCTTATGTCACTCTCTCACTTTTTAACAGTCTTGTCCGTCCCCACCTCGAATATGCTTCGCAAGTATGGACACCTTATCAGAAAAATCTCAATACTCGGATTGAAGCCGTCCAGCGAAGATTTATACGTTTCGCATTGAAAGGTTTTCCCTGGGACGATCCTTTTAACCTGACTCCATATTTGCATGGGATATAACTGTTGCAAATGCAACCTTTGGCTCAAAGAAGGATCAATAATGATATAATTTTTATGCATCAACTGATCTCAGGTCTGATTGATGCACCTGACTTATTATCCTGTTTAGGATTAAACTTTCGTGGGGGATCGCATTACCTGCGTAGTATAGAGTTACTGCATGTTCCTCATCACAGAACAAATTACGGGATGCATGAGCCTATTAACCGCATGAGTTAACTCTATAACTTAAATGTAAACTTCCTTGACTTAACTCTTAACAAGGCTACATTAGAAAATGTATTGCGTAATGTAGTTCGTCGCACATAAATACTAATACTGCATAATATGTATTTTTCTTGTTTTTTGTTTATTTTTTGCTAGTGGTAGTGTTATAAAGTAGCGTAGCCTAACCACTAACACCAGCACTAAATTATGAGCCTGTTGATGCATATTTTGCCCTGGCAAATCTCTGCTTGTGGTTGTTGCTTGTATTAAGCACACCACGACACAGATCTGATAGTGTAGTAAAAAAATATCCTTGAATACATTTCGTTTATTTTTGCAAATAACTAGCTGATCCGCTCGGCCTCGCCCGTGTATACAAACAGTCGCGTTACTCACATGACAGATAATTAAAAAAGAAAAAAATCAGGAACACTTTCAGAAGAGGAATTATAGATAAACTGTATCATTAGATTTTTAATAAAGGTCCTAGTATCCTCAAAATATCCTGTTGCCACCAGGGTACAGGTCCGTATCCACATATAAAATCGGGATTTTCATACATTTTCTAAAAGCTATGAATAGAACAGAGAGAATTTATGTTATCTTTTTGATTTCTTTGAAACAAACAATACGCTCCAATCCAGAAACATCATGTCCTGAAGATTATTTTAGAGTTTCTATACTTATTCCCAGTCTAGATTCTCTAATTCAAAATCTCACTGACAAATTTATAGTCAACGAGGATGTTCTACCATCGTTTCAAGCTCTGCTTCCAGGTTTTGCTGCCGTTAATCAAGAAAATGAAATGGAAAAGCTAACTCTTTACTTCGATAACGCAATATCATTGTCAGCTGTTAAAGCGGAGTATATACTCTGGTGTGAAAAAATTTCATCGATTGATCCCTCTACCGATGTTCTGAAACTGCTAGATATATGTGACAAGACCTACTTCAGGAGTATAAGCTACTTGCTTATAATTTTGGCCACACAACCTGTTACAACAGCTAGCGTTGAAAGGACCTTGCCAACGATGAAAAGGATCAACACAGTATCCCGAAGCGTCATGGGCCATCCAAGACTTAAGGCACTTGCAATGCTGTCTGTTCACTCAGGTTTTGACGTGAATCCAGATGACGTGATCGATATTATTTTCAAAACATTACAAGGCGTTTATTGCTGTAAAAAAGTATATTACTTGAGAGAATTGTTTTTTATTAAATTTAAATTTATAAAAAAAATTAGTTTTCTAATTTTTGTATACAGAATTACTTTTTCGAAATTGAACAATATCCAAAATCCAGTGTGTTACTCCAAAGTAAGCAAAGATTTTAGTGTGAAACGTTTTGATCTTAGGCAGCCAACGAAATCTCGTGATCGTCGTACGTGGCATTGTTCTTCCCGCTTTGAGGTAGAGGCCATAACGGCTTCAGTCTGAAATCTATTACTGGTGGTAATAGAAGCACTTACTTACTTATCTAATAAAGGGCAAAGAGTTAAAATGAATGGTCAACTCAGTTCTGCTAGTAGTATCTCCATAGGAGTTCCTCAAGATTCGGTGCTTGGTCCAATACTTTTTCTCATCTTTATTATCTCGCTTTTTCTACAAAATTATCGTAGCAAAGTTAATGCGTTTGCTGACGATATGTCATGTGCTTTTCATATTGACTCTGCTTTGAGCCTCACTGTCGAGATAAACCATGACTTGGAAGTCTTGAGTTACTGGTTTAAACAGCATAAGCTGGTAATTAGCGACAAGACTAAAATTATGTTTTTCAATGTGTGTGGAAAGGAAGTTGATTTTGAAACATTAATTTTTCATTGTGCACACTGCAACAAATATAAACACAGTAGGGAAATTTGTAAATCGGAAGCAGGCTCACAGACATTTTTTGTGTCACGTACATGTTTCAGTATTGAGAGTGTTAAATTATTTAAGTATCTCGGTATTCTACTTGACTGGAGGATGAGTTGGTCTGGCCGGTATGGTATGGTATGGTACAAGGCAAATATACTTTTTAAAGTTTTATTGCTCGCGGGATCTTCTTAAGTGTATTTATTATGGGTTAGTACATTCTTAGCTTCCTGGGGTGGTACACATAACAACAAACTGTACCCACTTCTTATTTCTCAAAAATATGTTATTCGTCTTATTTGTAAAAAAAAGTCATTATCATAGTAGTTTAATATTTTTCCGAAGCCTGAAAATACTTCCTCTGAAACACTTGCATTTTTATAAAGTTTTAAAGATATATTTCCCCAGATCTGTATATCAATTAAACAGATGCTCTTCTAGCTGTAACCTTAGAATAAATAATTTAAACCTTGCTTTAGTACCACAGCACAATTTGCAAATTTTTTTTACTGCAATGGCTCCTAGACTTTTCAACAGCTTACCAAGTAACATTAGAATCATAAAAAACGAATCCATTTTTCTAAGAAAAATAAAACTATGGCTTTTAGACAAAAATTATAAGGATATCTCTGACTTAGTGTAGCTGTGTAATTTAATTTTGACTTTTTTCTAGTATATCATGTACCATAAATAAAAAAAATAATGTAAAGGAAAACATTTAAGTATATAAATCTTGTTTTGACCCCACTATATTTCATTCTTAATTTTATATTGTTTATAACTATGATATGCCTCCTGCTTTCGCCTGTAGTTCCTTCTGAACTATTGATTGCAGTTTCTTTATTATTTCACTTTGTACTATATATTCTTGATTATTTTCTTTTGAATTTACCGCTAAACCAGGCTCTCCACATCTCTTTGGCTTCTTTAAATAAAAATGTTTTTTTTTTTTTCCAAAATGAATATGTTCCAACTATGACTTTGCCATGTATCAGAATGGCAGCTGTCAAATATGACACCTCTGAATTGGCCACACTAAAATTAATGTCACAGTTAAACTCATTTACTTAATTTTAAAAGCAATTTATTCATCTCTACGTTGCGATAAATACGACTAATTTGACGAGGAAAACTCCAATTTTCCGAACATTTATCCTCATTACTTTTAAATTTTTCCCTGTAAAGATAAACAGTCAATTTGCCGCACATGTGACGAAAAATACTACTCCTGTTCTCGTCTCCCTTCCTCAGTCTCAAAACTCAATCTGAGTTACGCCCCCCCTCTCTGACTAGTGTTGTTGTATCAAGATTTTCACTCAAACTTTTGGATTCTGTTTTTTTTTTTTTTTTTTGAAAATATTGCGACACATCATTTGGAACTCAATTCACGTACACAAAAGGGCGACAACAGCCTTAACACACAGTTGAGACTTCATATTTAAGTCAATTTTCAGTTAAGAAACCTAACCATAGACAGTGTGTCATAGTTTCTTAAGATTTTCAATTTTCTTTTTTTTTTCTTTGGAGTGGCGACATCTGTAAGAACTGCTTAAACTGGTAAATTCAGTCCTGTGATAGTATACCGGCAGCATGTGGTGTTGTTGGCTCATATATGAGCTCGACGGAGAGTGTGGATGAAATTGATGACAAGGATTTTTGTCTTCCTTATTTATTTAATTTTTTTTTATTTCAATTTTCTATGAGGAAAGGGAGAGAGAGATAGATAGCATTTTGGGCATAGGAGTAAATTTTGATGGGTGAGTTTCCCATGCTCAGTTTTGTCAAGCTTACGTTAAGTGTGCTGTCTTTTTGACAGTTGGCTAAAATGTTTCTATATTTCACTTCTGATACAAAAATGAAGTTTTATTTGAGAATAAATAAAAGCAAGTAAATAAGTTAGCAGGAAATTGGTATTTCTGACTTCAATTAAATGCCAAAGCTGGTTTAAATGAGTTTGGTATACATTAAGGTATTTTAAAGAGTTCAAATGTGTCAAATGTGCTTTGGTAGGGTGCATGCATCAAATCATCAACCAGGTATGGTTGGATGAAGTCATGCCCGATGACTGGACTATAAGTTCTTTATGCCAAATCTTCAAGAAAGGATATCTTATGTCTTGTAAGAACTACCGAGGCATATCCCTGCATATAAGATCATATCCAACGTATTGTGTGAACGTCTGAAGCCTTTCTGCAGCACACTAATCGGCACGTACCAGTGTGGCTTCTGGCCCGGCAGATTGACGACCGACCAAATTTTCACACTAAGGCAGATCCTGGAAAAGACCAACGAATTTCAACTCGAGACTCACCATCTCTTCATCGACTTCAAAGCCGCATATGATAGAATTCATTGCCTTGAGCTCTATAAGGCGATGGCCGAATTCGGGATATCCCGGCTTAACTGATCCAGCTATGCCGCGTGACGCTGGAACACATGCGGTGCAATTCGGAAATAGCTCCTCCGAACTATTCCAATCATGCACCGGATTTCGGCAAGGAGGTGCGCTATTATGTGACTTCTTTAATCTTGTGCTGCAACAGATAGTGCGCAGGTCAGGTATGAACACGGAAGGCACTATCCTTAACAAATCTGTCCAGCTGCTTGTATACGCAGACGACATCGACATCATCGCCATGTTAGAGGTTTTCATGGTACTTGAAGAAAAGGCGAAACGAGTCAGCCTTGAAGTGAATGAGGACAAAACCAAGTACATGTTGTTAATAAACAAAGAAACATCTGTCCACTGCCTAGGACAAAACGTCACTGTTGGCAATAGTAACTGCGAAGTGGTTAAGTAGTTTACCTACCTCGGAGTAAATATCAACTCCACGAATGACACCTTAGTGGACATTCGACGAAGACTTACCCTAGGAAACCGCTGCTTCTTCGGTTTGGTAAGACAAATGGGTTCAAAACTCCTTATTCTGAAGACGAAATGCATGCTCTACAAAACATTGATCCTGCCAGTTCTGCTGCATGGAGCCGAGTGTTGGACGATAAACAGGAAAGCAGAACAGATTTTGAATACTTTTGAGAGGAAAATTCTTCGTCGGATATTCGGTCTCGTATGCGAAGATGGCGAATGGAGGAGAATATATAACCGCGAACTCTATGAGCTGTATAAAGATGTGGATGTAGGACAAAAAACCGAAACACGTCGATTACACTGGCTTGGCCACATCGAGCGAATGGACAACAATGCTCCAGCAAAGAGGATCTATGACTCACAGCCCCCAGGTTCGAGACGATAAGAAAGATCGCACCTCCGTTCTAAGGATCAAGCTATCGCGGATGCCAGAGCGCTTAATTTAGAAAACTAAGCTATTCTACTGTTATAGTTCAGCCTTTAGGCAACTATCTTATGCCAAAATAGCCACAAGAGCATCCGACGATAGGAACATAAAGATGTCAAAAAGTATGAGAAACAAGTATTGACCGAGTGCTTTGAAATCCTGGAACGGCAAATGAACAACTCTTCACGTTGCTCATTTAGCCTTCGAATTTGTGGGTTTGAAACATATTAAGAATTTATTTAGCCTAAGCTGTGTCCTAGCTGTTTCTGTTTCCCTCGATTGATCCACACTTTAAAACTTCCAAAAAGCTACACAAAACACAACAAGGACCTCACTATACTCATTTCTACAGTTACGTCCCTTGTCTACCATAATTTGTTCCCACTAAGAGTAACTTTCACTGGAAGCATCACAACGTATTATCTCCTCTTTCACCATTAAATTCGCATAAATTTGTAAAACGGACTCGCGCAGAATTGAACACCCCATTGGGGATCAGTAAGTTGGGCTTTTCCTGGATTGGTTGACTGATTCTTTTTTTTATTCATTTCTTTTGGGAACAGTGCAGTCACCCAGCAAGACTCAACCTGGGAATAATAACAAAACAAAGAAAGGATCATTGAAGAAAGAAAAAAATGTCCTTCCCACGATACCCGCCGATACATTTCGCCCTGCCACCCCATCAGTTGGAGATTTATTTTTCCACCAGAATAGTTTCCCTTCTTCATGTCCCTCATGTTAACGGCTAATGTTCGAGTTCATGGGGACAAAAATAACATTTACAGTTGCTCCGCAAGAAAAAAAATAAACAAAAGAAACACGAAGAACGCCAGCTAAAAAAAAGGGGAGCAAACACAGAAACAAGTCGAACAGAGAGAAAAAAATGTCCTTTTTGCAGTTTTTATTATGCCAGTTTAAAATAAATTGTTTTGTGCCTTTTTTTCCGTTGCTTGCCACCATTCATAGCCTTTAATCCGTGCAAATAAGCACACTTTAGTGAATGGACAAGGGTGTCCCAGTCTCCCGCCGTTCATGGGGTCAGAAAGATGTTGGAAGAGAAGAGAGGTAGTCCCGTGCCCGTCCCGGGGACGTGTTGGATTGGGAATGTTTAGTGCTTGAACAGTTTTCCTTCAGTTTATCCCTTTTTTTGGAAAAAAAAATAAATAAAAAAAAGGATTTTACGGCCATATGTTGAGATAGATGTGATTTTAACTTGAAGTGGATATTTGTGTAAGTAGGGCTGGAAAACGAAAAGCAGGATATCCTAATAGAATAGTGGAACCGTACAAAAGGACATCGTCCGCCCCAAAAATAACCAAGATAGGGTGAGAAATATTAAAGCAAGGGTAGCGCTGCTAAATTGCCAAACGACAAGGCGATATTTTGTTTTCGTGTTGGAAATAGTTAGAGCCTTACCAGGCCTGGCAACTGAAATTGGAATGATTTTGTTTGTGCAAAGCGTAGCCAATCGCCTGAGACCATGGAAAAAAGTTCCTAGAAGCCTGTATTTATTTTTCATCTTCATTAAGTTCACACAAAAGTCTACGAGGAGACAAACTTCTTCAGGATTCTATCTTAGAAACCTCGAAAGGGTCAAGTGGGACAAGTCTGAAAATGGCGAACAAGCTGAAATTGAAATCGAGGTTCAGAACATTTTAAAGTCACTTTTAATATTTTGCAGTCTATCTGGCAGCACTGTCTGACACGTCTAGATACATCTCGCGAAAAGGTAGAATGCTATATGGGGCAGGTATGGAGTATAGTTGTGATTTCCATTTGAAGGGCAAACCGACTTACTGGCCAGTTGATACTTTGAAAATACCTGACCTGATTGATTTCTTTGTGGTAAAAGGAACATCTACCAACCACTTAAAAGTTGAAGAGAGCTTCGATCTGTCGTCTGAGCATTCCCCAGTTATATGACAGTGAGCGAAGAACTAGTATATAACCTAGAGCCAGCGAAATGAACTGGTAGAACAACTAACTGGGAAGGCTTTAGGAATGAAATTGAAGTAAATGGTGAACTGAGTGCACCGCTTACGACAACCTATGAACACGAGATTGAAGTTGATCACTTCGTTGAGATAGTATAGCTCGCCACTTGGAATAATACGCCCAATCAAAGAAAAACGCCGGACAAATACGGTCTACGATATCCTTCGGAAATAAAAGAATTAATCAGGGAAACAAACAGCCCTACAGCATAAAGCATATCTGAATCGTCTTTGCAATTTGTTGAAGAACAGCATTAAGGATTTTAAGAATCGTGCGATGGGGTCTTACCTTGAAAGTCTAACAGTGAAAAAGCTGTAAAAGGCACCGGAAGGCCCAAAATCCCCGCGCTGCCAATTAAAATAAATCAAAATGAATAGGCAAGGGAAGATAAAGAAACAGCGGATATTTTTGTCGCCCATTTGGAAGAAATCTTTAAACTGAACGATGGTCAAGTGGTTCACGACAACATCAACATAACGAGGATGGTAGCTCCACCCTTTGACGATTTACCGCTCACATCTGCGACGCTTAGAGAAATTCTGAAAGCCTTACCAAGAAAAGCATTAATTAAGCTTCTCCATATTATAAACTAGTTGAACCCATGCTCGCTTTGCTGCAAATTTCATAGTTCTCAAAAACCGCACCGCACCGTAGCCCATCAACACTTCCGCCTCTACCAGATGTCATTGCAGAATTGTAACTCTAGGCCCGGTGCCATTACATTATTTAGGCGGGCTCAAGTTTCTTAGAAGAATAGTAAGTACACCCACTTTTAGTTTTAATTTATGTGATGGCAGCGAAAGCGAGAGTTTAAAAATTCGACCAGATATCTGGTTGTTACTTCTTGGTCCACAACCCGGGTGATTGAAATACATTCTGCACTTTGACCATCAGCACGTCAAATTATCTCGCTGTTAATTGCTGGAGCTTAATCATTCCGAGGCAACAAAATAGCACGTTCACAAAGCTAAGAATTCTTACGGTTTTTTAGTTGTGATATACCTTATACCTTAAATCTTGTGATAAATTTACTTTTCCATTTTCTTCCGGAAGCGTTCCTCCATCAATTTTAAATAACAAATCAGGGAAATGTTGTGCGTTCGGATGTGCCTCGTGGCACTAATGATAACGTTTGCCTAAAGTCTCGGCAAAATAGCACTGTAAACCAAACATCCCAGATGACTTCCACATAGCAAATACATATGTGCATACATATATGAACCAAAATTAACTCTTAAAACAACAGAAGTTCACTTTGGGTAGAATATTTGTTTTTTATCGTTTTTTAATTTATTAATAATATTTATAAACTGAAAATGCAATTCACTGCTCTCGAAAATTCTCTTTCTTTTGAGACCTCATTTGTTAAGATTGGTTGAGTGTGAGAGCCGCAAATGGTGATAATGATTGTAGCACATTGAAGTACAAAGCATATGATCATGGTAGAGCGCGCACATATGCTCACACACACATTATTGCAACGATACCCAATGCTGCACGACTGCTGGCGGTGGTCTCCGCTGATGGAAAATTGTGGGCGATGTTTTGAATAATTGTTTTGAACATTGCTCAGCTTCAGGACATCGCAGGAGGATTTTTTATATCTCAAATGAATCAGCGACAGATTTTCTAATTTCACCTATTTTTTTGATTTTCAATCCGATAAGCCATTCTTGAGTTAGGCCTGTATAATGATAATATTCCTCTTCAATATACAGTTATTTTGACTATTATGTAAAAACCATTAGCCTGCGCAAAAAATTACATAGCTTGTGATCATCCCGCGTACTTAAGAAGCAATTCAAAAAAAATTTTATCGAAATCTGTCCAGCGGTTTTCACGCTATTAGGTAACCAACAAAAAAACCTCTACAGTTTTATAATATTTATAATTATAATTATAAATACTGCGCTCAGATTAAAACACGTGCTCAGCCAATGGAAAGCTGCGGAAGTAATAATGGTTTTAAAACCAGGAAAACCGTCATATAAAGTAAAATTGTATAGACCAAACTCGCTTCTTCCAGTCATATCCAAAATTTTCGAGAGGATATTACTAAGGCGTCTCCAACCGGTTACTTATTTAGTTGGCGCTACAGCTCGAGGTGAACCGGGGCCTGCTTCTCGCAACCATTTGTTATATTTTGCATGAATGGAAGGGACCTACAGTTTTTTGCCGACTCCGAACGGCGAGTTGGGAAGTTTTAAATGACACAAATGATACTCTTTAATGCTTGTCAGGCATTCGGAAGAGGTGGGCACTGTAAAAAAAAAAAATGTTTAGGTGTTTGCGGCGGGATTAGAACCCAAGACCGCTGGCTCAGTAGTCCGACGCACTACCCACTTGCGCAACGGTGCCCATTTGTATGTAGACTAAAAATGTTGTTATCCATCTGCTTTCCGATTTTAGCATCTCCGCTATTACGTTCTCTGTATTTAATTCATTTTCTAAACTAATTTTTTCTTCAAGAAACCTTCGGGAATTGAACACCACATGTTCCGGATATTCGTCGTATCTAGGACATTCTGACGAGTCGCCGATTTTGAAACGACGGAGGTAACGACGATAACCGCCATGACCTGTTAGAAATTGTGTCAGTTGATAATTAATTTCTCCATGACTTCCACTTATCCATGGTTCTATCTTCGGAATGAGCTTGTACATCCATCTGCCTTTTTCTGAGATATTCCATCGCTGTTGCCACTTTCTCAATGACACTGCCCTTTCTGCGTTCTCCCTCTGCCTCTGTGTTTTGAACTCTACCATCTCGAATTCGTTAGGCTTCTTCAGCTAGTATAACTATGGCGGATCTTGCCTTGTTCTATCAGCACTTTAAACTCTTAGTGCAGTCAGTCTATAGACCCTGTTCTATAGCGATCGATTTTTCCTAATGCTCAACGCAAATTGGAGATACATAGAGCATTGTTGAGCTAACTACTCTAGCCAATAGTAGTCGTCTGCTACTCCTGCAATGATAGTATACTCTTTGGTCTCTTCGTCGCTTTTATACTGTAGCACTCTTTGGTGTAGGTAATAAGTTGTCAATAATTTCTTCTTCTTCGACCTATTCTAATCTGAAGATAGACTTCTGCTTTAGATAAACCGGAGCTTCATATTGAAGAGTAGCCTTAATTTCTATAAGCCACATCTGGTTCAAGTTGCCTCTTTCTTAGTCTTCTAAAAGAAAAAAATGCATTGACTTTTGCCTAGCAAAGCCATGGGCTTGAGGTAGCATCGGCCTCACTATAAAATTACCAATTAGCATTTAGGTAGATTGCAAGGGCGAAGTGGCAGTCAGTCTCCTCGAAAGCAAGAAATTCCTTAACACGAGCGACGCTCAAACTCCCTCTCACTTCACCCACTCTGACGCCGCTCCTCTTCTCCTCATTTCTTGTAATATCTTGATATCGGAAATTTTAGTAACATTTTTGTAATTATCCCCAAAATGAGCATATAAAACACACGCTTACCATCGTCCTTCAATGGGAAAATCGCACAAAGTAACTTCATCAGTTACACATGGCCCAGAATTTCCATTGGACCGCCACCGCGCCCGTACCCCCACAATTCCCACAGAGAATTGAGTAATAAGGAATAAATTTCCCACTGCCACATCAGAGATTTCCCATTGTTCGAGCAAGAGCTACACAACGCACAGCTAAACGACTTTCATCTTTTATACACCTCGAGAATTGCCTCAAGGATCACTTCATTACTCCCACTCGATTTGCCCGACCCCATCATCGCCCCCCACTCCAGTGTTTACTATTAATGGATATGGAGCCCATTTCACTTGATATGTTTGTATGTGTGCGGCTTCATTTCCAATCTGCATTAATACTGTGTCGAATGTAAGGATTCACATTTTCCTGAGCGAGCGAGAATAACGATTGTGGAACAGCAACAACAACAATAACAAAGATGACGACGATTACGATGGGTGAGAAGAAGGACGATGACGAACGTAAAATAAAATTGGAAATAATTCGCCTTGTCGGCGTCTTTTGTATTTAAATTTCAATTTTGTGAAAATTGCGCTCCAAAGAAAAGCTTCCCTCTAGCTCCAGGGAATCAGCCAGCCAGTGACAGCGATAGCGACAACACAATATCGCAATGAAGTGAATAATTAGAATATTGACGCAGTCCTTTGTGTTGGATGGGGGGCGTGGAACGTACGCGGAGATCCTGTTTGTATTCCTTTGAAAATCAATACGGCTAATTAAAATATGAATAAACGCGACATTGATTTGTAGAGATTCGGGAGAGATTGAATACAATAAGCGACTTGTTCGATTTGGCGAGGGGAACAACAGGACAAGCCACGTGCAATCGGTACATTTTTTTCTGTCTTCAGTTTCGAGACGAATCTGTTATCCTCATTGAGATGTTTGCAGTTAAGGTTTGGGTTTGTGGAGAATATACAGGAGAGCAGAAAGGGTTTCTTGTTCAATGTCTCCATCATAAAACTTTAAATCTGAAAGAGAGGACACATATCAATTTGTTTTATTTCAGTCCACCGATGTACCTTAAAAATCATAATCGCTGCGGTCCTGTCCGTGCCACGTCATCATTCAAATCTTATTGGAAAAATTCAACACATAAACTTTCAAGCCTTAAATACTCCGAAGATGATTTTTGACCGAAATGAAGCTTTTAATGAGTCTCAGAGTGATTGCTAGGATTCAATCAAAATCAGCCATTACGATTTTGAGGGTTATATGTAGGTGCTCCAATTACCTTTCTATCGTCCGCTTAGAAGTCCTAAGGCCTTTCGCACTGTTTCTTCTTCCAAATATTATTTAAGTTGTATAACAAAACACCCAAAAGAATAAATCGAGAATGGCCTCACGTTGGGCGCCAATTGTTATAAGAGTTTCGTTGAGCTACGCTCATTCAACAGATATAAGTTTCTTTCAATTCTGTGCCAACACTTAAGATTCAAGATAGCAAATATCTTTTTTTTTATCAAGCTAGTGGGAAATCCGTTCAAGCTTAGCAAGGAAAGCTTATGATTTCAAAGGATATCACAACAAGATTAAGGTGTAGTTCCGTGGAATTTTGCAATAAGATCTATACATATCTGGAAAATTAAAATATGTAGCTTGGAGTTCAGACCGGCCCTTTCCTGAGCTAACGAAAAAGGCGCGGATTGCTTAGTTAGTGCCAACAATATAAGTTGGTGGCGAACTTTCTCTATGCTAGAGGTTCCCAATTTTTTTTTGGCCACGGCACTCTAATTGATCATACATTTTTTGGGGGATCCCCATTTTGATAATAACAAAAGGCATTGTACCTAGCAGTGCAGTTTGAATATTTATTTTAAAGAACGGCGGGGCGCGGTTATGTTATGATTATGACTGTTTCCTACGAACGTTTTAGTTAATTCTCGAATTGAACTCGGAACTCCTTTGAACCTTCCATGGAACCGCAGGATTCCGCAGACCATTGTTTGGGAAACCCTGCTCTATGCCATAGTCTTTTTGGAGTCCTGGAGATATCTGGGGCAAGTAGAATCAATTGTTTCTCCAAGAAAGTCCTTGAGCAATCATTGAGAGAAGATGTTTTCTTATAAATAAAAAAAAACTGTCGCTTAAGGTCAGCTATTTGGTCAGTGATTGTTGATGGAGATATCCGTCCTATGAACAGACTTTCCCTGAGTAAGGTAATATCGACCATAGATCACTGTGATGACAAATTTATATTTTTTAGCATGGGTCCCTACTTTCTATGTTCCATGCTTTTGGGAAATATGGACAATTTCTTATCTCCGAATCCCTGCAGAGTATGGATTTTCCAAAATACTGTAATACTGAACTGATGTCATTTACCAACAAGGCAAGGATACTGAATTTGAACCTTGAATGACTTATTAATAAACCACTAACATTATCAGCGCTCGGTATTTGGATATCATCGTGGACCTTAAACTTAACTGGAAAAACGAAAGCTGGTGGTAAAAAGTGGAGATTGAAAGATCCTTTTGATGAATACTGCCAGAGTAGCCCCCATCCTCACCTACAACATCAGTAAACTGTTGTAATGTATGCCTGTTGAACCGATGCCATGCGGTCAAGCCTGACCGAATCATTAAACGTATTTCTACACATCCTACCTGTTAACTTACACATGATATCATGTAGTGCGCTGTGAGACTCCGTTAATCTGGGTACTGGTCCTTGAAGCCTATAGTAAAGCCATAGTATTGCTCTCGATAAGTTACCGAGAGATCTTGCCCTGACCACCCCTAAATTTTATCCAAATCCATCCAATGGAAGATCAGCTCTATTGAATTAAGTTTTATAAATTGCGATCTTCACCCACGGATTTAAAATACATTACTATCTTGAGCTGAACTGAACTAAGAGTCTCTAAATCTATTCGCCTTCTTAGCTGCTCTAGGGGTTTTCAAGCAAGCAAAACGACTAGCAATTAATGAAAAAGGTAAAGAACTTAGTCTTAGTCGTACAACCTTGAAGAATGGATAGTCAGCCTTCCATTTAAGCTATTCACCTAATAATCATACGCACACCCCCCAAAGTAGTAAAATAGAGCATTAAAGAATTGACCCGACAAGCAATCGATTTGACATTACTCCCCTCTGGGTGCCCGGCCATAACAACGTAGAGGGGAATTAAATAGCCGAGGAACTTGCCAAAAGTGGTTCAGCGCTTGATTACTTCTTTACGGAGAAAGTGCGTCCTCTCTTCGGACTCATCAATGTTAAAATCTTCCAACACATTCTTATTGAAGCCAATTCGAGATGGAGCAACCCTAATAATTAAGTAATTTATCTGTGACTGAATATCAATAACATCGGAGAACCAGCTCCTAGGTAATGGCCGTTTGTTTGAAATTGGATTTTCGTTTTCTCATTCGAAGTCCTTAAACTCTAAAACTAGAAAACTTATCTCATTCAAAGCTAATGGATAAACCTTTTCTGAGAAATTAGTAATCTTACACCAAAACAATCATTAAAATCTGCTCAGCGGTTCTTGAGATCTTGTACTACAAACGTAATCTGACACCGACTCGGACTTTGCTTGATACTATGTATAGATGAAAGTATACCTACTATAAAGGTTACGAAACGCGGCTATAGATACTTCATTTAAAGAATTTCCACGCAAACTATAATTGTCGATTTGTCTGAAATTAAGATTTTCTGATCGTATAATGAATATTTTGAGCACTTTGTAATACTACAAGTGGCGAACTGGAAGAATCTTCAAATTCCTAAACAATGAAAAACTAGGACATAAATGAGGTTTCCGAGACTCGCATGAAATAATAATAAATAAATAAAGATCCTAATTCATATCAGCGATGAGATTTAAAACAGTGTCTAAGCTATAAGTGAAACAGACATCATCCGCAAAGGCTGTCAGTAACCCTCATAGCGGTAAACAGCGGTAAACAGAGAATTTATATAAATCAAAAACAGTATGGGCCCCAGAACAGAACCCTGAGGCACTCCTAGATTAAGAAACTTTACTTCACTTCTAGTATTATCAATTTTTTACTTTTTGCGATCTATAACTGAGATAAGATTTGAACCACTTACATAAAAGCTAGAATACACCTTTAGGACTTAGACGTCTTAGAAATGTCTGCTATAAAATTTTGTAACCTTTTTAAATTTCTCAATTCCACAAAATGGATTTGAACCTTCATATATGCTCTACACATATCAAGGTAATCAGGTTACTTGAGCTATGGCATCAAAAAAGCGGAATTTTGTACGACAAGATCTGTTATCAACTTCCACCAACCTACCTACCTACCTGTGTATACCTACTGAATTTGGAAGGCTGTCGTATTCCCTTAGAAGTTTCGAAGCACCTAGCAGAGAAGGTGCCACTAATTTATCGAATCAGGACTACTAATGATTTTTCTATAATTTCTAATTCTTTAAAGAATCGTCCCTATTCCAAGGCTTGCGGGTAAATAGTTCCATGTCCTAGAATATCCTAGAATGTCCTAGAAGCATTCGGGAAGTCTTGAGAGTTTCGAATTTCCTCGTGCTGTTAGAGCTGGACACAATCGACCAAAAGCTCACTTATTTACCTCAAATCTGGGTTGTGTTATCCATTCTCATTTATCTCTCCTGTCACGTACTTTTGCTGCAATTTATCTGTAAACACTTAGTACGCAATCAATTGTGGCAGTTTCCATGATGGACACAAAGGCAAAAATCAATCCTAAATGGAATCAATTTGAATCTTAAGTTAAACCCTCCTTCTTCCGCTCATCGAACAGCTTTTAAGCAAATAGGAAATTTGACACTCCTTCCTCCCTACACTCTGTTCTAGGGTTTGAAATTAAATCCATACGCAAGGAGTACGAGTTCATTCGAGAACATCGACCCTGACACAGGTCCTTGTGGAAATCTCTGCTTCTTCTATTCTTTTTTTCGAAACGAATTTCGTTTGAATAATTTATTCAATTTCCTTTCGGATTATTGTCTCAAGTGTAAATAAGAGTTAAATGGATTCAATTGACTTCCTCACTTCAGATGAAAGTGTAACCGAGCCTCCCCCTCACCAGCCTCCTTAACATATAACTCACTTAACTCAATGGACCGGCAATTACTTTAAGAATTATGCGATAAATCAAAACCAAAAAAGAAGGAGGAGCAAACAACAACAAAAAATTCCATAAGTTACGTGACTTAACGCGAGCGCAAGGACGAAGAAGGAGAAGGAGAGTAGCAAGGATGAATGAAAAAATACAATAATATTATTTTCCTACCATCTGAAGGGAGATTATAACAATATACAAACACACACACACATAGTCAAATAAACAACAAATCAACTTTCGTATCTTGATTTTGCTTCCTTGGAGAGGACGAGGAGTCTGTGGAGCAAGCACACACATTTGATATGTTGTCTTCGTGGCATATTATAATCGTGTCTGTTCAATGTCTTGGGAGTCGACGCTCGACAACGACTACGTTGACTGGAGCAGAGGCATATTCTTCTTGCTCTGAACTCCTTGGAGCTGGTTGTTCCTTGCGAAGCGTGAATTGAAACATCACACCTAGATCGGCTTCGCCTTGGTTCGATATTCCCATATGGGGATGGCCTCTGGGAGGACAAGCAGAATGGAATTTATGTCTATGCTATTATTATATCCTTGATAGCGTAGCAATAGACAGCAGCTACTAGCTAGTGGGATTGGTATTGGTGTGGTTTATCGATTGGGAAGAGTTTCTTAGTAGAAGGATGCTACTTGGTATTAGGTAGTAGCTGATATCGATTTGCAAGGAAACAACAAGCGGAATTTATTGGAAGTTCCTCAGGGATGGGGTTTTAGTTTCTTGTCACTAAATACTCTTGGAAGGAGACAGGAGGTCCTTGTTAGGTAATACTAATTAGGAGATCCTGTGGTAGCTACAAGAATAGTCATGGTTAAGGAAGAGGTGGTTGGTCTACCTATATACTGGAGAATTATACCAACTACAGTCGTGGCCATACAAAAATTAACCATCAATCGAATCCGTGGGTAGCAGTAGCGGATAGGCACAAAGTCGGTCTAGTTAAAAAAAAAACTACAATTATAGGTCTTGGCTATTGACTTCGATCACTGGCTTGTCTCTGCTCATGTCCTTATCTCTATTTGGGACAATCTTCTGTTTTTATTTGAATCTGGTTAGAACAGACGAGACCAGCAAAAGTTAGTGAGCATAGAACATCTTTAGAGGAGATACCTTTCAAGACTTCTGAAGTGAAATTTTTTAAAAATCTCGCCAGCCTTCTGACATTTGTTTAGACTTTTAGAGAATTGATTGTCTTCAGTTAATTATTCCAATAACCAGAAGAGAAGCCTTTGAATGCTTTCTTTTAAGGCGCTGAATATTCTAATCTTTCATCTTGATAAATTGATGAAGTTGGACCTGGATTCTCTTTATCTAATTTTTTTTTCGATACGGCTTGTATGGACATCAGGTTAGGTCTAAGATGCCAAAGAAGATTGGAGATATCCCGGACTGACAAAAAGGGAACGCTGCGGTATCTTTTTTTCAATAACGGATCCTGCCTTTCTAATAAAGGCTAGTATGTTGATGGTTGACGCATTTTTTAATTCATAAGGTCTAATGAGTTTTTTGCGTAAGGTACGCCGTGTGATGGGCAATCACAAAGGACGTGCTCGGCTGTCTCGACCTTTTCTAAACAGGGTCGACAATCGGTCTCGCTAAACAGGCCTTACTTGTTTAGGTGGTATCGTAATTGACAATACGCGCAGAGGAAATTTCTTAGATATATAATATCCTTCTTATTGTGGTTTAGAAGTTCGCTGTGATGGGTATAAGTCTTAATGAACAGTTTGACTTGACTTGACTTGATTATATTCCCATTGGTCACCCAGTTTATGCTACAAAAGGGTTCAGGGCCTAAGAATTCGGCAGTAGAGCCTGAACGGGCCAGCTCGTCCGCAATCTCATTTACTACAGCGTTTCTGTGACCAGGTACTCACCAAAGTTTGACCTTGTTGTCAGTAGCTGGGAATTAGAGAGCAGCACTTTACCAGTCTTGAGTCGACAGAATAGGAGCTCAAAGCTTTGAGTGCGGTTTGGCTGTTTGAAAAGATCTTTATGTTAGCTCCCTGAGCTGAAGGGCAGGTGCGCATGGCACCGGTTGTGCCAAGACACGCCATCCGTTGAAGCTTATCAAGCTCCTTAACTTTAGTCGTTTCGAGAACTTTAGGCACCAGATTAAGGCTCCGTACGAAATGATGGGTCTGACCATCGTGGTATACAACCAGTACATAGTTTTAGGGTTGAGACCGCAAGCTTTACAATGTGTCACAGTCGGAGTGAGAATTAGAGTTGAGGCTCATATCTAAGATAACTCCCAGGTATTTGGCTTCACTCGAATACGTGTAGTACCTTTCAGGATAATTGCACCGAGGTTACTAATTCTTCTCTTCCTCCTCAAAGGAGGACGGGTGGCAAGCTTAATTCCAAATCTTCCCTTCGTGTAATCATCAGCAAGACCATCTAGTTGAAGCCAAAAAGAATTTATCAAAGGATCTAACAGCATCTATTGCATCTGGGAAAGTGCCATGGATCATAGAAGATTGTTGAAAGTATCAAAAATGTCAGAGCAACTTTAACTATATCAATCCATATCGGTACTTTTCACGGCAAGTTCATCCACCATTTTATTGTAAACTTCTCTAAAGGTACTGGGAAATTAGAGCTGTAAGCAGTTTTATGGTTTCAGGTTAGGTAGATGGATGCTCCGTTACGTATATGTAGATACCGCTCACTTAAACCAAACGCGTGGGTCCAATGTGCTAATAGCCCATTTAAAGCTCTAAATGCCATGAGTTAAATAGTGATGCTTATCGAGCTTCCAAGCCTTGAAGTCAGAAATGCTGATTGGTTATCCAAACTAAACGTTTTTCAACGTAGATAGCCTTTTCCCAAATTATTGCTTATTGTGACCTTTTAGCCGATAGGACTGCTTGACATCATCTTAGACTAATCTGTGAAGATAGGAATGCCTTCGTGATATTGTTGGGCTGCTACTTGGTCTTATCTTTTTAGGATAAAGTCTAGTTCCTGTACTCTGCTAAGATTCCGTGACAAGAATTTGGCGCTACCTACTACAAAACAAGCCGCGGTCCATTTGTAGTCCTCAGTATTTTTCTGACATCCTGTTCTCATGCATCAAAAGGTACTTCCCTAGTACTTCGTATCCCGCTTTTATTTCGAAGGTTACCAAAGCAGTTAAAAAAAACTATTGCCATCTAGGTATTTGAAGAAAGCACCCAAGTGCTAAGATCTGTAAACGAAACCTGAAACTGAATTTCGGTATAACCTGCAAATGGCGATCAATGTTCATTAGTGTTGACCCCGTTCCAAAGACTATTTTTATTCATTTGACCCTTATTTCACCTATTTTCGTAGGTAACTGATAAATTGAATAAGAAAATTGTTTTGCAAATTTTCATAGAACTAACCACCCATACACAAACATCACCCATTCTTATCGATAATAATTCGCCTGAAATATAATCAATACAAATACCAGAACAAAACGTGCCTCACGATTGTCATGACCCAATAATAACTTTCTTCTCCGAAACAGAAGTATCTCCATGCCTCCTCCGACTCGTCCATATACCAGCCCATAGACCATAGACCATGTATCATGTGCAAACAAGCACAGCAACCGACACAAAATACTACAGAACCAAAGAACAAAAAAAAAACATCCTTTTTTCATCGTCATTCTCATCGTCCTCGTCGTCGTTGTCGTTGTTGTTCTACACCATGCCACCATTGATACAAAGCCACACACAAATACAAATTTCAAAATCACACAAATGTACATCTATTAAGCGCCTGCAAAAAATGCAAAAAAAAAGAGAAAAAAATAATGTCGTATACCCTGCACACCCCTGAGGTATTCCAAAATAGCAAGCACACAGCCACCCACAGCACCCACAATCAACCAACAGAGGGAGCGAGCGAGCGAGCGCCCACCGAAAACTTTTTGGCTGCAATCCAAATCAAATGTATTTATTGCCGAAAAACGTTGCATGAATATTTTCGTGTAAAACACGTGCGGAAAAAGGATATTTATTGCCAAATATTTTAGATGTTTCATTTTTCCTTATTCTTAAAGGATTTCAATGGGCGGCTGGCGAAATTGGTATGTTGCTCTCTATGTCCTTCTTCTTGAATGAAATTAAAGGAGAGGAGAATTCCGTCCTTTCTTTAACAAACAAAAAATAGCAAAAAAAAGGATGTGCATAAGGAGCTTTGTATCGGGATATGGTTTTCTCTATTGGAAAGTACTCTTTTTAACTGGAAAACTATTCAAAGCAGTAAGGGAATTCGATGTTCGCATCCTTTGGTTGAATATTTCAATTCTCCTAGATGTGTTCTGTTTTATGTTTTTTTTTTTTTTTGTTCCTATTTAATACAATCGTTTATAGCGAATACAAAAGGTTGTGTTGGCAGCGGCAAAAGGATTTCCCCCCGAATGCAGTTGCATCATTAGTTGCGTGCGAATTGGATTTTTTCCGATGCATAACGAGTCGATCTGAACCGGGGGTAAAGTGGTTGGATAAATGACATCTGTGAAATGGATTTGGTAGAAAAGGGATTTCCAGTGAAATATTAATTTTTTTGTTTGTGGGGATGCAAAGGATTTCTTTTCTTTTTTTGGAAGTGGTCAGAGAAAGGAGTTGAATATGTGCTCAAGCCTCTAAGACTAACCAAGTTTGCCTTTCTTTGATTTGTGGCCTTTCGCGTGAACATCAATTATCCTAAAGCTCACAGATCATGTTCCTTTCCGATTAAGCTCTAGATTCTAGAATATTACGCACTTTGATATGTATCGATAACCTCTGACTGTAGCGCTAGAATAGAGAAATAAAGACTACTTCCAGCAGGGTCTAGGGCTTCATCTCCTATGCAACTGTAAGAAATTTGATTAATCAGGGCATTTGACTTTACTAAGAATAATCAATGATATCTTCTGGTTTTCAGAAACAAATACCTTGGTCATGAAATAAGAATAACGAGAGACAATCAAATCCAAACATATGGAGCAGAGATCATAACCCTTACAAGATGTACCATCAACAAACTATAAGTAGCACAACGAGCGATGGAGAGAACGATGCAGGGAATAAGCAGAAGAGACCGGGGTTAGAAACGAAGAAATCAGAAGAGGAACTGGAATATCTATCTACACTATTTATAAAGTCGTAATTACTTTTATGTATGTTCCAGCTAAACTCGGGAACTAATAAACAGATTTTGGTGAAACTTTCGCTAAAATATTTATTGAGTTCCTCTGTAATGCATACGCTATATATTATCGCCCTTTATACCTTTAATTATACAAAATCCTTTGTATGCTTATAATTTAAACACTTCCATGCACTTAACGTGATAACGCCTGCACCTCTTTCAATGAAATTAATTTAGTTGATTTCAGCATTTTAAGGTATAAATCATTTTCCTGAGTTACCTAGAAGCTGAGAAATAGACATACACAATATGATTTTTAATGGTTTTGATTAAAAATCATAGAACTATTGAAATTGCTCTTCAACCTGCTGGGAGAGCATCTCGTTGTTGCATTACGAGTATGTAAGCTTTGCTCTTCGCTCTTGCTCTTGCAGTATGCTGAGTAAATCGTGTTTTGTTTTCGTGTGGTCGTTCAGCTGATTGCGATGAAACTTGGCAAGTTATTATCTGAACCGCGTTCGGAAAGTTTCTGAAATCGGTTCAGTAGATAGTGTCAGAGATAACCCCTTACATACAAATTTCACCTCTTATTTCAAAAACCCACCCGGCGTGCGTACAACAACTGTTTTTTAAGGATATATGGATATATGGATATCAAGAAGGAGGCAATTGTGCAGTATGACTCTACTACGAATGTCACAAATAAAAATACTGAAAATGATGGCTAACCTAACTCAGTACCACTCCGCTATTGACCTGCATTTAGAAGCCAAAGTGATACAATAGAACAGAGTGGAAATTATTAGAATAGGCCTACGTCCGTTTTTGGACAAGAAAGGCTGCATGATGATCCTCTGCAGTAGTCTGTATTTCCGAATCACTCTAGTGGGGAGTTTATGCTATCTAGCACCATAATCAGAAGAAGCCTTCAAATATCAAGCTTAGAAATTCTTTCTATAGATGAATCTGCTTGTAGCTCTCTTTTCAAAATAAAATTTCCTTCATCTGGATTCCGCTGGTCACAATTTTTCTATCGAGTTGGTCAGACCTGGCTCCCGAGCTTAGCTCATTGGTCTAGTACTTTTTTTTTTGCCCTATCTACAGGAAAGATCAGGAAATACAAACTGATTTTCTCCCTAGCAACTGTTCTCTAAAATACATGAAAATATGTTAAAGGAAATATATGCCGCCGAATGCCACTGAACTTCATACTTCATTGAACACACCCTCACATACCCTCTTCAGTGCAAATAAAATTTTAAGTTATCTGTGAACAATTTCCTTTAGCAACAAAATCTTCGAAACTCAAATTTAGTTACCAACTCCAACTATAAACGGCTTTGAAGTCGATGTGATGATCAGGACGGCTTTTGCCAGAAGATCATATCGCTTACTGATAAAGGATTCACCCATATAAGCACTACTCGACTCCTTTTTATCATCTTACTGTCAGAGATAAAACATGATCAAACGGACTCTTACTAAAGCCATTAAGCGACACTAATTTGCCTTCAATGAGTGGTGGTTGGGTTTTAATCAGAAGACCATAGCACAAAGCTAAGCCGGGTCCGTATTTTTTTCATATGATACCTTTTACTCAAAAATTAGCTGAATGAGGGTTCTTCTCAAAATTAACTGCAACAAAATGCAGTCTTGTCTGTTTCGCCTGTGTCTCGAACCCATAGTTTATACTCGTAGCTATAACACTGGAACATAGATTAACAAGTTACTTCCAGTTTCGTACACTATGTTGGTTGAGGTCCACTTCCACTTGCGTGTGCCACCTTAGCCGCGGTCTTTCTTTACTGCCCCGTGCCGCAGATCTCAGAATTCAAAGCCCGTCTCTAGGGAGCTTTCAACTAGACCTAAGGGACCATGTAAACTATTTAGGGGTTATACTTGACAAAAGGCTACTTTGGAGAATGAATCTAAAAAAACAGAGCTAATAAAGCGAACAGAGTCTTCGGGATCTGCCGGAGGGCTTTCGGCGAGACGTGGGGTTTGACACCAAAGCAAGTTCATTGGATCTACTCATGTGTCAAACTCATTCTACTCTAAGGAGTGTTAGTATGGTGGCCAGTTCTGACCAACAACTATGCTAGGGCATGACTAACAGACGTATGCCCTGTCTAGGAATAACTGGGACATAATCCAGCACACCCACGGCAGCCATGGAAAGTATCCTTGATATCCTTCCCATGGATCTTGAGGGCCAAAGATCAGCGAGGTATTCTGCAATTATATTGCGGCCCCTGGGTTACTTCAAAGACAAGCTGCTCACGGAACACAGAGCCATCTAGAAAGATCTTTCAGATTCCTTCGGAGTTGCCAGAAGCCCAAAACTAGCTTAATACGGTGAACCTACTTTGGGTACCTGGCCACAACGACACACCGGAGAATGAGGGAGCAGATGAACTAGCAAGGGCAGGGGCAGGAGACGTGGAAAGCTTCACTTTTACCACGGTATGCACGACGATACAAGCAGTGTTAACTGCTTACAGCCTGTCTTTTGCAAAACGCCATTCGCTTATGTGGACGTATATCCAAAGTTGCCAGACTGCCAAGGCCGTGATGGAAAATCTGAATCCACAACGAGCAAGGGAAGTGCTTCATATGGGTAGATCATAAATAAAATTGTTGATTGGCCACATCGACTAGAATGGACATGCAAACCGACTGGGACTAGTGCAACATAGCATCTGCCCAGGTTGCCAAGAAAAAGACGAAAGGATTAAACATTTCCGTTGCGATTGTCCTGCTTTATGCTCAGTAAGGCAAAAATACCTGGGAAGACTTATCCTACCTAGGCTAACATCGCTTAGAGCTATCGATTTCTCGAAAACACTGGAGCACACAGAGCGTTTTCCTTGAATCCCTCTCAAAACAGCCAAGCCCCCTGCCTCGCTGGTAGATTCGGAGCAATCTGCTCGTATAAAGTTCTGTAAAAAATGTTTGATTCTGATCTTGATTTGTTGTCAATTGCAAGTTTCTGGAAAGGTCCTTCTAAGAACTGACAGCCTTGGGCTTCTATAAGCAAAGGTGTAGGACAAGTTGTTGATTCCAAGCCCTGATTGTAGATTTGTAAAACAAATTCGATTAGAGACAATGACTTCCATAACAGCTAGAAGACCACCATAGCACTCAATTTGAACTGTCCAACTTCCGACTCCGTCATTACTATTCAATCACGTTTTGTAAATAAGGTCAAAAAGATACTCGTACTACACATTTCGAATGTATACTCGAAATAAAAATCAACAGCGAGCACAAAAAACGAGGAAAAAATTGTTCCATTTCAATTCAAACACAATCCAGTCGGAGTGATTCCATTCACGGTCTGAATACTTTTTTGGTATTTCATTCAGAAATATTTCCACGTGAATAATGCTAACTGTTTTTATTTTTTTTTTAAATAAGGATTCATATAGAAATGTGTTATCCATTCAAAGTTGAATATAGGAAATGAAAATAAAGTCCATACACGAGACTAAATAATGGAAATCATTTCAATTTTCAACATGGCAAAATATATTTAAAGTGTTAAATAAATAAAGAAATAAAAATTTAAATAAAACTCGGTTATTTTTAAATTAAATTTAAAGTCATTTGTAAATTGTAAATCCTTTTTTTTTTTTGTACATATAGCTATTAAAACCGCTGCTGATAAATAAAATGTTTAATCGACCGATAAATTTAATATGGGAAGGAGACACAATTGACTCTCTTTAATGTGTGCGTCATCATTATACAACTATTTAGTAGGACCGACTTAAACGTCGGTATGTTGGGTTGTGCAATCAGTCTCACTAGCTACTAAACGATTTATTGGCAAATATTGAATTCAGCACAATAGTTCAATCTTGCTTTACATACTTTTGAATTTGGTCCTTTAAGAACTAGGTCGCGTAATGACAACATATCTATGTATTTCCGGAACAACATGCATATGTTTTAACCCTAGTACAGGGGCAAGGTCCATTTACAAGTTTTAAAACCTGGGGTAACATTTTACCCCACGAATAAAAAAACATAAATAAACGGTAAATGAGGGTCAGATGTGGCAAAATTATTCACACAAAATTAAGCGTGATTCTTTTATAGACCAAACAAGTATAATTTAGCACGAAATGGACTGCTTTCAAGAAGCGGTTGTCAACCAAAATAACATAAAAACAGTGCCCAGGCCGATAAAAATAAAATAAATAAATGAAAATAGCTTGAAAATAACTCGTCGACTTTTGAAAAAAAATATGGAAAAAATATATGGAGTGCTCCCAGATCGTTGGAAACGTTAAAAATGGACTCGAGACAAAATTTGTAGTAGTAGCACAAAAATCCAGGTTTCAAAACTCGGCAGAAAAAAATTTGTCTGATTTCAAAATAGCATTGGGGTAGCATATTACCCCAGTCCCTGTACTAGGGTTAAGACGGTGCCGTGAAATAACGCCAAGTGAAATAAGACCAAATCCAAAAATTTGGCCTTATTTCACTTTCCATTGTTTTAAACTTTGCCTACCCGATATACCTAAATCAGTACCCTAAGAAGTTTGAAATTGTTAAGGCGATCATATTTGAATCAATAGTTTTCCTTTTTCATCTTTTTATATTGGGTATACTTAGAACAATATTTTAGAAATCCTACGAATCGGTTTGTTATTTTTCATCAACTTCTCCGACAACTGTGTATCATTATTTAAGCATCATCTAAAATGGCTACAAGGCTGCAGGAGTATTCTCGCAACAAATCAAGCAAAGAATTTGCGATCAGCAATAACGTTTGTTCATCAACATTCTGAACTTCTTCGTCTTCATTACTGCGGAGTATTAGTTTTGTAGCATCTTCGATAAGCAGATTGTTATGACCATTCGCCATTTGATTTACGAAATCCCTTATGGAAAGAGCTTCAATTTATTTGTGTTTTGAACGATTTTTTATCAGTTTCTTTTAGCGTACACACATTCACGCATTTGTTTGCTATTATTTTTTTCAATAAGAAAAACTAAATGCGTGAATGTGTGTACCCTTAAAGAAACTGATAAAAAATCGTTCAAAACACAAATAAATTATGTTCACTTACATGGTCGTTATGAGCAAAGTGCACAATTTACAGCTGCTTAACCCATTTTGGCCCGGTACCAGTTCCTGTGGACATTTTTTCACGATATTTTCAAAAGTAGCTCATATGGAGCCCATCAAAACAAAAATGTTAACAAAACATTTTTCTCTTTAACCGTTTACCTGTTATGACCTGGGTAGTTTACTACCCACTGGGCCAATAAGTATAGAAAAAAAAATTATTTCAAGAAAATCAACATTGCATAAATTAAATAGCTAAGTTATAAGTAGTACGTAGGGGTAAATAACTATGTACTTATATGTTTGTAGTATATTTTCCGAAGCATTTAGAACGCAAACTAGCTAATAATACACTTTATACAAATAAAGGGCGCCTTACTGTGACGAATTTTGCAGCGCTTTTGTCACTAATGCTCCCATCGAAATATTGTATTATGCATGTGGATGGGCGATTGCGGTCTGCTCTCAAAACCTCCTTAGACACATGGTCTCTTAGCTCCAATTGTGGCTTGACATTTCCCGATTTCGTGACCAAAACAAGCAATTCTCATGCATTGAGCATCATGTTGGAAGATGTATTGACAAAAAGTGGTCACCACTATTTTTTACTGTAAATACCTCAATAATCGCCTACAGTGATTGATGAGCCGTCTTATTTTGGCAAATGTATCCGATCGAACTTCGTGTTGTCTGATAAATGAATAAGTCAGTTGATTGATTCAAATATCGACATTGAAAGATTCTTCGCAATTGAAACTCAAAATGTATGCTGAATTAACCATTACATACAATTTCCATGGAGGAAGTGTATGGTATTCATTGCGGAACAGTGTATCCAAGAATCTCTTCAATTCGTGCAGTTTGAATTGAAGCTGTGCATTATGTTGTGCCGCATATTGGTTATTAAATACTTTTATCATTTCGGTAATGCCATCAGTATGGAAAAGAGAAAAGAACTGAGATGACGATTTACCACCTAACCTACGACAATGATAGGCAATAAAAGAGCGTTGTAGCATATTTTATACTTGCTTTAGCGGAGTATAATACCCAATAGCTGTGATATAGATTAAATTCTGGCTGCTTCAGTATCCACTTCCACGTTAAGAATACTCAAAGATACGTTATTCTGACAATGATTAAAAGGTGGCTCCAATCTGGTCTCCGACTCTGCCTCATGAGCATGTAAACCACCCTCCTCTAAATATTCTAGCTCCAAAGTTCCACCAAAATCTATTAAAAGGAGTGCATTGTCGACTTTTGAAGGTACATACACAACATTTGCGTATTCCGTTCTGTGCACCTTATTGACCACATAATCTTCTTCATCAGGTGACTAAAGCAAGGCCATAATCTCCTCCATTGTTGTTGTTTTAATCTATGATATCTACTAGTACACCATTTATTATCTTGACTAAATACTAAATCTGGATGAATCACCTCGAAATGCAGAACAAATAAATAAACAAAAAACGGTCATTTCAAATTGTTTCAATGTTATACATGACTTGTCTTAAAATGAAAAAAATTCTTACATATTGGCCCGTTGGGCCATCATCAATTTTTGAACGTTGATCTGTCAGGTCTGATACACGGAACACATAAAGTAATGATACAAATGTTTAGTACTTTATATTGACGTCATAGAATAGACATTATATTTTATTGTTTATATATTTACAATATTTTTTTTATTTTTTTTGTAAATCCTTTTTTGAAGCCTACATTTTAGGCCCCAATCATAGTGTTAAAAGAGAGGGGTGGGGGGAAGAACGAAAAACAAAATGGTAGCTAACACTACTAAAATTACATTTAAATAGAAACATTTTACAAACAGTCATTAATCCTCTGGAGGAAAAATTATAAAAATCTGGGTAGAAAACTACCCACTCGGGCCAAAATGGGTTAAAGCCGCAAGTTGAAACCACACTAAAGGTGCAATTCAAAAGATAGTTTCGGGCGGATGCGTCGGGTAGTTTTTGAATTGCAGCCGCAATGGTCATGGAATAACAAACAATTTCCTCAACGATTGTGCCCCAATAAAACGGTTCATTATCTTGGTATCTCGATACGACATATGAAAACTATCCATAATGCGTTTAGTCTTAAATAGTTTCGAAACGACTTATTCCTAGTATTTATAGACTACTTCTGCAGATTTTTAAAAAAAAGAGAATCTGAAAAATTGATTTGGCCTTATTTCACTTGGAATTACTAATATCGTTTGGCCTTATTTCACTTTCACATAGCGAAATAAAGCCAAACGTTAAAATTTGGCCTTATTTCACTTTGTGAAAAATTTGTGATTTCATAATTCTCAAAAACCGCATTGCACCGTAGCCTGTCAACACTTCCGCCTCTACCAGATGTCGTTGCAGAATTGTAACTCTAGGTCGGTTACCATTACATAATTTAGGCGGGCTCAAGTTTCTTAGAAGAATAGTAGCTATACCCATTTTTAGTTTTAATTTATGTGCTGGAAGCCCTGGATGGAGCAGATAGAGAATTTAAAAATTCGACCAGATAGCTGGTTGTTACTTCTTGGTCCACAAATAGGTGATTGAAATAGATTCTGCACTTAGACCATGAACACGTGAAAATATCTCGCTATCAATTGCTGGAGCGTGATCATTCCGAGGCAACAAAATGATTCGCTCACAAAGCTAAGCATTCTCACGGTTAGTTAGTTGTGATATAAAGGGTTTTCTAATAAGAGGTGTTATTTTGGTATTCAAAGAAAAATGCCATTTTTTGAGATAATTGATCGGATGTTTATTTCATAATAAAGAGGAAGGTATGCCGTTAATAATGAAAAACAACATCAGCCAAATGGCCACCACGAGCACGCATACAGGACCATATCCTTTTCATGAAATTTTCTATAACCAAATCGCAAAGTGGCTGCCCTATGTCCTCGATAGCCTCACGAATTTTATCTTTGAGGTCTTGAATCGACGCTGGGCTGTTGGCGTAGACCTTATGTTTCACGTGGCCCCAAAGGAAGAAGTCGCAAGGTGTTAAATCACAAGATCTCGGTGGCCAATTATGATCACCTCTTCGAGAGATAACACGGTGTGTGGCACGTAGCGCCGTCTTGTTGAAAGTAAACGTTGTCCAGATCAATACCATCCAACTCCGACCATAAAAAATCATTAATCATCTCTCGATAGCGCAATCCATTCACCGTAACTGTTGATCCAACCTCATTTTCGAAATAGTAAGGTCCAATGACCCCGCCAGACCATAAACCGCACCAAACAGTCACACGTTGAGGATGGAGAGGCTTCTTAACAATAACTCTTGGGTTTTCCGAGCCCCAGATGCGACAATTTTGCTTGCTGACGTAGCCACCGAGGTGGAAATAGGCCTCATCAGTCAAGATGATTTTTCAATGGAATTCCGGATCATTTTCATGCATTTCAAGGACCCAATCAGCAAAGACACGATGTTGTTGATGATCGGTCGGCTTGAGGTCTTGTGTTAATTGAACTTTATAAAGAACGACGAGGAATGGACAAACCTGGGTTTTCTTCAACACTTTGGGCTACAGCAGCAATATTCTCAGTTGTTCTTGAGCGACGTGCACGGGTTTTATTCTTCACATCACTAACTTGTCCCAACAGCTCGAATTTTTCCACCAATTTCTGTATTGCGGTCCGACAAGGTGCTTCACGACGACCAAAAAATGCTTTAGTTTTGCGAACTGTGACTGCAAGATTTTCACCATTTTTGTAGTGAATTTTAATAATTTCAATGCGTTGCTGAAGCGTGTGTCGTTCCATTTTTAGTAATGGCGTAGTTTCTACTTGTCAAGTGTCAGAGAATAAAAGCTTCAAAAGTGACAGCTACCAAAATAGCGGGCCATTCACAATAACACCTCTCATTGGAAAACCCTATATTACCGTAAAAGGATAAATTTAATTTTCCATTTTCTTCCGGAAGCGTTCTTCCACCAATTTTAAGTAACAAATAAGAAAATTTTGTGCGTTTGGATTGCCGGCTGTTCGTGCACGCAAATTGGCGGTCAAGTGCATTTGAGTAACATTGGACCCCAGAGACTTGACTTTTTCAGACAGGCATTTACTTCATCAGCTTTTGTGCCTCATGGTACTACTGATAGCGTTTGCCTAAAGTTTATCCTGTTAGGTTCTGTTACCCACTGCTGCCTGGCTGCTGGCAGTGGTCATCACTGAAAGAAAATTGTGGGCGATGCTTTGAATAATGGCTTTGAACATTGCTCAGCTTCAGGACAACGCAGGGGGACGTTTTATATCTCAAATGATTGAGGGACAAATCTACTAATTTCACCTATTTTTTCTTGTTTTTCAATCCGATAAGCCATTATTGAGTTAGGGCTGTATAATCATAATATTCCTCACCGATATACAGTTATTTTGACTACTATGTAAAAACCAGTAGCCTGAGCAAAAAATTACATAGCTTGTGATCATCCCGGGTTCTTAAGAAGCATTTCAACAGAAATTTTCATCGAAATCTGTCCAGCAGTTTTCACGCTATTAGGTAACCAACAGAAAAACCTCTACAGTTTTATAATATTTATAGATAATATTCGTTCTTAGATTTTCGATACAATGGAAAAAAAAATAGCGTCTAGGGAAAGAGTGCGCAGTCGTTCTGTGGAAAAGAGTCCGCAGTGCTTTCTTACCCAGTATTTAAAATTTTGTAAAAATAACAATTTTTAGGCTATTACCTTCTATCGAAAGATGCAACGAGCCCATCACAGTCATAGGCGGTAGGTGGTAGCTCGTAGCTGAATTATTTTTGTTTTTTTTTCCCCAGAAAAATGCCTCGTATCTACCAAACATAAATGGAAAGGAAATTGATAACCCTGCTAGGGAGCTGATTTGAAATGGAAGCAGCCCATGAAATGCTGTCGAAGAACTTGGTTTGAGCGAAAGCGCAGTTTCAGACCATTTCAACTACGAAAACTGTGACTTAAACTGGTTGCGCACTCTTACCCTGACTTCGGGGCAAGAGTGCGCAACTTGACTGACTTTGGTTTTTTGATCAAAACATATGAAACCTTAAAAAAAATATAAAATAGTTTTGTATAATTTTGTTCCCAAAATATAGAGCTACCAAATAATAGGCTCTTTTGTTTTTTATCTGTTGTAAGTTATTCAGAATTAAGCCCGAAGTCCAAAATGCGCACTCTTGCCCCGAGCGACTATACACACAAAGCCTAAAGTGGAAACTTTCGACCTATACCTGTTTGTTCGGCGACTACTTCAGCATCCTTTTTTGCCTAGAAAATTGGTTCTTCCTGGTTGTGTTCTCCCTTTAGAACATTCGAAAGTAAGGTTTTCTAAAATGTTAGAAATGTTAAAACTACACTTAAACTGGTGGGTGGCCGTGGCGTAGTGGTAGTCGTCGTCGCTTGTCATGCAAAAGGTTCACGGTTTGAATCCAGATGTCTTCGAAGCATTTATTTCTCACGAAATAAAAATAAGTTGATCAGTTTCAGAAGTTAATATCGAAACCTACTGCGAAGGCATAACACTGGCAGTAGGATGTTGAATATGGCTGAAGAAATTGATCGCACAAACTATAATAATAAGAAACATCTGGAAAAAACTCCTGTGAATCATAAGCAAGTACAAAAATAATACACAACTCTTCAGTTATCCTGGACACCACCCATAGAGTTAGTTGAAATTGAAACCTATCATCTGAGTTTCCTACCACTACGTCGATCTGTCTGTCTCTCGTTCTCGTCCTTCATGTGCTCGCGCTGTGTGTAAACATTAAAAGGGTATTCATATCCCCTTTAGCGCGTGTAGATTATAAAAAAAAAAAAAAAAAAAAAAAAACTGGGGTTAAATCATCCTTTTTTTATCGACGGCCAATCACAAGGGTTACTAACCGCCGGCTGTACGTTTGGGCACAACAAACCGATCCAATTACAATAGCTTTGCCATCAATCTTCTATGAACACTTTCAAAACTTTTTAATTTTCGAAATTACAATTTTTACAAAATTTGACATTCCAAACGAACACGTTCGTTATACTTATCAGGATCGGCGATTAACAAACTGGCAGCTTCGCCATTCATTGGTGAATATGGATTTGGAGTTTCCAAAAATGATTGCAGGGTAAATATCAATTGTTTGATGCCGATATGTGGCCATCGATCTAATAGATCCGAGCAAACATAACCTTGGCCACAAACATTTGGATGGAAAATTGTCGGAGTGAAACGTATTATCGGCGGGAATCGCAATTCGGTTCGATTGAATTCAATGGTGAATTCAAATGTTCCTTGTTCCCAAATGGAATTTCTTGGGCCGGGCATTTCACATTCCCATCTGAAGAGGTCCAATGTGCCATCGGGATTTTTGGTTAGATTTGCCGTGAATCCATCGGGTGGGTCTTGTCGCCACATTCTTCGTTCTTCATTGAGGCGCTCGGTAACGGCATTCATTTTGAATTTTGTTTTATTTTAAATTTAGTATGTTCTTAAATCAACTGGAATTTTTATATTAATTTTTTCAAATAGATCCTGTCAAAGTGACGAATTTAATTAGATGTAGAGATTTGGATATTTTTTTTAATTAAAAAAAAAAAACAGCGGCCAGTGGCACCCTTCATAGCTATAAAATAGATTTTAAAAACACACTTTAAGGAAATCGTATGTTTTGAAGTTTCAGCCATGTCCAAGAATCTTAGGGCACTATACCAGCTTAGGAATGATGCGGCTGTCTAGATTCGAGTTCCTGAAAAAAGTGGGGTTCCGCAAGGTTGCATTTTCTAACCGTGTTTGTTTTGTTATATACAAAGAAGGACCCGGAAACAAGAAAAGCCAAATTAAAAGCTCAGCAGATAGATCAGCAGTAAAGCTTGCACTCGATAAGATGCAGAGCAAAGTTTTTAGAACGATAACCAAGTTGCGACTTAACGGTATATCACATGGAAATGTATAAAACTGATCCATAAACTTGGGTAAAGAAGTAATTCCCTCAATTGGTTAATACTTACTTACTTACTTAACGAGCTTACGACCCGTGAAGAGTCTCTGCCTGAGACACGGTAGCCTTCCGCTCTCTTCGATCCCAGGAACGCTGCTTTTAGTTGTCCAGAACAAGCGCTCTGGCATTCGCGATAGCTTGATCCTTAAAACGGAGGTTCGGTCATCCTTGTCGTCTCGAACCTGGGGGATCTTCTGTGCTGGAGCATAGTTGTTCCTTCGCTCGATGTGGCCGGGCCAGTGTAGTCGACGTGTTTTGGCTTTTTGGACTACATCGACATCTTGGTACAGCTCATAGAGTTCGCGGTCGTATCTTCTCCTCCATTCGCCCTCCTCGCATACGGGACCAAATATCCGACGAAGAATTTTTCTCTTGAAAGTATTCAAGATCTGCTCTTCTTTCCTGCTTATCGTCCAGCACTCGGCTCCATACAGCAGGACTGACAGGATCAATGTTTTGTAGAGCGTGTATATCGTCTTCCAAGTTAGGATTTTGAACCCATTGAAGTAGCAGCGGTTTCCAAGGGTAAGTCTTCGTCGAATCTCCACTAAGGTGTCATTCGTGGAGTTGATATTTACTCCGATGTAGGTGGACTCCTTAACCACTTCTAAGTTACTATTGCCAACAGTGACGTGGGCTCCACCTGTAACGGAATTTGAAAAGAACTACGGGAAGCATAGCTATAAAAATCACCTGCAACGAAAGGAGGAAACCAGGCTATTTGCGTGAAGAGTCGTACGTGCAGTACCCACGTGCAGATGTTACACCCGCAAAATCTCTGCAGCCTTCCCTCTCCTACGCTACCCTTAGAACCAAAGGCCACATGACTTCTTGGACTCATCCAGGCAGCAGAGAGGGTGGGGGTTCCGAATCTCTGTAGCTGAAGGCAGCAGCTAGGTCCTTAGAATAAGGGGGTCCTTGCTACAGGTCTTCAAACGGTTGTTACGCATTTCCATGCCAGAGTGAGCTGGGAGTTGCTCGAAAAAGTTGAAAAGGGTTGACCACAAAATGTTTGTATGCCTTCACAATGTTTTCTGTTTTTCTCGACTGCTTTTTACCGGTGGACAGAGCAAAACGCGTTAGTAGCTCCCCCTCATGAGGATGTACACACCAACCGTATCACAACGTTTTCGTGCCCAGAACTGTGTAGGTAATTCCGAAACCCACCGTGATCAGAGAGGAACTGCATCATTCCGTGGCTTCTGTTTGTCCAAACGTCTATGATTTGTAACAATCTGTAGGTCGATCTAACCTTCGTAGTTGTGTCCCAACAAGCCTGCCACCTGGTCATTGAAGTCAGTCTTTCTTCTTTCTTGATCCTTTTGATGACCGTGGCTTCTCGGTTACTAGAAGTTCTCCTATTATAGACTCTTTGCATTTCGTCCGCAAGTATATCGACGATGACCATCCCTGCAATGACAAGAGCTGCTTCCTCCGATATCATTCTGAAGCCACTGATTACCCTTAGTACCCTAAGTCGATATGTTGACGATAACTTTCTCCTTGTTTCCTTTGCCGCCAGGGCGCCGACACAAACTGGGACAGCCGGGACTGAGCTTACTACCTAGGATTGTAACTCTCTTGCAGCACATCAAGGTCCTCTAATGTTTGGAAGTATTCCAGAAACTGCTACCTGCAGCTTTGACGCGTTTTTTCCAGCATAGTCGAAGAGTAAGGCTTAAATTTTAGTCACTTGTCGAGTATTACTCCGAGGTATTTTACAGAGTCTTTCGATCATATAGTTTGTCTCTCTATCCTTAATTGTAGAACTCCGTCGTGCATGATAGTCCAAAGAATGGGGCCCAGTACTGATCCTTGTCTAACTCCCGCGGAGACTTTATAGTACTTTTCTCCTTCATCGGTTTCATATCTCAACCTTCTATTGGTAAAGTAGCTGGAAACAATCGCTCGCAAGTAGTTTGGCGCCTCATCCTGGCTAGTGACCTGCTTATGGTGTGTACATATTTATGTACATTATATCTATTTCCTTCCCAGTAAAGGAATGGGTAGGTAGCACGCGTAACAAATTTCAGCAAAAAGTCGAACACATGAAAGTTTGGCCAACCCTGCTATATTGCACCCGGTGCTGTCACTTGCCCCTGTCACTTTCAAATAACAAAAAAAAAAATAATCAAAAAGTGGTGTTATCGAGAATTGAAAATTAGAGATGTGAGTATATAGTAAGTTATCGATTCCGATTTTTGTTCGATAACATATCCTATAGCCAAATTTGCCTAAAAAATGCTAATAGGTAAAAATTTATCCACCGCACATATACATAAATGCAAATGCAAATTTTCCAAATGAGCTACCGTATCTATTGCAGGCAAAATGAATGCGAAAATATTTACTTTAACTCACTGATCCTATGGTCGCGTTTAGATTGCAATGAATACCCAATTAATCATTTAAATTGCAATTTTCCCATCATAATCACATTGTTCCGTGTGGAGATAATAAATTTCATAAAATATTATCATATAACCAGGTTCGTCCTTGTGCGTCCATCCACGAGTATTTGCGTGCGGGTGTACTGCTGTACCTTCAACTAATATTTGGAATGGGAAATAACGTGGACGTGTGCGGTATGTTTGTTTGGTGTCCTGGTGGCTTTCATTTTATAATTTAATGAGCTTACGGCTGACTGTGTTCGGGAAAATGTTGTTCTTCACGGGCGCTTGTTATTCACGGTAAAATGTAAATTTTGCGATGCATTCGCAGTGTTTTTTTAAAGGCCCCCCCCCCCCCCCCCAAAAAAAGGACGAAAACATTTAACACCTTGCTTGCTTTGAATGCATACATGCGCTGTATAAGGCGCTGAATGCCTGCTGACTGGTGATGTAGATAAATTTATTTCCTACCCTCCTCGCCTGGAGCATGTGTTTCCTTAAAAAAAGAAACTGTAAATGTAATCCTCTTTAGTTTCTCTTGCAGCAAATATCTAATATCGAAGCAAGGCAGAAACTTTTGTCGGAGTTTATTGTTTCCGATATTCAAAAATGTTTTCAGAGTAAAATCACACCACACACACACAAACATATTCGTCCTGGTCCTGGTCATAGACGCCCATTTGATTGCATCAAATTCCAAATAATATTCGCTCCAGTGAACTTGAAAATAGCACAACAGCATGTTTAGATTTTCAAAATAATAATGTTTCAGGAGTTTAGATGTGTTTGGATGTGAATTTCAACCCGAATCCGGGTTGGTTTTCGGTAGACAGAAGGCAGATACTCAACTGCGTCATTAGCTTTAAATGTGCGGAACTTTATATGTAGTTTGCCAATGGAGCTGGACATTCAAATTTATCTCGTCGGCCTATGGCTTATATTGTCATGGAAAGGATCCGGTGGGGGTGGGGGAGGCGAAGCCCCAGATGTTTAGTCTGTCATGGAGCTGGAATAGAATTTATGATCTGGACATCTGTTTTTTTTCCTTTGCCTCTCTTTTCTTCATTCCAATTTGGACATGGTCCACAAAATATCCGCGCTATTTGCAGATAGTATCCGTCTTGGGTGCACTTTACTTTTGGAATCGATTCTGAAGTCGTCTCTGTCCATAATACGCGAGCTGTGCCAAGTCGCTTGTCTTCGCTTGATTGCATTAAAAAGAAGGATAGTTGCTGCATTAACTCAAAAGAGGACACAAACACACGCAGACAGACAGATACGATGGAAATTATCGATTTCCGTATTCTTTTTTTGTGAGATACTAGATACTTTTTTGTTCCCTTAACGCTATTGTCCATTGCAGCGATTTTACACAGAAGAAGAAGTAGCGAAATCGGATTCGGAAAGTATTTCTCTCTGGTGGATTTGGGCGTGAGAGTCATTGTTGATGAAAGACGAAGAAGACTGGAAGAAGACAACCTGCCACAGCGGGTGGTGTTATAACTATTGGCACACCAATGTTCTTGAATCAGTATCAATTTGTGTTCGCCATTGTGAATAGAAAGGAAGTAAGTGTCTTCGGAGAGAGAGAGAGAGAGGAAAAAAAAAGACTTGAAAAAAAATGTAATGGGTATCCGCGATTCTGTAACAAAAGCGGATTACGATTCATTTGAATGGATATTAGTTGCCAAATGCATTTGCTCATGAATAATTGGCAGAATGGGTGATTTGGTTAATAGTTTCCGACGGTGGAGCTGTGCAAATGTTTTGAAAGGAGCCAACCAGTCTGAAGTCTATAAAGTGCTTCGGAAGGGAAAGGGAAGTCATTCTGAAGGACATGCTGTGATCTAAGGCACTTCATTGTGCCTTCGGTTTTTTTTTAATGGAATGCACTTCATCATTTTCTGAGATGACCATACAAATGGAAGTTGCACGAGTCTTTGTGAAGTGAAATTGAATTAAAGCTAAGTACTTAAAGGAAGGCTAAGTAGTTCCGACTTTGGTCTATTTTCCATTTTTTTTAAGGCTCAAAACACTACACCCTCTATTTGATCAAGAAATAAGATAAATATTTTTGGCTCATGGTCACCTCAAAACCATCAGAATGCCGTTAACGTTTTTTTCAAAAAGTGTTAAAAAAAAAGTAACACAAATATTTTATACATTTCTGAATTCGTGCTTTATGTAGCTTTTATTTGACATCATACACGATGACCTCAACATTAAATTAAAAAAGTTTTTTTCCACATTTCACTTATCCCCCCAAAACTAGCCCCTCAATGTCGAAATTTAACTTTTTAAGTTCAGGTCAGTGTTTGGACCACTAATTGCTACAACAATGGTCTATGAAAAAAAGGCCTGTGACAGACGGACAGACAGACAGACAGACGGACACCGAACTGATTCCATTAGTGTTCCGTTTTTTACGGGCGGAACACTAACAACATCGACCTGGAACATTAAAAGCACCCTGTAAGTGCTAAGGATTGCCTTGAGTAAAAAGAGGAAAGTCATTTTTAGAATCCTTTGAAAACGGCTGTAAGGCTTAAAAATAAGCAAACCTGTAATTCTTTGAATTTTCAGCTTCCGCTCAAAACTGCCACTCTATTCTTCACGCCAACTAATTCGTCCTAATTAGCGTCAAACAAAGTTTCACCCGAATCGTAACAAATGGTTTCTTTCGCTTTAATCCCTAATTAATGCAAATTAAATCACAACCCTCTAAGATGGCGCAAACAGCGATGGCTACCGCCACCACCACCACCACCACCATCACCGTCCGTGTATATAATTAAACCATAAAGTAGATCATTTAACTGTATTTAGATCTAAGGATAAGCATTTTTGCCTTCTTTACCAGCCGCCATGGACAACAGCGACGCTACGCGACGGGCGTAGGGAATTCCTTGGAAAACTTAACTTTGTGTGTTGATTTTATATTGCAACGCTTGTTAGTTTTTCAAAGCACGCCAACCGCCCACGCTTAAGTGCTCAGCGCACTTAATTACCAGTTAATTAACCGAAAAGAAAATTAGTTGCCATTTGAAACGTACGCTACCGAGACCACAATAAATGACTTTTATCTGGACAAATTGCAGAGACCTCCTCCCACTCTCACTCTCACTCTCTCTCTCTCTCTCTTTTTCGATCTGATTCTTCAGAGAATCGCCAACCACTGCCGAAGAAGAAACAAGAAAAAAATTAAAGAAAAACAGGAGCAAAACGACAACAAAATTACAACAAATTTGTGCTAAGTGGCCGTCGTTGTCGTCCACTGAACACCACCACTGGTCCTTGTTGTTCTTCGATTCGAGTACAAAAGTCCCCTGGGGCAATTTTTTTTCCTTACCAGCCTTCTATTTTACTCTCCGCGTGTGTGTGTGTGTGTTGGTTTGCTAGTGGATGGGGTAATTTTTCTCTGTTCCGTATGCTTGGCATGTCCTTTTTTTGTACCTATTTAATAACATTTGGACAGCAATTCTATTATATTCGCTATCGAGAAGAAATAATAATACTAACTCCAAGGTGGAGACACACATACACGCGCAATATAATTTCGGTAGAGAGTACGTGACAGCAGGCGACGTTTACGTTCACGTTGATCCTAGTCCAGATGGACAGGAAGATGAGTATCTCGTGTTCGTTTTGTTCTGGTTAATTCGATTCCATTGAATCGCACAGCCCGGTAGCTCTGAAGGATAATACCCGTACTCGTATCTCGACCTTGATTGTTATGATCATGTCATTGATATTCTAGGGGAACATTTACAAATGTAATTTGAGCAAAGCGAAGGGGAATCTTATGGAATATTAAGTTGTACTTGAATGAAGCCATTTTTGGCGGAAGAGATATGGAAATCCTGTTGTGTGGTGAAGATGTGTCCTTTTTTCTGAGTGAATGATGATGAAATGAGGTAATGTTGGCTTTTCGCAAAACTCTTTTATCCTTTTGGGAGGACGACACCTTTGTGTGTTACCGAAATTGGCAAATGGTTTCTGAAGACCATAGTGAACTTGGAAATGATTATTTAAGAGGTTGTCACCCATACGTCAGATGCATCTTTGCGTGATGAAAATCTAGGAAAGATCTCTTGAAAGGAGGAATGCGATCCCGAATTTGTAGATTGGTTCGTGAAATTGGAAACAAGACAAATCGATCGAAGACTAGAGATGGTGTAGAGACTAGAGAGATATTATTAGCTTTAAGATAGAACCACAGGTTTCCTTGTACGACCTTGTTAAGATCCCAAACTTCGTGCTTAAAGAAGCCATGATAGCAAGACTAGAGGTATTCACACGACTCTACAAGACATGTCCACACGTCAGTGGAAAAGAAAGTGGCTAGTTCTCATCACAACAGGTAACAAGCCACCAGAGATAGCTTCATCGTACAGGTCATTGTGCATGGTCGACACGCTGGGGAAAATGCTGGAAAGAAAAATTCGCACCAGGCTAGAACAAAATACAGGGAAGAAGACTCGGGGCTCTCTAATCCACAGTTCGGCTTCAGAAAGAAGCGAAGCACTAAAGGTGTGATAAGGGCAGTGTGCGATGCTGCGCGTGAAGCGATCGCGGGACAAAGATAGCTAGGACGGATGAAGAAGTACTGTGCCATCGTTACACTCGACGTTAAAAATGCATCCAACTAAGCCAGCTGGAGCTGCATAGTTAGAGCGTTTACCAAGTTTCCTGCTAAAAATAATAGGCAGCTACTGCAGCGAGAGAACGACATGGAAGAGGGACTTAAGAGGTGCAAAATCACGGGAGTGCTGCTCCCAATCCTGTAGAATATAATGTATGATGGCATACTAAGAACGCCGAGTGGCCTACGTCGATGATATAGCAGTAGTCGTTGTAGCAAAAATACTAGAACAAGTATCCGAAAACTACAGCCAAGCAATTAGTTACGTGATGGAATGGCTACAAGCATCAGGTCTAGAAACAGCGACGGAAGCAGTGCTAATAAGTAACAGAATAAAGGCATCACACCTCACTATACGTATCGGTGAGCAAACAATCGAGTCTAGTCCACACATTAAGTACCTGGGAACGCTGTTAAACCACAGGCTTACCTTTACAGATCAACTTAGGTATGCAGGAGATAGAGCCTCTCGAGCAGTAGCGGCACTATCGAGATTATTACCAAACGTTGGAGGATCAAGGTAGCCCACACGAAACCTTCTAGCAACAGTGAGCAAGTCGATCCTTATGAATACGTCCCCTATATGTGCACCAGCGATGGATCGCAAAAGGTACATGAGATGGATGAACTCGCTGAGAGTGTCCTGTGCTTTCAGAACGGTGTTAGCGGAAGCGATTGGCGTTATCTCCGGTCGAATGCCCATCGATCTGGAGATAAAAAAAAACGGCGGTAGTAATGGAAAATGAGCTGGAAGAAGGGTAAATACTTGCGGGGCTATACAAGCAGAATGGCAAAACAGGTGGACAACGACAACGAAAGGAAGATGGACATATATGCTCATCCCCAACGTATAGGAGTGGGCCAATAGGAAGCACGGAGAAGTAAATTTCTACCTGATTCAGTTAAGTTCAGGGCATGGATGTTTTCGGGAGTACCTCCAAAAAAAAACAAGCACGTGGATGACCCATACTGCCTGCACTACGCAGGCGAAGCCCAGAACGCGAAACATATTCTGACCGAATGTCAGAGATACACAACGGCCAGAAACATCCTAAAAATAGAAATTGGCGACCAAGTGGCATCTAAAGGACTAATTACATACATGCTGACGACAAGTGAAGCATGGAATACAGCGGATGAAGACATCACAAATATGATACAGCAACTGCGGGAAGCTGGCGCAGGTTCACCCCAAGCTGTAGCGCCCCCTAAAGTAAAGTAGCTGCGCATCAAGAAGCGCAGGATGCCAGTCTCTAAGCTACGATTTTTAAAATTGTTCATTGCTGAAATTCATTGGTATGATGGTCGAAACGAAAGATTTGGATTTGTAGAACTTTGTAGTCGGAATTCCAGAAGAACTTCATTCACAGTTTGGCCAGTAGATGGAGACCCAAACTGAAATACTTTGTAAGCGGATTTGCCTCGCTACTGTTGACTCGATCAAATGAGGTAAAGCTAGGACTCTCTTTTGGCCTTGGATAGCTATGCGTAGCTATTCCTTGCAGAGGCTAATATCCACTCCCAGATCTATGTTCCGGTACTTGATAGCTACGTGTAGCCTTTTCCCTTACGAATGCAAATATCGACATGAGAACTAGTCTTGTAAAGCAACGTTTTCTTCCGTGAAGGCACGAAAATCTCCGTACGTCACTCAGTTCTAAAACGTCTTCAACTCAAGCTAACACACATAATTTTACATGTAAAAATAAAAATTAATTCTTAAAACAACAATTCAAAGTAAAACACCGTAAACATCTGTTTCACTAATAACTTTATAACGTTTCACATCACTTCAGCTACTACTACAACTGCACACACACCCATACCGCTCTACCCAAAGGCAAACAATCAGAGAAAACTTTCCCAAGAAAAGAGGAGAGCGAGAATTGGCAAAGAGGGTGCGCGGTAAGGGAAAAAATATCATGAAAACTTCCCAAAGAAGAAGTTCTTCATCGTACGCCCCGGGACCTTAAGTAAATGAACGTCGCGCAACATTATGGGGATACTCTTCCAGAGCTACTATACTCATACATATACTCTCAGGTCTCAGTCTCAACAGCTCAGACATTTGCGTGTGGTAAATCACGTGGCTAAAGCAGCCACCGCCAGACTTCATCCCCCTCCCACCGCACCGCCCCAAAAGCAACTTGAGTAATTTATTCAATCCCATTTGGCAATTTATTTAACGTTTATTCAAGGGGAAGAGATTTATTAAATTAACTGCTAAAAGTTCTGTCGACCATGTTACCAGGACGAGATGAACTTTAAAAAAAAAATAAACAGAGATTGATACACTTTGCTGTTACGGCTTATCTGGCCCAAGTGTTGGGGACGTCATGTGATTGAAAAGAAAATCCTTTGGCAAATCATCAGGAGGATACGAGGCAATTTGCACCTGTTGCAGATCACTGCCAATTTGCTGCAAATGGTGTGTTATTAGTTTGTCTGCATTCTCATGTAGTTGAAAAGGTTTCCCACAAACTCATTCTTCAGGACACGATTTAAAAGACTTTATCTCTCAGCGTTCTTGGTTTCTGTTGGACATTTTCAGATCAACACAACACGACTTCCCTATGGTGAAAGGGAATTTCTAATTTTCGAAATTATTCTACCGAGAATGTTTGCACTAAAACTGTGAAAACAAATTATTCGAAGAAACGCCTGAAAAGCCTTCCGGTGAATTTTTAAATGATTGCCCCCACCCAATTGTAATTAAGCGATATTTAGGACTTATGGATAGACCCTCCAGTATCCTTATAAGAAATATAAAAAATGCTGGAGGGTTAGAAACTTCTCCTAAAGAACATAATATATACTGGACGACATAATCATCGAGGACACTAGTCATTTATTGGTGTGTGACCACGCTATGCAATTTAGCGGAGACACTTACCAATAGTAGAAGCAAGGTATCTAGCTTTGAAGAAAATATACATAGAAGGGTATTAATCAGAGTACAAGATTGCAGAAAAGGAAGATAAAGACGAAATGGGTTCAATAAGAACTACAGTGGAAAGTAGGTTTCAGTTTCTTATTTAGGCATGTTACGAGGATATACAATCTTCCATGCAAACCTCTATTAGAAGAATGGAGCTAACATTCAATCAGTGCAGAAGTAAATTTAGATAGTCATTGTCAAAGGGTATCTAACGCAAGTAGCGAAGATTGAGAAGTTATCAAATTTCTCGATAGCTGCCCTTAGTATCTTGAACTAGGTAAGATTAGGTTAGGCTATGTCGAAAGGGGTAATGAGGCTGAGCAATCATTAAAAACATCAGGTACCATAATTGGCCCATCGTATAATGGTACGTGAACTGAAACACCTCCGTCCAAATACTTAATTTCACTGCGAAATTTTTTGATTTTATTGTGGCCAGTTTGGCCAGCCTCTTCCAGTGTGTTAAAGAAGTAATTCCTTTAAAAAAAAAATTCGAAAACGAAACTTCTGTGACTTGATCAGAGCACAGAGCTACATCCTTCTACAATTTTTTTTATAATACACGGGCGCTAAAGGGGTTATGAAAACCCTTAAAATGTCTTGCACAGCGCGGGCCAAGGGACGAAATTTAGGGAGGATGAAAGAGGAGATACCGATGTGCATTGGTCTTAAATGCTTGTAGATGGAGGGAAAAATCGTGTTTGATAAAGCATTCCACATTCGTGTTGAGCGGTTGAAGAAAGTATCTCTATATTTTACTGTACGACCGAAGTTGGGCTTAAGGGTAAACTAATGGGCATTCCTTGCGAGACGTGTGTTGCGAGAAAATTGTTGAAGGGGAGGAATGCAGCTGGCTATTTCGCCGATTTAACACGATACACGATTCAAGTGCTCTGAGCGCGGCCTGTCTGTTGATGTAGATGATGATAACCATTATAAGCTTCATCACTAACAGCTCCACCGCTCTCTTCAACTCTAGAACCTCTGTTTGAAATACGCTATAGTCATCTGGAAGTCTAAGACAAATATTTAGCTCCGGTTCTTGTCCCATCCGTATAAACCGCAATGTGTGTTTGTCGTGAAGGCGTTGTATTCCTCCAATCTTTTCTCTCCGGGTACAGCGTTTCGCACGGTGTAGCGAAACCCAGAACTGTGAGGATGTCATTTGTTCTATCGAGGTTGCCCCGATTATAAGTTCTCTCAGAATAGCGCTATGACCATAGCTTCTATTTCTGAAGTAGCCTAAGTTAGTGAGTGTAATCGCGCTCCTACTTGTCAGGTGCATTGTTGCATACAATAAGTGGCATAAGATGTAGAAAAGTATTCAGTGCCGCCGTGGGCTCCCGTTATAGCAACGCTGGCCGTTCCGCTACTAATCCTTCTTATATGTTTCTTTTAAGAGCTGCCTTCTACCAGATAAGTGCCCCGTACGTGAGTATCGTAAAGCCAGTGCATCTTGCAACTTGAGGTATGTTTCTTTGTGAGCCTCGTCTAGACTCTTAGCCCCTCATAAGTACAGGATTCTGATAGAATTAGAGATCAGTTATGAAACAGCTCCCCTTCATCATCGCTCCAAAAAGCGATTGAGCCTGGTCAAACTGCAACCATGCCTTCGTCGAGCTGAAGCAACAATTTCAAAGGTTCCGGTCTCCCAGGACGTTATTACTAATTTTCCAGATAAATCCATTCCCTCAATCAATAAAGTGAAGGCCACTAAACAATTTAATTCCCACTTTGTTAGTGAATTGAAAAATTTCACATTTTTCCAAAATTGGTTTCGAAATTAATTTAAAGTTTCCAAGTTCCCCCCCCCAGAGTCCTGCAGGGGTAGGTTTCTCCAACTCACACAAAGGGTAGACATTACCTCCTACCGTATAGAGGAAAGGACGACTTCAATATTGAATGAACGCCACTATGAGTTTAAAGTTTCATGGTTTGCTTTGCTATAGAGTGGCGTGGCTGTAAGGTTCATATGGTGTGCCTTTTGAATTGGCACCGGACCTGGTATCGCATCGTGCACAGTCGGCGGGTGAATAAATTTCAAAATTCATATTCATGTGCACACATTCATAGTGATTCCGATGAGAGAGAGAGATTGCTAGTTGTTGGAAAACTTTATTTAATAGTTTGAGGCGATCGTTTTGTTGCACAGCCTATTTGATGGACGTGAACGGTGGCTAGCATCGTTTTGAATTTATTAAATTATTTCTTAGTTCAGTTTAGAGATGATTGAATGGAATGAATTTTTTTGTTCGCATTTCATGGATACACAAGAATCTACAACTGCCTGTCAAACATTTAAAGTATCCTTGTAGCCCTCTAAAGTAGTTTTTCTGTGGAAAACATGAAATCTCCATTGCATACGGACCGCGGTTATAGTGTCATTTCATGCCTAAGGCTATCATAAATAACAACAAGTAAGGCAGGGGTATATATTTCCATTTCATTCGAGGCCGACATGGAAATGCTCTTCTTTTCCAACAGCCTACTTAAAGGCATATTTTAAATTTCAAGACAAATTTTGAGACAGCACTCAAAACGGAGTAAGTACGTTGTGCGAGAGTTTTCAGTGGGTTTTCTTGTTTTCCAGAAAATTACTTTTTTTTGAGGGGTGCAAGGAAAAACTAACAACTTGGGGTTCTTGTGATAGAGATGCACATGCTGGTAAGTGGTCATTCTATCTATTTATTTACTTTTGTATTTCTCATTTCAAAAGTGTCGCAAAAAATTTTAAAACTAAATAATTTTTTATTATTTGTCATTTATTATTTATTATTTATTATTTATTATTTATTATTTATTATTTATTATTTATTATTTATTATTTATTATTTATTATTTATTATTTATTATTTATTATTTATTAAAAAAATTTTAAAACTAAATAATTTTTTATTATTTGTCATTTATTATTTATTATTTATTATTTATTATTTATTATTTATTATTTATTATTTATTATTTATTATTTATTATTTATTATTTATTATTTATTATTTATTATTTATTATTTATTATTTATTATTTATTATTTATTATTTATTATTTATTATATATTATTTATTATTTATTATTTATTATTTATTATTTATTACATATTTATTATTTATTATTTATTATTTATTATTTATTATTTATTATTTATTATTTATTATTTATTATTTATTATTTATTATTTATTATTTATTATTTATTATTTATTATTTATTATTTATTATTTATTATTTATTATTTATTATTTATTATTTATTATTTATTATTTATTATTTATTATTTATTATTTATTATTTATTATTTATTATTTATTATTTATTATTTATTATTTATTATTTATTATTTATTATTTATTATTTATTATTTATTATTTATTATTTATTATTTATTATTTATTATTTATTATTTATTATTTATTATTTATTATTTATTATTTATTATTTATTATTTATTATATATTATTTATTATTTATTATTTATTATTTATTATATATTATTTATTATTTATTATTTATTATTTATTATTTATTATTTATTATTTATTATTTATTATTTATTATTTATTATTTATTATTTATTATTTATTATTTATTATTTATTATTTATTATTTATTATTTATTATTTATTATTTATTATTTATTATTTATTATTTATTATTTATTATTTATTATTTATTATTTATTATTTATTATTTATTATTTATTATTTATTATTTATTATTTATTATTTATTATTTATTATTTATTATTTATTACATATTTATTATTTATTATTTATTATTTATTATTTATTATTTATTATTTATTATTTATTATTTATTAATTATTATTTATTATTTATTATTTATTATTTATTATTTATTATTTATTATTTATTATTTATTATTTATTTTTATAAGTTATTATTTATTATTTATTATTTGTTATTTGTTATTTGTTATTTATTATTTATTATTTATTTGTTATTGTTAATTTATTTATCTACTTTCTGTTATTTATAAAATATTTAAAATTTGTAATTGTATATGTACTTACTACCAGCAAATTAATAAATTGTAAAAGTTTGAAATCAAGTTTGGCCTCCTCTTCTCTCTCCCCTGGATAACTAGGGTAGCTTCTAGTTTGAATGGAAGGTTTTTAAGTAGCTTTTCCTTCTAAAATTTAATAGTAATATCTTCTTTCCCACAATTGGTATTAATTTTTCTGTAGTAAGGTAGCTTATACCATGTCTCTATAAATTGTGCAATAAAAATCTATCCATCTATTTGAAAAGCAGTGCTTAAGGCAGTTGGCAGACTCTGAATAGTTTTTAGTTTATCATAAAGCTAGCTTTAGTCAAGTAAAGAGATTCCTCTCGGATCCGTAGAATAAAAATCAGGATTTTATCCAGAGACAATATTAAAGGGTGATTTTTTAAGAGGTTGAGAACTTTTTTTTAAAAAAAAAACACAAAAAATTCGAAAAAATGAATGAAATATTTATTTGAATCGATAGTTTGAACCTTGCAATTTAATGTTTAAAGATAATTTCATGCAAATGTTGACCGCGGCTGCGTCTCAGGTAGCCCATCCGCTGAGTCCAATTTTGGCATACTCTTTCACACATATCGGCCGGTATCTCACGAATGAATGCATGGATGTTGGCTTCCAGTGCGTCAATCGAAGCGGGCTTGTCCCTATAGACATTAGCCTTGACATACCCCCACAAAAAATAATCTAATGGTGTCAAATCGCACGATCTAGGCGGCCAATTGACCGGCCCGAAACGTGAAATTAACTGTTCACCAAACTCGCCTCGCAATTGCGCCATTGTTTCGCGTGCTGTGTGGCATGTGGCACCGTCTTGTTGAAACCACATATCATGCAAGTCAAGAACTTCCATTTCGGGCAAAAAAAAGTTTGTTATCATCGCTCGGTAGCGTTCACCATTGACAGTAACGCTGCGATTCGCATCATCTTTGAAGAAATATGGCCCAATAATGCCGCCGGCCCATAAACCGCACCAAACAGTGGCTTTTTCGGGATGCATTGGTAGCTGTTGCAATGCTTCTGGCTGATCTTCACTCCAAATGCGGCAATTTTGCTTATTTACGTACCCATTCAACCAAAAATGAGCCTCATTGCTGAACACAATTTTTCGATAAAAAAGCGCGCGATGAACATTTCGAACCGAGCACGAATTTTGATAGTAAAATTCAATAATTTGCAAGCGTTGTTCATTTGTAAGACGATCCATGGTTAAATTGCAAACCAAACTGAAGCTGTTTGACAGTGACACAAGGTACTAAACACACGTCAGCTGTCAAAACCAGTGTTGCCAAAACCAAACCAGCTAAAAAATCACCCTTTATATTCTCTGTTTCTAAAATCTTAGTTTCGTTCGTGTGTAACTAAAAAGAAAAGTGACGGCTATAATATGTAACACGTAGCAATAAGTCTGCGGGCACTCCAACAATTGTTATGGAATCTTTTAACAAGTGGGAAATTTGATAAATCCACTATTTCTGTAACTGGAAACAACAAGTTTTGAAAAAAAAAAAGAGACTGTGACTTGTTGAAAAGTTGATAATTTCTAACCGACGGTGACTGACTTGTTAGAAGTTAACAAGTTAGAAGTAAACATTTGTAGTAGACCAACGATTACCAAGTGATAATACCGGAAGTCATTTAAAATTTATTTAGTTAATAATAATTTGAATTTCAAAATGTTTTACTTGATTCTAATTCGCACAAGGACAGTGAGAATCAAAGAAAAAATCAACAAGAAAGAAGAATTTCGAAATCCAGTCTGATAGTTTTCCAATACAAGTTGTTACTTATCTTACTAAAAGTCTTTCTTACAAATAACGCTCGCCAGCCAATAAAAGCAAAGCAAAAGGCAAAGCGAGAAAATATTGATAGACTTGCATTGGTTTGGGTCAGGTCTCAGGTCTCAGTACCATGTTATAAATGACGTTCATGGTGTTAGTAAGAAGTCTGCAATAAATTAAGTCGAATTTCAGAAAAAAAGTGTGTTGACCTAAAAATGTACACCTTACTTTACAAGAATGATGGCGTTTTGATTAACATTGATGCATCCTCAAATAATGAATCAGTTTTCGTTGTAAATTGTAGGCAGTTTATGGACCAGTTTTTCTCCGAGCGAGCAAGATCGAGTGGAACAAGCGTCCGGTCCTGGCAAATGCTAACGTCAACCTCAGAAATCATTGCTTTGCGCTCTGACATAAGTATGGATGTTAATGTTATGAAGATTTAATGATACAAGTTAATACCTAATGCAATAGTAGTTAATACTTAAAAGTCAATGTGAATGAATGATAATAATTAATCGCCACAGCGATTTTACATTGTGCTGTACGGCAGGAACTTATAGAGCTGTGGTTTAGTCCTGTGCTATGTGTAAAGTACTGTCGAGAATTGTCGTGCTATGTTCCTTTTATACTATGAAGAGCTTCTTTTTGCTTACCGAAAAGATTTCGGATTGTTAGAATCAAAATGAAGTAAAATCATGTCATCAAGGCCTTTTATTAAAAGTCCTTAAAAACTATCTGCGATTTCCCAAGATAATAAAAGTATACAACTCATTAAAGAATTTTTTCCAACTATCCGGATTTCCATGTCCAAAACTATATGAAGATATTTTTCCAAATATCAATACTTACTATGGCATATTTTCTAGAAATTTTGCCAAAACTCATCCCTTATGTACGTCCAGTCTTTTCCTTAAGAAACTACATCATTAAAACTGTGCTAATATATGTAAATATCTCTCGCCATTTATCGCTTTGATTATTTTTTGCTAACCACAGAAAGCTCTAAACAAAATATGTTTGTTTTCTCTTATTTAAGATGAGAATATTCGGTAATTCTCCAGCTCATCGCATAAGATTCACTTGTTAAAATAATTCAACAAGTCGAGGGAAATTTTTACTTTCAACAATTCTTACGATTTTTGACGTGTTACAGGAATGATATTCACTTGTTAAACAAGTATAATTAAACAAGTACTTGTTGAATTGTTGACTTGTTGTTCTGTGTTATAGGCCCCTGAATATCTCACCCACTTCTCTAAACGAAGGCGAAGATACAAAGCCAAGTTGTCATTCGATTTTATTTTATTCTACTACACTGTAGAAAAAAGCTCTGATACTTGAGGAAAAGTAGTGGTACTGGTTAACAGTCTTGTGGAACTCTATATTGAAGGTGCTTTCTCTTTTCCTTAATACTCTAATCTAAATTATCCTCTCCATCCCTCTCCCACCCTAGGAGCCAGGCTATCAACTTTTTCACTCATTTAAAGCAGATCCGTTGACGTTTAAGACTGCTACCGGTCAGTTGAGTGTTATTTACTATGGACCTTCCAAGAATGATGGCGTCCTTTCCAGTGAAACATCAATGACAGAATGTACAGGTGAACTATGAAATATTGTTCTTCTTGATTGGTTTGAATCTTTTCTCAATGGTTTGTGTCCGAGCTTAAGCTACGAATTTTGTTATGGCTTTTCACATTCGATTATGATTCTTAGTTTTTATTTCTTTGGCAGCAAATTGTAAAGTTCGTACAGTTTTCTGTTTTATTTCTCTCTTTATATTTGCCTACAAAGCAAAGATACATGATAGCCTTCTGTAGGAAGATTGGAAAAGTCTCTAGCATATTTGGCGATTTTTCACTACGTACTCCTTTGCGTCGTATAGCCATCTTTCTCCTTCAATGGCAGCGTCTGCTATATCAAATACCGCTGTTATGACATCGATGGTGGATCACGCTTTCCTGAATCCAAATTGGCTGTCTGATAGAGCTCCTATCTCATAGATGATCTTTTCGAGAATCTTACCCATGGAGTCCTGTAGGCATACTAGTCGATAGGAGAATGGTTCTTGGGAGGTCTCTTTCCTTTTGGTAGCAGGACCAGATGCTGCCTTTCTTCCCTTTCCGGGAAAGTGCCTTCTTCCAGGCACTTCTGCATAGTAGCTAAGTGGCTTGGGCACTTTCTTATAGCCGTTTTTATTGCCATATTTGGAATGTATGTCGGGCCATACTTTTTTGAAGAAAACGGTGGCACTGTAATGGTCTATGGAGACCGTCATTTGAAGATGTTAAGAGAGTTTTTTCTTCCAGAATTACGCCAAAAGATAATCTCTTTCAACTCTGTGTGTTTTCAGCAAGATGGTGCAACTTCATACATAGCCAGACTTTTTATGGCAGTATTGCCGCAAAAATTTCCAAACAAGCTGATAGAAACTGCACATTCCATTGGCCGCTGTGCTCTACTGATTTGAGGTTATTCATTCAATTCAAACAACAATCGAAGCGAACAAAAATTAATTTAAGTTTCTTAGGGTAGCAATATTCATAAGCCGACCTGTATTTATAAAGCCGACCTGTATACGAAAAGCAGAATGAACAAAATTATTAGGTTAGAATCAGTTCAATATCCGAAATCATTTTATTCGTCGGCTTCGGCATCTGAGTCATCTTCAATTTGCTTAATTCCACCTTCGTCGGTGGTTTATGTCCAATTGGTGATAGAAGTTTGTTAAGAATATGTAATTATAAATTTGCAGTAGGTATGATAAGCCTTGAAACATTTCAAGCAAAGACCTTTATCACACATTGAGCAAGGAGTTCGGACAAATTACTCCACATGGATCTGTAAGTGCTTTGTCCAGTGTATCCACTGACAAGCAAAGTACCATTCAGATCGCGAGGCTCTGGAACGAAATGTTAGCTTAGCTGCAGTATGCAAGGAAAATGTAATTAGCACAAACCGTTAACAGTAATCTTCGGAATTTTTTTTTCTTGGTAAGTGGCATATATGTACATACATACTTCCGAACAATCGCAAATGTGCTGAAGCTATCTATAATTTTTTCGAGTTGCTCGCGTGGTTTCAAATTATGACAGTACTCATAATTGGGTTGTGGGAAAATCGGTATCATCGCGCAAGATTCATCTTCTGACCAAGTGAACGTAGTATTCTTATTAGATGCTGCCAAAAGACAGCTGGAGGTAGATTGCTGAGCACGATGCAACTGGAATGAAGGTGACTCATAAGATACGCTAATAACTTTAGTTACAGCTAGTGAACCAGATAAATTCCAGCATGAATTAATTATCCAGAAAATCCCGTAAAATACAATATTCGAGAACTCCATCAAAATTCTCTGCGGGTGCGTCAGAGTCTTCAATACGTTGTCCGTTCCCAAACCCAATTTCACAACCCGATCTCAACTGCGCTAGACAAACATTGTCTGGAATATCGCCTTGTTCATCAGCATCGTCTTCTCCACTCAAATTACGGTAATTCTTTGGTGGTTGAATATACAAAGCTTGGAAGTTGCTTAAAAGACAATTTTCATCATCTGAACATAGCTCTCCTAAGTAATCGAGATCTTCTTGCAGCGTAAATTTCCACGAAAAATCTCTGATTTTTAAAAAAAAAATGTCATGAAAACACATTTTCCAGCAACAAGAATCACGTTTTAGTAAAAAAACATCAATAATGTTAACCTGTACCCTATCGCTCCTAGCGTTGCCATATGGACACGCTGGCAACAATTTAAGAAAAAAAGTACCACCGAAATATTTTTTTTCACGCTGTCACTTATTTAACTCTTTGTACATCCAAAATACTAACAATTCTACAATACAGTACTTATAGATAATGTACACTGTAAATTATATTGATATAAATACTTTTTTGTTGTGCTCCATAACACGATTTTTTTAACTTTGTTACGATCGAATTTGAGGCGCTCTCAATATTGAAAATCTAAGCATACCTCCCAATATGCAACGCAGATGCCCTAAGATGTGAAAAAATGCGAATATGTACACATGTGTGTATTGGTTACCGTTAGAGAGGTGTGAAAAGGCATGAATGTTTTTGGTTGCCATGTGGCAACGCCAGGAGGATTCGGGTTAAGAAGGTATCTAAATTTAAGCACTTATTAATTTTGTAAATAAATAAATATAATAAATATACGGCGTCAGCAGTCCTATACAGAACCAAGCCTAGCTTCTCGCAACCATTTGTGTGTGCGTGTTATTTTTTCCACGAAATGGAAGGGACCGACAGTTTTTTTGCCGACTCCGAACAGTGAGTTGAGAAGCTCCTCACGACAAATGATACTCTTTGATTGCTTGTCAGACATTCGAAAGAGGTGGCAACCGTGAAAAAACTTTTAGGTGTTTTTGCTGGAATTGAACCCGGGCACTATGCGTAGTAGTCCAACGCACTAACCATCATTTCTTTAGCCAATACCCCCACCCTAATTTCCTCTGAGGCCACAACCGCCCCCATCGATGCATTCCGTGCCCACTGGTGGGCGGGCGGGACTGCTCTAAACTAACGTAACCACGATACCAACTCCACCAACCCTTCTATAATAAACAAATTAACTAATTTCCTAAATTATTGCCACAAATATTATCCCGTGTTCCCGGAAAAATTAAACACCACTTAATTTGCGAAAATAAAACCGAATTTAGTTGAAATATAATTTCGATTTGTAAATTTATCAAAACATAAATTATTTTCACATATTGTCGGCATCAGCGCTTCCGGTGATGCGAGGCATATTTCATTTTTATAAAGTCCACCCTTAGACAATCGAATTCATCATAAAATCCTTTTTGAAGGGGTGGTGGCTTTCCGCAGTATAAAACTCATCCCCAGTACTTATGCGTATGCCATACTATTGTGATTCATTTAGTTTGTTGGTTGGAGATCCATTAGAATTAATTAAAACCACGAGGTCGACAGAAAATTCTGCTTTTGAAGCATTAAATCGCGAACAACACTCTGACGCGATGCGACGCGATGCGACGGCGGAAAATGCAATTAGTGCTTTAATTTGACTTTGCACAGGAATTAGTTAAGTCGGCTTTGTATGGAATTAAATAATAGTTTTGCTTAGGGGAATAAATGCACTTTTACAGCGAGTCCTTGTGCTTAAATAGTACGCGATTTTATTTCAAATAATGGCTACATTAACGGATTAGAATAATGGAGGTGTTAACATTTTTGAAGGATCCAGGTGCAGTTGTGTTGTTCTACGGAAAGTTATTAGGCAGTCGATTTACAGACAGCACTGTGCTAGGACTTAAAACCATTTCAAACCAACATTTTTGATAAAGTCGGCTTTAGTTTGGAAGTGTTTGAGGCGAATTCAGTTCTGGTGGTGTTTGCTGTTTTAAGCTTGGGTTAAGTCATAACGAACTGACGTTTCAGGAAGGAAAAAGATCGGTTTGTTGATACGTTACCTGGAATATATAGGTTCATTTAAGAAAAAGAAAAATGTATTAGCCATTAAGACCACGCTACAGTGACTAATAAACTTCCCCGGAGACAATGGCATCAGGACATTTAATAGAAGGAAATGAAGAGGTGGACAAACTTGCCAGGAAGGGGGCTGACCAAACGTTTGTGGGCCCTGAACCTTTCTGCAGTATAGCGGAACACACCATAAAAGAGTAGCTCCGATAACTGGGGAAGGCAAGCAGGACTAAGTTCTGGACAGAAACTCAGGGCCTAGGACAGGCGAAGAATCTTTTGGGTAGTTGCAATTTCAAAAGGTTCAAAGGTTGCATTAGCCTGGGCAAAGACAAATACCGCATCCTGACAAAGCATTGTAAACTCATGGGCCATCGCAGGGAGCTAAGTCCAACCGATGAAACCAGTGAAACTCCAGAACACATACTGCTGGATTATGGGGGATTAACCCAGAAAAGATTCAAGTGCTTGAGTAAATACCAAATTATGAATACCAGAGGATCAACCACTCATAGCACCCAATCTCCTACTGCGATTTCTTCGGGAAATTGGTCTGGAAGAGTTGCTTTGACCTATGGAATTCTTACCTAGGCTAGATTTGAGCGAAGCTCTAACCGACTCCAATAGGAGTAATGATGGGAGGGATGTTTCTTCGTCTGGGGCTTGTAGAAGGTATGTATAATAGATATTAAAGTCGCAGTGCATCTCAATTCAATTATAGTAATAAAAGGTTTATTTTATTTCCAGTTTTTGGATCTTAAGACCGTGGCGTAATTTGTTTCAGGGGAGCCTGCTATGGTCACAATAGGGGGATCACATGTAGAAACCTCAGTTACACGTGGCGTAACTATTGTTACTACGGAAGTCCACCTATAACAGGGATGCGAACCTTTTTAGAGCCTCGTGCCATTTTAAAAAAAATTAAATAATTTGAAGTGCCATTGGCGGGCCAGATCTAGTTTTCTAGTGACTACTAGGAACAAAAGTAAATAATTTGACACAGCGCGGCATTTTATTTGTTAACATATAAATCAATTTTTGAAATTAACAGTTTTTAATTCGTTTTAATAAAAGAAACAAATTTCAGATTAACAAAAAACAGAGAAAGAAACAAAAACAAATAAAACAAAGAACGAACTATTTTATTTATTTATTTATTGATTTATTTACTAGCTGTTGCCTGCCCGGCGTTGCCCGTGCTAAAAGTCAGTCGCGTCATTTGATTGTGGTAAGATAGAAAGGAAGTAGTAGGAATCGATATTATTTAAATTAAGATTCTAAAGAATTCTGAAGCCAATACATTATTATCTGAACTAAGTGGTTGTTCCCTATAGATGAAAAGATTGCATAAAAAATTGATGGAAATGTAATATTCCTGTGTACAAACACGTCTACACACAAATGTACATAATATGTATTTTATGAGCATCAAATAATGGTACTTTCTGGTTTCTTGTCTCTAATAGTTGTACTTAATGTTCATATTTAAAGTACAATAGCATTATGTAAACGCCAAAGATATTAGGCTTTGTTGTAAGCATTGATCGTGGAGTAACTGGTGAGGTTTGTCTGAAATCACCAACTATTTACTAATTTTAAGACTCAACATCGCCTGCCTACCCCTACTACAATATAATATGTATTTGTGAATTAAAATAAAAGGAAAAACTTTATTCTAAGGTATCCACTGACTTAACCTTAAGCCTTAAGGTAACCAAATATAAATATAATATAAAGTGACAAAAAAAAGAAAGTAAAAAAAATCGTGCATTTCCCCCTTTCTGTGGATCTAAATGCGCACGCTGATGAAGCAGAAACACAACTAACTAAAGTCGGTAGCAAATATCAGCAAAATCATCCCTCCTCTACTTTGTGTCACCACAATCCCAAAAAGGAGCATTATGGCCCTATTCAGTAAGACAATTTTTGTTCAGTTGAGTTGAAATTTGGTTGAAATTTGAAATTCGGTATTACTGAACACAACTCTGAGAAAAAGAGTTGCCTGTCAACATAAAACCAAGTGGGCGAATCCTCTCTAGAGTTGTGTGGGAATTTTTCTGGTATTATGGTAGACAACGATTTTATGTTTTGGTTGCTAGAGCTGTCAAAAACTAACAACTGGGTTTAAGCAGTTGTTTGAGAGTAAATGTTGAGATACGAAAGGCGGAAAATGAACAAAAAGACGTATATCGGACAAATGAAATAATGCAATATTATTAATAACGTCATTAAAAAAATGTGTGCAGTTTAAAAGCATATAGTCCACATCAGTTGGAGAAAATAGTTTTACATCTTCAGCACTCGGAAGTGGTAGTATTATTGCAATTTGCAGTCGAGAGTCCATGCAATTTTAACAAATCTTCGGTTTCGATTTGAACGAAGCAAAATGCTTCTGTGTTCAGTACAAAAACACTTGTAAATATTCAAAAATAACATAAGTAATTTACACATTGCAAATGCATATTCTTTACTTAGCATTTTTTCTAGTTGGAATTGGAATATGTCACGGATAGATTTTCATATGCGCACAACAATAACAATATTATCTTCATCATTATTATCATAAAAAATACCAAACCAAAACTTCTTTTCATTCTGTTTTTATTGAATATTGAGTTTCTGTTGGCAAAATTATTTTCTACTTCGACCACCAGAGGTCAGATCTACGGTAAGCAGTCAATAGGTCTGTTTGGTAACATGTTAGTTTTGGAAAGTTCTACGTAAACTACATAGAATCTGACAGTTTCATGGCTCTCAATTTTTTTTACTCTCATTTGGCTCTCTCTTTGCGATGAATTATCTGCAAGACCAATTCATCGGGGTGGGCATAGCCAACTCTGTCAAACCAGCCATCTGACAGTTTGCGAAATGTCATTATCTTCATTGTTAGTGGAAAACAAAAACAATTTGATAGGTTTGACCAAGTGTTGTTTGAAAAGCGTTTGTTTACTTTTGTGCAAGTTTTCTGTCTTTGAGAGGAGTTCTCTCTCTTTGAGAGGATTCTACTATTTGACAGACTTCAATTCCGTGTGCCAAAAAAGATACCAAACACACCTAATTTACGTAAATTTACTGAACCTGTCAAAAATCAAGAGAATAGAGAGCCAAATGAGAGTGTCAAAAAATTTCCCCTTCTACGAAATCGTGCTAGACCACATCCATGTAGTAGTCCCGGGACATCTATCAAACAGCCATCTGACAATTCGTGAAATGTCAATCTTCATTTTTGTTTGTGTAATTAGAAGTTTCTGAGAGGATTTTCCCCCACTTTTCAAATTATTAACTATTTGACTATGTCCCATTTGGATCACGAAAAGCACACCAAACAGACCTAATTTGTAGTTGTTATTCGCATCTAAAAGTATGCAATTTTTTTTACAATCACAACTGAAAAAGGTTGTTTTATGTAATATGAAAAATTCGTTGAGTTGCGCGAAAGTGGAGTTGAATGACAGCCAACTCGAATAAATTGAGTTGTGTTATGGAATAGGGGCATTAATTATTAACACGAACAACCCTCTCTCAACAGAATGACGATCAATGGCAATGGTATACCCCTCATTCAATGCGCGTATGGGTAGAAAGAAAATTAAAGAATAAGCGATAGCGATAGATTTGTGGCGAAGGGAAGAGCGAAACATCTACAAAAACAACCCTCTCCCAACAGAATGACGATCAATGGCAATGGTTTACCCATCGTTCAATGCGCGTATGGGTAGAAAGAAAATTAAAGAATAAGCGATAGCGATGGATTTGTGGCGAAGAGAAGAGCATAACATCTACAAAAACAACCCTCTCCCAACAGAATGACGATCAATGGCAATGGTTTACCCATCGTTCAAGCGCGTATGGGTAGAAAGAAAATTAAAGAATAAGCGATAGCGATGGATTTGTGGCGAAGAGAAGAGCATAACATCTACAAAAACAACCCTCTCCCAACAGAATGACGATCAATGGCAATGGTTTACCCATCGTTCAAGCGCGTATGGGTAGAAAGAAAATTAAAGAATAAGCGATAGCGATGGATTTGTGGCGAAGAGAAGAGCATAACATCTACAAAAACAACCCTCTCCCAACAGACTGACGATCAATGACAATGGTGTACCCAAAAATAATGACCAAGTAATAAAAGCGGAAATTGGAATAACTCGAATTATGGAATCAAGGGATTGTATGTTTTGTTTAAAAAGTAGCCTAATCTCTAATCCTGGAAGTAGACTATCTATTCCCGAAAGTTTCATTCAAGTCTGTTAAACCCTTAAGGTGTTATAGAGCAACAAACATCCAAACATCCAAACATCCAAACATCCAAACATCCAAACTTTCACATTTATATATTAGTAGGAGTAGGAAGGATTTATTTCATCAATCAAGTTTCATACAACTTTTAAGAGACTACAGAATAAAAAAGAAAAAAAAGAAAAAAAATAGCAATCATAACAATTCCATAAAAATATTCTTGAGAGCTAATCTATTAATATTAAAATCTATGGCATAATCGAATTGATTATAGGTAATACAAGCAGTAATACATGTAATTGGATTATTTTTCGCATAGCTTGTACAATGGTAAGGAACATGTAAGAAATCAAACTCTCTTGGTCGTAAGCTACGAGATGGTGCATAAATTTTAAACATTAAAAGTAACAGCGGACAATTTATTTGACAATTTAAGACATCAAAGGCAAAAAGTATCAAATATAATTTTCTTCTTGAGACCAACGGTTTCAATCCAATTAATCTACATCTGATCTCATAAGTAGGAACATTTGAATTTCTAAAAATCTTTCGCAAAGCAAACTTCGTAAATCTTTTCTGAACTCTTTCAATTCGATAAATACTAGTTTGATGATAGGGATTCCAAATAACGCAGCAATATTCAAGAATAGGCCGAACAAGCGATAAATATAAAGTTTTTAACGTGTACGTGTACTTCAAACACCTTAGAATTTCTAATCACAAATCCTAACATTGAGTTTGCCCGGGAAACCATATGGTCAATTTGTAAAGAGAAATTCATTTGAGAGTCAAAAATAACTCCAAGATCCCTTTGGCTAGTTATCCTTTGCAAGACATGATTTTCAATTTTGTATTGGAAGCAAACGGGACTGAAAATCTTTGAGAAGGTTACCACACTACATTTACTAGCATTAAAATGCAAACCGTTGCGTTTACACCAATCAACTATAGAGTTCAGATCGGTTTGAACTTTAGTTGCCTCTGATAAAGAACTTATTGAACTGAAAGTCTTGAGATCATCAGCATACAGAAGACACTTCGCAAAGGACACCTGAGACGGTAAGTCGTTTATAAAAAGAAGAGAGAGGAGCGGTCCAAGGTGACTGCCTTGGGGCACACCCGAAAAGTTTATAATTTCTTTAGACAAAAAATTTCCAATTTTGACAAACTGTTTGCGTCCAAGTAGATAACTTTTTAGCCAATCAAGAAACTTAGAATGAAATCCAAGCAGCTCAAGCTTTTTTGTAAGGATGTTATGCTGTACACGATCGAAGGCCTTTGAAAAATCGGTATAAATAGTATCGACTTGCGAGCGATTTTCTAAATTATTAAGACAGTAATTACTGAAAATGGATAAATTAGTAGTGGTAGATCTACCACTTACAAACCCATGTT